>CM053159.1:7515000-8765000 GCA_028571685.1 Heterohyrax brucei | reverse complement strand
GCCAAGCCTGTAAGATTGGTCCATTTCTCTCTTGAGGAGCCACTGGTAGGTTCAGATGGTTAACTTTGTGTTCAGCAGCCAAGTGCTTTAACCATTGTGTTGCTAGGGTGACTTCCAAAGTATTGAGCCATCCATCAAGGAGAAAAAAAACACTTTGAAAAAGGTGGCTACCAATGAGCTGCCAGCCAAAGCCAAGTGCCGTCGAGTCGGATCTGACTCCAATAAGCTGCCACTCATTGGAGTTGCCAGTATTTGCCAGTATGTACGTGGAATATAATGTATGTGGAATACCTATGTGTTTTATTTCCCATACCACATTATCAAATCTCTACAACCTCACTACTGGTTTCAAATGGTGTTTCCAATTCTCTCTCAATTTTTTGTGTTGTGTAGAGAACATGGGTAAGATAGAAACAAAGATTGTATCAGCAGTGATGAAATGGATGAACTTTTCATCCAGCTGAAAAATCACCCTGAGCTACTGAAATATAATAGCATACATCCTAGTGAAGTTGTCAGACACAGTTATTACACAACTTTGACCTCACAGCCGTTAAATATAAGCCAGGTAACCTGTAAGAAAACCCAAGACAATTTTTCCAGATTCTTTTTTTTTTTTACGACTAAGATGAAAATAACTTTAACTAGTTGTAATAATCTAATTAAAACACTATTTAGAAATTGTATAGAATTTTCCATCTTCAAGACCTTAAGTGTCTTAACTACGTCTCAGTTGTAGCAGCACAAAGTTCTACTGCCTGTAATCTTCATATTACTTTTACAGTTCAGCCTCAGGCAGTCCAGATAAGGGAGCTTGAGTCTTTTCACACCTATCGTGTTCAAGGAACTATCACTGGGCCACAGAAGCAGGTGGGTTCTGGCAAGTCAACTCTCAGCAGACAGTAGCATTTTGCCAGCAGCTGGCAAAGCCATTTGGGGACAGGCTTTCATAAAAAATGCTCCTTTTTGACCTTTCTTTCCCCACATAGACTCTAATTCAGTTCTAATAACTCATTAAGATTTTATAGTGGCAGCTCTGTAAGTCTCTGAGGTTGCTTTAGAATTTGTTGCTCTCTTTTATTAAAGTTTCTTTGCGTCTCTTTGGAGTAATTTTCATGGCAATTGCTCCTTTGCCTCTTGGTTTCCTTGTGTGTGATTAATAAGCCTTGTGTCAATGTCAACAGTCTTAAAATTATTTGATAATTTATTCAAACATCTCTGTAAGCATTGCCAGCATCCCCACAACTCCTGAATGGGCAGCTTCCTTTGAGTTTTTCCCATATTGGAAAGTGCAAACTGATTCAAGTGACTACAAAGGAGGAGGAGAGCTTCTCAACATGTGCATTTGCACCTAAGGTGTTACAACTTGTATGTTAGCTGGTGACGAGTTGTACTTAAGGGTAGATAATTCCCATTCCACACTTTGGCAGAAGTCCAACAGCCATTCTGAGATTTCTATAAATGTTTGAGGGTCATATCCTCCTTGTGGTCACATTCACTCCTGGGTTCCTTGATGATCATGTGGCATGCATCTTCCCTTTGCTTTGTGCTTGCTTCCTTAGTGTTCTCTTCTATATCTCAAAAGCTGTTGAGCTAAAACACAATCAACACTAGTTCCAACTCCCTAAGATAACAAAGAGAACCCACTCCCAGGAGGAATTATAACCATAGGTATAAGGTTAGGATTAACACTTATTTTGGGGGGACATAACTCAATCTGTGACACATTAGGATTTTATTCATGGACCCCAGATCATCATCTTATCTACCAGAAGATGTGCAAACATGCCTCGAAAAATGTAAAACGTTTGATGACCAGAATTGCTGATAACACTGTTACCAACTCAGCAATTTTTCTGTCATGGATTATGCTTCTGATGTTAAATATAAGAAATCTTTACTTAACCCAAGGACACAAAGATTTTCAGAATTCTTGCTTTTCATCCTTGCTGAGAACCTGATTCTGCTTCTAAACAAGTCACCTAGCATTTCCATTGCCATTTTAGAGCTAGGAAAAGTGACTTTATTTTCACACTCACCACAATCCTGTTAAGCAGGTAAAGAAAGTACTATTTAGTCATTATTCATTGTTTTACAGATTATGAAAGCGAAGTCAGAAAGCCTTTGGGGCTGTCAAAAAAGGAGCTCTGGAGTGATACATTTTATTCCTGTGCTGACTTCACCATTTCCTGGCTGTAGGACTTTGGGCAACCCATGTGTCCTCTTAGAGGATCATTTTATCATATGTAAAGGAAGAATATTAATACCTCAGTTGTAAGGCTACGGAGTCCTTGGGTTGATGCCAACCGGTAACTTATAGGGCTGTCTCCTGAAGAGTTGGAGGTTCGAGTTCACCCAGAGTTGCCTTGAAAGAAGGGTCTAGAGATCTCTATGGAGCACAGTTCTACTCTGACACTCATGTGTTGACCATGAGTTGGAATCGACTCATGGCAACCGTTGGAGGTAAGCTATGAGAATTAGAGATAATGAATGTAAAGCACATGTCCCATGTTGGCCATTCCGTGGACTGGTTCTTTGTGACCAGCTGGTGCAGTGTTGTCCTCCTCTTTGCTTTCAGGGAGAATAAGGTCCCTCTTTTCCTATTCCAATCCAATAAACATGCCTAATGTATGTGAACAACTAGAGGTGGAGGGTGGCATCTCTGAGACAACCACCCAAAATGTGTTTCTAGAAAAACCCAGATCAAGTGGAAATCCAGAAGTCACATATGGTACGGCAGCCCCAGTTCCTTGGTCACCAGCAACAACAGCATTTTGCCTTTTGTAGAATAATTCTGTGTTTCTAAGCACTTTGAAGTACAGAGTCTCATTTCATGGTCAGAATAAGCTATACAGAACATCAGGCAGGTGGCAATATCCGCACTTGACAAAGACAAAACAGGGTTAAGAATAAAGCAAATAATTTCTGCAAATGCTAAATTGGAAAATGTTGCTAATTTGCTTAGTAGGTTGAAAACAGCACAACCGTCATAAAAGATTTGGAAACTAAACTTGCATGTTAAGATGCTTAATTCAGTATGTAAGCCACCATGTAGTTCTTTGTGCTACTGGATGATTTTGGTGCAAACAAATATACCAATTGTTGTTGTAGTTAGTTGCCAGTGAATTTGCTCTGACTCATGGTGATCTCATGTACAACAGAATGAGAAGTGGCCTGGCCCTGTAACATCTTCACAGTCCTTGGTATGCTCAAGTCTGTCCTTGTGGCCATTGTGTAGTCTCAGTGCCTTCCAGGTTTAGGGGTTCATCTTCCAGCACTATAATGGACAATGGTCTGTTGTGATCCATGGGAGGATTTTTACTGGCTAGTTTTCAGAAACAGATTATTCCAGTGAATTCGATATTCACTCAATGGTTTTGAATTTCTAAAGTCAATGCAAAAGTACTTTGGGCATCTCCTTTAGGCAAGACACCACCAGATGACTGGGTTGCCAGTGAGCTTTTCCAGTCTTCTAAGGGGCAGTGCTCATGGTAGTCAAGGCTTATGCTGATATTATCATTAAGGAGGAAGTGACCAGGGATAATTGATGTGTTCAGGGAAAGCTTTATCCTGGACCTTGAGGGAATGGAGAGAAGTCAAAAAGAATGTGTTGGCACTCAGCTCTTCCAGTCTGACATATGCCTGACCATAGTCAGCATCATGAGAAACAGAAGTTTTCTGCTGCTCATCTCCATGCACCTGAAGCCAGAGAAAGAACTGTTAGATCACTGTCATTATGCATGAATGCATAAGCCGGTTGTGCCAGGTCAACGTCAACACTTGACAACCCCACCTGCATCAGAGTACGACTGTACGCTAGGAAGTTTTTGATGGCTGATTTTTTTGAAAACACATCACCAGGTCTTTCTTCCAAGGTGGACTCAAACAATCAATCTTTTGGTTTGCAGCTGAGTGTGTGAACCATTTGCTCTACTTAAGGACTCCATTAATGCATAGGTCAATTCTCATTCTTCTGGGCTTAAATCATGCTTCTTCTGCCCAGAATGCTTTTCTCTCTTTCATGCCCTTCTGAATGATCTTTAACCTCCACTCCTTCTTAAAGCCAAGCTGAAATGGCTACCAGGAAGTAAATTCTCACTGTACCAACCCTCTAGTGCAGCTTTTACACTGCCTTCTTCTTCCAGTGCAGTGCTGTGGGGTCTTGACTTAGACAAGAGCACTCCCTACATGTGCTTCCTCCACAAGGTCTTAAAGTCCTCAAGAGAGGATTTTATGCACAACTGTTTCCCAGGAGCCTAAGACAGTGCCTGGCACAGAGCAAGTGTCCCATGGATGCCTGTGGAAAGAATAAATTAATGCAGATAATTCAAGTTTCCTACAGGTGCCAAACAAAACCTCTATCTGCGTGGAGCTCAGGCTGTTAACCAAAAGGCTGGCAGTTTGAATCCACCAGCTACTCCTTGAAATCCCTCTGCTGTATCTTATCCCATCACTATGAGTTGGAATTGAATTCACCACAGAGGGTTTAGGTTTCTTTTTTAAGATGCCAAACAGACATTGGCAGCCTCTGCAGGATGGATATAGGCTTTAGTGAAACAGTAGTTAAAGCACTCAGCTGCTAACCTAAAGGCTGGATATTTGAACCCACCAGCAGCTCTGTGAGAGAAAGATGTGGCAGTCTGGCTTACCTAAAGATTTATAGCCTTGGAAATGTTATGGGGCAGTTCTGTAGTCCTGTAGGGTTGCTATGAGTTATAATCAACTCAAAGGCAGTGAGTTTTCTTAGTTTTGGCATATGGATTGGGAGAGAATTCCCATTGGCTTAGGATACTGCAGAAGGCAGTGGCCATTTAGCAGTAGAATCCTTGCCTTCCATGATGGAGAAACGGATTCAGTCCCCAACCAGTGCACCTCATGTGTAGAAGCCGCCTGTTTGTCAGTGGAAGGTTGTATGTTGCTGTGATGCTGATACGGTTCAGCTGAACTTCCAGACTAAGACAGGCGTGGATGAGAGGCCTGGTGATCTACTTTTGAAACCAGGCAATGAAACTATGAATCAAAAGGGTCCATTTGTGTTGTGCATGTGATCTCCATGAGCCAAGGGGTGGACTCAGGGACAGCTAACAACAACATGGCTCTGTTGCCATATTCAGGCTGTTGAGAAAATCTGAAAATAGGGTAATGTGCATGGTTTTCTTATTCTCATTTTTGGCTTTCTGGAAGAATCTAAGTTTCAGAAACTTGAGTTGACTTGCCCAAGGTCACTTTGTATGCCAGATGCATGGGCTACTCATCTAGATTTTTGATGGTTGGAGCAAAGTCAGCATTGGGATCCAGTCTCCTAGCTGGACAGGGGCTCCCTTCACCACTCTGCCTATCTCAACATTTCTCCTTTTGAAAGCTGATTGCACCCCACTGTAAAATTTTTAAAACTGTACCCTAGAGTCTGAACTACTGTCCACGTGTGGCCACTAAACACTTGAAATATGTCTAGCCCAAACTCAGATAAGCTCTTAAGTGTAAAAGACACACCAGGTGTTGAAGACTTAGTACAAAAAAAAAAATGAAGGCACAGTATCTCGTTAACATTTTCATATTATCTACATGTTGAAATGATAATATTTGGAACATAGTGAATTATGTTGTTTTGTGTAGTCAAGTTGATTCGGACTCATCTGCCAATCCAGTGGCTCCACACACTTGCAAGAGGAAATATCCATGAAGGCCCTGTGCACAACGACTGCAATGAAGTGAGTAGAGTCTCCCGACAGTTTCTCTAATATTTACAGAAGCGAACTGCAGAATCTTTCTCCTGCAGAAGAGCTGGTAGATTTGAACCACGCTGAGGGATTAACCACTGCATCACCAGACCTCCTCTACATATTTCCTTAAATAAGATATGTCATTAGAAATAATTTCGTCTGTTACTTTTTCTAAAAATGTGAATACTAGAAAAATTTAAGTGGCATATGCAGCTGACTCTTTTTAATATAAGCAACAAATGCATTGCTTAAACTTGATATTATCTAATGTTAGGAGACAAGAAAAACCTGTAAGTTAGAAAATAATCATGACAATCGTGTTCATGATAAGTATTAGTAACAACAGCCAACACTTGCTAAGAACTTCTTGACGCCAGAGACATGGTGTCAAGTCCTAGTTGGGCAAGTCTTGACTTGGGCATTTTTTCAAATACTCTACATGTATTAGTATGTTTAAAATTTATGACAGCCCATGGCTGTCTTATTTTACACAAAGCAACTGAGGTGCAGGCAGAGGCAGAAATGACATGTTACCGCTTATAATGCAGTAGAGTTGGGATTCTAGCCTGTACTCTTAGACTCCAGAGACTATGTTCCTAACTTCCCTGGTGTTACCCTGACTGGGACTCACCCTGCAGCACCAAGCAGGTGGTAACACTGCAACTATATGATGAGTGACAGAGATTCTCACTTCAAAGGGGCATTTGTCTGTGTGACATCACTCTGGTTGCCCACAAAGTCCTCTTAGCCCGCAGATGAAAAAAGTCAATGTTCATTCTTAATACTGCCTTACTACCAGGGCCAGTCATGACACCTTCTGAACAAGTCAGATCAGAAGCACAGCATTATTTCATGTGTCCATGGATGATTTGGGCTTGCTACAGAAGACTGGGGACAGCAAGCTCTTTCGAAGGCTCCAGGGAATCAGTGAATTCAGTGAACTACCCAGAATTACCACTCATCATTCAGGTGAAAGGAAGAGAGAGAAATGAGAGTGGAGAATAACCTTCCAACCAGATGGTCGTACACATTTAGATGAGGACATGTGCATGCAGGCCGTATGCACAGTGAATGAGGTAAAGTAAGTTATTAGTGAATATCTGTTCCTTTGTTTTCTCACTAAAAGCTAAACTTTAAGGTTCTCTTTAAACTTTATGAAATACTACCACACCAGTTGCTGTTGAGTTGACTTCAACTTATGAATTACCTCATGTGCATGCCCATAGAACTGTTCTCCATGGGATTTTTGGTGGCTGATTTTTGGAAGTAGACTGTCAAATTTTCTTCCAAGGCACCTTTGGGTGGATTCAAACCTCAAGTCCTTCAGTGTAGCAAAGCTTGATACTAGCCCATATTATTTGGCTCCAGAGCCTAAGTCCTTAACTGTTACACCCAGGGATTCCTATTAAATATTACATGACTCAAATGCAGTACTTTAAAAATGCAAAATAACTGTTCAAGTATGTTTAAGGCACTAGAAGTAGCCCAGCAAATTCAGGTGGGGAACCATGAGCTCTGACTTTCTGCGACTCTCCACGTTGGTCTTCAAGTACCCTAGCATCCGTCGTCTTCACAGTTTCTCACATTAAAAAACTGCTTTTATGTTTTTCTCTCCCTGTTCCCACCCCCTATATTTTTTCTGGAGTAGTTGAAAGCAAACCCCAGATGTCCATAAATTTCACTTATAAATAGTTCACTGTGTATTGCTACTAGATAAGGACTTAAAAATATAACTGAATTACCATTTTCACATATAGAAAATTAGTAATAATTCTTTTCTATAATCTAACAACTTTTTTCTGTTTCCCTAGTTATCTTATACAAGCCTTCTAGTAGTTGGTTTACTTGGGTTATGTCTTTTCCTTTTTGTTTCCATTTCTCTCATTTTTTCTTTTCCCCCATTGTTCTAGAAAATATTTTAAAGAATACATATATATCATATATGATAGTGAGACAAACTGATTCTGAAATAAGTAGGAAAATACAGCACAGGGCAAAAGTAAAAAATGGAAGACCCATGTAGCCAAGAATGCAGGTAAGATACAAAAACACCAGCTAGGAAATTTCACGTGTCTGTTCACCAGAAGTTCCAGAAGTTGTCTATTCCCTCCTGAGCTTTACAGCAAACTCTGCTAAGAGGACACTCTGCACTTGTGGGACTCAGCAGGTAACTCAGGAGCAGCACTACCTGAGAGAAATTATCCTTTGGATCCTCACAAAGAAAACATGAATAATGCGAAAAACCACATCCTCAACAGTAGTCTTGAAGCACAAGAGCAATAAGTTTCCTTAAAAAAATAAATAGGAAACTTTCTGTCAATGTGGCACCACAGACGGAAGCACCACAATATACCTCCATAGCAAAGACCTGAAAAAACAAATAAAACAAACGCCAATCCTGGAACCCAAAGTGTCAAACGAACAGATAAAGACCTCAGCCATACACCTAATGGAATAAAAACCTGACAGAGAACAGATAGGACAGGAAACCCCCTATCAGCTAACCCAGCACAAATTCACAGTCTTGGACTTCTGTCAGAGATGGGCAGACAGAGAGCACAGAAAGCAGATTCATGAAAATCTCTACAGAAGACAAAAGTAACTGGTAATCAACAACACATGCTTTCTGGCCCCATATTCTCTGCACTGCTCTACCTCTGACACATCCTGGCAGTTGAGGTCATTAAGGAACTGCAGCCTCTGTACCACTTGGATTAGCCCCACCCATGTCAGAAAGTGGTAGACAGGGAGTACAGGAAAACACCTTCAGGAGCCCCCAGTAGGACACATATCACTGCATAACCAGAGACATATGCTTTCCTAGCTTTGCCTTTCCCTCCTCTGTTGATTTCCTTAGCTTTCCACTGGCTGCAGTCTCTTGGCCAGGAGGCAACTCCTTTAGCCCCAGCCATCTGAATTTGCACCTCTCCACTGGCCAGTTCCTGGGCATTTGTCTGTACCTGGTGTTGCTTTTTTCTGTTTCTTTTGGTTTCCTCTGTGCCTCCCATCATTTCCCTCTGCTCTTCAACACCTTGGCTCTGTGTGTTATCTCTGCCTCTTCCTGAAAGGCCACGAAGCACCACTCAGCGATGGAAACACTTCCCTGGCTTATGAAGCTGCATTGGTGGAATCCTTGATTTTTGTTTGCTTGGGTTTATTTTCTTTTGTTTGTCTGTTTTTATTTTTCCTTTCATGGCTTGGGAATCCCTTCTAGCCAGTCTGTACCTCACAGCTTAGGAACATGCCCCTTATCTGCCAACCTCGTGTCAGAGGGATCCCTTGGAGATGTTGATTGCTTTCTTTTTCTTTTTGTCTTCTTTTCTCTATTTTGCTTCCTTGTTTCCTTCATTTCCAGTTCTTATTTCCAGTTCTTATCTTCCTGTCTCCTGGAAACCTGACACTGTGACACCTACACCCCTTTTACCCAGGCTGCACTGCACAGCCTAGTAAATGTTTCTTGGTCTTCATAGCATCACTGGTGAGACCTCTGGGGGCCTTTCTGTTTTTCCCAATTTCTTAACTACTTATTTTGTTTTCTTTGTCTTCTTTGCTTCTCTATTTCTTGGTTTCTCATCTCTCCACTCCAGTGGAAAATTTCCTTAGCATACTTTTTGTTTTTGGCTCTTGATTCTCTCTCCTCTCTCCCATACTCAGCTCCACACATCACAATCTTTCTGCTCCTCCCTGTCTACCTGCACTGGGTGTTGGACATCACAACCCCAAGCATCACTGGCATGACCTTCAGGAACCTGCCCAGCACTGATTGCTATTAGCTCTAGTGTCATGGATTGAATTGCGTTCCCCAAAACATATGTTAGAAATTTGGCTGGACAGTGATTCTTAGTATTCTGTAATCTTCCTATATGCTGTAAACCCTGCCTCTGTGATGTTAATGAGGAAGTATGGGGGACAGTTGACTCAGTGGGGCAGGACTCAATGTGAAAAATTGTTTTGTGCCTTGAGGCAATCTTTTGACATATAAAAAGATAGAAGCTAGCAGAAAGACTTGAGGACCTCATATTGCCAAGAAGCAGAGCCAGGAGAAGAAAGTCCTTTAGACTCAGGGTTCCTGTGCTTCACAGAATCCAAAACCAGGGTAAGACTGATGACAAAGATTTTCCTCCGGAGCCAGCAGAGAAAGCCTTCAGTTAGACCTGATGCCCTGAATTTGGACTTGTAGCCTACTAGACTGTGATAGAATAAAATTTCTCTTTTTAAAGGCATCCACTTGTGGTATTTCTGTTAAAGCAGCACTATCTGTCAAAGAAAAATGGTAAATACTGAGGTAACCACAAAGGAAATAATCAAAATGAAAAGCAAGAGGAATAGGAAATCTCAGCGATCACAAAACCACCAACACTAAAAAATATGAAAACACATAAAGAAAAACAGACTCAGCACAAAAAATTAAACAGACAAAGGAATTGTCTACAACAAGCAACAAAAAGACATCAAAATAACAGTACTAAACTAATACCTATGAATAATCATGTTGAATGAAAATTGATTACATGCAACAATAAAGTGAAAGACAGAGGCAGATTGGATAGAAAAATGTGATCCATCTATATGCTGCCTACAGGAGACACAGTTTAGACTCAGACACATGAACAAACTAAAAAACAAAGGATGAGAAAAATATATATCCAGCTAACAACCTTCAAATAAGAGCTGGAGTGGGAAAAGTAATCTCTGATAAAATATAATTTAAAGTAAAACTTACTGCATTGGATAAGGAAGGACACTATATAATGATTAAAATCTCAGTACTCCAGGAAGACATAAGCATGTTAAATGTCTATACTCCCAATGACAGATCTTTGTAACACATAAGGTAAATTCTAACTGTGTTTAAAACAGAAAGAGACAGCTCCACAATAATAGTAAGTGACTTCAACATACCACTTTCGGTGAAGAACAGATTATCCTGCAAAAAAGCTCAGTAAAGACACAGAAGATAAATGCCATAATCAACTGACTTGTCCTCATAGACACATACACGTATGGAACACTCCACCCAACAGCATCCAAGTATATTTTCCTTTCCAACTCACATGAAACATTCTCTAGAATTGACCAAATATTGAGCTACAGAGAATTTCTTAACAAAATGCAAAGTACTGAAATACTACAAAACATCTTTTCAGATCATGAAGTCATAAAAGTAGAAATTATAACAGAAAAAAGAAGGAAAAAAATCAAGCACAATGAAACTAAACAACATCATGCTTAAAAACTACTGAGTTATCTAAGAAATCAAGGACAGAATAAATAAATTCATAAAACCAAATGATAATGAAAACACATCGTAGCAGAATCTATGAGATATAGCAAAAGCAGTGCTCAGAGGTCAATTTATCTCAGTAAATGCACATATCCAAAAAGAAGAAAGAGCCCACATCAAATAAGTAACCCTACAACCTGAAGAATTAGAAAGAGAGCAACCAAAGAAGCCCTCAGGCACTAGGCAAGAGCAAATAATAAAAATTAGAACAAAAGCAAAGGAAATAAAGAATAGAAAAATGATTTAAAAGCCAATTTGTAAAAAGCCATCAAGAGGATCAATAAACCATTGGTCAAACTGACAAAGGAAAACAAGTGAGGAAGCAAATAAATCAAATAAGAAATGAGATGGGCAATACCACAACAGATCCAACTGAAATTAAAAGAATCATAACAGAATACTGTTAAAATTTGTACTGTAATAAATTTGAAAATCTAGACATAATGGAAAATATCTAGAAAGACATTGCCTACCTAAGCTAACACAAGCAAAAGCAGAACCACTAGATAAAGAAATCACAAGTGATGTAAAAGGTAATTTAAAAACTTCCAATCAAAAAACCCCTAGCCCAGACAACGTCACTTTTAGAAAAGGGTTAAAGCATTATTATTAAAGGTATTCCAGAGCATAAAGTATACCCAAATTCATCCTATGAAGCCAGGATAACTCTGATACAAAAACCAGGTAAAGACAGCACAAAACCAGAAAATATTACAGACCAGTATCTCTCATGAACTTAGATGAAAAAAATCATCAACAAAATTTTAGCCAATAGAATACAACAGCACATGAAAAAAAATAATTCACCATGATCAAGTGGGATTTATATCATGGCAGGGATGGTTCAGCATTAGAAAAACAGCTGATATATGTTCAACCACATAAACAAAAGACAAGAACTGCTTGATTTTATCAATTGATTCAGAAAAGGCATTTTGCAAAGTCAAACATGCATTCATGTTAAAAGATCTCAGCCAAACAGGAATAGAAGGAAAATTCTGCAACATCATAAAGCACAATTATTGAAAGTTAATAGCTGGTACCATCCTAAGTGGACAGAGTCTGAATACTTTCCTCTTGGGAATGGGAGCAAAAAAGGATGCCCATTGTCACCACTTTTATTCAACAGTGTGCTGGAGGTTGTAGTCAGAGCAACAAGGTAAGGTAAAGAAATTAAGTGCATCCAGATTGGTAAGGAAAGAGTAAAAGTTCTCTGTTTGCAGTTAATATAATCTTATACACAGAAACCCTAATGAATCCACAAAGAAACTACCGGAACTAATAGAGAAGTTCCACAAAGTATCAGGATATAACATAAGCACGCAAAAAATCAAACATCAAAGGAAAGAAATCACCAAATCAATACCTTTTATAATAGCCCACAAGAAGATAAAATAGTTAGGAATACATCTAACCAGGAAATTACAAGAAAATACATCTAACCAGAGATGTAAAAGACCTATACAGAGAAAATCACAAGACTTTATTGCAAGAAACCAAAAGAGATCTATATAAGAAAAGAAACCTACTTGCTCACAGATAGGAAGATTCAACATTGTGAAAATAACTCTTCTACCCAAAGGGATCCCAATGTAAATTTTAACAGTAGTTTTTAATGAGATGAAGCAACAAATCACTAGCTTCCTATAGAAGGGAAGCCCCAGATAAGTAAAGCATTACTGAAGAAGAACAAAGTGGGAGCCCTCACAACTTGACTTTATAACCTATTACACTGCCAAGATAGTCCAAACAGCCTGGTGCAGATACATAGAACTGTGGAACAGAATAGAGAATGAAGATATCACATCATCCACCTACGAGCAACAGATGTTTGACAAAGGACCAAAGTCTGTAAACTGAGGAGAAGAGAGTTTGTTTAACAACTGGTGTTGGCATAACTGGATATCCATCTGCATAAAATTGAAATAAGATGCACATCTCACACCATGCACAAAAACTAACTCAAAATGGATCAAAAACCTAAATATAAAATCTAAGAAAATAAAGATCATGGAAAAGCTAGGAACAATGCTGAGAATCCTAATAAATGGCGTAATCAAACTACACAACATTACCAACAATGCACAAATACCAAAGGAGAAAATAGGTAACTGAAAACCCTTAAAAATCAAACATTTATGCTCATCCAAAGACTTCACCAAGAGTAAAGGACTACCTACAGACTGGAAATAATTTTTTGAATATGAAAAATCTGCTCAGCATCTATTCTCCATAATCTACAAGATGCTACAAAACCTCAGTAAGAAAAGACAAATAACTCAATTTAAAAATGGGCAAAAGATATGAACAGGTGGCTTGCCAAAGAAGAAATCCATGTGGCTCATGGATGCATGAGGAAATGCTCATGATTATCAACCATCAGAAAAATCCAAATCCAAACTATAATGAGACACCATCTCACCCCAGCAAGGCTGGCATGAATCCAAAAAACAGAAAATAAACATTGGAGAAGTTGTAGAGAGAATGGAACTCTTCTATGCTTCTGGTGGGAATGTAAAATGATACAACCACTTTAGAAATTGATCTGGTGCCTTCTTATGAAGCTAGAGTTAACTACTATGTATGCTAACCAAAAGGTCAGCAGTTCATATCTGCCAGCTACTCTTCGGAAACTATGGAGCAGTTCTACTCTGACCTATAGGGTTGAGCTAGGGACAATGTTGGACCCAACTTCATGGCAGTGGGTTTATGAAGATAGAAATAGAAATGCCATGTGATCCACCAATCCCACTACCTGGAATATAGCCTAGAGAAATAAGGGCTGTCACACTAGCAGATACATGCACACCAATATTTGTTGCAGCACTGTCCACAATAGGAAAAAGATGGAATCAACCTAGGTGCCCATCAACAGAAGAATGGATAAACAGACTATGGTAAATTCACACAGTGGAATACTATGCAATGATGAAGAGCAGCAATGATCTTAGGAAACATTCATAACATGGAGTAATCTGGAAGATATCATGCAGAGTAAATTTAGTCAGTCACAAGAGGACAAATAATGTACAAGATTAGCACTGTAAGGACTCAAGAAAAGTTTTAAGCACAGAAGAAAATAGTCTTTAACGTTTACAAGGATAAGGAGCTAGGAAGAGGGGTATTCATTGATTAGATAGTAAATAGGAATGGGAACAGGTGAAGGGAGTGTCAGCATGAAGTAGAAGGGAGGTCAGGACAGCTGGACTATATCAAACCTGAGAGGTTTCTTAAATATGATTTAATATTTCCAAAGACAGAGTAGCAGGAGCAGAGGTCTGGAGACCATGATTTCATGGGACATTTAGGCCAATTGGCAGAACTAAATTTCTTTTCTTTTTAAAGAAAATATTCTGCATCTGATCAATATTTGGTCAGTAGCTTCTGGGGTCTTACAAGCTAGGAAGTAGCTATCTAAATAGCATCAACTGGTCCAGCTCACCTGGAGCACAGGAGAATGGACATCAAAGACATGAAGAAAATATGAGCCCAGGTGACAGAAGAGGTTATATGAGCTAAAGACACTTCAGTGTGAGACTAGAAGAACTAGATGATGCCCGGCTATCACTGATGACTGCCCTGATTGGAAATACAACATAGATTCCCTGATGTAGCAGTATAAAAATGGGTGTGCAGAACTAGAACTCCATTAAATGGCCAGATGTGATGGTCCAACAGATTGGAGGGTTCCCTGAGGATATGGCCTCTAGACTCTCAGCCCTGGGCCAAATCCAAAGCTTTGTACAAAGATTGGACTGGAATATAAGGCATAGAGTGATTCTGGTGAACAGTCTGCTTCTTGACTTAAGTATATTCATAAGGCTGACTGAGCAGCTCTTGTCCAGAGGACAAATGAGAAAGTGGAAGATAATAGAGACTGGTTGAATGGACCCCAGAAGCACATACACAGAAGGAGGAGTGTGCTGTCACAGGGTGGGGAGAGCAGCTAGAGTTGCATAACATTGTTTGTGCAAGGTCTTGCATGACAAATTGACTTGGATTGTGAACTTCCACTTAAAGCACAATAAAATATTTTTTTAGAAAAGAAATGGACACTGTCAGAGTATGGCTGAGTAAGCAGGTTGAAATGATGGAAGACAGAATCAATGAAATTGAAGACAAACCCTTGGACACAACTCTGAGGAAAACTCACGAAAAAAGAATGAAGAAACCCTGAGAATAATGTGGGATACAATCAAAAGAAAAATTGTGAGTGGTCAGAGTTCCAGAGCAGGGGAAAATGGAAACAGACAGAGGATCATTTAAGACCTGCTGACAGAAAACTCCCCTTATATCGTGAAAGATGAAAAGATAACCATCCAATAAGCTCAATGTGTCTATAGGATAAACACTAAAAGTAAATCACCAAGGTATATATCATAATCACTCTGGTTAAAATCAAAGTCAAATAAATAATTCCGAAAGTAGCTCAAGAAAAACGAAGAATCTCATATAGAGAAGAAACAGTAAGACTAAGCTCTTAATCAGCAGAAACCATGCAGGCAAGAAGGTGATGAGTTGATACATATAAAACTTTGAAAGAAGAAGAAAATTACCAATAAAGAAAAACATATCCTGCAAAATTCTCATTCAAGTATGATGGTGAAACTAGGACATTTCCAGATAAACTGAAATTAAGGGAATATGTAAAGACCAAACCAAATTTTCAAGAATTATTGGGGGGGCGGAGTCAAGATGGTTGACTAAGCCCACGTCTCCTTATATCCCTCTGGAAACCAAGACCTGAATTGACAATCAAACAGAGCCTTCTGATCACCTAATCAGCCTCAGGACACGGCACAGAGCTGTTAATTGGGACTCCATACCACTCAGCGGAAAAACTTCCTCTCTCTCGCTGACTCCCCCTCCTGGCTAGCCCCGGCTCTCACGGACAGAAGGTAAACGCCCCATTTTCACTTTTTTTTCCTCTGTCTGGGCTGGCGAGCAGAACTGGGTCTTGCCTGGCAGCTGGACTCACACGCGCTGCTGAGGGGATAGACAGGCAAAATTCCCATATTCTGAGACCAGGCTCGGGACGCTGTTAATCTAGCCATTTTGAGCCTTTCGTTTTGTAGCTGTCTCAGCGGGGTTTGTGCGGAGCTTCGCAGTCAGTGTGTGGGATGCCATGTTGGTACCAAGATTTTAGCAGGACCTGGTTCTTAGCCTGGGAGCCAGCGTCTGCTAACGGGACAGCGCTTCTCCGACAGAAAAGTAGTGATTTTGCACAGTGCTGCCTACGTTGGGGGCCCTGCAACAGAAGCAGAAGAATCACTACCTCTCAGCATCTTTAGCCCCTCTGTCTCCTGCCTGTGTGGAGGATGCCATCTTGGATATGGTGGCTGCAGCTGGACCTAATTCTTAGCTTGGGAGCCAGAGCCTGCCTACAGGAGAGTGCTTTTCTATCACAAAACCAGTACTTGACGCAGTGTTGGATAAGGCTAGGCCCTGTCAGCAGAGGCCAACAGGGCACTAGCAGTGCTGTATTCTGAACTAGTTTGTTATCATCTGGGGTTGGATATAGTGGTGTTTACTTTGTCAGATGAGAAGAGGGACCTCTACACCTGAAAACCTGACTGACTTGTGAACTGGTCAGATACCTTTTGCTTTACATCTGAAGACAGCCTAGAGAAACATTTGCAATCCATGCTCACCTCTTGCAGCCTATATATACTCACATGGGACCCAAAAAGGAACACACAATTGTGGCATACAAGCAATCACTCATGGCTTCAGAAGGCTCCCAAACAAAGCAACCAAGGAGTTTTCCAGATGAAGAAACTTTTATGAAAGCATCAGGAAGTGAATACAAATTGATTATATACAGAGCCCTTCTAGATCTTATACAAAATGCAGCAGAACAAAATGAAAAATTAAGCAAGTTGTTCGATCTGATGGAACACCACTACTCTGAAATCCAACAGATCAAGAAGAAAATCAAAGACATAGAAACTTCCATGCAAAGCCAAGAAAACAGAATGGAACAAATGGAAAAAATAATTTCTGACTTCGACGACAAACCTACTAATGCCAGCATCTATGAGCAGAAATCAGAAAAAAGAAACAAGAAAAGGGAAGAAACATTAAGAAGCATGTGGGACTCTATTAAAAGGAACAACCTTCGATTAATTGGAGTCCCTGAACAGGATGAGACATCTGAGAACACAGAGAGTATTGTTGCTGAGCTGCTGACAGAGAACTTCCCAGAAATTATGAAAGAAGAGAATATAGATATCAAAGATACATATGGAACACCACACAATATAAATCTCAAAAGAAAGACTCCAAGACATATTACAATCAAGCCTAACAAAATGAAACATAAGCAGCAACTCTTAAAGGCAGCAAGACTCAAGGCAAAGCTAACATTCAGAGGGAAACCCTCTAGGCTCTTGTCAGATTTCTCAGCAGAAACCATGCTGGCATGGAGACAGCGGCATGACACATTCAAAGTCGTGAAGGAGAAGAACTTCCAACCAAGAATTATATATCCTGCAAAACTATCTTTCAAATACAAAAATTAAATAAAGACACTCCCAGATAAACAGAAACTCAGAGACTTTGTAAAAACCAAACCCAAACTACAAGAATTACTGAAAGAAGTTCTTGACTTTGGCTTAGAAGAACAAAACCACTAACTTTATATTTTAGAATGGCACACTACTCAATACTCTACTCATTTAGGGAAGGCTCTAAAGTAAATCACAGCTTTGATATGAACAGAACAATCCAGTGATCATCCTGAAAACTATGGTGTCATCATAACAAAAAGAGGGATGTACTACAGTCGTTATAGTCCTTCCAGATGGAGAGGAAGATGACAAGACTGATAGTAATTAAAATTGGGTTTATAAATAGTTTATTAAGGGGGTTCATAGGGGCAGTTGTAAAGCACAACAAAGACGTATCATACCATTTCAAGAAATCTAACACACGAGTCTCAACAACTATAAAACCAGCTCTGAAAAAGGTGAAAAATCAACTCACAAAAAAGAGTGCCCCAGAACAGCCTAATAAGAACAACAGAGAAAACATCAACATAAAAATAAACATATCACAATGGCAGCAGTGAACACATACCTATCAATAATTACATTGAATGTGAATGGACTGAATGCTCCAGTAAAGCGACACCAAGTGTCATTTTGGATCAAAAGACACGACCCATCCATATGTTGTCTACAAGAAACTCACTTGAGACCTAAAGACAGGAACAAACTGAAAATTAAACGATGGAAGAATATATATCAAGCTAACAATGAATAAAGAAGAGCAGGGATTGCAATTCTAATCTCAGACAAAATCAATTTTAATATCAAATCCACCATCATGGACAAAGATGGACACTATTGCTGAAAGGCTCAGTACACAAGCAAGACTTAACTCTACTAAATATTTATGCACCTAATGCCAGAGCACCTAAATATGTCGAAGAAATACTGACTACACTCAAAAGAGAGTTAGATGACTCCACAATAATAGTGGGAGACTTTAACACTCCACTCTCATCACTAGACAGATTATCCAGAAAAAAGCTCAGTAAAGATACAGAAGACCTCATTGACACAATTAACCAACTAAACCTCATTGATATATACAGAACTTTCCACCCATCAGCAGACAACTGCACCTTCTTCTCCAGTGCACATGGAAAATTCTCCAGAATTCACCATGTGATCGGCCATAATGCAATGCTCAACAAAATCCATACCACTGAATTACTGCAAAGCATCTTCTCAGATCATAAAGCCATCAAAGTTGAAATCAATAGCAGAAAAAACATAGATAGAAAGTGGAACTCTTAGAAACTGAATAACATCTTGCTCAAAAAAACATGGGTTTTAGAGGAAATCAAGGATGAATTAAAGAAATTCATGGATTCCAATGAAAACGAAAACACTTCTTACCAGCACCTATGGGATACAGCCAAAGCAGTGCTCAGAGCTCTGTTTATCTCCATAAATGCACACATCGGGAAGGAAGAAAGAAACCAAATCAAGGAATTAACTCTATAGTTTGAACAAGTAGAAAGAGAACAACAGAGGAACCCCTCGGGCACCGAAGAAAGGAGATCATAAAGATTAGAGCAGAGCTAAATGAATTAGAGAATAGAAAAACAATTCAAAAAATTAAAAAGACAAAAAGCTGGTTTTTTGAAAAGATCAGCAAAGTTGATAAACCACTGGCTAAACTTTAACTAAAGAAAGGCAGGAAAGGAAACAAATAACCCAAATTAGAAATGAGAAGGGAGTTGTCACCACAGATGCAACAGAAATAAAAAATATCATAACAGAATAGTATGAAAGACTGTACTCTAACAAATTTGAAAACCTGCGGGAAATGGACCAATTCCTTGACTCATAACACCTACCGAAATTATGACAACGTGAAGCAGAACAACTTAATATACCCATCACAAGGGAAGAGATTGAAAAGGTCATCAAAACACTGCCAACCAAAAAAAAGTCCGGGCCCAGATGGCTTCACGGCAGAATTCTGCCAAGCATTTAGAGAAGAGTTATCCCCAATACTACTGAGACTATTTCACAGTATAGAAAGGGATGGACTACTCCCAAACTCATTCTATGAAGCCAGCATAACCCTGATACCTAAGCCAGGGAAAGATCGAACAAAGACAGAGAACTACAGACTGATATCACTCATGAACCTAGATGCAAAACTCTTCAACAAAATTCTTGCCAACAGAATACAACATTTCAAGAAAATAATCCATCATGACCAAGTGGGATTCATACCAGGGATGCAAGGCTGGTTCAACATCAGGAAAACAATTAATGTGATAAACCACATAAATCACACAAAAGACAGGGATAACCTGATTTTGTCCATTGATGCAGAAATTGCATTTGATAAAGTCCAACACCCATTCATGCTAAAAACTCTTAGTAAAATGGGTATAGACGGCAAATTCCTCAACACAGTAGGAGCCATTTATACAAAGCCAGTTGCCCACATCATCCTGAATGGAGAGAGACTGAAAGACTTTCCCTTGAGATCAGCAACTAGACAAGGATGCCCACTCTCACCTCTCCTATTCAACATTGTGCTAGAAGTTCTAGCTAGAGCAATTAGACAAGACGAAGAAATATAGGGCATCTGCATCGGCAAAGAGGAAGTTAAAATCTCCCTGTTCTCAGATGATATAATTGTATATGCAGAGAACCCCAAGGAATCTATAAGTCAGCTACTCAAACTGATAGAAGAGTTCAGCAAAGTCTCAGGATACAAGATAAACATAAGTAAATCAGTAGGATTCCTTTATACCAACAGCGAGACTGTTAAGGAGGAAATTATCAAATCAATACCATTTACGACAGCCCCTAAGAAGATAAAGTACCTAGGAATTAATCTAAGCAGAGAAACAACAGACCTTTACAAAGAGAACTACAAGCCCTTACTACAAGAAACTAAGAGAGACTTAGATAAATGGAAAAACCTACCCTATTCATGGATAGGAAGACTTAACATTGCGAAAATGTCTATTTTACTCAAAGCAATTTATTTATATAATGCAATCCCAATACAAGTTCCAGCATCATTTTTTAATGAGATGGAGAAACAAATCACCAATTTTGTTTGGAAAGGGAAGAAGCCCGAGATAAGTAAGGTACTACTAAAGAAGAAGAACACACTGGGAGGCCTCTCATTACCCGACCTTAGAACATACTACACTGCCACAGTGGTCAAAACAGCCTGATACTGGTACAAGAACAGACAGATCGATCAATGGAACAGAATTGAGACCCCAGAGATGACACCATCTGCCTATGAACAGTTGATATTCGACAAAGGCCCTAAGACATTAAACTGGGGTAAAAACAGTATCTTCAACAAATGGAGCTGGCAAAATTGGTTATCCATCTGCAATAAACTGAATCAAGGTCCATATCTTACACCTTATACAAAAACCAACTCCAACTGGATAAAAGACCTAAATATCAAACCTGAAATGATAAAGCTCATCCAAGAAAAGGTAGGAACAACAATGGAAGTTTTAATACACAATGAGGACAGACTCCAAAATCTGTCAAACAAACCTCAATCAACAGAAGAGAAAATAGATAAATGGGAACTATTAAGAATCAAAAACTTTTGCTCATCCAAAGACTTTATTAATAGAATTAAAAGAACACCCACACAGTGGGAAAAAATATTTGGCAACTCAAATGGAAACTATTAAGAATCAAACACTTTTGCTCATCCAAAGACTTTATTAATAGAATTAAAAGAACACCCACCGAATGGGAAAAAATACTTGGCAACTCTATGTCAGACCGACGCCTGATCTCCATAATCTACAAGTTACTACAAAATATCAATAAGAAGAAGATAAACCATCCAATTAAGCAATGGGCAAAGGAGATGGACAGACACTTCACTAAAGAGGAGATCCAGGCAGCCAAAAAACACATGCAGACATGTTCACGATCTTTAGTTATTAAAGAAATTCAAATCAAGACAACAATGAGATACCATCTCACCCCAACAAGATTGGCCATGATCCAGAAAACACAAAACAGCAAATGCTGGAGAGGCTGTGGAGAAAGTGGAACCCTCCTACACTGTTGGTGGGGTTGCAAAATGGTCCAGCCTCTTTGGAAGGCAATTTGGTGCTTCCTTAAAAAAATGGATATAGATATACCATTTGACCCAGTAATTCCACTACTTGGAATATATCCTACAGATTCAAGGCCTTTCACACCAACAGACACATGGACCAGAATGTTTACCGCAGCACAGTCCACGATAGCAAAAAGATGGAATCAACCCAGATGCCCAACAATAGAAGAATGGATAGGTAAACTGTGGTACATATACTCAGTGGAGCACTACGCAATGATAAAGAATAACGATGATTCCAGGAAACATCTCCTAACCTGGTTTCAACTGGAAGACTTTATGTTGAGTGAAAGTAGTCAGCGACAAAAGGACAGATACTGTATGAGACCTCTACGATAAGATCTCAAAAACAGACTTGTGTATAGAAGAAGAGACTCTTTGACAGCTGCAAGGGAGGGGAGCGAGGGAGGGTGAGGGGGGAATGGTTTAGTTTAGATAGTTACTAGAAATCTAGTTGGGAGAAAGTGGTGATAGCCCACATTAGAAAGAAGAACAACATTAAGTGACTTCAGCATAACTTGAGTACTCCTTCCATCTTAACTCAATACTGCAAGGATAGAGTAGCTGGGGTAGGGGGTGGGGGACCATGCTCTTAGGTGAATTCCAGGCCAATTGCCACAACTAGCATTTTGCTAAGAGAGGTCTCTGCAACCCACATTGGTGAGTGGTGTCTGGGTTCTTAAAAGCTACCTAGCTGCCATTAGAGTACACAGCAAATGGTCCCAACTCAGCAGGAACGGATGCTCACCGAGGACCAAAATGACATGCGGTAAAGACAACCGAGAAGACAGAGAGACCCACAAGAGTGGGTGCCTACATCGACTTGGGACCATAAGAACCGGATGGTGCCGGGCCACCACCATTGATAGCCATGATGGAGCTCACAGAGAGGAGTCTCACTGGCAACACAAGAATAAAAAGCGGTGCATCATGAGATCTCCACTAAGAGATCTCAATTGACGGTTCAGCGGTTTGGGGGTTCCTCTGAGAGCATGGCCCCCAGCCCTGATGCTGCCCTTTCCCATAAATTATAACAAAGATCCACTCTTTGGACAGGAATGGATTGGACTTGGCAATGCAGAGTAACCATATATTGGAAGCACTTTATGGTTCTATACATCTATAGGATATCATCTTGCTGACCTCTGGCTGGAGGAAAGCGAGTGGACGGAGAAGAGGGGAAAGGAGGCTGTTGGGAGGATGAGACATGTATGGAGCAGAGAGGAATAGTGTGCAGTCACCGGACAGGGAGAGCAGTTGAAGCTGCATATAGGTGGGCATGTAAATTTAGATGTGAATGTACATTTTCACTCAGTTATGTTAAATAAATATAAATAATAATAATAATAAAAAGAATTATTGAAGGAAATCCTTCAGTCTGA
Source organism: Heterohyrax brucei (assembly GCA_028571685.1). Taxonomy (NCBI): domain Eukaryota; kingdom Metazoa; phylum Chordata; class Mammalia; order Hyracoidea; family Procaviidae; genus Heterohyrax; species Heterohyrax brucei. The sequence continues at coordinate 8,741,973 of CM053159.1, read as the reverse complement.
GAACAAACAACATCACACTACAGCCAGATATCAGCCTAAGAAATGATCTCTCAAGGACTATCCAAAACCCAGATAATGACAACAGGAAACCAGAGAAGTTGTTTTGTGAATGACAACAACATCAGAACAATAAAAGATGGAATGATATAGGTATAGAACTTTCTAATAGAGTGGAAGACAAGATGATGTGAAATAAAAATAGCCTGGTTCAAACCTAGGAAGATATGGGTAAATTCCAAGGTAACTGCGAGGAAAGTTAGCAAGCCTGCTCATCAATATAATGTAGAAAAACATAAACTCTCTATAAAAACGAAAGAAATGAAAAAGAAATCTACAAACCAAAGGTATTCAGCACGGAAGAGTAAGAGGAACAAAGAAAATGGAAGCACAAAATAAAAAACAAGCACTATAAAATGACTGTAGTAAACTCACACCTATCAATAATTAACCGGAATGTAAATGGCCTAAATGAATCCATAAGGAGACAGAGAGTGACAAATTGGATAATAAATAAATAAAATTATTTTGAGTGATTATTTTAACACTTCTGTTAATCACTTCCCTTACAAGATAAACATTTTTCAGCATTCAGTCTGAATTGAAGCCCAGAGCCCTGTAGCCGGTGCTTGGCTAATCTTACCTAGGGCAGCTCCCCACCTTGCTCAGCCCAATATCTATCTAGTGCTGATCTCCGTAAGTGAACATTTTCAGCCTATTGCTGTCTTGCTCAAGGCTCTTCAACAGCTATCTACTGTCCATTGCAAGTAGAAATTCAAACTTCTCCACTAAATTTAGGCCTCTCAACTTATCCCACTGATTTCTCTGAAAGTGAGGGAGGAGAGAATTTGAAGATGGAAGATTTGCTCAAAAATGTCCAGCACTTCTGAAAGGGGGAAAAAATGAGAGCTTCTAGAGGCCCATAGATTTAGTGGCTAGAAAATCATGCAGTGATCCTCAAGAAAAGTTTCTGGAAAATATTAGACCAAATTGTCTATCACTTAAATGCTCTTTGCTTGTTTCTTGTAAGATTTGTGGTCTACCTGCCTGCATTCCACTCCTGGGCACTTACTACTTTGGACAAGTTACCTAAATTCATCATACCTCAGATTCCTCATCTGCAAAATAGGGGATAATGTGATATTACTTCCCTAAGATATACTGTTGGGGAGGCTCTGTGAACCTAGAACAGTCATTTTTAATGTATTTTCCAAATGTTTTCCCTCACCATTTATTAATACATTTCTAAAGAATAAAGTAAGATGAACAATTACCAAGACTAGTTTTTTTCAACTTAAATAATTGGAAAATGAAGACTAAGAGAAATACAGTTTAATAGAAATCCTAAAAAATAAAAAAATCCCTTCAAACACAATAGCACAATTAGAAACTTTAAAATATATATTGGCTGATTGACTCTACTAAGACACTGTCTATTCAGGGATATTCAACTATGGTAACTTTTTCTGAAGCAGTCACATGCATGTCTTTATCAGAAGTGCAGTAGTTTAGGTTGTTTTGGGAGACACTGAAAATTAGTGATGAAAATTCCAGTTTACACCAGCACATGGCCTCTCTCTGGTGTTAGCTGTGGAAATGGCGCTGGTTTGAGCATAGCAAAGATTCTCAAACTTCATTCTCTCAAATTCTGTTTGCATTGAGCCATTGCCCATGTTTCCATGAGACTATCTTTCATCAAATCACATTATTTATGAAATCAAATTTTAGAAGAAATAGATCCATTATCATTTCTTGGCCACATCAAGGTTTTCAGTGGGATGGCAAAGTTGAGGCATCTGGCCTCACTCGTCTTTTTGGAGCCCACTGAAAACAAGTGTAAGGATTTTCAAAAATCAGAAAAGTAAATCTACATAAAACTTAAAAATAGCCAAACTTTTGCATTCAGCCTGGTGCTGATTAATGGAAAATTGGAAGCAGACTCTCCAGTAACACAGAGGGTCTGCCTGAAGTGGGCATGTGTCCCATGGAACAAACCCACTGATTCTGGGGAATTGCAAGGTCTGGATAGGACACTACACTCCAGGGGCATCCCTGAGCCTTTTCAGGGGACATAGCTGAAAGAGAAAGGAACAATGTGCCATCTGTTATAGGTTGAATTGTGCTCCCCAAAAGGATGTGCCCAAGTCTCGGCACCCAGTACCTGTAAACATGACCTTACTTGGAAACAGGTGTTTGCAGATGTAATCAGCTAAATTTGTATGCAGATGTAGGAGTAGAGTAGACAATCCAAGTACATTGAGTCAGATCCGACTCCTGGCGACCCTAGAGGTAGATCCTAATCTAATCTGACTAATGTCTTCAAAGGAAGAGGAGAGACCAATGTCACACAAAATGGCAGAAGTAGGAAGCTCTAGAGGTCTGTTACTACACCAAAACAACAATTACAGTGGAAAGAGCAATTGGAACCAACTATTCTGAAACTCTGGAAGCTAATTAGACACTGTTGTCAACCAGAGGAGTGCGTGATGGAGGAACAGGCTACCAATCTTTCCTAAGTGAGCCACATATACCAACAAGCTATAATCTTCCACTCTTCAGCCCTTGCTGCTAGTGGGAACAGCATCTGTGTTTTAGAGTGCCTCGTTGGCACCAAGCTGACAGGTGGAGAACTTTTCATCCAAGAATTTGGAGTTGTATTTGTGAATGGTTGGTTAGGTATGGTGGTGGCCTGAGGGAAGTGTGCACACTACTGGATAGTTCAGGTGGTCTTAGCAAAGAGCTTACCCCAGCTAGCCAATTAAACGTCAGGCACACCCTACATTTATTTTTATTTGTTTATTAATCTTTGTAAAATCTGTCAGGCCACTGACTGGCAGAAGATACAACAGAATTGGGAACCCTATTTTGCAAAACTTAGCTTGGAAACGACCCTAAACCAACAGTTGACTACAGCTTTCATTAAGTAAACAGCAAACTCTGAGGAGTGGGAAAAACGTGTTTTCTGTCTTTTGCATTTTTTTTCTTGGAGTACAAGGAAAGTTTCATATACAAGTTTGGCACAGGCTGTGGAATAGAGTGCAAAATGTCCACCAACAGTCTGTAAAAGAATCTTATGAAAATATTTAGATGAGATTGCTGACAGCCTTCAACAATTAAATACGTGTGTATATACATATATAGCAAACCCTGGAGAAAGGGAAGAATCTGAGTTTGTCTTCAAAGTGAAGAGACAATTTACAGAATGAGAGAGAAGTATTTGGGAACCACACATCTGATAAAGATTTACTATCTGGAGTACATGTAGAATTCCTACAACTCAACAATGAAAAGGACAACCCAATTGAAGAATGGGCAAAGGACTTTTCACCAAAGAAAATACACAAATGATCAACTAGTATGTGAAAAGATACTCGGTGTTGTTAGTCATTAGGGAATCCATAAATCAAAATCATAGTGAGATACCACTTCACCACATTAGGATGCCTGTGATCAAAAAAGCAGCAAATAACAAATATTGACAAAGGTCTGAAGAAATTGAAATTTTCATCCATTGCTAGTGGGATTTCCAGCTACTCTGGAAAACAGTATGTGAGGTTCCTCAAAAATATAGAACTACCACACGACACATCAGTCTCTCTCCTAGGCATATACCCTAAAAATGGAAAAAGAACAGATACTTGTACACTAATGTCATGGTGGCAATAGCCAAAAGATGAAAACAACCAAAGTACCCATCAACAGATGAATGGATACAAAAGCTGGTATACACATACAATAGAATATTATTCAGCTGTAAAGAGAAATGAAGTTGTGAGACACGCTATAGCTTAGGTAAACCTTGAAACCATTGTGGTAATTAGGGTAAGTGAAATAAGTCGGTCATAAAGGACACATATTGTTTTACCCCACTTGTATGAAACATCAAGAACACTCAAATACATAGACATCAAAGTTTATTAATGATTAACAAGGACAAGTGGGAGGGGGAAGTGGAGAGGTAGTCTCGGACCTGGGACAGGTTTGTTTTGGCAACTCCATCACAAGTCGGCTCTGATGTAAGTCATATGCTTTTATTTTTTTTTAAGTTTTTATTCTTACTGTGTTTTATTATCTTTATAGTATCTTTATATTATCTTTATAGTATCTTTATAAATCCACTCTTTATTTGTCTTCAGGGGTTGGAAACACTGTGAGGATGACAAGTTTGAGAATTCATCCTAGAAAAGGTGCTACATAACTCATTGTTGAATATCACTATAGTTACTTTCAAAGCCCTCCCCTCGGGAAGCCATGCACCAATGCCAGCACCTAGTCCACCCTTCAAAACAATTTTGGAACTCTTTTTCTGGAATGGCCATCAGAGCTGTGATCATATTACCCTTGATATCCTGAATGTCATCAAAATGTCTTCCTTTTAATATTTCCTTTATCTTTGGGTAAATAAAAAGTCATTGGGAGCCACATCAGTTGAATAGGGTGGGTGTACCAATATACTTATTTGTTTACTGGCTAAAAACTCCCTAACAGACAACTATATAAGTAAGTTCTCAAACTTGCCACTGTGTGCAATGGCCAAATCAGAAAGAATTCCAAAATTGCTTTGTAGGGTAAATTAGGTGGTGGCATCCAATGCATAGCTTCCCAAAGGGAGTACACAAAGGTGACCGTAGTGACACTCACCACAGAGGTATGTAGTGCTTAGGACAATTAGTTCATGGACTTACTTATTGTATCTGGTACATATAAATTTACAGATATATTTTAATACACATATGCATTAAAAAAACACAAATCACAAAAATTTCCTCCCGTGATAAAGTATTGGACAATGTTGACATGTTGTCAGTTGGACACCTTCCAGTGAACATCTTAGAACAATAGTATCAGCAAATCTTGTGCTACAGCATTGGGTGTAATACATATTACTAACAATAAGATGGTACCAAAAAAAAAGTTGGTCATTAATTTCAGTTTATTGTAACTAGAATGCATGGTAAGTCGGAGGTTACCTGTATTTCTTAAGGGACACTAACTTTATATTAAGGATGATGAAAAGATTTGAAAATAGGTAATGGTTATGTTGTACAATATAGTGAACATAATTAATGACATTGAATTATACTCAGAAAAACTGTTAAAACAACAAATATTTCATCATGTAACTTTGCCACAACAAAAATAATATAAAAGAAGAGACACAGAAGACTACCTACCACGTTATGATGAACCAGATATTAGAATTACGCAGCCGCAAAGCAAGGAATGTCTAAGGCTGCTAGAATCAGAGAACATCGAGAAAGGGGCTTCCCCCAGAGCCTTCAGAGAGACAACACCATTACTGAAATGATGACTTTTCATTTCTAGCCTCCAGAACCGTGAGGAAGTACATTTTTGTTGTTTCAAACCAATTTACAGTACCTTGTTACAGAAGCTCTAGGAATCTGACACCCAATCTTGGCCAAAAAGCAACATTGAGGAGTAAGCATTTAGGCCTGTGATTGAAGGGAGGTGAGTGCTGCATCTCTCCAGGGTGATTGTCACAGCTGACTGGACGTACTCATTACTGAGACCGTAGATAAAAACACTGGAAAACAGCCGAGAGAAATCTGAGCTAGACATTCTGGACACTCTAGAGGAGCATCCTTTAGAAAATAAAGGAATTAAAGTATCTACATAAGACAATAAGAAGTCTATTTAAAAAAAAAACAAGGATAAAAGGGATTTGACATGGCATAAGATGAAAGCCAAAGCCAAGTGCCGTCGGGTCAGATGCGACTTATGGCGACCCTAGGACACACTGTAAAACAAAATGAAAGAAACACAACGTAAGACAGGCTAAAATTCAAAAAAATTATGCCATAATAGAGATTAAAATTGTAGAGAAATTCTTTGCCATTAAAAACATTTTAAAAGTACCTATTTTGAAGAAAATAATTCAAAGAAGCACTATACTGGCTCAAATAGGAAGTGATTATACAACTGAAACTGCTTAAAAATATATAAATAAAAGACCTGCAGAGCTCCAGAAAGAAATAAATACAAAATAATTTAAAACATGAAAATTAACATTAGAAGAAATATGGAAAAGGACACTGCTTGAAATAACAGTTTTGAGACAACAGTTTTTGTGTGTGTGTGATTAAGTGAAAGTATACAACTCGAATTAAATTTACACACCTGCGTATTTGCAGTTCTTTCTGCTCTCCTTGCCCAGTGACAGCACAATCTTCCGTTTCATTCTATATATGTCATATTCTCTTAATAGTTTCCTGTCCCATCCTCTCTACCCTCTCCTCGGTCTTCCACTAAGATGACCTACGGTAACATTGTGACCTCAAGTCCAGTCTGTTCCTCTCCGAAGAGTTGACTTCAGTAATGTTTTCCGGTCAGAGGCAGCAGCAGGTCTTGGGGCATGCTCCCACGGAAACCCCCAGGCCTTCACACCATCAATTGCTGTCTTTTAGTTGAATTATTGAGGTGTACCTCTCCTTTTCTCGTATTGCCACTGGAACTTGATGTTGGGTGCCCCATCACGGCTCTCTTTGGTCGTGGCTGGGCATCATTGAGTTCTTCTGGTTACACGTTGATACAGTCAGCCATTCACATGGGTCCTTCTGTCTCCTGGGCTCTTTTGCCCTCACATCTTTGTTGTTCCTGGTGATCATCTGGAACAGATGAGTTGGGAGTATTTGGCGTTTCTCAGATGGCAGCTTGCTAGCTTTTGAGACCCCAGATGCCACTCACCAATACGGGGTGCAGAAGACTCTCTTAGCAATAGGCTAGTTATACCAGTTGGCCTCAGTGTCTCCTGAGGGCATGGTCCCCAGGCACCCACCCCTGCTTTTATACTTGCATTTTTGAGTTAAGATTAGAAGAGTTTTCAGTTTATGTTAAAGTCCAGTTAAGTTGCTCTTCTTTCTAGTGTGTGCTGTCCTTGCTTTCACACAACCAAATTTCTACCAACTGCCTAATCTATCATCTGCCTTCTCTCTCCCTCCACTGCCTTGCAGCCATCAAAGGTCTTTTCTTCTGTACATGAGTCTGTTTTTAAGTCCTTATAGTAGGGGTCTCACTGATTTCACTCAGCATGTCTTCCAATTGAAATCAGTTTATGAGGTGCTTCCTAAAATCATCACTGCTGTTTATCATTGCATAGTGTTCCACTGAGTATAGGTATGCTTATCCATTTTTTTGTTCTTGGGCATCTGGGTGGATTCCATGTCTTAGCAATTGTGGACTGTGCTGCAATAAACAGTTGTGTACATATATCTACTCTTGTGACTGTTCTTATTCTGTAGAATACATTTCAAGCAGTGGGACTACTGGATCGAATGGTGTATCTATTTCCAGCTTTTTAAGGAAGCACCAGATTGTTTTCCAAAGAGGTTGTACAATTTTGCAATCCCACCAGCAGTATCAGAGAGTTCCAATCTCTTCACAGCCTCTCCAGCATTTGTTGTTTTGTGTGTTTTGGATCATGGCCAACTTTGTTGGGGTGAGATGGTATCTCACTGTGCTTTTTAATTGGATTCCTCTAACAGGTAATGATCATGAGCTTTTCCTCTTGTCTTTTGGCTGCCTGGATGTCCTCTCTGTTGAAGTATCTGTCCATCTCCTTTGCCCATCACTTAATTGGGTTATTTACATTTTTCTTGTTGGTATTTTGCAGTGTCTTGTAGATTATGGAGATCAGACGAGGGTCTGACATGTAGTTGCCAAATATTTTTTTCCTTTCTGTAGGTAGTCTTTTAATTCTCCTGATAAAGTCTTTGGATGAGCAAAAGTGTTTGATTCTTAAAGTTCCCATGTATCTGTTTTCTCTTCTGCTGATTGTGCTTTGTCAGATTTTGAAGTCTGTCTAAACCGTATATTAAAACTTCCATTGTTGATGCTTTTTTTTTTCTTGCGTGATCTATGTTATTTTAGGTTTTATATTTATGTCTTTTATCCAATTTGAATTAGTTTTCAGGTAAGATGTGAGATACGAGTCTTTTTCAATTCTTTGCAGAAGATGAATATTCAGTTTTGCCAACACCATTTGTTAAACAGACTGTTTTTACCCCAGTTTACAGTCTTAAGGCCTTTGTTGAATATCAGCTGTTCACAAGAGGATGGTGGTGTCTCTGGGGTCCCAACTCTGTTCCATTGGTCTGTATGTCTCTTTTTGTATCAGTACCAGGTTGTTTTGACTACGTGGCAGTGTAATGAGTTCTAAAGTCGGGTACTGAGAGGCCTCCCACTGTGTTCCTGTTCTTCAGTGGTGCTTAGCTAATTCAGGGTTTCTTCCCTTTCCAAACAAAGTTGGTGATTTGTTTCTCCATCTCATTAAAAAATGATGCTGGAATTTGTATTGGGATTGCATTGTATATGTAGATTGTCTTGGATAGAGTTGACATTTTCAAAATGTTGATTCTTCCTATCAACGAACAAGGTCGTTTTCCCACTTTAAGTAGGTCTCTTGTGATTTCTTGCAGTAGTGTTTTGTAGTTTGTTTGTTTTTTATGTAGGTTTTTTACATTACCAGTTAGATTTTATTCCTAAGTATTTTATTTTTGTGGGGTTATTGTAAATGGTATTGATGTGTGCTCTTTGTCACACAAAGGAATGAAACTGCTTTTTGTATGTTTATGTTATATACTGATCCTTTGCTGACCTCTTCTATTAGTTCCAGTAGTAAGGTCGTATTATCTCCAACTACAGGTAATTTTTATTTCTTCCTTACCAATTTGGATGCCTTTGTTTCTTTCTGTAGCCTAATTACACTGGCTAGGAGTACAATGTTGAATAACAGTGGCAACAAAGGGCATTCTCGTCTGGTTTTCCATCTCAAGGGGAATGCTTTCAGACTCTCCATTCAAGATGTTGTTGGCTGTTGGCTTCATATAAATGTTCTTTATTGTGTTGAGGAATTTCCCATCTATCCCTATTTTGCTAAAAAGTTATTATCATGAATGAGTGTTAGACTATGTCAAATGTCTTTTCTGCATCAGTTGATAAAATCATGTGGTTTCTCCTCTTGTTTTATTTATGTGATTGATTATATTGATTGTTTTTTTAATGTTGAACCATATCTGGTATGAATCCTATTTGGTCATGGTGAATTATTTTTTGATATGTTGTTTAATTCTGTTGGCTGGAATTTTATTGAGGGTTTTTCTATCTGAGTTCTTGAGAAATATTTGTCTTCTTTCTTCCCTCTCTCCCTTCTTTCCTTCCTCCCTCTCTCCCTCCTTCCCTTTTCTGTGATGCTTTTATCTGGTTGTGGTATCAGGGTTATGCTGAGTTCATAGAATGAGCTTACAAGTATTCTACCCTTTTCTACACTCTGAAGTATCTTTATTAGTAGTAGTGTTAACTCTTCTCTGAAGTCTCCAGTGAAGTCGCTAGGGCTATAGCATTTTTGTTGCTGGGATTTTTTTTTTTTAATTATCTCTGCAAACTCTCTTTTGTTATTTTATTTAATTGTTTATTTAATTGTTCTGTCACTGCTTGTATTAGATAGGTAGCATATTTCTAGAAACGTTTATTTCCCCTGAGTTTTCATAGTATTCTGTCATGATGCCTTTAATTTCATTTGGACTTGTGGTATCACCCACCTTATTTCTTATTTGGGTGATTCCTTTCCTCAAGATTTTCTTCTACCAGTTTGGTGAGTGGTTTATTGATTTTGTTGATCTTTCCAAAGAATCAGCTTTAGGTCTTGTTTGCTTTTTGAATTGGTTGTCTATTTATTTCTGGTCTAATTTTATTATTTCCATTTTGTGGTGCTCCTGAGCTTCTCTTACTCCTCCCTTTCTATTTATTCAAGTTGTAGGGTTAATGTTTTGATTTTTGACCCTTTTGGGTTTTGGATATGTATATTTATTACTGTAATTTGACCTCTGTGTACTGCTTTTGCTGTGTTCCAAAAGTTCTAGTAGCATATATTTTGGTTCCCATTTGATTCTGTGAATTTCTTTATTCTATCCTTAATTTCTTCTGTAAGTAAGTAGTTTTTGAGCAAGGTGTTACTTAGTTTCCATGTGTTTGATTTTTTTCTTGCATTTTTCTTATTGATTTTTATTTTTATGGCTTTATGGTCAGAAAAGATTTGTAATATTTTGTTATTTTGAATTCTGCTAGGGTTTCCTTTGTGGCCTGATAGTCTGTTTTGCAGAATAGTCATATACTTTGGAAAAGAAAGCGTATTTGGCTACTGTAGAGTGAGTTGTTCTCTATATGGCTATGAGATCAAATTGACGGTCACATTTATATCTTCTCTGTCTTCATGAGCTGCTTTCTGGATTTTCTGTCCTTCATGGAAAGCAGTGCATTGACATCTCCTACTATTGTTGTGGAGCTGTCTGCTTTTCTTTTCAGTGTTTTTAGAGTTTATTTTGTGTATTTAGGAGACATGTCTCTGGGTGTGTAAATATTTAATATTATTATGTCCTCCTGGTGTATTATCATTATACGTAATGCTTCCTTACCCTGTGTGGTTGATTTTGCTTAAAAGTTTATTTTGCCAGAGATTAATATTGCTATTCCTGCTCTTCTTTCATTATTGTTTACTTAGAGCACTTTTCCATCCATTGAGTTTCAGTTTGTTTATGTCTTTGAGTCTAAAGTGTATCTCCTGTAGGCAGCATATAGATAAATGTTTTCTTTCTTTTTTAATCCATTCTGCTACTCCTTATCTCTCTATTGGTGTACTTAATCCATTTACATTCAGCATCATTTATATCTATAATTGTTTATGGGTATCAATTTAGCACTGTCATTTTGTTGTATTTGTGTGTGTTGTTGAATTTCTTTGTTCTGTTTAATAGTGTTTGCGCAGTCATTTTTCTCTGTTTTCTTTTCATCTTTTCTTGTTGACTTTGAATTTGATGAGTCTTTATGTTTCCTGTTTTGATGTGTAGAGCTGTTAGTTTCATTAATGTTTATCTCTATTTTTTAACATAAACTAATCTTTTATTTCTTGATATTGCCTTGACCTCCTCTCCATATGGAAAGTTCTGTGAATACATTATTTAATCTGTTTTTCTAAATTTTTGTTATCTTTTATGTATCGATATTTCTGTCCCTGTTTTCAGTGTTTTAGCTTTGATTTATCTTTGTGAATTCCCTATTGGGGTTGATATATGGCCATTCTGTCCTATGTTCTAGTCTTGGATTGTTATTGATTTTCTAACCAGAGGACTTCCGTTAGTGTATCTAGTAATTTTAGTTTGTCTTTTACAAATTCCCTAAACATTTGTTTATTTGGAAATGCTCTAATTTTGCCATTAAATTTGAGAGACAGTTTTGTTGGGTATATAATTTTTGGTTAAGAACATTTAACCTTTAAGGTTTTATACATGAGGTGTGACAATTAAGTCCATGAACTCAATTATTCTAATTGCTATATACCTCATTGCTGAATATCACTACACCTTCCAAGTACTCCCCTCGGGAAGTTATGCACTGATGCCAGTGCCTAGTTTACCCTTCAAAGCAATTTTGGAACTCTTTCTGGAATGGCCATTATGCACAGTGACAGGGTGACAAATTCCTGAACTTAGTTGTATAGTTGTCTGTGAGGGAGCTTTTAGCCAGTGAACAAATAACTGTATTGGAATACCCTATTTATTCACCTTATCTGGCCCCCAGTAACTTTTTTATTTACCTGAAAAGAAAGGAAACATTGAAAGGAAGACATCTTGATGACATTCAGGGCATCAAGGATAGTACAACAACAGCTCTGATGACCATTCCCGAAAAAGAGTTTCAAAACTGCTTAGTCTAGGCTGGTGTCAGTGCATAGATTCCCAAGGGGAGTACTTTGAAAGTGACCATAGGGATATTCAGCAATGAGGTATGTAGCACTTTTTCCTGGGATAACTTTGTGAACTTAATTGGCAGTTCTCATATGTCATCTCATTGCTTTCTTACTTGTATGGTTTTTGCCAAGTAGTCCAAACATAGTGTTTTTAGTTAGTTTGTTTTAACATTTTATTGTAATTAAGTAAAGTTTACAGTCCATTTTCCACATAAAACCTCATACACACATCTCTGTGTAACTCTAGCTGCTCTGCCAAGCCTGTGACAACACACTCCTCTTTTCTACTCTATACCTCCCATACTCAGTCAACCAACTCCTCTCCACCCTCCCATCTCGTTTCCATACAGGAGCTGCTCCGACAACTTCATGTCTTACAGTCCCGTTAAAGTTTTGTCCAAAGAGTTGTGTTCAGTGCTGGTTTGGGCTCTGGGGTAGCAACAAGTAAAGAGGCCATTCTTGGGGTACCTCCAGGATGTCAGACCAAATCTGGTCTTTTAATAAATTTTAGATTTGAACCCCCATATGTTTCCTACTATGTTGTATTGCCTGTCAAGCCCAGGCACTATCTATTTCCTCTAGTCTCATGTTGGTGTAGTCTGTGGCTCATTTGGACCTTTCTGTCTTTCCTCTGCTCCAATTGGATTGGGACCAGTTGATGTTCCTTAGATGGCAACCTCCCAGCTTTTAAGACTCTGGATACCAATCACCAAAATGGGAAGCAGAACATCTTCTTAAAAGAAAAACTTAGTTATGCCGATTGAGCTAGATGTCCCATGAAAGCATGGCCCCCAGACTTTTGCCCCTGCTGCCCTGCCCTTCAAAATGTTGAGTTGTATTTAGGAACCTCTTAGCTTTTGGTATAGTCTAGCAGTGTTGCTCTCCCTTCTACTATGTGCCATCAGTTCCTTCACTTAACCCAGTTCCTATCTAATGTCTAATCTATGAATACCTCCTGGTTCTCTTGCAACTGACTTGTTTCACTCAGCATAATGTCTTCCAGATGACTCAACGTTATCATGTGTTTCCTAAAATCATTGTTGTTACTTATGAATTCCATTGTATGAGTATTCCATAGTTTGTTTATCCATTCTTCTATTAATAGATACCTAGGTTGATTCTATCTTTTTGCTGTTGTGGACAGTGCTGCAGTAAATATTGGTGTTCATGTATCTGTTCATGTGACAGCCATTATTTCTCTAGAATATATTCCTAGAAGTGGGACTGCTGGATCATATGGTATTTCTATCTCTATAACTTTTTAAGAAAAATCATCAAACCATTTTCCAGAGTGGTTGTACCATTTTACATTCCAACCAGCAGTGTAGAAGGGTTCCAGTCTCTCCACAGCCCCTCTAACATTTGTTGTTTTGATATTTGGGGGCATTAATACCAGTCTTGGTGGAGTTAGATGACATCTCATTGTAGCTTTGATTTGGATTTCTCTGATAGCTAAGGATTGTGAACATTTCCTCATGTACCGGTTAATTGCCTGGATGTCTTTTTGGGGAAAGTGTCTCTTCTTATCCTTTGCCCATTTTTCAATTGGGCTATTTGTCTTTTTCTTGTTGAGGTTTTGAAGAACCATGTAGATAACGGAGATTAGACACTGATCAGATTCTTGTTTGCTAAATTTTTTTTTTCTTCAGTCTGTAAGTAGTCTTTTTACTCTCTTGATGAAGTCTTTGGATGAGCTTAAGCGTTTGATTTTTAAAAGCTCCTGTTTATCTATTTTCTCTTCTGGCTTTTGTCCATTGTTAGTAATGTTTTGTAGTCGTTTATGCTGTGTATTAGGTCTCCCAACATTGTCCCTATGTTTCTTCCAAGATCCTTATTGTTTTAGATTTTATATTTAAGTCTTTGGTCCATTTTGATATAGTTTTAGTGCATGGTGTGAGATTTGGGTCCTGTTTCATTTTTTTGCAGATGGATATCCAGTTTTACCAATACTATTTGCTGAAGAGAATATTTTTTCACAATTTCAGGGACTTTAAGCTTTTGTTAAATATCAGCTTCTCATAGAGTTATATTTGGGTTCTCTATTCTGTTCCACTGACCTATGCATATTTTTGTACCAATACCAAGTTGTTTTGACTATCATGGCAGTGTAGCTGGTTCTAAAACAGGTGGTGTGAGGCCTTCCCCTTTGCCACTTTTGTTCAGTAATGCTTTACTTATCTGGAGATTCTTCCTTTTCCATATGAAGTTAGTGTTATTCTCTTCATCTCCTTAAAAAAGTGACACTGGAATTTTATTGGGATTTCTCTGTACCTGGAGATAGCTCTGGAAAGAACAGACATTTTCAAAGCATTAAGTCTTCCTATCCATGAGCAAAGTAGGTTTTTCCACTTATGTAGATCTCTTGTGGTTTCTTGCAATAGAGTTTTATAATTTTATTTGTATCAGTGTCATGGATTGAATTGTATTTCCCAAAAATATATGTAGTAATTTGGCTAAACCAAGATTTCCTATATTCTGTAATTGATCTCCATTTTGCAATTTTCCTATGCTATAAATCCTGACCACTGCCTGTGGTTAATAGATTCAGACACACAGACAGTGCCCTCAAGTCTAGTCCAATTCGCAGTGACATGGACTAGATTGTGTTAAATAAGAGTGAGACCATAAAACCCTTCATAATATCACCTCCCAGCTCCAATATAAAGGTAGTTAGTTTCCCTGGAATGTAGCTTGCACCACCTTTTATCCTTTCACCCTGAGCAAGCAGAGAGCTGGAAACCTCACATCATCAAGAAAGGAGCATGGGGAGTAGAATGCATCCTTCAGACCTGAGGTTCCTGCACCAAGGTGCTCCCCAATGAATGATTAATGAAACACAAAGACTTTCCTCCAGAGCTAACAAAGAGGAAAAGCCTTTGTGGGAAACAGACACCCTGAATTTGGACTTCAAGCAACCCATCTACTAGTAGTATTTCTGTTACAGCAGTATTAGCTGACTAAAACAATCAGTCTTTTACATCTCTGATTAGGTTTATTCACAAGCATTTTATCTTCTTGGGGGCAATTGTGAATGATATTGATTTGGTGATTTCCTCTTTGATGATCTCTTTGTTACTATAAAGGAATCCAACTAATTTATTCATGTTAATCTTATATCCTTTGCTCAACTTTTCTATTAATTCCGGTATTTCTTTGTGCATTCTTTAGGGTTTTCTGTGTACAAACCAGATCATCTACAAACAGAAATATTTTTACTTCTTCCTTACTAGTGTGAATGCCTGCATTTCTTTATCTTGTTTAATTGCTCTGGTTAGAACCTCCAGCAAAATGTTCAATAAAAGTGGTGATAATAGGTATCCCTGTCTGGTTCCCATTCTCAAAATAAAAGCTTTAGTCTCTCCATTAAGGATGATGCTGGCTTTGTATAGATGCTCCTTATTATGTTCAGGAATTTCCTTTCTACTCCTTAATTTCTTGAGAATTTTTAACATGAATGAATATTGGACTTTGTCAAATGCTTATCTGCATCAAATCATAAAATCAAGTGGTTTGAACTTAATTTTATTCACTCTCTTTTGTAGATGACTTTTCATTTATTCCTAGTAGCTCTTAAAATTCTCTCTTATTTTTGATTTTGGCAGGTGTCCTAGTCATCAAGTGCTGCCATAACAGAGATATCATAAGTGGATGATGTTAATAAAGAGAAATTTATTTTCTCACAAGGAAGTAGGCTAAAAATCTAAATTCAAAGCATCAGCTCCAGGAGAAATCTTCCTTTGGTGGCTGTTGAAGAAGGGCTGAGTTATGAATCTTTCCCTGGACTGGGATCTCCTGAGGCACAGAGACCTCAAGTTCAAAGGATATGTTCCCTTCCTTGTGCTTCTTGTTTGGTGGTATAACGTCCCCAAATCTCTCCTTGCTTCCCTCTCCAATACATCCCAAAAGATTTCCCCAAGGCACAGTACAGTCTTACAGAGTCAATCCTGCTGCAGGAACACAACTGCTACCCAGCTTCTTTCATTAACATCGTAGAGGCAGGATTTATAACATATAGGAAAATCACACAATACCAGAAATCATGACCTATTCAAATTGTTGAACACATTTTTTTAGGGGACACAACTCAATCCATGACAGCATATTTGATTATAACATGCCTGATTTTTTTTTATTGTGACTGAGTAGAAGTATGAAATCCAAGTTAAATTCGCATGCCCAACTAACTGCAGCTCCTTCTGCTCTCCTTGCCTAGTGACAGCACACTCCTTCTTTCCATTTTATGCAGGTCATATCTTCTTAACTTTCTCCTGTCCCTTCCTCTCCAGCCACTCCTCTCCCTTCTAGTAAGAGGCCAGTTGGACAGCATCCTGTAGACACATAGAACCATAAAGTACACACACCATATGGTCACTTTGTGTCCCCGAGTCCAATACATTCACGTCCAAAGAGTTGACCTCAGTAATGATTTATGATCAGGGGCAGCAGTAGGTCTAGGGGACGTGCTCCCAGGACAACCCCAGGTCCTTTGGACCACCAATTTCTGTCTTTTAGTGAAATTCATGAAGTGCACCCTCTTTTCCTCGTGTTGCCCCTGAAACTCAACATTGTGTGCCATCATGGCTGTCACTGGAAGTAGCCAGGCACCATCTGGTTCTTCTGGTTACACGTTGATACAGTCACCCATTCACTTGGGTCCTTCTGTCTTCTGGGTTCTCTTTCTCTTTAGTCTTTGTTGTCTGTGGTGATCATCTGTTCTGGCTGAGTTGGGACCATCTGATGTGCCTCAGTCAGGTTTTTTTAATAATATTAACTCTTAGAAGATAGTAAAATAAATGTTTTAAATTCCTCAGAAAATTTTTTACGTGGTCAAATTGTTTGGTATTTTCAAACATGCAAGAACCCCAGGAACAAAGAATCGATGAACACTTTCTGGAAAAAAATTGCTTAAATCACCATCAAGAAATGAAGGGAGAAACCATGGTGGTGATGAAGGTTGAATAATGAATTCATTTAATAAGAGGCTAGCCAACATTAGGTATTATGATTATAGAATAAAATATAACATAGAAATAATAATTACAGTAACAAGCTGTAAGTGGGAACTACAGAGACGAAAATCAAGTGGTAGAAGCATGACTTCCTTATCTTTAATAGCAGGTTTTCAAACTTACTGTTGAAGATATTAAACTAAGTAATAAAATTGTCAGTACACCATTTAGAGCTATGAAGGTAAACATGGAACTATTGTTAATGTTACATTAAGACATAATTGGACAGCGGAGGATAAGTAAGATGGAGGAATTTTTAATCATAAGTATACATTTTTTCATCTTTCATAGTGGTAAGTCATCTGACGTCATGTAATAAATTTTTATTACATGATAAATATTACATGCAATTATAAAGGTAACCACCAAAATATCCTAGAATAGACTATAAACCTTCAGAATTATTTAAAAAATAAATAACTCACAATAAAGAAACTACAAACCATATAGGAAAAGACATGTATATACATGAATATTTAATTTGTGTGTTTAACATCATAAATGAGAAGTGCTACTAATAATGACCAAACTTTGAACAAATTATTTGACTCATGACAAAAATTGTAAATCTGATGGGAAAAAAAACACTCTAAGCTTAGACTGCAAAGCACAGTTGAAATATATGCTGTATGTGAATGCCTGACCCATTGCTGTCTGGGTGATTTCAGCTCGTAGTGACACTATGGGACAGAGCAGAGCTACCCCGTAGGGTCTCAAGGCAGCAAGTCTTTCCAAAGGCAGACTTTCAGATCTTTCTCTCACAAAGTGGCTGGTGAGTTCAAACTATCGAGCTTTCACTCAGCAGCTTACCACCAAGTCTCCTTTATGCATGGATACATATGCTTAAAAGCATGCCAGGCAAATGCAGCCGAAATAAGTAGGGTTCTTTATATTAGTTGAATCCAGGCTGAATGAAAGACAATATTATTAAAGATAAATGAGGATATTTTATCATGAAAAAAGATAAAAGCAATGAATCTCTAATATCGTGAAGCACCAGGAGCCCTGGTAGCACTGTGGTAGTGCTTGGCTACTAACCAAAAGGTCAGTTGTTCAAAGCTACCAGCTGCTCCATGGGAGAAAGATGTGGCAGCCTGCTTCCACAAAGATTTACAGATTTGAAACCCAGTGGAGCAATTCTACTCTGTCCTGTAGCATTGTTATGAGTTAGAATTGATTTGATGGCAGTGGGCTTGGTTTTGTTCATTATATACCAATTACTGAAGCACCAAAATTCATAAAACACAAGCTACTGGAAATATAAGGAGAAGTAAGGAGGGGCTTACTGGTAGAACAGATTGTGATTTACTTCTTTCATCCCATGACGTGATAGATAGATAGATACACAGACAGACAGATGGATGAATAGACAGACAGAGACAGACGGATACATAGGTACTTACGTAGATAAGGCCTAAATAATATAATACCCCTCTAAATTGAACCTGTTTCTGTGCAGTGAATTCTGACTCAGCTTCAGAGATTTTCCCTGGCTTTGATCTGTATGGAAGCAGATCACCAGGCATTTCTATTATGGTGCTTCTGAGTGGATTTTAACCCCCAATCTTTTAGTTAGCATCCAAGAACAAAGTGTTTTCACCACTGAGAGACAGGGCTTCATTAACAAGACAGATCTTATTTCTGCATGCACACTCACATACACACACACAATGTGTACCCATTTTTCTAATTTTAGTACCAAAATGAAGAATACATTTTCTATGTAACAGTTCTACATATATTTATATGTGTGTGTGTGTATATATATATATATATATATATATGTATAATTTGACAATGCAAATTCCAAATTCCCACAAGTTGCAAGGGTGCCAAACACATTCTCCTAGCTTCATGAAAAAAAGTTAGGTTAATGACAGAAAAAGAAGGCAAAAACTCAACCATCTAGACATTTAAAAGGAAAACCCAAAGGCCAGAATTTCAAATAAAAAAGCATGCGTGGGAAGAGTTACTCCTTTCACACCAGTGAGTTCCCACGTCACTCGCTGTGGTCACTACTTCATTTTCTAAGCTTTTATTTTTTTAATTTCTTCCACAAAAGAGAAAACAATTAACTTTATTTCTTCAAAATGCTTTATCTAAACTGAAAAATTCCTAATCAGTACACATTACTTCTCAAGTGTGTTCGTCCCAATTCCTTATATAAATGCACATGTCCCACATAAGAAAGTAAACAGCGCTTAAATTCTTTATTTGAACTTCTACTTTGGTTTCAAGTAAACAGATATTTCCTTCTGCATTCATACATTTCTTGAGGCAGATGGGAGCAATGTGAGTTAAGAGGCAGACAGCTCAGGCTGGTGTCACCTGTACCTGAACTTGTATTTTCAGCTCGGGGGCAGGGCTCCTGGGTGAGCTACCCATGTGCTGTCCTGGACTTAGCCTGTGTTGCTGGGGACTGGTGAAATGCCTGCTGCTACCTTTGTGCCCTGCAGCTGTGAGGATGCTATTTGTACCTCATGCGTGCATTTTGGTTCTGTCACTGCTGAGAACGGTTCATTAACGGTTTATATTGAATTATGTTATTTTGTGTTTTGATGCTTCAATACTCTGAGCTCACACCTTTAGGCTCAACCCATGCAGTTCGCTCTTGCCCTTTTCCCTAGGTTCAAGCCCATCCTGACCACTGCAATAAATACCAGTTGGTCTCCTGTGATAATCTCCATGGGGACTCATTCTCTTTTCTTATCTCCCCCTCCCCCCACCATGTGAACTTTAAATTTGAACTAGCTGGCTGCAGGCCACTGCAGCTAACGGCATAAACTCACCTTGGAAATCCAATGAATACAACTTCCCACAGCTACTTGTTTTGTCTCACTTTCCCATGTGGTTTTGCTGCTTCTGGGGTGATTCCCTGAGGCCTTGGTTGGCATCCTGTATACCTCTCTAGAAACTGTGAGGAAAATGAATTCAGTTACTTTCTTGGCCTCCCTGATAGCCCTTTCCCACATGACACCTGACTTTTCATCCCACAAATTTGTTAGAGCAAACAAGAGACCTTCAAGGGAGCTTAGAAGATGTAAGGCAACCTACCGTCATCTTCCTACTGGTGTCTAGCGTCTCCACAGATGGCCTTGCCGTGGCAACTTTGTACTTTCCCAACTCCCTCCAGGCCTTACCACTTGCTTTCTTGCAGGAAATTTGTCTTAGGCTGAGTTCTCTAGAGAAGCAAAACCAGTAAAATGTGTAGCTATGTAGAGACATTTATGTCAGGGAAAGAGCTCATGCCGTAGTAGAAACCGGGAAATTCCAAACCCACAGGTCAGAATGGAGGCTTTTCCAGACTCAAGTTGCTGCAGGGGCTGGCAAATCCAGATGAGCAGATCAGACATCAGGCCTCTGGCTCACAGGGTACAGTGGCTGATGTATCCCAAGAACTGAAGGTCAAGTGAACAGGAACCAACTGCAGGATCCAGAGCAAGCAAAAGCCAACAAGCCTTGCCAGAAAGTCCACCTACGTGGGATGCAGGCCACATCGTCAAGGAAATTCCCTTTCAACTGATTAGCTGCTGGTAATAGATCTCATCATGGAGGTGATTATACTACATCAGGTCTTATTATACAGGTGATCACTTCATCACATAGCTACCAAACAACATCATAACTTCCAAACCACTAAGAGTCATGTTCCAGCCAAGTTGACACACAAGCTTAATCATCACAATCCAGCCCTTGCCATTTTCGTGCCTTTACATGTCTCTAAATAAAGACAATTGTGAAGTCATACTATGTACAACCAACACACTGACTACTGAAAATGCACTGTTTGCATCTGGTATTTTATAAGTGGAAACAATGGTGGCGTAGTGGTTAAGTACTATGTCTGCTAATCAAAATGTTGGCAGTTCTGATCCATCAGTTGTTCCTTGGAAACTCTATGGAGCAGTTCTACTCGACACTATGGTGTCACTGTGAGCTAGAATTGACTTGAAAAGCAGTGGGTTTGTTTTTTCTGGTTTATTTTGTAAGTAAACAAAGATACTTGATGCATGCATACAAGGAACAAATATAACACTTTCCTTGTTTCTTCAGTGGGTCACATGTTCATAGCCAGTATTTAGAACTACTTCTTCCACCAACCATTCTGTATTCCGTCTACGCTTATAGCAAGCACCACAGCTGGTCGTGGCTCTTTACTTAGCGGGGTGACCCAAACCTTCATTCTTGAAGGGTCTGAGTCATTAGTAATCATGTCAAAACTGAGTTGCTGTTGTTTTCCATTGTCTTTAATCACAGGGCATTGTAGTACTAAGAGATGTCTTAAGGGATCTCCTGTATGCCAGACATACTTCATTAAAGCCAAGTAGCTAATCTGATTTCCTGTTGGCAATCAGAGCTGATCATATCAGTCAGTGCAGTAGCTCCTTTCTTTGCCTGTTGGTTCAGAGATATGAGGACCCGAAGGGGCCAGGTGGCATTCTTAATTTCAGTTCAGTGGAATCAGTGATGTGGCTCTAGGTTAGAACATTCATCCTTCTGGAACGAAGGCCTCTAGGCTTACAGAGCATAGGGTCCCAGGGACAGGAAGCCAAAATTTTACAAGTGGGCCCCTGGGGGTAGGAGTGAGTGATACCACTGTCATTCCTACCACTTGACTCCTGGACCCAAGAATCCTGGCTACGGGAGAAACAGTACCATATATTGGATGCTGGTTACATATACACCCTCCCTGGAAAATATTGCTCCAACCCTAAAAAGTATTGCCTCCTGGCTGGCACTGTAATTTTGTCTCAAAAAGACCATTTAAATGTTCTACCAATCTCAGTGAGAGGGAATGACAGTATCTACTGCAACAGGCTTAAGCATAGTATTTGTGAGGATGGTGCAAGTCTGGGCAGTGTTTCATTCTGTTATACACAGGGTTGCTCTGAGTTAGAACCAACTTGATGACACCTAACAACAAAAACATCAATACAGCTGCTTTGGGATGAGGGGAAACATGGTAAAACCTGTGAATCCCATGAGCCTGGACACACTGCTGTACTTCATTTCCTGTGAAGAGAGTTCCTTGATCTAAAGTGATGCTGTGTGGGATACTATAATGGTGGATAAAGCATTTTGTCATGGATGGTAATTTTGGCAGATAAATTAAATGCAAGAAAGGCAAATCTGAATCTAGAATAAACATCTATTCTGGTAAGAACATAAAGCTGCCCTTTTCATGACGGAAGTGGTCCAATGTAATCAATATACCACCAGGTTGCTGGCTAATCACCTCAAGAAATGGTGAGATGTTAGGGTCTCTGAGTCTGGAAGATGAGGCATTCTGCTGTGGCTGTATCTTCTAATTCAGCCTTGGTAAGTGAAAGTCGTATTGCCGAGCCCATGCATAACCCCTATCTCTGCCACCATGGCCACTTTGTTCATGAGACCACTGAACAATGACAGGAGTGGCTGTGTAAAGAGGATATTTGCTTTCCACAGAACATATTATCCAACTGATTGTTTAAATCCTCTTCCGGAGAGGTCACCTTTTGGTGAGTATTCACATGAGACAGAAATATCTTCACTTCTTTGGCCCATTCAGAAGGGTTTATCCACATTCTTCTTTCCCATACCTCCTAGTCTCCAATTTTCCAATCATGTTCCTTCCAAGACATTGACAATCCGGCCATTGGTCATCCCTATGAATCTGTGTATGATGGCACATCCGGCTATTTCTTCTTCAAAATAAAGTGAACAACCAGCTATACTACAGGAACTTCTGCCCACTGGGAGTCTTTCTCTTCACTACTGTCTTTCAGGGACAGCCCAGAAAGGAGCTGCAGTGCTGCTACAGTTCACTTTCAGGTGGTGCCTATATATCGGGCAGAATCATCTGTAAACCAGTCATGAGTTTCCTCTTCCTCAGTCCACTGATCATGAGGACCTCCCAATGAGCCCATAGGTGCAGATGGGAGGTATAAGGCAAAGTGACACAAGTGGAGACCATGGAAGTTTGTGCCATTTCCTCATGCAACATGTGCGTTCAGGTCCTACTGAGGTCTCATCTCATAGATACCACTTCCATTTAGTGACAGGGTACTGCTGAGTGTGTTTGAATTAATGATTCTGTACATCCAACAATACCCAGTTCGTGATGGGCAGCTCAGGTCACTGAGGGACTTGGTTAAGCATGGTTAAGCATTTGGTCTCAGCTAAGGCCCAGTGATGAACCAAAATCAGTTTCTCAAAAGGAGAATAGTTATCTGCAAAGGACAGCAGAGCTTTGTTGTAAAATCCTAAGAGCCTGTGCTGTAATACACCAGCAGCGTCTGCCAAAGATTCCAAATAGCATCTCTATCTGGCACTCACACTTCAGGTACCATTGCATTGGCCAGATTATGTAGCTTATGTTTGGCTGGGTTCTCTAGAGAAGCAAAACCAGTAAAGCATATAAATATATAGAGAGAGATTTATGTCAAAGAAATGGCTCACATGATTGGAACATTCCAAGTCTACAGATTAGAACAAAGGCTTCTTCTGATTCATGTAGCTACAGTGGCTGGCAAATCTCAGATCAGCATGCTGGAAAGCAGGGTTCCTGCTCACAGACTGTGCATATCAACAGATTCCAAGATTGACAGCAAGATCACAAGGATTACCCCGACTTGTGTAGTTGTGGGGGTTGGTGAGCCCAAGATCCACAGGTAAGCTGATAGCTCAAGTCCTAAGAACTGGAGGTGAGCCAAATAGGAGGGAGCTGCAGGATCCAGAGTGAACAAAAAGTCAGAACATCTGCTTGTATTCATATGCAGGCCACAACTTCAAGAAAACTCCCTTTAAACTGGCTACTGACAGTGGATTCCATCATGGGAAAGATCATATATAAACACTAAGAATCGTGGTCCAGCCAACTGACAGTCTTAACTACCACTTGTCCCAAGTGGCAGAGCAGCTTGCGTGGCAGGCTAAATCTGTTGTAAAGCTTTTTTGCCTGGGCTTCACTCAAAACTAGCAAGTTTTGTCTTGGTAAAAAGGCCAATAACACACTCAAATGCGGAATATGCTACCTTAAAAATCCAAAGAGGTCCACTAGGCTTTGTGCCTCCTTGATAGTCGTCTCATGGCGATCCAACTTGACGGCACTTGGCTTGGCTTATGGTCGTGGGATAGGGCAGATGCAACAACTTATCCTTCACTTTAGAAGAAATATCTCAATGCATCCCACAAAATAGAACCCCTCAAAATTTCACTGAGGTGGAATTTGCCTGAATTTTTGTCAGATTAATTCCCTATCCTCTAGCACACAAATGTCCTACCAATATGTCCAGAATCACTGACATTTCCTCCTTACTAGGTCCAATCAACATAACATCATTAATGTAATCTACCAATATGATGTCTGGTGGAAGGGAAAAGAGACCCAATTCCCTGTGAACTAAATCCTGATTTAAGACTGGATACTTGATATATCTCTGAGGTAGAGCAGTAAAGGTATATTACTGGCCTTGCCAGCTGAAGGCACACTGCTTCTGATGGTCCTTCAAAACTGGCATGAAGAAGAAAGCATTAGCCAAATCAACAGCTGTATAGCAGGAACCAGGAGGTATATTTATTTTCTCAAGCAATGAAACCGTATCTGGAACAGCAGCTGCAATTGGAGTCACCAGCTGGTTAAGTTTTTGATAATCTGCAGTCATTCTCCAAGATCTGTCTGTTTTTCACACAGACTGAATAGGAAAGTTGAATGGAGATGCTGGGAGAATCACCACGCTTGAATCCTTCAAGTCCTTGGCAGTGGCAGTAATCTCTGCAATCCTTCCAAGAATGTGGTGTTGCTTTTAGTTCACTATTTTCGTAGTTAGGGCCACTTGTAATAGTTTCCACTTGGTTTTTTCTATATACTGCCTCTTACTCCACTTGTCAGAGATTCAGTGTAGTGATTTTGCTAGCTGCTGAGTATATATCTATTCCAATTATGCATTCTGGAACTGTGGAAATCACTACACGATGTTTGGGAAATTACTAGACCCACTGTGAGCTGAACCTTAGATAAGGTTCTATTAATAATGTGAACTTCATATACTTCCCACTCTTATTGGTGGGCCATGGTGATGTTCTGGGTCTCTTGGAATTAATGTCCTTCAAAGCCAATATCTAGTAATTCCTGTAAAGTATGATTACTTCTTTGTTTCTAGCATACATTCTTAACGTAGGTATCTTTGGGGAAGGCTGGGACAAAGACTAATTAACAGTATAAATTTTGGGCAATGTGGTGGAGTTGTTCCTCAAGAGAACCCAGCTTTCTCTTCATTCAGGGGTTTTTTGGGTCTATAAATTGGATAAGGTCTGGGATTTAATTGAGGGTACCATGTCACTCTATTCTAACATTTTAAATTAGACTATTGTTTACCTGACCTAGAATTCTTCCAGTTGCACAGATCAGGTAAATAGCAGATTTCTCACCTATTTCTCATCTAGGGGCACTAAGATTAAGTAACCAACACTATTATTCTGAAGTTGTCGGACTATTTTGATGACTGCTTTGACCTCACTGTAAGTTATGGTACTCACACTCCCCTTGTCTTTGCTGACTGAGTGCTGCCACATGGCCACTTCCACCATGGAGTTGAATGTTCCCATTGTAATTAGATGTCTTAATACAGTTACAAAATTTCCCACTGTAAAATCTGACTTACCTAGAATAGCAATCACAGCAGTCTTCCAAAGTGCTGGGAATCCCTTCACAAATTTGTTCCTCACCTTTGTGGAAGCGAGTGTGACCTCTGGGCACTCCAGTACAGGTTTGTGGGTATAACCTAATAAATTCACTCTAACATGCCAATTTCCCCAAGCTTTCAGATATCTTCTTCTGTAGTACCAAGGTAGATTGGAAACTTCTATTTGATGCAGTATAGACCACTGTGTAAGCCATGCTTCAGGAAACCTAGCAAATAAACTCTTAGATCCTTTCCTAATGTCTCAAGCCGAAACACCAAATGAAAGATCAGTGCTTGGTGGGTCCATATCAATAAACTTGGACTGATTCAACTTTATGTTCCTTACATTATTACCTCACATTCTTAATAGCCTTTCCCACACATATTCATCAGGTATATGTTAGCATATACTAGAAAACTAAAGTTTTTTTGGAATTTAGCATATTTCCTCCTGGGTAGCACTTTGTACTCATCTTTTGTGACTTGCTGAGATTTCAGCCTTGTTATAGACATAGAAATCAAAATAGATGATAGGGTGTGTTCTGACAATATTCCACACAACGTATATTCTTGTCAGGCATCTGCCTCAGGTGATGCTCCAGCCAATGACTCAAAGGCAGACACAACTGGGTTAATATCATCAGATGGGGTGTAGAGAGACTAAGGGTCTGGGGAGGGTGTCTTAGCAAAGACGGAATAATCTCTTCAGATGGCAGTCAGAGGGCTGCTTCTGTTGGTAACAACAATTCAGTGGAGTTTAGGGCCTCTGTGTTCCTAGCTTCCTGATTGTCTGCCTATATGTCACCATCTCAAATTTCAATATCCCACTTCTTTCCAATCAATGCCTCACTTTAATTTCAGATACCACTTGAAGCTGGAATCGTGATTGGCACTGTAATTCAGGAACATTTATGATAAGGGTCTGGGTTTGACTTTTGGCAATATCAGCTCTGCGTCTACAAGAACAGATTTTCTTTCAAGGCACAAATGAAAACTTTAAGATTATTTATGTGGCACTTGAGCTGTGACTCTGAGGCCCTAAATTCATCTCTTACTTTCAGCACTTTGTCTAGCAAAAGACCAACCAATCAGCTTCCTTATACTTCTCATTCTGACAAAACTATAGAAAAGTATCAACTATGGGATTGTTACCAGATGTGGGTCTGTGGCCTGGAGCAGTGAAATCAATGAGATATACTCCAAGTTAAAAAGAGGAAGAAGGTTTATTAGGAGACATGATACCACTGGAGACTCGACCACAACACAGACTGTTCTCCATGGAGTTGCAAAAGACAATTTTTACATCAGAGTTTATATATCATTTCAGCAAGGAATACTTTATACTTTTAACCATATAGCTAACAGACAACTGTATACATCACAAAATATTCACAAGAAACTTTTTATTAAATTACAGATATATATGCCCGACACCTGGAAGCTAATCTGCATGTTTGTAACAGGCAAAGACAAAACACACAAAACTTCCTCAGCTAGTGAAACTAGCCTGCCAGGTCCACTCTGACTGAGATAAGGAGCAAGAAAGAAAGTTGTGGATATGAAACATGCCAGACAGCCTTCCTGGTTTCTGTTTTCCAGGCTGAAGTCCATTTTTCAGGAGAGCAAAGGGTGGGGGCAGACCAAGGCCACAGGAGCTGAGGGGGCGCTGTCCTTACCTCTGTCCCACCTTCCTCTGAATGACCCCAGAACAGAAGCCAATAGATGAGCCTATTTCTTCAGATCCCTGTCTCTTTTTCCTTCTTTCATCATTTTAGCCTTTTTCTTTCTTCTTTGCATTTTCTTTTTCCTCCTTCTCTTTCTTTCTACCTACTCATATCTAGCTTTCTGTCTTCTCTCTCTTTCTATTTCCTCTTCAACTTTTTTCACGATCTTATGCTTTCTTTCTCTATGTTCTCTCTATGTTTGCTACATTCAAGGTCCACACTGGGTCCTTACCTGGTACTGCTTCATCTGCTAGTATCTCAGCTACAGTCCCTTCCTCATTGTATTTTTCTTCTGGTTTCTCTTTGGCTTTCACTAAGACCATTCATTCTTCTTTGGCTGTGAGAAGTGCATTCTACTGAAGTCTGGCAATCAGCACATATAGGAAAAATGTGGGAAAAATGTTCAATCATAGCATGCAGGTCCACCTGATATTCATGGAGGTTTTTCTTTCAGTTGTATAGATCAGATGCCAGGAATGGATTATAGTCCTATATCATCTGAGGTGGTCCTTCCTCAGTGGAGACTGGCACCTCCTGGAGTGGGTATAAAGCCCTCCCAGGGAGGCAGGCCGAATTGTACCTGACTCCTAGGGTGGAGTTGGGAAACCATATCTGTCTCATCTCCTCTAGCTGATTTTCTGCCTTCCCATCCTTATCTTCTGATACTACCAAGTTGGGGTCACAAATGGATGCTAAGGATTTTTTTCTTTTCCATGGTGGGGAAATGAGAGGAACATCCTCCAGTTCTTCATTGCTCACCTTTTCATCATCATTCACTTCTACAAGAAGGGTTAAAAGAGGCTTTATCCTTTTTCCATGCCAAAAAATCATAAAGCATTTCACATATACACAGCAATTTAACGTCAGAACTTTTTTCTCATCAGCACTGCACACACAGACACACACACACACAGAGACCAGACCAGGACCTGAGGTGAGGGAGATAATCTTGGCAGCTTCGGCCTCCCAGACAGCCCCAGTGCCACACACACACACGTACATTCACACCTCTAATTCAGAGCTCACTCGTCAGTTCGTGCACAGACAGATCAAGCTTCAAAATGGTACCAAGATCTCTAGAGTCATTTAGAGGTCCCTTCCTCTAAAATTTAAAGATGTCTCTTACTCAGGGGATCCCTTCCTTAGTAAATCCAGTTCCCAGTGGACTCCCAGCCAGAACCTTACCTTCCTGGGCACCCATTTGCAATCAGGGAACCTCACTCTAACCCAGTCTCATGGGACACGGTCACCCATTCTTGGAGGGAGTCTACAAGAACCAATGCCTTCTATGGCTTTTACAGAGGACTCACCACTTGCCCATTTCCCTGCCGTGGACACCGGAAATGTTCTCCCTCTCTCTGGAACCCGCTGGTGTGAAGTCCTCCCCTGTTGCTTCACCTCTTAGCCACCACAGGTTGAAAGACCTCCACAGCTCAAGAAGGGGTGTAACTTTTGTCTTCCTGGGTCCATCCCAAGGGCTCAGTCTTTAGGAAGACAGAACCTGGCATGAAAAACTCAAGCCCACCAGCCCCACATTGGGCACCAAAACTTCTAACCTGATTTGGGTCTGTGCCCTGGAATAGTCAAGCCAGTGAAACATACTCCAAGTTAGAAAGAGGAAGAAGGTTTCTTAGGAGATGTGATACCACCGGAGACTCCACGGAGAACAGCTTGCATTGCTGTTGAGTCTACAGTGGTATCATACTTCCTAATAAATCTTCCTCTTTCTAACTTGTGGTATGTTTGTTTCATTGGCTTGACTGCTCCAGGGAACAGACCCAAATTGGGTAACAGGATCACCCAAAGGCTCACCTCTCATCGCTCTACCTGACCTATTTTGGTGGTGATACTTTGTGTATTTCCATAGCCACTTCATGACATGGGTTAGCAGTACCTTCTTTACTATTGAAAGCAGAATCATCAACATCCTGGAGAGTAACTGGACTTGAGAACCAACTTAAAAAACTCATCTTTGCAATTTTTTTTCTTTAGAACCACTCTCAATACTAAATGTTTTTGGCTGGCTTCCCTAGAAAGGCAAAACCAGTGAACTATATAAATATATATGTCAGAACCAAAAATCCAACCCCACTGCCATTGAGTTGGGTTCAACTCATAGCCCTAGAGGTCAGAGTAGAACTGTCCCCATAGAGTTTCCAAGGAGTGCCTGGTAGATTTGAACTGCCTGGTGCAGACATAGCACTGAACCTACTACTCCACCAGAGTTTCCTAGTGTATATGTAGAGATACGCATATCAAGGAAATGTTCATGTGGTTGCAGAAGCTGTAAAGTTCTGCCGCGTTATAGTCCACAGGTAAGGTTGTAGTCTCCTGACTCACGTAGCTTTACGGACTGAAGCACCCAAGACCTGACAGGTCAGACAGCAGACCTCTGGCTCACAGATTTCAGAGGCTGATGAATTCCAAGATTAGCAGATAAGCTGCTAGCTCAAATCCCAGGAACTGGAGGTCAATTGAATAGGAGCCAGTTTCAGAATCCAGAATGAGCAAAAGCCAACAAGCTTTCCAGAAAATCCACCTGTATTGGATGTGGGCCACACAGTCACAGAAACTCGCTTTCAACTGCTTAGCTGCTGATAACAGATTTCATCATGGAGGTGACTGCATTATATCAGATCTCCTTATGCCAGCCAAGTGCCTTATGGAGATGATTATATTATTAAAAAGCTACCAAACTAAATTGTAACTGCCAAATCACTGAGAATCATGACCAATCAGGTTGCCTCACAGCTGTAGCCATCACAGGACTCCTGTCACTTGCTGGCAGAGTAAAGACAAACTATGTCTGAGACACATTCAGATTATCTTCTTCTGCAACCATTCATTTCATATCTAGTAATTTTCATATACTCACACAGCCTTGTTGATGCGCATTGCTCTGCTTTCATATTAATGACTTTTCACCCTTATCTGTGTATAAATAATTGTTAATAAAATAATATTTGATTGATACAAAAATTAAGCATGTGGCTGAGGGACAGATTTCCCAATAAGCATCAACAGAACAGCAGTACCAGTTGTACACAGCTAAAATCCACACATGCCAAGCCAATAGTACCCAAGGAAAAAAGCAAATGACACAGTGGAAGGTCACTGGCAGGACATCACATAAACCTGATACCAGCTCCAGTGCATGAAGATGCTCTGACTGGAAATAAAGTTCACGCAGAATCACAGGGTGGGTAAAGCCCACTTTCAAGGATGCTTAAGCAATATGGTGGCTGTCATTTCATCACCTTCACTGACATCTCTCTCCTCTTACCCCTCCAGTGTAGTTGAAAATGACTTATGTCAGCAGGTCTCTTGTGTGCATACTATTTCCTTCTAATGAAGAGGTGGGGTGGGTTGTCCAATCTAACTCTTGCTATATTCACACACTATGCAACTGGATCCAACTAGGGTGGTTACTGGGCAAAAGGGTGGATTATACTAATAGCTAATTTGCCTCTGATCCATTCTGAGAGAACCTTGTTGTACATTCATGCTTGCTGATACAGGAACTCTAGCCAAAAGGGCAGTTATATACGCGTGTGTGTATGTGTATGTGTGTGTGTGTATATATGTACACACGTATAATATGTACACACACACACACACGAAAAACTCATATACCTCATCCAAATGTATGAGTAAGCAGAGAAGGGACACCACAGATTAGCAGTGCTCAGGGCCCTCACATGTGTTCATATCACCTTGGCATGCAGTTGTTGTTACAGCTTCCAGTCTGTTCCAACTTGTAGTGATGCTACATACAACAAAGTGAAATGTTACCCAGTCCTGTGCCATCCTCAAAACTGTTGCTTTGCTTTAGCCCATTGTTGCATCCACTGTGTCAATCCATCTCATCAAAGGTCTTTCTCTTTTTTGTTGACCCTCTACTTTACCAAGCATCAGGTCCTTCTCCAGGGACTGATCCCCCCTGATTACATGTCCAAAATATGTGAGACTAATTCTTGCCATCCTGCCTTCTAAAGAACATTCTGGTTGTACTTCTTCCAAGACAGATTTGTACATCCTTTTGGCAATCCATCGTATATTAACATTCTTTGTCAACACCTCAATTCAAAGGCATAAGTTGCTTTCAGTCTTCTTTATTCATTGTCCAGCTTTTACATGCACATGAAGTGACTGAAAACACCAAGGCTTGGGTTAGAAGCACTTTATTCCTCAGGGTAACACCTTGACTTTTTAATACTACAAAGAGCTCTGTTGCAGCTGCTTTGCCCAGTGCAACGTGTCTTTTGATTTCTTGACTGCTGCTTCCGTGAATGTTCACCGTGGATCCAAGTAAAATGAAATTCTTGAAAATCTGACTCTTTTCCCCATTTATCATGATATTGCTTGTTAGTTGTAAGAATTTTTGTTTTCTTTATGTTGAGGTATGATCCGTACTGAAGACTACAGTTTTTGTTCTTCATCAGGAAGTGCTTCAAGTCCTCTTCACTTTAAGCAAGCAAGTTACATCATCTGCGTAATGCAGGTTGTCACGAGTCTTCCTCCCAGCCTGACACCCCATTCTTTCCATTGTTCAACTTCTTGGATTATTTGCTCAGCATACATAGACAAGTGTACACTTCCAGCACTGCATCTGTTTGTTGAAGCACCTCAATTGGCATTCTATCAATTCCTGGAGCCTTGTTTTTTGCCAAAGCCTTAGGTGCAATTTGAACTTCTTCCTTTGGTATCATAGATTCCTTACCATGTGTTACCTCCTGACATGGATAAATGCTGACCAATGATAGGTATTCTGTATTTCTTCCATCGTATTTTGATGCTACCTGTGTCATTTAGTATTTTCCAGAGAATCCTTCAGTATTGCAACTAGAGGCTTGAATTTTTTTTTTTTTCAGTTCTTTCAGCTAGAGAAATGCTGAATGTGTTCTTCCCTTTTGGTTTTCTATCTCCAGGGCTTGCACATATCATCATAATACTTCACATTGTCTTCTGAAGCCATCCTTTGAAGTCTCATTTTCAGCTATCCATCATTTTTTTCCTTTTGCTTTAGCTACTTGAAGATCACGAGCAAGTTTCGGAGTTTCCATGAGATACCTTTAGGCCTTCTCTTTCTTTACTGTCTTTCTAATGAACTCTATCTTTCTTCATACATGATATCGCTGTGCATGTTTCTATTGCGTGGCAGCTCTTACTTCTCTAGGATGTATTCTCAGAACTGGGAATTCTGGGTCATATGATATTTCTGTTTCTAGCTTTTTAAAAAAGCAACAATTTGATTTCCAAAGTGGTTGTAAATTACCAGTTTACATTTGAGCAGCAGGGTAGAAGCATTCCAGTCTCTTTACAATGTCTCCAACGTTTATTATTTTTTTTATTAATATCAGCCTTGTTGGCATGAGATAATACATCATTATAGTTTTGATTTGCATTTTTCTAATGGTCAGTGATAGTGAGTATTTCCTTACATGTCTTTTAGCTGCTCGGACACCTTCGATGAAGTTCCTGTTCATATCCTTTGACATTTTTTAATTAGATTATTGTTGTTGAGGTTTCACAGTGTCTTATAGATTTTGGAGAATAAACACTGATCTGATTCATCATATCCAATTTTTAATCTCTTGGTAGTCTTTTTATTCTTTTGGAGAAGTCTTTGGTTGAGCATAAGTTTTGATTTTTGGAAATTCCCAGTTATCTATTTTCTCTTCTTGTGTTTGTGCATCATAGGTAATGTTTTGTATTCTCTGTATGCCATGTATTAGGGCTCCTAGCATTGTTTCTATTTTTCTTCTGTGATCTTTAATATTTTAGATTGGATAACCAGGTTTTTGATCCATTTTGATTTAGTTTCTGTGCATGGCATAAGACGTGCATCTTGTTTCAATGTTTTTGCAATGCATATCCAGTTATGCTGACACCATTTTTTAAAAAGACTATTTTCTCAATTCATGGACTGTGGGCCTAGCATCTGCTCCTAGTTGTATAATTTTACATCTGTATTCTCAGTTCTGTTCCATTGCTCTATGTATCTGTTGTGCCAGTATCAGGCTGTTTTGACTACTGTTGTGTCATAGGTTTAAAATCAGGTAATATGAGGGCTCCCTCTTTATTTTTCTACTTCAGTAATGGTCTGTGTCTTTCGGGGCTTCTTTCTTGTCCATATGAAGTTGGTGACTTATTTCTTCATCTCATTAAAAAAAAATGCCACTGGAATTTGTATTGGGATTGCATTGTATCTATAGATTGCTTTGGTAGAGTAGAAATTTTCACTATCTTAAGTCTTCCTACAGATGAAAAAGATAGGCTTCTCTACTTCGGTATGTCTCTTTTGGTTTCTTGCAATAGTCTTGTAATTTGCTTTGTGTAGGTCTTTTACATCTCTGGTTAGATTTATTCTTAAGTATTTTATCTTTCGAGGGCTATTGTAAATAGTATTGATATTCTCTTTGTTGGTGTAAAGGAATCCAACTGATTTTTGTATGTTTATCTTGTACCCTGATTCTTTGCTGAACTGTTTTATTAGTCACAGTAATTTTTTCATGGATTCTTTAGGGTTTTCTATGTATAAGATCATATTGTCTGCTAATAGAGATACTTTTACTTTTCCTCACCAATTTGGATGCTCTTTATTTCTTTTCTTTTCTTTTTTTGCCTGATTGTTGTGGTTAGAACCTTAGCAATGCTGAATGAAAGTGGTGACAAACAATATACTTGTACGGTTCCTGTTTTCAAGGGGAATGCTTTTAGACTCTCTCCATTTAGGATAATGTTGGCTAATGGCATTGCACAGCTGCCCCTTATTATGTTGAGGCATATCCCTCGCATTCCTATTTTGCTGAGAGTTTTTAACATGGATATCGGACTTTGTCAAACTCCTTTTCTGCTTCAGTTGATAAAATCAAGTGGTTCTTGCCTTTTGTTTTATTTACATGGTTGATTATATTAATAGTTTTTCTAACGTTGAACCATCCCTGTATCCCTGGTGTGAATTCCACTTGGTTAGGTTAAATTACTTTTTTGACATGTTGTTAAATGTGTTAATATTATTTGCCAGAATTTTGTTGAGGATTTTTGCATGTAAGTTTATGAAAGATATTGGTCTGTAATTTTCCTTTCTGTTGTTGTTGTATCTCTACCCGATTTGGGTATCAGAGTTATCCCGGCTTCACAGAATGAATTTGACAGTATTCCGTCCTCTTCTATGACCTGAAATACCTATAATAACAGTGATATTAACTCTTCTCTAGAAGTTTGGTAGAATTCGCTAGTGAAACAGTCAAGGCCAGGGCTTTTCTTTGTTGCTGGGAGTTTTTTAATTACCTTTTCAGTCCCTTCTTTTGTTAAGAGTTTGTTTAGTTGTTCTACCTCTGTTTGGGCTAGTTGGTAGTGTTTCTGGAAATTTGTTCATTTCCTCTAGGTAGTTTTCTTGTAGTAGTGATCCTGTAATCATTATGTAGTGTCCTTCCTTATCCAATGTGCTGGATTTTGCTTCAAAGTCTATTTTATCAAAGATTAATATTGCCATTTTTGCTATTTTTTGAATTTTTTTGTTTGAAATATTTTTTCTGTCCTTTGACTTGACTCATGGTGACTCTAGGGACCAGGGTAGAACTGACCCCCAGAGTATTCAAGGTCGCCATGAGTCGGATCCGACTCGATGGCACTTGGCTGGCTTTGGCCTTTGACTTGTAGTTTGTGTCTCTATGTCTAAATTGTGTCTCCTCTAGGCAGCATGTAGATGCATGATGTGTGTTTTTTTTTTTTAATCCGATCTGGCACTCTCTGTGTGTAAATAATCCATTTAATCCATGTACATTCAGCATAATTATTGATAGATAGGAGTTCAGTGCTGTCATTTTGAAGCATTCTTCTGTACATGGTAGACAACTCCTTTGTTCCACCTAGTTTTCTCTTCTGAGTCATTATTCTTTTTGTGTTTTCCTTCTTTTTTTTTTTTTTTTTTTGGTTTGTTGTTGTTGGTTTTGTATTTGCTGAGACTTCACGTTTTTCTTGTTTTTTATTTCATAGTGTAGAATTGTTAATTGCCTTTGCAGTCTACTTAATAGTTACCCCTCTTTTTTTAAATTCAAACTAGTCTTTAATTTCCTTGTATCATCTTGACTTCTGCATATGAAATACCAATGACTACATTTGTTAAGTCCCTTTTTTGGCTATAATGTTGTCATCTCTTACATTATGATATCTCTGTTATCTTATTTTCAGTATTTTGCCTTTGATTTATGTTTTGGATTTCCCTATCCAAGTTGATATCCAGTGGCTCTATTCAGTGTTGTAGTCTTAGGTTGTCATCTGATGTTCCTGATTTTCTACCCAAAGACTACCTTTAGTATTGTGATTTTGGTTTGGTTTATACAAATTCTCTAAATTTCTTTTTATCAGAGAATGTCCTAATTTTGCCACCATATTTGAGAGAGAGTTTTGTTGGATATATAATTCTTGGCTGGCAACTTGTCTTCCTTCAAGGCTTTGCATCTGTCATCCCATTACATTCTAGCCTGCATGGTTTCTGCTGAGTAGTCTGAGCTTAGTCTTATTGACTCTCCTTAGTAGATTATTTTTTTAACACTAGC
Source organism: Heterohyrax brucei (assembly GCA_028571685.1). Classification (NCBI taxonomy): domain Eukaryota; kingdom Metazoa; phylum Chordata; class Mammalia; order Hyracoidea; family Procaviidae; genus Heterohyrax; species Heterohyrax brucei. Next base: position 8,706,255 of record CM053159.1, on the reverse strand, counting down.
CACCTTTAAAATTGTATCCTTATCTTTAGTTTTGGCAGTTCAGTTTGATTATAATATGCCTTGGGATCTTCCTTTTAGAATCTACCTTGTATGGCGTTTGATGAACATCTTGAATAGATATCTTTTCATCGTTCAGGATATCAGGGAAGCTTTTTGCCTACACATCTTTGACAATTTTCTCTGTATTTTCTGTTATGTCCTCCTCTCCAGTACTCCAGCCACTCATAGATTATTCTTCTTGATAGAATCTCATGTAACTCTTAGTGTTTCTTGATTTTAAAAAAAGTTCATCTGATTGTTCCTCAGATATGTTGGTGGTTGCTTTATCTTCAGTCTCACTAATTTGGCCTTCTATTGCCTCAATTTTGCTCCGTTCAATTGAGTTGTCTAATTCTGTAATTTCATTATTAATTTTCTGTATTTCTAATTCTTGCCTTTGTATGCTTTCTGCAGCCTGTTCAGTTTGCCGTTATGTTCTGTTGCATTTTTCCTCATCTCCTTCCTAGTCTCTTGAAGAGTTCTAAATATTAGCCTTTTGTGTTCTACCTCTGATAATTCTAGAAAGTTCTCTTTGTCTGGAAAAATTATTGATTCTCTGTTTTGGGAGCTTTCTAAAGCCACCATGGTCAGATTCGTTAAGTGATTTGATATTGACTGTTGTCTCTGAGCCATCAGTAAGTTGTCAAATTTTTATTTAATGTTTTCTCACTGTGTTCTAGCTTCTTGTTTTACTTTGTTTTGAGATATACAAACAGACTGGTTATTAGTAGCAGTTTGGTTATTGGCATCTTTGAAGCTCTAACATCCTGTCACCAGGTGGCTAGAGCTGTAGCTAGATACACAAGCCCAAGAGTCCTTTTACTTTTCTTCTAGAGATTCAGCTCAAGTGTCTAGGTAGTCAGTCCACAAGTGTGTGGTGCAGCCTCTCCGCTACTGTTCTAGATGGGCAAGAGTGATTAGTGTATACACAGCTTTCTGACTACATGGGCTGAGAAAGGCAGGGCGCTAACAGCTGTCCCTGAGTGTCTGTGAGGAAAGTTTGTTCCCTTATGGCCTGATCCTAACTGAAAGCACTATTTCTGTTGTGAATTGCCTGCTCAGGGGAGTTGGTGAATTCCCCCCAACCCCATTTTTTCTTGTCTGTTAAATTGTTCCTTCTTGGAGTCTAGGAGAATGGTTCAGTTATGCTTCAGGAGTTCTGCTTCCAGCTCAGGTAATAGCATCAGACTCCCAAGCCAGGGGCAATGCAAAGAAGGGATAGTAAAGTGCTGGGAAAAGGGAAAGGGATTTATCTCAAAGGAATGTTTTAGATATGTGCATGGTAGGGTAGACGCAAGCTACTTAACTTTTGACGTTCCAGTACCACTTTTCACTGGTTCTGGAGGCACAAGTATAGTGTCAGCTGCTCAGTCTGTCTGAAGGCTACTTCTCTGTTCACCATGCTGGCTGATGCTGATTCCTGCTGGGTCAGGTCAGGCTAACTCTAAGTACCTCTAGATCTACTTTCCCTTTCCCATGGTTCTAATTTCTCAAATTTCCCAGTCTGATTTCTCAAATTTCCCTTTGATGTTCACAGCTCCTAGAATATCATATGTAAGCAATTATTTTGTTCTTTGGGTATTTGTTGTTAGAGGGGTCTCAGGAAATGTCTGACTACTCCAGCATCTTGACCTTACCCCCTTCATTTCATTTTTGATGATTTCCAATCTTCTTTGTTTCCTACTTTGTACCTGCTATGTTCTGATTATTAATGGATGTTGTAGCTGTTTTGTTTTGTTTTGTTTTGAGTTGTTTCACATCAACAAAGGGAAGGCCCAGAAGCTTGATTCCATCCAAATCATTAAAATCAGCTTTACTTTGAGGAATCAGCTTTTCCTCAATCACATTTTGAATGCCTTTCACCTGAGGGGATTATTACAGCTGTTGAAAATCCACCTCTTGTCTGAATAGTTGCTAATGGCACAACCAAGAACTTATAGTGGAAAGGCTAACAGTTGGAATTCACCCAGAGTAACCTTGAAATGCAGGGCCAGCAATCTGCTTTTGAAAGTGCACAACCTTGAGAACCCTATTGAATGATTCTTTCCTGACACATATGGAAACAACTGAAACAACCTAACTTGTTGCTGTCGAGTAATTTTTGACTCATAGAGATGCTATAGGGCAGAGCAGAACTGCCACACAGAATATCCAAAGAGTGCCTGCCAGATATGAACTGCTAACCTTTTGGTTTGTAGCTGTAGTATTTGACTACTATGCCATCCTGACACATTTTGGGAGGAGATGCATAAGTTGGAATTGTCTCAATAACAACTAATAGTACTAGCAGGCTTGCTACCAATGCCTTTGTCAAAAACTAGTGGAGTGGAAAGAGTGTTAAAGTCATCGATATTTTGGGACAGTGGAGTCAAGATGGCAGACTGAGCACATGTCTCCTTATATCCCTCTGGAAACCAAGACCTGAACTGATAATAAGACAGAGACTTCTGTTCACCTAGTGAGCCCTACGACACAGCACAGGGCTGTTAATTTGGACTTCGTACCACTGAATGAAAAATCTCCTCTCTTTCACTGACTCCTGCTCCTGGCTAGTCTTGACTGTTTTTTCCTCTGTCTTGGCCAGGGGCAGAGCCAGGTCTTGTCTAGCGGCTAGTATCAGACACGCTGCCGGTTGGATAAGCAGGTGAAATTGCCATATTTTGAGAGCCAAGCTTAGGATTCTGTTCACCTAGCCACTTTGGGCCTGTCTTTTTATCTCTGCCACAGTGTGGTTTGTACAGAACAGTGGTGCCTATGTGTGGGCTGCCATGTTGGATACGGAAATTTTAGCGGGACCTATTCTCAGCCTGGGGGTCAGCGCTTGCAAACAGGACAGCACTTCTCCAACAGGAAAGCAGTAGTTTACACAGTATCGCCTATGGTGGCGGCCCGGCAACAGAGGCTGAGGACTCACTATGTCTCAGCACCTTTAGCACCTCTATCTGCTGACTGTGTGGAGGCCGCTATCTTTGATACAGTGGCTGAAGCTGGACCTAATTCTTAGCTTGGGAGCCAGAGCCTGCCCACAGGAGAGTGCTTTTCTATCACAAAACCAGTACTCGACGCAGTGTTGGCTAAGGCTAGGCCATGTCAGCAGAGGCCAACAGGGCAGTAGCATTGCTGTAGCCTGAACTAGTTTGTTGGATATAGTGGCGCTTACTTTGTCGGACGAGAAGAGGGACCTCTACACCTGAAAACCTGACTGACTTGTGAACTGGTCAGATACCTTTTGCTTTACATTTGAAGACAGCCTGGAGAAACATTTGCAATCCATCCTGACCTCTTCCAGCCTATATATACTCACATGGGCCCCCAAAAGGAACACACAATTGTGGCATACAAGCAATCACTCATGGCTTCAGAAGGCTCCCAAACAAGACAACCAAGGAGTTTCCCAGATGAAGAAACTTTTCTGAAATCATCAGAAGGTGAATACAAAAGGATTATATACAGAGCCCTTCTAGACTTTATACAAAATGCGGCAGAACAAAATGAAAAATTAAGCAAGTTGTTCGAACTGCTGGAACACCAGTACTCTGAAATCCAACAGATCAAGAACAAAATCAAAGATATAGAAACTTCCATTCAAAGCCAAGAAAACAGGATGGAGCAAATGGAAAAAAGAATTTCTGACTTGGAAGACAGAGATACTGATGCCGGTGTCTATGAGCAGAAATCAGAAAAAAGAAACAAGAAAAATGCAGAAGCATTAAGAAGCATGTGGGACTCTATTAAGAGGAACAATCTTCAATTAATTGGAGTCCCTGAACAGGATGAGACACCTGGGAACACAGAGAGTATCATAGCTGAGCTGCTGACAGAAAACTTCCGAGAAATCATGATGAAAGAGAATATGGATATCCCAGATGCATATCATATACCACCCAATATAGATCTCAAAAGAAAGACTCCAGGACATATTATAATCAAGTTTAATGGCTAATTAAATGAAACATAAGCAGCAACTCTTAAAGGCTGCAAGACTCAAAGGAAAGCTAACATTCAGAGGGAAACTCTGTAGGCTTTCATCAGATTTCTCAGCAGAAGCCATGCTGGCACAGAGACAGTGGCATGACACATTCAAAGCCTTGCAGGAGAAGAACTTCCAACCAAGAATTATATATCCTGAAAAACTATCTTTCAAATATGAAAAGGAAATTGATACATTCCCAGAAAAACAGAAACTCAGAGACTTTGTAAAAAACCAAACCCAAACTACAAGAAATACTGAAGGAAGTTCTTGGCTTTGGCTTAGAAGAACAAAACTACTGACTTTATATTTTAGAATGACACATCATCCAGAATTCTGCTTAGTTAGGGAAGGCTCCAAACTCAATCACAGCTTTAATGCTGAAAGAAGCAATCCAATGGTTATCATGAAAACTATGGTGCCATCATATTAAAAAGAGGGATGTACTACAGTCATTATAGTCCTTCCAGATGGAGAAGAAGATGACAAGACTGGTAGTAATTAAAATTGGGTTTATATATAGTTTATTAAGGGGGATCATAGGGGCAGCTCTAAAGCACAACAAAGATGCAACATACCATATCAAGAAATGTGACACAGGAGTCTGAACAATGACAAAACCAGCTCTGAAAAAGGTGAAAAATCAACTCACAAAAAGAATGTCCCAGAACACACTAATAAGAACAACAGAGAAAACATCAACACAAAAAGAAACACATCACAATGGTAGCACTGAACAGATACTTGTCAATAATTATATTGAATGTGAGTAGACTGAATGCTTCAGTAAAGAGACATCAAGTGACATCTTGTATCAAAAGACATGACCCATCCATATGTTGTCTACAAGAAACTCACTTGAGACTTAAAGATAGGAACAAACTGAAAATCAAAGATGAAAGAATACATATCAAGCTAACAATGAACAAAGAAGAGCAGATGTGGCAATTCTAATCTCAGATAAAAATGATTTTGATGTAAAATCCAGCATCATGGACAAGGATGGACACTATTTATTACTGAAAGTTTCAATACACAAGCAGGGCTTAACAATATTAAATATTTATGCACCTAATATTAAAACAACTAAATACATCAAAGAAACACTGACTACACTCAAAAAGAAGATAGATCACTCCACAATAATAGTAGGAGACTTAAACACTACATTCTCAATCTTGGACAGATCGTCTAGAAAAAAAGCTCAGTAAAGACACAGAAGACCTTGTGGCCACAATTGACCATTTAGACCTCATCGATATATACAGAACTTTCTATCAATCAGTGGACAAGTACACTTTCTTCTTCAGTGCACATGGTACATTCTCCAGAATTGACCATGTGTTAGGACATAATGCAATTCTCAACAAAATCCATACCATTGATTTACTGCAAAGCATCATCTCAGATCATAAAGCCATGAAAGTCAAAATCAATAGCAGAAAAAAACATAGATACAATGTGGAACTCTTGGAAACTGAACAACATCTTGCTCAAAAAACCATGGGTTATAGAAGAAATCAAGGATGAAATAAAGAAATTCATGGATTCCAATGAGAATGAAAATGTTTCCTACCAGAACCTATGGGATACAGCCTAAACAATGTTCAGAGGTCTGTTTATCTCTGTAAATGCACACATCTGCAAGGAAAAAAGAAACCAAATCAAAGAACTAACCCTACAGCTTGAACAAGTAGAGATAGAACAACAGAGGAACCCCTCAGGCACCAGAAGAAAACAGATCATAAAGATGAGAATAGAGCTGAACAAATTAGAGAATAGAAAAACAATTGAAAAGACCAAAAGCTGGTTTTTTGAAAAGATCAACCAAATTAACAAACCACTGGCTAAACTTACTAAAGAAAAACAGGAAAGGAAACAAACAACCCCAATTAGAAATGAGAGGGGAGTTGTCACCACAGATGCAACAGAAATCAAAAATATCATAACAGAATACTACGAAAGACTGCACTCTAAGAAATTTGAAAACCTAGAGGAAATGGACAAATTCCTTGATTCATATCACCTACCCAAATTATCACAAGGTGAAGCAGAACAACTTAATAAACCCATCACAAGGAAGAGATTCAAAATGTCATCAAAAAACTGCCAAACAAAAAAGCCCAGGCCCAGATGGCTTCACTGAAGAATTCTACCAAGGTTTTAGAAAACAGTTATCTCCAATACCACTGAGACTATTTCACAGCACAGAAAGGGACGGAGTACTCCCAAACTCATTCTATGAAGCCAGCATAACCCTGATACTAAAGCCAGGGAAAGACCCAACCAAAAAGGAGAACTACAGACCAATATCATTCATGAATCTAGATGCAAAAATCTTCAATAAAATTCTTGCCAATAGAATACAACAACATATCCAAAAACTAATCCATCATGACCAATTTGGATTCATACCAGGGATACAAGGCTGGTTCAAGATCAGAAAAACAATTAATGTGATTAACCACATAAATACCACAAAAGACAAGAATCACCTGATTTTGTCCATCGATGCAGAAAAGGCATTTGATAAAGTCCAACACCCATTCGTGCTAAAAAGTCTTAGCAAAATAGGCATAGACGGAAAATTTCTCAACACGCAACACAATAAGGGCCATTTATACAAAGCCAACTGCCTACATCATCCTGAATGGAGAGAGACTGAAACAGTTTCCCTTGAGAACAGGAGCTAGACAAGGATGCCCACTCTCACCTCCCCTATTCAACATTGTACTAGAAGTTCTAGCCAGAGCAATTAGACAAGACCAAGGAATAAAGGACATCTGCATTGGCAAAGAAGAAGTCAAAATCTCCCTGTTTGTGGACGATATGATTGTATATGCAGAGAATCCCAAAGAACCTATAAGTAAATTACTCAAACTGATAGAAGAGTTCAGCAAAGTCTCAGGGTACAACATAAGCATAAGTAAATCAGTAGGATTCCTTTATACCAACAATGAGACTGTTAATGATGTATTCATCAAATCAATACCATTTACTATAGCCCCCAAGAAGATAAAGTACCTAGGAATTAATCTAACCAGAGAAATAACAGATCTTTACAAAGACAACTATAAGCCCTTACTATAAGAAACTAAGAGAGACTTAGATAAATGGAGAAACCTATCCTGTTCATGGATAGGCAGACTTAACATTGTGAAAGTGTCTATTTTACCCAAAGCAGTCTACTTACATAATGCAATCCCAGTTCAAGTTCCAGCGACATTTTTTAATGAGATGGAGAAACAAATCACCAATTTTGTTTGGAAAGGGAAGAAACTCCGGATAAGTAAGTTACTACTAAAGAAGAAGAACACACTGGGAGGTCTCTCATTATCTGACTTCAGAACCTATTACACTACCACAGTGGTCAAAACAGCCTGGTTCTAGTACAAGAACAGACAGTTCAATCAATGGAACAAAATCGAGACCTCAGAGATGACACCATCTGCATATGAACGGTTGATATTCGAGAAAGGTCCTAAGACATTAAACTGGGGTAAAAATAATCCTTTGAACAAATAGTGCAGGCAAAACTGGATATCCATCTGCAATAAACTAAAACAAGATCCATATCTTACACTTTATACAAAAACCAACTCAAATGGATGAAAGACCTAAATATCAAGTCTAAAGCAATGAAGTTCATCCAAGAAAAAGTAGGAACAACAATGGAAGCTTTAATACACAACATAGACAGACTTCAAAATCTGTAAAACAAATCACAATCAACGGAAGAGAAAATAGATAAATGGGAACTATTAAGAATCAAACCCTTTTGCTCATCCAAAGGCTTTATTAATAGAATTAAAAGGCCACCTACAGAATGGGAAAAATATTTGACAATTCTATGTCAGATTGACACCTGATCTCCATAATCTATGCCAAGCCAAGCCAAGTGCCGTCGAGTGGGATCCAGGTACTACGAAATATCAATAAGAAGATAAATCATTCAATTAAGTGATGGGCAAAGGGGATGGACAGACTTTTCTCTATAGAGGAGATCCAGGCAGCCAAAAAACACATGCGGACATGTTCACGATCTCTAGTTATTAAAGAAATTCAAATCAAAACTACAATGAGATTCCATCTCACCCCAACAAGGTTGGCCATGATCCAAAAAACACAAAACAACAAATGCTGGGGAAGCTGTGGAAAAAGTGGAACTCTCCTACACTGTTGGTAGGGTTGCAAAATGGTCCAGCCTCTATAGAAAGCAGTCTGACACTTCCTTAAAAAAATGGATGTAAATATACCATTCAACCCAGTAATTCCACTACTTGGAATATATCCTACAGAATCAAGGCCATTCACACCAACAGATACATGCACAAGAATGTTTATTGCAGCACAGGCTGTGATCGCAAAAAGATGGAATCAACCCAGATGCTCCAAAACAGAAGAATGGATAGGTAAACTATGGTATATATACTCAATGGAATGCTATGCAATGAAAAGCAACAATGATGATTCCAGGAAACATCTCATAACCTGGTTTCAACTGTAAGACATTATGTTGAGTGAAAGTAGTCAGCAATAAAAGGACAAATATTCTATGAGACCCTTACGATAAGAACTCAAAAACAGAATTATGCATAGCAGAAAAGACTCTTTGACAGCTGCAAAGGAGGGGTGGGAGGACAAGAAGGGATGGTTTAGATTGGATAGTTGGTAGACGTTTGGTTGGGTGAAATCGGAGATAGCACACATTAGAAACAAAAACAATGCTAAGTGGACTTCAATGTAACTTGAGTACTCCTTCCATCTTAACCCAATATTGTAAAGATAGAGTAGCTGGGGCAGGGGGCAGGAGACCATGCTCTTAGGGGAAATCGAAGCCAATTGGCACAACTAGCGTTTTGCTAAAAGAGCTCTCTGCACTCCACATCAGTGAGTGGCGTCTGAGTTCTTAAAAGCTGCCAAGCTGCCACTCGAGGGCACAGCAAATTTTCCCAACTCAGCAGGAACATATACTTACAGAGGACCAAAAAGACATGGGGGAAAGAGAACCCAGAAGAGAGAGAGACCCACATGAGTGGATGCCTACATTGACTTGGGACTCGAAGAACCAGATGATGCCTGGCCACCACCAGTAATAGCCACAATGGAGCTCACAAAGTGGAGTCTCACTGGCAACACAAGAATAGATAGGGGTGCACCCTGAAATCTCCACTAAAAGACCACAACTGATGGTCCAGCAGCTTCAGGGTTCCCCTGGGAGCCTGGCCCCTGGCCTTGATGCTGCCCTTGACCATAACTCACAATGAAGTTACGCTCTTCAGACAGGAATGGATTGGACTTGGTGATGTAGAGTCACCATATATTGGATGCACTTTACAGTTCTATGCATCTATAGGATATCATCCTGCTGACCTCTTACTGGAGGAAGGGAAGTGGGTGGAGAGGAAAGGAAAGGAGACTGCTGGGAGAATGAGTCATGTATGGAGCAGAGAGGAATACTGTGCTGTCACCGTGCAAGGAGAGCAGTGGAAGCTTCATATAGGTCAGCATGCAAATTTATAAGGGAATGTACATTTTCACTTAGCCATAATAAAAATATATATATATTTTTTGGGGGGTAAATTTTTGCAGCAACAGCATCTTGATGCAATCTTGTGTGTGATAAGGAATGAAGGCCTATTTTCTTTACAAAGGCAACTGATCCTGAGTTTCTCTTAGCATATCAGGGGTACTGTCAGTGCAAATCAACTCACATATGTCAAGCATTAACTCATGCTTTCAAAAAGAAAAGCAGTCTTTGACAAGACTGAACTCACCAGTCTCTTTGTAGTTATTTGCAATGGTTCACAGAACAAGAATTCTTTGATCTGTTTCTCCTTTATGTGCACTGCTTCAGAAGCACAGTGAGCTTGCTACAGCTATCAGTTCAGTTTCAGATACTCAGCCCCCTTGGAGAGGGCTACATAGTTATCTTCTGTTACCTGCCCTATAATTTAATGAATTCTAGAACAGATCACATCATTGTATCAGAAACCTGAGGGTTGTTCTTTTTATCCCACATCTGCTTCTAATATTATTATTTTGAGAATCTTTTTTAATGTACGAGTTTTCATTAATTTTGTACTATTGCAGGACACTTCGTTCCCTTGTTGCACAAATATGCAATTTGAAAGAAAATTATTCAAAACAAAATCTTAGGTGTCACCTCAAGCAGTTCAAGGCATTTTTAGAAACAGTCTCATGTCCAGCTACACAAATCTGCTTTTGTTGAGAGGTGGGACAGCTTTGATGGTTTGAGAATGGAGTTTCAAAGTAATGGATTACACAAAATACATTGTACTGTGTAGATATTTTACCACAAATCCCTAAAAAATATATTCTGCTCCTACTTATGTTTCTTTAATGTGGTCACCCCAAAATATATGGATATTTCCCTTAGGTGACGTAGAATTTTGCTGGATGAATATGTCCTACCGCTGCCAATGGTACCTGTACAACTGTTGTGATAGTAGTCAACCTTCTTACTGAGCAGTACTATGCTGCTGGTACTAAATGCTTTGTAAGCATTATCACACATAACCCTCATACGAATAGGCCACTATGGATAGGGATTATTTTATCATCATTTTACAGAAGTGAAAATCGACAATTAAAGGAAGTTTTAAAATTGGGTTCTTCAAATATTGTTTCACACTAAAAGGAACAAATTGCTCTTAGATAAATCGCTAATTCCAGGTCTGGAGCAGCTACTGCACATGCTAGACCTAGAATGACTCGTGACACCACATAGCAAAGGACTGTGAAAGACTGTAAATGCTGTAGTGACTAACTCATTCTGGTTTGCTAGGGATTTTCCTGGTTTTAATGCTAATAATCTCCTATCACAGGAATCTTTTCATTGTAGGCAAACCAAGACAGTGGGTCACCTCAATAAAGTCATGCCAAAAAGAACTCAGGAGATGACCTCCATAAGCACCCATGGGATGAAGACAGGATAATTTAAACATAAATGTAACAGCTACAATGAGTTGAACTACATCAAATATGTATGAATCTGTGATTTCACAATGATAACTGATTGCTGTTGAATTTATTCTGACCTATGGCAACCCCATGTGTTACAGAATAGAACTTCTCTATAGGGTTTTCCTAGCTGTAATCTTTATGAAAGCTAATTGCCAAAGCCTTCTGCATGTTGCCACTGAGTGCCAACCTGAGTGCTAAACTGTCAATCTTTAGTTTAGTAAATGAGCACAAACCATTTGTTGCACCCAAAGACCTTCATAATAATACTATAAAACAAACAAACATAAAGCCTAGCACATTAATTTGAAAAGCAAGCATTTATCTCTCATAAATAAACATCATAACTGAATGTTCAAATTGTAAATGAATTTTTTTAATAGAAGCATTTTAGCTAATACATAAATAATGTAAACAGAATAGTGCTATTTTGTGACCTTTATGAATCTAGGCATTGAGAACAAACAGGTGCTGATTTCACCAATAGAAAACCAAACATGGTATACTACCTGTTGGAAGAACTAACATTACCTATGAAGAATTCTTGAAAAGAAAAGCCTAGTGAGAGAGAGAATGAGGGAAACAAAGGAAGGAGAGAGGAAAAGAAATAAGAAAGGGAGGGAGCAAGGAAGAAAAGAAGGAAGTCTTGAAAGAAGACAGGAAAGAGGGAGGAAGAAAAGGAGAGAGAAAAAAGAAAGAACAAACCTGATTAAGCCTCTAGATCCCAGTCCAAATGTAGGAAACCCAGAAGACAGAGGAACATGTTCAACAACACCGAGGGATGCAATCAGCAAAATACAGACTGTGTAGAATTCTACATGACAAATGACTAGTTTTCTTCAACCAATAACTTGACAGAAAAAATATGAAAACAGAATGTACAGACTAAAAGAAATTTAAGAAATACATGAACTGACTACCACATGTGAACATTATCTTAAACCTGGTTCACCAGTGTTAAAAATTAGAACTCTTGAGATAATTGTAAATTTAAGCATTAACTGCATAATTTTTAAATGTCATAATGATTGTGATTTTACTTATTTTTTTAAATCCTTGTATTTTAAATATGCATGCTGATTGTTATGGATAATGTACATATACTTTTTGCAATATTCTCAAATCACATATGCTTCTGTAGTGCTCCTAAATCATCTAAGACTGTACAGTATGTATAAGGCATTATTAAGTTTCTTCTATAATGATTTTAAGCCACATATGTACAAGTTACTTATAAAGTGATTTAGATGTAGAAAATTTCTCAGTTTAAACACAGAAAAATAAAAGTATGTGAAGAATGTGGTAAACATTCCAGCTGACCTTGTCCTGTCATATTATGACAAAAGAAAACAAAACTTAGTTTATCTCTGTAAACTAGACTTGAGACATAAATCTAAACAACATTCCTAATATCTAACCTTCAAGAAAAGATGTGACATTTAGCTAGTCTCTAATTCTAGAAAAGAAACATAATGTAATACTCTTTGACATCATTCTGGCCTTTATTGTATGAACTCAATGTGACAAATTCACATATGAACTCTATATTTCTGCTCACTCATTGAGAAAAGGCAGAGTCAGTGTATCACTATATTTACTCTGAAAGTCTTCAAAGAGAAACTCCTGCTAGAGGTGTAGACTCAGAATCTGCCCATTATCACTGACCTTTGATCATAACTATGAAGAACCTCTGCTGAGTTCCAAATGTGGTCAAGACTTATTTCTAAGACCACTCATGAAAGGTAAACACCTAAAGTCTAAGAACTTGAACTCTAGCCATTGTATTAGCATTTTGATTGTAATTGTTAATTCTGATACTCTGGCTCCAAAGTGAATGTCATGAGGTCTTACTTATGTACCTATGTTAGTTATGTACTTGTGACTACCTTAAAATGAACAGAACAAGTTTATTTGTATAGAATCTGATTACTTCTTATTAATTTCTAAGACAAATCCTACACAGCAGATGAAATGATTCTATATGTTATCTAGAATGTGATTCACAAAATGTGTTAGGCTGGAGAGAGTGGGTTAGGATAGAAATGAAACAAAATTGGTCATGCATTAATAATAACTGAAGTTGAGTCATGGGTATACAAAGATCTCATATTATTTTATTTATTCTTGTACATTAAACAAAAATTCTTCTTAATAGAAAGGAGATAGAAGATAGAGACAGAGAAGCAGAGAGGATTAGAAAGATATTACATTATCATATACTTGGTATGAATTGAATGATTGCTCCCTCTTCCCATATATTGAAGACTTAACCTCTAGTATCTGTAAATCTACTTCTGTTTGGAAATAGGGTCTTTGAAGATGTTATCGGTCTACATGAGGTCACACTTGAGTAGGGTAGGTCCTAAACCAATCTTAGTGGTGCCCTTGTAGAAAGGCCACCAGAAACACAGAGAAAGGACAGTCATATGAAGACGCATTAACAAATCAAGGAAGAGACAAAAGTAAAGCTCCTCTTAGAGCTTATGAAAGAACAGCATGGCCCTGAAATAGCACTTTCAGTCTTCAGAACTATAACAGACTAACTATTTGTTGTTTTTAAGCCACTTATCTTGTGGTATAGGTAGTTACTAACTTGTGAGGGGGTTCTCTTCTGACAATTCTGTGGCTAGTCAGCTCTGACACAAATTGGTTAAGTTTAGTTTTCATTTTTATTGCCATTTATTATCAATTATCTTTAGACATCTGGTCTTTTTTGTTCTAGGGGATTAGAAACATTATACATAAACTCAGACATACTTTAAAAGATACATTAAAAATATTAATTTCATAGCAATTTACTGCAATGAAGAAGAAAGAGTCAATGACACACACATTTTGTCATTTAAATTATGACTCGACTTGCAGAAATTTCTGGGTCATCTGGATTATTCCTGGGAATAGGGATGGTATTTCTACTGACAGTACATCTGTATGGTCCTTTTGTTTCCCTCTTCATATGTTTTGTAGTAACATTTATGTTTCCTGAATCTGCCTACTGGCTATAACAAAGTGGTGAACATTTGTGTTGAGGTTTTCAAGCAACTGAAACTCCTAATTTAGTTTAGAAAAACTCCAGAAGGAGACAAACCAAGAAGGCAGCTTAGACAAACATACCATGCCATTCCCCTACAGCAAAGACCAGAAACAAATACAGGTGATGATCCTAGAACCCTGAACATCAAAAAGAAGGATAAAGAATTAGGTTAAAGACCAACTGGAAGGAAAAAACTGAAAAGAGTCAAACAGGAAAGGATAGAGCAGAAGTATCCTGCTAGTTAGCCTGGCATAGTGTGTTATCTTGAGCTAGCAGTGATTCCAGGTGAGGAACACAGGAAGGTAACTTCTTGAAGTTCCCAATAGAAGACAGAGAAACTGTGCAGACATACTCATAGTGAAGCAATTCTAAGGGGGTGCTGCTATAATAGAAATAGTACAAGTAGATGACTTTAGAAAAGAAAAATACATTTCTTTGCAGTAAAGTAGTCTTAAAGTCCAAATTCAGAGCATTAGCTCCAGGGGAATGCTGTCTCTCTCTGTTGGAATTCTCATCAATATTTCCTGGACTAGGAGCTACTTCACACAGGGAACCCAAGTCCAAAGGACATGCTCTGTACTTGATAATAATTTCTTGGTGTAATGAGGTCCCTAATTCTTTGCTTATTTCCCTTTTCTTTTATCTTTTATAAGATAAAAGGTGGTACAGAGCACAGCCCAGGGAAATTCCCTTTGTATTGGATTAGGGATGTGACCTTAGTAAGGATGTTACAGTTCCGCCCTAAAATCTCTTTAACATAAAATTACAATCACAAAATGGAGAACAACTACCCAAAGCTGAATCATAGGCAGGCAAATTGGCACACACATGATAGGAGAGAAAGTGAGAAAGGAGGGCAAGTCTCTAGGGATCCAAGAGCATACAGAACAGGGAGGGAGTCAGAATCTAAAGGCAAAATTACTCACCAGTGGAAGCTCCTGACCATTTGGGTGGGTGGTACATACATAATAACAGATCCATAGTTTGTCAGAAGGTCTTCAATCCATCTGGGCTCAGGGAAGCCACCTCCCCATACACATACTTGGTAAAGGCCAGATCCAGTTGCTGGCTGTGGCCAACAGAAAACACCCAGGCATCCACACCTAGTGACTACAGGAGCATGTTCCCTCCCCCCAGATATCTTAAGGATTAGTGACATGGACTACCCAACTCTTGCCATCTAACCTGCCTGCGGTCCTTGGTTTAAGCCCCCTTTACCCTCATCCAGCCTTGCCACACACACCAGACCCCTACTCACCTGGTACGTGGTGGTGACCATTCACATGTAGCTGACCTGCCATATCAACCCTCCACCCCTGCACATTTCCCCACCTACCCAGTGAAAGGCAATAAGTGCAACCACACTACTGGTCAACCACCACATGTTCCCCTCCATCACACCCCCATTCTCTCCACTGTCTTCAGTAGGGACTGATTCAATGATGTCTAATAACACCTACCCTCCATTTGTGTTAGTTTAGGTAGATAGTCTATTTTATAAATCTGACTGTTTAACCACTGGGACACCAGGACACCCAATAGAGGTAGACAATCTGAATAGACCTGTAACAAGAGAAGAAACTGAAGATGTCATTAAAAAAATTCCTGCCAAAACACCAAGCCAAGCCAAGTGCCATCAAGTCAATTCCGACTCATGGTGACCCTAGGCCATGGAAACACCAAACCAAGACAAAAACCCCCAGCTCAGAAGGCTTAACTGGAGGGTCCTGCTAAACAGTCAGAGAAGAGCAGAGATGTATTCTAGTCAAACTATTCCCGAATGTAGAAAAGGAAGGAATACTTCATAATTCATTTTATGAAGCCAGTATAACACTGATATCAAAGCAAGGCAAAGGTAGAAGGAAGGAAAAGAAAAAAAGGGAGAAAGAGAGGAGGGAAGAAGGAAGATTAAAATCATCTCCTTCATGGATAATGATACAAAAATTCTCAACAAAAGTCTAGCAAACAGAATGCAACAGCATATAAATAATGTAAGTAATATATCATAATCTGGTAGAATTCATACCAGGGAGGTAAGAATGGTTCAACATTATATAATCAATCAACTTAATTCACTACATAAATATGGGGAAGGGATCACATGATCACCTCAATTGATGCAGAAAAGGCATTTGATAAAGGCTGACCCACTTTCTTGATAAGAATAGAAAGGAAATTCCCCAACATAATTAAGGGCATATACACAAAACCAACAGCCAACACTATTGTCCATGGAGAGAGATTGAAAGCTTTCTCCTTGAGAGTGGAAACAAGACAAAAATATCCATTATTGCCACTTTTATTCAGTGTTGTCCTAGCCAGAGCAATAAATGTAAGAAAGACAAATAAAAGCATCTAGATTGCTATAGGGTCACTATGAGTCAGAATTGACTCAAGAGTACTAGTCTTGGATTTTGTTCTTTGGGTATATTAGTAAGGAAGAAGTAAAACTATCACTGTTTGCAAATGGCGTGATCCTATACACAGTACATCCCAGAGATTCCACAAGAAAGTTGCTGGAACTAATAGAGATTTCTAGCAGACTAAGTGGTAGCATACAAGCTCAACATAGAAAAATCAACTGGACTCCTATACATCAACAAATGTAGCTTTGAAAAGGAAATTAAGAAAAATACCATTTACAATAGCCTCCAAAAGAATAAAATACCTAAGAATAAGTCTAACTAGGAGCATAAAAGACTTATACAAGGAAAACTATAAAATACCATTACAGGGAAAACTACAAAACTCTATTGCAAGAAGCCAAAAGAGACCTACAGAAATGGAAAAAGTATACCATGTTCATAAATTGGAACACTTAACATGTGAAAATTAAAATACTACCTGTTAAAGGTTGAATTATTTCCCCCCAGAATGTATGTCAACTTGGCTAGATCTTGATTGCCATTATTTTGTGGTTGTCATTTGATATGATTTTCCTATATGTTACAAATACTTTTTCTGTGATGTTAATGAGGTGAGATTAGCAGCAGTTATGTTAATGAGGCAGGACTCAATCTATAAGATTAGGTTGTTGAGTCATTTTCCTTCAAGATATCAAAAAAGGGAAATAAGCAAACAGGAGGGCTTCATGACACCGAGAATGAAGTACCAGGAAAGGAACATGTCCTTTGGACCTGGTGGCCCAGAACCTACACCACACAATTGGGGACCAACTACCTGGACACCTGAGCTGAATCCATACAAGAAAAATAAATGGACTCTTGGGCTCAGATACCTAGGAAAAACTCTAACCACCCAATGATGAGACTTTAGAACTTTAAAGCCACCAACAATCAAACTAATTGACTAGTTAGTTTAGGCATATCAAAGCAAAACAAGAAACTAAGATGCAGTTAGCAAACATAAATACAATAACTTATTGATGATTCAGAGATGCCAAGCCAAGTGCCGTCGAGTCGGATCCGATTCAGAGATAACAGCCAATATTGTATCACAGAGACAGACCGTGGTGATTTCAGAAAACTCCCAGAACAAAGAATCAAGACATCTTCCAGATGAATAGAACATCCTGGAATTACCAGGACCAAAAAAAAAAACAAATTAATATACAGAACTCAAGAGATCAAGAAGGAGAGCAAGAAAAATGTAGACAGAACCAAGGAGAACACAGACAAAGCAACAGAGGAAAATAAGAAGTTTACAAAAGAGCATAAAGAAAAATTTAATAGGCTAAAAGAATCCACTGAGAGACAGCTAACAGAAATACAGAAGATTAACAATAAAATTTTGTTTTATTGAAGTTTGTTGGCAGAAAACATCCTCAATATACTGAAAGATGAGACGATACCTGTCTTAGTCATCTAGTGCTGCTGTAATAGAAACACTACAAGTGGATGGCTTTATAAAGCAATGCATTTTCTCAAAGAAAAGTAGGCAAAAGTTCAAATTCAGAGCTTCAGCTCCAGGGAAAGGCTTTCTCTGTTGGCTCTGGTGGGAGATTGTTTCCATCTATATCCCCCTAGGTTGGGATCTTCTGAGGCACAGGGACCCTGGGTGCAAAGGAAGCACTATGCTCCTGGAGCTGCTTCTTTCCTGATGTGATCAGGTCCCCAACTCTCTGCTTTCTCCCCTTCTCTTTATATCTCAAAAGATTACTTCAAGGCACAATACAGTCCTTTGGACTGTGTCTTGCCTCACCAACACAACCCACACCCATCCTCCTTCATTAATGTCATAGAGGCAGGATTAAAAATATTCAGGAATGTCACACAATACTAGGAATCATGTCCTAGCCAAATTGCTACACACAGTTTGGGAGGAGGGGAACACAATTCAACCCATGACAATATCTATCCAAGATGTTCATCAAACCTCACACAAAGTAGACCTTCCAAAAAAGTCACTAAGACATTATAATCAAATTTTCCAAACCAAAGATGAAGTAAAAAATCACCTGCAAAGGACAGTCAATAACACTAAACTTGGACTACTCAGCAGAAACTATATAGACAAGAAGGCAATGGAATTACTTATATAAAGCCTTGCAGGAAAAGAAAGAAAAGAAGGAAGGAGGGAGGAAGGGAAGGAAGGAAGGAAGACAGGAAGGAGGGAAATGAGGGAGGAAAGAAGGAAGGATGGAGGGAGAAAGAGAGGAAGGAAGAAAGGAAGAGAGGGAGGGAGGGAAGGCAGGAAGGAGGACAACCAAGAAATATGTATCCAGCAAAACTATCTCTCAAATGTGATGGTGAAATTAAGACACTTCCAGATAAACAGAAGTTTAGGGAATTTGCAAAATCAAACCAAAATTTCAAGAAATATTAAAAGGAGGCTTAAGTTAAAAAAAATAAATAACATGAGACAGCAACCTAAGGCTGCAGCACAAGACAGAACAAAAAGATACCAACCCAGAAAGGAAAGTCACAAAAATAAATCAAAGCTAAAACACTGAAAACAGGGAAATAGGCTATCATTATGTAAAAGAAAACATTAAAACAAAAAAGGGGGTCTAAAAATGTATCACAGATCTTTCATATTGAGAGAAAGTCAAGATAAAATAAAGAAAAAATGATTAGCTTAAACTTAAATATATAGGGGTACATATTAAGTCATTCACAAAGGAAACTAACAAATCTACACATCAAAATAAGAAAAACATAAACCCTTAGAAAACACAAAATCAACAACAATAAAAAAGGCAAAAGTAAAATACATGAAGAAAATTGACTCAGCACAAAAAATTAAGTGGAACAAAGAAATTGTCAATGACATAACAAAAAGACATCAAAATGGCAGCACTAAACTCACACTTATCAATAATTACATTGAATGTAAATGGACTAAAGGTATCAATAAAGAGACAAAGAATGGCTGAGTTGATAAAAACCAGTATCCCTCTATGGGCTACCTACAAGAGACCCATCTTAGACTTAAACACACAAACTAAAACTCAGAGGATGAGAAAAAAATGTCAAGCAAACAACAGTAAAAAAAAAGACCAAGAATGGCAATATTGATTTCTGACAAAATATTCTTTAAGCAAAATCCACCAAAAAGGAAATGGAAGAACACTATACGATTAAGGGTGAATACACTAGGGAGACAGAACCATAATAAATATTTGTGCACCCAATGACAAGTCTTCAGAATACATAAACAAACTCTAACAGCAGTGAAATGAGAAATAGGCAGCTCCAGAATAATAGCAGGACACTTCAACACACTACTTTCAGTGGAGAGACCATCCAGAAGGAAGTTTAATGAAGACATGGAAGATCTAAATGTCACAATCAACAAACTTGACTTCATAGACATATATAGAACACTCCAGCTATAGCAGTACAAGTAAATTTGCTTTTCCAATGCACGTGGACCATAGTCCAGAGTAACCCACATATTAGACCACAAAGCAAGCCTTCACAGAATACAAAGCATCAAAATTTACAAAGTATCTTTTCTGACCATACACAAATAAATGTAGAAATCAAGAACAGAAAAAAACAAGGAAAATAATCAAGCACTATTAAGCTTAAGAACACTTTGCTCTCAAACTACTGGGTTATAGCAGAAGTCAAGGCTGGAATAAAGAAATTTACAGATCAAATGAGAACGAAATCATATACACAAGAACCTTTGGAACACAACAAAAATAATACTTAGAGATCAATTTATAGCAGTAAACATCAACATCCAAAAAGAAGACAGGGCCAAAGTCAAAGTGTTAATTCTACAACTC
Organism: Heterohyrax brucei; assembly: GCA_028571685.1. NCBI lineage: Eukaryota > Metazoa > Chordata > Mammalia > Hyracoidea > Procaviidae > Heterohyrax > Heterohyrax brucei. Next base: position 8,686,032 of record CM053159.1, on the reverse strand, counting down.
AAATAGAAATCAGCAAAATATGAGTTTGGGCATCAGAATAAAGCAAATAATAAAAATTAAAGCCGAAATAAATGAATTAGAGATTAGAAAACATTTGAAAGAGTTAACAAGACCAAAAGCCGATTCTTTGAAAGAATCAACAAAATTGGTAAATCTTTGGCCACAGTGACAAAAGAAAAACAGGAAGAGAAGCAAATAATCCCAACAAGAAATGAGATGAGCAATATCACAGCAGACACAACTGAAATTTAAAAAATCATAACAGAATATTATGAAAAACTATACTCTAATAAATTTGCAAACCTAGAGGAAATGAACAAATTTCTAGAAACACACTACTTACCTAAACTAGCACAAACAGAGGTAGAACAACTAAAAAAACCCATAACAAAAGAAGAGATTTAAAAGGTAATTTAAAAAAGTCCCGATTAAAAAATCCCTGGCTCTGACAGCTTTACTGGAGAATTCCACCAAACTTTTGGAGAAGAGCTAGTACAACTATCACTAGTGATATTTCAGAGCATAGAAAAGAATGGAACACTCTTGAACTCATTCTATGAAGACAGCAATACTCCGATATCAAAACCAAGCAAAAACGCCACCAAAAAAAATTTTTTTTTAATTGCAGACTAACACCCCTCATGAAGATGGACAACGAACAAAGAAGACAGAAGAATTGATGCCTTGGAATTGCGGTGTTGGAGAAGAATGTTGAGTATACCATTGACTGCCAAAAGAACAAACAGATCTGTTCTGGAAGAAGTACAACCAGAGTGCTCTCTAGAAGCAAACATGGCAACACTGTGTCTCACATACTTTGGATATTTTGTCAGGCAGGATCAGTCCCTGAAGAAGGACATCATGCTTGGTAGTGTGGAGAGTCAACAAAAAATAGGAAGACCCTCAACAAGCTGGATTGACACAGTGGCTGCAACAATGGGCTTAAGCATAAAAACAATTATAGACATGACACAAGATGGGGCAGTGTTTTGTTCTGTTGTTCATGAGGTTGCTTTGAGTAGGAATCGACTCAACGGCATGAAACAACAACATCCCTCATGAACTTAGACGTAAAAATCTTCAATGAATTTCTAGCCAGTCGACTTCGGCAACATATCAGGAAAATCATTCACCCCAAACAAGCAGGACTCCTACCAAACATGTGGGGAAGGTTTAACATAAGAGAAACAATCACAAAAATAAAACAAAAGATAAGAACCACAAGATTTAATCAACTGTTGAAGAAACAACATTTGACAAATTCAAAGCCATTCAGAATACAAGCTGTCAGCAAAACTGGAGCAGAAGGGAAATTCTTCCAACATAATAAAGGATGTTTATACAAAATCAATAGGCAACCTTATCCTACATGGAGAGAGTCTGTAAGCATTCTCCCTGAGAAAGAGAACCAGACAAGAACATCTTCTAATACCATTCTTATTTAACATTGTGCTGGAGGTCCTGCTCAGAGCTGTTATGCTAGAGAAAGAAATTTAGGGCATCCAAGCTGGTAAACAAGAAGTAAAAGTATCTGTATTTTCAGATGATGTGATCTTATACACACAAAACTCCAAAGAATTCACTGGATCTAATAGAAGATTTCAGCCAAGTATCATAATGCAGCATAAACATACAAAAGTCAACTGAATTCCTGATCGCCAACAAAGAGAACATCGAAGAAGAAGTCACCAGAGCAATACAATTTACAATATCCACCAAAACGTAAATTACTTAGGAATAAATCTAACCAGAGACATAAACAACCTATACAAAGTAAACTATAAAGCACTACTGTAAAAAAACCAGACACCTACCTAAGTGGAAAAACTCACCTTCTCATATATAGTAGACTCAACATTGTGAAAACATCTATTCTACCTGAAGCAATCTACAGATACAATGCAATCCCAATCCAAATTCTAATGGCATTTTTTAATAAGATGGGGAGAAAAATCATCAACTTCCTACAAAACGGGAAGAGTCCTCAAATAAGCAAAGCATTACTAAAGAAAAACAAACTGGGAAGCCTCATACTATTTGATTTTAGTACCTACTACACCACCATGGTAGTCAAAACAGCCTACCTAGTACTGGTACAAGAACAGATACATAGACAAATGGAACAGAACTGAGAATCCCTCTTACGAACCACTGACATTTGACAAAGGCCCAAAGTCTGTTAACTGGGTAAAGACAGCCTGTTTGAAAAATGGTTCTGGCATAACTGGATATTGATCTGCAAAAGATGAAATGAGATCCACGCCTCATCACACTATGCACAAAAATTGACTCAAAATGGATGAAAGTCCTAAATTTAAATTCAAAAATATTAAAAACCAAGAAAGAAAAAAGAGACAACAGTAGTAATGTCAATATATATGGCATAAACAGTGTATAAAACATAGCTAACAATGCACAAACACCAGAAAAGAAAGTAGATAACTGGGAGCTCCTGAAAGTCAAGCACTTGTGCTCATCCAAAGACTTAGCCAAAAGAATAAAAGACAACCTACAGATGGAAAAAAGGCTATGGAAAATGTGATCAGTGTGTAGTCTCTAAAATCTATAATACACGGCAAAACTCCCCAAACAAGAAGACAAATAATCCAACTAAAAAAAAATGACAGGGGTGGAGTCAAGATGATGGACTAAACACAAGTCTCTCTAAATCCCTCTGGAAACCAAGACCTGAACTGATAATTGAACAGAGCCTTCAGGACACCAACTAAGCCATAGGACATGGCATAAGGCTGTTAATTTGGATTTCATACCACTGAATGGAAAACTTCCTCTCTTTCACTGACCCCCACTCTTGGTGAGTGTTGGCTTTCACAGACTGAAGGTAACACCATTTTAACTTTTTTCCTCTGCCTTAGCCAGTGGGTAGAGCTGGGACTTGACTAGCAACTAATCTCACACGCACTGCTGATAGGATTGACAGGCAAAATTGCCATGTTTAGAGAGCCCAGCTTTGGACTCTGTGCATCTCAGCACGTTGGCCTCTCCACCTCTGCCATGGAGTAGGCTGTACCGAGGCAGGCAAGGAGCTTGCGTAGGATGGCATCTTATTCCACTGGGAGGCAGAGACACCCATACGAAAGCCTCAGATGGACCTAATTCCTAGGCTGGGAGGTAGTGTCTGCCAGGAGAAGAGCACTTTTCTGGCAGAAAAGCAGTATTCTACAGTGTTGCCTATGGCTGGGGTCCAACAGCAGAGGCTAGCAGGGCAGTAGCCTTTCCGTATTTTGAACTAGTTCATAACATCTGGGATTGGATACAGAGGTGCTTACTTTGACAGCTGGAAACAGGGACTGGTACACCTGAAAACCTGACTGACTTTGAAAGTTGTCAGATATCTTCTACTTTTCATTTTAAGATGGCCTGGGGAAACAACTGCCGTTCATCCTCACATTATCTCTCCCAGCTTCTATTGACTCACGTGATGCCCCCAAAGCAACAAACTCTGGAGAAACTCGAAACCAAGAAATCACCATTGGTTTCAGAAAGCCCCCAAAAGAAAGCTCCAAGGAACTTCCCCAACAAAGAAACTTTTCTGAAACTATCAGATTGTGAATACAAAAGGATTATGTTTAGAGCCCTCCTAGAACTTATACAGAATGCAGCAGAGCAAAATGAAAAATTAAGCAAGCTGTTCGATCTGATGGAACATCAGTACTTTGAAGTCCAACAGATCAAGAACAAAATCAAAGACATAGAAACTTCAATTCAAAGCCAAGAAAACAGAATGGAACAAATGGAAAATAGGCTTCCTGACCTGGCAGACAGAGCTACTGACTCCAGCATCTATGAGGAGAAATCAGGAAAAAGAATCAAGAAAAATGAAAAAACATTAAGAAGCATGTGGGACTCTATTAAGAGGAATACTCTATGATTAATTGGAGTTCCTGAACAGGGTGAGACACCTGAGAACACAGAGAGTTTTGTTGTAGAGCTGCTGACAGAAAACTTCCCAGAAATTATGAAAGAAGAGAATGTAAATATTCAAGATGTATATCGAGTGTCACTCAATATAGATCTCAAAAGAAAAACTCCAAGACATATTACAGTCAAGCTTAACAAAATGAAACATAAGCTGAAACTCCTAAAGGCAGAAAGACTCAAAGCAAAGCTAACATTCAGAGGGAATCCCCACAGGCTTTTGTTCGATTTCTCAGCAGAACCAATGCTGACACCTTCAAAGCCTTGAAAGAGAAGAACTTCCAACCAAGAACTATATATCCTGCAAAACTACCTTTTAAATATAACGAAAAGAAATTAACACATTCACAGATAAGCAGAAGCTCAGAGACTTTCTAAAACCCAAACCAAAACTACAAGAAATACTGAAAGAATCTCTTGGCTTAGAAGAACAAACCCAATAATTTTATACTTGTAAAGCAAATTCAGGACACATCACCCAGAATCTTACTCAGTTAGGGAAGGCATCAAACTCAATCAAATCTATAATAGTGCAAGAAAAGATCCAGTGATCGTATCATGAAAACTATGATGTTATCATATTGAAAAGAGGGATGTATGACAGTTGTTGTAGTCCTTCCAGATGGAGAGGAAGTTCATAAGACTGGTAGTAATTAAAATCGGGCTTATAAATAGTTTACTAAGGAGAATTATAGGGGCAGCTGTAAAGCACAATAAAGACGCAACATATCAAATCAAGAAATGTAATATAGGAGTCTCAACAACCACAAAACCAACCCTGAAAAGATGAAAAATAAGCTTACAAAGAATGACCCAGAACAGATTAATAAGAACAACAGATAAAACATCAATACAAAAATAAACATATCGAAATGACAGCACTAAACACGTACCTCTCAATAATTACATTGAATGTGAATGGACTGAACGCTCCAATAAAGAGACATCGAGTGACATCTTGGACTGTAAGACACAACCCACCCATATGCTGCCTACAAGAAACTCACCTTAGACTTAAAGATATGATCAAACTGAAAATTAAAGGATGGAAGGGTATATATATCAAGCTAACAATGAACAAAGAAGAGCAAGTGTAGCAATTCTAATCTCAGATGAAATAGATTTTAATGTAAAATCCACCATTGTGGACAAGGATGGACACTATTTATTGCTGAAAGTTTCAATGCACAAGCAGGACTTAACGATATTAAATATTTGCGCACCTAATACCAGAGCACCTAAATACGTTGAAGAAACACTGACTACACTCAAAACTGAGATACATCACTCCACAATAATAGTGGGAGACTTCAACACTCCACTGTCAATATTAGACAGATCATCTAGAACAAAGCTCAATAAAGACACAGAAGATCTTATTGCCACAATTAACCAACTAGGCCTCATTGATATACACAGAACTTTCTATCCTTCGGTGCACAACTATACCTTTTTTTCCACTGCACATGGAACATTCTCCAGAATAGATCATGTGTTAAGACGTAAAGCAATTCTCAACAAAATCCATACAACTGAATTAATGCAAAGCATCTTCTCAGATCATAAAGCCATAGAAGTCAGAATCAATAGCAGAAAAAATATAGGTAGAAAGTGGAACTCATGGGAACTAAACAGTATGTTCCTCAAAAAGCCATGAGTTACAGAAGAAATCAAGGATGAAATAAAGAAATTCATGGATTCCAATGAGAACAAAAGCACTTCTCCCAGAACCTATGGGATAAAGACAAAGCAGTGCTAAGATGTCAGTTTATCTCCATAAATGCGTACATCTGGAAGGAAGAAAGAAACCAAATTAAAGAAGTAACCCTACAGCTTGAACAAGCAGAGAGGGAATAACAGAGCAACCCCTCAGTCACCAGAAGAAAATAGATCATAAAGATAAGAGGAGAACTAAACAAATTAGATAAGAGAGGAACAATTGGAAAAATTGAAAAGACCAGAAGCTGTTTTTTTGAAAAGATCAACAAAATTGGCAAACAACTAGCTAAACTTACTAAAGAAAAACAGGAAAGGAAACAAATCACCCAAATAAGAAAAGAAAGGGGAGTTGTCATAACAGATCGAACAGAAATCAAAAATATCATAACAGAATACTATGAAAGACTGTACTCTAATGAGTTTGAAAACCTAGAAGAAATGAACAAATTCCTTGATTCATATCACCTAGCAAAATTATCACAAGCTGAAGCAGAACAACTTAATAAACCCATCACAAAGGAAGACATTGAGAAAGTCATCAAAAAACTACCAACAAAAAACAACCTGAGCCCAGACGGCTTTACTGCAGAATTCTACCAAGCTTTTAGAGAAGAGTTACCTCCAATACTACTGAGACTATTTCACAGTATAGAAAGGTATGGATACTCCCATCTTCATTCTATGAAGCCAGCATAACCCTCGTAACAAAGCCAGGGAAAGAACCCACAAAAAAGGAGAACTACAGACCAGTATCACTCATGAATCTAGATGCAAATATCTTCAACAAAATACTAGCCAATACGATTGAACAACATATTAAAAAAATAATTCATTGTCACCAATTGTATTCATACCAGTGATGCAAGGCTGGTTCAACATCAGAAAAACAATTAATGTGATCACCCACATAAACAACACAAAAGACAAGATAAAGTCCAACACCCATTCGTGCTAAAAACTCTCAGCAAAATAGGAATAGATGGCAAATTCCTCAATGCAATAAGGGCCATTTATATAAAGCCAACTGCCTAAGTCATACTAGTCATACTGAATGGAGAGAGACTGACTGAAACAGTTTCCGAGAACAAGAACTAGACAAGGATGCCCACTCTCACCTCTCCTATTCAACACTGTACTAGAAGTTCTAGCCAGCAATTAGACAAGACCAAGGAATAAAGGGCATCTGCATCAGTAAAGAAGAACTAAAAATCTCCCTATTTGCAGATGATACGATTTTATATGCAGAGAATCCCAAAGAATCCATAAGGAAACTATTCAAACTGATAGAGGATTCAGCAAAGTCTCAGGATACAAGATAAATGTAAGTAAATCAGTAGGATTCCTTAATACCAACAGTGAGATTATTAAGGAAGAAATCACCAAATCAATACCATTTACTATAGCCCCTAAGGAGATAAAATGCCTAGGAAAAAATCTAATAAGAAAAATATCAGACCTTTACAGAGAGAACTACAAGTCCTTACTACAAGAAACTAAGAGAGACTTACATAAATGAAAAAAAACCTACACTGCTCATGGATGGGAAGAGTTAACACTGTGAAAATGTGTATTTTACACAAAGCAATCTACTTATATAATACAATCCTAATACAAATTCCAGTGACATTTTTCAATGAGGTCAAAAAACAAATCACCAACTTTGTTTAGAAACAGAAGAATCCCCAGATACGTAAAGCACTACTGAAGAAGAGCACACCGGGAGGCCTCTCATTGCCTGACTTTAGAACCTACTACACTTCCACAGTAGTCAAAACAACCTAGTACTAGTACAAAAAGACACAGATCAATGGAACAGAAATTAGACCCCAGAGATGAGAGCATCTTCATGTGAACAGTTGATATTCCTGTAAGACATTAAACTGGGGTAAAAACCATCTCTTCAACAACTGGTGCTGGCCAAAGTGGATATCCATCTGCAATAAATTGAAACAAGGCCCATATCTTACACTTTATATAAAAACCAACTCAAACTGTATAGCCAAAGCCAAGTGCCATCAAGTCGGATCCAACACTCAAATCTAAAATGACAAAGCTCATCCAAAAAAAAGCAAGCAGAGAGTCAGGGAGACCTCCTACTACTAAAAAAGAAACATCAGAACATAAGACGTCCTTTGGATGGGGGAGGCGAGGAGTCCCTGTGCTAAGAAGCTTCTCAATCAGGGTAAGACTGATGACAAGGACCTTCTCTAAGAGCTCACAAAGAGAAAGCCTACCCTTGGAGCTTGCATCCTAAATTCCTTCTAGCCTCCTAGAATGTGAAAGAATAAATTTCTCTTTGTTAAAGTCATTCACTTGTGGTATTTCTTTTATGGCAGCACTGGATAACTAATATGCGGTTACAGGGGATATGGAAACAAAAATGTTATGTGAACATGAGCCAAGCACTTGATCAAGATAATATGGCAGAAGAGATCAGTGAAAAATGTGTTAGGAACACCAAATTTAGAGTATCAATCATGTGGAACAGCTCATAGATCACAAAGCAGAACTGACACACCAGGACTTAGAGGATTTTGAAGAGGAAAAAAATGCTGAAGAAGAAAGAAATAGTGAGGAAGAAGAGAGAAATTGTCAAAAAATTTTAAGGTGACAGGATTAACTAGAATGTCTTGGGGTTTTTACTTGAACATTTTATTTTGTTTTAGATGAAAGTTCACACAGCAAACTAGTTTTCCATTCAACAGCTGCTACACAGATTGTTCAGTGACATTGATAGGCACAGGCATTGATGCATAGCTTCCTAAGGCGAATACTTCGAAGGTGACTGCAGCAGTATTCACCAGTGAGGTACGTGGAATTTAAAACAATTAAGTTCATGGACTTAATTGTCAGACCTCGTATGTTACACCTATTGACCTAAATGTCCCCTGAGACTATGGTCCTGAGCCTTCAAATCCAGTAGCATAATCCCATGAGGTGTTTGAACATCTGGAAAGTTTCAGTAACTGTGCCCCCTTGAAAACCAAGCTAAACACTTTGCATTAGAATAAATTCCCAGTGGTTTGGTGGTTTTGTAATGATGTAGGCAGCCTCTGTTGTGTGATTTGATGTGGTTATCCTCCATTTTTGTGTAATACACATTTCTCCTAATGACTTGGTCTTTTGAACCTACCCATGTGGATAAGGGAGGAGAAGGTATATATACAGATGTCCACAACTCTACTTAGGTAGTCTAGGATGCATCCTTTCTGAGGTTACAAAAATAGTGATGAGGTCTCTAATACCTGACTCATAGGGTTGTAGAAATTCAGTGAAGTAAAGTATATAAACTTAATGACAGAAGGCCTGGGCCATAGTAACCAGTAGCTTAATAAGTTTATTTGCCTTCCCTTCAAAGTTTCTTGTTCATTAACTAATCATTGTCCTGTCACTCATCTGACAGTTTGTTGTATTGTGATGGTTTCATGTTGCTATGATCCTGGAAGCTATGCTGCTGGCATTTAGAATCCCAGCAGCACCATTCATGGTGGAGAGCTTTCAGCCGAGCTTACAGAGTAGGAAGTCAGGCCTGGCCATCTATCTCCAAAAATTAACCAATGAAGACTGTATAGATCACAGAACATTGTCTGAGACTTCAACTCACTTACTTTGTATTTTACATTAGAGGAATTGATTGCTGGGAGACATCACGTTTGGTGAAGTGGAAGTCCAGTGAAGGCAAGGGAAATCCCCAATGAAATGGATTGAAACTGTCTCTGCAGCTACAGATTAGCGTGTCAATAATCATGACTAAGCAACTTTCTTCTGATGTAAATAAAGTTGCCGTAAGTCAGGACTAGCTTAACAGCAATTAACAACAGTTCATTGCTGCTGTGGATCTTTGGTTGAACCAGCAATAGTAAAATATTTCACTACATTCAAGAATCCTCAAAAAGACTTAAAAATCATCAGTAATCATTTAGTGAGCATCATTAAACATTATTAATGAGTCACTGCTCATTTTCCACAGTCCTAAGAAACTCAGTGGCAAAGGGGTCTGACTTTTTGAAGTTATGAGCTCTTTTAAAGTGAGAACATCAGAGAGAGCCTTTTATCCTCATCTTAAAATTTCCTAATCTTCTCCCTAATTGTTATTGCTTTTTAAATAGACAAACAAAATAGTTACATGATTTGTTAAAAATTACCTCAAAGATGGTGACTATCTGGGTCTCCTGACTGTCTCTGTAATGCCTTTTCTAGAAAAAGGAGCTGTTTCTGGTAACAAGATGCCGTCTACCAATGTCATATGTTGGTGCATAACAAACTACCCTTAAATTTAGCAATATAAAACAACACATATTTAATATCTCACAATTTCTGAGAGTGAGGGACCTAGAAGCAGGTTGGCTGGGTGGTTCTGGCCCAAGTTCTCTCACGAGGCTGACATGAAGATGTTCATCAGGGCTGTAGTCATATTATGGCTCAACTACAGCTAAAGGATCTGCCCTAGTGCTGCTCACATGATTGTCTGGCTTAACCTGGAAACTGCTAAAACTCATGCACCACACAGGAACCCACTGGTGTCTGAAATACTGGTGGTAGAGCTTCCAGAATCATAGCAATATACCAGGAAGAAGAGTATAACAAACTGATAAAACGATGGTAGACTCAAAATATACCTTGCTTTACTTTTGAAATGTCATTTGGCCCTGAAGAATATCAGTGCTCCCCTCTGCTATGAAGTTGATATGTAAGAACTCTTGAAAGACTTCTATGAATTGTTTAGTATCAGGTTGTGGATCCATAGGACATTCAAATTGGCCAGTTTATATTGACTCAAAAAGCAAACAATTCACTAATCATTGCGTAACCCTCATTTACCCTGTCTCCCTATTGCCTGACTGTAAGGGTAGCAGCGTATTTATTTATTGAATAAAACAGAACTCCTGCTTCCAGCTAGTGGCAGAAAGGGTCAAATAGCCAAGACATGATGTAATCAAAGGGTTGATAATAAATAACTTTCAGGTCACATCTATAGTGGAGAACTATTTGAAAGAACAGTGGAGTCTGAAGCAGTTAGAATGTCTTTAATGACACAGAAATGGAAAGAACACAAGCCTGTTGGCAGAGTTAACTATATGGGGTCTGACTGTGACCATCACCTTAGAGAGTCCATACAGGCCTGGACCTAATGAAGATGTATAGTCAGTGCCTTTTCTAAAAAGAAGAAAGAGGAAGAAGAGGAGGCATTAGGAGAATGACTATGTTGTTCCTGGGAAACATGGGCCTGTATTGCCAAATTCTGATCCTTTGTCTCAGGAGAGATATTACAGGCAACTGGACAGACCTAAGCCAGAAGGTAAACCACTTATTCGCACTGGCTCTGCTGCCCCTAGATGACTGACTTCATGAAATTTTCCCTTATCTCAATTGGGAACGACGGAGAAGGGAGAAGAGGTGCTGAAGTGGAAAGCAGGAAGAAAGAGAAGGTAATGAAGAGGCAATGTAAAACAATGAAGGAATCTGCTTTGTGTTTCCTCTGAAGAAACTAACATTTATTGCTGGTTCTCACAGAAAGTTTATCAAGAAAAGCACTTTCTGATGCAATATGTACAATTGGTTTTGCTGTTATTAGCCATCAGTGAGTCGGCCTCTGACTCATGGAAACCTCACGCACAGCAGGATGAAACTCTGGCTGGTCCTGCACTGTCCACATGATCAACTGTGAATCAGATCGTTATGATCCATAGGGTTTTCACTGTCTGATTTTCAGAAGTATATCACCAGGCTTTTCTTCCTAGTCCATCTTACTCTGGAAGCATTGCTGAAACTTATTCCACATCCCAACACACAACCCTGCACTGACAGATAGGCAGTGGCTGCACATGAGGTCCATTAGCTAGGAACTGAATCTGAGTCTCCTGCATGAAGAGTGAGAGTTCTAACACTGAACCACAACTGTCCTGATTTGTACAACTTTTCATAATATTTAATGTCATACCAGCTTTCATTCGTACTGGGCTAGCAAGAGTGATTCCCTCAATCAATAGTTACTGACTACCTTTCAAGTTCTAGGCCTTGGGTCAAGGGGTTAAAGTACAAAGGAGGAAGAACCCAGAGGACTTATCAGCCATTCCCTCGTGTGAGGATATCCAAGCTGGTGCAGGTGGGTCTGCTAGAGCTTTGGCTGTTCAACACAGGATGAGCATGGTGAACAGATGTATTGGGGCTGACCAGGGACCAAGGGGTCCTCTGATAATGGCCTGAAACTAGACAGTTTGATATTTGAACTTTTTGCTGTGGAAGGAAGAAAGGAGCATACTGGTAATATTGTTAATGTGGAATATTTTTAAGTAAGTGAACTTTATTTTTGGAAATAATGTTTCCAAGAATTCTCCTTTATTTCAGCATGTAAGATGTATTGCAGAATCAACTTGAAACCCTAGTGTCAAAAGGGTCATATTTTGACTTTCATCTGCCCTGACACTTTTAGCTTTGTTGCCCCTATCTCCTTAAAACAATATTAAAAAGTCACTTTTTGCAGATCATGTACAATGGTTCTCCACTGCCTACTTAAAACAGTCTAATTATAGATATATCAAAGAAATATACTTATAATCAAAAGAAGACTATTCATATCAACAAAAAACTATTTTCTAAAGAGTTCCTTTACATCTCAACTTCTTGTTGGGTATATGTGATTATCTTACTGTTCCTAATTACAAAGATGTACTCAGAGATGACAATAGAGAGTAACAAGGCCACATGAACGTTCCTCTCATTTCTGAGGAAGAGATGTAGGTTGTATGCAGCAGCATCTTAATATAAGGGATCTTCAATTCTCTGAGATTTAATGGTCCAAAGAGAATTCTGGAGTGAGGAAGAAGTCTGACCCCATACCCCAGTCCAGTGGGTTTTGAGGTTAATAGTTGCATGCCAAGAAACAGAAGATGTGTTAATTTGTTCCAGCAATAAAACCACATCTGGAACAGCAGCTGCAATTACAGTCACAATCTGATTGAGTTTAAAATCCATTGTCATTCTCAAGATTTATCTCTTTTTCACAGAGGCCAAGTAGGCAAGTTGAATGGGGATGTGGTGGTAATCAACACCGGGTGCTACCAATTGCAGCAATCCCTCAAGGAATGCAGTGTTGTTTTCAGTTTACTATTTTCCTAGGTAGAGGCAGCTCTAGTGGTTTCTGCTTGGCCTGTCCTACCATAATAGCCCTCAGAGATCCAGTGTGGGTGTTCCGCCAGTTGCTAAGAATGTCTATCTATTCTAATTGAGGTTTTGGGAACTGCAGAGAAAACAGAATGGGTTCAAGTACATACTGGGCCCGCTGTGAGACGGAACAGAGCTAAAATTCTATTAATAACTGACACCGGTAAGCCCCCACTCTGGTTGGTGGATCCTAGTGATATTTTGGATTTCTAGAATTAGTGTCAGTTCAGAGCTAATGTCAAGTAATGTCCAATAAGTTTGGTTATTACATTTTGTCCAATACATGGTCAGTCTGGTAAAAGACTAAAGGTAACTTTGAGGGAGGCTGGGACAAAGGTTAAAAATAAACATTTCTGGCAGTGTAGTGGGTTACTTGCTCAAGGAAACCCAGCTTCCTCTTCACTCAAGGGATTTTGGGTCTGTAAACTGACCCAAGTCTGGAAATTTATTGGAAGACTATAACTCTCTGTTTTAGGGAGTCAAGTTAAAGTGCCGTTAACTTTACCTGGAATGTGTCTGTTCATATAAATCAAGAAAGAATCTAGCAGACTTCCTGTCTATTTCACCTCTTAGGACACAGTGATTAACTAGCCAGCACTGCAGTTCTCTGTCAATCAGACTATTCTGATGCTTCTTTGGATTACAGTTATCAAGCAAATCTTGTCTTTGGCAGTTAAATGTTGCCACTTGACCTTTGCCACCATGAAACTCATTAGGCTTCTCAATTTAGTGGCAACTATTTCCGCTTTAATCTACAAACTACAGAGAACAGAAACCATAGAGTTCTTCAAAGACTCTAAAGTTTTCCTCACATATTTGTTTCTTACAGTCATGGGGAAAGGAGTGTCCTCTGAACCTTCCTGGTGTAGATGGGCAGACTGTACATGATACATTTCTTCTAACATTCCAATATCCCTAAACCTTTTGATACTCTTTTCCGCAGTATACCAGAGCCTTACTGGCATTTTAACTTCATTTAGTGTAGGCTTTTGATCCATGCTTTTGGCAAACCAATCAAACTATTAGAGTTCTGTCTTATTTCTCAAGCCAAAACATGAATATTGAATCTCTGTTTAAATGAGCCTGTATCAATAAATATGGCCTTATCCAAATTTATCTTCCTTCTTCTGTTATCCTACATAGATTCCCATAGAAAAGCCATGCAGTTCTTTCAAAATGTAATATATTTCCTCATGGGCTACATTTTGTACCCTCTCAGCAAGCACTTTGTGGAATTTGAATCTAGTTACAGGTATGAAGCAAAGAGGGGTAGTTGGAATAGCTGTGGGAAGATGGAACTTTTATGCACTACTGGTGGAACTGTAAAATGGAAAATGATATGATCCTGCCTTAAAAATCCCAAACTTGAAGTACCATATGATGCAGCAATTCCACTCCAGGTGTATACCCTAGAGAAATAATAGTTGTACATCTACGTTCATTGCAGCATTATTCACTACAGCATAAAGACAGACAAAAACGAAGTGTCCATCAACAGATATGGATACACAAATTGTACATACTATGCAATGATAAAGAATAATAATGAATCCATGAAGTACCTCACAACGTGGATGAATCTGGAGGATATTATGCTGAGTGAAATGAGTAAATCCCAAAAGGACAAATATTGTATGTCGCCATTATTATAAAATGTCGGGAATAGGTTTACATACACATCATGGATTGAATCGTGTCCCAGAAGAGATATGTGTAGCAATTAGTCCTGGCCATGCATGAATCCCAGTATTGTGCGATTGTCCACCATTTTTTAATTTGATGGGATTTTCCTGTATGTTGTAGGTTCTATCGCTATGATTTAATGGGATGGATTGGTGGCAGCTATGTTGATGAGATCTACATGATTAGATAGTGTTGTGGGCTGGTCTCTTTTGAGATACAGAGGAGAGAGGTGAACAGAAAGACATACGGACCTCGTACCACAAAGAAAGCAGTGCCAGGAGCAGAGTGTGTTCTTTGGACCTGAGGTTCCTGTGCTGAGATGCTCACAGACCAAAGAAAGACTGATGTAACACAAGGACTTTCTTCCAGGGCCACCAGAAAAAATGCCTTTCCCTGGAGCTGGTGTGCAGGGTTTGGACTTGTAGCCTACTGGACTCTGAGGGAAAGAATTTTTCTTTGTTGAAGCCATAATTTGTGCTGTTTCTGTTATAGCTGCACAAGCTGACTCACGCTGTACAGATGGAAATTTTTTTTTTATATATTTTGATCATTATCAGAGGTAGAAGGGAGAGAGAGGGAGAATCACTGAATAAACAGTAGACGTATGTTAATTCTGGTGAAAGAAAAGACAATATACAATACAGAGAAGTCAGCGCAACCTGACCGAGACTAAAGGAGATACTTAGAAGCATGTAAAATAAAGGGCAGCTGTGGTTAACGCTGTAATATATACAGTCCTGCAACAACAATAATAACAAATAATTGTGAGCGAATACATAGGTAGATGTGCTGAATAGATGTGAGAGGTCATTCAAGAGTATACCCATGTGCGTATATAGGAATGGCTGTAGATATTTCTATATGCAAGTTTGTATGCATGTGTGTATATTGAGATATATAATAGAGCACATAGGGGGCACAGTTATGGAAACTTCTTACACATAAGAAAACCTTTGCAAGACTGAGCTACTGGGGTTGAAGGCTGAGGACTATAGTCTCCAGAGACATGTAGGTCAACTGGCATAACATCCTCCATGAAGATAATATTCTACATCCTAGGTTTGTGAGTAGTACCTGGTGCCTTAAAAGCTTACAAGTGGCCATTTAAGATACAACTATAGTCTGTTTTCATTCTGAGTAACGGAGAGTAAAGAAAAACAAACACTGAAGGACTCAGTTAGTCTAAAGGCCTAATGGGCCACCTGAATTATAGCCTCTCTAGTCTGAGATCAGTAAGAACCAGATGGTGTCTGGCTACCACTACCAACCACTCTGACTAGGAATACAATAGAAGGTCTCAGAATGGGAGAAAAATGTAAACAAAAGGTAAATGTATGAAAAAGACCAGACTTGATGGACTGATAGAAACTTAAAGAATCCCTGATACTACTGCTGGAAGACTTAGTTCCTTCAACCCAGAAATGAAGTGAATACTAGCAGCCATACTGCAGTCAAATAATAGACTGACCTACAAAATAAACAATGACACCCACGGGGAACATGCTTCATAGAACGATCGACTATATGAGGCAAAGGACAACATTCACCCGAAGACAGACATGAGAAAGCACGGAGGGACAAGGAAGCAGGACGAAAGGCACTAGGGAAGCCAGGGTAGAAATGAGGAGAACGGTGGGACACCGTGAGGACTTCGGCCAATGTCATGGAACAACTTGTGTATGTATTATTGATGGAAAGTTTTCAGTATAAACCTTTACCTAACACACACTGAAACAAAGAAAGGAAAAAGGTGTCCTAGCGTTTGAACATACGTATTTCTAAAATGTTTTCTTTTTCCTTTTTTTTTGAGAGAGAGACAAACAGAGAAGGCACTGAAATAGTAGCTCTTGCAAAGACAAAATGATGAAAGATTCAATAGACACTGAAAAAGGAAGAAACCTGACAGATTATTAACATCTTCCAATTATTCATTTTACTTGCATTTCTCTTGTACTTGAGTGGAAAGATCCCTTATCCCTACTACCCTTCCTAACCTCTTTTCCTCCAAACCTGATGTTGAACTTCTTTGTAAACTAAGTTTTAAAATAAACATCCATTGACAAAAGAAGAAGAGGAAGATGAAAAAAAAGAGCTGCTTCCAATGGCAAAGAAGAATTTAGACGGTCAATTTCTTCAGCTTTACGAGGATCTGCCTTATTTTCCCATTCCTAGATTTAGGAATTTCGTGAAAAGTGATTGTAAGGATGGCAGAAGACCAGGCAGTTTTGTTTGGTTGTATATAGGGTTGCTATGAGTCAGAGGGAAACACTAATGACATAGTTAAGTGCTATGACTACTAACTAAAAGATCAACAGTTCAAATCCACCAGGTGCTCCTTGGAAATTCTACAGGGCAGTTCTACTGTGTCCTATAGAGTCACTGTGAGTTGGAAGCAACTCAACAGCTGTGGGTTTGGGGTTTTTTTGTATGAGTCAGAGACGACTTGATGGCACCCGACAACAATAATGGTCAAAAGCATACCACGAATTGAATGGCTTATGAGAATAAAAATTTATTTTCTCACAGTTCTGGGGCCCAGTAGTCCAAATTCAAGGCACTGGATTACCCATGTCCTCTCTGGAGAATGACTATTTCTTGTCTTTCTTGGTTTCTCGTAGCTCCAGGTATTCCTTGGCTTGCAGCTACAGCTTGACTCCATTATCGTGTGTCTGTCTGTCCTTCTGTAACTTTTCTTTTTTATGAAGAATCTCTCATATTGGATTAGGAATTATCCTACTGCAGTATGTTAACTGATAACGTCTTCAAAGACCCTATTTCCAAAAACAGTCATATTCACACGTTTAGGGTTAAGACTTCAGCACATCTTTTTTGGAAAATAACCCATAATACACAGTATGTGCTTATCATTGAAGTTCAAGGAGAAGCCTCCCAAACATCTTTCTACATGCTTCATAAACTTACACATATTTAAGAGAAAGAGGGTACAAAGGGTATAGAATAAACACCCAGTTGATACAAACGTAGGGACAGAACATTGTGCTTTGAGATACTACGAGGGTGAAGAGCATTGTTTTTACCCCAACGTGAGTGAAATGGAATATCCCAATTTGAGTACAAATCATTTCATTGGCTACCTTTAGCAGAGCTGCAGTAAACTGGGGGAATCCCTAAGGAAAATTCCTGGGTAAATAAGCACAGAGTTATAAGGTATGTCCCAATTTTATAAAAAGCCTTTTTATGCTATGACATCAGGTGTTTCCAGGTCTCAAAAGCCTCCTTATCTTTTAAAATTCACGACGTTTTGAAACATCCATACATTAGCCTGTGCTGGTTGCAACAAATTTACAGCAGTTTTAGTCAGCTAGTACTGCTCTAACAGAAATACCACCGACTGGATAGCTTTAATAGGAAAAGTTTATTCTTACATGGCCCAGTAGGCTACAGGTCTGAATTGAGGATGTCCACTCCAGTGGAAAGCTTTTCCTCTGTCAGGTCTCCAGGAAAGTCCTTGAGCTGCATCAGTCTTTGTTCAAGGAGCGTCTGTGCTCAGGAAGCTCAGGTCTGAAGGATGCTCTCTTGTCCCGCTGCTGCTTTCTTGATGGTATGAGGTTCCCAATTCTCTGCTTGCTTCCTTTTCCTTTTATCTCTTGTAGGATGAAAAGATAAAGGGTAGTGCAAGCCATACTCCAGGGCAACTCCCTTTACGGTCGAGTAAGGAGGTGGTCTTACGAAGGGATTTAAAGTTCCACTCTAATCAATCCTCAAATATACAGCAGAGGAAAATCACAAAATGGAAGACAATCATAAAATATTGGTAATCTTGGCCCAGCCACATAGCTACACATACATTTTGGGTGGGGGGAGTACTCAGTGTAATCCATGACACAGCATTCTACTATGATTCTACATCACAGTTCTCGGTGTATCTGTGAGCTGAGAGTTTCAGGTTAAGGAGTTAAGGAGTTATCTTATGTCTTAGGCTGGATTCTCTAGAAAGCAAAATCAGTGAATCATGTGTTTCTGTGTGTGTACTGGTTATTTGTTTACTGGCTAAAAACTCCCTCTCAGACAACTATACAATTAATTTCATGAACTTGTCAGCTCACTGCATGCACAATAGTCATTCTAGGAAGAGTTTCCAAATTTCTTTGATGGGTGGACTAGGTGCTGATGTTGACACATAGTTCCCAAGAGGAGTACACACACACACACACACACACACACACACACACACACACACACACACACACACACACACACACACACACACACTCATGCACAAGGACCACCCATTAAGTTTGGGACTCATCTTAGAAAAATTGCTACGTACCTCATTGGTGAATATTACTATAGTCACCTTCAAAGTACTGCCTTTGGGAAGCTATACACCAGTGCCAGTGCCTAGTCCACTCTTCAAAGCAATTTTGGAACTTTTATCTGGAATGGCCTTCAGAGCTGTCATTGCATTACCCTTGATGTCCTGAATATCATCAAAATGTCTTCCTTTCAATGTTTCCTTTAACTTTGGGGAAGGAAATAAGTCACTGGGGGCCAGATCAGGTGAGTAGAGAAGGTGTTCCAATACTGTTGCTTGTTCACTGGCTAAAAACTGCCTCACAGACTACACAGTTAAGTTCGCAAACTTGCCACCTTGACACCATGTGCAATGGCAATTCCTGAGAGTTACAAAATTGCTTTGATGGTGAGCTAGACGCTGGTGTTGGTGCATAGCTTCCCAAGGGAAGTACTTCAAAGGTAACTGAAGTGTTCTTCAGCAATGAGGTATGCAGCACTTGGAAAAATTAAGTTCATGGACTTACCAGATCTGTGTGTGTGTGTACCCTGGTGGAGTAGTGGTTAAGTGCTATGCCTGCTAATCCAAAGGTCTGCAGTTCAAATCCTCCAGGCACTCCTTGGAAACTCCACGGGGGCAGTTCTACTCTATTCTATAGGGTCACTGTGAATCAGAATCAACTTGATGGTGGTGGGTTTGGCTTTGTTTGTTTGTTTTATGTTTGTGTGTGTGTGTATATATATATATGTATACTATATATCAAGGAAATGACTCACATAGTTGTTAAGACTGGAAAGACCTAAATCTGTAGATTAAGCTGGAGGCTTCTCCTCACTCTCCTACTGTAGGGGCATGTGAACCCAAGACTGGCAGGTCAGACAGCAGCCCTCTGGTTCACAGACCACAGAGGCTGATGAAGCCAAAGAGCTAGGGGAAGATGAACAGGAGCCAGCTGTTGGATCCAGAGCTAGCAAAACCCACAAACTTTGACAGAAAGTCTACCTATATTGGCTATAGGCCACACCCTAGAGACAACTCCCTTTTGGCTGTTCATAACAGATCTCATTATGGAGATAATTACATTATTTCAGATCATTTGACATCATTACATAGCTTACAAACCACATTATAACTTCCAAATCATTGAAAATCATGGCCATCTAAGTTGACACAAACTTCACCATCATAGTACACTCTTTATCAACTTAGCATCTGTGCACACTCCTTAAACCATAAGTAATCTCTGTATAAAGACATGTATTAAGTCATATTTGCACCTAACGGGCATACCACTGCAAAGTCACTAGCCCTGTTTGTGTCTTATGTTTTAGAAATGAGGAAAACAAAAATATTTAATGCATACATACATGGCAAAAGTAATCATAGCAGTTACAGTCCTCATTTCTACATCTGGCCACATAGTTGTAGCTGGTATTTGGAACTATCTTCTTCCACTACCCATTCCATATATTCAGCAAACTCCTCCACTGGTCATGGTTCTTTGCCTGGTGGGTGACTCAAATCCTCATTCCTGAAGAGTCTGGCCATTGTTTGTACTGGAATTGGTTTGCTGCAGTTTTCCATTGAATTTAATAACAGGGCATGGTAGTAATAAGAAACATCCCAAGAAACTACCATGTCCAGGCACACTCTTCTTTACCTCCATTTTATGTAATATCAGTCAGATTTCTTCTTGCTAATCAGGATCAAGAATTATCAACCAATACAGTATCTTCTTTCATTGCCTGTTGCCAGGAACATCAGGAGCCCAAAGTGTCCGTGTGGCATTAACTGTCATTTCAGTGGAATCAGAGTTGTACCTCCTCATGAGAACATTCCTCCCTTTGGGACTGTGACCTCTAGACTCACAGAGGATATGATCAGGGGAACAGGAAGCAAAAGTTCCACGAGTGGATCACCAGAGGTGATAGTGGGTGGTGCCACTTCCACTTCTAGCCCTTGATTCCTGAACTCATATATCCTAGCTATGGGAAAAACAGCACCATATGCTGGACACTGATTTTCTCTTCTTCAGTCAGCTGCTCTAAGGAACCCCCTATCAGGTACTAGGTGCAGACTGAGAGAGGACAGATAATGTGACGTGAGTGGAGACCATGGGCATTTGGGCCACTTCCTTATGCAACTTGTGCCTTCAGGTTCTGCTGGGACCCTATCTGACGTACAACATTTACGTTTCATGATCGAGCGCTGCTGTGTGCATACAGTGCAATAGCTCTGTCAGTCAACAACCAGTTCATGATAGGTGTTCAGGCTGCATAGTGACTTGATGGCCCGTGGTTAATCATTCAGTCTCTAGTAAGGCCCAGTAATCAGCCAAAAGCTGCTTCTCACAAGGAGAGTAGTTATCTAAATAGAATAGCAGGGTTTTAAACCCTAAGGGTCTGTACTTGTTTCAGCAGTAGGGGCCTGTCAAAGACTTCAAACAGCGTATTTATCTGCCCCTGAGGCTTCAGACACCATTGGGTCACTTGGATCAAGTGGCAGAGTGGCTTGCACAGCCTGAACCGGTTGCAGAGCCATCACTTACTCTGGGCCTCACTCAAAACTAGCAGGTTTTCGAGTCACTGGGCATATAGGCCAGAGTAGCTCACCCAAATAAGAGACATGTTACCTCCAAGATACAAAGAGGCTTACAAGAAGTTGTGTTTCTTTTTTAATTGTAGGAGGAGCCAGATGTAATAACTTATCCTTCACTTTAGAAGGAATATGTTGACATGCCCTTTACCATTGAACCCTTAGAAATTTTACTGAGGTGGAAGGTGCCTAAATTTTTGTTGGGTTAATTTCCCACTCTCTAGCATGCAGCTATTTGGCCAAAAAGTCCAGAGTCATTGAAGCTTCTTTCTTACTGGGTCCAAGCAGCATAATGTCATCAACATAATGGACCAGTGTGATGTCTTGTGCAAGGGAAACATAATCAAGTTCCCCTCTGACTAAATTATTACACAAGGCTGTAGCTCAGAGGTGGGCAACTGAGGCTGTATTGATAGCTCATCAGCTAAAGGCAAACTGCTTCTGGTGATTCTTCAAAACTGGAGTCAATGAAAAAGCATTGGCCAGATCAATAGCTGCGTACCAGGTATGAGGACATGTGTTAATTTGCTCAAGCAATGAAATCATGTCTGGAACAATAGCTGCAATTGAAATCACCACCTGGGTATGTTTTCCATAATCCACATGTCATTCCACAAGATTCGTCTGTTTTTCACAAAGGCCAAATAGGAGAGTTGAATTATGATGTGGTAGGAATCATCATCCTGAATTCCTAAGTCCGTGATGGTGGTGGTAATCTCTGTAATCCCTTCAGAAATGTGGATATTGCTTTCATTTACTGTTTTCCTAGTAGGAGTAATTCTAATGGCTTCCATTTAGCTTTCCTCACCACAATAGTCATTACTTCTCAGGGATCTAATGTGGGGGATTTGCCCACATTATGGAACTGGGGAAATTACCGAAGGATGAGTTCGTGGATCCATTGGACTTATTAGGAGCCAAATCTGAGCTAAGATTTCATTAATAACCTGGTTGCTATATGGCGCTGCTCACTAGTCAGCCACAGTGACATTTTGAGTCTGCTAAAGTTAGTCACTTCAGAGCCAGTGTCACTACAGAGCCAGTAGAAACTCTGTTGGCATAGTGGTTAAGTGCTACAGTTGCTAACCAAAAGGTCAGCAGTTCAAATCCACCAGGCACTGCTTGGAAACCCCATAAGGCAGTTTTACTCTGTCCTATAGGGTCACTATGAGTCAGCATCGACTTGATGACATTGGTTTGTTTTGTTGTTGTTGTTTACAGCCAGTATCCAGTAATACCTTAGAAGTCTGATTATTTCCTTTTCCTCAATGAATAGTCACTTTCATAAAAGACATTATTTAGATGCTGGGAAAAGGCTAGGAGGAAGTTTACAGCATAAATTTTTGGCAGTGCAGTGATATCTTACTTGAAAGTACCCAGCCTCTCCTTTATTTAAGAGGTTGTGAGTCTTCAGACTTCTACATATCTGGGAATTGACTAAGAGGCCATAACTCTTATCCTAGTGATTCAAATTAAACTGCTGTTCAGTTGACCTAGAATTTTCCTACCTGTACAGATGACGTACGTACTTAGTAGATTTCTAATCTATTTCACGCCAGGGACACCACGACTAAGAAGCCAATACCATAAGTCCACATGAGCTATACTATTCTGATTATGGCTCTGACTCTGCTACCCAGTAACAAGTCATTCCAACCAATAATGACCCTATAGGACAGAGTAGAACTGTCTGTTCCACAGGGTTTCTAAGAAGTGATTGGTTGATTTGAATAGCCAAACTTTTGTTCATCAGCCAAAAGCTTAACCACTGTGCCACCAGGGATCCATAAGTCCATGAGTCAGACTATTCTGATTACTGCTTTGACATCACTGTCCTTTATAGTAACCATGCCCTCCTTTGTCAACTGAGTGCTGTTACTTGGCCCCTACCACCATGAGGTCTGATCATCCTTATTGTAATTAAGTGTCTTAATTTAGTTAGGGCAGTTCCCACTGTTAAATCTGGCTTGCAGAAAATAACAATCACAATAGTCTGCAAGGATGCTGCAGTTCCCATCACAATTTTGTCACTCACTATTGTGATAAAAGGGATTCGTCTTAGGATAGGTCCTCTAGAGAAACAAAACCAGTGAAGTGTATAAATTTATGTAGAGTGAGATTTATATACAGGAGAATGCTCATACAGTAGCACAAGCTAGAAAGTCCCAAGTCTGTGGGTCAAGATATAGCCTTCTCCTGTCACATAGCTGCAGCATCTGGCAAATTCAATTCAGAGGCTCAAACATCAGGCTTCTAGCTTACAGGGGGCAAGGTTAATGAATCTCAGGATTAGCAAGTAAACTGCTGGCTCAGCTCCCAGAAACATGAGATCACATGAACTAGAGCCAGCTGCAGGATTGAGAACAAATAAATGCCAATGGGATCTTTGCCAGAAAATCCACCTATATTGGATGCAGGCCACAAACCTAAGGAAACTCCTTTTAAAGTGATTGGTTGCTCATAACTGATCTGATCATGGAGGTGATAACATTATATCAAATCTCACTATGCAGGTGATTGCATCATTACATAGCTATCAAACAGCACTATAACTGCCAAACCACTGAGAATCATGGGCCAGTCAATTTGACACACAATTAACCATCACACTGGGGAACATTTGGGCATTTAAAGTAAAAAAAAGAAATTTGGGGTTTTCATTGTCCTTTACCTAAGGCCTTCCTTCTTGATTCAGTTTTTCATATGAGAGATTCTTCTTCAGGTATCTTAATTTAAAAATTCTGCCTTAGAATATACCCAGTACACAATAACAGTACAGTACAATAATCATAACATTCATAAGATTTCCAACTCAGTTGAAACTGAAGAGTTTCCTAGAGTCTATCCAATTCGATTCATTCACTTCACAAAAGAAAATGTTTTAAAGACCTAGTCATATGAAGTGATGAAACCATGCTCTTTTTCACATTTAAGACAGCCGAGCCAGCATATTTAAGACAAGACATCATGAAAAACAGAACATGAATAAAAAGCATAGACCAACTGGTGATGTCAGTTAAGAAGGCAACTTCATAAGCCAGCTGATGTTTTCATTGCTTTGTATCTCCCTCTTTCATTAAAAACTAAAAAAAAAAAAAAAAGCATTATGATGAACGAATGGTAAACTTTGTTTGAACAAGTGACTTTAAAAGATACATATTTGTGAAGATGGACAGAATAGGCAAGTAAATGACCTTGGCCTAGGAAGTCTCTCTGGGTTGCCTGGCAACAAGATAGCAGAAACTGAGAGCTCCACCTTTCCTAAAAGGAGGAACTGCAAGCTTCTTCGGGTCCAGAGACATTCCCAGTGGGAAGGGCCATTCCAAAACTCAGTCTTATACAGATTTAAGGTCCCCAAGGCCCCCAGCTGCTGAGCCTCTGGCATTTCTCAGCAGTCCCTGTCAGCATCTTGACAGCTAAGCCTGAAATGTTTACTCCCTCAATGGAAGGCTGCTGTCCCACTGAGGGACCTTGATTCAGAGGAAGATTCCTTCTCATAATAATGGAGAACAACAGAAAGTGAAATCTTTCCCTTGGACCACAGCCCCTCAGAATTTCTATCTCTGTTCCGCCAACGCATGCTTCACTGGAAATGCCAAGACAAGTGAGAGTCCACTTACATGCTGACCTGATGTGCATGAAATCCAGTCTGCTTGCTGCTGGTCATTCGAGCCCAATTCATGACACTAAGAGTTAGAAAGGACTTACAGTCATTTTTAGAACCAGAAGATACTATCATTTTGTAAATGTGGGAGCTGAGGCCCAAGTAAATAAATCACAGTTAGAAATACAAGCCAGGCCTTACGGACGCGAAACCCCTATTCTGAAGATCAAGTTACGTGCTGATTTAGACTAATGAAGGATGAGCAGTGGAGTGCATTGGGGCCCTTGGGTGGAAGAACCTTGACATAAATTCTTGAAACTATAGTATTCCTCCCATGTATGTTGTTGTTATGTGCCATCAAGTTGGTTCTGACTTGTAGTGACCCTATGAACAACAGAACAAAACACTGCCCAGTCTTGCATCACATCCACAATTGTTTTTATGCTTAAGAATATTGTTGCAGCCATTGGGTCAATCTATCTTCTTGAGGATCTCCCCCTTTTTTGCTGACCCTTCACTCTACCAAGCATGATGTCCTTCTCTGGGGACTGATCCCTCCTGACAACATGTCCAAATTACGTAAGACACAGTCTTGCCATCTTTGCTTCCAAGAAGCATTCTGAATGTACTTCCAGAATAGATCTGTTTGTTCTTTTGGCAGTCCATGGCACATTCAACATTCTTCTCCAACACCACAATTCAAAGGCATCAATTCTTCTTCTGTCTTCTTTGTTCATGGTCCAGCTTTCACATGCATATGGTGTGATTGAAAATGCCATGGATTGGGTCAGGTATATTTTAGTCTTCAAAGTGACATCCTTACTCTTGACTACTTTAAAGAGGTCCCTTTGCAACAGATTTTCCCAATGCAATGAGTCTTTTGATTTCTTGACTGCTGCTTCCATGACTGTTGATTATGGACCCAACTAAAATGAAATCCTTGACAACCTCAATCTTTTCAATCTTTTCTCAATTTATTGCAATGTTGTGAGGATTTTTGTTTTAAACATGTTGAGGTACAGTCCATACTGAAGGCTGTGGTCCTTGATCTTCATCAGCAAATGTCTCAAATCTTCTTCATTTCCATCAAGTAAGGTGGTGCTGTATGCATAACACAGGTTGTTAATGAGTCATCCTTCAATCCTGATGCCTCATTTTTCTTTGTATAACCCAGCTTCTTGGATTATTTGCTCATCATACAGATTAAAAAGGTATGGTGAAAGGATAAAACCCTGACACACACCTTTCCTGACTTTAAACCATGCAGTGTCCACTTGTTCTGTTCACACGACTGCCTCTTAATCCATATAAAGATTCCTTAAGAGCACAATTAGGTGTTCTGGAATTTCCATTCTCTGCAAGACTAGCCATAATTTAGTATGATCTATGCAGTTGAATGCTTTTGCATAGTCAAGGAAATGCAAGTAAATATCTTTCTGGTATTCTTTGCTTTCAGCCAAGATCCATCTGATATGAGGGATGATATCCCTAGTCCCACGCCCTCTCCAGAATCCAGCTTGAATTTCTGGCAATTTCTGGTCAATATACTGTTGTAGTCACTTTTGAATAATCTTGAGCAAAATTTTACTTGCATGTGATATCAATGATATTGTTTGATAATTTCCACTTCAGTTGGATCACCTTTCTTTGGAATGGGCATAAGTATGGATCTCTTCCAGTCAGTTGGCCAGGTAACTGTCCTCTAAATTTCTTGGCATAGATGAGTGAGCACTTCCAGCACTACATCTGTTTGCTGAAATATTTCAGCTGATATTCCATCAATTCCAGGAGCCTTGTTTTCTGCCAGTGCCTTCAATGCAGCTTCAACTTCTTCTTTCAGTACCATTGGTTCCTGATCATATGCTACCTCTTCAAATGACTGAACATCGACCAGTTCTTTCTGGTATAATGACTCTGTGTATTCCTTCCATCTTCTGTTGATGCTCCCTGAGTTGTTTCATAGTTTCCTGTAGACTCCTTCACTATTGCAACTCGAGGCTTGAATTTTTTCTTCAGTTCTTTCAGTTTGAATGAAATGCAGAGTATATTCTTCCCTTCAGGTTTTCCATTTCCAGCCCTTTGCACATGCCATTATATTACTTTCTTTTGTCTTCTCGAGCTGTTCTTTGAAATCTTCTGTTTAGGTCTTTTACTTCAGCATTCTTTCCTTTTGCTTTAGCTGCTCAATTTTCAAGAGCAAGTTTCAGAGTCTCTTCTGACATCCAATTTGGTCTTTTCTTTCTTTTTTATCTTTTTAATGACCTCTTGCTCTCTTCATGTATGATCTCTTTGATGTTATTCCACAGTTCATTTGGTCTTCTGTCATTAGTGACCAACACATCAAATCTGTGCATGATTCACAGGAAGTCCAATGCCCTCACACAGGTTTCTGAAAATTTGTTAGAGGCACCCCACTTCTGCTGATTAATTGAGTTCAGAAGATTCTGTTTTCAAATTTCTAATGGTCTCATAACTATTATAAATCTGTAACTTTGCTCTGTTTCCAGTAGAATCAAGTAAATTCTACATATTGTGATTAGTGCAAATGTTTTTGAAATCTCTTTTAATATGCAAATTCTACTTCTATTGCTTGTTATATATTTCCTTCAGTTTATTTGTTGGTGAAACAAGTTGTCTTTTCAGTAAAGTTTTCTACAGTTCGAGTTTTGCTGATTATATCTTTGTAGCATCAGCTAATATTTCTGTCTATTAATTCACAAGGAGTTTTAAAATGGTGCTATTCTAACTATATGATTACTTTTCACTGACAACTGGAATAGGCCATAAAGAGAAACTTTTCCTTAGAGGCATATTTCTTGTAATGAAGACAGAATAGAATCTTGTTTCTCTCCTTTAATGTTAAATTTTGGAATTGATAAATGTCAGTAGGTTGCCCTAAATACAGACTTCTAGCCTCTTAGACTGTGAGACACTGAATTTCTGTTTGTTAAAGCCTTCCACTTGCAGTATTTCTGTTACAGCAGCACTAGATAACTAAGACATGTGGAGATGACGGTTGAGGCACTAGAAGAGATTGCTGTTACTAGGTTAGTCATTTTGCATGTGTGAGTTTAAGATGAAATGTATCAGGAGTTCATAATGATACTTTCTATTTAAATTTAGTTCTATAAAATCTGTATGTTTTTGCCCTTACATCTGAAAAACCTTTCTATGTTCTAAGACTGCATGACACTAGGAACAATAGAATATCACACATTCACTTATTTTCTCTACTTTACCATACTTCCACAACACTGTTAGAATAACAAAACCAAAACTACTGCTAACACCAAATTGTTGAAAACATTTTAGGATTTTTTTCTTACAATTCTTTTTAGTCATAGAGTATATACCATTTTCTGAATTTTGAAGTCACTTGGAATAGTTCTTTTCCTTGTGGTTAAGCACCAACTGAATACATATTTAAATTTTAGTCCACTCCTTCCATATTATAAACTATACTTAGAGTTTTTCATAATTTTTTTTATTATTTTTAATCAGCCCTGGTGGTACAGTATCTAAAGTACTAAAGTGCTCTACTAGCAACCAAAGACAGTGATTCAAAACCCACCAGTGGGTCTGTGGGAGAAAGACACGGAAGTCTGCTTCTGTGAAGATCTACACTTTTTGAAACCCTATGGGGACACAATGTATTGACATTGATTCTACAGCATGAGTTTATATAATTATCAGAGATTAAGGGGTAAAATATTTACATGTATAAATACTAATCTATTCCTATGATATTCAAAAATCTGAGTATACATGAAAGGGGGATTGCATTCTAAGAAGTTGTTCTCATTCTAAGAACACATGTTAAACATCTGTTGGGTACAAAGATCCGACTGACTATTTATTTTTGTGGGCACAGTTGCTCTGATTGGTCCCAAATTGTTTTACACTAAATAAGGTTGTTTTACCATCAGACATGCTAGATTCCTTGGAAGAAGTGGAAACTGTTAATGTTTTATGGTCAAAAGACCTAACATTAATGAGGAAGAGTGTGGATGCACATGCACAGGACTTACCACCTATTATATGTGTGACAGATTATTAAGTACTATGCTGCAATCTAAAAAATGCATTCTGGTCTGTAATAATATGTATGTTACATACATATAGAAATACTTTTCAAATAACTTATCATACAAATCAGCACTCTATGAAGCTACATCATGTTTTTAATCCATAGTTTTCTTTTTTTTGTGACATATTGAATAGGAGACAGATGGAGTGGACCATCAGTGCAGCTTCATCACACAGCTGTGTAAATTATTTCTGGAATATATTGCCAATAGCATGACTTGAGTGAACTTGAGTGTGCACACATTATTCTTGCTAAGAAGATATTGTGATTAATTTTGTTTTAATAAAGACAAAAGGTTTTTTAATAGACATCATTAAAGCTAACACTAACAGAGTGTTAACTATGTGCCAAGTCTTATTCTAAGGTATTTACATGCATTAATTTAATTAATTACTACAATGAGCCTATGAGCCAGTTGCTATTGTCCTCCTTATTTTGTTGATGTAGAAACCGAAACACAAAGAAATCAATAAGCAGTTTGCCTGACTGTTTCAGCCAGTATAGTGTGCAGTTTACAAAATCTCAGTGATTCAACACAACTTGTTTATTATCTCTTGCTTATCCAACATGTTTAGAAGGAACCAGTATAAAAACCCAAATCATTGCAGGAGCCATCACAATATAAAGTGATGGCAGTTACTCAGGATCCCAAGCTACTGAAAGATCTATGTCATCCTGGGCTTTCACAAGTAACTCAGATAGAAAAAATGGAATTACATGGCAGATCACACACGTTTAGTAAAGTGCTTGCCCAGAAGTGGTATATTGCCCAGAAGTGGTATATAACACTTTTGCTCACATTACACTAACCAAAATAAGCCCTATGGCCTAACTCCTAAGAGGAGTGGCTGAGCAGGTTGAATACCCTGCCTCAAAAATTCATGCCCTACTACAAGAAACTAAGAAAGGCTTACATAAATGGAGAAACCTACCCTGCTCATGAATAGGAAGACTTAACATTGTGAAAATGTCTATTTTACCCAAAGCAATCTACCTATATAATGCAATCCCAATACAAGTCCCAGTGTCATTTTTCAGTGAGATGGAGGAACAAATTACTAACTTTGTCTGGAAAGGGAAGAAGTCCCAGATAAACAAAGCATTACTAAAGAAGAAGAACACACTGGGAGGCTTCTCATTACCCGACTTTGGAACCTATTACACTGCCACAGTAGTCAAAACAGCTTGATACTGGTACAAAAACAGACAGATAAATCAGTGGAACAGAATTGAGATCCCAGAAATGAAATCATCTGCCTGTGAACAGTTGATATTTGACAAAAACCCTATGACATTAAACTGGGGTAAAAACCATCTCTTCAACAAATGGTGTTGGCAAAATTGGATATCCACCTGCACTAAATTAAAACAAGACCCATATCTTGCACCTTATACCAAAAACAACTCAAACTGTATAAAAGACCTAAATATCAAATCTAAAATGATAAAGCTCATCCAAGAAAAAGTAGGCACAACAATGGAAGTTTTAATACACAATGTAGACAGACTTCAAAATCTGTCAAACAAGCCACAATCAACAGAAGAGAAAATAGATAAATGGAAATGATGTAGAATCAAACACTTTTGCTCATCCAAAGACTTTATTAATAAAATTAAAAGGCCACCTACACAATGGGAAAAAACATTTGGCAACTATATGTCAGACTGATGCCTGATCTCCGTAATCTATAACATACCACAAAATATCAATAAGAAAAAGATAAGTGATGGGCAAAGGAGGTGGACAGACAGTTCTCTGAAGAGATCCAGGCAGCCAAAAACCACATGCGGACATGCTTACAAATCATTAGCTATTAAAGAAATTCAAATCAAAATGACAATGAGATACCATCTCATTCCAATAAGGTTGGCCATGATCCAAAAAAACCAAAACAACAAATGCTGGAGAAGCTGTGGGGAGATTGGAACTCTCCTACACTGTTGATGGGATTGCAAAATGGTACAACCTCTTTGGAAAGCAATCTGGTGCTCCCTTAGAAAAATGGATACACGTATATCATTTGACCCAGCAATTCCAAGCTTGGAATACATTCTACAGAATCAAGGCCATTCACACCAACTGACACACACACACAAATGTTCATTGCAGCAAAGTCCACAATAGCAAAAAGATGGAATGAATCCAGATGCCGCATAACAGAGGAATGGATAAGTAAACTATGGTATATATACTAAATGGAACACTATGCAATCATAAAGAACAACAACGACTGAAGGAAATACCTCGTAACCTAGTTTCAACAGGAGGACGTTATTCTGAGTCAAAGTAGTCAGCGACAAAAGGACAAATATTGTATGAGACCCCTACTATAAGAACTTAAAAACAGACTCAAGCATAGAAGAAAAGACTCTTTGATGGCTGCATGGGTGAGGAGGAAGGCAGGGGAGGGTTTAGATTAGATAGTTAATAGAAATTTGGTTAGGTGAAATCGGTGACAGCACACATTAGAAAGAAAATCAATATTAACTGGACTTCAACACAATTCGAGTACTCCTCCCATCTTAACCTAATATTGCAAGGACAGGTGAAATTGAAGCCAATTGGCACAACTAGAATTTTGCTAATGAGGACTCTCTGCACCCCACATTGGCGAGTGGCATCTGGAGTCTTAAAAGCTGCCAAACTGCCATCTGAGGGTACAGCAAATGGTCCCAATTCAACAGAAACAGATGATCACTAAGGACCAGAACGACATGGGGGAATGAGAACCCAGAAGACAGAGAGACCCATGTGAGTGGGTCTCTACATCAACTTGTGACCAGAAGAACCGGATGGTGCCCGGCCACCACAAATGATAGCCACAATGGAGCTCAAAGAATTGAGTCACAGTGGCAACAAGAGAATAAATAGGTGTGCACCCTGAGATCTCCCCTGAAAGATAGCAATTGATGGTCCAGGGGCTTTGGGGTTTCCCTGGGAGCATGGTCACTGGCCCTGATGCTGCACCTGCCCATAAATCATTACGAAGGTCAACGTTTCCCACAGCAATGGATTGGACTTGGCAAAGCGGAGTGACTGTGTCTTGTGGGAACTTTATGGTTCTATACATCTATAGGATGTCATCCTGCTGACCTCTTACTGGAGGAACGGGAGTAGGTGGAGAGGGGAGGATAGGAGACTGTTGGGAGGATAGGACATATATGGAGCAGAGAAGAATGGTGTGCTGTCATCGGGCAGGGAGAGCAGTGGGAGCTGCATATAGGTGAGCATGCAAATTTACATGGAAATGTCCGTTTTCATTTAATCATAAAAAAAAAAAATTCATGCTCACCTGGATGGAACCTCAGCGTTACCTAATTACATCTTTGCAGGTATAATTAAGGTACAGATTGAGATCAAACCAAATTTGGTGGGCTCTAAATCCTATGAGAGTGTCCTTTCATAAGACTGAAAAGAAGACATGGGACAACTCAGAGGAAAAGTCGTCATGAATAGAGAGACAGAGGCTGGAGTGATGCAGCCACAAGCCAACCAACTCTCAAGATTTCCCACAGTCTCTGGAAACTGCTTTCTAGATTCTCTCTCTTATCTTCCAAAGGAATCAAGGCTTTTAACGCCTCATCTTTGGAATTATTGGCTCCTGAATTGTAGGAGAATTAATTTTTTTGTTATTTTAAGGCACCCAGTTTGAGGTAACTTGTAATGGCAGTCCTAGCATGCTAAGACAAATGGAATTATGCAGTCCTACCATGGTCTTACCATGGAAGACAGAGAGCCAGAAATACATAGTTAATAGCATTACTGCCTGGCATAGCCAGTAAGTAGAGGACTGAGAATCTGAATACAGGTAGAGTACCTCATAGCTTGTGATCTTAATTCTGTGCTTGTATTTTTAAAATAGTGCTCATTTCTCTCATTGCATCATTAAAAAATTTCAATGATCATGTATACATAGTTTTTTCGGGTTTTTTAAGTGTACTTTAGATAAAGTTTTCTAGAACAAACTAGTTTCTCATTAGGCAGTTGGTACACATATTGTTTTATGATAATGATTGACAACCCTGAAACAGGTCAGCAGTCTCCCTTCTCAACCTTGAGTTCCCTATTACCAGCTTTCTTGTCCCATTCTGCCTTTCAGTCCTTGACCCTGAGTTGACATGCCCCTTTAGTCTCATTTTGTTGTATACACCTATTCATTCTTTGACTGGAAGTGTGTCTAGGGGCCATACTCTCAGGGTTTCTCCAGTTTCTGTCAGGCCAGCAAGTCTGGTTTTTCTTTTTGAGTTAGAATTGTGTCCTACATTTTTTTTCTCCAGCTCTGTCTGGGACCCTTTGTTGTGATCTCTGTCAGAGCAGCAAGCGGTAGTAGCTGGGCACCACCTAGTCGTACTAGAGTCACTCTAGTGGAGGCTATTGTAGACGTGGTCCATTAGTCCTTTGGACTAATCTCTCCCTTGTATCTTTAGTTTTCTTTGTTCTTCTTTTCTCCCAAAGATGTGAGACCAGTGGAGTATCCTAGATCACTAATCACAGCCTTTTAAGACCACGCATTACTACTTACCAAAAGTTGAATACAGAACATTTTCTGTATAAACTATGTTATGCCAACTGAGTTAGATGTTCCCCTAGATCATGGTCCCCACAGCCTTGGCACAGTAATTCTGTTTCTCAGAGAGTTTGGATGTGTATATGGAGCTTTCAAACCTTGCCTTGTGTAAGTTGTTCTGGTTCACCCTCCAACAAAGTTACCACTTATCTATTAGTGTGTTTTTCCACTTACTGGCATAGTGGTTAAGTGCTAAGCTGCTCACCAAATCCATGATGGTTTGAATCCATCAGAAATTCTTCAGAAACTCTCTGAGGGCGGTTCAAGTCTGTCTTAAAGGGTTGCTATGTGTCAGAACTGACTAGATGGCAATGAGATTTTTCTTCTTCTTATTATTATTTTTTGGTATCCCACCCCTACTTCCTAAATATCAAAGACTGTGTCTGTGTGTTAACCTTTTCATGAGTTTTTACACTAGTGGTGTCATACGATATTTGCCTTTTTTGATTGACATATTTCATGCAGCATAATGCCCTCCAGTTTCTTCCATGTTTAAGCGATGCTTCACAAATTCATCATTGTTTTTTACTGTTGCACAATATTCCATTGTGTGCATGTACCACAGTTTGTTTATCCATTCATCAGTTGATGGATATCTAGGTTATTTCCATCTTTTTGCTACCTTGAACAGTGCTGCAATGAATATGAGTGTGAGTGTTTATTCATGTGACGACTTTGATGTCTCTAGGATATATTCCTAGGAGTGGTATGGTATGTATATATTTAAAATGATATGTTTTATTATGTATATGTATTATCATGTATATAATACATCATGCATTATCTATACATGTGTACGTATAATTAAAATTACAATGTATTAAATAAGTATACATATAGTAGGGACGCATGTCTAACAAAAATATTATCTAGGAAGAAAATTGTCAAGATGATTCCAACTCATGCTTACCTCATGTGTTTCAGAGTAGAGTGGCGCTCCATAGAGTTTTCAATGGCTGATCTTTCAGAGGTAGATTGCCAGCCTTTTTCCAAGGTGGCTCTGGGTGGCCTTCAACAGTCAATCTTTTGGTGATCAACCCAGAGACATCACTACTTCCTAGGATGTACAATTATTGAAGTTTGCAAAACACTGCTCCATGCAATGGGAAGTCATCAAAGTTTTTGAGAACCGAAGATTATGCTCAAATTTGTGCTCTTAAAATAAAAGCAATAAAGTAGCTCTGAGAATATAGAGTGCCCAAACCATAAGTTGGCACTGTAGAATCCTATTGACACAATTTTACTGTTTTTACTTCCTAGACGCTACTTAGCAGCTGGTTCTTTTCTTTTTGCATTTAAATTAATAAGATAGCTTTGAAGTCTGCTGCTTCTTGCTACCTGGTAGTGTCTTGGGTTCAGATTCCAAAGTTGTACTATCAAGTGAACTGAGCCTCTATGCCGTGTGACAGTAAAATTCATTCGTCATCTGGCTTTCTCTATTAAGGTTTTATTTAGAAGTTATCCTTGAAGAGCTGGAAACATCTGCATCAGCTTTCAAATCAATGAGAAAAGCATCAGAGGGTAAAGGGAAATCCCGGCCAAAATATGGTCGCTGAAGGAGATAGAGTTTTACGATCGACCTTGACATCAGACCACAGAAAGTGAAGCTTAGTAAACAATGTGAATCACAGAATCCTCTAAGCAGTAAGCCCCCTTTCAAGGGTGTTATATGTCTTGCTTGGCACTTTGTTTTATTTAGCTAACTTTCGGCCTGTTTTAACACGTGGAGCCTCCTGAAATGTCAGCCAGAGAGCCAGCGGAGAGATCTAGCTCCATTTCATTCTGGTCTGCCACTTCAGTGTTATC
The DNA here is from genome assembly GCA_028571685.1 of Heterohyrax brucei. Taxonomy (NCBI): domain Eukaryota; kingdom Metazoa; phylum Chordata; class Mammalia; order Hyracoidea; family Procaviidae; genus Heterohyrax; species Heterohyrax brucei. Next base: position 8,650,612 of record CM053159.1, on the reverse strand, counting down.
ATTTTCCTCACTCTTGTTTCCAGTTTGAGTTATGAAACCATTTTTGGTTCAGTTTTAATAACCTCCTTGGCATGGCAAGCACTACAAGAGCTGCCAGACTTAATAACGCTGAATCCCTGTGAAGAGCTCCGCAGCTCTTGGGGGGAGGACAGGGAGGCGCGTTTTCTATAAATGCATCTATTTTCCATTACAGCCTTTCTGGGATGTTAGCAGACTGCCAGGTGCAGCTGGTTTCCTATTCTACATGCGATCGTTTTTGCCTTCGGTTTCTAAGCTTTCTCATCTCCTGACTCACCCAGCGTACTCTAAATAAATGACCTCATGATTTATCTTTCCACCTGAGGAACGTATCCCATGTGCCAGGGCCATGGGGGTAGACTGAGGTTTACCCTGCAACAGCAACCTGGTCTGCCAAGTCCAAGTGTGTTTCTGGAGGCTTCCGTGACCTCCATTGAGGAACAGCTGTGGAGGGGCAGAGAAAACAGTCTTTGCAGAGTTAAAGCAGCATTTTTCCCCAAACTGTATTTCCATCTGAGCCGCAGGCATGCTGTTGGAGGTGTCACAACTCTCTGAATCCACATCAGATGAACTGTTCTCCAGCCACCTCCAGTTCAGTAGAACAAAGAGCCAAGGAAGGCGTCCCAGAGTCTGCCTTTAGCCTTCCTTATAACCTGTGTTTTTTAAGACTCTGACACACTCATCTCGTTGAGTAGAGTACAGGAATCTTTTCACGTCTTACAAAAGTTCAATAGACCACAGCCTTCAGAGCTGGTTTACAGCATAAGACATTCTGCTTTAAGTCAATGTAACATGTGAAATTCCACATTTATAAATAAATAGAAAGGCTAAGGTAGTATACAATTACTTGCTTTACATATACATAAAAAAAGTGTCCATAAAAAAACTTTAAATAGCTATACTCCATTAGAGCAATAACATACTAAAATTGCTTTATTCAAACAAGGTGAGCTATGCCTATAACAGAAGTGGTTAAGTAGAAAAATGGTGCACAGAGCCAAAAAGGCTGCCTGAAACAGGTGGATAAATCCATTTGGGAATGCCGCCACCTACAATTTCCTTTTGGAACCCCAGCCTAATCTTACTAAATTTCCACTAAATTCTCTAGGGGAATTACATGGGAAGGGGTAAAGTTTCCAACAGCTTTAGTTTCTTCTTATGGCACATGTGGTTGTGGCCTCTGGAAGCAGAAAGGAATAGAACCTCAGAGACTGCAAACCCCATGCCCCTGTATGTAGGATGGCAGCCACATCTGGAGATCTCATCACCTAACAGTTCTCAATCTTGTTTTCTCTGTTGCAGCACACGTTGGGTGACACCTTCTGAGTGGCATAGTCCAACATACACAGATTGTAGGCTTCTGTCAGAACGAGACAGACCAGGAGTTACCGCAGTTCTCCATGTGCTGGCTGAAACCCCTCCATCTCTTCCCATGCCTTCAAAAGAGCATTACAACGCAAGGGAATCAAAGTGGATAATTTGGGATATACTCATTGTGTTTCATTACCTAAAAACTCTAGTATTCTCTAATTAGTAATCATTTATTATAGAGCTGCTGTGCAACATGACATTGAAGACTATGCAAGGTCCTTTGACCTTTCAGGTCTAACTTGTTAGCTGCTGTTGAGTTGGTTCCTGACTCATGGTAACCCCATGTACCATGGGGTGAAATATTTTCTGTGATTGATTGTGGACTGAACCATTCTGATCTACAGGTTTTCTGATCCATAGATTTTTGGAAGTATATTACCAGGCCTTTCTTTCTAGCCTGTCTGAGTTTGGAAGGTCTGCTGAAACCCGTTCAACATCGTAGCAGCACGCAAGCCTCCACTGGTGGCTGGTGGCTGCTCATGAGGTGCATTGGCCAGAAATTAAACCTAGGTGTCTTGCATGGCAAAAATCCTACTGCTGGAACCCCTCTCATCCTTCTAGACCCTAACTATGCCAGGGCCACCTCTGACAGGCTTCTGGAACAGATGGAGCTACAGGAGAGGACTCTTGCGGCACCTTGAATGTTCTTTTCTTCTTTTCGAGTTAGATTTTCTCGCCTTAGGTTGCTCCTTGAGTGCTCATCACTCTGACTCCTGCCCCTGCATTCTCGATTTTTTGGGTGTTTTTATTTTTTACTAATTCTGTTGCTAATGGTCTTCAGAACACATTGCTTTCCATGTTTCTCAAAGATCATGGAAAGTTTAATTAACAATCTCTGGCCGTTGGGGAGTTGCAGAGTGTTTGACGTGTCCCAGAACAACTAGGCATTTGTAAATGTTTAAAATCTGAGATTTGATCTGGGGAAATAGCCTTTATTTGCTCGTACAAGGTTACAATGAGGACAAATACTTAACACTGAAAATTATTTTAAAATTACCAAATGTATCCACTGAATAAATCTATTTTTTCCTTAAAGGGAAAAGAAAATATTGTAGCAACAAAAATGAGTCTTTACAAATAAAACATCTGCTGTTATTACAACTTTTCTATGCTTTCTTCCCCCAGCCTCTAGGGGCCACCTACAGAATTCCAGCTGGTTAAGTGGGAACAATGTGGAACCTAGGGTGGCTGCTTTGGTACAAGGGTACCCGTCTGTAGGGACAAAGGGAAAAGGTGATGAACTCATTATCCAAAGAGTATCCTCAAGAGAGAAGCGTCAGAGGGGACACAGGGGGTCTGGGGAATTGTTTCAAAATCTGGCTTGGCAGAACACTTGTGGGACAAGAAGCGGGGAGGAGAAAACAAGAAGGGACAGGGGAAAGGTTGGGTGGGGCAAGTCCAAGGTCCCCTTATCAACCACAGAAGCTCCGTTTTTAGGAAAGGCAGACTTAACCTCCTTTCATTCAGCTCTGTGTGTCTGTAGACGCTTCGCAGTTTTATTGTTTGGTATCAGTGCTGTAAGTGTTATTTAACACCAAAGCAATTTCATATTTTGGGAAAAAATTGTTACATTTCTAAGCAATTGGCAAAGGTACTATTGTGTTTCTAACATTAGTGCTACTGCAGAAGAGGGAGCAAAGAAAAATCTGGATTAAAAAATTCGAAGTAATGGTAATGTTTTTTTTTTTTTTTTGGTATGAGCAAATTTGCACTTGCTATTGTGAGACAAAAGGATACGCACCTCTGGGGTCTGTTCCACAAAGAGCTACTCAGGGAGGGAAATTTCATCATTATTACACTCGGAAATTACAGCTCTGGTGCGTTTGTGTTTTCAGTGTGTCCAGATGGCCAGGCTCACTGGCATCATGGAGACTCCAGAGCAGAGACGTCGGTGAGCGCATTTATAAACGCTTATTCCTCTCCTGTAGTAATCTTCCTTATATCATAGCAGTTGTGTCCATGATTTGAGCAAACCTCTTACACACAACTCAAGTTGGCAGAACCACATTCTGTCCTTACAAGTCATTCTGGAATAGAGTGGAAGAAGTTTTTTGGTTTTAATTTTATTGTGATAAGATACGTATAATAAAATGTCTGACATTTTAACCGTATAAATTCAATGACATTACTCTCACTTTTTTTGTGCTACCATCAGTATTATCTATTTGCAAAAGTTTTACACCATGATAAACACAAATTTGCACCATATTCAGTAATATCTCCTATTACTCTCTTCCTCCTGCCCACTACTTTTTGTCTCTATGAATCTGCATATTCTAGATACTTTCCATAATTGGAAGCACACAGTATTTGTCCTTTTGTGCCTAACTTCATTCAGTATAAGATACTTAAGGGTCATCGATTGTCAAAGGGACAGACAGCCCAGTGAGCAAGGTAAACACGTACTTAGGGCATCAACAGACAGGGCCCCAGTTATCCAAATCAAACGCTCATAGATGCCAAGCAGAAAAGGAAGCATTGCAGTAGAAGGGAACTGGAAGGGCACTAAATGAAACTGATACAATTTTATAAACTTTGTGTACAGTCATAATTTTATTTTCCTTTTCGTTTTGGGCTGATGGACTATAGCTCACATTTGGTTTTCTCTTGCTGATCACATAGAAAGTGCCAGTGGCACTATAATCACATGACACATGACCTAGCTAGGACAGTCATCGATACCTATGGGTCCTTCAAATATGGTTTTTAATGTAAATTTTGTTTTATAAATTTTACTGTTTTCAATTATTCAAATTTATTCACTAGTGCAGCCAAATTTAAAAAGCAATATAATTTAAGTCCAGGTAAAATGAAACAGCAAATAGAGCATAAAAACAAAAAGATGAGAAGGATTTGTGAATCCCTGAAGATGATTCCAAAATTAGCTTCCTTATTAAAATGTAATGAATCAAAACAGACTTCTTCCACTGAACACTTGAGTGTAATGGGTGGGTGCAAATCGCTGTACAGTTACCACTAGTTCTGAAATTACTAATGCCAACCAAGTGCTGTCGGGTCGGATCCGACTCATGGCGACCCTAGTAGCAATACTGATATAACACAAATTGTACCAAACTCTGCAACAATTCCTTGCCGTAGTGAAAAAAAAAAAAAAAAGTTAATAATGGTGTAGGAAGTCCCACACAATCCTCACAATCATTGTTATATTTGAACCCATTGTTACAGTCACGATATCAACCCATCTCATCAAGGGCCTTCTTCTCTTTCCCTGAACCTCTAGTCTACCAAGCATGACGATCTCCGGAGACCGATCTCTCCTGACAGTATGTCCAAGGTTTGTGAGACATAGTCTCACCATGTTTGCTTCTAAGGAGCATTCTAGTTGTACTCCCCGCAAGGCAGAATTTTTGGTTGTTTCTGCAGTCCGTGGTGTAAGTGTTCAATATTGCTCGTGAACACTACAATTCAAAGGCATCAATTCTTCGATCTTCTTTATTCATCATCTGACTTTCTCATGCATACGAGATGATTGAAAACTCTGTGCCTAAGGTCAAGTGCACATTAGTCTTCAAGGTGAGATCTCTACTTTTTAGCACTTTAAAGAGATCTTTCATAGCAGACATGCCCAACGCAATGCATCATTTGCTTTCTTGACAGCTGCTTCCATGGGCATTGCTTCTGGATACAAGTGAAATGAAATTCCTTACAACTTCAGTTATCTGTCCATTTATCATGACATTGCTTACTGGTCCAAATGCAAGGATTTTTGTTTTCTTTATGTTGAGGTGTAATTCATACTGAAGGTGGAAGTCTTTCATCTTCATTAGTAAGTGCTCCAATTCTTCTTTACTTTCAACAAGCAAGGTTGTATAATCTACATAATGGAAGTTTTTAGAGTGTTCCTCCAATCCTGATGCCCAGTTGTTCTTTATATAGTCCAGTTTCTGAGATTGTTTGCTCAGCAGATAAAGTACAACGAAAGGATACAACGCTGATGAATATTTTTTCTAACTTTAAACCAAGTTGTATCCCCTTATTTTGTTTGGACAACTGCCTGTTGATTTATGTACAGGTTCCTCATGAGGACAGTTTGGGAATTCCCATTCTTTGCAATGTTATCCGTAATTTGTTATGCTCTACATAGTCAAATACCTTTGCACAGTCAGTAAAAGAGAGGTAAATGTCTCACAAGTATTTTCTGCTTTCAACCCAAATCCACTTGACATCAGCAATGATATCCGTAGTTCCACACCCTCTTCTCAGTCCAGCCTGAATTTCTGGCATCTCCCTGTCAATGTACTGCTGCAGCCACTTTTGAATGATCTTCAGCAAAGTTTTACTTCAGTGTGATAGTAATGATATTGTTTGATAATTTCTACATTCCTTTGGATCTCCTTTCTTTGGAACGGGAACAAATATGGGTCTCCTCCAGTTGGCTGGCCAGGTAGCTCTCTTCCAAATTTCTTGGCATAAATGAGTGAGCACTTCATCATTGCATCCATCTGTAGAAATTTATTACTTGTTATTCTGTCAGTTCCCGGAAGCTCGTTTTTTGCTAGTGCCTTCATTGCAGCCTGGACTTCTTCCTTCAGCACCGTGGATACTAGATCGTATACTACCTCCTGAAAGGGTGGAACACCCACTAGTTCTTTTTGGCATAATGACTGTTTATAGTCCTTCCAACTTCTGTTGATGCTTCCTGTGTCTTTGAATATTTTCTTCTTAGAATCCTTCACTATTGCAACTTGAGGGTTGAATTTTTTTTCTTCAGTTCTTTCTCCTTAAGAAATGCAAAGTGTGTTCTTCCCTTTGGTTTTCTATCTCCAGCTCTGCACATGTTGTTACGATACTGTGCATTGTCTTCTTGAACCACCCCTTGAAATCTGTTCAGTTCCTTTTACTTCACCATTTCTTCCTTTTGTTTTAGCTACTAGATGTTCAAGAACAAGTTTCAGAGTCCCTCCTGACATTCATCCAGTCCTAAATTGTTCAATTCTCAGTTTGCTATGGATGGATTTAGCAACTGGTACAACTAGAATATAATTGATAAACATAAAAACAGTTCAATTGGAGACACAAAATAATGAAGAGAGTCAGTATTGGAAGGCCATTTCGCAATGTGTTATTGCCATCATGACAAAAATGACTAAACCTGGACTCTCTTTTTTCAAGGAAGGAGAAATGAAATGTTTAGGTCCTAAGAAAATGGAAATCTTCAGGCTTTACTTGAAACTGTTTCTCAGTTTGACCCTTCTTTTAGCACATCACATCTCAAATTATATCGACACAGGAAAGGGCAACCTGTACATATGTGTCTAAAAATAGACACTAAAACAACATGCGAAGAATTAATAAACTTTGTAATTGATGATGTTTGATGAGTTGTTTTCAGTGAAATAAGGATAGCTCGTTATTTCATCTTGTCTATAGATTCTACTCTCAGTCTTTCTCATACAGATCATCTCCAACAGAAGGAAAACTTATCAAACGGCTTATCACTTTTACTAGCTTAAAAAGCCATGTCAGTGAGGAAATTGCAAATCAAGTACTTCACTATTTACATGCTGTTTGTCAAATTGAGTTTTCTAAGTACAAGGGACAATCCTATGACAATGTTGCCAGTATGTTGTCATAGGATGCAACAGAAAATTTTAGAATGTAATGAACATACCATTTTCATACTTGTGCTGTGCAGTCATTTAATCTTGTAGGACATAGTGTAGTACACTGTTGTTCAGAAGCACTTGACTTTTTTTCCTACTGTTCAATTATTCTACACATTTTTCACTGCTTCTACTCACTGATGGACAGTTCATAAAACATAATTAGGTGATGATCAAGTATTAAAATGTCTTTATAATACACACACTGGGTAGAACATACTATGACAACAAGTGCAATTCTGGAGTCATACACTCAGATTCTACATGCCTTCAAAATATTGCTGAAGACCAGGCATGAAAAGGAGATACCAGAAGAGAAGTTGAAAACAGCCTTAGCAGAATGTCAAAACTTGAGTGTCTGTTTATGTTGGTCCATGCTGGAATCTGCCGTCACAGAGTTTTCATTGGACAACTTGAACTCCGCAAGATTCAGAGGTAAATTTAAAGATGTGCGCAGATCGCTCTCAGTCATTAACAGGGTACTCACATAATTTAAGAGAAGATTTTTGAAAATTTTCAAAACAAATACTGCCAAATAGTGATTTACAAGCATTTCACCTTTGCAGAAGCATTAGAAAGTCTATGACAGAAGTTCCCCAGAAGTACCATTAAGTGCCAGAGATCAGTTTCACGTAACTATGTACTACATAACCAGCACACTGGAATCTTGGATGAGAAGAATGGTGAAAGTGCATGAAGATCTTTCAAGATTGTCCTTCTGAAACAATGTGAATACATCTGACAAAGAATGCATGAAGGCATCCAAGAAATTATGCAGGCTTATCTAAATGACTTAAATACAAACTCTTACCAAAAAGTATAACAATTTCATTCGCACATTAGAATTAAGTTTACAATTCAGGAAACACAAATTTACTCATGTAGACATGTATGATTCCATAACAGAGGATAAAATACAATGTGTGTTTCCCAATGGTGAAATTGCTTTATGCATTTTCCTAACTTTAATAATTATAAACTGTTTCAAAAGAATGCTCATTTTGATTCGTAAAGAGACTCAAAAAATCCTCATTGTGTAACAGTAGTTTAAGAAAGACACAATTTATTACCTTGTTATGTATGGAAGTAGATACTGTTAAGCAGCTAAATTGTGATAAAATGATTGAAGAATTTGTAAGAACAAAGACTGGAAAGGACTGTTTTTAATTATAGTATGTTAGAGGTGAAATAACTATCTAAGAAAATAGTAGTTTCTTGTAATATTTGTTTTATTATTAAATTTTCTTTTATGACAGCTTTTTATTCATTTATGATTATAACATTTATTACACAACAAGCATCAAAACTGAGGTATGAGCCATTCAAAGCAAAGTTGGTAAAGGTCGGTATTTCACTGTAGGAAGTCAACTGAATTTTACATAGATTGTTGAAACAACTAAGTTCACTGATTCATTTTCTTTGTGGCACAATTTGTGTTTCTCTCGGCTGTATGGAAACCCTGGTGGCGCAGTGAGTTAAGTGCTACATCTGCTAACAAAAATGTTGGCAGTTCAGATTCACCAGGCACTCCTTGGAAACTCTATGGGGCAGTTCTCTGACCTACTGTGTTGCTATGAGTTGGAATAGACTTGAAGGCACTGGATTTGGGGACTTGGCTATATACCCAGGGGTGGAATTTCTGGGTCATATGGAAATGTCATGTTTAACCTTTTGGGGAACTGTCCAACTGTTTTCCACAGTGGTATTACATTCTTACCAACAATGCCTGGGGGTTATATTTAGAGAAAGTGTTTTTGAAAGCTTGATGGTTGGTGATGCCTGTTAATCTCTTTGAAGAGATAGATGATATAGCATGTAATTGTAAATATAAATTACAAAGACATAACAGTATTATCATTTTGAGAAGGAAGAATTAGATCATGGAACTCACTTGTACATATTTGACGCTGTGTAAACCAAAGTCCTCCTCTTCTAAGCACCTCCGAGTGCATCTAGTCTACTAACTAAGGAGAATGGCTTTATGATAAAAAAGATACTTTGTAAAATAAGTCCTGTGTTCAATGGCCCATTATTTCTGGTGGTCATGAGAGAAGCCACATGCAGTAAGAGGTTTGGCAGTGGGGCTGGCTTTGGAATCCGACAAGACCGGATTTACATCGAAACTCTTACCATGGTCATCAGGACAATTAATTAAGTTACTTTGAGTTTTATTTGCCTCATTTTGAAAACCAGTACAAAACTACCTATGTGACAAGGTGAAATGAGACAACGGACAGCACCTAGTGTAAAAATGCCTTGCCCACTGACATAAGAGGTCCGACAATTAAGTCTGTGAATTTAATTGTTCTGAGTGCTACTGAATATCACTATGATCACCTTCAAAACACTTCCCTAGGGAAACTATGCACCAATGGCAGCGCCTGGTCCACTTTCTAAAGCAATTTTGGAACTGTTTCTAAAAGAGCCATTGAGCATGCTGGAAAGGTGGCGAGTTGGCGTACTTAACTGTGTAGCTGAATGCGAGGGAGTTTTTAGCCAGTAAACAAACGACTATATTGGAACACTCTCCCTACTCACCTGATCTGGCCCTCAGGGTCTTTTTTCCTTACCCAAATGTAAGGGAAATATTGAAAGGAAGACATTTCAATGACATTCAGGACATCAAGAGTAGTAAGACAATAGCTCTAACGGCCATTCCAGAAAAAGAGTTCCACAATTGCTTTGAAGGGTGTACTAGGTGCTGGTGTCGCGCACACCTTCCCAAGGCAGCTACTTCAGAAGTGACTGTGCTGATATGCAGCAAGAGGTGTGCACCACTTTTTCTAGGACGAGTTTGCAAACTTAATTGTCAGACTTTCTATACTGGGTTTCTTCTTCATAGGCAGTTCAAGAAAGGATGTGTTGATGTATCAGGGATATTAATGGGACTCATTATGAAGGATTCAGCTAAGACTCCCTTTTGATATTTACCTTCACAGCTAGAAAGCAGGGTGGTGTCTGCAGGAATGTTTTTGTTTCCTTGGCTTGTCTATGTATAACGTAGACAGTAAGGACTATATAACAGTTTTCCAAATACCTCCTGTTAACAACCAACAGTCTGGGCTTCACATTTTCGGATTCTCCTGCAGTGTGGTGTTTCGGTACTGTACTTCCTGGGCAACGACTCTGTCCATCAGCAAGGATAGAACTTATGATTGAAGAAACAGTAAGAAGGTCTTTAAGTTCCATTTCTTCTGGGGCAGGGAAAAATTCATTTTCTTGGAAACTATCACTATTTGGCACCTATTTTCAAAATGATTTTCAAAATGATGGAAGTATTAAAACTGGCTTGAAATGAGACTTCTTTGAATAAAATTCCCATGTCCCCAAAGAATTTGTAGACCATTGGCCTCATATGGAAGAGCCACAGAGTGAGAGAGAGCAGTCTGTTCTGGCCTGTATTCTGCCAGCAGTCTGCTGTGGAACACTTCACTGATCTGTGTCAGTTTCCTCAGCTATAGAACAAAGAGAAGATAATGTACATAGAGGTGTGACCTGGGATTTTTAAAAGCCCCAAACAGTATAAGAATTGGAGGTCATCAGAACGCTCAATGTTCACTTAGTCTTCAAGAGAAGGCTTTGTTGTTATTGCTTAAATTATCTCAATGTCGTAACTGCCCTAATTTCCCACCACAGAAGAAAGCTGAAATCAATTAGTCCAGTGTGGAAGAAACCAGATATCTATTTGTTTGCATTTGTTTTTTCAACATTAGGCAATTAAAAGTTTCGTAGTTCTTTCACTTAAAGAAAGGACGTCTATTTTTATATGAATTTGTTTTTCTGTCAACTCCAAAGAACATTTTCATGAACCAAATACCAATAATAATTAGAATCTCCCTCCCCCCAGTTACAACTAATTAATGTTTTCTTTGAGTTCACCAATCCCATTCCTTTGAAGGTGAAATAGCCTTTGTTAAATAAATTACACAACGTGGAAGCCTGTACCTTCATTTGTACCTGCTCTTTTAGCAAATATAATGTGCAGATATTGACAAAACAGGCAAACTTGCACTACGCTAACATATACATAAGTATTCTCAGAGCAAGAATGGTGGTGGTGGCTTTGTCCTTAATCTTCTACCAACCCTGTAATGGTGTTCTTGGTTCTCTGCCACTTGGAGGCTTCCTAGATCTTCTCCAAGACAGAAGCAGTAACAACCCTGGTTAGTCAGAGTGTGAAATTTATCAGACTGCACTTGCAGGGGGTAGGGTGTCTGCAAATCGGCCACCCTCCTGCCTTTCTGATTATGCCCAGATGCTTGAGGCAGGTCTGAATGATCCTTGGTAGAGAGAGGGGTTAGCACATCTGCAGTCAGCCTGCATTTACAGGTGTTGTCCCTCTGTCCTGCTCTCCACAGAACACCTCACCATACAGATTCTAGGGTTTAGATCCAAGGTAGGATCCGTTAGTTCTATGCCACATTTTCCTGCCCAGTTTCACTGAAGCATTGCCTTTTCCAATTTTCAGGTACTCACCTAGACTCGGAAGTTAACATTTCATTTTCCACTTTCTGAACTCATTAGTATTTGGTCTTTCAGCACCTGAGTGGGAAACAGTAGCAAGTGGTACTCAAAGAGTACTGCGGAGGAGATGCGAAATGTTTGGGCAGCTGTTGAGGTACTCCCAATTCACAGCGACCCTATTCACAGTGGAGTGAAATGCTGTCTCGTTCTGTACCATCCCCATGCCAGGTTGCAAATTGGACCATTGTGATCACAGAGTTTTTATTGGCTCTGGTAGATTGCCAGACTTCTCTTCCTAGTCTCTCTTAGACTAGAAGTTCCACTGAAAGCTCTTCAGCATCATAACAACACACAAGCTTCCACTGACAAATGGGTGGTAGTTGTGCATGAGGTGCATTGAGTCTCACACATGATACAGAGTTGTTCAACTAGTACATCATGTTGCTTGCTGAAGTGCCAGTAAAAAGCAGTACTTTCCTAATTGTTTAATATTTGGACCAAAGAGACCCTATTTGATGCAAATTGCTAAGCACTTGACTACTAGATAGAATGATGGTGGTTTGAACCTATCCAGAGGCATTTGGGGAAGACGGCTTTGGTTATTCGACTACTAAATCACTCGTCCTTAGTTTCTGTGAAAAACAGAGGCTAAAATATGTCAAGATGGCAAAGCAAGGAGAGAATCCCGAGGAGGCGTTTTCTCTTCTTTCACTTTCTCCTGCTCTAGCTTCCTGATGGAGGCTATGAAAGACTCTTTGAAGGTGACAGTAGAATCAGCTCCACATAGTACATGTTCAGAGACAACACCAAGCGACTAGAGAATGAATATCTGGGAAAAATAAACTAAATGGAACATGTTGCTTTTTAAAATAGCGTTTCTTTTTCTGATTTGGTGAGTGAGTATATGATCACGTGGAAAATACAGAAAGTAAGAAAACACATAAAAAAGGAAAACAAGTATCACCTGCTTCCTATCAACTGAAAATAGTAATTTCTCTTTCCAAGCTCCCTCAGGCCACCTCCAAGTTGCTGGCTTTCTCCACCTGGTTCTGTTTAGCCTCAGCTGCTGGTTGGAGTACAGGTGTTAAAGACCTCATCAGCACAGTTTTGCTGCTGACTTGGAGAACTAAGTACCCTCAAGTGACTCTTAAGTTTTCCCAGCACAATCCCTTTTTCCAGCTTGGAGTTCAGAATTTTAGAAGTCTGTATATTACTGTGGCCTTCCTCTTGGGCTGTTCTGGTTTGTCTTTCAAAAGGGACGTATATAACTGTGCTGTGTTAGGCCCAGCTGTTCCTGATATCCTTGTTCCAGGTTATTCCACGTAGCGTGATACCACCTGTTTCATTTTTAAGGTAGGTATATTTGTGGGCCAAGAAGGCACTATTATTCTCATTTCTTTCCCATATTCAAACATTAAAAAGAAGAAGAAAAGTGCCAATAAAAAGCATTACTTTTCTAATTGTTTAATATTAGCACCAGCCAAAAGCCAAGTGCTGTCGAAAGGAGACCCTATGTGGTGCAAATGGCTGAGCACTCGACTACTAGACAGACTGATGGTGGTTTGAAACTATCCAGAGGCGTTTGGGAAAGAGCTTCGGTTATCTGCTTACAAAGGTTCATAGCCTTGAAAACCCCATGGAGTAGCTCAACTCTGCATACACAGGGTTGCCATGACTTGGAACTGACTCCGTGGCAACTAAGGACAGCACCCAAAAATCAAATCTGTTGCCACAGTGTCCCTTCTATCTCATAGTGACTAGGACAGAGCAGAGCTGCTCTATTGGGTTTCCAGGGAACATCTGGTGGATTCAAACCTTAGTAGCTGAGCTCTTTCACCTCTGTGTCACCAGGCTCCAGCAACAACAGGACCTAGGAAAACCAAAATAATGAGTGAGGCAGTGGGTCCAGCATGCTTCAACACATGTGCCCAAGTGTGACCACCATGTTTCCTCTTCAAATTCGGAATATGGTCTGAGTAACAGAGTTTGAGTAACAGAATAATGTTAGTAGTTTCCACAAATATATTTTCACCCAACATTTTAAGCAATAGACTGCATTAAGTTGTAACATTTGTCTTTGAACACTCATTTTCAGTTTTCTTCCCATCCACCTTTTTCTCCTCCTATGCCTTAAGTATCTGTCTCTCCGTTGTTGTATCTCTGATTCTTTCTTTTTTCTCTTTTACAGATGTGTGCTGCTGTGACAGAGATACCACAGATGAGTGGCTTTAACAAATAGCCATTTATTTTCTCTAAGTTTGGGAGGCTAGAAGTCCAAATTCAGAGTGCTGGATCTAAGGGAAGGCTTTCCCTCTCTGTTGTTTCAGCAGGAAGATCTTTGTCTCTTTCTTTGATCTTCTGCTCCTGAGCGATCTTCGTATGGCTTGTTAATGTGTCTTCTCCTATCTCTGCTCCACTCACTTGTTTAATTTCTTATACATCAAGAGGTTGACTCAGAATATACCCTATACCAGTTTTGCCTCATTAACATTACAAAGATAACACAACCCAAATGGAATTACAAACACAGACACAGAGGTTAGGATTTACAATACACATATTTTGGGGGAACTTAATTTAATCCGTAACACCCCACCTATGAGCCCCTAAAAATTCAGATCCTTGCCACATGTGAAGCACACCCCATCACATTATCCCAAAAGTCTTACATCAACTCCAAATAGAAAATCTCATCTGCTGAAACACCTAAACCAAGTATGTGTGAAACTTTAGGTATATTCCATCCTAGTTCAAAATTGTTCTTCATCTGTGAATCTGTCGAATCTAAAATACACTTATCTGCTTCCCAAGTACAGTGGTAGAACAAGCACAAGACAGGTATTTCTATTACAAATGGGAGAAATTGGAGGGAAAGAAGGGAAAACAGACATCAAGCCAGTCCAAAACTCAGGAGAACAAATTATTATATCAGCTCTCAAGTCTTGAAAATAATTGTGTTTTTTTTTGTTTGTTTGTTTGTTTTTGAGACCATCTGGGTAATGGCCTCTCCCTCCACACTCTGGGTTTTGACCGTATCCAGTGGATTCTGGGCGGAGGTCCTTTGCCCTGGGCTTCAAATCTACCACCTTCTTGACCCTCTGGGATGGCGACTCTGCTCCCTTGGCTTATGTAATTGACCCCATTATCCTACCCATCTGAGTGGCAACCGCAACCTTTGGTCCCAGCAGGCCCTGTTTTTCAGTCTCTCAGGCATGGCACCACTTTGTCTTAGCTTTGGGCAGTAGCTCCATCTGCCTGGCATTTGGCAACCCTGCACTCCAGAACAAGTGAAAGGTTTCCTATTACCTGAGTTTAGAACCTATTACAATAGCATGAAAGTCAAAATAGACTGATACTGGTACAAAAACAGATACATAGATCAGTGGAACAGAATTGGGAATCCAGAATACAGGCCTCCTTCCCTTGCCATATGAAGTTGGCTATTTGTCCAGCTCATTAAAAAAAAAAAAAAAATGATACTGGAATTTGTACTGGGATTGCATTATATCTGTAGATTGCTTTGGGTAGGGTAGACATTTTACTGATGTTACCTCTTCCTATCCACGAGCAAGGCAAGTTTCTCCAATTGCGT
Source organism: Heterohyrax brucei (assembly GCA_028571685.1). Lineage (NCBI taxonomy): Eukaryota > Metazoa > Chordata > Mammalia > Hyracoidea > Procaviidae > Heterohyrax > Heterohyrax brucei. Next base: position 8,635,543 of record CM053159.1, on the reverse strand, counting down.
AGATCTCTTTTGGTTTCTTATAGTAGCATCTTGTAGTTTTCTTTGTACACGTTATATCTCTGATTAGATTTATTCCTACATATTTTATCTTCTTGGGGACTATTGTGAATGATATTAATTTAGTGATTTCCTCTTTGATGCTCTCTTTTTTGGTATAAAGGAATCTAACTGATTTGCTGACAGTGGGCACCCTTGTGTAGTTCCTATTCTCAAAGGGAATGCTTTCAGATTCCATTTAGGATGATGTTGGCTGTTGGCTTGGCATAGCCAAGTAGCCAAGTGCCGTTGGCTTGGCATAAATGCCCCTTATTAGGATGAAGAATTCCCCCTTCAATTCCTATTTTGCTGAGTTTTTAAATGGATAGGTAATAGACTTTGTCAAACGCTTTTTCTGCATCAATCAATAAAATCAAGTTGTTCTTGTCTTTTGTTTTATTTATGTGATTGATTACATTAGACATTTTTCTAATGTTGAACCATCCTTGAATCCATGGTGTGGATCTTACTTGGTCATGGTGAGTTGTATTTTTGATGTTGTATTGAATTCTATTGACTAGAATTTTCTTGAGGAGTTTTACATCTAAGCTCATGGGGTATATTTGTCTGTAATTTTCCTTTTTTTGTGTTGTCTTTACCTGGTTTGTTATCTGGGTTATCCTGTCTTTTAAGAATGAATTTGGGAGTATTCCATCCTTTGCTCTGCTCTGGAATACCTTTAATAATAGTGTCATTAACTTTTTTCTGAAGTTTGGTGGAATCATATAGTGAAGCTGTCAACTCCATGGCTTTTCTTAATTGGGAGTTTTTAACTATCTTTTCAATCTCTTCTTTTGTAATGTGTTTATTTAGCTGTTCTACTTCTGTTAGTAGAACCTATGATATTAGCATGATAGTCAAAATGTAGGTAATACGTTTCTAGAAATTTGTCCATTTCCTCTAGGCTGTCAAATTTATTCAAGTACAATTTTTAGTGGTATTCTGTTATAATTCTTTTAATTTCAGTTGGGTCTGTTGTGATATGGTCCATCTGATTTCTTATTTGAGTTATTTTCTTCTTTTCCTGTTTTCCTTTCATCAGTTTGGCCAGTGGTTTTTCTATTTTGTTGATCTTTAAAAAAAAAAAACAGTTTTTGTTCTTGTAACTCTTTCAGTCTTTTTTCTATCCTCTAATTCATTTAGTTCTGTTCTAATATTTATTATTTGCTTTATTTTCTTGCATAAGTGGTCCTTTTGCTGTTCTCTTTCCACTTGTTCAAGTTATAGAGTTAATTCTTTGATTGGGGCCCTTTCTTCTTTCAGATGTGTGCATTTATAAAAATAAACTGACCGCTGAGCCCTGCTTTTACTGTGTCCCATAGATTCGGGTATGATATATTTTCATTCTCATTTGATTCTATGAATTTCTTGGTCCATCCCTCATTTCTTCTATAATTCAGTTGTATTTGAGCAAGGTGTTGTTCAGTTTCCCTGTGTTTGACTTTTTTTTCTTTTTTTTTTTTCCTGTTACTGATTTCTACTTTTGTGGCTTTATGATCTAAAGATCTTTTCTAATATTTCAATCCACTGAAGTTTGTTAATGTTGGATTTTGAATAATGGTCAATGTACATTGGGAAAAAAAGTATACTTGGTTGCTGTTGGGTGGAGTGTTCTGTATACATCTATGAGGTCAAGTTGGTTGATTGTGGCATTTGGATCATCCATGTCTTTATTGAGCTTTCTCCTAGGTGTTCTGTCCTTCATTGAAAGTAGGGTATTGAAAACTCCTACTACTACTGTGGAGCTGTCTACTTCTCTCTTCAGTGCAGTTAGAGTTTCTTTTATGTATTTGGGAGCCCTGTCGTTGGATGTATAGATATTTAATATGGTTATGTCTTCTTGAAATATTTATCCTTTAATCATTGTTTAATATCTTTCCCTATCCAATGTGGTAAATTTCACTTTGAAGTCTATTTTATCAGAGATTAATATTACCACTCCTACTGTTTATTGAATGTTGTTAGCTTGATATATTTTTTCCATCCTTTGAGTTTTAATTTGTGTCTTTCAGACTAAAATGTACCTCCTCTAGGCAGCATATAGATAGGTTATGGGTTATTTTTTTTTTAATCTAATGTGCCACTCTCCATCTCTTTATTTGTGTATTCAGTCCATTTACATTCAGCATGATTATTGATAGATATGAGCTTAGTGCTGTTGTTTTGATTTCTTTTTTGTGTATTGCAGACAATTCCTTTATTCCATTTAAATTTCTTTGCTGTGTAGTTTTTCTTTACGTGTTTTCATATTTTACAGTTTTGGTGGTTTTGTAATTGCTGTAACTTCATGTTTTCCTTTTTTATTTTTATTTTTATGCATAGAATCGATTGACTCATTTGTAATTACTTTAATATTCACACCTATTTTTTTAAATTTAAACTACTCTTTAATTTTTTTATATTGCCTTGACTTCTTGTCCATATGAAAGATCTATGACTACATTTTCTTTTGGGTCCATGTTCTTTTGTTATAGTATTTACATAATGAAATCTGTTTCCCTGTTTTCAGTGTTGTACCTGTAATTTATTTTTGCTATTCCTCTATTTGGTTTGACACCCAGTTGCTGTCTTCCGTGTTCTAGTCTAGGGCAACAACCCAAGACTAGAAGTAATAACAACCTGGTGTTAATTGATTTTCTAGCCAAAAGTCTCCTTTCACTATTGCTTGTGATTTGGGTTTGATTTCTGCAAATGCCCTAGATTTCTGTTTATCTGGAAATGTCCTAATTTCACTATCATATTTGAGAGACAATTTTTCTGGGAATGTAATTCTTGTTGGCAATTATTTTCCTTCAAGGCTTTATATATGTCATCCCATTGGATTCTTGCCTGCATGGTTTCTATTGACTAGTCCAAGCTTTGTCTTGCTGATTGTCCTTTGTAGATTATTTTTCATCTATCCCTAGCCACATTTAAAAGTATCTCATTTTCAGTTTTGGCAAGCTTGATTAAAACATGCCTTGGTGTCTTTCTTTTGGAATCTACCTTGTGTGGAGTTCAATAAGCATCTTGGATAGGTATCTTCTCATCTTCCATGGTATCAGAGAAGTTTTCTGTTAGCAAATCTTCAACAATTCTCTCTGTAGTTTCTGTTATTCTATACCCCCCTTCTGTTCTGGTACTTCAGTCATTTATAGAGTCACTCTCTTCATACAGCCACATATAATTCATAGTGTTTCTTGATTTTTTAAATTCTTGTATCTGATTTTTCCTCAGATATATTAATGTCACATGCTTTATGTTTAATCTCACTAATTTGGCCTTTCATTGTCTACTATGACTACATTTTCTTTTGGGTCCCTGTTTTTTGTTAGAATATTTACATAATGACATCTGTTTCCCTATTTTCAATGTTTTGCCTAAAATTTATTTTTGCTATTCCTCTGTTTGGATTGGTATCCAGTTGCTGTCTTCTGTGTTCTGGTCTTGAGTTTTTACCCGGTGTTTTTTATTTTCTGCTGCTCCTTTGATTTTCTATTGAGTTGTCTAGTTGTATAACTTTATTAATAATTTCTGAATTTTTAATTCTTGCCATTGTATGTTTGTTTTCTTGCATCTTATTCAATTTGCCATATGCTGTGCTGCATTTTGCCTCAGCTCCTTCATCTCTTGAAGAATTCTAAATATTAATCTTTTGTATACTACCTTAGATAATTCTAAGAAGTTCTCTTCCTCTGTAAATTTTGATTATTTGTTTTGGGAGCTTTCTGAAGAGATCATGGTCCTCCCCTTTAAGTGCTTTGAGATGGATAGCTGTTTCCTGTTGTGTTCTAGTTTCTTGTTTTGAAATGGACAGTTTACTTTTCTTATATGGATTCAGCTCAGGTGTTCATGTACCTGGTTACCAAGTGCATGGTACAGGTTCTTACCTACCATCCTAAATGGGCAAAGTTATTTTGTATAAGCACAAGTGTCTGGCTGCAGCCACTGTGAGGATGATGTATCCCCTAGTCATGGTGTCCCTAGGAGTGAAATAGATAATCAGCCTACTAAATATTTACTTGATCTGTATGAAAGGACGAATTCTAGGTCAGGGGAACAGCAGTGTAACTCAAATCACCAGATGAGAGACTCATGGTCCCTCAATCAATTCCCAGACTTGAGTGAGTTTAAGGACCCACAATCCCTCGAATGAAGGAGAGGCCAGGTCCCTTTGAGGAAGAATTCTAATACCCAGCCAAAAATTTATACTGTTAATCTTTCTCCTGCACCTCCCCAAAGGGATCTACAGCCTTTTATGAGAGTGGCTGTTCACTGGGGGAAAGGAAATAATCAGACCTTTCGGGGACTACTGGATACTGGCTCTGAACTGACACTAATTCCAGGAGACCCAAAATGTCACTGTGGCCCACCAGTCAGAGTGCAGGCAGACGGAGGTTGGGTTATTAATGGAGTCTTGGCTCATGTTGGTCTCACAGTGGATCCCCAAACCCATCCTGTAGTGATTTCTCCAGTTCCAGAATGTATAATTGGAATAGATATACTCAGCAATTGGCACAACTCCCACATTGGATCCCTGACAAATGGACTGAGGGCTATTATGGTGGGAAGTAAGGTATACTCACATAATCACTGTTGAGGGCTAAAAAAAAAATAGATTTCTGGGTTTTGGAGGGAGCAAATTCCACATTTGGAAATACTTCTCTAATCCACTTGTCAGAAGACAGGAAAGTCTTTTATCTCTGAAAGGGGCTCAGGTCAGTAAGGCGCTCTGTAGTAGAACTGGGCTACTCTTCAAGCAATCCTGCCACTTGGGCAACACTATGGTAACAGGACAGGGATAGCTGTCATGGGAAAATATGCCATGTAGAGTTTACGGAAAGCCCCTACAGGATGACAATATAGACATCCAGAGGTCTGGCAAAAGGCAACTGCTATTTGCAGCAGGCAACTCTACCATTGAAAAACAGCTCCTCATGTGCCACTGGACCCTGATCATGGAACACAAAGTGACCATCTGGTCAGATCTGCTAGTTTGTCAGATCCATGAAGTCATACAGTTGAATAGGTCCAACAGCAATCTTGGTGCGTCTTGTAATGGTATCCAGTGTCTTCCACAACTCTTGTTTTAGTGTTTCTCCCTCAGCTTACACATTACTACTAGTTGAAAGAAAAGGAAAAAAAACTTCATTCATAAATGAGATAACGTCTCCAGGACACAGTATATACTCTGAACCAATCATGATTATATGGTGCTATGGTCCAATGGGTAGAACACATTTGCATCTTAACTAAAGGGTAGAAGTACAGTGGCCCCACTTGCTATCATTCCCAGTTATGCATATGTGTGGATTTGTATTTCCTGTTCCCTCAAATTTAGGTCCTGTTGCTCATCATGCTGACAGATTTAGCAAGCAAAGGAATGAGTCACCATGCAATTAAGAATAATTGGTTGTGATCATCTGGAAAAGATCAGGAGCTGTTATGCACAAGTTTATCAGACTACATGTTTGGCCTTCTGGAGACCTAGTGAGGTTGACAGCTTTCAATATTCCCCTGTCGAATTTTGACCATAAAAAAGGACAAGTGTATAGTCACCTCCTCAGAAGAACATAATGGCCAAAATTCAGATCTTTAGGGGTGAAGATTTAGTCATCCTACCAGTGAACCACACAGACCATCAGGGGTCATAGCTAAGAGTGAAGAAAATCTGGAGTAGGCAGAGAGAATGGAAATAAGAAGTATCAGCTGAGGCCTTAAGACTAGCTGTTTCAGTGGGGGGCATAGTTTATTTGACTATCAATTCTTTCATAAATTTTCTCAGGAAAGGAGAACAAATAGACTCCTGTTGGCAGATAGAATAAATACAAGTGGGTGGACCTGAGGAATACAGTGGGTGATGAGGTTATTGGATCTAGAGACCTGTGGTGTACTGTGCACATTCTACTTCCAGGATAGGGGTACTCTTCCTATCTGCCAGAGAATTGACTGCTGATGGCTGCTCTTGACTGAAAGAAGCTGCTTTGCCCAAGATATGCTCTCTATTTGGAGAGATCTCATATACTATGACTAGCAAATGCTTGGTCTAAAGTTTTAGTCCGTTTGCCTTGATTGGGGTCAACCCTCAATGGCTATCCAGCTCCATAGTTTCCATAGGGATTGGCTTTTCCTGCTTTGAAGTCTTGCTTCTCTTATTCCCTAGGTGTTATTCCTGAGGGCACAGTCCACTGAACATTCTTATGCAAATATTTGCTCAGAATCTGTTTCCAGAGAACCAGTGTAAAACATTAGGCATCATGATTTCAAGTCACAGTTTCATGTCATAATTCTGATTACTATGTTGCAATCTAAGTCACATCAGTGGGGACATTTGTGGTTCAGGCTTATCACTTTCCATGTGGAAGACCTAGGTTTGCTTGCCAGCCAATTCATCTCATACAGTCAGCACCTACCTGTCAGTGGAGGCATATGAGGTCAGACAATTAAGTTTGTGAACTTATCCTAGAAAAAGTGCTGCATACCTCCAGACTGAATATCACTATGGTCACCTTCAAAGTACTCCGTTTGGGAGGCTGTGCACCAACACCAGCACCTTGTCCACCCTTCAAAGCAATTTTGGAGCTCTTTTTCTGGAATGACCATCAGAGCTGTCATCGGATGAGGTCAGACAATTAAGTTTGCAAACTCATCACACCTCATTGCTTAATATCACCATGGTCAGCTTCGAATTGCCCCCCTTGGGAAGTTACATACTGATGCCAGCACTTAGTCCACCCTTCAAATCACTTTTTCTAGGAGTTCACAGACTTAATTGTCAGACATCATATGTGTCACTATGATGCTGAACACTTTTTAGAAGAGTTTCAAAACTAAGATGGACTAGGAAGAAAGACTTGGCTGCCTACTTCTGAAAGTCACTCAACACAAACTCTCTGAGTCACAATAATGAGATCCACAACAGATCATGGAGATGGCACAAAATCATACAACATTTTGTTTTGTTGTGCTTGGAGTCACCATGAGTCCAGTGTTGACTTGGTGGCAACAAATCCTATATGAAATTCTAAATGTAAGAGAGTCTGGGAAATGTGGTGTTTAGTCTTCCAAATCCTGGATTACTGGGAAACATACCTGAATGGGAGTAGAGTAGGTGAAAGGGAGTTAATCCACAGTGCCAACATGTCAGCAAATAACATCTAAGATGCCTAACAGTGTGTTGATCTGCCTTCCAAATTAGGAAATGGTGGCTGTTAATTATTGTTTCTTGGAGCAGGGAGAACATTTCCTTCTACTGTAATATCTTTGTTCAGAGTGCTTTCTCCTTTGGAGTAGCTAATAACACCAACAGGCCTGAAGCAGCATAGTTGCTCAGATTTATGCCTAGAATAATTCTCTATCATGGCCACTTAAAAGCTTTGTGAAGGAAATGTATTCATGGAGGATTTAATACTGATCCAGGCATACTGTGAGGTGACTTCTTGTTGTCACAGAAATTCTGTTTTGAATATTACCATCTGGAAAAACAGAAGCGAAGACTCAGGAGTTAAATCTTTTTGTTTGTTTGTTTTTAGTGGCATAGTGGCAGTTGTAGGATGTGAACTTGCATCTGGCTGCTAAGCCCATTATCTTTCCATAATACCATGATAACTTTTGAAAAGCAGTGACCAAGTTGTCCTTTTCAATCAGAGTCTAGTTGAACTGATTACTCTGTGGGGTGGATGGCACTAAGAGTTCAAAGTTTATAGTTCCCCCAAAGGTATCAACCTCTATTTTGGTCTCAATGCTGTGCAGTGTATCCTGGGCAGAAACCTATCCTGTGTGCATTGGACACTATGGGAACCAGTCCAGATAGACCTTGGAGCTGGACATGGCTCTAACCCTAATCCCACGAAATCAGATTAGAGTTCAGACCTCATTGGAAGCAATCTCTTTGTGTCTTTACAACAGTGCACAGTTTTTCCAGGGATCTATGGATAAGACAAGTTTAAAGCCAATGTGTGCAGCTGGAAAATCTTAAGTAACCTCATCATGCCAAAGGACAAAAGGTCAGAAACCTATGTTGGCAAACTGGACAGCAATTTGAAACTTATCAGTTATTTACCTGAACATATGGAAAGAATTTTCCCATCTCTGTTTAATCTGGTCCAAGAATTGCGTTTATGAGATGGAAACAAATATTTATGAGTATGTACACTGTGCATTGGGCACTGAGCAAGGCAGCTCTACAAACGAATCCTCTCAAGCACACTATGATTTGGAGATCATTATCCTGCTTTAGGGATAAGGCAAATGGGGCTTGGGGAAATTCAGTAAATCAACCAAAGTCCCCACACCGATGAACACCAGGCAGAAATTCAAATCCAGCCTGTCTGAACCAAAGCCCAGGCTCTGCCTGATACACAAACACACTAAAGAAGTGAGGAAAGACAAGGTGAGTATTGCTGAACTAGTTTTATCTGTAGACCTCATACTTCCTCAGAGTCCCTTTGCTGGAATGCATTTGCTCTGTCTCCGCAATTATAGTTTTTCTGTGAAAAGGAAGAACTCACAGATGGTGCACGTATCTCTCCTCCAAGGCCTCTTCACTATGATGGAAATATATCCTCCAGGGGGATCACTGAGCACATGTAGTCTTTGTGCTTTGAACAGAATGGACACCTGCACACACAAAGCTCACATTTTGCCCTCTACGCTCACATGCACACACACAGTTCCTCCCATTCTGTCTCTCTCACAACACACCTGTTATTACCTCTTAACAAAGGCTGTTTTGTCCTGTAAAAGCACCAACTCAAAAGGAAAACATAAACCATATGGAGGGAATGGCAGAAGGGAATTTCTTAAGCAAGTAAGTGTGACAACTTGTCTCAGGAGTTTTCCCTTGGGGTGAAGAAGACATAAAGGGAGGTGGTGCTCACCTGCCCTGGTATTCTTGCCAACTGCAGATTGCTTCCAATTTTAATGGAGGAAAACGTCCCTTTCCTAGGACCCCTCAGTCCATGTCAGATGGAGGCAAAGTCTAGAAATGTCAGCTGCTAGAGAAACTGAATATCACACAGCAGACTCCTGAATATTGAAGGAAAATGGGATGTTCCTCTGCTGAGATTATCTCTAAATCCCAGGCAATCAAGAGATGATATAAATTTGGTATCAATTCATATAGTTTTCCAATTGTAGTCCTAGCTAATCTGTATGTAACTGTACAAAATGGCAGTTCAATAAAATATTTTTAAAATTATCTCATGAAATAGAAAACACCACAGACCACAGGGAATTTTCTAGTTGTTTTTAATAAAAATGTTCTAAAGAATCCAAGTGTCTGATATGACACAGTCATCTCCAAAATTAACTGTTACAAAGTTTGATTTCCTCTTATTTTGTGTATCTTCCCCTATAGGAAAGAAAGAAGACCTTAATGAGATAAGTAAGAATAGATACAATGACCAGTGAAGAACTGAGAGTCATGCAGGTGGTAGAGAAGAGATTTTAGTGATCATTTGCCCAACTTCCTAGTTTTACAAATAAAGGGTCAAGAGGCCCATAATTGCTGCCCAAGATGGCTCTCCCAGATTAACAGCTGGTCAGGCAGGAGCTGAGCAAGATTCCCATCTGTCTTCTGACCCAAATCCACTGTTTGTTCCACTATATTACCTGCCCAATGGGAAAATATAAGGGGGTAAAAGTTAAGCCTGAAACTTCACCCACAAGGGTGTAATCTGTCCATAAGACAAAAGAAAAACAATTGTTAAATAGACACTATCTTTAAAATGATCCCTCATATAGAATTCATCAGACTGTGACTATTCTGGTCTAAATGTGGAGAAATACTAATTGCCCACTCTCCTTCTCCTGTGATTGATTAGATGGGGCAGTATTTTGTATCCACAGCTCCTGATACAATTCTAGGAAGCATCTTGGGCACCAAGAGGGTTGCAAACCAACACTTACTATTATTTCTGTCTCAGATTATATTTTCAGGGTCTATGAATATCTCATGTTCTAATTCCATTTGTCACAAAACAAGCCAACATCTGCCTTTTGTTATTTCTAATCCTCACCATTTTTGAAACATTCATAGAACATTTTGAGTAAAACTGCTTTTATAAAAAGTCTTTGGCAGGCCTTGGGCACAGTCATACTGTTTGTTGGTTGAAGGCTAACATTCTCACCCAGCTCCTTGACACCAACACGCCGAAGTGTTCATAGCACCGAGGGGGCAGGATGCTCTCTGAGGATACAAGTGGAGTTTGCCCAGTGGGCAGGGTTTCACAACCTCTGGAAATGAAAATGAAGATGTGAACCAAGCAATATGCGATGGGAGGTAGTTTTACAGACTTAGTTTGAGGCAAAGATAAGATTTCTTTCCCCATACCACATATTGTCATTTTAAAAATTCTGTCTCTGCCTTTCACTTTTTATGAGGAGACTCTAAGAAAAACAAAAATTTATTAAAGTATGTTTTGGGCTAACGCAGAAATTGACAAATAAAGCTAAAGTCCTTCAAAGAAGGTTTGGAAGAAGCTCCCCTACATCCTGTTTCCACAGGGAGTACAGAGGGAATGCTTCTGAGAAAGAAGGAAAGGAAATTTGTTCTGCTTTGGCCAAAAGAAATGGAAGGGTGACTTCAGAAGATGGGAAGGGCAGACTTCAAGTCATGATTCCTCAGCAAGAGTTTGGTGAATCCTTTTGAGGTATAGCACAGTAGCCCCTTAACAAGGGAGGGGAAACCCTTCATTAAGCCATGTTTTAAATCAACCATTTATCCACCCATATTAATGTGCAATCCTCTGAAACAAGTGAGTCATAGCTGTTGGCTGGGGTCACAGAGAAAATGAGACTTTAGTGTACAGTTGACATAAATGAAGGCACTCTTCCACAAGGTATTGTAAAATCATCCTTTTTAAAAGTCTTGTCGATGCTTCATAAATCCAACTTAATTCAGGACACATGAGAATAAAGAATACCACATATAAAATAAAGTGAAAAATCAGAGGAGGCAGAGCCAAGATGACAGACTAGAAACACATCTCCTCAATTTCCTCTGAGAACTAAGGTCTAGAAAAACAAATGAAAGGAGCAGTGTGGACATCTGGGGAAATCCAAGATCTGGCATAGGGTTGTGGGATTGGACTGGACAATAGGAAGGGGGAAACTACCTCCATTGGAGGCAAGGCAGTGGTGCACTGAGTCCTGCTTCTTCTGGCACATCACTTGAGGAGACTGCAGGTATGGATGCCTTCTGTGTTAACCAGGAGTCTGGGACTGGGACTGGGACTGCCAAGCCTGTGAGCCTGGCATGAGCTGGCTACTATGCTGAACTGTAGTGCTTAAATAAACAGCATATCCCACAGCAGAGAGACTGTGCCTGGGATGGACACCTCTAGAGACCCCAGCAGGTGACCAAGGGTGCCAGCAATGCTCCCTCTTCTCTGAGCTGTGCCGTAGCTCCTGCTGACTCAGTGCAGCACAGGTGGCTCAGGATGGATACCATCTTGGTCAGCTGAGAGTGCAGCAGAGGTGGCTCAGGAAGGGCACCATCTTGGTCAGCTGAGAGACAGAGTTAGCCATGCCTGAGGTCTCACCTGGGACTAATTCTCATGCTGAGCAACAGTGCCTGTCTGCTTAGTGCTTCTCCCAACAGAAAAGGCTGTTTTTAAGACAATCATACCTAGAGATTGTGGTGGGGGCTGGTGGTTGGGTGTGGCAGTGTCCTAACTCCTCCCTTACATGAGCCATGTCATACAATTGGGGATGGCTTAAAAGGCATAGTCTTTGTCAGCCAGGAGGTGGGGCCCATAACCCTGAGGGTCTAGTTACTTTCAGCTGTGGCTGGTCAATGCCTCTCTCAGCGGAAAGGAAGTTTTTATGACAGGAGTGACTAGAGAAGGCAGCCATGACAGGGGCCTGAGTGTGGTGGTGCCACTTACACTACCCTTCACTGAGCCATATCATAGTGTCAGTTGATGGCCCTCCAGAGACTCCATAAGTGGGCCACCATCTTTGCCAAACAGGAGGTGGGGCCTGCCACCCCTGAGGGCCTGGCTGATTTTGGAGGCTGCTAGGCAGCACCACTTACAGCAGGAAAGTAATTTTTAAGACTAACACAACTAGAGAACACAGTAGTCTCTGGCAGCCAAGTGTGGTGGCATCCTTCTCTCCTCACTTCCCTGAGCTACTCCATAGTCTCAACTGGTGTGATGATGGAGAGTTGGGACAAGAAGCTTGCCACCTTCAATAGAAAGGAGATGGGAACTGCCAACCCTGATGGTCCAGTTGGGGCAAGTCACTAAGCCAAGCAGTATCATAGGGCTTGAGAGAGTCTGTGTTGCTGGAGGAGATATACCTAAGTGAACTGTACCTAGAGAACCCAGTAGCAGCTGGTAACAAAAATCTAGCAGTGCTCTTATTTACTGTCCTCTTATAGCTATGCCACAGCTTCTGTTTGTGTAACACTAGAGCAACAGAACAGCTTCTTAATAACATGAAGACAACAATCAATATCCAACCATTTAAAGACACAGACCACCAGGGCTCCAGAAAATTCCCAGAAATAGAATAAAAAAGCTACCCAGATGAAGAAGCCTTTCTAAAATTATTGAAGGTAGAATACAAAAGAATTATGTATTGAGCCCTTCTAGAGATTAAGCAAAATGCAGTAAAACAAAATGAAAAATTAAATTATATGAACTGCTATAACATCAGTGATCTGAAATCCAGCAGACCAATGATAAAATTACACAATTAGACAATACAATGCAAATCCAAAAGAGGAGGATGGAAAAACTGAAATACAGAATCAGTGAGCTTGAAGATAAAGCAGCTAACACCAGCATTCAAGAGGAGAAATCACATAAAAGAAACATGAAAAATGAAGAAGCATTAAGAAGCATGTGGGACTCTATCATGAGGAATAGTCTACAAATAACTGGAATTCCTGAACAGGGAAGGATAGCAGAAAATACAGAGAGAATAACTGAAGAGTTGATGGCAGAACACTTCCCTGAAATCACAAAACATGCATTCAAAATGTTTATTGAACACCACAAATACTAGACCCCAAAAGAAAGAGACCAAAGCATGTTATAATTAGCCTTAATAAAATAAAACATAAAGAAAGGCACTTAAAGGCAGTGAGGCTTAAACCAAAACTAAGGTACAAAGGGAAGCCCTGTAGGCTTTTGTCTGACTTCTCAGAAGAAACCAGACTGGTAAGAAGATAGTGGGATGACCCACCCAAAGGTTGAAGGAGAACAACCTCCAACCAAGACTGAAAAATTGTCTCTTAAATACGATAGTGAAGTTAAGTTATTTGCAGATAAACAGAAGCATAGAGACTTTGCAAAAACCCAACCAAAACTACAAGAAATACTGAAAGAAGCTGTCTGTTTAGAAAAATAATACCAGCAAATGTATATGTAAGGACACAACATCCAGAATTCTACTTAGTTAGGGAAGTCATTAAGCCTAAACAAAGCTAAAATATTAAGTTAGGGAACCAATTATCTTAACACGAAAACTATGACATCATCACAGTATGAAGAAGGACGTATTACAGTAGATACAACCCTTTCAGATGGAGAGGAAATTAAGAAGATATACGGAAGTTAAAGATTGATTTAAACTTAGAACATTAACGGTTATCCAGGGGGAGCTGCAAAGCAAACTAACAGTGAGACATATCAAAACAAGAACCATAATACAGAAGTCTCAACAAACACAAAACCAACACTGAAAAAGGTGAAAAGTTAACCCCTAAAGAAAAGTGACTCAGAAAAGAACTTTAAAAGGAACAAATAAAACATCTACAACACAAAAATAAGACACCAAAATGACACCCCTAAACACATATCTATCAATAATTACACTGAATGTAGATGGATTGAAATGCTCCATTAAAGAGGCAGAGAGTGACAGACTGTATCAAAAAACATGATCCATCTGTATGTTGCTTAAAAGAAACACACCTTGGACTCAAAGATATGAACAACTGAAAAGGAAAGGATGGAAAAATATATACCAACCTAGCAACATACAGAGGCAACCAGGAGTGACAATACTAATCTCAGATAAAACAGAGTTTAGTGTAAAATCCACCATCATGGGCAAAGATGGTCACTATTTATTGCTGAAATGCTCAGTACATAAAAAGGATATAACAATATTAATATCTATGCACCTAATACATCAGTTAAACACTGACATCATTGAAAAAAAATGAGATATATCACTCACAATAATAGTAGGAGACTTTAACACTTCACTTTCAATAATGGACAGATCATCCACAAAAAAAACTCAGTAAAGATACAAAGGACCTTACTGCAACAATCGATCAACTAGACCTCACTGACATACACAGAACTTTTTACCCAAGAACAGATAACTACACCTTTTCCAATGCACATGGAGCATTCTCCAGAATAGTCCACGTATTATGCCATAAAGCAAGTCTCAACAAAATCCAAACCCCTGAAATATTGCAAAGCATCTTCTCAGACCATAAAGCTATGAAAGTTTAAATCAATAGCAGAAAAAAAAAATAGGTAGAAATTTGAACTCACAGAAACTGAACAACACTTTCTGAAAAATCCATGGGTCATGGAAGAAATCAAAAACGCAATAAAGAAATTTATGGAATCAGATGTGAGTGAAGACACATCCTACCAGGACCTATGCAATACAGCACAAGTAGTGACTGGAGGTCAATTTATCCCTATCAATGCACACATCAAGAATGAAGAAAGAGCCCAAACTAAAGAATTAACTCTACATCTTGAACAAGCAGAAAATAAAACCAACCTTTGCACACTAGAAAAAATAGGTAATAAAAATTACAGAAGAACTAAATGTGTCATAGAATAGAAAAACAACTGAAAGAATTAACAAAACCAAAAGGTGGTTTTTTGAAAAGATCAACAAAATTGATAAACCATTGGCTAAACTTACAAAAGGAAAACAGGAAAGTAAAGGAGATGGGAGATGTCACAACAGATCTAACTGAAATCAAAAGAATGATAATAGAGTACTACAAAAAAACTGTACTAAATTAGATTTGAAAGCCTAGAGGAAATGGACAAATTTCTAGATCTACGTCACCTACCAAAATTATCACAAGAAGTAGAACAACTTAATAAACCTATGACAAAAGAAGAGATTGAAAAAGCAATTAAAAACTACCAATAAAAAAAGACCTGGCCCAGACAGGTACACAAGAGAACTCTACCAAACTTTAGAGGGGAGCTAAATCCAATACTACTGAGACTGTTTCACAGCATAGAAAAGGATGGAATATTCCCAAATTCATTCTATGAAGCCAATATAACCCTGATATCAAAGCCAGGGAAAGATCCCACTAAAAAAGAAAATTACAGATGAATATCAGTCATAAACCTACAAACAAAAATCTTCAACAAAATTCTAGCCAATAGAAGTCAACAACTTATCAAAAAAATAATTCATCATGACCAAGTGGGATTCATACCAGGGATGCAAGACTGGTTCACCATCAGAAAAACAATTAATGTAATCAACCACATAAACAACGCAAAGAATAAGAATCACCTGATTTTGTCAATTGATGCAAAAAAGGCATTTGAAAAACTCTAACACCCATTCATGTTAAAAACTCTCAGCAAAATAGTAATAGAAGGGAAATTTCTCATTGCAATAAGCAGTATCTATGCAAAGCCAATGGCCTATATCATCCTGAATGGAGAACGACTGAAAGAACTCCCCCTGTGAATGGGAACAAGGGTGTGCACTGTCACCACTTCTATTCAGCATTGTGCTGGATGTTCTAGCCAGAATAATCAGTCAAAATGAAGATATAAAGGGCAACCACATCTGCAAAGAAGAAGAAAAATATCCCTATTTGCAGATTACATGATTGTATACACAGAGATCTCTAAACTAGAAAAAAAAAAAAAACCCACTGTTGTCGAGTCAGGTTCAACTCATGGCAACCCTAGAGGTCAGAGCAGAAATGACCCATACAGTTTCCAAAGAGCACTTGGTGGATTTGAACTGCTAACCTTTTGGTTAGCAGGCATAACATTTAATCCACTATGCCACCAGGGTTTCCTGAGAGAACCCTAAAAAATCCATAGATAAAGTACTGGAACTAATAGAAGAGTTGAGCAAAATATCAGGATATAAGTTTAACATAAATCAGTAGGATACCTTTACACTAGCAAAGAGCTCATCAAAGAGAAAATCAGCAAATCAATATCATTTATAATAGCCTCCAAGAATGTTAAATACCTAGAAATAAATCCAACCAGAGATGTAAAGGTAGTATACGAAGAAACTTACAAGATCCTGCTGCAAGAAAAAAGTGGAGAAACCTACCTTGCTCACAGATAAGAAGACTTAACATTGTGAAAATGTCTGTTTTAACCAAAGCAATCTACATATACAATGCAATCCCAATACAAATTTCAGTGTCATTTTTAAATGAGATGAAGAAACAAATCACCGACTTTGGAAAGGGAAGAAACCCCAGATAAGTAAAGCACAACTAAAGAAGGGAACACATTGGGTGTTCTCACAATACAGGACCTTAGAACCTATTACACTGCTGCAGTAGTGTAAACAGCCTGGTACTGGTACAAAAAGAGACATATGGGCCAATGGAACAGAATTGAGACCCAGAAATATCACCATTCTCTTATGAACAGTTGATATTCATATTCAACAAAGGCCCAAAGGTCATAAGTTGGGGTAAAAACTGTCTCTTTAACAAATGGTTTGGCATAATTGGATATCCACCTGCAAAAAACTGAAATAAGACCTGTATCTCATACCTTATACAAAAACTAACTCAAAATGGACCAGAAACCTACGTATCAAACCTAAAACAATAAAAGATCACGCAAGAAAAATTAGTGTCAACAATGGAAATCCTAATACATGACTTAGACTACAAAATTTGAACAACAGTGCACGAACAACAGAAAATATATAAATGGGAACTACTAAGAATCAAACAATTATGCTCATCCAAACTCTTTACCAAGAGAGTTAAAAGACTACCTACAGAATGGGAAAAAATATATGGCAACTACATGTTGGATTGACATCTGATTTCCATAATCCATAAGGTATTGAAAATGTCAACAAGAACAAGAAAAAGGTAAACAACTCAACCAAGCAATGGGCAAAGGAGATGGAGAGACACTTCACTAGAGATGTTCAGGCAGTCAAAAGACATGTGAGGGAATGCTCACGATCATTAGCTATTAGAGAAATCCAAATCAAAACTACAATGAGCCACAATGGGGTTCACAATGTTGAGTCCCAGTGGCAACATGAAAAAAAGGGGATCTTCCCTAAGAACTCCACTAAAAGACCACAATTGATGATCCAGAGGCCTGGAAGTTCCCCTGGGAGCATGGCCTCCAGACCTGATGCTGCCCCTGAATATAGGTCATTATTGAAGTCAACTCTTCAGATAGGAATGGATTGGACTCAGGGACACAGAGTGATCATATTGTGTGTGCACTTTATGGTTTTATGCATCTATAAGATGTCAACCTAGTGGCCTCTTACTATAAGGGGGGTAGAGTGGGTGGAGAGGAGGGGATATGAGATTGTTGAGAGGATATGACATGTGTGGAACAGAAAGGATGTATATGCTGTCACCAGGCAAGAAGAGCAGAGGGAGCTGCAGATAGGCCGGCATGCTGGTTTGAATTGTAGTGTAAATTTTCAGTCCATTACAAAAATAATAATAATAAACAAAACCACTACAGAGAGATACCATCTCACTCCAACAGTGTTGGCAGTAACAAAACAACAAATGTCGGAGAGGCTGTGGAGAGACTGGAACTCTCCCATACTGCTGGTAGGAATGCAAAATGATATAAACTCTTTGGAAAGCAATTTGGTGTTTCCTTAAAAAGCTAGAAATAGAAATACCATACTATCCACCAAACCCACTGTTTGGAATATATGCTACAGAAGTAAAGGCAGCCACATGAACAGATACAAATGTAGACAAATGTTTATTGCAGCTCTGTCCACAATAGCAAAAAGGTGGTTTTAACCTAGATGCCTATCAACAGATGAGTGAATAAACAAACTGTGGTACATATATTCAGTGGAACATCATGCAATGATAAAGAACAATGATGATATTAGGAAGCATCTCATAACCTGGTTTCAACGAGAAGATGTTATGCTGAGTGAAATCAGTCAGCGGCAAAAGGACAAATATTGTACGAGCCCCCTGATATAATGACTGGAAAATAGACTTATGTATGAAAGAAAAGACTTTTTGATGGTTACAGGCGGGAGAGGGATGCACTGGGTTGGTCATAGATTAGATAGTAGATAGGAATTTTGTTAGGTGAAAGAGGTGACAGCATGCAACAGAGAGCAAATTAACGTAAATGGGCTACACCACAACTGAAATGTTTTCTAAGCTCAACCTAATATTTCAAAGGTTAGAGTAGCAGGAACACGGGACTGGGTACTGTGTTTTCAGGGGACATCAGGGCCAACTGGTGTAACTAGTCTTCTGCTAAGAGAGTCTTCTGCACTCTGTATTGGTGAGCTGCATCTAGAGTCTTAAAAGCTAGCAAACTACCATCTGAGGTACACCAAATGTCCCAACTCATCTGGACCAGATGATGAAGAAAAACAACAAAGACAAGACAAAAAGAGACCAGGAGACAGAAGGACCCGTACGAATGGGAGACTGTATCAACATGAGACCAGAAGAACCAGATAGTGCCTGGCCACCATCAAAGGCAGCTGTGATGGGGGACACAAGGTAGAGTCCCTGAGACAACACACGAAAAAGGGTTGCAGCTCAAGAATTCTACTAAAAGACCAGAAATGATGGTCCAACGGCCTGGAGGATCCCATGGGAACACAGCCCGTAGACCTGCTGCTCGCCCTGACCAGAAGACATTACTGAGGTCAACTCTTCAGACAAAAACAGAATGGACTTGGAGACACAGTGAGACCGTGTGATATGTGTCCTTTATAGTGCAATACAGTTATAGGAGGCTGTCCTACTGGTTTCTTTCTAGATGGGTGAGTAGAAGGTAGAGAAGAGGGGACAGGTGCTTGTTAAGAGGATGCATTAGAAATATGGAGTGAAAAAGAGAAATGTGCTATCACTAGGTGAGAAAAGCAGATGGACTGCCGATAAGCAGGCATGAAAAATTGATTTGGATTGTATATTTTCACTTAATCACAACAAAATAAAAAGAATGGAAAAACCATTTTAAAAATAAAGTGAAAAATCAAATGTGGATTTAGAATATTAGAGTTAGAATTCTTTGTCACTTTCTGGCTGGTCGACCTTCGAAAAACTTTTCTCTAAGCCTCGGCTTCCTCATTTATAAGTGAGAGTTCTTTTGTGGGAGTTAGAGGAGAATGGTAATTAAATAGTGGTAAAGGAGAGAACAATGAGGATACCCCAACAGCTGTAAAGGACTCCTGAATCAACAGGAGGGTTCATTAATGCCCAGCTAGTTGCTGACCACACATTAGAGGTCAACTATCTTCCCTGAAACACTGGGGAGGCATTGCATTGGTTTTTAAAATTTTATAAAATATGACCTCATCATGAAATCTTTAACAAATAGAAGTGTTTCCACTCCTTTAATTGAAAACATTTCTAAAATATTCATTTAGACTATTTTCGTTCCTTATTCAGTAAAACACACATGACTGAACAGGATGTTGATTTCAGTGCTCTCCCAATGTAAATCTGGGCCAGATTTCATTGGGAAGGCAACAGAGAAGAAACTGGGCTCCTATGTGGTCAAAGCAAGTCCTCAAGGTTCACCCGTCAGTCCATCCTCGTGCCTGAATCTGGTAGGACTGTTGTACATCTGACCCACTCTGTCACCCCTAAACATGCTGCCCTTTAGTGTTTCACAGTAAATGTAGCTCATTCGTCCTTTTGCTCTGTCAAAGTCTCTGGAGTCATCCTTTATTCCTCTCTCTCAATCCCACCTTTACTTTGCCAGCAAATTTTGTGGACTTTACCATCACAGCATACCCAGAATCATACCACACCTCACCACTTCACGACTACCAGCAGAAATCAAGCTGCCACTGTTTCCCACGAGATTATTTCAGTAGTCTAAAATAACCTCCTTGCTTTTGTTTACATCCACATTAGGCCAGAAGTAATCCTGTTACATGAAAGTCAGATCACAATACTCCTCTATTCCAAACCCTCAGATGACTCCTCCATTTCACGAGGTAGATGTCAAAGGCCTTGCAGTGGCATACAAGCTTCTACAAATCAAGACTCATTTTCTCTCTAGCCTCATCTCCAACCATTGTCTCTCCACTCTCCCCTGGCCTCTTTGCTGTTCCTTGAACATACCAAACACTCTCTTGCTTCAGGGCTTTTTCATTTGCTGCTCTCTAACCTGGAATGCGCTTCCCCTAGAAACCTGCCTCACTAGCCCCTCATCACTTTTTGGTCTGTATTCAAGTACCATTGTCTTAAGGAAGACTTTCTTGACCACCTGTCTGAAATAGAGAGTTTCTCTCCACTTTCACCTCCCCATGCATATTTTCTAAGGCTCTTTTCTTCTTTCTTTTACTTATTGGCACTTGAGATTTTCAAATGTATTGCGTATATGATTCATTCTTGCTGTTTTATTTTTCTCTACTGTTACTAGAATGCAAGACCCATGAGAAGAGAGAATTCAACACATCTAGAACAGTGTTAACACTAAGTAAGCACTCAGTAAAAGATTTCTTTTTATTGTGATTAAGCAAAAGTGTACAATCCAAATTAAATTTGCATGCCCACCTGTCTGCAGCTCCTTCTGCTCTCCTTGCCCGGTGACAGCACACTCGTTTTTCTTCTATATATGTCATATTTTCTTAACAATCTCCTGTCCTCTCCTCTCCACCTTCTCTCCCTTCTAGTAAGAGGCCAGTAGGACAACATCCTGTAGATGTATAGAACCATAAAGTACACACACCATATGGTCACATTTTGACCCCAAGTCCAGTCCATTCCTGTCCAAAGAGTTGACCTCAGTAATGTTTTCTGCTCAGGGGAAGCAGCAGGTCTAGGGGCCATACTCCCAGGGGAACATTTAGGCCTCCAGACCATCAGTTGAGGGCTCTTACTGGAGTTCATGTGGTGCACCCACCTCTTTTTCTGGTGTTGCCACTGGGACTCGACATTTGCCCCATCACAGCTGTCTTTGGTGATGGGCAGGCACCATCGGGTTCTTCCGGTCACTTGTTGATGCAGTCACGCACTCACATGGGTCCTTCTGTCTCCAGGGCTCTTTTTCCCTCTCTTTTTTGTTCTTAGTGATCATCTGTTCCAGATGAGCTGGGACCATTTGGTGTACCTCAGATGGCACCCTGCTGGTTTTAAGACCTCAGATGCCACTCAACAATGTGGGCAGAAGACTCTCTTAGTAATAGGCTAGTTATGCCAATTGACCTTGACATCCACTGAGAGCAGGCTCCCCAAACCCCTGCCCCTGCTACTCTATCCTTGCAATGTTGGGTTAAGATTAGAAGAGTTTTCAGTTTAAACTGAAGTCTGGTTAAGTTTATCTTCTTCTACTGCGTGCTGTCATTTCTTTCACCCAACCAAATTTCTATCAACTGTCTAATCTATGACCAGGTGTCTCCATCCCTCCCCTCCCTGGTAGCTGTCAAAGAGTCTTTCCTTCTGCACATGAGTCTATTTTTAAGTCCTTATAGCAGGGGTCTAAAGCAATGTTTGTCCTTGTGCCACTGACTGATTTCACTCAACATAATGTCTCCCAGTTGAAACCAGGTTATGAGATGCTTCCAAAAATCATCATTGTTCTGTATCATTACATCGTGTTCAATAGTTTGTTTATCCACTTATCTATTGTTGGGATTCTGCTTCAGTTCCATCTTTTTGCTATTGTGGACTGTGCTGCAATAAACATTCATGTGCATATATCTGTTCATGTGACTGCCCTTGATTCTGTAGGATATAATCCGAGATGTAGGATTACTGAATCAAATGGTGTATCTATTTCCAGCTTTTTAAGGAAGCGCCAGATTGCTTTTCAAAGAGGTTGTACCCACCAGCAGTGTAGGAGAGTTCCAATCTCTCCACAGCTTCTCCGGCATTTGTTCTTTTGTATTTTTTGGATCATGGCCAACCTTGTTGTTTCGAGGTGGTATCTCATTGTAGTTTTGATTTGGATTTCTCTAATAGCTGATTGTGAGCATTTCCTCATGTGTCATTTGGCTGCCTGGATGTTCTCTTTGGTGAAGTCTCTGTCCATCTCCTTTGCCCACAGCTTAATTGGGTTATTTACCTTTTCCTTGCTAATATTGTAGATTATGGAGATCAGACAACAGTCTGACATGTAGTTGCCTAATATTTTTTCCATTCTTTTAATTCTTTTGATAAAGTCTTTGGATGAGCAAAAGTATTTGATTTTTAGTAGTTTCCTTGTATCTATTTTCTCTTCTTTTGATTGAACTTTGTTAGTCAGATTTTGAAGTCTATCCAAGCTGTGTACTAAAACTTCCCTTGTTGACTCTATTTTTTCTAACATGATACATATTGTTTTAGGTTTGATATTTAGGTCTTTTATCCACTTTGAGTTAGTTTTCTGTAAGGTGTGAGATATGGATCTTATTTCAGTTTATTGCAGACGGATAACCAATTTGTCCAGCACCACATTGGTCTATATGTCTCTTTTTGTACCATGAGCAGACTGTTTGGAGTACTGTGGTAGTGTAATAGATTCTAATGTTGGGTAGTGTGAAGCCTCTTACTGTGTTCCTCTTCTTCAGTAGTGCTTTGTTTATGTGGGATTTCTTCCCTTTCCAAACAAAGTTGCTGATTGTTTCTCCATCTCATTAAAAAACGTCACTGGAATTTGTATTGGGATTTCACCGTATATGTAGATCCCTTCAGGTAAAATAGCCATTTTCACAGTGTTAAGTCTTCCTATCCACAAGCAGGGTATGTTTCTCCAGTTATGTAAGTCTCTCTTGGTTTCTAACAGTAAGGTGTTGTAGTTTTCTTTGTACAAGTCTTTTATATCTCTAGTTACATTTATTCCGAGCTATTTTACCTTCTTGAGGGCTTTAGTAAATGGCATTGATTTGATGATTTCTTTGTTAACAGTCTCGTTGTTGGTATAAAGGAATCCTACTGATTTACTTACGTTTATCTTGTATCCTGCTACTTTGCTGAATTCTTCTATTAGTTCAAGTAGTTTAGTTATGAATTCTTTAAGATTCTCTGCATATACAATCATATCATCTGCAAATAGGGAGATTTTTACTTCTTCTTTGCTGTTGCTTATGCCATTTATTTCTTTGTCTTGCCTACTTGTTCTGGCTGGAACTCCTAGTACAATATTGAATAGAAGTGGTGAGAGTGGGCATCCTTATCTAGTTCTCGTTCTCAGGGGGAATTCTTTCAGTCTTCATTCAGGATGATGTAGGCAGTTGGCTTTGCATAGATGCCCCTTACTGTGTTGAGGAATTTCCCTTCTATGCCTATTTTGCTGAGAGTTTTTAGTATGAATGGGTGTCAGACTTTGTCAAATGCCTTTCCTGCATCAATTGACAAAATCAAGTGATTCTTATCCTTTGTGTTATCTATGTGGTGATTACATTAATTGTTTTCTGATGATGAGCCAGACTTTCATCCCTGGTGCAAATCCAACTGTGTCATAATGAATTATTTTTTTAATATGTTGTTGAATTCTATTCACAAGGATTTTGTTGAAGATTTTTGCATGTAGTTTCATGAGTGATATTGGTCTGTAATCCTCCTTTTTTGTGAGATTTTTTCCTAGCTTTGGTATCAGCATTATGCTAGCTTCATAAAATGTATTGGGGAGTACTCCATCCCTTTCTACACTGTGAAATAGGCTCAGTAGTATTGGTGTTAACTCTTCTCTAAAAGAGTGGTGGAATTCTCTGGTGAAGCCATCTGGGCCAGGATTTTTTGGGGTTGGTAGTTTTTTGATGACTTTTTCAATCTCTTCCTTTGTGATGGATTTATTAATGCTCTAACTTCTCCTTGTGATAATTTTGAATCCAGAAATTTGTCCGTTTCTTCTAGGTTTTTGAATCTGTTAGAGGACAGTGCTTTGTCGTATTCTGTTATGATAATTTCAGTTTCAGTTGGGTCTCTTGTGACACCTCCCAACTACTGCTGTATATCCCTCTTTTTAGTGTGATAGTGTCATAGTTTTGATGATATGATCACTGGTTCCCTTCTTTTAATATTGTATCTTTGATTTAGTTTTGTGCCTTCCCTAACTGAGTAGGTTTCTCGATGCTGTGTCCTGCATTGCGTCCTTCAATATGCATTTAATTGTTTTGTTTTTCTAAGCAAAAAGCTTCTTTCAGTATTTCTTGTAGTTTTAGTTTGTTTTTTACAAAGTTTCTAAGCTTCTGTTTGCCTGCAAACATCTTAATTTCGTCTTCATATTTGAGAGACTGTTTTGCAGGATATATAATTCTTGGTTGAAAGTTTTTCTCCTTCAAGGCTTTGAATGTGGCATCCCATTGCCTCCTTGCCTACATTGTTTCTGCTGAAAAGTCAGACGAAAGCCTACAGCATTACCCTCTGAATGTTAGTTTTGCTTTGAGCCTTGCTGCGTTTAAGAGCATCTGTTTATGTTTCATTTTATTAAGTTTGACCATAATGTATTCTGGTGTCTTTCTTTTGGGATTTAATTTTTGTGGCATCTGGTACATGTCTTGGATATCTGTGTAGTTCCATGAGTGGTATTGGTCTGTAATTCTCCTTTTTTTGTGAGATCTTTTCCTAGCTTTGGTATCAGCATTATGCTATCTTCATAAAATGTATTGGGAGTACTCTTTTGTAATTTCACAGAAGTTTTGTGTCAGCCACTCTACACCAGTACTCTGCATCTTCAGCCATTTACTTTACTTGTATGCACTCAGCTCAGGTGTCCAGGTAGTTGGTCATTGAAAGTGTGATGCAGACTCTCACTTATAATCCTAGATAGGCAGGGGTGATTGGTGTAGGCATAGGTATCTGGCTGCACTAGGGGTTCAAATGCTGAGCAAGACAAGGGACAGCCACTCTTGAGTGTCTGTGAGCAAAGTATGCCTCTGTTCCCTGGAGTCCATTGGTAGGTGAGTTTTGTAGCTAGACTATGGGGACTCAGTGCTGTTGACTGCAAGAGCTAGGATGACCACTTATTTTTGGACCCTTTTGTCAGGTGGCTAGATGCCATACATGGAGCTACCAGTCCTTATGCCCCTGATATGAGTAGGTGAGGACCTTGCTTAATAGGCAGAGCAATGTCAAATATCAGTACCCACCTGTCCACCAGATAGCTGATACAGTTTAAGTTGGACATAAAGTAGATATCCTGTTGTTCTGTACCAATAAAGGCTTATGTTGTTGAAACGGGCCCACAAAAGTCTATGCATGAGTGAAATGCATTGAAAAGCACATGGACCCCTTTTGCCTGCACCTAGGCAAAGGAAATGTTACTGCCTTGGGTTTCTGGCTTAGGGGAGCTGACAGGTTATTTTTTCCTTTTATGTATTCCATCTTCATGGCTTGGAGAATGGTTCAGGGCACATGCCAGGTCCTACTTCTGGCCCAGCACACATGTCTACCTCTGAAACCAGCTTGGAGAGTGAGTAACAGAGCAAGTAAACAGGAAATGGAGTTTTCTTTTTCCTTTTTTTTTTTTTTCACTCAAAGGAGTGTTTTTTGTTCTGTGTAGACAGATGCAGGTACTTATCTTTTGACAGCTGAGCCCTGCTTTTCCTTAGTTCTGGAGACATTAAAGGACTGTCTGTGACTCAGTGTCTCCTGATACACAAAACATGTTTGAAATGCTATTGGTTGCCTCACAGCACTCACATCAGTGGATCTGGCCTGTGGGGCACTGGTTTCTGCTGGGTCAGGTCTGGCAACACTTTACTGCTTCTAAGCCATCTTTCTCTCCCCTGTCACTCAGTCTGACTCCTCACCTTTGTAATAATTAAACGAGTCACTTGGTTTTTTTTCAAATCTTTAAGAGAGATCACAGGAAATGTGTGACTACTTCGCATCTTTGCACCCCCTCCTAATTTTTTAATTATGAATGAATGACATGGCAAAAACTAAGCTGACTGTAGTAATTTAAAAAGATAGAGAATGTAAATGATGCATAAGTAGCAGTTCAAGACTAGGAAGACTGGTGCCATCAGGGATCAAAGTCCTCCCACTTTCCATTCTCCATCTTTAACCCATAGGTCTTCATCCACAAGCTTTTTGCCTCATAGTTGCAAAATGTCTCTTGCACCACTGGACAGCATGTTATTTTTCCAAAGAAGGAAGTCAAGGGATGGAAACTAAGAAACAGCAGCATTTGTACTAGAAAAGCAAAAACTGCTCCCAGAAACCCTTGACTTATATAAATGTTAACAAGAATTATGTTACATGGCCATTTCTAGATGAAAAACAAATGGCACTCTGGTTCTGTTAGCAAGGGAAAAAACGCCATGGATGGAAGGCAAGTAACTTATAAGACCTTCCATGAAGCTTAGGAGTTTCTGATGCCCTTCAACACCAGCCCAGTAGAGATGTCTATAGCCTTGGGGCAAAGCTACCCAGAGAAGATAATGGAAATGCATGCAAGGAAAGAGACACAGGAAACTGATGGAAAAACTCCCTGTAACTTCTGTTTGTATCCAGGTCCTCAATGCATGGTTTTCCAGCCATGTGATGGTGATACTCTGTTGCATGCCTTAACATAAATGACAGACTTCTGATGTTAGACTTGGCTGTACCACTTAAACCAGTGGTTCCAAAAAGTAAGTTAGCTGGGGAGGTTTGGCAGCTTGTATACACCTCTCCACTTGCCCACTATAATTACCCAGGAATCAAAAGAACCAAACCACTCACTGTCCAGTTTACTCCCACTCCCAACAATACTATATGTGTCAGAATAGAACTGGGCTTCACAGGATTTTAAAATTGTTGTTCTTTTGGAAGTAAATTGCCAGATCTGTCTTCTGAGGCACCACTGAGTGGAGTTGAACCTCCAAACTTTTGTTTAGCAGCCCACTATTTGTGCCACCCAGGGACTCTACAATTTACGGAGCGAATATCAGAATCTTCAGGACAGATTCTCTCCCATCCTCTCAAGCCATGAATATTTATAAAACTATCCCCAGGCAATTCTGATACCCAACAGCAGAGACCCTCTGCCTTAAACCCAAGAAAAAAAATTTAGTATATAAGAGCCAGACAAAATCTTCAACAACGAGGTGTGGATTATTACTACTGGGATAGTACAGGTGCCCAGTGTGGCAGGAAAATAAAAAAGAGAGAAAGACACAGAGGGAGGAAGGGAGCAAGGGAGGAAGGAAGGAAGGAAAACAGCAAAACCAGCTGTCAAGTTACACCAACCCTGACACACAGCAACCCCTGTGTATGTGAGTACAGTTTTCCACAGGGTTATCAATGACTGTTTTAGTCAGCTAGGGCTGCTCTAACAGAAATACAACAGAGTGAACAGCTTTAACAAAGGAAGGTTTATTCTTACATAATCTGGTAGGCTACAAGTCCATATTCAGGGTGTCCACTCCAGGGGAAGGCTTTCCCCTTGTTGGCTCTGGAGGAAAGTCCGGTATTGCATCAGTCTTTGTCCAGGGAGCATCTTGGCACAGGAACCTCGTGTCTTAAGGACGGGCTCTTTCCCCGGTGCTGCTGTCTTGATGGTGTGAGGTTCCCAGTTCTCTTCCTGCTTTTCTTTCCTTTTATCTCTTTTGGGATGAAAGGATTAACTGGGGGGCAAGCCATACTCCAGGGAAATTCACTTTACAGTGGATCAGGGAGGTGATCTTATAAAGGGATTTATAGTCCCACCCTAATCCTTTAACATACAGCATAGGAAAACCACAAAATAGAGGACAGTCACAAGATACTGGGAATCATGGCCAGCCACATGGCTATACATATTTTTGGGGGACACAAATCAACCCATGACAATGACTAATGTTTTGGAAGTAGATCATTAGGCCAAAGGTATAGCTAAGGTATGGTAAGTATGTCACATGCCTTGAATATCATTTGAAGGGGTTGGAATGACACTGAGCAGTTGCTACGAACCACTACAGTTTCCATTGCCAGCTGCGAGAGATCATTCAGCAAGTTAAAACTAATGCTTTCATATTTGAGATCCTCCATGAGTCAAGGCTCTGTTGGTTAGAGTGGTTAAGAGCTATGGCTGCTAACCAAAATAATGGCAATATCAATCTACCAGAGACTCTTTGGAGCCTCTATGGAGCAGTTCTACTCTGCCTTACAGGGTTGCTATGAGTCAGACTCAATGGCAATTGGTTTGGTTTTATGTCATGAGTCAAGGCAAATGGTGTGATCTAGCTCTGCTGAGTTTAGAAAGAAAAGAAACTGAAAAAATGACTTATAGTACATCACAGACCACTATACATCAGTGACAGAAAGGGAAGTGGAGCTGTAATTTCCTTGTAGTGTCATAATGTGTTAAGTCAAAGATTAACCATCTTGAATGTATTTTTGAACTGATATTATATAAGATTATCTAAAAGATGAATGTTGGGTGTTTGGACTGGCTTGCAGAGGTGTGGTGTGAGGGAGGAATGGAACAGACTGCAGCACTTTTTTCTGGGCGTGAGTACAACGGGTCGCTGGACAAGGTAAGGAATGACATACTTGAGGTACCACCTATCTGATAGGTGCCTGATTGAGGCGGCTAGACAAGAAGCAAGAAGGCAGATGAGCAGGGGAAAGGCATTACAGCTGATACGTTGTCACTATCAATATCTAATTCATCTTGAATTGCGGGGAGATGTGCAACATAGAGATTGCCCCTGGCACTCCTTATCCTCACTGTGCCTAGGCAGGAGCACAACTTCGGTGTTGCTATGGATACTATTTTCCATAGATACACCTCTGTAGGCTGTGTGGATGCACACTTTCAACCCTACT
Organism: Heterohyrax brucei; assembly: GCA_028571685.1. Lineage (NCBI taxonomy): Eukaryota > Metazoa > Chordata > Mammalia > Hyracoidea > Procaviidae > Heterohyrax > Heterohyrax brucei. The sequence goes on along the minus strand of CM053159.1, from coordinate 8,606,625 downwards.
GTTGGTAGCTGAGTGAACTGACACTTTGCACCACCAACACTCTCAATGGCAGCAAGTCACTGTAACAGAATATGCAGAAAACACTTGTTGATTTTCCTAAGGCTCTGTGTAAGTTGCCCAGTGCCCACATATTCAGATATGCTGAACATTTTGGATTGGTCAGGTGAGTGAGGAAAACAAAGAGAGTGTCCTATTCTTTTTTCTGGGAATACCAGTGTCAGAAACAGGGGCTGCGGCTCACTTACAGTGTGGCTGTTTGTCCCTATACTCAAGCCCATGCATTGTCTTGTACTTGCTCAGAGGCAAACTCCTTACGTTGCAATTCTGTGCTGATTGCGAGACCAGGGGTCTGTGGAGGAATCCAGGAATGCAGATGCTGAGGGCTGCTATCAGGGGTCCTGAAATGTTAATTCTTACTGTAGAGCCCTAATAGCACAGTACTTAAGAGCTATGGCTGCTAATGGAAGGTCAGCAGTTGGAATCCACCAGCCACTCCTTGGAAGTTCTATCAGGTAGTTCTACTCTGTCCTATAGGATCACTATGGGTCAGAATTGACTCAATAGCAATGGGTTGTTGCAGAGGCTTGGGTAGGAAAGCAGCTATAATATTTACTTACACCGCAGTGTTTTCGTTTGTGTAAGGCCAAATCTCAGACCAGAAAACAAGGCCTGATCCCTTCATGCTCTGTTAAGGCTTTCGGTGCTTTGCAGAAATGAGGTCTGTGCATTATACCTTCTGTAAACAGGACAACAGTGAGCACAGAGGACTTCAGCCTCTCTCCCAGAGGTGTCCCGCAGATGCCGTGGACGGTGGATGGAGCCCAAGTTCTCCACTGCCTGTCTGCCTTGGGAGACTCTTCTTTCCAATCAAAGGCTGGCCAAAGGGAGCTTTGAGTGCCTGTAGATTTGGCAGAAGAAGGAGAAGGTGGGAGATCTACATGTTGTCATTAAAGAGCACTAAAACATCAGAAGCCCTGGGAAGAATCTCAAAATTTGTAAAAAAAAAAGACGAGAATAGCTTGGCATTTATCTTGAAAGCAGAGATTTAAGGCATCATTTACCTCGTAGGCATGCCACAGCTAGACAATGAATAAGGAAGACTGAAGAACTGATGCCTTTGAATTGCCGTGTTTTGAAGAATACTGAATACGCTAGAAGAATGAACAAATCTGTCTTAGAAGACGAACTCCGCTAGTGGAGGCATAGACTAGATGGTCACTATGATCACTTCCAAACTGAACTCACGATGTTCCCTTCAAATCTACCATGTTCCCTTTGCCTGGATGCCTCAGTATCTGGATCTCTACCACTGCGGATCTATGCCTTGATTCTTCTAAGTCTGTCTCCTGTCTTTTTACCTTTCCCTGGAGCAAACACAAATAATTCTCACCAGAATGTTAATGCTTTGGTAACATTAAGGCTTTCTTTTCTGACAAAAGACAATGACAAGGGAAAACTTGGCTGGATTTTAGTCCCCTCTAACCTTAAATCAACTCTTACAGATTAGTGAACAACCTTAGTAAAGCCAATGTGGTACTCTTCAAGACAAATTCTGCAGCTCTTAGAAAAGCAGATTCCCAAGTCCTTTGATAAATGTTCCATTTCAGTAAGTCTACGATAGTTTTATATAAATTCCCCCAGGTGCTAATGATGATTAGAAAGATTTGGGAACACTTTCCTAAGCTTTGCCTGGGCGAAATCCCGAAGGGTCAACTGGGAAGGATTATTCTGACCTTGCCTAGCAAGCTTTAGGATGTGTTTATTCTTATTTAGCTTTTATTCTTATTCATATATATCTTTGCCCACTTCCAAAAAGCTACCTTAAGTTCTACTCCAATGATTCATAAACCTAGTGATCTCCTGCAGTTTTGCCTCTGAAGCCCATCTCCTTGTTGGGGTCTTCAATGGCCATCCCAACAACACCCCTCCCCCAGTCTACCTCACCACTCGATATCTCCTTGGCCTATTCATTTCGACAGTCACTATGACCCCCAGAAAGATGGCTAAACTTTTCATTACCTATGAATAATGTTCATACTGGATATGAGTCTGATATACATTGTTTCTCTGTGTGATCATTGTTCGTTTGGATGTCCTTGGTGGTAAATGTAAGAACCTAACAAAGGTCACTTAGGTTATCAAGCTGCATTCACCCTCTGCCTCCAATTATCACTCTCAGACCAAATGGTAATAAATGGAAAAGTTCTGACCCTCGGATGGGATTAGCAGGTCTGTGTTCCTCTTCCTATCTCTGAAGAAATAGAATTAAGACCTCAGGGAGATGTAACGAAATTTTGGGTAATTCACACTGTTTGATTATTCTGTGACAAAAACCACCCCCTTTGAATTCTGGCTATAGAAACCACTGGATATGTAACCCAAGTGGGACAGTTCCTGCTTTGCTGCCCCCCAGATTGCTGGCACATCTCCAAATAAAATATTTCTTGAACCACACACTGCCTGAGTTTTCAGCTACAGTGACAGGCAAAACGAACTTGCTTTAGTTCAGCAACATCCTTGCTGTATCCCCTACTATCTGGAGTATTTCTTGCAGCTGCCACAAAACTAGGCACAAACCAGGTGCTCAATACTTGAGGAGAAAAGAAAGAAAGAGGCTTGTAAGGAGGGGCATGCTTGGCCCAAGGATTATCTCCAGTTTTAACAAAGATGGTTTGAGTCTTGTGTAAAAACAAGGGGCAGACATGGTTGGGAGCCAGGCTATATATACGCATGTGAAAATGAACAGTGAGTGGGGACTCTTGACTGTTGCTAATTCTTTCTGTCCCTCAAAGTCAGAAGGCCTCGTTGTGCTGAGAGCACAGCTCATCACCACTGCCTGCCTTTAGCTTCTCCCCATGTAAGTCTTCTCATTTTTATGTTCTTCGTGAAGATAGCCAGCTCTCCTGCCTGGAGTGTTTGCTAGAGTCACTCGCATATACGTATTTTCTTGTGAAAGCCATACACACCTTGAGACAAATACATTGTAGACACAACTGTCATCACGACCACATGTTATTATTTACTCACATCAGCTTGAATGGTTAATGTGGAAAAATGGCTGGACAGCTAGTAACATTGAGGGCTGTGTAGAACAGTTTCTATGTGATTTTAAACAATGCCCGCACTGTAAGCGGCAAGTCATAGAAACATGAATAGCTGGCACCGTTGCCTCCTTTCTCTGCTGACTCCCTTTGTAGGCTGAATTCTCCCCTGAAGCTGCCCACCACTGGAGACTCTAATTTTTCTATCTGCCGCCAAGAAAGAGAAAGGGAGGGCTCTTTACCGGTTAGCAGCCTGGGGTGGGGTCGGGGGCAGCTGTGGCAGCCAGAGGGCAGCTGAAGCTGTTGTGCCTTACAAGAGAATCAAGGATTGTTGGCAAATCTTTTGCCTCTTTAGCAAGCGGCTACGTAGGAAATGTTATGCACCAAATGGTGGTTTATTCTTCAGACAGACATCATCGGAATGGAAGAGTTTGGAAGAGAAGAAGGTGCTTCAAATAAGTGAAGGGTTTGTTCTATCAAACAGTCAAGTCAATAAATATCTAGAATCCTTCTTACAGAGTGTTGGTTTGATGCTCATCTCCAGGTAATAAGAATTTTCTGAATTCTTTTCTTTGTGGAAATCCTGAGAGACTAAATGATGAAATCTGTCATCAGCATCCATTGTTACTACTACTTTATACCTCTGTGATTATTGCAGGTACTATTGCCACCATGAATTGAAAGTGTCTACCACTTGTCTGTCAGTTTGTCATACCGTCGTATCTTGTGTGTTGCTATGATGCTGGAAGCTATGCCACTGGCATTTCAAGCATGAGCAGGGTCACTCGTGTTACACAGATTTCAGTGGAACTTTCAGATTGTGGCCAACTAGGAAGAATGGTCTGAGAATTAACCATCAAAAACCTTATGGATAACAATGTTTACCAACAAAAACCCTATGGGTAAAAATATTGTTCCCTGTAATGCTGGAAAATGAGCCCCTTAGGTTAGAAGGCACTGTACAGTGTGCTTAATGATGGTTTCTTCTTGGCCAATGAATATGAAGATCGTGTAGAACCAGGCAGTGTTTCAGTCTGTTATTCAGAAGGTCACTATGAGTCATGGTCATTCCATCTAACAATGACAATGTTGAGATCGTTATCTTTGAGAACTTCCTAGAACTATGCTAGATGACATAAATGTACAGCATTGCTTGAATCTCAAAGTGTAAGAAACAGGCTTCAGGAAGTAAAATTAGACTTCCAGGGTCATAGACCAGCGGTAAGGGATCAGTTGGATTCTTTATACACCTACTTTGTATGTCATTTGCTATCATTCCTTTCTTTGGTTTTGTGATGTGTAGGAGAATGTGGCTCAGTGCTTTGAGAAAAAAAGACACAGAGGAAATAATATCATCCTGCTCCCTTCAGACTTTCTGCCATATGGTGACATGCAGACTTGTGGGTGGAAGTATAGAAAGGATGGCAGAAGACAATGAAAAGAAACTGGTTTTGTCTTTCTAGATGACAAATCATGATGCCAATCTCTGCAGGTTTGGTTGACTGGCCTTTTCTATGACCTTACCTCAGCTTTGAGGCAAGATTTCCTAGCATGTAAGACACAATGCTAGATTCAGTAAACAGAGAAAAAATGTGAAAGTCTCCCATAGACCTGACTGCTTTGACTCTCTGTCTTAGTTTCCTATCATTGTTGTAACAGAAATACCACAAATGGGTGGCTTTAAAGAACACAAGTTTATTTTTGCAGTATAGAAGGCTGGAAGTCTGGATTGAGGGCACCAGCTATGTATGGTCTCTCTGTTGGCTCTGGGGTGCGATTCTTGTCTCCTTCAGCTTCTATAGCCCAACATTCCTTGGTTCCTTGGAAATATTCACATGGAATCTAGCTTCACCGGGTTGAATTTCCAGTCTCTGTGTCTGTGCCACTCCTTAGATTAGGTTTAGGACACACCTACATTGATACAGATTCATCAGCACAACCAAGAAGACTCCATTCCCAACACTGCACAGAGGTCAGGACTCCAACACATATTTTGGGGGAGGCAAGGGAGACATAACTTAATCCATAACGTCACTGATGAGAGGTTCCCTAACGTCACCAATGAGATGTTCCCTAACATCACCAATGAGAGGTTCCCTAACATCACCAATGAGAGGTTCCCTAACATCACCAATGAGAGGTTCCCTAACATCACCAATGAGAGGTTCCCTAACATCACCAATGAAAGGTTCCATAACACTTGAAGAGAAATCTCATGCAAATGTAAGGGGTACAACGTGCACGTAGGGCCATAGCTGTGCTTCTGTTGGCTTCTTTGTCCCTCTGTGGAGTTTGTATGGTTGTCAAACTTCAGGTAGCTTTGAAAGAATAATCCTTGTGAACGACACTTGGACATGATGAAAGGCTGTTTTTGGAATGACAACACCACTAGCCCCTGTATGTTATCTATGAGTAATAGAATGTCAAGCTAGGACTTGAAATTACACTCAGTAGCTCATTTTCCTGTGTTAAAAGAAAGCTATATTTTCATGCTAGCAACAAAAAACATTATGAACCTGGGAGGTTCATAAAAATATTCAAGCAGAAGTGCAAAAAAGAGAAAGAAAAGAACAGAGCAAAAATGGAAAATCTAGGTATTTGATTTCTTTATGTCTTGGGATGCTAAATCGCTCATTTCTCCAATCTTGACTTCTTCCTGCTTCCACTTTTGATTCAGTATCAGTCATGTTTAATCCAGAATAAACTTATACCACCATTGCATAAATAGTTTCTTATTTTGGACTGCTCTGGGGAGGGGGGAGAGCAGGAATGTGTATAACTGTTTGCACCTCCGAGGACTTTTTCATATATGCACACATATATATATACGTATTTATGTATACATGCCTTTAAAAGAAGCCCCTGTGTGGTGCAAATTGTTAGGCACTTAGCTACTAACCAAAAAGTCTGTGATTCAAATCCACCCAGACACATCTTGAAAGACAGGCCTGGTGATCTGCTTCTGAAAGGTCACAGACGTGAAAAACCCTGTGGACTACAGTTACACTGTGACACATTGATGGCCATGAGTCAGAATTGGCTTGAAGTCAACTGAGTTTGGTTACATATATATGCCTAATAAAAAGAAAAATTATTTTTTGATTATTTCTCTTGACGATAACGTTCTGGCTAAAACCACCTGGTGCGACTTTCTTTACGATGTTACCCGGCTTGAAGACAGTCCCAGTGACAGGTTCTAGAGGGCAAGTGATGCTAGAGGCATAAATGTCTACTGACATTTCCTAAGTATTAGTCACAACGTCAACTGAGCCAGCCTTCCAGTCTCTTTACTTTTGACAAAACTGTTGACAAAATTGTAATTGATACAAATGGCCACATTTATTAATGCCCTTGGTTCATTTTGATTGATAATAGACCTCCCTTCAAACCAACAGTCACACAACACCTTGTACTCATGATTTGAGTGCAGTATTTCTCAAAAGATAGTCCCTGAACCACAATTACTCTGAGTGCTGAGGAAAATGCAGATTCCTGGTCCCACTAAACCTCCTCAGTCAGACCTTCTTGAGGTAGGCCCAGTCATACGCATTTTAAAAATAAGACCTACAGCTGATTTGTGGATATAAAGAAATTTGAAGCTGCTAACGGAAAGTTAAGATGATTTGAGCAACCTTTTATGGTACCTCATGGTCAACACAGAAACGCTGGTGGCAGTAGAGCAGTTAAGAGCTATGGTTGGTAACCAAAATACTGGTAGTTGGAACACACCAGGAGCTCCTTGAAAGCCCTGTGGTAAAGTTCTCTCTGAGAACTGGCATCCATCTATTCGTTCAGTGGTCCTTTATTGAGTATTTCTGATACTCAATCTTAAACTGAAATGACAAGCATGGAATCTACAGAGGCCTCATTTGCCTTGTTCTTGAAATGGAAAGCTGCGTCTATAAAAAACAAAAACAAACCTATTGCCACTGAGTGTGGTTCTTAAATCTGTGTGTATATCAACATGATGCGGAGATTGTTGAGAAAGTACAGTTTATCTTTCTTACACACACACGCACGCACACGCATGCACTGACGCGTGCACACACACACACACTTCATGCCTTAGCATGTCTGGGATGGGTTTTGGACACCTAAATGTTCAAAATGGTGATTCCATTCCTAGCTAAAACTGAGGAGCCACTTTATTAGACAAACTCTGTGAACCAAAACACCACATAGATTTTTCAGGGATTCGAACCAGTTCTAAACAGGGCAGTGTATATGTTGCATGGCAGCCAAGTGGTTTGTGCACTGGACCACCGTCTTTGAATGTATGTCAGCCACCACCTTTGAGCAAGACACTGCTGCCTGTTTCCTTGTGACACATAAGATATTTGGTTGCTATGCAATGCATACACTATCTTTGTTTCTGTTGGCTGCGACTGAACTTTGTCAAACCTGTTTGAAGCTCTGAAATTTTTGTGAGGAAGCCAAGCCAAGTAAGACTTATCTATAACAGTGACAAAATCTTATAGCGTGTGGCTTCGGCTTCAACAAAAATCATGGTTTTCTTGCAGATGATATTTGTCTTACACAAAACCAAGTAGAATCAATGATAGAGAGAAGGGGGAGAATCATTTCAGGAGGGGTTTCCAGGAGCCACATACCCTCAAAAGGCTAATCAAGATGTATCTGAAAGACAATGAGGTCATTTGTTCAGCTGGGTGCAAGAGATACAGATGGTTGCTTCCTGGTCAGTATAAAAAGCTTGCTAATTCTTATGATTTAACTGAAAGTCTGTTATGTTTCTGACACCACAGTACACCAAAAGTGGAAATAATTACAAGAGATATTGTGGTAACCTATTAACCTGCCACTGTCCAGTCAATTCTGAATCATAGTGACCGTACAGTACAGAGTAAAACTGCCCCATAGGATTTCCAAGCAGCAGCTCATGGATTTGAACTGCTGACATTTTGGTTAACAGCCAAGCTCTTAACCACTGTGCCACCAGGACTCTAGGTATACTGGTAGTACATTTTAATACAACTTTCAAATATAGTTATAGCTTCAGTGAAATGTGAAGGTTTCAAGTGTTCTTTTTCCCAGAAACATTGGAAAACTCAGGAAAAAAAAATCCACAGTCTTGCCATCCAGAAATGAGTATAGTTAGTATTTTCACAGATTTTTTCATTTCACTGAAATTATATGTTGTGATCATTTTTCATTTCACTAAAAATGAAACCTCAATATCACTTTTGGAATGATGCAGGAAAGAGACGAAGAGAGAGAAGGAATCATATAACGCAACTTTACAAAAAACCTAAACAGTTGATGAATATAGGTAAACAATGCTCTGGTGTTCATTACACTGTTCTTCCAACTTCTTTGTTCCAACTTCTGAACCTCCAGAAGTTAAGGTTTGGAACTAAAGACTTCTTATAAAATAATTAGGTAACTACACAATCAAAAAGGTCTATGAGTCTTTTTAGGACTTAATGGAAAAAGCTGTCTATAGGAATATGATTCTGAATTTTTTAGCACTAGTCAGGTAATAGGCTTGGAGAGTTCCTTATTTGTGTCCATCACCCTACTCACAAATATAATAACCTAAGGAAAATTTTAATTTCAAATGTGTATTATTAAATAATAGTGTCTAGCATGGAGTCCAAAATAATAAAGGCCTTAATACTTTTAGGTAAAAGGTCATCTTGCTGAAAACTAAATAAAGCCAGTGGGGCACATCTGTATCCATGCATACACACACACACACATATTCAGCAAAAAATGATTTTTTCCCCCAAAGATCATGCCTCAAGCATTTTCTCAAATAATATGCTGGGTAGAAAAATACCTACTGTTTCTGATGAATCATCCCACTATGGTTGCTCAATTTGACCAAGTTCAGTTTTTAGTTTTATGAAGAAAACTATGTAGAATTTCTTTCTGATTTCAGCTTTCCTTAGGACAGACATCTGGAAATGAAGAATTCAGGTGCTCTTGAAGTTGTCTCAGACTACTTTCTCCATTCTCAACGCCAAAAATGAAAAGTGAGTGGATGTCTCTGGGAAAGCATATGTGGGTCTTCAGCCCAGACTCTGACTCCTCACCACACAATTACTCCTAGTGCAGAGGTAAGCTCCTGTAACAGGAGACCCCAAGATAGCTGAAACTAAAATTACATAGAAAGTTATCTCTCCCTCACTTTTTCCTGCCTAGGTGTGAATGGTTCAGGACTGGTAGCGAGTTTCGGCCATTCTCAACACAAAACTTCCATTTCTGTGTCCAAAAATGACTACTTCAGTTCTCATAGTTTTACAGATGCTGGGAAGTCAGAAAGGACCCAGGGCAATGTACATCTAATCTGTTTTAAGGACAAGATCCAAAAGTGGCACCTATCATTTCAGACATCATCCCATTGCCCAGAATCTTATATCACTGGTTTCATCCAGCTCCACAGAGGAAGTAGAAAAAGTAGTTGCCTAGAAAGTCATGTGTTCAGCTGAAACTGGGAGAAGAGATTTGGGGCGCAATTAGCAGTTAGCTATAGGTTTCACCTGAGGTCTTGGAATCCAGAAGAAAGCAACCGAGACCCTGTGTTATCACTCTGTTTTTCCATGATCCCTATCCTGCCTTTAAAACTTCAAAAGTACCAGAAATATTAAATTATCAGAAACTTGGGAGTCAAGTAGAAAAAAGTTGATAATCTGAAAAGGAATCGAGGTTCATAAAACTCTCAAATGTGGCATTTTTGTAGAGTATGGAGAAGAATATCGAATATGCCATGGACCTCCAGAGAAATGAAGAAATCTATCTTGGAAGAAATAAAGCCAGAATGCTGCTTTGAAGCAAGGGTGGTGAGACTTCCTCTCGTGTACTCTGGGCATCTTATCAAGAGGGACAGTATCTGGAAAGCAGGGTCAGTGATGAAGACGCCTCTCAATAAAATGGACTGACACAGTGGCTGCAACAATGAGCTTAAGCAGAGCAACCGTGGTGAGGATGGTGCAGGACCAGGTAGGGTTTCATTCTGTTGTCCACAGGGTCCCTGTGAATCAGAAGACACGACTGTACCTAGTGATACAACAACATTATCAAACCAGGGTGGGTTAAACGCAGCCATCATCAGCCACAGGTTCATTTGGGTGCATTTCCTCTCCTCCTCCTCTCTCTACCTGTTCCCTTTCCCCCTCTCCCTTCCTTCTTCTCATTCTCTATAAATCTTTTTGCTTTTGAAACTCTCCTTTTTGCAGTTTATGGGTATACAAGGGAAAAAAATCACGGTTTCAGCAGAAGAGAAAAAAAAGTTTTTAAGTAGTATCTATAATGAGATGCCTAATGAACAATGGTCTATTCTCACAGCTGAAAGCACTACTCACAAATCTCTTTCCCCTTTGGATTTGTGAGAAACAAGGAGTTGTATTCTCTGCATGGGATTTTGCTGCTGGGCTAGGGTTGACTGCAAGTTTATTGGAACGAGCCCTACATTTTGTTTTGTCTTTAGCATGAGGGACTTACGCAAAGAGCCCTAGTGCTTACTACGTGCTGCAAGGAAAATGAAGAGTTTGCAGAATGGTTCTTGCTCTTCATTCAAAATTAGGTTCAAAGTGAGAACCACTGGTGATTTTTCAATTCCTGTTTTGGATGAAATAAGCAGACACATTGAATTAATCAGTTTAGTAAAGTGACCGTTAGCCTGAGGCTGAGTGCCTACAGAGCGGCAGAGCGCTAAAGCAGGAGTTACAGAGCTCTCTTCCAGCCATGGCCTTGCCACGAGCCCTCTGTGTGACTGTGCCTTGGTCTCCAATAACATCAGCTCAAAAATACAGTTTGGAACAAGGATGAGTTTTAGATACTGTATTCTGACCTCATTGTAATATCTTAAGAAGCTGATCATCTTCCTCTCACTGAACTAAGTAACATAAGCTATTCTCATGTTGGGGACCTCTGAGTTCTATACCCTAGAACTTTATTCTATGGCACCTACAATTTTAAATGGTTTCTATTTTAAGAAAAAAATTTGCTTCCCCATTGAATTCTTAAAAATAGGGTCTATTTCTTGCTATCACATAGTCCCCGTAGTACCTAGCACCATGCTCTGCTCCTAGTCTAGCCACCACTGGTTGCCCTCGTGTGTCAGAGCAGAACTATGCTCCATAGGATTATCAGTGGCTGAAGTTTTGTCATAAGGTACCTCTGGGAGGCTTTTTTGATCTCCAACCCTCTGTTAGCGGTCAAATACATTAACTGTTTGTACCACCCAGAGACTCTTTAGCACATAGTACACACACACACACACACACACACACACAACAAAAAACGCCCCACTGCCATTGAGTTGATTACAACTCAGAGTGACTCTATAAGACAGAGTAGAACTGACCCATAGTTTCCAAGGAGCACCAGGGGGATTTGAACTACCAACCTTTTGACTGGCAGCTGTAGCACTTAACCACACTGCCAGGGTGCCTGGGAATTGACTTGATGGCAGTAGATGTGGGGTGTGGTATTTGCTAAATGAATGAAACAAAGAACCCCAAAGTCATACAGCTGCTTAGTAGCATGACTAGGTCAAGAGTCCACATCTCATAGTCTCCAGATCAGTCCTTGCTTTTATCTGACTTCTCCCTAGCCACTAGAATAAGGGTTAAAAAAAAAAAATTTCCATGGAGTTGATTCCCAGTCACAGTGACCCTATGGGACAGAGGAGAACTGCTCCACAGAGTTTCCCAAGAGTACCTTGTGGATTCAACCTGATAACCTTTTGGTTAGTAATCATGGCACTTAATCACTACGCCACCAGGATTTCCAAGAAAAGGGCTAAGATGTAATATGAAATGCCAAAGGTGGCTGAGCACTAGGGATTCTGGTGCAGAAGGAGGTGAGTGCTTCTGTCAGTACTTGGTGCTGTACCTAGAATCTCACTGTTTCAGTCTCTCACTCCCCCTGGCCAAACTGAGGAGGAACAGGTTGTGGTGGGGTCCACAGCATTTCCAAGGAATTTTTCATGTCAAAATCTGATGTTCACAATATCCACTACCTAGAGGTACCTCAGAAGTAATATCTGACTGGCCACTTGCAAAAAGACCAGTCATTGAAAACCTTGTGGGACCACAGTTCTGCTCTGACACACATGTGGGGTTGCCGTGAGTTAAAACTGAAGGGACAGGAGCTGGTCTGTTGGTTTTTAGAGGTGAGGGCCAGCATCTGCTGTCTGTGACCAAGAGGAGCAGGCACAGGCCTGAGGAAGGCAGAGCTCTCCAGGCTGCCGAACCAGTCAGCAGAGAGCAGCGGGCCTGCGCCTTGGGGTTCTCGGGGACTCGCCACCTCACTCGGCTGGGCTCGCATGTGAGTGAGGCCCTCCCTGTGCTAGTCAAAAGCACCACGGGGCCGGGGGCGGGCAGGGGCCGGGGGACTGCGGGGCTGCTGTCATACACAGAAGGGAACGACAACACTGCAGCTGGAGAACAGCCCTGGGAGAAAGGAAGTCTGCCGTGGGGTCACCAGGGAGAAATGCTTCCTGCCATTGTCTGGCCAGGCAGAGTTAGCTGAAAACAAAAATAGGTGGAAACCCAACACACGCACGTGTACGCAGCACGCCGGGTCCGCGCGGAGAACGTTTATGCTGTGTTTGGGAACCACGGGGAGGAGACTCGGCATTTCAGCTCTGTGAACATGAGACGGCCACGCAAGGGGCTGCTTAAGTCGGAGAGATTGAGTCATCTTGAACCGTGTTCAGCCCGTGGTCCAAACCAGCAATGCTTTCTAGAGCACAGAACTGCGTAGTGCAAAGCACCGTTGTAGGACAGGGAACAGGGCAAAGTGTGGAACCCTGTAAAGTGCTGTTGAGTAAATGCTGAAAACTATTTGAAAGCCATGATTCTTAAACTCTCACACAATTTCCCTAGGATTCGTTGATGTTCAGAGAGGATTGTTTGAGGGTCTCGTGTTTTTTCGCACGGACTTTTTTTTTTTCTCCTCCAGTTCTTTTTAACATGCTATTATGGGGAATGGCAGATATACATACCAAAGAAAACCTGATGATATAATGAACCCCTGCGTGACCATCATCCACCTTCAACAATCATCAACTCACGGCCAGCCCTGGTTCATCCACACCCTCAAACACTTTCCCACTTCCATGCTTTTTGGAAGCAAATGATAGACAGTACATAACTGTATCCAAAAGGTGTAATTTTGTATTTGTAAAACAGAAGGACCCTTTTCATAATTTTTTTTAAAAAAGACATTACTGTTATGATGCTTGAAAAAAATTAACATTCTGTAATATCAAATATTCAGTAAGTGCTGAAATTTCCAACCCCTTACTTCTAACCATGGTTTTCTGACCCTTCCCCTCAGCTCTGCTCCATCCCCACTGCAGACTCCAGAGAGAAAACTAAGGCCAGTTTATGCTACAAGGAGGGAGGATTGGATGCCATGGGTTTTTGGTTTCTACCCTATAGTAGTGTAACAAACTGTGGCACACCAGGAGCTGAGAGGGCGAACCCCAAACCAGGAGCAAGCACACTGGCAACACAAAGAGAAAGTAACTGACAAATTCCTAATTCTGGAAGATGCCCAGGGCAGCTTAGCCTAGAGCCAAAAGCTTAACAAATTTCCACTGGGTTTGACAATAGACAAATTTAGAAGCAGGTAAGTTACCTTCTTATCATGGGGAGTTTTGTTAGCTGAGGCTGTATGCTTTTAAAAAACATAATCAACCTGTAGTAGGCTAAGGGATTAAACAAGAATTTTCTCTATTTGAATGACCCCTCTCCCTAAATTAATCTATCTATTTTGCGCCCTTAATAAATACATAGATAATTTAAACCAGGTGGCAGCAAATTGAAAACATGGGCTTTTTGAACTATGTATTTTTTTTCTCTTGCGTTGGAATACTTCCCTTGAGAATATCTTAGATCTCATAATTGTGGAAAAGAAAGATCTGCATAGCTTTCTGAATTAGTGTTCTATGATACACACACATGGACACACACACATTTAAAATTTTCCTTCTTTCTTGGCTAAAGTGAAGCATATGCTTCTAAAAAGTGTTCCATCAACACTTCTCTGGAGGGTGCTTGATCTATTTATCAACAAAACAGAATAAGACAGGATTATATTTCTACAAAAGTAGTTACATTTCAAAGCAGCTTGTCATAATACACTGTGTGGCTTTACATTGAGTCAAGATTCTATTTTCTGTCTGACTTAGAAGAGCAACAATCTGTATTGAAGAGTCAGAAAAGGACGTACAGATCTACTTGTTTGCTCAGCTGGGGAAATAACATTTCATCCTCGAATACTTTGAAATTTGGACTGAACAGTCGGACATACCAGTTTCCAGATATCTGTATTTATGTACAAATTTAAAATACAGCATCCCCCACCCCTTCAAACAATCACTGTTTTAATATTAGGAATCTTGATTTGAATTAAAAATGTTCATGTGATGTTCATGTGAACATTTTTATAAACAATCTGTGTTATTTTCACCTTTCCTTGAATTAATGAGTTACATCAAATAAAGTCTCAACTCTTAGGAGCTCTGTTACAATTTACATTAGGTTTCTTTCATGTGTGTCCAAAACAGGCCCATAAGCAACTTTCTGTCTTCATGTGTCCATGGGACACATCTGTCGTCATCATCTTCTCTGTGGTCAGAGCGCTTTCTGAGACAGTTCTCACCACAGATCCCCTAGAGAGAAAGCCTGTAGCTTCCCTTCTGATTGGAAACACTGTCCATTATGAAGCAAATTGTCTTTACAAACTTAGATAATAAGATAGATCTTGAAACTCCAATTTTGAACTGCACTGGCCTTCTCCTGCTACAAATACGGAAGTATTTGATCTGAAAGTCTGGCAGTTTGAGTCAACTCAGAGGTGCCTTGGAAGAAAAGCCACGCAACCTACTTATAAAAAACTCTGTTACTGAAGAAAACAGGTGGAAACAACCTAGGTGCCTATCAATGATGAACGGATAAAGAAATTATAGTAGGCTCACACAGTGCAATGCTACATAATGATCAAGAACAATGATGAATCCAAGACACACAGCACGAGTGAATCTGGGAAGCGTTATGCTAAGTAAAATTACTTGCAAAAGGACAAATATTTTATGAGGCGACTAATGTAGCAACTCAAGAAAAGGATTAAACACAGAAGAAAACAATCTTTGTTGATGATGAGGGCATGGAGGGAGAGGAGTACTTATTAATTAGATAGTAGACAAAAATTATTTTAAGTGAAGGGAAAGAAAATACACACTACAGGAGAAGTCAATGCAACTGAACTAAACCAAAAGCTGAGAAGTTTCCTGAAACAACCGAACATTCTGAGGGATAGAGTAGCAGGAATGGGGGTCTAGGGACCATCGTTTCAGGGGACATGTGGGTTAATGGGCATAATAAAGTTTATCAAGAAAATGTTCTGAATATCACTTTGGTGAGTGACATCTGGGGTCTCAAAAGCTAGCATCGGAGAAGGAAGAGAACGCCAAAGACATAAGAAAATATAAGTAAGTGTTACGTAAACCAGAGTCGCTACCAGCCTGAGACCGGAAGAACTAGACGGTGGCCAGCCACTAGGAATGAGTGCCCTGAGAGGAACAAAACAAAGTGCCCGAAGAAGCAGGAGAGAAGCGGAGTCCAGAAGTCAAATTCACGCAAGAAGACCAGACCTGACGGTCTGACTGAGACTGAAGGAACCCCAGAAGACATGGCCCCCCAGCTCTCCGCTAGCCCCAGACTGAAACCATTCCCAAGGTCAGCTCTGCAGACAAGTATTAGACTGGTGAAGATGGGCTACTCGCTCAAGTAGATCCATGAGACTAAATGGACAGCTCCCATCTGGAGGTGAGATGAGAAGGTGGAAAAGGTCACATGCTGGTTGAATGGACACAGAAAATCTGGGTGTAGAGGAGATACTGTGATATTGTAGGGAGAACAACTAGGGTCACATAACAATGTGTTCTTGTTTGACAAACTGACTTGAATTGTAAACTTTCACTTAAAGCACAATAAAAAAATTAAAACGAAAAATATTTTATTAAAATTCTGCTATTGAAAACCTTATGGAGGACAGTTTTGCTCTGACACACATAGTGTCACCACGAGCTGAGAATCTCCTCAGTGGCAAGTGGTTTTTATTAGCAGGCCACCTTTGTCTGCAAAAGACACTGTAAGTATTTTAAGAGGAACAGATTTAGTCTCCCCAAATTAGGGAAAATATTTCCTCAGACAAATTTCACCTTGGCAAAACTTTTTGTTTTCTCTTGGAAGATGGGCATCAAAAACCAAGTCTTCAAAGCCGGGCTATGAAGACAAGAAAGCCTAATTGTCTCATAAAATATGAAAACGCAAGAAAATGGCCTTTTGAGCCCATTAAGTAGCACCA
Organism: Heterohyrax brucei; assembly: GCA_028571685.1. Lineage (NCBI taxonomy): Eukaryota > Metazoa > Chordata > Mammalia > Hyracoidea > Procaviidae > Heterohyrax > Heterohyrax brucei. The sequence continues at coordinate 8,590,243 of CM053159.1, read as the reverse complement.
TGCCACAGATCAAGCACCTCCTTTGAATTAGTTGCACAGTGCCCGCAGACTGACTGCTCTGTGCCAGGCTATCTGGGGTCAGGAATCAATGGTACCATTGAAGGAGCTAATCTCTGAGACAGAAGCACGTGAGCATCTTAGGAAGCCTTTATACTGCCTAAGTTTGTAAATCTAAGTACTGCATGCAGCTCATGGTTCAACAATGGTCCTCTTTTTCTAATACTGTGCTGCAACTAATTGGATACAGGGCACAGTTAGTTGGTGGACAAATCAAAATGTCCCAGTTAGCATCTGAGGCAAGACATATTTGAAGCAAACAAAACCCCTTGCCCATTTTCTTTCTTCCTGTACCAGACACATATTTTGTGATTTCATTGACTTTTTAATTATCTTTTTGTTGTGAAAATATATGTAACATTTGCCAGTTCAACATTTTTACCAACACCATATAATTCAGTGACACTGATGATGCCCATCATGTTGTACAACTGTGATAGTTTCCAAATTATTCTACAACTATTAAGAGAAATTCACTGTCCTCTAAGTATAGACTTGCCTGTTTCTCCTTCTCAGACCACATCCACTATCAGTGAGTCAATTCTGACTCGTAAAAATCCTATAGGACAGGGTAGAACTGCCACATAGGGTTTCAATGGTTGTAAAATCTATATAGATGCAGACTGCCGCATCTATATCCTGTAGAATGGCTGGTGGGTTTGAACCACAGACCTTTCAGTTAGTAGTTGAGTGCTTTAACCACTGTACCACCAGAGCTCCTTCCACGTCTGGTAACCACTGACAAACTTTGGTCTCTACACATCTGCCTATTTCAAACAAATGAGGTCATATAGTACTTGTCCATTTGTGTCTTGCTTATGTCATGCAACACAATGTTTAAAGTTCATCTACATGGTGTCATATATCAGAGCTGAATGATATCCCATTGTATGGACAGACTACACCTGATGTTGGATATTAAAGTTGTTTCTACCTGTGGCTATGGTGAGTAGTGACTTTTTAAAAGTCGCTAGTATCATTGTAAAGCTACAGAGAACACAATTTGCCAATGCAACATTTTTCATATGTATTAATTCAACAAAACCAATTAGGTCAATCACGTTGTGCAATCAATCATCGCCAGATTCCATTGCCAAATGTCTTACTCCCATAAAAGAAAATTTGATGCTACATAAACAATGATCCTCCCTTTACCTCACTGTCCCACCCCAGGCTGCCACTCTTGTGACTAGTTTTCTTACTGATGCCATGAGCAAGTGTCTAAAAAAGTAGTCAGGTGGCTGAAGGGGGCTAAGATTGGTCCTTAAAAATTAGATGTCATACTTAGAAACAAATAATCAGTATTCATCTCATAAATAATCTGAAAAAAATAAAAAGTGAGGGAAGACTATGTATTTCATGATTTTACTTCCACACTGGAATTACAGAAAACAGATTTCTTGGGAGCAAAATGACTGTTTGTGATGATCCTTAAGTTGGATATAGTGTTTGCATAGTCACAAATGCAAATATTTTGTTCTCATTTTCTTTGACTAAACTCCTGGCATTTATAAAGCATATCAAATGCAGCGCCGTAACAATTAGAACACTTTTGTAGTTTCAGTATAATCAATTCTTTTTACAGGAAGGTACCACAAGCCCAGTGAGTGGTTATATCTGGATGAGCTCTCTAATGCTGGGCTGTCCTATATTGTAGCCCCTAGCTATGTGTAATTGTTTAATTTTAAATTAAATAAAATAAAAAATCCAATTCTAGCTATTCAAGTGCTTGGATCGACTCCAACTCATGGTGATACTGTTGTGTGAGAGTAGAACTGTGCTCCACAGGATTTTCAAATGGCTGCTTTTTCAGAAGTAGATCACCAGGCCTTCCTTCAAAGATACCATGCGGGGAAACTGAAACCTCCAAACTTTCAGTTAACAGCCAAATGCTTTAGCTGTTAGTATCACCCAGGGACACCTTTAAACGCTTTAATAGCTGCCATGTTGAATGACTCCAACACTGTTAAAAAGTACTGCTCTAAAGAATCCTGAATCCCCTGGGCAGTTATTCCAGCTGTCTATACCTGATCTCGAAGAACACTGTTTTCTCAACTAGGAGATGCGGAGATAGGACCACATGGTCTCTGGTGTTTTCCTGCTTCTGCGTTTTTCATCCCAAGCACTTTCCTGTAGGAAATATACTAACAAATATAGAAACAAATAATCAATTGACATGATCACGACCATCTTCACAAGACCACGGCCATCTCGAGCCGCCATAGTGTTGCTTATGACAACTCTGCCTAACCTTTTGTACTGGGGACATGCTATTAACATCTTGAGTCCTTTAACCTAGAACTGACCTCATAGTACACCCAGATCAAGGAGATAAGTCACGTAGGGACACGGAAAACCTTGAGAAAACAAGCCAAGCCAAGTGCCATCTAAAGGTCGCAGAAAACTGCTGCCATTAAGGTAAGGAACTCGACAGATCTGGATGTCTTCAACTCTTTAACTTTAAAGAGCTTAACCTTTTCTAGTAAACATCATAAATGCTTCAATAAAACTCAGTTCTGGGCTCTCGGCAGAGATGGCTGTTAGCCCGCGATCACACCTGAGCTTGTCTTGTTTCTTATGCTCGGCATTGCCCCTCCTACCTTCAACCCTGTTCATCGGAGAAATTTTCCCACACTCCCTGATGCTGGGGGGCTGCATCTGCCTGCTCCTTCTCAGGAAGACCAGGTGGTGAGACAAGGCAAGCAGTGTGGTGGAGAAAGCATCTTGGAACCTAAAAGTTGAGATTTACTTCCAGCCACATGATGAGAAAGGCAGCAGGGCGGTGGAAAAAGCATCTTGGAACCTCAAGGACGGAGATTCATTTCCAAGACTGTCAGCGCATGTTGTGTGAATCATTCGATTGCTTAGAGTCTGTCTCCTCGTTTGTCATATGAAGGCATGGTTCTGACTAATATTCAAGGCCTTTGCTCCACAGTTCTAATACATTACTCAGTTTCTTAAAAAATGTCCCTCACTAACGAGGTTCAGTGAACCAAATTTTGGTATTGTGCACACTACGGTGTTTTTTTGAAACGTTCTGACTTCTCGCAACACTCATTCAAGGAAGGGGAAATTCGTTACTATTTTCCTTTCCATGAAAGGTTTGTTGCAGTCAGGTCATCACTACACCCACCTAGCATTTAGAAGACAAGTAAAAAAGTGCCAGTCATGCAGCTGTTTTCAATATAAAGATTCTTGCATTCTTAAGTACAGGATATCAGAATGATCAAGGTGTTCACTTTTCTCCCAAAAGTATGGATGTCTTGCAAAGTTGCCACATGAAAAATACTTGATTTAGTATTTGAGTTTGATCTTTAGCTAGTAAACTGTGGTCATTACTCTTTAGTATGGTGAGCAACATAGGAATTTTTTTTTTGGTCACCTGATTTGGAAGTTTTGTCATTAATGTATACACTAGTGTGGCCTGGGTTGACATGTTCAGATGTCATGAAATGGCTGGCTATGGAATACTTTCATTTGAGGAGTCTATCTAAAACATTAGAAGTTCAACACTGGAATTAAAGAGATCTACACTGATCACTTTCTGTATGGTATCTTAGTCATCTAGTGCCACTATGACAAATGCCACAAGTGAGTGGCTTCAAAAAGAGAAATTTTATTTTGTCACGTTCCAGTAGGATAAAAAACCCAAATTCAGAGTGTCAGCTCCAGGTAAAGACTTTTTCTGTTGGCTCTGGAGGAAGGTCCTCGCCATCAGTCTTCTCCTGGACTGGATGCTTCTAATGTGCAGGGACTCTGAGTGCTTTCCGAAGGATGTGCTCCGCTCCCAGCACTGCTTCTTGGTAGTGTAGGTCCCCAAATCGCCTACTGCCTCACTTTCCTCTGTATCCCAAGAGGCTTCCCGGAGCGTGATACAGTGCCACATACTGAGTCCTGCCTTGCCAACACAGCTGCTGCCCACCGTCCCTCATTAACATCCCAGAGGCAGGGTTTACAACACAAAGGAACGTCGCGCAATCACGGCCCAGTCAAATTCCTACACTTCGGGGGCGGGAGGGAACACACATAATTCACACATAGAAGGTATTGTTCTAGAAGGTGAACGCTCAGAAACAAACAGATGCGACAAGCTCGCCTACAAATAAGCTTCCAGGCACTGGTGGTTCAGTGGTAAAAATTTTACCTTCCTTGTGAGGGACCTTGTTTTGATTTCTGGCCAAAGTGACTCAATGGAGGCTTGTACTTGGCTCTACTGCTGAAGAGGTCAGCAGTTCAAATCCACCAGGTACTCCATGGAATCTCTATGAGGCAGTCCTGTTCTGTTCTATAGAGTCATTATGAGTTGAAATCGACTCAGTGGCAGTGCGTTTGCTTTGGTTTTTAGTCATTATTGCAATTCTTTTGGTCAGAGTCCTGTCTCCCCAACAGAGAGATCAATAAAAACCTTTTGACTAAATTCTCTCCTCAGCTTTGAAAGGTCAGGGCTGCCGGGCAGGGTCCTCTGTGTAAAGAGATAATTGTACCCCACCAACACCTTTGAAAAGTAAAAGAACAAAAGTGAGCCCTCTCCAAAAAAGGCATTAGTGAAGGGTAAAAGAGGAGAGATTCACTGACTTGACAAACCATGATTACTTTTCACAGCTTATGAAACTGTCTTTTTAACAGATATGTTCTGTGACCTGAAGTTTTTTGCACTCACAGTTTTAGAAATGTCATCTTTTGGAAAGACGAGAAGTCTCAGTGAGAAAAGACAAGGTCAAAGGTGTAGCTTTGCCTGGTGTTAAGCATCTCAGTGTGTGCTGACAACCAGAAAAGAGACGAGAGAACCAGGCTTCAGTGGTGGATGGGCTGTGCCATCCATCCATCCATCCATCCAGATAACCCTCCAGCCTCACTTTGCTCCTGAATAACAAGATCTGTTAGTCTACTTTATTTTAGAAATTGGGATACGACTCAACGGCACTTGGCTGGCTTGGCAGTCAGAGGTGACCTGGTTTGAATCATAGTTCGCTCACTTAACAAGTAGTGACCTGGAGTATGTCACTTACCATTCTGTGAGCCTCAATCCTTGTCTAAAAAGACCATAGTAACAACCTCATATTTGATTGTTGTGATGATCGGCAGCTGAATAGACCTTGTTAAAAGGTAAGTCACATAATGTCACTCCTTTGCTTAATACTTTCCAGTGGTTTTCCATTGCTCTCCAAGTAAAAGCTAAAATCCTTGCAGAAGGCTACATGAAAGACTCATCACCGTCTGATGCCCCCTCCTCTTTGACGTCTTCTGTTGACTGCCTCCTCTAGCTGCTCTGGCCTTGCTATGATAGCTGCAACAGGCCAAGACCACTCTCACCTCCAAGTCTGACACTTGCTGTTCCCTTTGCCTACAGTGCTTTCCTCGCATGGTGTAGATTAATGTGTCCCTCAAAGAGATACGTTGAAGCCCCAACCCCAGTACCTGGAAATATGACCTTGTTTGGAAATAGGGTCTTTGAAGATGTTATCAAGTAACATGAGGTCACACAGGAATACGGCCAGTCCTAATTCACATCCCACCCCACCCTAGTTGTGTTCTTATAAAAGAGAAGAGACGGACAGACATGGAACAAGGATATAATGATGCATCTACAAGCCAGAATGTCAAAAAACGCCTCTGTCTACCAGAAGCTTAGAGAGACAAGAAAGAGGCTTCTCCTGGAGCCCCAGAGAGAATACAGCCGTGGGGGTGCAGTGGTTAAGAGCGCCTCTGTTAATCAAGAGGTCAGCAGTTTAAAGCCACTAACATTTCCGTGGAAACCTGAAAGGCCAGTGACACTCTGTTCCATAGGATCACTGTGAGTAGGAATTTCTTCTCTTGGTAAATTAAGACAATTGTCGACCAGAACTGTGAGAGAAAGCCATTAAATTTGTGGCATTTCTTTTTTTTTACAGAAAATATATTTAAGAAAATAATACACCCCAGATGTCTGCATGGCTTGGATCTTGAACTCTTAAAGAGTCTTGACTCAAATATCATCATCTCAGGGAGTCTTCTGGTGGGCTAAGCAGTTGACACTCTTGACTGTTAACAGAGGTTGGAAGTATGATTGCACCCAGAGGCACTTCAGAATGCCAGGTGATTTACCTGTGAAAAATCAGCCATTGAAAACTCTGTGAATCACAGTTCTTCTGTGACACATACAGAGTCACTGTGAGTTGGAACTACTAGCAACCGGTTTTCAGGAAACCTATTAATTCTACTCTATATTACACTTCCCCAAACCCTTTCATCCTCTGCTTTTCTCCACAGTGTTTATCACCGTGTTGCATACTGTGTATTTACCCCTTGATTACATTGAGCACGTCTTTCCCATTTGAAGGAAAATGTTACAAGAGTGAGGATTTCGTCCTGCTCGTTCCTGCATCCCAAGCACCTGGAACAATGTCTGGCGCACAGTGCACACTGAATACATACCTGTTAGATGAATGGATAGTAAAGTATAATACAGTAAAGGCACTTGCCACTGTGTGGTTAAGAAATAAAATAGTGGGAGGAGATGGGGGAAAGACAATTACATGAACATGTTAAAAATTTTATCCCACTGACTTACGCCAAGTAAGAAAGGGTAAGCCCACAGATTACATGCTAGTCACAAAGCAGACGTATGGTAAAAATGAAATTTTTAAAGGGAAAATCCTTTTTTTTTTTTAATAAAAGAGTGGCCACTAATAGCTGTTGAAGGAATGATGGATGATAGAATTAGAGAGTGGCCACATTTACAATCTGTAGTGAATAATTCATTCTGACACAGATTGTCTGGGGATGTTAAAATTAGTAGATGGGATGCAGGTGGGCAAGTGGAGAGCTGAATGGGTCTAGAACATCAACCCACATATTTGTTGCTAGTCATAAAGGGAGAAATATTAAAAGCAATTATCCCGCTACCTTCATTTGCCACCTGAGGAGCCACAGAAGAAACCCAGACCCACCACTGTCAAATCAATTCTAAATCACAGCAACCCTATGGGGCACAGTACAATTGCTCCCTAGAGTTTCCAAGGACTACCTGGCAGACTTGAACTGCTGACCCTTTCGTTAGCAGATGTAGTACTAAATCACTATGCCACAAGTTTCCCTCAAAAGAAAAGAGGGGTAGAAAGAGGAGATGAGTGCTCTTGAAAATCTGTTCCAACCATCCAGAACTACAAACCTGAAGCCCAGAAGCTTCTTCAAGATGAGCTTGGACACAGACATAAGATCTAGGTTCTCTCATCATGTAAGTGGCAGCCTATGCTCTCGAAAGTTATCACTGGGACTTAAAAGTAAGTTCTATGAGTTAATGAAAATAATTTTATGCCAAGCTTTATTTCTACTCCCCACTTACCCTACAATATGGATAGAGATATGTCCCCCAAATATGTGTCAAATTCCTGGTCCTTGTATCTATAGATATGATCCTGTTTGGATTTGGAAGTAGGATTCTTTTGTTATGTTAATGAGATTGTTTTAGTCAGCTAGTGCTGCTCTAACAGAAATACTATAGAGTGGATGGCTTTACAAAGAAGGGTTTATTCTTATACCATCCAGTAGATTACAAATCTGCATTCAGGGTGTCCATTTCAGGGAAAGGACTTTCCCTCTGTCAGCTCTGGAGAAAAGTCCTTGTGCTTCCTTAGTCTTTGTTTGGGGAGTAGCTTGGCATAGGAACCTGAAGTTTGAAGGACACATTTGATGGCCTGTGTTGCTGCCTTGATGGCGTGAGGTTCCCAATTCCCTGCTTGGTTCCCTTTCCTTTGTCTTTTGTAGGACGAAAGGATAAAAGGTGATGAAAGCCATACTATAGGGAAACTCTTTTTACAGTGCCTCAGGAAGGTGATTTTATGAAGGGATTTACAGTCCCACCCTAATCCTCTAACATACAGCATAGGAAAATCACAAAATGGAGGAAAATCATGAAATATTGGGAATCATGGCCCAACTACATGGCTATACACATTTTTGGAAGACACAGTTCAGTTCATGACAGAGGTCATGCCACTATAAGGTGATTCCTAAACCTGATCACTTCTGACTTATAAAAAGACCAAAATAGGCACAGAGACCCCATAGAATGCAAAAAAACAGAGGACTGTCTGGGGCTACCAGCAAGGAAACAATCAACACAGCTGAGACTTGGTTTGGACTCCAACAATCATAAGAAAAGAAATGGATGTTTTTTAAAGCCACCCACTTGTGGTACTTCGGTTACCATATCAGTACATAACTAAGATATGCTTCTTGTTGTTGTTAGGTGCCACTGAGTTAGGCACTAGCTCATGGCACCTCCACACACAATGAGACAAAATACTGCCTGGCCCCACATCCTCCCCGTGATTGGTTGTGGGTCAGACCTTATGATACATACTGCGTTCACTGACTGATTTTCAGAAGTAAATCTCCAGGCCTTTCTTACTAGTTCTTAGTCTGGAAGCTCTAGTGACAGCTGTCCAGCATCTCAGCAACAAGCAAGCCTCTGCTGACAGATGGATGGTGGCTATGTACAAGGTCCATTGGCTAGAACTGAGCCTGCATCTTCTGCACAGAAGCTAGAACTCTACTAGCGAACCACCCCTGCCCCTGTTTCTCCCTACTTCTCCCTTCACTCCTGCCAAGCCAAAGCCAAGTGCTGCTGAGTGGGATCTGACATTCAATTTCTATTTAGGTTAATTTTTTTTTAAAAGCTGTTTCAAGGATTTCATTGAGCCCCTGTTGTTTCCTGTCACTCAGTCATGCAGTGGATTCACAGTCTGGCTTGTGTCATCCCACTGACAAGGCGAGCACTTCACAAGCCTGCCCAGCCTGCCCACTCATCCTCTGCACACCGCCACAGAGTGTACCTGGAATTGATAATAATTTCACTGCTAGCTGAACAACTATCAACTGCCTCTATTTTTGCAAAGAGAAAGAAGAAAGCAATCAGTTGTAGAACGACCCTGTATGAAACAAGGACCCAGCAGTCAATCAAGGCATTTTGCTGCCCTCAGCATCCTGATGACTGAACACACTGCAAGGAGGCCCCACTAAGCCCGGTCTTTCTTCTTCTCTTTCTCTGCTTGCCTTTCATCCCTTTTGAAAGGAAAGGCAAACATATCTTTCCACTCTCAATCAAGAGTTTATCACGGAGAATAAGATGTCAACAAGTCCTGAGAATAGCTGGGCCCTTGATTGCATAGAGATTTACATGTAAATGATACTATTTTAAGAACCAATATGAAAATTACAGGAAAGCAGTATAACATCCCAGCAAATGGAAAAGAGAGGGGCCAATGGGACTTCAGGGAGAAGGGGTATCATATCCACATTCCTTCTTCCTCATTTCTATTTTGGAATCCCTCCTCCTCTGTTAGCAGCCTGGCTTTTGGTTAGGAAGCTTACCTAACCAACTGTCAAGTCAGTTTCAGCTCATGGCAATCCCATGTGTGTCACAGTAATACTGTGCCCCATAGGGCTTTCAATGACTATTGTCTTTCAAAAGTAGATTAACAAGCCTTTCTTTCAATGTACCTTTAGCTGGACTTGAACCACTAACCACATGTTTTGGTTAGCAACCACATGTTTATCCATTTATATCACCCCATGACTACAGAAAGTTTACACAGAACTTTAAATAAGTGCACAGTTGCTTCATGGGTTTGAATTTGTCCATATTATAGAAAGTGGACTAAATGTGAAGTTGGACTTTTTTGATTATGGCATGGCCACAAAGGCAGCTCTGAAAAGCACCTTCTCTCTCATAGATACCCAGGCCCCCCAGGATCATTTTCTCATTGAGAGCAGGGACTTCCGGTTTTTATCATCATGGACCTCATACTGTTAAGTTTGATTCCTAATGATGTGCCATGTCTTTAGTAGAAGCCCAAATGGCCTTAAGATTTTCATTTAGGTTTATAAAATAACCAAAGCAACACAACTCATTGCCATCCAGTCATTTTCAACTCACAGTAACCATCTAAGACAGAGTAGAACAGTCCCATGGAGTTTCCAAAGTGTGCCTCATAGATTCGAGCTGCTAACAACTTTGGTGGCATAGGAGTTAAAAGCTACAGTTGCCAACCGAAGGGTCAGCAGTTCGAATCCATCAGACATTCCTTGGAAACTCTCGGGGGCAGTTCTACTCTGACCTATAGGGCTGTTTCGAATCTGAATTGACTCCATGGCAGTGGTTGGCTGACTGTCTAAGTGATGTCTAAAGTAGATGGAGCTTTCCTGTCCGAAATGTTTTATAATTCAATCAGCTTCAAAAAAGTTTGGTATGAACTTTACCTTGTAGACATTGTCACATCTTAAGATCACACCGCTTTCAATGGAAGTTCTTTTGTTAAAAAATAATTAATTACAGTAAATGAATAAAATTTCTAGCATCTATCAACTTTCTATGATAAACTCTGACCCCTCTCCACCCGTGTAGCCATTCAAGTTATTTTCTTCTATAGATAATTCTATTTTTAAGTGCATGTAACAGGGGTCTCATACAATATTTGTCCTTTTGACACTGACTCATTTCACTCAGCGTAGTATATTCCAATTGAAACTACGTTAAGAGATGTTTTCTAAAATCGACATTGTTTTTTTAGTCATAGCATAGCATTCCATTGAGTATATGTACCGGTTTGTTTATCCATACATCTGCTGATGGACATCTGGGTTCATTCCGTCTTTTAGCTGTTATAGACTGTGCTGCAATAACTGACTCGATGGCACTTGGCTGGCAATAAACATTCCTGTGCATATTTCTGCTCATGTGACAGTCTTGTTTCTGTAGGATGTATTCTGAGCAGTGGTATTACTGGATCAAATGATGCGTCTGTTTCCAGCTTTTTAAGTGAGCACCAGATTGCTTACGAAAGAGGTTGTACCAATTTGCAATCCCACCAGCAGTATAGGAAAGTTCCAGTCTCTCTATGACTTCTCCAGCGTTTTTTTTTGTTTTGTGTTTTTTGGATCATGGCCAACCTTGTTAGGGTGAGATGATATCTCATTGTAGTTTTGATTTGGATTTCTCTGATGGCTAATGATTGTGAACACTTTCTCTTGTGTACTTTGGCTGCCTTGGATGGTGTTTTTTGGGGGTTGTTATTTCCACAGTATCTAAAAATATAATTAATATATGAAAACTGATTATTTAAGCAGACATTCCAGAACTTACTACAATCTATATAATGCTCTCATCTTAAAGTATTTCCTTTGAAGGATTAAGATATATCCTAAACAAAAACCCATTGCTGTTAAGTTGATTTTGACCCATAGTAACTTTTTAGGCCAGTATAAAACTACCCCACAGAGTCTCCAAGGAGCACCTGGTAAATTCGAACTGCCGACCTTTTGGATAGCGGCTGTAGCATTTAATCACTGTGTTACCTGAGTTGCCAAGATACATTCATTCTGAGGATACCATAAAAACTACTTCCAAAATATTTTTGGCAGTCTTCTTTTTAACATTGAATGTAGAGCCCACCACCCCCACTCCCCAACACAAACACACATTACCTGGTACTTCTCATTTCTTTCCACTCAAATATGCCCTCTGCCAGTATTATTGTTAATCTTTATTATGTATTTAATTGTATCTACCTAAAAGATATGCTGAAGTCCTAAACTGCAAATATGAACCCATTGAGGAATAGAGATTTTCTTTTTTATGTTACCATTAATATACCAGAGTAGGGTGGATCCCAAACCTAATTGCTTTTGAGAAGTATCTTATAAAAACACCTGAATAGATACAGAAGCACACACAGAGGGAAGACAGATATGTGAGAACCTGTCTACAAGGAAAGGAACACCCAGGATTGCCAGTAGTCACCGTAAACTGTGAGTGGCCCGATTTGCAATTGTAACCTCCCCAAAAACCCATTGCCTTTGAATTGAGTCTGAATCATGGCGACCCTAGAGGTCAGAGTAGGACTGCTCCCTAGAGTTTCAAATAAGCTCTTGATGGATTTGAACTGCTGAACTTTTGATTAGCAGAGGTAGCACTTAACTTGCTACACTACCCGGGTTTCTTATAACCTCCAGAACTGTGAAAAAATTAATTTTGGTTCTTTAAAGTCACCTATTTCAATGATAAAACTGACTCAGTAAGCACACCATTTACAGTATTTTTTTGTTTCAGCAGCAGTAGTTTAACTGAAACAATCATATATCAGCCTTGGCTGCAAAATAATTTTTAATTATTTCCATAGTCAATTCACTCCCCACAAGACAGTTATTACTAAAATGATATTCCCAAGTATGACTCAATGCTTTGCCATCTATTTTCTAAGAGACTTGTCACTAACTATGCCTGTCTTTGCCTTTAGCAGACTTTATCTCGGGTAGGAAACACTGTCAATGTGCAGCCAGATCTGAGAGGCTATATTCTATGGCTAACCCTGGTGTCTACCACTGCTAACCATAAGGTCAGCAGTTCAAATCCACCAGGCGCTCCTTGAATACTCTGGGAGTCAGTTCTATCCTAGACCCTAGGGTCGCCATGAGTCAGATCCGACTCGATGGCACTTGGCTGGGAGCACAGCAGATAGAGTTGTCTCATTCCCTAGACAAACACGTGGGATGGATTCTTTTGTGCTTCCTCATTGTCAGTAGAAGAGACTAGTTTGGGAGGAATTGCAAAATACATGAAAAAAAGAAGAATCTATTGCAAGCCATCATGCTGGCTTTCATCTCATTGTGAATTCCTGTGATGGAACGATACTTGCCCACGTGCCTCAATCCTTTTGTGTAGGAGGTTCACACAACAGAATTCTAACAAATGGCTGTTTCTTTCTGGGTGAGCCTGTGGTGATCCTGCCTTTCATGAAGATGTTAATAACGGCCTTTCTGGGTCAGTGATGTTCATTTTGTTGAAGCCTAGATTGTCCAGACACTTACCTCAGGGGCATACTGCAGTGTTTATGGTACACTCGGGCCAGAACTGAAAGCCAATTGAAGGACAATTGCTGGAAACTATGTGTAAACAACCTGTAATAAGCATATTCAAAATGGACACTTTGCTTTGAAATGATAAAATCATTGAATTGTTTGTGATGTACACATTTATCCTTTGAAATCCTCAGAATCCTGGTGTGGAAGGCTCTGAGGCTGGAGAACACCAAAGAATGTTTGAGCAGTTTTATTCTAATTCTTCAATCTTATGCCAGCTGTTCGGGGTGTGTGGGTAGGGAGGAAACCTCTCCAGTCCTTCTCATCTCATTCTTGTACCTCAAGTAATTTCCTGTCCTTGCCTATCCCTCTGAGACATTAATTTCTATTTGGAGATGTATGTTGCCCTGCCCTTCCTGCTTCCCCTCCAGTGGACTTGGTACTGACAAGGTAATCGAGGGGAACCGAGGCCAGCGTTGTCTCTGTACATTATCTCCTCACTGGGATCCACAGGGTAAAAAGGAGAGCACATTGTGCCACTGATGTAACTTGACTCAGGGATGGCAGTCATTCTTCAAGACCTCAGGCTTTCTGGGGTGAAGAGGGATCTTGTTGCTTCTCAACATACAGCTCATCTACCCTACCCAGCATTAGACAGCTCTCCTTTCCTCTTCTACAGTGCCCTGTGCTTCTCCATCACAACATACTACCACTACAAAAAAAAAACAACCCACAACACTGCCCCTCAGTCAACTCTGACTCACAGCAACCTTAGAAGACAGAGTTTCCAAGGAATGTCTTGTGGATTTGAACTACTGACCTTTTCGCTAACAGATGTAGCACTTAACTGCTACACCACCATGGTTTCCAATGACACACTATGCTTCTCTGTAATTAACTTGTTTGTGCACTGGTCTCCCAAGAGACCGTAAATTCTTCAGGGCAGGGATTGTATCTTAGCATCACTGTCTTACTTAGTGAATCATATCAGCAATTATCTAGTGAAAAATGACTCAAAATAAAACTTGGTGCTAAATATTTTAAAGAATCTAAGAACAAAATATAAAAATATAAGAGAAATATATATTTGTATATAATATATAAATATATATAAAAATACATATGAATACAACAAATATATATACACAAGTGTTTCAATGATATGGTTTCAGTGGTCTGGGAGCTCAGTACTTCATTTGTAAAGGTAGAAAGTCAGTCTGGGTTAAAAAACCACAGTGAAAGTTTGCTGTAAGACTGCATGATCATTTTCCAGTTGGTTTCTTATGAGATGTAAAGAACTCAAAAGTAAAATCACTTTTAAGACCTAATTTAAGTTGCACATTGTATGTTATTGATAATTTTTTTTTTTTTTTTAGCCTCATTCTAATTTTCTCAGTATATTTCAGGTATTGGAAAATCTGAGAACTTAAGTAGCAGAATTTTTTATTGCTTCAGAAAACCAAGTGTTTGGGAAAAAATATACCTTGACTAACCTTTTTAAGGCTATTTGTCTTTCTGTGGCTTTCAGCCTGTCTGCTTCAACCATGAATTTAGCTGATTTCTCTGTACCTCATTTAGATGACAATACCTCTAAGATTTCTTGCGGCTTTGAAATTTTATAATAGTTTTCTTTCTTTCTTTCTCTCTCTCCCTAAGTAATGTACATGAACACACAATATATTCCAGATATCGTGACAAGTTACTCACAAACTTTCCACATACATTTCCTAAGAATGATGACATTCTCCATAATATTTCCATTATCATACTCAAGAATACTTGGCATTGATTAGATAATATCGTCCAATAAATGGGTCATATTTAAATTTTCCCTAAGTTCACATCTTAAACTTTATTTTACTTGATCTAGATCCAATCAAGAGTCACACATAGCATTTGGTTATTGTATCTAGTCTCCTTTAATATAGTATAGTATTCATTTCTCCTGCCTTTCTTTTAAAAAAATTGATAAGTGCAGGTACATTGTCTTTGAGAATGTCCTAGCCATCTGGTTTGACATGATTATTTCCTCATGATTGGCTTTATGCTCAGTTATATGGCGATACTGTGAGTATTGTTCATTTACTTTTAAATATTTCTATTATAA
The DNA here is from genome assembly GCA_028571685.1 of Heterohyrax brucei. Taxonomy (NCBI): domain Eukaryota; kingdom Metazoa; phylum Chordata; class Mammalia; order Hyracoidea; family Procaviidae; genus Heterohyrax; species Heterohyrax brucei. The sequence goes on along the minus strand of CM053159.1, from coordinate 8,575,239 downwards.
ATATGATAGAGGTGTAGAATAGAAAATACTGGAAAATAGAAAAATAAAAGGAAACTACCCATGAATTCATCATTCTAACATATAAAATATTAATATTCTGATGTATTTCCAGGCTATTCCCTATGATTCTTTGAATTTAAAGCTGCAGATCAAATTTTGTGTGGTGGTTGTTTCTGACATACCATGTTATAAGTGTTTTCACTACAAATAATGGCAACAATACTAAAGTTAACCAGCGTTAACTAAGTGTTAATTCCGTTGCAGACAGCACCAAGCACTCTATATACATTGTTTCTTTTAAAGTATGACAACACTATGAGGTAGATTCTACTGTCCCCGTTTTCAAGCTGAGGAAACTGAGTGGGTCCCACAGCTGGCAAGGAGGAAACAGGAAATTTGAATCTAAGTTTGTGAAACTCCACTACACTGTCTGTCTGCCTGTTATCATTTTTATTGAATGTGTTTTGATCTATTCATTCCATGTAAGGACTCTAGCATCAGAATACACATAAGGTCAATGCTTTTTTTAGAATATTTAATAAAGCCTTGACTCTTTTTACCGTTGACTGAATTTTGAGCATATCCCTCAGCTGGTTTCAGAGACTGCTGCTTTCTATGTTTCCTTATGAATTGAACCTAAACCAAATTAGGTTTTCCCAAATTCTGTCTTACTCACCAAGAGGACAACATATTTTATAAGCAAGCACCAAGCCACTGAGAAGAATGGCCAGGAATGGGAGAACCAAATGAACCAAATGAGAGTTTCTGGGGGACCTAGTCTAAATCTTCCAGGTCAGTGCCGTTGGGCTTTGCCAGGGGTGGAGGTGTGGCAGGCAGGTTCTGTCCCTGGACCTCAGGCCCCTCTTTTAGTGGGACTGTCTCTGACAGCAGCAGCACGGTTGTGGGCATCCTTCTTCCCTTCAGCCCCGTTAGGAGACCCTAGATCTGAAACTGTGCAAGATCGCCTTGTGGTTAAAGCTTCTGATCTAAGCACACCCTGCTGATTAGAAATGTACTGGATGTCAAAGCCCTGAGAAACACAAATTCTAATACTTCTAAATACACTTTAATGTGGGTTAATGTCTGTGTTTGTCTCCTAGTCCGTGGCGCTAGCTGGTGATGAGGCGGCAGCAGCAGCAGCAGCAACGTTTGCAAGCCCAGCCTTTGTGAGGGCTCTGGGAGCAGCAGGAAGGAGCTGAACGCATTTGAACTGCAGCCAAGTTAGCAGTTTAAACTTCATAAACATGTCTTAAATGCTATGACTCTTATCTTTATTCCATGGCATTCCTACCCTCAAAGAATAACTACGCGCGCGCACATACACACACACACAATTCAGCAAATGGTTCCAAGAACTTTCACCAAAAAAAAAAGGTTGATTATACATTTTCGGTTGCTTGTCTTCCTTTAGCCTTTTTTTCTGTATATCTACTATTCCTGTCACACAGCCAGGATGTGCAATCATTTACCAAAAGTATAAGACAACAAACCTGCTTCTGATCCAAAATAAAATGAGGTAAAATGAAAAGTTCTCTATAATTTTACACTTTTCCTTGATGTGGGTATTGAAAGTGTAATTAGCACTTAGCAGAGGTCTCCTATCCTCGTTTTTCTTTAATACTTGGTGTTGGGAATGGAGGGAAAAAAATTAAAAGACATGATCAACCCACAAACCCAGCTGTATTTGGAGAAAGAATGCCCCAGTCCTGGAAAGTTATTCCATGATGCTATTTGTCACAACTGTAATGGGCTTGTTTAGCACCCAGATGTATCAGTTACCTATTGCTACAATGATGATGCATAAGAAACAACCACAAAATTTCAGCAGCATATAATAATCAACATTAATAGCCCAGACATTTGGAGCGGTTGGCTAGGCAGTTGGTTGTGCTGATCTTGGATGTAGGTGTTTTTGTGTCTGGCAGTCAGCTATCTGAGCTGCCCTCGACTTGAATGGCTGGGACAACTTGGCTCTGCCCCACATGCCTCCCATTATCTAGCAAGCATGTTATCAAGAAAGACAACAGCAGAGGCACAAAGCAAGTGCCAATGTTTACAAGACCATTTCAAGCTTTTGTTTGTGCCATATCTGGTATGTCCCGAGGGACAAAGCTATTCACATGGCTGAGCCCAATGGTCACCCTACCAATGGTCAGAGGGCACTGCAAAGATATGATTAAAGGGAAGAGTGAAAATTTAGGACCATAATTGCAGCATACCACAGCAAGTAATTCTATGCCCTGTAAGGTTAAAATCAGTGTGAATTATCTGTCAGTCACTAAAAATGAAGTGCAGATCCAACCTTGAGGCCAGGCTGTGAAGAAAAGCAGCTGCCTAAGTGACTAGTCTCATAATTCAAGGTAGAAGAAATGAATTTGCATCAGAAAGTGGCTCCAAAGACTCAACATTGTTAGGATGTCAGTTTTTGCCAAGCTGATCTATAGATGAATGTAATCTCAACAAAACTTTTTTTTTTTTTTTTGGTGAAATTCAACAAGCTGATTCTAATGTTTATACAGAAAAACAAAGGAAATAAGGCAATGAAAACCGTTTTTTAAAAAATTGATTTCAGAACTTGTTATACATTGTACAGTAATCAAGACAGAATGTGGTAAAAGAACAGAAACACAGATGACTACATCATTATATAACTGCTAAGTTACATCATTGCCTAAAGGCCAAACCACTCAGAATCGTGGCCCAGCCACACTGACATATAACCTTTAAAATCACAGCCAGTATTACCCCCACTTCACACCTTTGAACTAGAAGAATGTCCAGAAATAGACCTATAAATACATGAATAATTTATTTTCAACTAATAAAGAAATTCAACAGAAAAATATTTTTTTTCCACAGATGGTGCTAAGACAATTGAACATTTGTATCCAGAAACTTGAACCTCCACCCCTAATCTTGAAGTACACAAAAAAATACGCCTACTCCTCACTTGACAGCGTGGTTACGTTCCAAAGACCAGAACATTGTACAAAAATTGGACCTATATGAAAATGGAGGATGACCACATCAGATTTTTAAAAAGTAGAATGGCTACATCACTATATAACTGTCAAATTACATCATTATATAAATTCCAAACTACTGAGAATCACAGCCAAGCCAAGGTGAGACATAACCTTAACCACCACAGCCAGTGTGATTCTTTGCCTCACATCTTTGCATTCATTACTGCCAAATATACATCATAAATGCACAAAATAGTTGGGTAGCAGATCTTTTACAGTTGTCATAAATGTCAAATGTCAGGTAACGAGATCGTTAATAAGTATAAATCCAAAATGGAATTTCATCTAAATGTAAAACCTAAAAATATGAAACTTCTATTGGAAAGTCCAGGGAAAAAGACCTATGCAGTTATGGGTAATACAACACTTGTTATCTAGGACACAAAAAGCATGCATCATGAAATTAAAAATATAAGTTGGACTTCATCAAAATTTAAAATGTTAAGACAATGAAAAGGCAAAGGAGAAAATACTTGCAAACATATGTCTGATAAAGAAGTACTCAGGATATATAGAGAGCTCTCACAAGTTGATAGTAACTAAAAAAATGAAAAAATGGATAAAAGATTTGGACACTTCATCAAAGAGGATATGGGGATGGCAAATAAACAAATTAAAATACACTCAACACCACTAGTCATTAAATCAAAACACCAAACTTGTTGCCATCAAGTCAATTCCAACTCATGGCAACCTCCTGTGTTATAGAACAGAACTGCCTCAGAATTTTCTTGACTGTAATCTAATGGAAGTAGACCATCAGGCTTTTCTCCCATGGTGCTGGTGGGTGGGTTCAAACTGTCAACTTCTGGGCTAGTAGCTGAGCACAAACCACTAGCACCACTCAGGGGCCACACATGTATTTCAACAACCAAAATTTAAAAACGGACAAGATCAAAAACTGAAGAGAATTTAGGGTAACTGGAACTCTTATACACTGCTGATGGAAATTATACAGCCATTTTGGAAAGTAGTCTGGCAGCTTCCTATAAAGTTAAACCTTTTTACATATGAAAAAGCATTCCTACTTTTAGTTATGTGGCCAAGAGGAGTGCAAACGTATTTTACGCACATGTACATACACAACCACACCCCTAGGTTCACATAAAACCTATCTATGAATATTTATAGCACCTTTGTTCATAATTGTCAAAAATAAGAGACAATCCAAATATTCATCACCTGGTAAATAAATGAATGCATGGAAGAACTTTTGGGGTAATATGTCCTAATTTCTATGATTTTTGTGATGCTTCCATGACTATATATATTTTTCAGAATTCACTACAACTGTTAGGCTGGATTCTCTAGAAAAGCAAAACTAGTTAAGTGTGTAAATATATACAGAGAGAGGGAGACTTTTATTAAGGAAACAGCTCACGTGATTGCAGAGGCTGAAACTTCCCTAATCTTGGATCGGGATAGAGGCCTCTTCCAATTCACATAGCTGTGGAAGCTGGTGAACCCAACTTTGTAAGGTCAGAGACCAGAGCTCCTACTCACAGGGTATGAAGGTAGATGAATCCCAGGATGTCAGGCAAGACAGCAATGTTTTCATGATTCCCATAGCTGCAGGGTCTGGCAAACACAAAACGGACAATTTGTGGAGCAGGACTCTCACTCACAGGCTGGGAAGATCCATGAGTTCCCAAAGAGACAGGTAAGCTGCTAGCTCAGTTCCAAGGAACTAGAGGTCGGAAGACAAGAGAGAGAGCTGCGGGATCCACAACAAGCCAAAAACATTGGCAAGGTGAGCAGATAGGAAGTAGGAGGCAGAAGGAGGGAGGCTGAAGGCTGAAGGGGGTAGTGAGACACCATAGGCTTGGCCCCACCAGGACCCGTCAGCAGATTGCACCACAGGGATGATCACATCATACAACTGCCCAGATATTGAGAATCATGGCCAAGGCAAGCTGATACACAGTCTTAACCATCACAACTGTATACATAAAAGAGTAAATTTTACTGTACGTGAATTTCATCTATCTCAAAATTGACTTAATAAATGAGGGAATCCACATAAACAAAGAGTTGTTGTTGTTGTCAGGTGCCATGGAGTCAGTTCTGACTAACAACAAAGCGAAGCCCTGCCCGGTTGGTCTTACGACGTCCCCACGACTGTTGCTGCCTTTAAGCCCGTTGTTGCCACCACCACCTCAGTCCACCTTGCTGAGGGCCTTCCTTTTTTTCACCAAACCTCTACCAAGCATGATGTCCTTCTAGAGGGACTAGTCACTCCTGATGACCTGTCTGAAGTACTGGAAACATAGTCCTAACATCCTTGCTTCTGTGGAGCATCCTGATTGCACTTCTTCCAAGACATATTTGTTTACTGTTAGTAGTCCACAGTATATTCAGTATTCTTCACCAACACCACAAATCAAAGGCATCAATTCTTGGATCTTCCTTACTCATTGTTTAGCTTTTGTATGCATATGAGGCAACTAAAAGCAGCACAGCTTGGGTCAGGTGTACCTTAGTCCTGAAGATAACGTCTTTGATTTTCAACACTTTAAATAAGTCTTTTGCAGCCAACTTGCCAAGCGTAATACATCTGTCTTTTGATTTCCTAGCTACTGCTTCCATGGTGTCGAATGTGAGTCCAAATAAAGTAAAATCCTTGACAACCTCTGTCTTTTCTCCGTTTACCATGATGCGGCCTGTTGGTCCAGTTGTGAGGACTTTTGTTTTCTTTATATTGAGGTGCAATCCGTACTGAAGGCTGCAGTCTTTGATTTTCGTCAAAGTGTTTCAAATCCTCTTCACATTCAGCAAGTATGGTTGTGTCATCTGCATGATGCAGTTGTTACTGAGTCTTCCTCCAGTCTTAATATCCTCTTCTTCCTATTGTCCAGCTTCTTGGATTATTTGCTGAGTATGCAGATTGAATAGGTATAGTGAAAGGATACACCTTGACACATCCCTTTCCTGACCTTGAACCATGCAAACAAAGGGTGGAATCAGGTATATTATCAGGCTTACTCTATCCAGAAAGAGGGGCTGAGACATGCTTATCTTCTCTGACACTTTTGAGTCAACAAAAATTGTCAGAAGAAACATCTTGAATCAGAAAACTTAAAAAAATTGAAAATTATTTTATACCTGAAAGGTGAAAAAAGAATGAACTAGGAAGTCTTTGAAAATACCCTCTCTTTTAATTCTTTGGGCTCTTTAAGGAAATTTTCTGGATGAACCCAGATCAGGGTGAATTTACTATTCCTTATAGTAGGGGACCTTGTCTATTTGCATGAATTGATAGGCATAAAGCAACCATTTTGACTAAAAAAGGAGGATGATTACTCATGTACTTTATTTTCTCTGACAGGAAGGGGAGACTAGGAGAATGGAAAGAAGAGCAAGTTATCTATTTCTCCCTGGGATCCCTTACACTGAGTAAGTAATTCTACCAAAAGAAGAGTTAAGACTTGAAAATGATTGAGCTGCACGCATTTGAGACTGTGAGACTCTCATCCTTTTGTGCACATCCAGCACTACAGCAGGGCCCATGTAGCAAAGAGTATTGTTGCCAGAGACTCTTCTTCCACTCGTCATGGAACACAGCACTCACTGACTTCTTGAAGACCAGTTGCTTTGCGTCCTTTGTGAGACAATAGGTTGGTATAAATGTAAGTATTTTCCTCATGGTCCCATCAGCAGAGCCAAACATTTCATTGACGGAGCTTCATAAGCTGTGGATTTCAGCAAGGACTGCTGCAATGTAAAAGGGAGAAAATGGCAGAATTTGTGTTAAAAATGCAGTTGGCTGGTTTGCGAGAACACACAAGGCACTATTGGGGGATTTCTAGAAAGCATTAGGAGTCCCTGAGTGATATAAACTCTTAACAAACTCAGCTACTAACACAAAAAACTGACCTTTCAAATCCACCCAGAGGCACCTCAGAAGAAATGCCTAGCATCTACTATGAAAAAATCAACCACTGAAAACTACGGAGCACAGTTCTACTCTAATATACGGCATCACCGTGAATTAGAGTCCACTCGCTAGAAAGCAGAAATATTTTGAAGGGTGAACTAGAGATCCTATGTAAGTGCTTAGCAGGGCCTGGGATCTTTGGAGTTACAATTCTGACCTTTTATGGAAGGAGCTCTGGTAAGAAAGAAGTTTTACTTTTACCTAGCAAAGGCAGGTCTTGCACAGACATGAAGTAGCTTTGGGGAATGAAATGAACTCTTGTCTTATATGTGGATATAAGAGCTGATGCTTGCTGTGGTATAGCCTGCTACATCAAGAGATGCAGTTAGTACTTGCTCTTTAAGCTGTTTCGGGCTATCCACTGGAGTCAATGGCAGCTTAAAGGCCTGTCTTTGGGGACCTTTTTATAACATCAATCACATTCCAGAGAGAAGAGTGCTAACTCCGAGAAATTTCTGAGACTAATCATTCTCGTTGAATAAAAGCCACCCATATAGTTGCTAATTCGCCATACAAAAAAAAATCTGGAAAAAAACATGATCCTACCCACATACCTATGTAGAAAGTTCATGGTGTCTAACACCTGACTTCAAGGCTCATGAAAAAGCAAATGTTAACCACTATAAAATTTACTGTCAGCAAGAACTTGACCTTGTGGCAGCTAATTGGTGACAGTAATGAGCCTGTGGGGTGAAAAGGGCATTGCCTCACTTCCTAAGCATATAGTTTGCTTGGATGGTAAAACAGTTGTGGTTTGTCTTTGAGGACACTTCAGGTGTGTGGGAAATCACAAAACTATGAACTGTCCAGGCAAGAAAAAAAAAAATTAGTCCAATCCCTCATTGCACAGATGAATAAGTGAGCCCTTGAGAGCTGACTTTCCCCAAGGCTATAACACAATTCTGTAGCAAGCAGAGCCACTAATTAAGCCTTCTGTTACACAGGTACATGCCCCATTACACTTAGCTGGCTCCATACAGAAACCTAATCTTTAGCTTAAGGATTTGCCTATGAAACACACACAGATGCAACACCCACAGGCACCCATATCTACACCTACCCACCCACCCTCATACCCCACAAAGAAGAATACAACCATTGTGCATTTATATAAACATCTCAATATTAAGAACCCAGAGGGCAGTGGAGATTCAGCAGAAGTCTCACCTTCCGTGCAGTAGAGCTGGGTTTGATTCTGAGCTAATGCACCTCAGCATAGCCACCACCCTTCTGTCAGTGGAGGCTTGATTGTTGCTATGACACTGGACATACTTCAGTGGAGCTTCCAGACTGTGACAGACTAGGAAAAAAATCTAACAATCTATTTCTGAGAAATAAGTCAACAGAAACCCTATTAATCAGAACAACCTGATCCTGTTGTGTGGGGTTACAGTGAGTTGGGGGCCGACCTGATGGCAGCTGACAACGGCAACATGGACAGTCCCATTGCTTCTTCTGTTGGGGTTGTTGGTAGAAGTAACAGGAACACACAGGGTCTGCAGTAACGCTGCTGGGATTTATGGCCACCTACAGCACTCTGTGCCTCAGTATTTTTGTCTATACAATAGGGACAATACTAACACGGCACTTGGCTTTGGCATCATAGGATTGTTACATGTATTTAATCAGCCACTACAAGCAATGCAGAATAAAACTTGGTACACTGTAAGAAGTTAGTGAAAAGCCACTGTTCTCTCCCCATTAACCCAAAGCTGTGCCACCATCCACGAAGGCGGATTCCCTCCTTACTGGTGCAAGAGCTTTCTTTGTGTCTTGTCCATTTGGGTTAAAGTGATATTAAGTAATACCACAGGAGGCTACAGCCATGTGGGGAAAAATGGGTCATTTACCTCAAAAAGATTCCCATCAGTTGAAAAAGTCTGAAATTTGAATTCGCAATAATCATATTTGATTTTTCTGATGTAGACGTGGTGGTGGTTCTGGAACGAAATTTAACTTTCTGCTCTGTCATGGATTGAATTGTGTTCCCCCCAAAATATCTGTGGCTGTTGGTCTGGGCCCTGATTCCTGGTGCTCTGTAACACTCCTTTTAGTTGTAAACCCTGCCCCTACCATGTTAATGAGGGAGGATGGGGTGCCACTGAGTTGGTAAGGCAGGACTCAGAGTGTAACATTGTCTTATGGCTTGAGGTAGTTTCTTGAGACATAAAGCAAAGAAGCTAACAGAGAGAGCTGGGGACTTCATACCATCAAGAAAGAAAGCAATGCTGGAAGCTGGGCACATCTTTTGGAAAGGAACTGGAGTCTCTGTGCATCAGAAGCTTCCAGTCCAGAGGAAGATTGATGACAAGGACTTTCTTCCAGAGCCAGCATGGAAAGCCTTCACGTGGAATTAACGCCCTGAGTTTGGACTTTTAGGCTACTGAACTATGACAACATAAAAATTCTTTTTAAAAAGCCATCCACTTGTGGTAGTTAAAGCAGCACTAGATGATTAAAACATGTCTGTTACACTTGAGCATGGTTCACAGCTTCTGAACAGCTGTCCTCAAACATCTAGGAGCCCACCCTACCCAGTCTGGCTCTCCCAGACATAGCCCAAGAGTTGGATTCATGTTAAATCAAACCAAATCAGTTTTCCTTGAGATAATGTCAGATCTTGGTGATCCTATAAATGTCAGAATAAACCTGTGCTCCACAGAGTTTTCAACTGAAAGCTTTTTGTAAGTGGATCACTGATTCTTTATTTCGTTTTTTGTTTTATATGTGTGTTAGTTTCTCATACAAAGTCTTAATATACATATTGTTGTGGGACCCTAGTTGCTCTACCTATAATATGACACCTCACTCATCCTCACCACCCTGTATTTTCCGTTTTCATTCAGTTAGCTCTTGTTTCCTTTTGCCTTCTCATCTTGCCTCTGGACAGGAGCTGCTCATTTAGTCTCCTGTGTCCACTTGAAGGGTCGCCATGAGTTGGATCTGGCTCAATGGCACTTGGCTATCTACTTGAACCAAGAAGCACACTCTTCACCAGTAGTATTTTCTCATATAGTCCAGTCTATTCTTTAGCTGAAGAGTTGACTTTGGGAATGACTCCAGTTCCAGGGTAGGGGAAAATTCAGAGCCCATGTCTTTTGAGGTCCCTCTAGTCTCAAACCATCAAGTCTAGTTTTTATACTAGAATTTAACATCTTAATTCCAATTTTCTTCCACTCTCAATTGTGTTCCCTGGGAAGGTAGTTACTGGTGGTAAATGGACACCACCTAGTCTGAGGCTGATGGAGTCTCTGGTTCGTTTGGCCTTTTCTGTTTCTTGGGCTTATATTTTCCTTGTGTTTTTGGCATTCTTCATTCTCCTTTGCTCCAGGTGAATTGAGACCAATCAATGCATCTTAGACGGCTACTTGCTAGCTTTTAAGACCACAGACACCATCCACCACAGTGAAATGCATAACATTTTCTTAATAAACTTTGTTATGCCAGTGGACCTAGATTTCCTCTGAAACCATGGTTCTCAGACCTCTGGCCCTCCTATCCTGTCTCTTGAAGTATTTGATTGTATACAGGAAACTTCTTAGCTTTGGGTTACTCCAGTTGTGCTGACTTCAACTGTACATGTGTACTGTCTTTCCCTATACCTAAAATAACTCTTGTCTGCTATCTATTTAATCCATTTAATTCTTGTCTACTATCGCTCTATTCTTCTGTGTTTAAACATTTCATTGTGTTCTTATGATAGTGGTCTCATACAATATTTGTCCTTTGGTAACTAATCTCACTCAGCATAATGCCTTCCAGGTTCATCCATGTTGTGAGATGTTTAGGGCAATCCTCATGTTCTTTATTGCTGCATAGTAGCCCATTGTGTGTGTGTATCATAATTTGTTTATCCACTCACCCACTGATAGATACTTAAGTTGTTTCCGTCTTTTTGCTATTGTAAACAGTGCTGCAACAAACATGGATATGCATGTGTCAGTTTGGGTGAGAACTCATTTCTCTAGGCTATACTCCAAGGAGGATTGCTGGATTGTGTGGTACTTCTGTTTCTAGCTTTTTAAGGAAGCACTGAATTGATTTCCAATTTTTTTACATTTTACATTCCTACCAGCAGTGTGTAAGTGTTCCAGTCTCTCCATAACCTCTTCAACATTTATTATTTTATGTTTTTTTGATTAATACTAGCTTCACTGAGGTAAGATGGTATCTCATTGTAGTTTATTTGATTTCTCTGACAGCTAATCATCATGAGCATTTCCTTATGTGTATGCAAGCTACCTCAATGTCTTCTTTGGTAAGGTTCCTGTTTATATCCTTTGCCCATTTTTCAACTGAGTCATTTGTCTTTTTGTTGTTGATGTTTTTCAGTATCTAGTAGATTTTAGAGATTAGATGTTGATCAAATTTGTCACAGCCAAAACAAATTTTTCCATTCTGTAGGTTGTCTTTTGACTCTTTTAGTAAAGTCTTTGGATAAGCGTAAGTGTTTGCATTTGGAGGTGGAGTTAAGATGACAGAGTAATCAGAGGCCTCCTGTGGTCCCTCTTATAACAAAGACCTGAAAAAGCAAATGAACTGATTATATATGACAATGTAGGAGACTTCAATACCAAAGGAAAAGTTGAGAAGTTAGACTCAGTGGCAGAAGGAAGAAAAGATGGTTCTGAAGCAGCAAAGAGTTGTCAGACCTGACCAGGCAGGAACCAGCAACCCACAACTCAGACCTTCTGCCATGAGCTTGGTGACACAAGCAGTGGCATTCCAGATACTTTTTCTACATCAGAAGAGACTGAGCAGTAGAGAGTCCTCTCATGCTTCCAGAATCAGGAAGAAGCAGTACTCTATCAGCCAAGCTGATCCACCAGGTGGATCCAAAAATGCCCCTTGAGAGAGGAAGAGGGTTGTTCATAGATTAGATAGTCATAAGAATTCAGTTAGGTGAAGGGAGTGAAAGCCAGGTCGGAATAACTGGAGTACACCATAAGCTAAAAGGTTTTCTAAATTCAATCCAACATTTCAAAAGACAGAGTAGCAGGGACAGAGATCTGGGAACCATGTTCTCAGGGGATATTGAGATTAACGGGCATAACTAGCCTTTTTCTGAGAGATTCTTCTGCACCCCATATTGGTGTGTGGCATCTGGGTCTTAAAAGCCAGAAGGCTGCAACCTGAGGAGCACCAACTGGTCCTAACCTACCTGAAACAGATGACAACTGAAACTATCACACACATGAGGGAAAATGAGCCCAGAATACAGAAGGACCCATATGATTAGGAGACTATATCAACATGAGACCAGAAGAACCAAATGGCGCCTGTTCTCCACCAAAGACAGTGCCGACAGGTAATGGAATGTAGAGTCCCTGACATATTGCAAGAAAAAGAGGTGTGCAGATCAAGAACTCTATTAAAAGACCTGAATTTATGGTCCGACAGGCTGGATGGTCTCCTGGGAACGTGGCCCCTAGACTTGCTTCTAGTCCAGAACTGAAACCAGTACTGAGGTAAACACTTCAGACAAAAAATGGACTGATCCTGGGGACACAGAGTGAACATATGCTGTGTGTACTTTATGGTTTTTTTTTGTGTGTGTGTGTATATATATATGTATATATACGTATATACATATATATATGAGACTCTCCTACTGGTTTCTTTCTAGAGGGGAGAGGCTAGGATGGAGACGAGGGGACAGGTGTTCATTAAGTGGATACTAGAAGAATGAAAAGGAGGAATGTACTGCCACAGGATGAGGACAGCAGATAGAGTTGCAGAGAGGCAGGCATGCAGAACTGATTTGGATTGTATACTTTTACTTAATCATCATCATCAAAACCTTTAGGTAAAACCTGTTTCCCATTCACCTGCCCCCATGTGTTCTGCATGGGATCTCAGCTGGCTTCAGAGAGACACATATTCCCCGGGCGTGAAGTAGGACCTGTCACAAAGCCTGAGCCATTTTTCTGGCCTTGGAAAGTGAACAAGTTAACAAACACAAAATAATCTGCCAGCTCCTCTAAACCAGAGACTGAAGGCAGTAACAAGTCCTTTACCTAGGCATAGGTACAAATGGTCCATGGACTTTGAATGCATTTTACCATTGTGTACGCCCGTGTGGGTCCACTAAAACGGCAAATGGTGCCTCAAGTGTTTCAGGCATATGGTGGAGAAGGAGATTTGTGGCATTTGACATGCTCTGCCTATTAAGTAAGGTCCTCACCTACCCATATCAGGAGCCTGAGGAATTGTGGCTCCATCTATGACATTTAGCCACCCTTGACAAGGAACTAAGAATAAGTGATGCCTCCCAGTCCTTAAAACAAAAGTGTTGAATGCCTATAGTCTTGCTGCAAAACCCACTCACCTACACGTTCTAGAAAACAGTGACATACTTTCTTCATGGCCACTCAGGGGCAGCTAGCAGCACCCAGCTTTGCACAATGTGTCACCCCTACCACACTCAGATACCTGCGCTACACCAATCATCCCTGCCTAGCTAGTACTGTAGGTGAGAACCTGGATTACATGGTTAGTGACCAACTACCTGAACATCTGAGCTGAATCTGTACAAGAAAAGTACATGGACTCCCAGTCTCACATACATATTTATAGCTCTAACCACCTGGTGAAAGGATATTACAGCTTCAAAGACCCCAATAATCAAACTAGCTCACATAAGCATCTTATTTGGGTGAAACAAAAGTAAAACCAGAAGCCAGGACAGAGCAAGCAAGCATAAAACAAATAAATACAACAACATAATGATGGTTCAGAGACAACAGTGGACATCAAATAACACAAAGAGGCAGACCATGATGACTTCAGCAGGCTCCCAAAACAAAGAACCAAGAAATTTTCTGGATGTAAAGAACTTCCCAGAATTACCAGAGGTAGAATACAAAGATGAAGACTCAGAATTCTTCAAGAGATCAGGAAGAAGAGCAGGCAAAATGCAGAGCAAATTAAGAAAGACTCAGACAAAGCAACAGAGGAACTTAAGAAGTTCAGAGAAAATCATAATGACGAATTTAACAGGCTGCAAGATTCCACAGAAAGAGGGCAAACAGAAATTCAGAAGATTAACAGTAAAATTTCATAATTATATAACTCAATAGAAAGTCATAGGAGAATTGAGGCAGTGGAAGTCAGAATTAGCGAGACTGAAGATGCAGAGCTTGACACTAACTTATTTGTAGAAAAATCAGATAAAAGAATTTTTAAAAATGAGGAAACCCTAGGAATTATGTGGGATTCTATCAGCACGAATAATATGTGAGTGACTGGAATATCAGAACAGGGGGGGATTACAGAAAATACAGAGAGAATTATCAGCAGAAAACTTCCCTGGCATTGTGAAATATCAGAAGATATCTATCCAACATGCTCATTGAACTCTACAGAAGATAGATCTCAAAAGAAAGTCACAAAGACATTTTATAATCAAACTTGCCAAAACCAACCATAAAGACAAGATTTTGAAAGCTGCGAGGGATAAACAAAAGTCCTCTATAAATGAGAGTCAGTAAAACTAAGCTTGGATTATCAGCCGAAAGCATGCTGGCAAGAAAAAAATGGAATGACATATATAAAGCTTTGAAGGAAAAAAAATTGCCAGCCAAGAATTACACACCAGCAAAACTGTCTCTGAAAAATGATGGCAAAATTAGGACATTTCAACATAAACAGATGTTTAGACACATGAAAAACTAAATGAAAATTATAAGAAATATTAAAGGGAATCCTTCAGTTAGAAAATCAGTAACATTGATATAGGCCTTTCTTTTTGGATATGTGCATGTATTACTATAAAGTGACGCTGCAATGTATCAAAGTCAACTCACTGGCAACTGGTACTGATACAAGTAGCATCCCTCAGCAGGTTAGAATTCAGATTCGCCTGCCAGCATGTGAAGAACAAAGAACTGAGGGTAAATCTCTTGAAGCAAAGAAGTTTTAGAGGGAACATAATAGAAACTTCAGGTACAAGTGTCTCAGAGGCCAGGCAAGCACAGTAAAATGAGGAAAGAACGGTGCAAGATAATAGTGACTGGTAAGGACAATGGTGAACAGAAGCACACATTCCCTGTCTAAAAGCAGCAGTGGCTACAGGGCTTAGCCATTTGTTACCACTTGGAAATGTGGTCTTATTGCTTGCAGAGCCCTCAAAGTTTCAAGAAAGGTTGAAAATCTGTATTTTTAAGCATAATTTTCTAATTTGTGAATATCAGCAACTCACTTGCAATAACTGAAAATTCTATATTGTGAAAGCTATATACCGAAATGCCATATGTTGAACACAATTACACTAAATTGTGACCCTTGCCTTAATAGTTGAAGTCTACCATTGGACGAACAATTTTACCTGGGTGTGACCCCTGCATGATAGAAGAAATAGAACTGATAAGTGAAAATTACAGAGACACAAGCCTTGATCCATAATAAGGAAAAACCTTGTGACATTGTTGATCGAAGGTAGATTGGTCTGCTGTAGAGGGATGAGTGCCTCTTTTCTAGAGATGATCAGTTGCCAGTAAGACAGCCCCTCTGCCAGAACGTTACAGATGAAGCTCAGGCACCAGAGCAGTGGGTGTTAGACATCACACCTCCCTTTTCTAAGATTCTCTGGATTCTGAGATTCTAATTCAGAGACTGTTTGAATCCAAACCATTTTTGCTCATTAAAGCTGGATTAGTGTTCAGAGTAAGCCTTCTGATTTTACTTATAACACCATGCATACAGTACATGTTTGTCTCTTCCAGTCTATTAATGTGCATTGTTACTGGAATGTCTTTTCCGCAGGAAAGTGTTTCCAACGCTCTTTGTAATGCTTTTATGCTTCCTATCTCTTGGGCTTCCATGGCCCCAAGTTGGCCTAGGTTCCCGTTAAACCAGAAGCATGGCCCTATTTGGCTTAGTTGTGTCTGCTGATATTATTTTCTTTGGAAATAAATGCACACAGCCTCTGATAATTTACACATGCTTACAAGTAACTTTAATGAGAAACTGACACTTTACTATATATTTAAAAATTGCTACAAATCTGGACTCTGGAAACAACAGTTTCTTTCCCTCTGAACATACTGATTTGCAGTTATTTGTATGTTCTGTGCCCCTAAATGCTTATACTACATCAACAAGACACCAAAACATGTAGAAAATTAAGCAAAAGTAATTTGAACAATTAAACTAGATACGTTAATTAATTCAACAACAAAATTAAGTCAAACACTTTTGCTTTGGCTTCATATGTAGACATTCAAGACACCAGTATCTGTTTTATTCTTGACAGCAGCATCTGGTCCTCATATATCTATCTAACACTTTCAGTAGATCTTGACCTCAGTATGAAACTGGCCCACATCTTCAGATCTACAAAGCACAGATTTTAACCATTATTCTAAGAATGCTTTCTCTTCCACAAGAAAATAAATTTTAAAAAAGAAAAACTGTTTCTTAGCTAAACTGCTTATTTCAGCAATGAAGACAAGCCCTGACCATTCTGAGGTGCTGGAATATTCTGGTTTGGAATGTCCTGAGCACTTGGTTCTTGGCCTGGAGCCTCATCGCATTCAAGAACTGACTTAAATATTCTGTTTTTTTCAAATTGTTTGTCTACAAAGTCTAATCTAGGAGGAGAACTAATATAAATGTTAAGGACTTTTGTGTGCTAAGTTTGTGCCGGGCATTTCAAGTGTATTATCTTATTTAATCTTCACAACCTAGTGGGGTGGGCAATTTTTCCCACCAAAGAAGTAAGCTCAGAGACATTAAGGATCAGAATGAGGCCTTTCTAGCATCAGCTAAGTCCAAGCTTCATGCGTTTTTATATGCCTAACAGAATAAGATGGGGGAGAAAGGAGAGTAGAAATCCATTGCAAAGACAGGTAAACCCAAGATAAACTTCAGGAAAATCATTTTGGAAGCTATCTCCTTGAATTATAATTCTAGTTACATGTTGAATTAAATTGTAGGTACCTGGGTACAAACATCTATTATTAGATTCAAAATAAATCTGTGAGACAAAAAATCATTATATCTTCCTATTACAGATTGCGGAAACCCTGGTGGCGCAGTGGTTAAATGCTAGGTCGCTAACCGAAAGGCTGGCAGTTAAAATCTGCCAAGTGTTCCTTGGAAACTCTATGGGGCAGTTCTATTCTTTCCTATAGGGTTGTTATGGGTCAGAGCCAACTTGACGGCAGTGGGTTTTTTATTACAGAATGTATTAACTACTATTTTTTACTTTTAACTGTTAGATTCCTCATTAGCAAATGACCTCTGGGCCAAGGAAGCTCTGAATTTGAGGTTGTTCTTGCCCTCATTTACACATCTCAAGCGTGCCTTCCTGGTTACCCCTACTGGAGCTCCAGCTGTACCTACCACAAAGCCAACATCCTAATTCATCACTTCTTTGGAGCCCTGGTGGCACACTGCTCAAGAACTTGACTACTAATGCCAAGGTATGCAGTTCGTGTTCACCATGCACTTCTTGGAAACCCTACAGGGCAGTTCCACTCCTATAGGGGTGCTATGAGTCGGAAGCAACTTGAAGACAAGAGTGGTTTGGTTTGGGGTTGATGTTTAAGGGGTGTCCCTGGATGGTAAAAAGGGTTAAGCTCAGCTGCCAACCAAAAGTTTGAAAGTTCTAGTCCAAAGGCCTGGTGCTATGCTTCCAAAAACCATTAGCCTTTGAAATACGAAGGCAGCTCTACCCTGACGTGCATGAGGTTGTCATGAATCAGAATCAACTTGACAGCAACTATTGGGTTTTTTGATTTTAACGTTTAAACTACATGTTAATCACCTTCCCTCTGGAGCATTTTCTGGGTTTCCAGCTTAGTGACAGAGAGTTGTGCCTGCTCAGCTTTCTCTGTTCCTTTCCTTCCCTGTTTGAGTGCTTTGAGAAGTTCTTTCACATTAGCACTTATGCAACATATACTTTTTTACTCTCATCCAACAGGCACATTTGAATTTACTGTTTCATCTGAGCGGTTGGTGTTTACTGGCAGCAACAAGAGCAAAATTTATAGCAGCAATGGAAGCTGAAGCACAAAGTGGCTTTGAGCTGCAGAACTTCATGTTTACCGTTTCCTAATCGTGAAAACAGTATGTCCAAGATTCTGCAGTCATCAGCATTCGGATGTAATGATTTCCATCTGGGCAAGGAGAAAATTCAGAGCTGCTATCTGCTTGAATTTAACTCCACTTCAGTGCAAAAGTAACCAACTTGGAGAATGTAGGAAGATAGAAGTTAAGGCTAAATACGCTCTGAAACGTGTCTACAACCTCCACTTAGCCAAGGGATCATTTTCCTGAAGACCAACAGGAGCAATCAGAGCTTTTGCTACCTTCTTCTTGATGGAAGTGGCTCTGACTGGAGAAATACACCAGGATTACTTTGAAGAGAGAGAGGGTAAAGAAAGCAAGGTGATTTGTGGGACGTTCCAATTGGAAGGAATAAGGAGATCAAGATCCACAGAATCGAAGCAACTGGAAATAATATCAATGCTGTCGAAGCCAACAGTGTGGTAGCTAGGAGTGCTTTAACATTCCATCTCCTCCAGCTGGCATCAGGGATTTGGCTCCTCTTGTTGAAATGTGGGGATGGTCCTCACCCATGATGATCCTCACACTTTTCTTGTGACCTTTCTCACTCATGGACCAGAAGTTGACACCTAAATAAGTGTAGCATAATATTTCAAATGCTTGCCTTGCATTTTTCCATATTCACTGATTGACTAAATATTCATTGAGCACTATAATGTATATCCAGGGGCAGTGGTAGTTCAGTGGTAGACTTCTCACCTCCCATTAGGGAGACCACGTTTGAGTCTAAAGCCAGTGCGCCTCATGCACAGACATCACTGGCCTGTCAGGAGAGGGCTGTGTGTTCCTATGATACTTAACAGGCTTCAGCAGAGCATTCAGACTAGGACTAGGAGGAAAGGTCTAGTGATCTACGCGCGGGAGACAGCCGGTGTAAACTCTGTGGATCACAGCTTTCTGATCTCTAACATCACGGGGATGGTGCAGGACCAAGCAGAGCTTAGTCCTGTTGCCATGAGTTGGGGACTGACTTGATAACAGGTGGCAACAGCGATTATATGACCCAGAGAAGAAAGGGTCAACTTTTGTACTCAAGTGACATAGTCCCAGTTCATTCTGTTTTTGCAGGGACTGCCTCCTGAAAGACCTAAAGATCACCCCATCTGTGAGCTATTCCTTACCCAGAACCACCAAGCACTAAGTCCCTTCTCCCGGCTCTACTGCCTCTACTTTGAGTCCCACTGTGAAGGAAAAATCCCCTGAAACTGAGAGAGGAAAGCCTGAAAAATTGTAGCCTTTTGTAAAATACCAGAAGCCTGAGGGCTTCAAACCTGAAGAGTTATAGCCTTGCTAAAAGCACCAGGAGCCTAAAAGCCTGGCACAAGAGAAACCCCCACACAAGGGCTTCCTGAGAGCAATTCAACCCCAGAGAAAGGCGAGCCTCTCCTCTCAACTTAAGAATTTTCGTATCTTTCTTTTCATAACCATGCTAACACCAGTTAGAGAATAAAATGATAATTTGTGAAACTGCTATGCCAATGAAATTGCAATATGAAAATCTGTAAACCTGTAGTTGCCAACAGAAAGAATGTATGAAAATTCCTTTGTTTGCTTCTTTGAGAAAATGTATAAATAGGTATGGTGGATAACGGAAGGGAGTGTGCGGCTATTTTTTGCGGACTTGAGTCTGACTGTCACACCATCGGTGATAAATTCTCTTCTTCTTAAAAGAAAAAATGGTGTTTATGGTGTTTTATGCTCTGCTGGCCAAACTTGTCTTTTTCCTGCAACAAAACAAACTTCTCCTTATCTATTGCTGCTCCGTTCTGCTCACAACCCTTTGCTCTGCATCTGGCCCCTTTGCTCACAGACCCAGTGCTCTGCACACGACCTCCGACCATGCCTCACCCTGCCTCGGCCATAAAAGCCTGTTCCCCTTTCCCATCGGGGCCAGATGTCAGAGGTCTGTAAGCCTCCCCTGGCCCGCTAATGTTACTTAAATAAACGGCTGCTGCTTCTCTTCTTGGGTGTCGGTTGATTTCCTGTAACATCACCAAGTTCAAAGCCTAGGGCTAGAAGAGTCACTTTGTCCAGGTTAAAGATAATTCAGATATACCTCCCTTCCCGCTGTGTTGGTGACTGCTTTTCTCTAGGACCTCAGCTCCCTTTCCTGTCATCCAAATTTTGTCGGAGCAGCCACAATCTATCTAAAATGTTTTAAGAACCTACATACCTGTAAGTGAACCCAACTCTGCTGATAGGTAATTTAAACGTAACAAGACACCTCCTTACTGTCTCAGTGTCTGAGGCCCTGGAGCTGAGAACAAAACTTGTTAAATGCTTCCTTACTCTAAAGAGAGGTAATTTCCTGAGGGGAGACGAAAAAGTAGTGCAGAAATCCTTAGCCCTTCACCCAGTCTCAGACGTGAGGACTGTTCAGTTCATAAACTCACACTAGGAAAAGCGCTCCATACCCCACTGCTGAATATCACTGTGGTCATCTTCGAAGTACTGCCCTCGGGAAGCTGGGCTGACAACAGCACCTAGTCCACCCTTCAAGCAATTTCGGAATTCTTTTTCTGCAATGGCTACCAGAGCTGCAGTCATTAGTAACTTTGATGTACTGAACGCCATCAAAAAGTTTTCCTTTCAGCATTTCCTTTACCTTTGGCTAAAAGAAAAAGTCACTTGGGGCCAGACCAGGTGTGTAGGAAGGGTGTTCCAATACAGCTATTTCTTTACTGGCTAAACACTACCTCACAGGTAACTATACAAATAAGTTCATGAACTTGCCACTCTGCCACCCATGTGCAATCGCCATTCCAGAAACAGTTTCAAAATTGCTTTGAAGGGTAGAATAGGCACTGTATCCATGCAAAGCTTCCCAAGGGAAGGACTTTGAAGGCAACCACAGAGATATTCAGCAATGAGGTACGTGCTCCTTAGAACAATTAAGTTCATGAACTTAATTGTCAGACCCCATATGTCCGGGGAGACCTGGGAATGCATGAGGACAGTGAGGATTTATTCACAGAGAACGTGAGGCTGCTGAAATTTTTTCTGCCTTTGCTCATGTTTTCCCCTCATCTTAAGCAAGTGAGCAGGATTTCAGAGAATACACTTAAGATCTGTCTTGTGACACTTCAGCTTTGGGAAACCTAATATATTGTTCTCTATTGCCACAAACAGCTCAAAAGAGGTTCACTGTCTGCTAACTCTGTAGGTCAGAAGCCCAGGGCTGGTGTCTCTGCCTCCTGTCTCACCAGGCTGAAACCCAGGTGTTGACACGGCTGAGTTCCCTTCCAAGGCTCTGGGGAAAAATTTGTTTCAAGGCAGAATTTGGTTCCACTCTGCTGTCTGAACTGAGGGCTGTGTTGCTTTCTGGCTATTGACTAGGGCCGCCTCTACTGCCTCCCAGACTCTCCGGTTCTTGCATAAGGGTTGCTGCGTCTCAGAGGCTGCAAAGGCATGTGAAATCCTTTTCATGGGGGCCAACTCTGTGATTTCAGTGGGAAACTTTCTCCATGTCTAATAACTCCTATGAGTAGATTGGACTCACCTAAATAATCCAGGATAATATCTTCATCTCAAGATCCATAACTTTAATCAAAGTCCCTTTTGCCATGTAACATAAATGATTCGTAGGTTCTGGGAATGAACGTATGAATATCTCTGCTGTTATCTCTTGCAGCGTCAGTCCCCAACTCATGGAGTCCTCATGCACAATGAAATGAAACACTGACCGGTCCTGCACCATTCTCAGAAACCACTGCAGATAAGTCAGGGTTTGGGGTAACTGATTTTTTTTTTTTCTTTTAGAAGATCACCAGGCTGTTTTCTCTAACCCATCTTAGTCTGGAAGCCCTACTGAAATCTGTTTAGTATTATAGAAAGACACATTTCTACACAGACAGACGCAGTGTCTGTGCATGTGGTGCATTAGCGGGAATCTAACCTAGTCTCTCAAATAAAAGGTGAGAATTCTACCACTGAACAACCAGTATGCTGCAGGCGTGTTTGGAGGGGCCATTATTGAACCTCCTACACAGAGACTGATACCGGCCAAGAAGTGAGATGCTAGCCAGGGCAGCCTATGGCAGCTGAAAGATAAAAGGGGCACTAGCTGGACCAAGTCGTGTTCTTACTCAGGACGCAAAACAGCTGGCTTGTTTGCTGTGGAAGGGCGCTGGGCTTGCCTGACCTTGAATTATCTGACCAAGAAGAGATACAAGGTAACATCAGCAAAACAAATCAGAGGTAGAGTATTAGAAGCCAGGAGCTGAGGAGAAATAATAGCCACCAGTGGTGAAGAAATGTGTGTTAGGAAACTGCAGTTGGAGTTAGCCAGTGGAGGCATCTCTGAGGAACTCTCAGTGCACCAAAAATAATAGTGGTAGAATAACTTGGTAAAGAACAGTAATCATGGTTGCACAGCATGAAGAATGTAATCAGTGTCACTGAATCACACATACAGAGATTGTTGAATTAGCGAAAAAAAAAACAGAGAGATAAAGTGTTACTATACTATTCTAAGTATATATTGTATTATGTGGTTCAATAAACTTTATTTGAGAGTTATAAGCAAAATTAGCAATCAGTAAGTCTTTTTAAAAAGTCCCCTGAAATAGGAAGCACTAGATTTCAGACAACTTCTACACCCAGAAAACAGTGTCAAATTACACCTTTTCTGCTCCTTGCCTTTATGAGTCTGAGTCGACTCAACAGCAGTGAGTTTGGTTTTGGTGGCTGGTTCTTTCAACGCTGCTACACCTAAAGACAGGGTAAGAAAGACAGCTGAACAAGAGAGAAGCAAGGTGGGGAGTGAACAACCTACCCTGACCCTGTTTTTCCTTGGGAGATAGGGTAGGGTGGGGCTTTGAATTGAGTGAACTATTGATGCTTTGATAACGAAGTGAACTGGACTTTCAAGATCTCAGAAAACAAACTATTTGTCAATATGAGATACCTGATGTTATAAGGAGTATTTTGACTACTCAAGGAGGATTATGTTTTGATATATGATCCTTTTACTACTATTCATGGAAAAGACATTAGATTAGTTGTTCTAGAACTGGCTTTCCTTCTAACTACATGAATATGGGCAGATTATTTAGCCTTTCTGAACCTCAGTTTCTTAGTGTGTTAAATGGTAGGCAACAGGAACGTCTGTCCTGTCTATCTCAGAGGGTTCTCAGGAGAATCGAGTAGCATAGAGGTCATGAAAAGCTATTGCTAAAGTATAACCTACATGTATAGTAAGGTGCTATTAGTTAATGGAGTATCTTTACACACGCAGAGCAGGTTATAAATCTTTAAAGAAATATAAAACGTGAAATGCCTAATGAACTATTTCTGGAAGAATGCGTATGTAAACAGTAACAATAAATGCCTAAGGGTAGGTTCAATGAGAATAACAAAGACATAGTGAGACTGACTTTTCACTGTATTTCTTTTTACTTTTATATTTTGAATTTGTACCTAAAACATAGGCAATGAAAAAGGAAGATCAAAGAAGAATTGACCCCCTTGAATTACAGTATTGCTGAAAACTATTGCACACAGCACAGGCTACCAGAAGAATGAACAAATCTGCTTTGGGAGACATACAGCCAGAATGCTTCTTATAAGCGAAGATGAGGAAGCTTCATTTCATGTCTTCTGGACATGTTATCAGGAGGGATCAATCCCTGGAGAAAGGATGCAATACTTTGGAAAGTAGAGGATCAGCAACAAAAGAGGAAGACTTTCCATGAGACAAGCTGACATAGTTGCTACAGCAGTGAGATCTAACATAGCAGTGATTGTGACGATGCACAGGACCAAGTAGTGTTTTGTTCTGTTGTATAGAGGGTTGCTATGAGTTGGAACCTAGTCAAAGGCACTTGATAACAATAATAACCACCATAGGTATACTTTACGTATTCAAAAAAGAAAAATTAACAAAACTTTGATATATTGGAAAAAAGAAGATACATTTATTCTTAATAATAAGTTATACATAATCTGATCTTTCTGTAAAAGAACTTTCTAGGATCTTTGCTTCAAGATTAAATGAGATGATTTAGTTGATGCATCCAGCACATGATGTGGCACACAGTAGGTATTCAGAAAGTGATAGCTCACTTTCCCTCGGGGTCTTCATTATGGCTGTCAAACTATGAAGATATAGCTGATGGGATGCTGGGCATTTGAAATTTTATTGGATTTCATCAGGATATTAGGCTTAGATGGTAAATGGAAAATGCCAAAAAAACTAACACATCATTTGGTGAACTAGTGGAAAAGGTGAGTGAATGGAGCCTGAAATAAACCAGAGAGGGCAAGAAAAGAGAACCAGTCTGCAGGTAGGCAACTGAACTCATTGTCTCACTTAACATGCATTTTTACGTTGTTGTTGTATCCAGAACATTGAGTGCATTTTGCAAGTTGGAGGCATTCTGAGCTTTACACTATTAAATGCTTATTAAATAGCAAATAGCTTGAAATCTCATTAGCTGGATCATGGAAATTTTTCCCTGAAGTTTATGATTTCTCCTCATTTTATGGCAAGGAGCAAGGAGTCCATAAATCACAATACTTTATGGGAAGCTATAACACCTAACCCCAATGCCAAGACTGAAAATCTGATAGCATAGCTATTAAAAATTAAGACCCCCTGAAAGACTGTAATTCCTGTTAGCAGGAATGCCCAAGGCAGCCGACCCCGTGTCTCCCTTCATGTTTTCACGTCGTTGCTTCAGTTCTGCTTTTCTGTTATAAAACAAGTACCTAGAATAACATTTTCAACAAGGACAAAAATTCAAACAGAACAAAAACTAGAAATAACTACTTCATATGGAAATCACTACCAATGCTGAGGCACTATCAGTACTGCTGAGATAGCTATGGGACAGTTTAAGACCTTGTTCCTAAGCAGCAGCATCACATGGGTCTTTGTTCCAAAAGCAGAATCTCAGGCCTTCCCTCAGAATGTAAAAAATCAGAATCTGAAAACTCCCAAGGATTCTTATCCATATTAAAATTTGAGAAGCACTGAGTTACATGTAGCAAAGTGCTTTAGGTAAAAGGATACTAATGGTTGTGAGGGTAGCATAGGGCCAGGCAATACTTCATTCTGTTCTACCTAAGGTTGCTGCAAGTTGCAAGCGATGTGATAGCACGTAACAACACAACAGTGAAAAGGCAACAATCACTGTATCTTGGAAAAGAAAAATGTTAAAGTTTGGATTATTCCTGAGAATAAATAGTTAGTTAAAAACCATTTAACATGGCAGTATATTTGCAAAGAAGAGACTTGGGGGCAGTGGGGAAAAGTGGGGGCTATGGGAATTTAAAGAAGGAAATAGGCACTGGTGTGAGTTTCAACTAGTTAGAGGTAGAGTCCAGTGATGGCTGAAGGTTCCTGTCACGGACTGAATGATGTCTCCCAAAAATGGTGCAGCAATTTGACTGAGCAATGATTCACCCCCTCCATTCTGTGATTTTCCTGTGTTGTGGATCCTAATGTCTGTCTGTGGTTAAGGGACTGGATTTTGTCAAAGAGGATTAGGGTAGGACAGTAACAACCTGTCTAAGGCCCACCCCACTCCAGTGTAAATGGAGTTTCCCTGAAGTGCTGTTTGCACCACCTTTTATACTATAAGAGATAAAAGGAGAGGGAAGCAAATGGAGCTAGGGACGTCATACCAAGAAAGCAGCACCAGGAGCAGAAGGTGTCCTTCGAGCTCAGGTTCCTACGCTGAAATGCTCTCACACCAAAGAAAGAATGATGCAGCACAAGGACCTTCCTCCAGCTCTGACGAAGAGAGTGCATTCCCCGGGAGCTGGCACCCTGAGTTTAGACTTCTAGCCTATTTTTCTTTGTTAAAGCCATCCACTTGTGGTATTTCTGTTACAAGAGAATAAGGAGGCTAGTCTATTTAGTAGATTCCCTAGCACTTAGCAAACCTGATACTTTTTCATGGCCTCTAATTTGTAGATTTTGTTTTGCCACGAAATACATATTTTGTTGTCCTTCCCACATAGATCATTAATTCAAAAGACTTCATCCTGCAAATGTTTTCCATTTGTTAAGGATGTTCTCTCCCTTTTTGTTTACTGAAGTGCCTCCAATCAGTGTGAGTTAAGATGTGTTACCATTAAGTTTACTGTAATTTTAGGTGGAAGCTAACCAGCTGAGTGATTTAGTTGTTTTATGAACCTTCTCATATATAATTTTGGTTAGAAAGTGTTTGCAGTCTTACTCTAGATGTGAACACGAGCAAGAATCCTCTGCTGAACTGAGAGAAAGTTTCAGGGCCCAGGAGTAAAATAAAGTGAAAATAACAATGAGAGCAATATTAAGCAGAGGTTCTCAGTGTTTGGCTGCAAGTTCTCCTCTTTAAATAATTCAGCTAAACAAAACAGAATGAACACATACACCTGGTGTTATGGTTAATTTTGTGTATCAACTTGGCCAGGCCGTAGTTTCCAATTGCTTGGCCAAACACTAATCCAGTTGCTGCCTTGGAGCAGTTACACATAATTAAATCACTTGGCCTTGGATAGAAGAGGGTGAGGTGGGGTAGGGTGGGGTGGGGTGATGCAATTACCTAGCATCTAGTGTAATATACTGTAATGTGTGGAAACGTAGTGTCATTGCCTTCCATAATGCGATCTTATGTAATGTAATCAATCCATCAGTTCAGAGCATGGATCTGCACCCTAATCCCTTCAGAGCTGTACAGAGACCAGAACAAACACAGGCATACACATGCACAGGAAGATAGGTGCCGTGTAAGGATTGTCTGCAAGCCAAGCAACTCCATTAGACACCACAACTAAGAGAGAAGCTCACAGAAGGAATCAATACAGCCAAGACTTTGGACTTCCAGCATCCTGAAGGCTAAAAATAAATTTCTATTCTTTAAAGCCACCTACTTTTTGACATGGATGATTTTGTGCCATACCAGTTACACCTGATAACTCAGTAGGTAACTAAGACATCTGGCAACACTCAGTCCTGTCCCACTTTGAAACAAACTGGAGAAACTGTAAATATCAGCAATGAGCCAATGACTTTTTGTTTTGAATCTCAGTAATAATAAAATAATTTTTAAAAGAATTCTGAAATACCACTGAATAGTGTGGAAGACCCTCCTCTTGTAATTGTAGGTGTTCAGATTAGAGTCCATTATAATGAACAGTCTCTGTCATAAAGTCCCTTGATAACAAAACAGACTATCAGGATGCTAGCCAGATTTAGGAAACATTTGGAATTTCATTACAACACATGACATTTCTGACAACGAAAACTGTCTTAGGCAGAATCAAAGTATTAACACTCTGGGGAATGTTTAGTTAGCAGAGGTGGAAATTCTTCTCAATCATTTAAGTACAGAGACCTTTGGAAAGGTTTTTCTATGAATAAAAAAATTAAGACACTCATAATGAGATAACTTTTACAGGTATGTAAATCGGATACAGGAGAATTCTGTGTTGGTAAATTTGGAGAATGATGTGACAGCTGTTACATGTATTATTTGGGTCCCAGCAACAGACACAAAGCAGATCTTTTCAAACCATATTATGTGTGGAGGTCTAGGTGTAGTCATCACTGATGCCTGAGTCATTCTTGTAGATTTTCATCTGGTGAATATGCTGTTGTGGTTTGATATTAATAAAAATTAATGCATGGTTTAGTTAGCAAGTTAGAGTTGTTTCACATTAGGCACAACTTAAAGCAGACAGTTTTATAAGGAGAATGGAATGAACTGAATATAATCAGTTCACTTACAATATCTTTTATATTCTCAGTGTTCTCTTGGAGATGGTGACAAACCTGAGAAGTATGCTAGAACAAGCAGACCAGAAAGTTATGTCTTGTAATTCTCAC
This sequence comes from Heterohyrax brucei, assembly GCA_028571685.1. Taxonomy (NCBI): domain Eukaryota; kingdom Metazoa; phylum Chordata; class Mammalia; order Hyracoidea; family Procaviidae; genus Heterohyrax; species Heterohyrax brucei. The sequence continues at coordinate 8,547,395 of CM053159.1, read as the reverse complement.
TTTGTGTTGTAGGTGCAATTCATTGTGCAAGCCTCAAATATCTTTCCTGGCTTTTTTGTTTTGTTTTGTTTTCTTCTTCATTTCTTTGTAATTCAGACGAACTTGGTGAGATCATTAAAAATCTGACTTTTGTGAACCTCATGACTGTATCAGGAAAAGATCAAGCTGGAAAGGTTCTGCAGCCAAGACTCATCTAGCGCCTTGTCTAGTGCCCAGCTTCTTAGGAATCGTGAGAATCAGATGTGATGATGTGTGAGAAAACACTGTTCACTGCAACTGGAGCCTTGTGTAAAAGATATATGCATTATCTTTATGACTAAGGCACTAAACTATTGCCAATTATTAGAAAATTTTCTTCTTTTGATTATCAAAGAAAGGAGCTTGTATAGTGGTGTAGTAATTCTTTGAATAAATCCTACCCCATATCCCTGTAGACAAAGTGGACCATTTACTCATTTATTTTCTAATTGAGGGGTAAGAGCTGTGCTTTTACATAGTCAACAAAACACAAGTAAACATCTTGCTGGTATTCTTTATTTTCAGCCAAGATCCATCTAACATCAGCGATGGTATCCCTGGTTCCATGTCCGCCTCTGAACCCAGCTTGAATTTCTGGCAGTTCCTTGTCAATATATTGTTGTAGTTGCTTTTGAATGATCTTGAGCAGAATTTTACTTGTGTGTGATACCAACAATATTCAGTAATTTCCACATTTGGTGGATCACCTTTCTTTGGAATGGGCATAAATATGGATCTCTTCCAGTCAGTTGGCCAGGTAGCTGTCCTCCAAATTTCTTGGCACAGACTAGTGAGCACTTCCAGCACTGCATCTGTTTGTTGAAATATCTTAATTGATATTCCATCAATTCCTAGAGCCTAGTTTTTTGCCAGAGCCTTCAGTGTAGCTTCAACTTCTACCTCTTCAAATGGCTGAACATCGACCATTCTGGCATAATCACTCTGTGTATTCCTTCTGTCTTCTTTTGATGCTTCCTGAGTTGTTTAATATTTTCCCTGTAGAATCCTTCACTATTGCAACTCTAGGCTTGAATTTTTTCTTCAGTTCTTTCAGCTTCAGAAATGCAAAAAGAGTTCTTCCCTTCTGGTTTTCCATTTCCGGCTCTTTGCGCATGTCATTATAATACTTTCTTTTGTCTTCCCCAGCTACTCTCTCAAATCTTCTGTTTAGGTCTTACCTTGACATTCCTTCATTTTGCTTTTACTGCTCAAGGTTCAAAAGCAAGTTTCAAAGTCTCTTCTGACATCCAATTTGGTCTTTTCTCTCTTTCCTGCCTTTTTAATGACCTCTTACTCTCTTCATGGATGATGTCTTTGATGTCATTCCACAATTCTTCTAGTCTTCTGTCATTAGTGATCAACACATCAAATCTGTTCTTGAGATAGTCTTTAATCTCAGGAGGGATATACTCAAGGTCATACTTTGGCTCTTGTGGACTTTGTTCTAATTTTCTTCAGTTTCAATTCATATTTGCATATGAGCAATTGATAATCTGTGCCACAGTCAATACCTAGTCTTGTTCTGACTGCTGATACAGAGTTTTTCCATTGTCTTTTTCCACAGATGTAGTCAATTTTGTCCCTGTGTATTTCACCTAGTGAGGTCCATGTGTACAGTCACTGTTTGTGTTGGTTAGAAGTCAGATCCGACTAGACGGTGCTTGGCTTGGCTGGCAATGAAAAGTCTTTAGTCTTGCAAAATTCTACCACATGATCTCCAGCATCATTTCTGACACCAAGGCTGTATTTTCCAACTACTGATCCTTCTTCTTTGTTTCCAACTTTTGCATTCCAGTCACCAATAATTATCAACACATCCTGATTGCATGTTCGATCAGTTTCAGACTGCAGAAGCTGGTAAAAATCGTCAACTTCTTCATCTTTGGCTTTTAGTGGTTGATGCGTAAATTTGAATAATAGTAGTAGTAACTGGCCCTTCTTGCAGGTGTATGGATATTATCCTATCACTGACAGCATTGTACTTCAGGACAGATCTTTAAATGTCCTTTTTAATGATGAATGCAACACTGTTCCTCTTCAAGTTTTTGTTCCCAGCATGGTAGACTATATGATTGTCAGATTCAAAATGGCCCAAACTAGTCCATTTCGGCTGACTAATGCCTACGATGTCAATATTTATGCATTCAATTTCATTTTTGACAATTTCCAGTTTTCCTAGATTCATTCTTTGTACATTCCAGGTCCCAATTATTAGTGGATGTTTGCAGCTGTTTCTTCTCATTTTGAGCCATGTCACATCAGTGAATGAAGATCCCAGAGGTGTTTAAGGTTGACTCTACTTTGAGGTGGCAGTTCTTTCTCGGTTGTCTTCCAAGTCCTTTCCATCCTGGGGGGAATTGCTTTCTGGCACTATATATGACAGTGTTCAGCTGCTATTCATGAGGTTTTCCACGGCTAATTCCTTTCAGATGTAGACTGCTGGGTCCTTATTCCAAGTCTGTCTTAGTCTGGAAGCTCAGCTGAAACCTGTCTACCATGGGTAGCCCTGCTGGTACCTAAATACTAGTGGCTTCCAGCATTGTAGTAACAAGCAAGCCTCCATTGACAGACAGGTGGGGGCCACTTGCTCCCTTTTTACTTAATGGTGTTACCCTGCTTACCTGATGATGTTACTCTCCTTACCTGATGCTACTATCCGCCTTACCTGATGCTGTTACCTGCAAGACTATAGGAAGACATAAAAGATTGGTTTAAAGTTAGAAAAACAGGTGTAAGTATTAAAGTAACTACAAAGGAAACGAACAATGCTGCACATCAAAAAAAAAAAAAAAAAGCCTAAAGACTCAACAAATACAAAACCAACAACAATGAAAAGATTAAGAAAAATCACACAGCTCAGAAGATTAACTGGAGCAAACTGTCAGCAATGCACATGCAAAGGCATTAAAATGACAGCACTAAACTCATACCTGTCAATAATAATGCTTAATGTAAATGGACTGTGATGGATTGAATTGTGTCCCTCCCAAAATATGTGTAGCCATGTGGCTGGGTCATAATTCCCAGTATCTTGTGACTGTCCTCCATTTTGTGATTTTCCTGTGTGTTGTATGTTAAAGGATTAGGGTGGGACTGTAAATCCCTTTATAGGATCACCTCCCTGCTCCACTGTAAAGGGAGTTTCCCTGGAGTATAGCTTGCCCCAGTCTTAATCCTTTCATCCTACAAGAGATAAAAGGAAAGAGAAGCAGGCAGAGAATTGGGAACCTCACACCATCAAGCAAGCAGCACTGGGAGAAGAGCACATCCTTCAGAGCCAAGGTTCCTGCGCCAAAATGCTCCCTGGACAAAAACTGATGCAATCCCCGACTTTCCTCTAGAGCCGACAAAGGAGAAAGCCTTCCCCTGGACTGGACATCCTGAATTTGGGCTTGTAGCCTACCAGACTGTGTAAGAATAAACTTGCCTTTGTTAAAGCTATCCACTCGGTGGTATTTCTGTTAGAGGAGCACTAGCTAACTAAAACATGGACTAAATGCACCAATAAAAAGAGAGTGGCAGAATGGATAAAAACCACAATCTATATACTGCCTACAAAGTACACACCTTAGAATTAAATACAAAAAAAAAAAAAACCTCATAAAGAATGGAAAAAATATATCAAGCAAGCAATAATCAAAAAAGGCAGGAATATCAATATTAACTTCTAACAAAATAGACTTTAAAGTAATATCCACCAGTCTACCAAAACAGATAAGGAAGGAGATGATATAATGATTAAAGGGGTCAATATAACTTGGAAACACAACCATCTTAAAAATTTATGCACCTAAACTTCTAAATATGTAAAACAAACTCTAACAGCATTGAAAAGCAAGATAGTCAGGCCCACAATAATAGTAGCAGACTTCAATACAATACTTTTGGTGAACAACAGAACATTCAGAAAGAGCTGAATAAGATACAGAAGATCTAAATACCACAGTCAACCAACTTGACCTCACAGACATACACAGAACACTCTACTCAGCAGTAGCCAAGTATACTTTCTTTTCCAGTACACATATAACATTGTCTGGAATAAGCCACAATGCTAGGCACTAAAGCAAGCTTTAACAGAATCCAAAGCACTGAAATATTACAAAGCATGTTTTCATACCATGAAGTCATAAAAATAGAAATCAATAACAGAAAAAGTAAGAAAAAATCAGACACTTGGAAACTGAATAATATCTTCCTCAAAAATTACTGGGTTATAGGAGAAATTAAGGACAGAATAAAGAAATTAACAAAATCAAATGAGCATGAAAACTTATCATACTAGAACATTTGGGACACATCAAAAGAAATGTACAGAGGTCAATCTACAGCAATAAATGCACACATTCCAAAAGAAGAGCCTAAAAAAAGCATTAACCCTATATAACTTGAACAAATAGAAAGAGGGCAGCAAAAGCAGGCACCAGAAGAAAGAAAAAAATGCAAGTTAGACCCGAATTCAATGTAATAAAGAATTTTTAAAAAGGCTTAAAAGAGTTAATAAGACTGAAAGCTGGTTCTATGAGGAGATCATCAAAATCTGGAAACTGCTGGCCAAATTCACAAAAGAAAAACAGGAGAAGAAGTAAATAACCTGAGTAAGAAATGAGATGACTGACATCACAACAGACCCAAATGAAATTAAAAGAATCATAACAGAACACTGAAAAATTGTACTCTGTTAAATCTGAAAACCTAGAGAAAATGGATGACTTTCCAGAAATACTCTACCTACCTAACACTGAAGGAGAACAGCTGGGTAAACCCATAACAAAAGAAGAGACTGAGAAATTAAAAAAAACTCTTAACCAAAACAAGCCACGGTCCTGACACTTTCACTGGAGAATTCCACCAAACTTCCAGAGGAGAATTAACACCACTATTAGTAAAGATGTTTAAGAACATAGAAAAGGATGAAATACTCCCAAGCTTATTCTATGAAGGCAGCATAACTCTGATAACACCACTGGATAAAGACATAACAAAAATGAAAATTACAGACCAAATATTCCTCATGAACATAAATGCAAATATTGTCCACAAAATTATTGCCAATGCAGTTCAACAACAAGTGAAGAAAATAAAATAATAATTCACCATGACCAAGTGGGACTCACACCAGGCATGCAGGTATGGTTCATAAGAAAAATAATCAATGTTAGCCTTGCCAGTGTTATCCATCATATAAATAAATCAAAAAGGGAAAACTAAATGATCTCTTCAGTTGATGAAGAAAAAGAATTTGACAAAGTCCAACATCAATTCATGATAAAATCTCTCAGCAAAATAGGAGTAGATGGGAAATTTCCCAACACAATAAAGGGCATTTTATACAAAGCTAACAAACAACATTACCCTAAATTGACAGAGTCTCAAAGCCTTCCCCCTGAGAACAGGAAACAGCCAAGGATGTCCTTTGTTACCACTTTTATTCTAGCCAGAGTATTTAGGCTAGAAAAGAAACAAGTGGCGTCCAAACTGATAATGAAGAAGAAAAAGTATCTCTATTTGCAGACGATATGATCTGATACAAAGAAAACCCTAAAGAATCCATAAAAATAAAACAAAACAAAACAAAAACTACTGGAACTAATAGAAGAGTTCAGCAAAGCACCAGGATACAAGATATAAATTGAAAAATTATTAGGATTCTTCTACAGCAACAAAGAGAATGATGAAAAGGAAATCACCAAATCAATAACATTTACAGGAGCCTCCAAGAAGATGAAATACTTAGGAATAAATTGAACCAGAGATGTAAGTGACCTATGCAAAGAAATGCTCAGGATAATTAGCCATTACAGAAATGTAAATCAAAACTACAATGAGATATCATCTCACTCCAACAAGACCAGCATTAATACAAAAACAAAAAATAGAAAATGTTGATGAAGTTGTGGAGACTGCAACATTTATACACTGTTGGTGGGATTGTAAAATGGTACAACCATTTTGGAAGTCAATTTGGCACCTCCTTAAAAAGCTAGAGTTAGAAGTACCATACAGTCCAGCACTCTTACTTCTTGGAATGTGTCCTAGAGAAACAAGGGCTCACACAGTAATAGATAGATGGCACACTCATTCATTGCAGCACTGCTCACAGCAGCAAAAAGATGGAAAGGACTTAGGTGCCCATCCATGGATGGATGGATAAACAAATTATGGTGTATTCACACAATAGAATACTATGCAAAGACCAAGAACAATGATGAAATAGCACATAATATGGATGAATCTGGAAAGCGCTATGCTGAGTGAAATTAGTCAACTGCAAAAGGACAAATACTGTATTACGCTACTATTATAAGAACTATTGGAAAACACTGAGTCATTGTACCAGAAAGAACTGGTCGATGTTCAACCGTATGAAGAGGTATCATATAATCAGGAACCAATGGCACTGAAGGAAGAAGTTAAAGCTTCACTGAAGTCATCAGCAAAAAACAAACCTCCAAGAAATGGTGGAATACCAACTGAGATATTTCAACAAACAGATGCAGCACTGAAAGTGCTCACTTGTCTGTACCAGTGCTCACTTGTCTGTACCAAGAAATTTGGAGGACAGCTTCCTGGCCAACTGACTGGAAGAGATCCATGTTTATGTCCATTCCAAAGAAAGGTGAGCCAACTGAATGTGGAAAATACCAGACAATATTGTTAATATCACATGCAAGTAAATTTTTCTCAAGGTCATTCAAAAGTGACTGCAACAGTATATTGACAAAGAACTGCCAGAAATTCAAGCTGGACCCAGAAGAGGACATGGAACCAGGGATATCATGGCTAATGTCAGATGGATCTTGGCTGAAAGCAGAGAATACCAGAAAGATGTTTACCTGTGTTTCATTGACTATGCAAAGACATTTGACTGTGTAGATCATAATAAATTACAGCTAACATTGTGGAGAAGGGGAATCCAGAACACTTAATTGTCCTCTTAAATAATCTACATATGGATCAAGAGGTGGCCATGTGAATAGAATAAGGGGACATTGCATGGTTTAAAGTCAGGAAAGGCATGCATCAGGGTTGTATCCTTTCACCATAACTTTTCAGTCTGTATGCCAAGCAAATAATCTGAGAAACTGGATTATACACAGAAGAACAAGGCATCAGGATTGGAGGATGACTCATTAAAAACCTATATTATGCAGATGACACCACCTTACTTGTGGAAGTGAAGAAGATTTGAAACACTTACTGATGAAGATCAAGGACCACAGCCTTGAGTATGGATTGTAACTCAACATCAGGAAAACAAAAATCCTCACAGTTGGACCAGTAAGCAACCTTATCATAAACAGAGAAAGGATTGAGGTTTTTCAAGGATTTCATCTTACTTGGGTCCACAATCAGCAGTCAAGAAATCAAAAGACACATTGCATTAGTGAAATCTGCTGCCAAGGAGCTCCTTCAAGCATTGAAAGGTAAAGATGTCACCTTGAAAACTAAGGTGCACCTGACCCAAGCCATGGTATTTTCAATCACATCATATACATCCAAAATCTGGACAGTGAACAAAGAAGACAGAAGAAGAATTGGTGTCTTTGAATTGTGGGTTGGAGAAGAATGTTAATGGTACCTTGGACTGCCAAAAAAACCAAACAGATCTGTTTTGGAAGAAGTGCAACCAGAGTGCTCCTTGGAAGCGAAGATGGCAAGGCTATGTCTTACACACTTTGGACATGTTGTCAGGAAGGATCAGTATCCGGAGAAGGACATATGCTTGGTAGAGTGGAGGGTCACTGAAAAAGAGGAAGACCCTTGATGAGATGAATTGACACAGTGGTTGCAACAACAGGCTTAACAACAAAAACAACTGTGGAGATGGCACAAGACTTGGCAGTGTTTTGTTCTGTTGCTCACAGTGTTGCTATGAGTAGGAATCAACTTGACGGCAACTAACAACAACGACAACAACAAAAAAGATTTAAACACAAAAGAACACATTCTTTGAGACTTATGAAGGTGGAGAGGGAAAGAGAATAGTGTTTGCTAACTAGATAGTGAAGAAGAATTATTCTAGGTGAAAGGAAAGACAACATACAATACAGAGGAGATCAGCACAAATGAACTAAACCAAAAGTTAAGGAATTTCCTGAACATAACTAAATACTTCAGGTTTTGAGGTCTGCCGGTCACGGCGTCAGGAGACATCTACGTCAATTAGCGTAACAAAGTTTATTAAGAAAATGTTCTATATCCCACTTTGGTGAGTAGTGTCTGGGTTGTAAAAGTTAGCAAGCAGCCATCTAAGTGGTATCAACTGCTTCCAATCCACTTGTAGCAGAGGAGAACAAAGGACATCATAGAAACACGGAAAACATGAGCCCAGGAGATAGAAGTGGTCATATGAGTCACAGAATAGGTAAGCATGAGACTGTAGGAGCTAGCTGGTGTCAAGCCAACACCAGTGACCTTCCTGACAAGAAATACAACGTACAACACAGAGTCCCTGAGGTAGTAGGACTAGAACTAGAACTAGAACTCTGTTAAAAGACCAGACTTGGTATCTATCAGACTGGAGGGTTCCTGGAGGACATGGCCCCTGGACTCTTAGTTGTCCCATAGCTGAAAACAGTACCAAAATCAACTCTTCAGACAAAGATTGGACTAGACTATGAGACATAGAATAATCCTGGTGAAGAGTGTGCTTCCTGGCTTAAGTATACACAGTGAGGCTGTCTGAGCAGCTCCTATCCAGAGGTGAGATGAGAGGGTGGAGGTGCGAAGGAGTTGATTAAATGGATACAGGACGTCAAGGTAGAAAGAAGGAATGCACTTTCACAGGGCACAGAGAGCAGCTAGTACGACCTAGTGATGTGTGTGAGTGTTTACATAGCAAATTGACTTGGAGTGTAAACTTGCAATTAAAGCACAAGAAAGATCTTTACTTGTGATTTACTGACTATCCTAAAGATCTGAACAGGTGGATCATAACAAATTACAGATAACATTGTAGAGAATGGAAGTTCCAGAACACTTAATTGTGCTCATGAAAACCCTGTATATGGATCAAATGATAGTCATTCTAACACAACGAGGTGACATTGCATAGTTCAAAGTCAGAAAAAGTGTGTGTCAGGATTGTATCCTTTCACCATATGTATTCAAGTCTGTTTGTCAAGCAGCGACTCAGAGAAGCTGGACTACATGAAAAAGAACAGAGCACCAGGATTAGAAGATTAATTAACAACCTGCGTTATGCAAATGACACAACCTCGCTTGCTGGAAGTTAAAAAGACTTCAAGGACTTACTGATGAAGATCAAAAACTATAGCTTTCAGTATAGATTATACCTCAACATAAAGGAAGCAAAAATCCTCACAACTGGACCAATAAGTAACACAAATGGAGAAAAGATTGAAGTTGTCAAGGATTTCATTTTAATCAGATCTACAATCAACTCCCATGGAAGCAGCAGTCCAGAAATCAAAAGACACAAAGTATTGGGAAAATCCATTGCAAAAGACCTCTTTAAAGTGCTGAAAAGCAAAGACATACCCTTGAAAACTAAGGTATGTCTGAACCAAGCCATGATATTTTCAATTGCACCATATGCATGAGAAAGCTGGACAATGAATAAGGAAGAGCAAAGAACTGACACCTTTGAATTGTGGTGTTGGAGAAGAATGTTGAATATATCATGGACTGCCAAAAGAACAACCGATCTGCCTTGGAAGAAGTACAACCAGAGTGCTTCTTAGAAGAAATATGGTGTGATGGCATCTTACATACTTAGGATACATTGTCAGGAAGGATCAATACCTGGAGAAGAGTGTCATTCTTGGTAAAGCAAAAGGTCAACAAAAAAGAAGACTCTCAATGAGATGGATTGACACACTGACTGCAACTATGGGCTCAAGCATACTAATGACTGTGGGCATGCAGGACCAGGCAGTGGTTTACGTAGGGTCTCTATAAGTTGGAATCAACTCAACAGCACCTAACAGCAGCAACAATTTTTACGGAAGCGGACAGCCACGTCTTTCTCCTAAGGAGCTACTAGTGCTTTCAAACTGCAGACCCTTCTGCTGACAGGTTAGCAGTTCGTCAATTTAAGCACTGTGTCACCAGGGGAACTCTTTCAAATTTTGACAGGTAAAGATAATTCTGGTAGACAAAAAAATGATTCCCTAAAGAATTCACATCCTAGTCCCCAGAACCCATGACTATGTTACATTTGCAAGTGTCATTAAAATTGAGAAGGGAGATTTTCTTGATTACCTAGGAGATCCCAATATAAACAAGAAACAAATTAAGTCCCTGAAAAACTGTTGTTAAGTCAGCTCCAACTCTTGCCAATTCCATGTGCATCAGAGTAGAATTGTGTTCAGTAGGGTTTTCAGTGGCTAATTTTTTGGAAGTAAAGCATCAGGTCTTTCTTTTAAGACTGCTCTGTGTGGACTTGAACCTCCAACCTCTTGGTTAGTAGCTTAGCACTTAACTATGTCACCCAGGACGTCCAAATGTAATCTCAAGTGTTCTTACATGGAAAGACAGTTAAAAGAGTGAGCGTCAGAGAAGGAGGTGTGAAAGTAGAATCACAGCGGTCAGAGAGATAGAGAGATCTGAAGATGTTACACTACCGACTCTGAAGATGGAGGAAGAGAGCAGGAGCCAAGGAATGCTGGTAGCCTCTGGAAGCCTGAAAAGGCAAGGAAGTAATTCTCCTCTAGAGCCTCCAGAAGAAATCCAACCCTGCCTACACCTGAATTTTAGTCAGTGAGGCTGATTTTGGGAATTAGGGGAGGTCATCCTTGAGTGCCTACCACAGAAATATACCCAATTACAATACAATGTGAGAAACGAACTGAGCTATATAGCTTTTCCCAGGAAGTTTACATTGATTTTAAAGAAGGAAACAACGTAAAAGAGCCAATGTGTGGAATCCACATGTAACAGATACTGTTGGTTGGTAATGATTTTAGTGCTCAGGCCAATTTCCAATGACAGCCTCAGCAGCTACTTGCATGAGGGCTCTCTGACAGTCAGAGCCTGCTTTACACTTTAAGAACTGCAAACCAGACATGCAGGAGAGCTAATGCTTTTCAAGAACACCTACAGAGCCTGATAGGATTTGGTGTGTCAATATCACAGTTCCTTCAGTCCTCAGATGGGTTGATTCTGAGGCACATGATCAGCAGTGCATCCCGGGGCTCCCTTGCACAGTTAAATTCCAGGTAGTATGCCCAGTGTAGGCTGCCCTGCCATTGCTGTCTCACTCCCCCACTCCTGCACTGATGTTGCTAGAATCACCTTCTAAATAAACTAATTACATTAGAACCCATCTTTGGATCTGCTTCTAGACTCTAGACTCCAGAGAAAAATAAACTATGCTAACATGTGGCTGATAGATAATTTTTTTTATTTTCACATGTTTGTGTTATATAACCAACCAGTCGCCGCTGAGCAGACTATAACTCATGGATACTCTGTGTGTCAGAGTAGAAGTGTGCTCCTAGGCTTTCCAATGGTTGCTTAATCAGAAGTAGAACTCCAGGCTTGCCTTCCTCGGAACCTGTGGGTAAACTTGAACCATCAACCGTTCACTTAGCAGCTGAGTGCCTAATCATTTGTGTCTGTGCAAATTGACTCAATGGTAATGGTTGTATATTTGGATGTAATTATAGGCTGTCACACTTGATCCATTTGCTAATCACACTCTGTATGTTAACACTCTAGTTTTGCCTATGCTGTTGTATTCAAAGAAAGTTTTCAATTCTTTGTTAACATAGAGATCCAGAAAGACAGTATTTTTGTAACTGTCAACTAGTAAAAGAGAAAAAAGAAATCTAACATGGACTAAAACAGCAGTTGATTCTAATAATGTTTGGGGGAAAGGTAAAAATCATGACACCCTATTTAATCACAGAACAACTGGCCTCAGGCAAAATCAAACAAATATTCACTTTCTTCTAAAAGGAAAGCAAAGAAAGAAACCCCCGCAATGCTAGGTCATCCTTTTGCTAACCTGGGGGAAGTCAGTGCTTTATATTAAAGATTTCATTTCTCACGTCTCCACCGTAATGGCCATATGCTGACAGCACAGCAGGAGCCCTGCTGCTGACTTGTATTCCTAACTTCTGAACACTAGAGTCACGACATCTCTCAGGAGATGGGAAGACACCAGTCCTCAGAGTGAAAGAGAATCACCAGATTTGCAAGGGTCAAAAAAGAAAGAAAATCCAGTTTTTCCCAATTACAGGTAAGAAACTGGTGATTTTAAGAAGAAACAAAAAGTGTAATATGGCATAGTGGCTAATTGCTATGGCTGCTAACCCAAAGGTTGGCAGTTCAAATCCGTCAGGTACTCCTTGGAAACTCTAAGGAGGCAGTTCAACTCTGTCCTATAGCATCAGAGCAATGAGTCAACAGCAGTGAGAATATGCTACCTGGGATGGTACAAAGGGTTAAATGCTCAACTAATATGTAAAAAGCTGGTGGTTGGGATTTACCCAGATGTGCCTCCGAGGAAAGATCTAGTGATGTGTTTCCATAGGTCGCAGCCTGGAAAACACTAAGGAGCAGTCCTACCTTGACTCCACTCAATGGCAACTGGTTAGTTATATAACACAAACATGTGGAAACTACGAAAAATTATCTATTCTTCAACAACATGTTATCATAGTTTATTTTTCCCTGGAGTCTAGAGTCTAGAAGCAGATCGAAAGATGGGTTCGAATGTAATTAGTTTATTTAGAAGGTGATTCTAGGAACACCAGTGCACAAGTGGGGAAGTGAGACAGAAATGGGAGGACAGCCTACAGTGGACATATGGGATCACTATGAATCTGAATCAGCCCAACAGTAACTAGCAACAACAATAGTTGAGATAGTTACCTAAGTATATTCCAGGAAAGGTTGGTTCTATGGAATGTTAATAGGAATTGTATGCAAAAAGGGTTTCTACAACAGAATTTTACAAGACCAATAACTTCTTCATTGCAAAAACTTTTTTCAGCAACATGGATGATAACTATATGCGTGAACCTCGCTGGATGGAATATACAGGAATCAAGACCACTACATCTGTGGAAAGAGACAATTAAGAAACTCAATATCATCAGAAAAACAAGGCCAGAGGGCTGATGGCGGAAGAGACCAACAATTGCTCATTTGCAAGTTCAAGCTGAAGTCAAAGAAAATTAAAACAATGAAGTCCACAAGAGCCAAAGTATGACCTTGAGCATATCCCACCTGAATTTAGAGACCATCTCAAGAAACTTGGGTACATTTAACACTGATGACCAAAGAGCAGAATAGTCATGGGAAGACACTATACAAAAAGAAAGCAAAAAGTTATTTAAAAGACAGGAAAGAAAGACAAAACCAAAATGCACATCAGAAGAGACTCTAAAACCTGTGCTTGAATATTGAGTACCTAAAGCAAAAGGAACAATGAAGTAAAAGAGTTTAACACATGATTTCAAAGTGCAGTTTAAGAAGACAGTAAATAAAGTATTATAATGACAGGTGCAAAGACTTGAAGCTAGAAAATCACTAGGAAGGAACATGCTCAGCATTTCTCAAACTGAAAGAATGGAAGATTGCAAAGCCTTGAGTTGCAACTTTGAGGGATTCTATGGGCAAGATACTGAATGATGCAGGAGGCAGCAAGGAAGATGGAAGGAATATACAGTCACTATACCCAAAAGAATTGGTCAACAAAGTTCAGTTATTTCAGGAAGTAGCATACAAGAAAGAACTGAACTTCCAGAAATTCAAATCAGATTCAGAAGAGGATGTGGAACCAGGAATCTCATTGCTGATGTTAGATGGATCCTGGCTAAAAGTAGAGAATACCAGAAAGATGTTTATCTGTGTTTACTGACTATGCAAAGGCATTTAGACTGGGTGGAGCATAACAAATTATGATTAACATTGAGAAGAACCAGGATTACAAAACACTTTATTGTGTCCATGCGGAACATGTACACAGACCAAGAGGCCGTTGTTTGAACAGAGCAAGGGGCACGCATATGGCACGGTTTAAAGCCAGGATGGTTTGTGTCAGGATTGTATCCTTTTACCATACTTATTCAGTATGTGTGCTGAGCAAATAATCCAGGAAGCTTTACTATGTGAAGAAGAAGGGGCATCAGAATTAGAGGAAGACTCATTAACAACCTAACAAATGACACAACCTTGCTTGCTGAAAGTGAAGAAGACTTAAACCACTTATGAAGATCAAAGAGCAGCTTTCCACATAGATTACATCTCAATGTTATAGAAAATGAGGAAGCGAAAGACACCCAGGAAAAGGCAGGCCACCGGGAACTTCTCAGGTTCCAACAAATGGCCCCGAGTGTGGTTTCAAGAGGGTAGATACAGTGCCATTTGAGGATGCTGTGGTTAAGACAAACGGTTACGGAGGGGGGGTTGCGCATCCTGCGCGGCGGGAGAGGGGGGCATCTTATCAGGCAGGTGTGAGGCTTTGAAGGGGCGCATCCTGCCTGGCAAGAGTAAGACTTATCAAAGGGAAATATCCTGTCAGGCAGAGGGAGATGAGAGTGATCCCTCAGGCAGGAGCGGGGAGTGTCCCGTCCAGCGGCGCCCAGCTCCCGAGGGGAGTGACCCGTCAGGCGGGAGCGGGCAGGCGCGGGAACAGCAAGAAGGGGGAGGGAGGGGAGGAAAATTTTTCAGTCTCAGTCGTCTACATTATCAGTACAAAGAAAACACAAACCCTCACAGCTGGACTTATAAGCAACATCATGCTAAATGGAAAAAAAAGAAAAAATGAAGTTGTTAAGGATTTCACTTTGCTTGGATCCACAATCAACTCCCATGGAAGCAACGGTAAAGAAACTGAAGGAGGACACTGCATTGGGTGAACATGCTACAAAAGACCCCTTTAAAGTGTTAAAAAGCAAAGATGTCACAGTGAAGACTAAAGCAAACTAACCAAAGCTATGGTATTTTCAGTGACTTCATATGCATGTGAAAGTGGGACAATGATTAAGGAAGACTGGAGAAGAATAGATATCTTTGAATTACAGTGGTGGCAAAGAATATTGAGTAAACCATGACTAACAGAAGAATGAATAAATTTATCTTAAACAAAGTACAGCCAGAATGCTCCTTTGAAGCAAGAATGGCAAGATACTGTCTCACAGACTTCAGACACGTTATCCAGAGGGTCCAGTTCTTGGAGGAAGGTACCATGTTTTGTAAAACAGAACCAGTCAAATAGATTCTGACTCATAGCAATCCTACAGAAAAGAACTGTCCTATAGGTTTTCCAAGGAGTAGCTGGTGGATTCAAACTGCTGATCTTTTGGTTAGCATCTAGTCTCTTAACTTCAGCACTACCGGAGTTCCTTGTGAAATAGAGAGTCGGTGAAAAAGAGGATGACCTTCAATGAGATGCATTGACGCAGTGGCTGCAACAACGGGCTTAAACACAGCGCTGCGAGGACAGCGCAGGACTGCACACCATTTCCTTCTGCAGGTACGGTTGCTAGGATTCGGGACATGCTTGACAGCACCTAACATCAACAGCATGCCCAAATGAGTTCTATAATCTAGAAAATAAATGCCTAGTAAAATAAAATTCGACACATTTCTTTACCACAAAACTTTTCAGAATTATGTATAATGTACAAGAAAATCCTGGTGGTGTAGTGGTTCAGTGCCATGGCTACGAACCAAAAGACTGGCAGTTTGTCTCTACCAGGAGCTCTCTGGAAACACTGTGGGGCAGTTCTTCTCTGTCCTCTGTCTGTATGAGTCAAAATCAACTTGACGGTAACAGGTTTGGATTTTTCTTTCTTTCTTTTTCTTTTAAACAATATACATGTACATGAAAGACATAAAAGGTGTAACATTCCCCCAAAATATTTTCCAAGGATATCTCTATATTTTCTCATTGAGGCAAATGGGACTAAAACTCCATGGAATAATCTTTGGAACAGAATAGCATAAGTACGTGCTCAGAGTCAATGTCATCAATCTTCTTAGCTCCTCCTTCAACTTCCCTCAAGATTACAAAATGGAATATTTCTGTTTATTTAGAGTTATCAGTTGGTACCTTAGTCATTTCATTTTAGAATGTTGATGAGCCCATAAACATCTGGGGGTTAACATTTAAATTTCTCACAAACATTGCACATTTCTTTCAAGTGCTGCACTAGGATACAAAAATCATGACATCTGTTCATCTCCATATTACAAGGTGACCGAAAGGCTTTACCATATTCCCCTCCGCTCTCCTAGCCAGGCACGTAGAAGAGTTGTATGGAGGCGGGGGAAAGATGGGAGGGAGAAAATTTTAAAGGATGGGAAGAACAGATCACTATCATTTTATTGTGCCTATAATAAGAAAACCCCAGCAGGCTTGATTTGGTTAAACATGTTTAAATAAGCCTGAGAATGTCTCTGAGTTTCAAGGCTTTGTCTGGAGAAAGCAGATAAACATAGGAATAGAAGAGCTGAAGATCAATGCCTCCTCTAGGGTTTTGCTGAGGGGTCCAGTCCTAGCAAGTATTCAGTTGCATCTGAAAGTTGAAGTACTCCTTGGGGAGTCTCCTCCTTCTTTACTCCGAGTGAAATAAGCAATTGGAATCTCTGTTCTGATGCAAGTAACCATAAGGAAGAGGCATTTCAGAGTCACAGCCACAAGTCAGTGTGAGGAAAGGAGGTGGGGACATCAAGTTTACTCAACCCTGCTTCCACTTATCCAAAATTCTATTTGCAATCTTTGGGAAATTTAATAAGAAGACATGGAGCAAATGAAGGCTCTGTGTGTGTGTGTGTGTGTGTGTGTGTGTGTGTGTGTGTGTGTGTGTGTGTGTGTGTGTGTGTGTGTGTGTGTGTGTCTGAGACAGTGAATAACTGAGGTTGGAGATGTGTATAGATTTTATAAATTGTATAGCAATGATAAAAACTGTATTTAAAAATGGCAAAAATGGGGAAATCATGCCTGCTTTTGGAGATAGCGTATTTCTCCTACTGAAATTGGTAGAATATATCAGAGCTGGTGGGGTAGGGTTTATTTTGTTGAGGTTGCTATGGCTTTCTTCTAAAAACCTCCCTGACCCCAAACCAAACCCAGGAGAATCTATAATCCAGTGGTTTGAGTTTCTTACCCCCCAAAATACTGTAATGATAACTGCTAAGAATCATAAATAGATGAAAGGGTAGCTGTTTGGTTGTGCTTCTCTTTTCTTTCCACTTAGTTCCCTTGCTCACATGAGGCCCTTTCTCTAATTACCAGCATGTCTGAATACTAGACATTTCCAATTACAATATCCATTTTCCCAACGAGAAAATTAAGGACAAAAAAATTCTTTGCCAACTTGAGCATATGAACATTTAGGTTCAAAGTGAAATGGTTAAAATTCTACCTGTAAGTATTCAATATAGCAATTTACATATATACTTAAAATTGCAAAAACCTGAAAAGAGAACTGCATGTACTACTATATTAATGTGGAAACTTTTCTTTATTCTACTCTGACACTGCGTGAGACAATCTGATGCAAATGAGTCATATGCCTCTTGGTTGTCAGCAACTTTGCCATCACTTTTTAATTTTGTGAACAGCTTTCCAAGACACGTTATGGTCCCTGCCACCTAAGTTTTTTACAACACAGCAATGTTTGAATCCAGATGTGATACTATACAGGGCATTTTATCCCCAGACACAAGTACTCACTTTGCAACATTAAGGTGAGTTTTCTTTTTATTGCTCATCATGTATATTTCAGTGACCTTTATGGTGCAACCACTTACTGTATTGCCTTTTATAAAGCGTATTGACAATGACATATGAAACATGAAATGATGAGATTAAATCTGCCAAAACAAAAAACCATTGCCATACAGTTGATTTCAACTGATAGCAACCCTGTTGGACAGAGTAGAACTGCCCTCATAGGGTTTCCAAGGAGTGCCTGGTAGATTTCCCAAAGAAAATATAATTAAAAAAAAAGAAGTTGTTGTTACGATGACTCTTTCTTGTGGTGGCTCCATGTGTGTCAGAGCAGAGCTGCACTCCATAGAGGTTTCACAACCCTCCAGAAGCCAGTCTTCAAGACTTTGTCACCAGGCCTCTGCAAGTGGTTCAAACTTTAGGTTTGTAGCTAAGTATTTAACCATTTGTGCCTCTTGCCCCCCTCCAGGGACTCACATGTATATAAATGTAAGAATTCAATAAATATCACTTAGTAAGATATGGGAGACTTGTTTAGAAAAAGACTTTTGAATTAGATGACCTTCCAAATCATTCATTCCATATTCAACCATTCTACTGGGACACGTATACGTGGGTAAATAATTTCGTCTTTTATGATCCAGCTACTCTACATTCTTTACTAACAGTTTGTATCTCATATCACTAACAGCTACTCTGTACTTGTTCTTAAGAGCTTATGACTCAAGAGTCATCACTCAGTCCTTATTGTATAAATTATATACATTATAATGCATACAACACTATGGTAACTTTCATTATTTTCTTTAATTTAAAATTAATACCAGTAGATGATCTAACAAAAGAATAGTGGCAACGACAACTGCTTCTTGTACTCTTCTTTGCCAGATACTGTTAACTAGGGTGCCCGTTGTCATAGCTAATGACGTCATTTCTCAGGAGCGGCACAAGAAGCTTCCAGGCAGACAGACTGCAAGAGAAAGCGAAAACCTCTCCGGGAACGGAGCTGAGGGCATTGCACGGTTCTCCCTTCAGTGTACACCACGGCTGCTATTCATCACCTGGCTACCAAACACACAAACATTGGCCACCCTCTCCTCTCTCCAGAGACACATTCAAAAGCAGAGATCTTAACAGCAAGTCATTGTTTTAGATGAGGTTTCTCAGCAGTGTTTGCACCTTACAATCATCTGAGGAGCTTTTTTAAAAACACTGATTGATGCCCGACATCCTCCGAGAACGAATAAGTTAGAATCTCCAGGGATGGAGTCTGGGCATCAGTAATAGTTAAAGCTCCCCAAGGGCTTCTAATTTACAACCAGATTTTGAAAACCAGTGTTTGAGATTATGTGACAGAAACCAAAAGCTTTCATATCTCAACCTAGATGAACCAAAAATCCTGACATCTCTAATTACACTCTTTGTTTACCAGATTTTCAGAAGTTCTGTTTATATCAATGCTTGGAGACCATTTTTTAACCCCTCTATGCTTCCATTCCTGGAAACTCTGGTGGCGTAGTGGGTTAAGTGATACATCTGCTAACCAAAACGTCAGCAGTGCAAATCCGCCAGGCATTCCTTGGAAACTTCATGGGGCAGTTCTACTCTGACCTCTAGAGTAGCTGAGTCCGACCAACTGGAAGGCAGTGGGCAGGTGAGTGATGCTTCCCTTCTTCCTTTGCTCCACCCTTTAAAACATCCAACTCGTCTGTAGACTTAGGATGTAACCCAGCTCTCCTAGACTAATAGCGCCACCTGGAGCCTGGTATGGGGAATTTCTTTCCCCACTAGCTCCTTCCCACTAGCAAGAGAATGCATCACTCAATCCTCAGCTCTGTCCCCAGGCTCACTAACACTCATGCCACTTGCCACAGAATCAATTCCCACTCGCGGTGTGTGTCGACCTCATGTGTGTCAGAGGAGAATTGTGCTCCATAGGATTTTCGATGGCTGATTTTTCAGAAGTAGATCACCAGGCCTTTCTTCCAAGGTAACTGTGGATGGACTCAAACCCCCAACCTTTTGGTTAGCAGCTGAGAGCATTAAACGTTTGCATCATCTGGAGACTTCGCTCACACACTCATTCACTTTTGTCCTATCTTAGTTGGTAACACCAGATGTTTTCTCCTTCTGCAGTAACAACTTTCCTTCCATGTTTTTCTTCTAGTCAAGTCTACAGAACAAATAAAAATTATAACTTTCTTTTGTGTTTACTCTATTATGTATCAGACCTTGTACCAGGCACATTACATAACATAAACCTCACAGTAACATGAGAAGATACTAATTTTGGAGATAAGTGGAGTAAGCTTGGCAAGGAAAGTAGCTGTCCAGCATGACCTAGGTAGCAAAAAACAGGGCTGAGGTTCCGATCTGATGGATCTGACTGAAGCTGAGCTCTGGCATTGCCGTACACTCCCTCACATACCATAGCCAACTTCACGGGCATGCAGCTGTGCAGAGCCCTGTGCTCAGCCCTGTGCTCAGAAGTCCTCAAGTGTGGTTTAATACTCTTGTCAGTCTTGAAATTCTATTTTCTTTGTTTTTTTTAAATAAATATTTTATTGTGCTTTAAGTGAAAGCTTACAATCCAAATCAATTTGCCATATAACCCTCCCACACACTGTTCCACTCTAGCTGCATCCCCCTCTCTCCTGCTGCGACAATACACACCTCCTTTTCACCCTGTACTTTCCACACACATTGGAACAACTTCTGGCTCCTCCATCCTCTCATCTCGCCTCTGGACAAGAGCTGCTTAGACAGCCTCATGTATATATTTAAACCGAGAAGCACCTTCTTCACCAGCATCACTCTGCTTTGTAGTCCAGTCTGATCTTTGTCTGAAGAGTTGTCTTCAGGGTTGTTTTAAGCTCTGGACTAAGAGATTCTGGGAGCCATGTCCTGAGGTGACGCTCCGGTCCAACAGACCGTCAGATGTGGTCTTTTAATAGAGTTCCAGTTCTGCACACCCAGTTTTCTCCCACTACATCAGTGACTTTATGGTTGTGTTCTCCATCAGGGAAGTTATTGGTGGTGGCTGGGCACAATCTAGTTTCTCTGGTCCCATACTGTTGTAGTCTCTGTATCATATGGTACCTTGTGTCTTCTGGGCTCGTCATTTTCTCTTATCTTTGACATATTCATTCTCCTCTGTTCTAGGTAGATTGGGATCAATTGATGCTACTTAGACTGCAGCTTATTAGCTTTTAAGGCCCCAGACACCACTCATCAATGTGGGGTGCAGAAGACGCTCAGCTAAGGACTAGCTATGCCAAGTGACCTCGACATCAGCTGAAAACATGATCTCCAAAACCCCGTCCTTGCTACTCTACCCTTTGAAATGTGGGATTGAGTCAAGAAAACCTTTCAGTTTATGGTGCAGACCAGTTACTAGATCTGCTCACAGCTGCATGCTGACACTCCTTGCACCTAACCACTGTCTGATCTGTGAACATTCCTCTTAACTCTCTCCCCATTCTTGTAGCTATAGAGTCTTCTTTACTGTACTTAATTTCATTTGTAAGTCCTTATAGCAGAGGTCTCGTACAATAGTTGTCCTTTTACAGCTGATTGATTTCACTCAACATAAAGTCTTCTAGTTGAAACCAGGTTATGAGATGCTTCCTAAAATCATCATTCTTTATCACTGCATAATGTTCCATTGTGTATATGTATCATCATTTGTTTATCCATTCATCTGTTGATAGGCAACTAGGTTGAAATCATCTTTTTTGCTATTGTGGACAGTGCTGCAATAAGCATTTGTGTGCATGTCTCTGTTCATGTGACTGCTTTTATTTCAGTAGGATATATTATAAGCAGTGGGATTGCTGGATCATATGGTATTTCTATTTATTCCTTTTTAGGGAAGTGCCAAATTGCTTTCCAAAGAGGTTGTACCATTTTGCAATCCCACCAGCAGTGTAGGAGCATTCCAATCTTTCTCCAGCATTTGTTGTTTTGTGGTTTTTGGATTACGACCAACCTTGTTGGGGTGAGGTGGTATCTCATTGTAGTTTTGATTTGGATTTTTCTGATAGCTAATCATTGCAAGCATTTCCTCATGTGTCTTGGCTGCCTGGATGTCTTTGTTGAAATATCTGTCCATCTCCTTTGCTCATTCATCTTTTTCTTGTTCGTATTTTGCAGCACCTCATGGATTCTGGAAATCAGATGTCAGTCCAACATGTAGTTGCCAAATATTTTTTCCCATTCTGTAGATAGTCTTTCAACTCTCTTGATAAAGTCAAGTGTTTCGTTTTTAGCAGTTCCTGTTTATCTATTTTTTCTTCTGTTGTCCATGCATTGTTGGTTAGATTTTATAACCTAAGGCATATAATTAGAACTTCCATTGTTGTCACTTTTTTTCTTGCATGATCTTTATTGTTTTAGGTTTGGAATTTAGGTCTTTGATCCATTTCAAGTTTAGTTTCTGTGTAAGGTGTGAGATATGAGTCTTCTTTCAGTTTTGTGCAGATGAACACCATTTGTTAATGAGACTGTTTTTATCTCAGTTTACAGCCTTTGCCCTTTGTCAAATATCAACTGTCCATAAGAGGATGGTGATATTTCTGGGGTCTCTATTCTGTTCCATTGGTCTATGTGTCTTCTTTTGTACCAGTACCAGGCTGTTGTGTAGTAGGTTCTAAGGTGAGGCTTCCTGCTGTTTTCCTCTTCTTCAGAAGTGCCTTACTTATCTGGGGTTTCTTCCTTTCCAGACAAAGTTGGCAATTTGTTTCTCCATCTCATTAAAAACTGTCCTTGTAAGTTGTACTGGGGTTGCATTGTATATGTAGATCACTTTGGGCAAAATAGACATTTTCACAGTGTTTAGAATTCCTGCTCATGAGCAAGGTAGATTTCTCCATTTATTTTGTTGGAGTAGGGCCATGTAACTTTCTCTGTATACGTCTCTTATTTTCTCTGGTTACATTTAATTCTAGGTATTTTATCTTTGGGGAGGTTATAATGGTGTTGATTTGGTGATTTCCACTTTGATGGTCTCTTTGTTGGTTTAAAGGAATCCTACTGATTTACTTGTGTTTATCTTATATCCTGATACTTTGCTGAACTCTTTTGTTAGTTCCAGTAGTTTATTTATGGATTCTTTAGAGTTCTCCATGTATATGATCATATCATCTTCAAATAGGAATATTTTTGCTTTTTCTTTGCAGATTCAGATACTCTCTATTTCTTTACCTTGTCTGACTGCTCTGGCCAGCACCTGTAGCACAATGTTCAACAGAAGTGGTGAGAATGGGCATCCTTGTCTAGTTCCCATTCGCAAGGGGAATTCTTTCAGTTTCTCTCCATTCAAGATGATGTAGATGGTTGGCTTTCTGTATATGCCCCTTGTTGCATTGCCCCTTTTATTCCTATAGAGTTTTTAACATGAATGAATGTTGGTCTTTGTCAAATGCCTTTGTATCTTGTTCTTTATGTTATTTATGTGATCACATTGTTTTTCTGATGTTGAACGAGTCCTGCATCCCTGGCATTAATCCCACTTCATCATGATGAATTTATATATATATATATATTTGTTGTTGTTGTTGTTGTTGAATTCTGCTGACTAGGACTTTGTTGAAGATTTTTGCTTCTAGGAGCATGAGTGATATCAGTCTGTAATTTTCTTTTTTGTGGGATCTTCCCTTGGCTTTGGTATCAGGGTTCATGGAATGAATTTGGGAATATTCCATCCTTTTCTATGCTGTGAAATAGCCTCAGTAGTATTGGAATTAACTCCTTTCTAAAAGTTGGGTAGAATTCTCCAATGAAGCAATCCTGACCAAGACTTTTTTGGTTGGTAGTTTTTTGATTATTTTTTCATTTTTTATTCTGTTATGGGTTTATTAAGTTGTTCTATTTCTCCTCGTGATAATTTTGGTAGGTGATGTGAATCTAGAAATTTGTCCATTTCATCTAGGTTTTCAAATCTGTTAGAGCACAGTTTTTTGTGGTATTCTGTTATGATACTTTTGATTTCATTTGGATTTGTTGTGCCCTCTCCTGGCACATTTCTTATTAGGGTTATTTGTTTCCTCTCCCGTTTTTCTTTTGCAAGTTTAGCCAAACTTGCAAAGAACTAGGTTTTGGTTTTGTTAATTCTTTTGGTTATTTTTCTATTCTCTAATTCATTTAGTTCTGCTCTGATTTTTATTATCTGTTTTCTTCTGGTGCCCAGTGGTTCTTTTGTTGTTCAAGCTGTACAGTTAAGTCTTTGGTTTGAGCCCTTTCTTCATGCTGGATGTGTGCATTTATAGAGATAATCTGGCCTCTGAGCACTGCTTTTGCTGTATCCCATAGCTTTCTGGTAGGATGTGTTTTTATTCTCATTTGATTCCATGAACTTATTGCGTCTTTGATTTCTTCTATAAGCAATGAATTTTTGAGCAAGGTGTTGTTCGGTTTCCATGAGCTCAAATATCTACCTATGTCTTTTCTGCTATTTATTTCAACTTTTATGGCTTTATGGTCCAATAATGCTTTGCAATAATTCAATAGTTTGAATTTTGTTGAGAGTTGCTTTATGACCTAATAGGTAGTCTACTCTGGAGAACGTTCCATGTACATTAGAAAAGAAAGTGTACTTGCCTGTTGTTGGGTAAAAAGCTCTGCATATGTTATCGAGGTCTAGTTGGATAATTGCTGCAATAAAATCTTTTGTATCTTTACTGAGCTTTTCTTTCTGGATGATCTATCAATTGTTGAAAGTGGAGTGTTAAAGTCTCTTACTATTATTGTGGAGTGACCTATCAGATTTTCCAATTTTGTCAGCATTTGTGCTATGTATTTAGATGCTCTGGTATTGGATGAATAAATATTGAATACTGTTATATCCTGCTTGTGTATTGAAACTTTAAGCAATAAATAGTGACCATCCTAATCCACATTGGTGGGTTTTACGTTAAAGTCTATTTTATCTGAGTGTAATATTGCCATTCCCTCTTTTCTTTGTATGTTGTTAGTTTTGTATATATTTTTCTATCCTTTGATTTTCAGTTTGTTCATACTTTTGAGCCTAAAGTGTATTTCTCTTAAGCAGCGTATAGACAGATTGTGGTTTTTGATCAAAGCTGTTACTCACTGCCTTTTAATTGGAGCATTCAATCTACTTGCATTCAGTGCAATTATTGAAAGGTGTGTATTTAGTGCTGTCATTTTGTGCCTTCATTTTATGTTGTTTTCTTTGTTCCACATAATATTCTGTTCTGGCTTGTTTTTCCTTACGAGTTTTCTTTTTCTCTTTTTCAATGTTGGTTTTGTGTCTGTTGAGACTCCTGTATTGTGTTTCCTGTTTTGATATGTAGTATTGTTAGTTTGCTCTGCAGCTACTCCTTTGTTACTCCTTACTGTTCTAAGTTTAAACTAGTCATTAACTTCTGTATATTTCCTGAACTTCTGCTCCATCTGAAGGGGCTCTAACTACTGTAATAAATCCCTCTTTTTTGGTATGATGATGTCATAGTTTACATGTTAAGATCTTTGCTTCCCTACTTTCAATATTTTAGCTCTGATTGAGCTTTATGACTTCCCTGAGTATGACTCTGGATGCTGTGTCCTGCATTACATAGTTGGGTATATACCTGATGCTACTGATTTTATAAATGAAGAGCTTCTTTCAGTATTTCTTATAGGTTTGGTTTGGCTTTTGCAAAGTCTCTAAGCTTCTGTTTATCTGAGAATGTCTTGATTTCACTATCATATCTGAGAGGCAATGTTGCAGGATATATAATTCTTGGTTGGAAATTTTTCTCCTTCACAGTTTTGTATGTGTCATCCCACCACCTTATTGCCAACATGGTTTCTTCCAAGAAGTCAGAGGATAGCCTACAAGTCTTCCCTTTGTAGGTTAGTTTTGCTTTAATCCTAGCTGCCTTTAAGTGCCCCTCTTTATGTTTCATTTTATTAAGTTTGATTATACTGTGTGTATCTTTTGAAGTCTACCTTTTGTAGTGTTCCATAAGCATCTTGAATATCTATATTCCCTTCTTTCATGATGTTGGTGAGGTTTTCTGTCAACAACTCTTCAACAATTCTCTCTGTATTTTCTGCTATCACTCCCTGTTCAGGAATTCCAATTATTCATAGATTATTCCTCTTGATAGAGTCCCACATGCTTCTTAATGATTCTTCCTTATTTTTTTTTTCCAATTCTTTTACCTGATTCCTTCTCATAAATGCTGGAGCCGTTTGTTTTATCTTCAGTCTTGCTAATTCTTCATTCCATTTCCTCAGTCCTACTCTTTTGGCTTTGCTTTGAATTGTATAACTCTCTAATTTTGTTATTGATCTGCTGGATTTCAGATAGTAGATGTTCTAGCAGTTTACATAAGTTACTTAGTTTTTCATTTTGTTGTGCTGCATTTTGTTTAATCTGTCGAAGGGCTCTATACATAGTTCTTTAGAATTCTACTTCCAGTAATTTCAGAAAGGCTTCTTCATCTTGGAAGTTTTTTGACTCTTTATTTTAGGAGTTTTCTGGAGCCACAGTGGTCTGCTTCTTTAAATGGTTAGGTGTGGTAAGTGGGACATGCTGGCGCCCAGCGCCAGAACAACACACCAGCTTTTTCCTGATTGCTACCATGCATCAGGATTCAGAACAGCTGTCATTTCCCAGCCACACCCTTGTTTACCAGACCTAGGGCTTTCATGGCGCATGCCTGTGGGCAGTGGCTTCCCACTAGCCTATTGTGGGCCTCCGTCTTGGGAGAGTGTGGCACATGAGGATTGGAGGAATCTAGGATAAATTGAGCAAGCACCAGGTAACGGAGACTAAGACCGGAACTAAGACCGGGACCGGGAACAGAGGACGGACGGACAGACCGATGGACGGACGAGGAGGCAGTAGGAGTAAAGTAAGTAGTAGCAGTAGAGTAAGCAATAATAGTGGAGTAAGCAATAATAGTAGAGTAAGCAATAATAGTAGAGTAAGCAATAATAGTGGAGTAAGCAGTAGAAGTAGAATAAGTAGTAGCAGTAAAGCAGGCAGTAGGAGTAAAGTGAGCAGCAGGAGTAAGGTAGGAGTAAGCATAAGTAAGTGAAATAAGAATAAAGTAAGCAACCGGTAAAGTGGCTCGAATCTGCGTGTGTCCTGTCTTCTTTCCGCCGGCGGACAGTTAGGCAGCGACAGTTAGGTATTGATTGTTGTCTTTGTGCCATCAAAAAGTTGTTCAATTTCCCTGGTGTTATACCAGTGAGAGCTGTGGCTAAGCTCTAAGAAGGGAGTAAGGGCACTGCTAGACTTGGTTGTAGCTCCCTCTGTATTCTCTAGATGCAGCTCCGCGATGCTACTTGGCTAGGCAGCTAGCCCCAGCTGGTTGCTCAGGGGTGATAAGCCCCACCTTCTGGCTGATAAGGATGATGGCCTAATTGTGCCAACTCTCCAGCTTCACGCCACCTGAGGCTATGGGGGTAGCTCAGGGGAGAGAGGAGAGAAGGCTGCCTCTGCACTTGGATGCCAGAGAACACTGCATTCTCTACATCCCCTTATTCTAAAAACTATTTTTCTGCTGAGAGGGGTGCTGTCTAGCTGCAGCCAAAAGCAGCCAAGCCCTTAACAGTGGCAGGCCTTGCCTCCTGGCTGGCAAACATTATTCCCTACTCATAGAGTCTCTCAGGGGTTGTCAGCAGATGCTACAACATGGCTCAATTTAGGGAGGTAGAAATGGTATCACCACACTTGGCAGTCAGTCACTGCTGCAGTCTCTAGATGTACTTATCTTAAAAACTGCTCCTCTGCTGAGAGAGGCATTGACCAGTGGCAGCTGATAGCAGCCAGGCCCTCAGGGGTGGCAGGCCCTGCCTCTTGGCTGACAAAAGTGGTGCCCTACTTATGGAGTTTCTTACAGGCTGTCAGCAGACACTATGATGTAACTCAAAGAAGTGAGGTGTTAGGACACCACACTTAGCCACCAGCCACCACTACATTCTCTAGTTATGATTGTCTTAGAACCAGCTTTTCTGCTGGGGGAAACATTGTTTAGACAGGCACAGTTGCTCATTGTGGGAGTTAGCCCCAGTCAAGCACATCTCATTTGAGCCACCTCTCCTGCAGTGAGTAAGCAGTATCTATGGCGCAGCTCAGAGAGGTGGGATGGGGGCCACTACACTTGGCTGCCAGCCATTACTACTTTCTATAGGTACAGTTGTCTTAAGAACAGCTTTTGTAGTTGGAGAAGCACTGACCAGACAGTTGCTGTTGCTCAACGTCGGAATTAGTCCCAGGTGAGCTCTCAGATGTGGCTGACTCTATCTCTGAGCTAACGAAGATGGCATCCCTCTTGAGCCACCTCTGCTGTGCTGCAGCAATAGTATCTATGGCACAGCTCAGAGAAGAGATTGGGGAGGAGAGTACTGGCATCCTCCATCACCAGCTGTTGCTGGAATCTCTAGATGTGATTGTCTCAAGTACAGCCTCTCTGCTGTAGGATATGCTGTTTAGTTAGGCACTGTAGCTCAGCATAGTAGCTAGCCCATGCCAGGCTCTCAAGCTCGGCAGTCCCGGTCCCAGACTCCCAGTTAAGAAAGAAGGCATCTGTACCTGTAATCTTCTCAGTCACTGTGCCATCAGAAGCAGAACTTACTGTGTCGTTGTCTTGCCTCAACAAGGTAGTTTCCACCTTCCTCTCTCCCAGTCTGATCTCACGACCCTGTGCCTGATCTTGGGGTTCCCAGAATGTCCACACTGCTCCGTTCAGTTATTATTCTAGGCCTTAGTTCTCAGAGTGAATAGAGGAAATGTGTGGCTAGTCTGAAATCTTGGCCCCGCTTCCTTGTTACGATTCTTTTAATTTCAATTGGGTCTGTTGTGATATGGCCCATCTCGTTTCTTATTTGCTTCCTCTCCTGTTTTTCTTTTGTCGGTATGGCCAATAACTTGTGATTTTGTTGATCTTTTCAAAATACCAGCTTTTGGTCTTGTTAACTCTTTCAATTATTCTTCTCTTCTCTATTTTTATTGTTTGCTTTCTTCTGGTGCCTGAGCAGCTCCTTTGCTGTTCTCTTTCCAGTTGTTTTAGTTGTAGAGTTAATTATTTGATTTGGGCCCTTCTTTCTTTTTGAATGTGTGCATTTATTGAGATAAATTGACCTCTGAGCACCGCTTTTGCTGTGTCCTGTTGATTCTTCTAAAACATATTTTCATTCTCATTTGATTCTTTGAATTTTACTCCATTCTTGATTTCTTCCATATCCTATTTGTTTTTGAGAAAGATGCTTAGTTTCCACGTATTTGATTTTTTCCTTCTTTTTTGTTATTATTTCTACTTCTAAGGCTTTATGATCTGAAAAGATGTTTTGTAGTATTTCAATACTTTGAGTTTTGTTAAGGATTGCTTTGTGGCCTGATATGTGATCAACTCCAGAGAACGTTCCACGTGTGTTAGAAAAGGAAGTATTCTTGCCTGCTGTTAGGTGGAGTGTTCTGTATATATCTATCAGGTCAAATTGTCTGAGTAAGGCATTTAGATCTTCCATGTCTTTATTTTTTCCTCGAGTTTGTTTTTCATTGAGTGTGACATGTTGAAGTCTCCTACTATTGTGGTGGAGCTGTCTAATCCTGTTTTCAATGCAGTCAGTGTTTGTTTTATGTATCTTGGAGCCCTACTGTTGGGTGTATAGATATTAATATGGTTACACCCTCCTGAATATTGAGCTTATAACCATTAAATAATGTACTTCCTTTTCCAGTGTCATGGATTTTGCTTTAAATTTTACTTTATTTCAGCTTTGTGCTGTCCCTCCTGCTCTTTTCTAAATATTAACTTGATATTACTTTGTCCTCCTTTGAGTTGTAGTTTGTTCCTATCTTTGAGTCTAAGGTGTGTCTCCTGCAGGCTGCATACAGATGAGTGATTTTTTATCCAGTATGTCACTCTCCTTCTCTTTATTGCGCATTTAGTTCATTTACATTCAGTGTAATTATTGATAGGTATGAGTTTAGTGCTGTCATTTTGATGTCTTTTTTATGTGTTGTGGACAATTACTTTGTTCTATTTAATTTTCTGTGCTGTGTCTTTTTTATGTGTATTCTTTTCATCTTCTTCAATGCTAGTGGTTTTGTATTTGCTGAGACGTCATGTTTTCCTTTTTTTTTATTTTGATTGCTAGTTTCCCTTCTGATTGCCTTAATATTTACCCCTATCTTTCTAAACTTAAAAAAATCTTTAATTTCTCTATATCTACTTCTTCTCCATAGGAAAGAGCTATGTATGACTACATTTTCTTTTAGTGCTCTCTTTTTCATTAAAATGTTTACTTAAATATCTCTATTTCTCTATTTTCAGTGTTTTGCCTATGGTATATTTTTGTGATTCCAATATTTGGGTTGATGTCCAGTTGCTCTGTTCTGTGTTCTGGTCTTCGGTTGTTACCTGGTGTCACTAGTTTTCTAACGAAAGGATTTCCTTTAGTATTTCTTGTAATTTTGGTTTGGTTTTTGCAATTCTCTACATTTCTGTTTATCTGAAAGTGTCCTAATTTCATCATCATAATTGAGAGACAATTTTTTTAGTATATATAATTTTTGACTAGTAATTATTTTCCTTCAAGTCCTTGTACATGTCTTCCTATTGCCTTCTTGCCTCCATGGTTTCTGCTGAGTAGTCCAAGCTTAGTCTGACAGATTTTCCTTTGTAAGTTGTTTTTCATTTATCCCTAGCCATATTGAAAGTGTCTCCTTATGTTTAGTTTTGGCAGATTTGTTTATAATATGGCCTGGTGTCTTTCTTTTGTGATGTACCTTGTGTAGACTTTGAATAGCCTTTTGGATAGGCATTTTCTCATATTTTCTGATATGAGGGAAGTTTTCCGTCAGCAAATCTTATACAATTCTCTCTGTATTTTCTGTTATCCTTTCCTGTTCTGGTACTCCAGTCACTCATAGATTATTCCTCTTCATAGAGTGCCATGTTTCTTGATCTTTGTAAAGTTCTTCTATCTGATTTTTCCTCAGATATGTTGTCATGTGCTTTATCTCCAACCTCCCTAATTCAGACTTCTATTACCTCAGTTCTGTTCCTCTGACTTTCTATGAAGTTGTCTAATTCTTTCATTTTTATTATTAATAATAAAGTTAACTGATTATATAATAAACCAATTATCATTGTGTTGTAATATAATTAATAATGTAATATAATAATTACATTATTGCAATAAAATAAAAATAAAATAGCCAAAGTCAAGTGCCGTCAATAAAATGAATAATTTTATCATTAATTTTCTGAATCTCTCTTGCTGCCCAAAGTGCTCTTGCAGCTTGTTCAATTCTCATGATGCTCTGCTGCATTTTGCCTCATCTCCTTCCTCACCTCTTGAAGAGTTTTAAATATTAATCTTTTTTATTCTACCTCTGATAATTTCAGGAAGTTCTCCTCCTCTGGAAAATTTGATTGTTTTGGTAACTTTCTGAAGATATCATGGTCCACCTCTTTAAGTACTTTGATACAAACTACTATTTTTCAGCTATCAGTAAATTTTATTAATTTAATGTTTGCCTACTGTGTTGTAATTTCTTGTTTTAAAATGTACTTTTCTTATATGGATTCAGCTTAGGTGTCCAGTTGCTCAGTCACTGT
This sequence comes from Heterohyrax brucei, assembly GCA_028571685.1. Classification (NCBI taxonomy): domain Eukaryota; kingdom Metazoa; phylum Chordata; class Mammalia; order Hyracoidea; family Procaviidae; genus Heterohyrax; species Heterohyrax brucei. Next base: position 8,516,144 of record CM053159.1, on the reverse strand, counting down.
CATGCACTGAACTGTGTCCCTCCAAAAGTGTGTGTAGCAATTTGTCTGGGCCATGATTCCCAGTATTGTGTGATTGTCCTCTATTTTTTGATTTTCCTATGTTGTAATCATAATCTCTACTTGTGGTTAATAGAATGGATGAGATTAGAGAAGATTAGGGTGGGCTTGTAATCTGGCACTATTCTCTTTCTAAGGACACTTCCCAGCTCTGATGTAAAGGGAGTTTACCAGAAGTGTGGTGTTTACCACCTTTTATCCTTTTATCCTACAGGAGATAAAAGCAAAGGGAAGCAAGCAGAGAGGGAACATCACACCATCAAGATAGCAGAACTTGGAGTAGAATGTGTCCTTCAGTCCTGAGGTTCCTGTACCAAGATGCTTCCTGACCAAGACCGATGCAACACAAGGACTTTCCTCCAGAGCCCACAAAGAGGGAAAGACTTCTCATAGAGCCAAGCCAGCCAAGTGCCATTGAGTTGACCCTAGGTGCAGACACCCTGAGTATGGACTTGTAGCCTACTGGACTGTGTAAGAATAGACTTTTCTCTGCTAAAGCCATCTACTCATGGTATTTCTGTTAGAGCAATACCAGGCTACTAAACCAGTTATGAAGTCTGTGGTGTAGGCTCTTGGCTACTATACTAGATGGGCAAGGTGAATGGTATAGACACAGGTGTCTGGCTACAGCCACCAAGAAAGGCAGGGGAATGACAGCTATCCCTAGTGTCTGCAAGGGTGGAGAATCCCCTTATGTCTGAATCTAGGTAAAGGAGAACTTTCTGTCCTCATATTCTAGCTTAGGGGAGTCAGCACACTTGTACCTCCCCCTACATTTTCACTGAATTTCTTAAATTGTTTACCCTCTGAGTCTTGAAGAATGGGCATAAGGGTGGGCATGAGAAGTCCTACTTCCAGCTCAGTTAATGGTGTCACACTGTAGTGTAGGACACAGTGTAGAGAGAAGGGGGAAGCACCAAGAGAATGCAGACAAGCCCATCTTGTAGAAAAGATTCAGATACATTAGTGACAGGCTATACACAAGGACTTTGTTTTCAACAATCTAGTGCTCTCTCTCACTGGTTATGGAGGTGCAAGTGTATTATCCAGATGTTTATTCCTGCTGAGGAGTGTTCCTCCCAACCTCCATGCTTGGCCCACAACATGGTGGTTGCAGCCAATTCCTGGTGGGTCTGGTCTGGGGAATCCTATGTACTTCTGGCACTATTCTCCCTTCCCCATTGCTCAGTCCAATTTTTTAACTTTCCCTTCGATGTTCAGGGCTCCTAGGATGTCACCTGTACTGGGCTTATTTGTTTTCTGGGGGGGTTGGGTTGTTAAGGGTTCATGGGAAGCATTCATCTTCTCTGACATCCTGGCCCTGTCTCAGAAACTTTTATAACATTTGAATGAGAAACTCCATGTTTTCGTTTTGCACTAGGTCCCACAAATCAGGGGGGCAGTTCTGTTCTCCTACCCCTGTCACAATAAAATGAAGTCCAGTCATTCCACGTTGTTTGGAAACTATTACAGATTGAATTGTGTCCCCCTAAACATGTGTTGTAAATCCTAACCCCCACATTGTGGATGTAATTCCATCTGGAAATAGTGCTCTCCAATTAAGTTAATGAGGCAATAACAGTGCTTTGTGTGTCTTAAGTCAACCACTTTTGAGATGTAAGAGGTGCAACTTAGACACACAAACAAGGAGAGACTGGGGAAGACAGATGCCATGTCATGTGAAAATCACACAAGGAATTGAGAAACAGAAGCTGCAAAGAGACAAGGACTTTCTCCCAGAGCTAACAAAGAGAGTCTTCCTGTCGCTGCCTAACTGTCCGCCGGCGGAAAGAAGACAGGACACACGCAGATTCGAGCCACTTTACCAGTTGCTTACTTTATTCTTATTTCACTTATTTATGCTACTCCTACCTTACTCCTGCTGCTCACTTTACTCCCACTGCTTACTTTACTGCTACTACTTATTCTACTTCTACTGCTTACTCCACTATTATTGCTTACTCTACTATTATTGCTTACTCTACTATTATTGCTTACTCTACTATTATTGCTTACTCTACTATTATTGCTTACTCTACTATTATTGCTTACTCTACTATTATTGCTTACTCTACTGCTACTACTTACTTTACTCCTACTGTCTCCTCGTCTGTCCGTCGGTCCGTCCGTCTGTCCTCTGTTCCCGGTCCCGGTCTTAGTTCCGGTCTTAGTCTTAGTCCCCGTTACCTGGTGCTTGCTCAATTTATCCTAGATTCCTCCAATCCTCATGTGCCACGCTCTCCCAAGACAGAGGCCCACAATAGGCTAGCGGGAAGCCACTGCCCACAGGCATGCGCCATGAAAGCCCTAGGTCTGGTAAACAAGGGTGTGGCTGGGAAATGACAGCTGTTCTGAATCCTGATGCATGGTAGCAATCAGGAAAAAGCTGGTGTGTTGTTCTGGCGCTGGGCGCCAGCATGTCCCACTTACCACATCTCCCCCTTTTTGTTTACACAAAAGAAAACCGAGAAGGTGCCTGACTTAGGTCCTCTTTGGCTAGGATGCTCCTTACCTGTCCTGGGGATACCTCACAGCTTGGTGAGGTCCCTGTCTTAGGTTGGAAGCACCCCCAAAAGAGGTTGCCCGTCTTTGACTACCCTTCCGAGGGCTGTTCATCTTGCACGGCTGCAATAGCCTGTATAATCAGGGCCTATTCCCGTCGTCGCTGCCGGGAGGCGCGCTGGCTAACAAGGCATATGGCAAAAATGGCACAGAGGAAAGAAGCTGCTCGGCACGCCTTGCTACACTGAGTACCCCAAGGCCCGCCCATTCCTTGATGGTGGAAATTTCAGCAGTCCACTGGCGGTGTGAGTGTCGACCCTCGTGGAGTTGATCATAGCGATGGAGAGTCTGAGCTGTTCCAGAGTCTGCTCTAAATTAGCAGACCAGTTGCCTTGCAGCTGTAGGGAGAGATATCTGGAGAGATTATTAATGACTTGCTCGATATTATTACACCTGTTGAGGTTAATGACCTGCTCGATGTTATTAACTTGCTCGTTGGGGATATTATTACACCTGTTGAGGATAGCCAGTTTGCTGGTTAGTAAAGCGCTCCCCTTTTTGGCCCCTGAGGGCGTCGGGCCCTGTCCACCGCGGTCATAACCGCAGCTGCTAGGCCGGCATTAGTCTACCTGCACCTGTTGTGCCCAGGCCCACCAGTCTCATTTCTGGGGTGGTTGTTCCTAGTCATGATTCCCTTGCTGGCTGTACCTTGCAGGGAGCCAACCCCCTCTGGCTGTGGGGTCTCCTGTTCAGCAGCAGCTTACTGTTACCCAGCACTTGCTGCTTGCCAGGCAGCCCCCCAGTGGCCCTCAGTGACAGCGGGGCGCCAGGGGTCCTGCTTACCACATCTCAATATCTATGCCACGCTGTTTAAATAAGCTCTTACAGGCATCCTGAAGGCGTCTGGTGGAAGATTGGTTCCCCATCTTGTAGCGCAGGCGCTTCAAAGGGAAGCTCTACAGTTCTGAGTTTATCCCTCCAATTGGGGTTTTTAAGACCGCCCCTTCGCTCCGGAAACCCAAGGACTTGAGATTGCCCCTTCTTCCTATTTTCCCGGGGACTTGAGATGGCCCCTTTTCCCGGGGACTTACCAGCGCTGCTCCTCTGGGGCTCTTTTTAAGGGGTTCCCCGTACGGGCCACCAGATGTCACTGCCTAACTGTCCGCCGGCGGAAAGAAGACAGGACACACGCAGATTCGAGCCACTTTACCGGTTGCTTACTTTATTCTTATTTCACTTACTTATGCTACTCCTACCTTACTCCTACTGCCTGCTTTACTGCTACTACTTATTCTACTTCTACTGCTTACTCCACTATTATTGCTTACTCTACTATTATTGCTTACTCTACTGCTACTACTTACTTTACTCCTACTGCCTCCTCGTCCGTCCGTCCGTCCATCCTCTGTTCCTGGTCCCGGTCTTAGTTCCGGTCTTAGTCTTAGTCCCCGTTACCTGGTGCTTGCTCAATTTATCCTAGATTCCTCCAATCCTCATGTGCCACGCTCTCCCAAGACGGAGGCCCACAATAGGCTAGCGGGAAGCCACTGCCCACAGGCATGCGCCATGAAAGCCCTAGGTCTGGTAAACAAGGGTGTGGCTGGGAAATGACAGCTGTTCTGAATCCTGATGCATGGTAGCAATCAGGAAGAGCTGGTGTGTTGTTCTGGCGCTGGGCACCAGCATGTCCCGCTTACCACATCTTCCCATAGAGCCTACTAACTTGTGAGAAAATAAATGCCTGTTTCATTAAAGCTGTGGTATTTTTATTATAGCAGGACTAGATAAATAAGACAGGAATGAAAAATATATTCAAATCATAGCCATTTAGAATAAAACAGAAACAGTAAGAAAAAGAAAAATCACATGTTTTAAAACAAAACGACACTGATAAAGAACACGCTTCTTTATATTTTATCACCTTCTAAATAATCTGATTTCATCCATATTGGCCCTCAAAATGAAATTTTAAACAAATTTAATTATCTATCTTTCTATTATTTGCAATCTGTAGCCAATTCTAGATCCCACCACCTGCCAGAAAAAAAAAAATTTAGTCATTCCATTTTTTTTTGGGAATCAAAATCAAACTTAAATCAGAACATTTTGAATAAAATAGCATTGCTATTAAAAAAAATTGAGTTTATAGATAGATCAAAACTATTCAACCTAAAAAACATAGAAATAAAAAGACAAACAACAAAGACGAAGAAGAGTTAGAGAAAAAGATTAAGAAAGTTTGAGGGATATGCAGTCCATATCAGAAGTATGAAGCAGAAAAAATTATTCAAAGATATTGTGCCAAATGTCTAAAGTTTGTAGAAATATATACATTTACACATTAAAGAAGTCCAATAACTCTAACAGAAATTTATTATGATAAAACTGTACCCTTGTCTACAAGAAATAAATTTTAAATATAAAGATGTAAAAAGGTTGAAAGTAAGTGGATGGACAAACATATCCACACAAACAGTAAGCCTAAAAATGTTGAGGTGACCATATTAATGTCGGATTAAGAAGACTTAAAACAAAGAGCATTTCCTAAAGAAGACTGACATTTCATAATGATATAATAAGCAATTGATCAAAAAAACTCACAGTAATAACTGTGATCTGTAAGTTCAAGCCAATTCAATCAAAATTCTAGAGAATTTTTTGAAAGTGTCAAAATACAAAGTACATAGAATTTTCACAGCAACCAAAACTGGAGGAGTAGTTTCAAAATACTCCTTGATTTCAAAATCTACCGTAAACTTACTGGGGGTCTGTCATAAGAGTCAACAAACAGATCAGTGGAAAACAATTGAGAGCTCTGTGGTCATTTACTGTTCAATTTAAATGACAAAGCAATTAATGAACAACTAAACAATAAGAAGGGGGGAAGACACATGAAACCTCAACTCCTACCTCATATTAGACATAAGAAAATTAATTTGTCATAGTCATAAACTTAACCATAAAAGGTAAAACCACAAAGGTTGTTGAAACAAACATGAGAATATTGACATAATATGTAGACAAGGGTTTCTTAGACAAGACAAAGCAATAACCATTAAAGACAAAGTAACTGATAGATTTGATGTCACCAAAATTGAAATTTCAGAAGACACTATTAAAAATGAACAGGCAAGGCACACTTTGGCAGAAAATATTTTCAAATGTATATCTGACCAAAGACTTGTACGCAAGATATATACCTATCGCCTCCAACTCAATAATAGCAAAAATCCACTAAATATGGGCAAAGGAGTTTAGTAAAAACTACATAAATGAAAATATGTGGAAAGTCCAATAAGCAAATGAAAAAGGGTTCCACATCATTATTCATTAGGGAAAGTCAAATTAAAACCACAAGGAATACCAGTGCACAATCATTAGAATGACTAAAATTTTTTTTAATTTTATTTTTTTTATTTAATATGACAGTGAAAATGTACGTTCCCGTATAAATTTGCATGCCCACCTATATGCAGCTTCCTCTGCTCTCCCTGTCTGGTGACAGAACACTATTCCTCTCTGCTCCATGCATGTCTCATCCTCCCAACAATCTGCTTTCCCCTCCTCTCCACCCACTCTCCGTCCTCCAGCTAGAGGTCGGCTGCAGGATGATATCCTATAGATGTATAAAACCATAAAGTGCATCCAATATATGGTCATTCTGCATCAAGAAGTCCAATCCATTTGTGTCTGAAGAGTGGACCTTCGTTATGATTTATGGGCAAGGGCAGCATCAGGGCCAGGGGCCATGCTCCCAGGGGATCGCCTAAACCCCTGCACCATCAATTGAGGTCTTTTAGCGAAGAGCTCAGGATGCATCCCTTTTTTTATTCTTGTGTTGCGAGTGAGACTTAACCTAGTGAGCTCCATCGGGTCTATCTCTGGGGGTGACTGGGCACCATCTGGTTCTTCTGATCCCAAGTCGATGTAGGCACCCACTCATGTGGGTCTCTCTATCTTCTGGGTTGTCTTTACCCCATGTCATTTTGGTCCTCAGTGAGCATCCGTTCCTGCTGAGTTGGGACCATTTGCTGTACCCTCAGATGGCAGCTTGGCAGCTTTAAGACCCCAGATGCCACTCACCAATGTGGAGTGCAGAGAGCCCTCTTAGAAAAATTCTAGTTGTGCCAATTGGCCTCGATTTCTCCTAAGAGCATGGTCCCTTGCCCCCTGCCCCAGCTATTCTTTCCTTGCAATATTGGGTTAAGATGGAAGGAGTACTCAAGTTATGCTGAAGTCCACTTAATGTTGTTCTTGTTTCTAATGTGTGTTATCACCGCTTTCTCCCAACCAGATTTCTCACAACTATCTAAACTAAGCCCTCCCCACATCCCCTTCCCTCCCTCCCCTCCCTTGCAGCTGTCAAAGAGTCTTCTTCTATACACAAGTCTGTTTTTGAGGTCTTATCGTAGAGGTCTCATACAGTATTTGTCCGTTTGTCGCTGACTACTTTCACTCAACATAATGTCTTCCAGTTGAAACCAGGTTAGGAGATGTTTCCTGGAATCCTCGTTATTCTGTATCATTGCGTAGTGCTCCATTGAGTATATGTACCATAGTTTACCTATCCATTCTTCTATTGTTGGGCATCTGGGTTGATTCCTTCTTTTTGCTATCGTGGACTGTGCTGCGATAAACATTCTGGTGCATGTGTCCGTTGGTGTGAAAGGCCTTGAATCTGTAGGATATATTCCAAGTAGTGGAATTACCCAGTCAAATGGTATATCGATATCCATTTTTTTAAGGAAGCGCCAGATTGCCTTCCAAGGAGACTGGACCATTTTGCAACCCCACCAACAGTGTAGGAGGGTTCCACTTTCTCCACAGCCTCTCCAGCATTTGTTGTTTTGTGTTTTCTGGATCATGGCCAATCTTGTTGGGGTGAGATGGTATCTCATTGTTGTCTTGATTTGAATTTCTTTAATAACTAAAGATCGTGAACATGTCCGCATGTGTTTTTTGGCTGCCTGGATCTCCTCTTTAGTGAAGTGTCTGTCCATCTCCTTTGCCCATCACTTAATTAGATGGTTTATCTTGTTCTTATTGATATTTTGTAATATCTTATAGATTATGGAGATCAGGCATCGGTCTGACATAGAGTTGCCAAATATTTTTTCCCATTCTGTGGGTGTTCTTTTAATTCTATTAATAAAGTGTTTGGATGAGCAAAAGTGTTTGATTCTTAATAGCTCCCATTTATCTACTTTCTCTTCTGTTGATTGAGGTTTCTTTGACAGATTTTGGAGTCTGTCAATATTGTGTATTAAAACTTCCATTGTTGTTCCTACCTTTTCTTGGATGAGCTTTATCGTTTTAGGTTTGATATTTAGGTCTTTTATCCAGTTGGACTTGGTTTTCGCATAAGGTGTAAGATATGGATCTTGTTTCAGTTTATTGCAGATGGATATCCAATTTTGCCGGCACCATTTGTTGACGATACTGTTTTTACCCCAGTTTAATGTCTTAGGGCCTTTGTCAAATATCAACTGTTCATAGACAGATGGTGTCATCTCTGGGGTCTCAATTCTGTTCCACTGATTGATCTGTCTGTTCTTGTACCAGTACTAGGCTGTTTTGACCACTGTGGCAGTGTAGCATGTTCTAAGGTCAGGTAATGAGAGGCCTCCTAGTGTGTTCTTCTTTAACAGTACCTTACTTATCCAGGGCTTCTTCCTTTTCCAAACAAAATTGGTGATTTGTTTCTCCATCTCATTGAAAAATGACCCTGGAACTTGTATTGGGATTCCATTATATAAGTAGATTGCTTTGGGTAAAATAGACATTTTCACAATGTTAAGTCTTCCTATCCATGAGCAGGCTAGGCTTTTCTATTTATCTAAGTCTCTCTTAGTTTCTTGTAGTAAGCACTTGTAGTTCTCTTTGTAAAGGTCTGTTATTTCTCCGGTTAGATTAATTCGTAGGTACTTTATCTTCTTAGAGGCTATAGTAAATGGTATTGATTTGATGATTTCTTCATTAACAGTCTCATTGTTGGTATAAAGGAATCCTACTGATTTACTTATGTTTATCTTGTATCCTGAGACTTTTATCAGTTTGAGTAGTTTACTTATAGATTCTTTGGGATTCTCTGCATATACAATCATATCATCTGCAAACAGGGAGATTTTAACTTCTTCTTTGCTGAAGCCAATGCCCTTTATTTCTTGGTTTTGTCTAATTGCTCTGGCTAGAACTTCTAGTACAATGTTGAATAGGAGAGGTGAGAGTGGGCATCCTTGTCTAGTTCCTATTCTCAAGGGAAACTGTTTCAATTTCTCTCCATTTAGGATGATGTGGGCAATTGGGTTTGTATAAATGGCCCTTATTGCATTGAGGAATTTGCCATCTATGCCTAGTTTGCTAAGAGTTTTTAGCATGAATGGGTGGTGGACTTTATCAAATGCCTTTTCGGCATCAATGGACAAAATCAGGTGATTCTTGTCTTTTGTGTTATTTATGTGGTTCATCACATTAATTGTTTTTCTGATGTTGAAGCAGCTTTGCATCCCTAGTATGAGTCCCACTTGGTCATGATGGATTATTTTCTTGATATGTTGTTGTATTCTGTTGGCAAGAATTTTGTTGAAGATTTTTGCATCTAGATTCATGAGTGATATCGGTCTGTAGTTCTCCTTCTTTGTTGGGTCTTTCCCTGGCTTTGATATGAGGGTTAAGCTGGCTTCGTAGAATGAGTTTGAGGGTACTCCATCCTTTCCTGTACTGTGAAATAGTCTCAGTAGTATTGGAGATAACTCTTCTCTAAATGCTTGTTAGAATTCTGCAGTGAAGCCATCTGGGCCTGGACTTTTTTTGGTTGGCAACGTTTTGATGACATTTTCAATGTATTCCTTTGTGATGGGTTTATTAAATTGTTCTGCTTCACATTGTGATAATTTGGGTAGGTGGTATAAGTCAAGGAATTTGTCCATTTCCTCTAGGTTTTCAAATTTGTTGAAGTACAGTCTTTCATAGTATTCAGCTATGATATTTTTTATTTCTGTTGGATCTGTGGTGACAGCTCCCCTCTCATTTCTAATTTCGGTTATTTGTTTCCTTTCCTGCTTTTCTTTAGTAAGTTTAGCCAGTGGTTTATCAATTTTGTTGATCTTTTCAAAAAACCAGCTTTTGGTCTTTTCAATTTTTTTAATTGTTTTTCTATTCTCTAATTTATTTAGCTCTGCTCTAATCTTTATTATCTGGTTTCTTCTGGTTCCTGAGGGATTCCTCAGTTGGTCTCTCTCTACTTGTTCAAGCTGTAGGGTTAGTTCTTTGATTTCATTTCTTTCTTCCTTCCAGATGTATGCATTTATGGAGATAAACAGACCTCAGAGCACTGCTTTGGCTGTATCCCATAGGTTCTGGCAGGAAATGTTTTCGTTCTCATTGGAATCCATGAATTTCTTTATTTCATCCTTGATTTCTTCTATAACCCATGTTTTTTTGAGCAAGATGTTGTTCAGTTTCCAAGAGTTCCACTTTCTATCTATGTTTTTTCTGCTGTTGATTTCAACTCTTATGGCTTTATGATCTGAGAAGATGCTTTGCAGTAAGTCAGTGGTATGGATTTTGTTGAAAATTGCATTATGTCCTATCACGTGGTCAATTCTGGAGAATGTTCCATGTGCACTGGAGAATAAGGTGTAATTTTCTGCTGATGGGTGGAAAGTTCTGTATGCATCAGTGAGGTTTAGTTGGTTAATTGTGGCAATGAGGTCTTCTGTATCTTTACTGAGCTTTTTTTCTAGATGGTCTGTCTAGTATTGAGAGTGTTGAAGTCTCCCACTATGTAGAGTACTGCTTTTGTGGTAGAAAAGGGCTCTCCAGTGGACACTCTCTGGCTTCCAAGCTATGAATTAGGTCCAGCTGTGGCAACCGTATCCAAGATGGTGCCCTCCACACAGGCAGCAGATAGAGTGGCTAAAGGTGCTGAGAGGTAGTGATTCCTCTGCTTCTGTTGCAGGGCTCACACCATAGGCAGCAGTGTGAAAATTACTGCTTTTCTGTTGGAGAAGCGCTGTCCTGTTTGCAGGTGCTGGATTAAGTCCAGGCTAAGAATTATGTCCTGCTAAAATCTCTGTACCCATCATGGCGTCTTGCACACTGGCAGTGCAAATCTGTACAAACCCCGCTGTGGCAGACACAAAAAGACAGGCCCAAAGTGGCTAGATTAACAGTCTGAAGCCTGGCTCTCCAAATATGGGAATTTCACCTGCCTATCCCACCAGCTATGTGTCTGAGTCTAGCCGCTAGGCAAGACCCAGCTCTGCCCGCCGGCCAAGACAGAGAAAAAAAAGTCAAAATGGTGCGTTTATCTTCAGTCTGTGTGAGCCAGGGCTAGCCAGGAGCGGGAGTCAGCAAAAGAGAGAAGGTTTTTTGCTTAGTGGTATGAAGTCCAAATTAACAGCCTTGTGCCATGTTCTAGGGCTGATTAGGTGATCAGAAGGCTCCGTTTGATTATCAATTCAGGTCTTCGTTTCCAGAGGGATATAGGGAGACGTGGGCTTAGTCCGCCATCTTGACTCTGCCCCCCGACTAAAATTTTAAAAAGACTGAAAACAGCAAGGATATAAAAGTTACAGCTCTCATACATACATACATACAACTCTCGTGTTGTTGTTGTTGTTGTGTACCATATGAGAGGCCAAAAAGGTACAAGCACTTGGAAAAAAATTTTACAGTTTCTGATAAACCAACACACACACCTGCAATAAGAACAGTTGCTATTGAGTCAATTCCAGCTCCTGGCTACCCCCGTATGTTAGAGTAGAGCTGTGTTTCATAATGTTTTCAATGGCTGATCTTTCAAAAGTAGATCACCAAGTCCTTGGTGGACTTGAACCTCAACCTCTTGGTTGGTAGCTGAGTATATTAACCATTTGCACCACTCAGATATTCTACACATATAACTCAACCTATCTGTTCTATCTGTAGGCCCTTTTCCAAGAGAAATTTAAATGTAAATCTATAAAAAGCTTTGTAGACAAATGCTAGTAGCAAACTTCATTCATTGTAGTCCCAAATGTTCATGATGAGAGTGGATAAACTTCAGTTTAGTTGTATGATAGAATACTAATGAGCAACTAGATAAAAAACCTACAGGTAACAATAATATGTTTGAATCTGAAACACTTTATGCTTACAAAAACACACCTTGCACAAGAGACATCTTCCTCTATGATTCCATTTCTTTTAAATATATTTTATTGTGTTTTAAGTAAAAAGTTTACAACCCAAGCCAATTTGTCATACAAAACTTTGCACATACACTGCTGGGTAACTCTAGCTGCTGTCCTCACCTTGTGACAGCACACTGCTCCTTTCCACCCAGTATTTCCCATACCCATTCAACCCACTCTTGTCCACTTCCACCCTCTCATCTCACCTCTGAACAGGAGTTGCTCAGTTTGTTTCATGTGTACTTAAGCCAAAATGAACACTCTTTGGCAGTATCATTGTATATCTTTGTCTGAAGAGCCAGTTTAGGGGCTAGTTTCAGCTCTGGGCTAACAGAGTTTGGGGGATCACATCTTCCAGGGACCCTCCACTGTTGGACCATCAGGTGTTGTGTTTTAATAGAAAACTAGTTCTTCATATCCATTTTCCTTCAGCTATGAAAGCCAGAGACTTTATGTTGCAGTCCCTGTCAGGGTAGTCATTGGTGGTAGCCAGACACCATCTACTTCTGCTAGTCTCATGCTGATATAGTCAGGATTATGTGGCCTTTTCCACCTCTTGGGCTCATATTTTCCTTACTTCTTTGATGTCTTTAATCCTTTTCTAGTCCAAGATAGATAGGTCCAATTGATGCTACTTAGATGGTTGCTTGTTTAGTTTTAAGACCCCAATGCCACTCACAAAGTGGGATGCAATTGACCTAGATGTCACCTACAAACATCGTCCCCTGAAAGAAAACCACTGCCTCTGCTACTCTGTCCTTTGAAGGGTTCTGTTATATTTAGGAAACTTCTTAGCTTTGGGTTTAGTTCAGCTGTGCTGATCTCCCCTCTACTGCATGTTGTCTCTCACTTGGCTAAACCAAGTCCTATCTACCATCTACTCAATGACTATTCCTTTTCCTCCCTTCCACTCATCAAACACTGTTTTCTCCTGTGTTTAAACCTTTTCATCACTCCTTATAATAGTGATCTCATACAATATTTGTCTTTTTGCAACTACTTTCACTCAGTGTAAAGTCTTCTAAATTACTCCTTGTTATTTTTCCCAAGATGATCCTTATTCTTTATCATGGCATAATATTCCATTGTGTAAATATACCATAGTTTGCTACTCATGATGGACTCCCTCGGTTATTCCATTTTTGCTATTGTAGACAGTGCTGAAGTAAACAACTGGTGTGCAGGTATCTATTTGTGTGACAGCCCTTATTTCTTTAGAATATATTTGAAGAACTGGGATTGCTGGATTGTATGGTATTTCTGTTTCTTGCTTTTAAAGAAAACATCAAATCAATTTCCAAAGTGATTGCATCATTCTATGTTCCTGCCAGCATATAAGTGTTCCAGTTTCTCTACACCCTCTCCAACATTTACTGTGCTTTTTAAATTAATGTAAGCCTTGCTTGGTTGAGATGGTATCTCACCACAGTTTTGGTTTGTATTTCTCTGGTAACTAATGATTGTGAGCATTTCCTCATGTCAGCATTCTGGATGTTTTCTTTGGTGAAGTGCCTGTTCATTTCCTTTGCCCATTTTTAAATTGGGTTATTTGTGTTTTTCTGGTTGAGGTTTATGGAGATTAGATGTCAATCAAATTCATGGTAGCCAAAAACTCTTACTCAGTTTGTGGGTAGTCTTTTTACTATTTTGGTGAAATCTTTGGATGAGCATAATTGATTGATACTTAGAAGTTACCAGTTATCTATTTTCTCTCCTGGTGTTTGTTCATTGTTAGTATTATTTTATACTTTGTGACATGTATTAGGACTTTCAGTGTAGTCCCTATTTCTTTTTCATCATCTTTATTGTTTTAGATTTTATATTTAAGTTCTTGATGCATTTTGAATTGTTTTTTGTGCGTGATGTGAGATTTGTGTCTTCTTCTTTTTCTTTTCTTTTTTTTTTTTCAGATGAATACCCAGTTATGCCAACACCACTTGTTAAAGAGATTGTTTTCCCCAGTTTACAGACTTTGGAACTTTGTCAAATAGCAGCAGCCCATAGGTGGATGATGTTATATCTGGATTCTCAATTCTGTGTCATTGATTTTTGTATCCAGTCTTGTACCAGTACCAGCCTGCTTAGACTACTGTAGCAGTGTGTGATAGGTTCTAAATTCAGGTAGTATAAGGCTTTCCACTTTGTTCTTCTTCAGTAGTGCTTTACTTATCCGGGGCTTCATCCCTTTCCAAATGAAGTTTGTGATTTGTTTCCCCATCTCGTTAAAAAAATGCCATTGGAATTTCTATTGGGATTGCATTGTATCTATAAATTACTTTGGGTAGAACAGACATTTTCACAATGTTAAACTTTCCTATCCATGAGCAAGGTAGGTTTCTCCACTTACATAGGTCTCGTTTGTTTTTTTGTAGTAGGATCTTGTAATTTTCTTAGTACAGTTCTTTTATAACTCTGGTAGACTTTTGCTAGGTATTTTATCTTCTTGGGGGCTGTTGTAAATGGTAATGACTTGGTGATTTCCTCTTTGAGTGTCTTTTCGCTGATGCAAACAAGCCAAAGTGATTTTTATATGTTTATATGTATCCTGATACTTTGCTTAACTTTTCTGTTAGTTCAAGTACTTTTTTGTAGATTGATGTCATCTACAAATAGAGATACTTTTACTTTTTCCCTGCAAATTTGGATGCTTTTTTTTTTCTTTATCTTGCTCTGGTTAGATCCTCCAGGACAATGTTGAATAAGAGTAATAACAATGGGCATCCTTGTCTGGTTCCTGTTCTCAAGAGGAATGCTTTCAGACTCTCTCCATTTAGGATATTGTTGGCTGTTGGCTGTTGGCTTTGCATAGATGCTCCTTATTATGTTGAGGAATTCCCTTTCTACTCATATTTTTCTGAGAGTTTTTAACATGAATGGATGTTGAACTTTGTCAAATACCTTTTCTACATCCATTAATAAATCCAGTGGTTCTTGTCATTGGTTTTATTTATTTTGTTTTTCTGATGTTGAACCATCACTGCATCCCTCATATGAATGCCACTTGGTCACAGTGAATTATTTTGTTGATATACTGTTGAATTCTATTGAATTTTTTTGAGAATTTTTGCATCTAAGTTTATGAGAGATATTGATCTGTAATTTTCCTTTCTTGAGTTGTCTTTATTGGGGTTTTGGTATTACAGTTATACTGGTATCATAGAATGAATTTGGGAATATTCCATTCTCTTCTATGCTCTGTAATAACTTGAGTAATAGTGGTGTTAATTCTTCTCTTTGTTAGAATTCTCCAGAGAAGCCATCAAGGCCAGGACTGTTTTTAGTTGGGAGTTTTAAAATTACCTTTTCAATCTTTTCTTTTGTAATGAGTTTATTTAGTTATTCTACTTCTGTTTGTGCTATTGTTGGTAGGTGATCTGTTTCTTGAAATTTGTCCATTTCTTCTAGATTTTCAAATTTCTTAGAGAACAATTTTTCATAGTATTCTGTCATTTTTCTTTTGTTTTCAGTTGGTTCTACTGTTGTGTGGCACATATCATTTCTTATTCAAGTTATTTGCTCTCTCTCCTGTTTTTCTTTTGTCAGTTTGTTCAATGATTAATCAATATTGTTGATCTTTCCAAAAAAACAGCTTTTGGTCTTGTTAACAATTTTAGTTGTTTTTCTATTCTCTAATTCATGTAGTTCACTCTAATTTCTATTATTTTCTTTCTTTTTATGTCTGAGGTGTTTTTTTCCTGCTCTCTTTCCACTTGTTCAAGTTGCGGAGTTAATTCTTTGATTTCTGTCACTTTCTTCTTCTTTGGGTGTGTGCCTTTATCAAGATAAATTGACTTCTTTATTTAGTTTTCTGCTAGGATGTGTTTTCATTCACATTCGGTTCCATGAATTTATTTATTCCATTCTTGATTTCTTCTATAATGCAGTTGTTGATCAAGATTTTGTTCAGTTTCCATGTGTTTGATTTTTTCCCTTCTTTCTTCTTTTTTCTGTTATTGATTTATGACTTTATAGTTTAAAAGGTTTCTTTGTAATATTTCATTACTTTGAATTTTGCTAAGAATTGCCTTGTGGCCTAATATGTAGTCAGTTCTGGACAATGTTCCATGTGTGTTGGAAAAGGAAGTGTACTTGGCTGTCATTAGGTGGAATGTTCTGTATACCAGGTCTGACAAGTTTGTGAACTCAATCTGAGAAAAAGTGCTATATATCCCATTGCGAAATATCACTGTAGTCACTTCAGAGTACTCCCCTTAGGAAGTTACGTACTGATGCCAGAGCCTAGCTCACCTTTTAAAGCATTTTTGGAACTCTTTTTCTGGAATGGCCATCAGAGCTATTGTCGTATTAGCCTTGATGTCTTGAATGTTTTTCTTTCAATATTTTGTTTATCTTTGGGTAAAGAAAAACTACATTGAGGGCTATATCAGGTGAATAGGGAGGGTATTCCAATACAGTTATTTATTTACTGGCTAAAAACTGCCTCACAGACAGTGCCATGTGAGCTGGTGCATTGTCACGATGCAAGAGCCGTGAGTTGTTGGTGAAAAGTTCAGGTCATTTTTGTCTTAACTTTTTCACGCAGCCTTTTCCGCAGTTGCAAATAGTAAGCTTGGTTAACTGTCCAACTGGTACAAATTCATAACGAACAACCCTTCAGCTATCAAAAAAGATTAGTAACATCATTTTGACTGCTGATTTGCCCTGACAGAAAATTTTGGTTTCGGAAAATTGGCTGACATCTGTGGTGCAGTTTGATGCTTTGTTTCAGGGTCATATAGGTGCACCCATGTTCTATCATCAGTGATAACACAACCCAACACATCATCTTGGGTAGGCAAAACAGTTTGGCAAACTTTGACTGTCTTTCACTTTTGTTCACTGGTGAGCTTCTTTGGGACTATTTTTGCACACACCTTTCTCATGCTAAGATTTTCAGTTGAAAACTGTTTCTCTATCAATGTTTACTTGGTCCATTATGCATCTCACAGACAGTGGACAGTTTTGACACACAGTTTCATGCATTCTTGCAATGTTTTCATCAGCTATGTTCATTACTGGCTGCTCTAACCTCTCTTTGTCAGTGACACTTTATCTTCCCTCAGAAAAAGTTTGATCCATTTGCACATTGCCATTTTTTTCATTTCTTTATCCCCATAAACTTGGACTAACACATCCTTAATTTCACTTCCACTCTTTCCAGGTTTAACAATAAAGTTGATGTTTGTTCATTGCTCTAAGTTAACCTCTGACATTCTCACAACGGCACACAAAAACATGCAACAACAATAATGAAGACCACTCAGCAAGACACTGCCACATGGTGACATGAATGCAATTGTGACACACTGATATGCCACGTTTAGGAAACTTTACTGAGTTGTTTGTACAGTGCTGCCAATTTAAGCACACAGTGGCAATTTTGCAAACTTAATTGTCAGGCCTAATGTGTCTATGAGATCAAGTTTTTGAGTGTGGCATTTAGATCTTTCATGTTTTTGCTGAGCCTTTTTCTAGATGATCTGTCCTTCACAGAACATGATGTATTGAAGTCTCCTACTATTATTGTGAAGCTGTCTATTTCTGTTTTCAATGCAGTTTGTTTTAAGCATTTTGGAGCCCTGTCACTGGGTGCATAGATACTTACTATGATGTGTCCTCCTGGAGAATTGAGCCTTTAAACATTTTATAGTGTCTGTATCCAACGTGGTGGATTTTCCCTTAAAGATTATTTTATCAGAGATTAACACTGTCACTCTTGCTCTGTTTCGAATGTTATTAGCTTAATATATTTTTTCCTCCTTTGAATTGTAGTTTGTTCCTGTCTTTTGAGTCTCAGGTGTGTCTCTTGTAGGCAGCATGTATATGAGCAGTGTTTTTCTTATCCAATAAGTTACTCTCTTTCTCTTTACTGATGTATTTAATTCATTTACATTCAGAGTGATTGTTGATAGCTATGAGCTTAGAGCTGTCATTTTGATGTCTTTTTTGTGTGTTGTAAACAACTCCTTTGTTCCATGTAATTTTTGGTGCTGCTTCCTTTTCTTCACATATTTCAATGATGGTCGTTTTGTATTGGCTGAGACTTCATGCTTCTTGTTTTTTATTTTCATGCATAGGCTTGACAGTTTTCTTCGTGTTTACCTTAATATTTACTCCTATTTTTTAAGTTTAAGGGAGTTTTGAATTTTTTTTTTTTAAATTGTGATTAAGTGAAGAGTTGACATCAGTACTGTTTTCTGGTCAGAAGAAGAAGTAGGTCTAGAGGCCATGCTCCCAGGGGATCCTTCAGGCTGTCTGACCACAAATTTTGGTCTTTCAGTAGAGTTCTTGTACTGCAACCCTCTTTTTCTTGTGTTGCCACAGGGATTCTACAGTGTGTGCTGCAATGAGAGCAGCAGGACTTGGATGGTGGCCAGAAACCATCTGGTTCTTCTGGTCACATGTTGATACAGTCTACCATCCACATGAGTCCTTCTGTCTCCTGGGGCCTGTTTTTCCTTGTGTCTTTGTTGTTCTTGGTCATCTTCTGTTCCTGATGAATTGGGACCATTTGGTGTACCTCAGATGGCAGCTTACTAGGTTTTCAGACTCCACACAACATTCGTCAGTATGGGGTGCAAAAGAGTCTCTTAGCAATAGGTGTCCCCTGAAAGCATCGCCACCAAAACCCCACCTATGCTGCTCTATCCTGGCAGTATTGGGTTGAGATTAGAAGAGCTTTAAGTTTCTGGTGAAGACCAGTTAAGTTGATCTGTGTACTGTCACTGCTTCCACCTAAACATATTTCTACACACTATCTAATCTACAACCAGCCCTCACCCTCCCTCCCCACATTTTAGCTGTCAAAGAGCTGTACAGAAGCCATTTTTAAGTCTTTACAGCAGAGGTCTCATGCAATATTTGTCGTTTTGCTGCTGACTGATTTGCTGCTGACTGATTTCACTCAGCATAATATTTTCCAATTGAAACCAGGTTACGAAAGCTTCCCAAAATCATTATTATTCTTTACCACTGCACAGTATTCCACTGAGTATATGTACCTTAGTTTGTTTATCCATTCATTTGTTGATGGGATTTAGGTTGATTCCATCTTCTTGCTACTGTGGACTGTGCTGCAACAAAAATTCATGTGCATGTATCTGTTCATGTGACAGCCTTTGCTTCTGTAGGACATATTTTGAGCAGTGTGATTTCTGAATCTAATGGAATATCTATTTCTAGTTTCTAAGGAAGCACCAAATTGTTTTCCTAAGTAGTACCATTTTGCAATCCCACCAGCGGTATACGAGAGCTCTAGTCTCTCCACAGCCTCTCCAACATTCGCTGTTTTGTGTTTTTGGGGGGTTATGGCCAGCTTTCTTGGGGAGAGATGGCATCACATTGTAAATTTGATTTGGATTTCTTTAATAGCTAATGATCATGAACATTTCCTCAAGCATCTTTTGGCTACATAGATGTCCTTCTTGGTGAAGTATTCATCCAGTTCCTTTGCCTATTACTTAGTCTTGTCATTTACCATTTTCTTGTTGACTTCTTATTGAAACTGGTACTTCTTATTGCAAAATGGTACAACCACTTTGGAAAGCAATTTGGTGCTTCCTTAAAAAGCTAGAAATAGATATTCTGTTACATTCGGTATGATTATTGATAGCTATGAACTTAGAGCTGTCAATTTGAAGTCTTTTTTTGTGTGTTTTAAACAATTCCTTTGTTCTGTTTAATTTTGTTGACATTTTTCAGTGCTTTCTAGATTATGGAGATCAGACATCAGTCTGAGATGTAGTTGCCAAGCATTTCTTGCCATTCTGTAGGTGGTCTTTTAACTCTTTTGATAAAGTCTTTGGACAAGCAAAAGTGTTTGATTCTTAGTAGTCCCCATTTATCTATTTTCTCTTCTGATGACTGTGCTTTGTTACTCAGACTTTGTAGTCCATCTAAGCCATGTATTAGAACTGCCACTGTTGATCCTATTTTTTCTTGCATGATCATTATCGTTTTAGGTTTGGTATTTAGATCTTTGATCCATTTTGAGTTAGTTTTTGTGTAAGGTGGATATCCAATTTTGCCAATATTATTTGTTAAAGAGACTGTTTTTACTCCATTTTACAACCTTAGGGCCTTTGTCGAATATCAACTGTTCATAAGAGGAAAGTGACATCTCTGGGTTCTCAACTCTGTTCCATTGGTCTATATATCCCTTTTTGTACCAGCACCAGGCAGTTTTGACTACTGTGGTAGTGTAGTAGGTTCTAAGATCGGGTAGTGTGAGGCTTCCCACTGTGTTTCTCCAGTTGTGCTTTATTTATCTGGGATTTCTTCCCTTTCCAAACAAAGTTGCTGATGTGTTTCTCAATCTCATTAGAAAATAACACTGGAATTTGTATTGGGATTGCATTGTATATGTAGATAGCTTTGGGTAAAATAGACATTTTCACAATTTTAAGTCTTGCTATCCATGAGCAGGACAGGTTTCACCTCATATAAGTCTCTTGGTGGCTTGCAGTAAGGTCTTGTAATTCTTTCTGTATACGCCTCTTGTTTCTATGGTTAGATTTATTCTTAGCTATTTTATTGTCTTGGGGGCTGTAAATTGTGTTGATTTTGTGATTCCTTCTTTGATGATCTCTTTGTTAGTATAAAGGAATCCTACTGATTTACTTATGTTTACCTGATATCTTGATACCTTGCTGAGCTCTTCTGAGTTCCTGTTCTTATGGATTCTTTAGGATTCTCTACATATACACTCATATTATCTGAAAATGGGGAGATTTTTACTTCTTCTTTGCTGATGTGGATGCCCTTTATTTCTTTGTCTTGTCTAATTGCTCTGGCTAGAACCTCTAGCACAATCTTGAATAAAAGTGGTGACAGTAGATAACGCTTTTCTAGTTCCCATTCTCAGAGGGAATTCTATCAGTCTTGCTCAATTCTGGATGATACAAATGGTTGGCTTTGGTTAGATGTCCCTTATTTGACTGAAAAAGTTCCCCTCTACTCTTATTTTCCTATGAGTTCTTGTATGAATGGGTGTTGGATTTTGTCAAATGCCTTTTCTACATCAATTGACAAAAATCAGTAGATTCTTATCCTTTGTGCTATTTATGTGGTTGGTCACATAAACTGTTTTTCTGATGTTGAACCAGGCTTGAATCCCTGGTATGAATCCAACTTGGTTATGATGGATTGTTTTCTTGACACACTGTTGAATTGTATTGGCTAGGATTTTGTTGAAGATTTTTGCAGCTAGGTTCATGAGTGATGTTAGTCTGTAATTTTCTTTTTTTGTGGGATTTTTCCCTGTCTTTGGTATCAGGGTTATGCTGATTTCATGCAATGAATTTGGGAATATTTCACCATTTTCTATGCTGTGAAATAGTCTCAGTAGTATTGAAGTTAACTCCTCTCTAAAAATTTGGCAGAATTCTCCAGTGAAACTATCTGGGCCAGGATGTTTTTTGGTTGGCAGCTTTTTTTATTGCTTTTTCAATCTCTTCTCTTGTGATGGGTTTATTAGGTTGTTCTACTTCTCCTTGTGATAATTTTGGTAGGGGATATGAGTCTAGAAATTTGTCCATTTCCTCTAGGTTTTCAAATCTGTTAGAGTACAGTCTTTTGTAGCATCCCATTATGATACTTTTGATTTCAGTTGAATCTGTTGTGACATCTCTCATCTCATTTCTTATTTGGGTTCTCTCTTTTCTCTCTGGTTTGTCTTTTGTAAGTTCAGCCAATGGTTTATCAATTTTGTTGATCTTTTGAAAGAATCAGCTTTTGTTTTTGTTAGTTTTTTCAATTGTTTTTCTATTCTCTAATTCATTTAGTTCTGCTCTTATCTTTATGATCTGTTTTCTTCTGTTGCCCGAGGGGTTCCTTTGTTGCTCTCTTTCACTTGTTCAAGTTGTAAGGTTAATTCTTTGGCTTTGGACTATTTCTTCTTTCCTGATGTGTGCACTTATAGCAATGAACTGACCTCTGAGCACTGCTTTTGCGATATCCCACAGGTTCTGGTAGGATGTGTTTTCATTCTCATTTGATTCCATAAATCTATTTTGTCCTTAATTTCTTTATAATCTATGAGTTTTTTTGAGCAAAGTTGTTCAGTTTGTTAGTTCAAATTTTTACCTATTTATTTTCTGCTATTGATTTCAACTTGTATGGCTCTACAGTCTGAAAAACTGCTTTATAATAATTCAGTGGTGTTTTAGTCAACTAGTGCTGCTCAGTGGGAGTGCTGCTCTAACAGAAATACCACAGAGTTGATGGCTGTAACAAAGAAAAGTTTATTTTTACACAGTCCAGTAGGCCACAAACCCAAATTCAGGATGTCCACTATAGGGGAAGGCTTTCCCCCTTGTTTGTTCTGGAGGAAAACCTGGTATTGCATCAGTCTTTGTCCAGGGAGCGTCTTGGCATACGAACCTCAGTTCCGAAGAATGTGCTCTTCTCCCTGTGCTGCTTTCTTGATGGTGTGACGTTCACAATTCTCTGCTTGCTTCTTTTTCCTTTTATCTCTTGTAGGATACAAGGATTAAGAATGGGGCAAGCCATACTCCAGGGAATCTCCCTTTATAGTTGAGTAGGTAGGTGATCTTCTGAAGAGATTCACAATCTCCCCCTAATCCTTTAACATACAGCACAGTGAAATCACAAAATGGAGGACAGTCGTAGAATAGAGACTCATGGTCACATGGCTACACCCATTTTGGGGGGACACAGTTCAATCCATGACATCCAACCCTTTGGCACCCCAAAAATCACATCACTGAAACATGTAACACATTCATCTCATCATAGCAAAATCATGTCCATCCCATATGATAGAAGTCTTAAATCAGTTCCAAGTCTGAAATTCAAAAATTTGTACACATCTATGAAACCTAGAATGCAAGCTATCGGCTTCCAAAGTGGCAAAACAGGCACAAATTAGACATTCCATTACAAATGGGAGAAATTTCAGGGAAAGAAAACATTAACAAGCAACAGCCACTCAGCAGAACTCATTACATTAGCCCTCAAAGCTCTGAAAATACTCTTAGATTTTCTGAGACATTCTACACGATGGCCCTGCCCTCCAAACTCTAGGTATTGGCCACACTCTCTGGATTCTGAATGGAGACCCTCAGCCCTGTATTACAACTGCCTCAAGGCCCACTTGGACAGAAACTCTGCCCCATCGGCTTTAGGAGCAGCCTAAGCCCAAATGAGTGGCAATTTCACCCTTACAAACACAGGTTGCCATGGTTCCACCCTTTCAAACCCCTGAGGTCATGGCCGTACCTTTTGAGATTGAGGCAGCTAAGCTTCTCACACTGGTTGTCTCTTCAGCTTCGGCTTCCTAGGGCCACATGGCCCAGGCCTCAGGCCCATATCTGCCCTGCCAGGGTAAGCATTCCAAAGCTTTGTAGCTCCACTGATTTAAGTGCCCAGAGGTATCCCGTTACATGAGGAAAACTCTGCACAGGCATTGAGCTCTCTTGCTCCATGGGTCGGCTCCAGCGTGCCTCCAGTTTTGTTGCTGCTGCTGCTGCCACCAGTCCTCTGTTGTTTCTCACCATCTGCACCTTCTTCATTCCTTCTGAATCTTCTATTCATTCCCAGTTTCAAAATGGCTCCCACATTTTAGGTATGTGCTGGACCAGCACCCCACTCTCTCGGTAACAAATTCTGCTTTAGTCAGCTAGGGCTGCTCTAACAGAAATACTACAGAGAGGATGATTTTAACAAAGGAAAGTTTGCCATTACGCAATCCAGGAGGCCACAAGTCCAAATTTAGGATGTCCACTCCAGGGGAAGGCTGTCCCCCTTGTTGGCTCTGGAGTAAAGTCTGATATTGCATCAGTCTTTGTCCAGGAAGCATCTTGGCATAGCAACCTCAGGTCTGAAGGATGTACTCTACTCCCAGTGCTGCTTTCTTGATGGTGTGAGAGTCACAATTCTCTACTTGTATCTCTTTCCTTTTGTCTCTTCTAGGATGCAAGGATTAATGGTGGGGCAAGCCACACTCCAGGGAAACTCCCTTTACAGTTGAGCAGGTAGGTGATCTTCTGAAGGGATTTACAGTCTCCCCCTAATCCTTTAACATACGGCACAGTGAAATCACAAAATGGAGGACAGTCATAGAATAGAGAATCATGGTCACATGGCTACACCTGTTTTTTGGGAGACACAATTCAGCCCATGACAAATGGTTGGATTTGGTTGAGACTTGCTTTATGTCCTAATACATGGTCTATCCTGGAAAGTGTTCTATGTGCATTGGAGAAGAAGGTGTATTCATCTGTTGATGTGTAAAAAGTTCTGTATATGTTGATGAGGCCTAGTTGGTTAATTGTGGCAATAAGATCTGAGCTTTTTTCTGGGTGATCTGTCCAATACTGAAAGTGGTGTATTGAAGTCTCTTCCTCTTATTGTGGAGTGATTGATCTCATTTTTCAGTGTTGCAATGCTTGTTTGATGTATTTAGATGTTCTGGTATTGCGTGCATAAATAATATTTTCATATTAAATATTTGTATATTGAAACTTTAAGCAATAAATAGTGACCATCCTTGTCCATGATAATGGATTTTACATTAAAATCTATTTTATCTCAGATTAGTATTGCTACTCCTGCTCCGCTTTGTATGTTGTTAGGTTGGTATATACTTTTCCATCCTTTGACTTTCAATTTGTTGGTATCTTTGAATCTAAGGTGTGGTTCTTGTGAGCAACATATAGATGGAGTGTGTCTTGATCCAGAATGTGACTCTCTGTCTCTTTCTTGTAGCTTTCAGTCCATTTACATTCAGTGTAATTATGTGTTTTGTGCCATCGTTTAGATGTCTTTATTTTTGTATGTTATTGATGTTTTCTGTGTTGCTCATAATATTCTGGTTTGGGTCATTCTTCTTTATAGGTTGAATTTTCATCTTTTTCAATGTTGGTTTTGTGTTTGTTGATCCTCCAGTATTATCTTTGTTTTTTGGTATGTCATGTTGTTATTTTTTTTTTTTTTTTGTGGCTATGCCTATGATCCCTCTTAATATTCTAAGTTTAAACCAGATTTTAACTTATGCATATCTTTTTAATTTCCTCTCCAACTGAAAGAGTTGTACCTAATGTAATGTATCCCTCCTTTTAGTGTGATGATGTCATATTTTTCATGTTAAGATCACTAGCTCCTTTCTTTTAATATTTTAGCTTTGATTGAGTTTTGAGAATGCCCTAAGTAGGATTATGGATGCTATGTTCTGCATTGCCTCCTTACGTATACACTTGATGTTTTTGTTTTTCTAAACAAAGAGCTCCTTTCAGTATGTCTTGTAGCTTTGGTTTGTTTTTTACCGAGTCTCCAAGCTTCTGTTTATCTGTGAATGTCTTAATTTCCTCTTCATATATGAGAAACAATTTGCAGGATGCATAACTTTTGGTTGGAAGTTTTACTCCTTCAAGGCTTTTGATGTGTCATACTTCCACCTTCTTGCCAACATCATTTCTACCCAGAAGTCAGACAAAAGCCTACAGGGCTTCCCTTTGTATGGTAGCTCTGCTTTAAGCATTGCTGCCTTTAAGAGCCTCACTTTATGTTTCATTTTACTAAGCTTGGTTATAATATGTCTTAGTGTCTTCCTGTGGGGGTCAAAAGCATCTTTGTGGTGTTCAAAAGCATCTTGGATATCTATGTTCTCTTCTTTCACATCAGGGGCATTTTCTGTCAGCAATTCTACAACAATACTCTCTATTTTTGGCTATCTCTCACTATTCAGGAACTCCACCTACTTTTAGATTATTCCTCTTACCAGAGCCCCAAATGTTTTTTAATGCTTCTTCATTTTACTTATTTCTTCTCTCTGATTTTTCCTCATAAATGCTGGTGTCTGTTGCTCTGTCTTCAAGCTCACTAACTCTGGCCCATTTCCTCAATCCTGGTCTTTTGGCTTTGGATTGAGTTGTCTAATTCTGCAGTTTTATTATTGACCTGTTGGATTTCAGATAGTTGATGTTACATCAGTTCAAATAGCTTACATAATTTTTCATTTTGTTTTACTGCATTTTGCTTAATCTCTAGGAGGGCTCTATACATAATTCTTTTGTATTCAACCTCTGCTAATTTCAGAAAGCTTCTTCATCTGAGAAATTTTTTGATTCTTTATTTTGGGAGTTTTCTGAAGCCATGGTAGACTGCTTCTTTAAGTGGTTAGAGATTCATTGTTGTCTTTGCACCATCAAGAAGCTGTTCGGTTTCTCTGGTTTTACCCCACTGTGAGCTGAGGTGTAGTTGTAAGACAGGAGTAAGGGCACTGCTAGATTTGTTCACCAGCTGCCTCTATGTTCTCTAGCAACAGACCCCAGGTGGAGTCCCTGGGGTAGTCAGACCAACCACCTGTCTCCTAAAGGTGGAAATTACCTGTGGCTACTCTCCATTGTTACATCAGTTGAGCCCATGGTACAGCTCATGGAATGAAGGAGAGAAGGATGCCGCTGCATTTGGCTGCCTGGGACCACTGCACTCTGTGGATGTGTTTCTATTAAAAACTGCTTATTTGCTGAGCAGGGCACTGTGCAGCATCCAACAAAAGCAGCTGGGCCCTCAGAGGTGGCAGGCTAAGTCTTCCTGACTGGCAAAGACAGCACATTACTTTCAGAGTCACTGGGGGGCCATCGGCCAATTCTATGGTAGGGATCAGTAAAGAGTGAAGAAGATGCTGCAACCCCACTCAGCAGTCAGTTCTCCAGGTGGTTTTATTTTAAAAAGGTGCTCTACTGCTGAGCAAGGAGCTGTCCATCCGCCATCTGAATTAGTCAAGCCCTCAAATGTGGTAGGCCCTGCCTTCTGGCTGTCAACAGAGGCACCTCATGGGCTGTCCCTGGATGCCATAACATGGCTCAAAGACAGGAAGTGTTAGAGCCTTTCTGTCCTCTTCTGCCAGCCCCCACCTGTAACTCCAGGCCCAATCATCTTAAACACAGCTTTTCTGCTGAAGAAGCACTATCCAGACAGGGACTGCTGTTGAGCATGGGAATTAGCCCCAGCTGAGACCTCTGGTGTGCCTGCCTCTGCCTCCCAGCTAACCAAGATGGTGTCCTGCCCAAGCTGCACTTCCTACTGTGAGTCAGCAGAATCTATGGCACAGCTCAGAGAAGAGAGAGTGGAGGGGCTCTGGTGCTGTCTGTCAGTAGCCAGATTCTCAAGATATGGCCATCTGAAGCACAGTCTCTTAAGCTGCACTATATGCTGCTTACTTAAGCACTGCATTGTAACATATCAGCTGGCTCATGCCCAGCCCCCACCTCCTGGATAACAAAGAAGGCATCTGTACTTGCAGTCCTCCCAAGTGACGTGTCAGCAGAAGCAGAACTCAGGGTGCCACTGTCTCATCGTCAAGAAAAGTAGTTTTCCCCTTACTGGCACCTAGTCCAATCTGACAACTCTACTCCAAATCCTAGGTTTTCCAGGCTGTCATGCTGCTTCATTCAATTATCATCCCAGGCCTTAGTTCTCTGCGGGAATCAAAAAGACCTGTGTCTAGTGTGCCATCTTGGCTCCAGCTGAGTTTTTAATTTCTTTATATCACTTCGAATTCCTTTCCGTAGGAAAGATCTGTGACTACATTTTCTTTTGGGTCCCTCTTTTTGTTATAATGTTTACATAATGACATCTCTGTTTCCCTTTGTGTGTTTTGTCTATGATTTAGTTTTTGATTTCCCTCTTTGTATTGATATCCACTTGCTCTGTTCTGTATTCTTGTCTTGTGTTGTTTGTTACTTGGTGTTATTGATTTTTGTGTAGTTTGGATTCTGTTTTTGAAATTTCCCTAAATCTCTGTGTATCTGGAAATGTTCTAATTGTACCATCATATATAAGGGACAGTTTTGCTGGGCAAATAGTTTTTGATTGACAATTATTTTCCTTCAAGGCTTTGTATATGTCATGTCATCCCATTGCCTTCTTGCCTGCATAATTTCTGCTGAGTAGTCCAAGCTTAGTCTTACAGTTTTTCCTTTGTAGATTATTTTTTGTTTATTGTTAGTTACTTTTAAAATGTCTCCTTACATTTAGTTTTGGCAAGTTTGATTACAGTATGCCTTTGTGTCTTTCTTTTTGGGATCTACTTTGTGTGGAGTTTGAATAGCCTCTTGGATAGGCATCTTCTCATATTTTCTGATATCAGGGAAGTTTTCTGTCAGGGAACCTTTGACAACTGTCTCTGTATTTCTGTTACCACTCCCACACCCATTTTGGTACTCCAATCACTCAGAAATTATTAGCATTTCTTGATTTTTTTTTAATTTTTTAATCTGATTTTTCCTCAAATATGTTGATGTCATGTGCTTTCTCTCTAATGTCACTAATTTGGGCTACCATTGTCTGAATTCTGCTCCCTTAACTTCCTAATAGTTTGCCTAATTCTGTAATTTTATTATTACTTTTTGAATTTCTAATTTTTGCCATTCAGACCTTTTTGCAGCTTATTTGATTTGTCATGCTCTGCTGCATCTTGCCTCATCTCCTTCTTCATCCTCTGATGAGTTCTAAATATTAATCTTTTATATTTTACCTCCAACAATCCTAGGAATTTCTCTTCCTCTTGAAAATCTGATTCTTTGTTTTGGGAGCTTTCAGAAGAGATCATGGCCCACCTTTTTACATGTTTTGATATGGACTGCTATTTCCAGGCCTGCAAAAAATTGGAGTTAGTTATATATGTCTACCATGTTCTGGAAACCCTGGTGGCATTGTAAATAAGTGCTATGGCTGCTAACCAAAAGCTCAGCAGTTCAAATCTGCCAGGCACTCCTTGGAAACTCTGTGAGGCAGTTCTACTCTACCCTGTAGTCACTGTGAGTCAGCATTAACTTGATGGCACTGAGTTTGGTTTTCTGGTTACTGCGTTCTAGCTTCTTGTTTTAACACATACAGTTTAATTTTCTTACAAGGATTCAACTCAGGTATCTAGGTGGTCAGTCACCAAGTGTGTGGTGCAGACTCTTGCCTACCATCCTAGATGGACAGGGTTGATATGTATAGGTACACATGTCAGGCTGCAGCAACAGAGAAAAGCAGTGGGTTAACATTTGTCCCTGAGTATCCACAAGGTTAGTATATCCCCTTATGTCTGATCTAGGTGAAAGGAATAGTTTCTGCCCTAATTTTCTGGCCTAAGGAAGCCTGCAGAGGGCTGGGTAACGTTTTCTTCTTCTCACTGAATTTGCTAAACTGTTTGAGTCACAGAGATTGACTTAGGGCAGGCTTAAGGAACCCTACTTCTGACTCAGTTAATGGTGTCAAACTCCAGAGCCAGACCCAGTGCGGAGAAGAAAGGGGGAAAATGACTCAGGCTGGGCTTGAAGAAGTCCTACTTCCAGCTCATTGAATGGCTTCAGACTCTAGCTCTGGGTGCAGTTCAGAGAAAGACAGGTGTGACACCAGGAGAAGGAAGACAGACTCACGTGAAAGGAAAGATTCAAATCTGCCAGCAAGGTAGGTTACACACAACAACTTAGCTTTTGAAGATCTGGGGCTTTCCCTCATGGGCTCCAGAGGCGCACATGGACTCTCCATAAAATCACCTCCAATGAGGGGAACACCCACTAACCTCCTTGCTGGCCAACCACATGGAGCAGCTGGTCAAGTATGTGGAATCCTGCACATATTTGGTGCTATTCTCCCTTCCCCTTTGCTTTGTCTAATTCTTCAACTTTCTCTTTCATGTTCAGGTCTTGCAGGATGTCATGTATACTGGAGCCATTTCTTCTTTGGGATCTTTGTTGTGAGAAGGGCCACAGGAAGCATCCATCTACTCAGCCACCTTGGCCCTGTCTCAGTACCAGGCTGATTTGCCTACTGTACCAATTGCCTACTGTGGCAGTGTAAAATTTCTAAAACCAAGTACTGTGAGGTCTCCCATTTGTTCTTCAGTAATGCTTTACCTATCCAGCGCTTCTCTTTCCATGTGAAGTTGGTGATTTGTTTATTCAACTTCTTCAAAAAGGCCATTGGAATCTGTATTGTGATTGCATTGTATCTGTAGGTCACCTTGGGTAGAATACGCAGTTTCATGATGTTGAGTCTTTCTATCCATGAGCAATAGGTTTCTCAACTTACGTAGGTCTCATTTGATTTCTTGCAGCAGAGTTTTATAATTTTCTTTGGGTAGGTCTGTTATGTCTCTGGTTAGATTTATTCCTAACTAGTTTATCTTCTTGGGGGGCTATTGTAAATGATATTGATTCAGTGGTTTCCTTTTTGGTGTTGTTTGTTGATGTAAAGGAATCTAACTGATTTTTGTGTGTTTATCATGCATCCTGTTTCTTTAACAAACTTTCTAACAGTTCTAATAGTTTTTTGTTTATTTTGTGGATCCTTAGAGTTTTCTGTATATATGATCATATTATCTGCAAATAGAGATACTTTCACTTCCTCCTTACCAATTTGGATGCCCTTTAATTCTTTATCTTGTCTGATTGCTTGCTAAAACTTCCAGCACTATACAAATAAATATTGTGACAAAGAGCCTCCATATCTGGTTCTTGTTCTCAAAGGGATTCTCTCTATTTAGGGTGATGTTGACTGTTGGCTTTGTATAATGATTCCCTTTATATCATATTTTTTTAAAATGAAACTTGCCTATTTTGAATGAAAACCAAAACAGTGGTTTCCTCTGGAGATACTGGGGCAAGAATTGCTTGAGAAGGGACTGAGGGAACTTGTGGTATGAATAATTTCCCAGGTCTTGATAGTTGCCTGGGTTATGTCCAAACCAAGCCAAATTCATCAAGTCAATTCCAATTCACAATTATTCCACATGTTATAGAATAGAACTGTTCATAGGGTTTTCTTGGCTGTAATTTTTATGTATTATGCCAGGCTTTTCTACAACAGAGCTGCTGGGTAGGTTTCAACAGCCAACCTTTCTATTAGCAGAACACAAACCTTCTGCACCACTCTGGGATCTCTTGGGTTAGGTAGTTGTGTGCATTTGGCAGAACTCATCAAATGGGTCACTTGGAATTTATACATTTATGCTATGCAAATCTTACCAAAAAAAAAAAAAAAACCTTAAGAAAATATTGAACTATTAGCAAATGACTCTAGTGAATAATAGGCCTACTGAAATATTTTGGAGACAATGTACTTATGAATGCATCTTATTTTGAAATACATCCAGAAATAGACTGATGGAGAGACAGAGGGATTGATAGATACACAGATACATAATAAAGCAATTTAACTTGTGGATTGTAAAATCTGGATAGTGGTTTGTACCATAGAATTCCTTCACCTTTTCTATGTTTTAACAAATTTGGTTTTTAAAAATGTTGGAAGCAAAGATCTCAAAAGTATCCATTGCAATTGTGTAGAAGTGAGACCCACAAAATATTTTGGGGGAAGGAGTATTTTATCACTAACATTGTTTAGAACTGCTGACACACGGTAATAATAAAAATCAGAACAGCTTTCAGTAAATTTTATTACTGTTTCAAAATTCTCAGAAATGCACCCCTTATTGCTTGAACCCGGGGTGGGCACTCCTACTTACCCTGTCTTTGGTACATGATTAGTACCATGGAGCTGGAAAAAGTGTAGTGACAAAAATCAAAGCCAGGTCTGCCTGATTCCAAAATTCATCCACACCAATAAACTCTTTCCACATGATCCTACTAGGCTGTACTGCAGGTTATATAAAGATGAAAAAGTTTCAGTTCTTGCCTGCAAAGAGATTATTGTATAGCGGAGAAAGACCTGGATGCACTTGCCTCTAATGAAAAATGAATACAGGTATCCCAGCTTTTCTAAAGTTTACTTTACGCCACTTTACCTTTATGAAAGAACTACATTAGTACTGTTTGTTTTGGGCAACTCAGAAAAGTCCAAAAAGAATTTTTGCTTTTATGAAATAAAAAGGAGAAAGATGGACATAGTGTTCAGTATTTGCTTTGCAGCAAGGCATTGAAGAGACAGCATGCACAACAGCAAGAGAGGTTTGGCCCCCACCTTGGGCCTCAAGACCTTCTGAAGTTCCCTGAGGGTGGGAAGAGTGGCTCTGCAAGCCTCCAGCTAGCTCTCCAGGGCTTTTCCTCCAGCACACCCCTTCCCCATGAGCTTCTTTTGTCCACCCCCTCTCCAGGATCCCAGAGCGGTGCAATCCACAGTCTGCAGGCTTCCAGAGAGCCTAGGTGGGCTAGCTGGGAACTGGTCTCCACCCCGCAGCTTAGGCGAGGGAGCTGTCAGGGTAAGACCGGAGCAGAGGCTAGCTGTACCCTTCCCCAGCTGGGTATGCCTGCTGCCTCTTGTCAGTCTCTCCCTCTAGGCCTCATCTCAGCACAGCTAGGGGAAGTGAGGAGGTCCTGGATGGGGGAAGGAAAGAATGCAGGAGAGGCTGATCTGGCCGCACCTTCTAGGCTGCTTTCCAGTTGCCTCTATCTACATAGCCTCTACTATTCCTGGACTGTTGGGGGAGTGGGGTAGGGAGTACAGCTCCCAGTACCTTGCAAGGACCAAGATGCTGGACACTCTCAAAAACCCAAGTTGAGGAAAGCAGGGGGCATGGGGTACAGCCATAACATAGAAAGGAAAGGGCTTTGGGGGCTCCTGTTTCAGTTAGGGGATGTCTCTGTCCTGGCAGAATTCCTTTCCCAGATAACTACCTCAGCTACAAGAGGACTCCTGTATACAGATTTTCAAAAATGTACTGTGAAAATGGGAAAACATTTAGAAGTGGAGTCAGAGGTGTGCTTTGCTCCACAGCTTAAATCACTTAGTGACTTCCCATTGTGCTTAAAACTTTGAATATAAAAACCTTAACATGGCTTGCAAGATCCTACATGATTTGGCCATTTTCTACTTCTCTCTCCCTATTGTGGGTATTTCCCAGTTGGCACCCTTCCAGAAAATAACATCTTTACATGCACATACTCTACTCTGGCCAACCTGCTGTTATAGATTGAATTTTACTCCCCTCCACCTACCCCCACCCCTAAAATTATGTATGAGTTGAAATCTTAAAGCTTGTATCTATAAATGGAGCCCTGCTGGTGAAGTGATTAAGAGCTCAGCTGCTAACCAAAATGTTGCCAGTTTCAACCCATAGGAGGAAGGTGTGGCACATGGCTTCTGTAAAGATTTACAGCCTTGAAAATCCCATGGAGGCACTCCAACTCTGTCCTGCGGTGTTGCTATGAGTCAGAATTGACATCAACTTAAAAATAATCTATAAATATGACTCTATTTAGAGACAGGACATTGTCCTCGTTTTATGTTAATAAAGTCATACTCATGTAGAGTGGATCCTAAAACTAATCATTTCTGACCTATAAAAAGAGCAGTAAGGACACAAAGACACACACACAGCAGGAAGACAGATGTTATTGGAGCCAAGAAACACCAAGGAGTCAAAGAATGCTAAGGACTACTGACAAAGACCTAATTTGGACTTTTGGCCTCCAGAACTGCTAGAAAAATTTCTCTTCTTTAAAGTCACCCCTTGTGGTATTTGTGTTACAGCAGCACTAGAACACTAGGGTAACTGGACTTCTTTCAGTCCTCCTTAAGATGTTTCTCCTGCTTGGTGCCCTTACCCAGACAATATCATCTTGATGGAGTGTTCTTCCCTTATTTTCCATCCCCTCCTCCACCCCATTTCACTTAGCCCCATCCTACTTATTCATCAGGACTCAGATAAAATGCTGACTTCTCAATAGAGCCTTCTCTGATATGTCAGCCAAGTTTCCTCACCTTTCTCCTCTGGGACACAAACACAAATGCAGTTCAACAATTCCTGTGTAAGTCTGGCTGTTGTTTCTGTTATAAGATTTGTGTGATAAGGAACCGTATTTGACTTATTTCCTTTAGTAACACAGTCATCATTTGTTTTAGTTATATAGGTGCTGCTGTAATTAAAAAAAAAAAAAAACAGCACAAATGCGGAGCTTTAAGAACATAAATATATTTTCTTATCCATTCTGGAAGCTAGAAGAATGAAATCAGTATGTGGTTCTCCAAGGATGTTCTTCCTTGTCAGTAGCCCCAGAATTCCTTGACAATTCTAAGTATTCTTAGTGTCTGCCTTTCTTCTTCCATGTGTATCTTTGTATTCACTCTGGTATTAATATAACTCAGAAGTGGTTAGGGTTAAGACCCATCCTATTCTGATATGACCTTATTAGCATAAGAGAAGAAAAATCCTATTTCCAAAAAGGGTCATATTTATAGATATAGGGGTTAGGACTTAAACACATATTTTTGGAGGAGACAATTCCACCCATAACAACATTCAATAAATATCTGAGTGGCTGAGTGTTTCAGTAGATGAGTCTGTGAATAAAGGCAAAACTTTAACACTCAATTGTAGGACAGAGACAGAGTGACAAAAGCTGAGCGAACACCCAGAGGGAGAAAGAATGAGAAGAGATGCAAAGATGTGGATGTTAGGTACTTCCTGACACAGAATTTTTCTTTTTTTTTTTAAGTAAAATTTTAAGAAGTCAACTCTCAAGAGGCTCTTGTGCTTGTCTTGGCCATAAACCAGACATGAATTGTATTTTGTAGGAAGCAGGTAGATCAGAGGAACTTGGGAGAGTTGCAAATATTCTCCCCAGCCATTTCTCTAATTAGAGTTTCCAAGTAATACTTCTCCGCCCCTTTTTTAACAACACCTTGTAACTCCACAGAGATCAAAACTGGGACTTGTTTAGGAACCTGGGAATTCCCGTGTTCTCATTGCCAAAAGCCAGCCAAGTGCCGTCGAGTCGGATCCGACTCATGTTCTCATTAGTGTCACCCAATTCTCTCTGGCCTCTTTTGGACAAACACCTAGATGTAAAATGGCAACCGGAATCTCTCTTCAGGACATGTACAATTTCCCAGGTAAATAATTCTAGATGCTTCAAATTTCTTATTAATTAAACAACTGCTTAATGGTACTTTATGTAGAGACTGAATGGAAAGTTTATCACTGCCTTGTTATTGAGGCTATATGCTAGCTCACTGATTTTTATTCCATTTCTTTAATCTTAGCATGAAGTTGGAGGTATACTCAGCAATTTCAGTGTTTCTAAAAAAGCACAGAAATGTATTAAGAGTTTTGTTCAACAAATGAAAGATATTTATACATAGTTCTCCTGCAATATTTAGGCTTCTATTTATTGATCCCTTGTTACATTCCATTCTAATGATGCACGAATAGGAAAAGCATGGAAGCTAGATCAATACACACATCAACCCTGAACCATAATAATGTAAAAACAAACTGTTCTCTCCACATCTGGAGTCCTGTAGTGTCTTTCCTAGTCAAGGAAATCAAGAAGTCATTTTAAATCCATAGCTACACAAAGATTTTCAAACTTTAGGCTTATTTCTCTCAATCTATTCAGAGTTGCTCTGTAACTAAGTCTGAAATTCAATTTCCTGGTGTATGCAAAATTAGGATGTTAGACTAGTAAAACTCTGCCTACACCCATGACAAACAAAACAGACATTGATAACCACTTACAGAATCCTTCTACAGCGTAGTATGCCAGAGAGTCAATATCAGTCAATTGGAGATTGCACATGACTAGAAATCTAGGAGGTCCCTGAGGCTTCTAGCTAATCCTTGAAACTGTGGCACCACAGCATGCTTGCACAAACCAGTAGTCCCAAGTATAGTAACCTATCGATTTATAAACTTTCAACTTACAAACTTTCATATAACTGCTACCAGTTGCCATCAAGTCTGCTACAGTTCATGGTAACCCCACGTGTGCCAGAGTAGACCTGTGCACTATAAAGTTTCAGTGACTGAGTTTTTTGGAAACAGTTTCCTAGATCCATCTTCCAATATGCTTCTGTGTGGACTGTCTCCAACTTTTCAGTTAGCAGCCAAGTGTGCTAACCATTTACACTACTAAAGGATTCTTATAGATATAAAACAATGAACAAGACAAAAAAACATATCAATTATGTTGATAACTTTTGTGGTATTATTTTGATCATATGAATAAATGTGATTCCCAACTTTTGGGGGGCTTACCTGTGTGTAAGTTGAGAGAGCCTTCTATAATCACATTTTTTTCTGTTCCATTTTCCTTCCCACATCCTCACTTCTTTCTGAAATCATAGAAACACAGAATAGCCTTCTCTACTTTGAATCTTTCCCCTCTTTGCACCTTGGGCACCAGTATCCCTAGCACCACCTGCTCACCCACTAATATGTCTCAGGGAAAGCCAAACTGAGGTATAGATGATGGCTAATGTCCACATAATCTTCTCCTCTGATCATATTTGTACTTTACTAGGGGCAATGCCACAAACTAAGAGAGCAAATTCCTCATAGAGTTATTTTTTTCTCCAATCAGAAAAATTATAAAGTTATTTGGGAGCAGTAGTGAGGGGGAAGGGACTTCTCAGTCCCCTAACTTATCCCCCAAAGACAGCTGCCTAACCCTCCTCATCAAATGCCAGCTTTATTTCCATCTGAATTTATTCTTTAAAATATCTGGAGCATCTTTTCGATGATACGGCTTATGAACCACCAGAATCCAAATGCCATGGGGTGTTTTGTAAATATGCCTATTATTGGGCTGTACCACAGATCTAAACATCAGGATATCTTTGGGTGGGTCCAAAAAATGTGCATGTCTTTTAGCACTCCCACCCAGGAAATTCTTATACATAAAAATTTTGAGAGTGACTAAAGCAAAACCTCATCAAATCGGAATATAAAAACATTTATGCTTTTCCTGTTTTACTGCTTGTTCCCAGAAAGATTATACTCTACCTGAGAGCGAAAATTGTATTCAATATTTTAAAACTCCCCAGAGTCTTTCTCACCTTACATTTTTAATGATTTTATACTTGGAAGAGTTCTTTTCCATTTAATATCATAAAATAATATTATCTCATTAGAGACAAAAAAGGTGAAACTAACTGCCATCAAGTTAGGGCTGACTCATAGCAACTCTGTAGAACAGTGAAGAACTGCCCCCACAGAGTTTCCAAGGAGTACCTGATGGATTCAGACCACCAACCTTTTGTTAGTAGCCATAGCCACTATATCACCAAGCTTTCCCATTACAGGCTAGAAGAATTCAATGAAGTTGGCACTAATCAGATAAGCATTAAGGAAACATTCAAAAACAAAGTAATAATATAGTCTTTTGTCTATTTTGTGAACTATTCTTCTAGTATTTTCCAGGGCAAGACAACACAGTACATGCAAACCATCAAACAGTGTCTGGGATATCTAGAGCTGCTGTAACAGAATTACAACAAGTGGATGGCTTTAACAAACAGACGTTTATTTTCTCATTCTAGTAGGCTAAGAAGTCCAAATTCACAGTACCAGTACCAGGGAGAAGCTTTTCTGTTAGGGTTAAAGGAAAGTCCATCTCATCAATCTTCCCCTGATTCTCCTAGGAGAAACCTCATGTCCAAAGGACACACACTGCTCTTGATGTTTCTTTCTTGGTGGTATGAGGTCCCCATCTCTCTGTTTATTCCTTTCCTTTTATGTCTTGTAAGATAAAAAGTGGTCCAGGCCATACTACATTGAAACTCACTTTACACTGAATCAAGAGATGTGACCTCAGCAAGCGTATTACAACCTACCCTAATCCTCTTTAACCACAGGCAGGGATCATGATTTATAACACATAGAGAAACCACAAAACAGTGGACAACTACACAATACTGGGAATCATGGCCTAACCAAGTTGACACGCATTTTTGGAAGACTCAGTTCTATCCATGATACATAGTATGCTTTTTGCTCCATTACTGTGAATTTATTGTATGCTGGAGCCAAAAGTATTCTCTCAACGCTGGAGAAACCATCATCTCACGTATAGATGTTTGCTTTGTACACAATTTCATGAGTACATCTACTCAATTAAGTGAATTTAAACAATATCTACACTCAACTGAGTAGATCATAACAAATTATAGATAAATATTGCAGAGAACGGGAATTCCAGAATACTTAATTGTGCTCATGAGTAACCTGTCCGTAGATCAAGAGGTAGTCATTCGAATAGACAAGAGACACTGTGTGGCTTAAAGTTAGGAAAGGTGTGCATCAGAGCTGTATCCTTTCACCATACTTATCCAAACTTATGCTGAACAAATAATCTGAGAAGCTGGACAATAAGAAGAACACAGCATCCAGACTGGAGGAAGAATCATTAACAATGTGCATCATGCAGATAACACAACCTTGCTTGCTGAAAATGAAGAGGACTTGAAGCATTTACTGAAGATCAAAGCTTTCAACATACATTACACCTCAACATAAAGAAAACAAAAAGCCTCTTAACTAGACCGATGAAGTAAAGGTTGAAGTTGTCAAAGATTTCATTTCACTGAGACTCACAAACAACATCCATGGAAGCTGCAGTCAAGAAATTAAAGGATATGTTGCATTGGGCACATATGCTGCAAAAGACCTCTTCGAAGTTTGAAAAAGCAAAGGTATCACTTTGAGGACTAAAGTGCAACTGACCCAAGCCATGGTGTTTTTCAATCACCTCTTGTGCATGGGAATGCTGAACAATGATTAAGGAGGACTGAAGCATAATCCATGCATTTGAACTGTGGTGTTGGAGAAGAATACTGAATACGTCACTGACTACTAAAAGAATAAACAAATTGGCCTTAAAAGAAGTACAACCAGTACACTCTTTAGAAGAGTGGATGGAGGGAGGTGGAGGCAAGATGGTGGACTAGACACATATCTCCTCGATTCCCTCTGAGAACTAAGGCCTGGAATAATAAGTGAAGAGAGCAGCATAGGCACCCTGTGAATCTGGTATAGGGTTGTCAGATTGGCTTAGATGCCAGTAAGGTGGAAACTGCCTTTCTGGAAGATGAGACAGCAGAAGTCCTGCTTCTGCTGATGCAACATTTTGGAGGACAGCAGGTACTGACTCCTTCTTTGTTATCTGGGAGGCGAGGACTGGGCATGAGCCAGCTGATACACTGAACTGCAGTGCTTAAGTAGACAGCATATGGTGCAGCAGAGAAACTGTGCTTAGGATGGCCACATATCAAGAGCCTGGTTTCCAGACTGAGGGCACTAGTGCCCTTCTACACCTTCTTCTCTGAACTGAGCTACACATTCTGCTCACTTGTGGAAGGAAGGCCAGATCAGGTGGGATGTCATTTTAGTAAGCTGAGAAGTGGAGTCAGCTACACTGAGGTCTCAGATGGGGCTAGTTCTCATGCTGAGCTGCAGTCCTTGTCTGAATAGTGCTCTTCCAGCAGAAAAGCTGTGTTTAAGATGATCATGTCTAGAGTTATAGGTGGGTCCTGGCAGATACCAGAGGTAAAGCTCTAACCCCTCTCTTTTTTGAACCACGTCATGGCATCTGGGGATGTCTATGAGGTGCTTTCATTATCAGCTGGGAGGCAGGGTCTGCCACACCTGAAAGTCTGAATTATCTTGACAGCTGATGGACAGCTCTTTGCTCATCATTAAATCACCTTTTTAAAATAAGGCCACCTGGAGAACTGACTGCTGAGTGGGGTGGTAGAATCTCCATCACCCTTCACCGACCGACATCATAGCTGTCAGCTGATAGCCCTTCAGTGACTCCGTAAGTAGGGTACCATCTTAGCCAGCCAGGAGGAGGAGCCTGCCACCCTCAGGGCCCAGCTGCTTTTGGTGGATGATACATTGTGCTCCTCTAAGCAAACAAACAATTTTTAAGCTAAACACATCTACAGAGTGCAGTGGTCCCAGGAAACTGAGTAGGGTGGCATCTTTCTCTTCTGAGGTACACCATAGGCTTGACTGGCATAATGACAGAGAGTTACCACAAGTAACTCTCACCTTTAGCAGCCAGGAGGTAGGGCCTGCTACCTCCTTTCTGAAATCATTAGAGGTCAAATACAGAAGAATTACATATAGAGCCCTCCTAGAGATTAAACAAAATGCAGCAGAAAAAAATTAGGTAAGCTATCTGAACTTGTGGAATATCAATGATCTGAAATCCTACAGATCAATAATAAAACCACAGAACAAGACAACTCAATCTAAGGTCAAAAGAGCACAACTGAGGGGATGGAAGCCAGAGTTAGTGAGCTTCAGGATAGAGCAACTGACACCAGCATTTATGAGGAGAAATCAGAGAAAAGAAATAAGAAAAATGAAGAAGCATTAAGAAACATGTGAGACTCTATTAACAGGAATAACCTACAGTCAGAGTTCCTGAACATGGAGGGGTAACTGAAAATACAGTGTATTTTATGACAGAAAATGCCCCTGAAATTATGAAAGAAGAGAACATAGATATCCAAGATAATTTTTGAATGCCACAAAAGCTAGATCCCCACAGAAAGACACCAAGAAATATTATAAGAAAGCTTAATAAAATGAAACATAAAGCAAGGCTCTTAAAGGCAGGGAGGCTTAAAGCAAAGCTACGATACAAAGGGAAGCCCTGTAGGCTTTTGTCTGACTTCTGGGTAGAAATGATGTTGGCAAGAAGGCAGAGGTATGACACATCCAAAGCCTCAAAGGAGTAAAACTTTGAAGAATTACATATCCTGCAAATTGTCTCTCACATATGAAGGGAAAATTAAAACATTCACAGATAAACAGAAGTGAAGAGATTTTGTAAAAACAAAACCAAAACTATAAGAAATGCAGAAAGGAGCTCTTTGTTTAGAAAAAACTAAAACAAACACCAAGTGTATACCTAAGGAGGCAATGTAGAACACAGGACCAGAATCCTACTCAATTAGGGAGGTCATGAAACTCAATCAAAGCTAAAATATTAAAAGAAAGGAACTGGTGATCTTAACAAAAAAGCTATGACATCATCACTCCAAAAGGAGGGATCTATTGTACTAGGTACAACCCTTTCAGATATAGAGAAAATTAAGATACGTAGAAGTGAAAACCTGGTTTAGAGTATTAAGGGGACTCATAAGAGTAGTCATAAAATAAAATAACAATGTGACATATCAAAACAAGAAACATCATACAGTAGTCTCAACAAACACAAAACCAACACTGAAAAAGATGAAAAGTCAACCCATAAAGAAGAATGGCCCAGAACAGAATATTAAGAGCAGCATAGAAAACATCAACAACACAAAAATAAAGGCATAAAAATGACAGTATTAAACACATAACTATTAATAATTACAATGAATGTAAATGGAATGAATGCTCCAATAAAGAGACAGAGACTGACATCTTAGATCAAAAGATAGAATCCATCTATATGTTGTTTACAGAACCACACTTAAACTCAAATATATGAACAAACTAAAAATCAAAGGATGGAAAAATATATCCCAATCTAACAGCATACAAAGTAGAGCAGGAGTGGCAATACTAATCTCAGATAAAATAGATTTTAATGTAAAATCCATCATCATGGACAAGAATGGTCACCATTTATTTCCAAAAGTTTCCATACATAAGCAGAGCATAAAAATATTAAATAAGTACACACCCAATACAAGAACATCTAAATACATCAAACAAACACTGATGAAATTGAAAAATGAGATAGTAGTAGGATAGTAGTAGGAGACTTCAACACTCCACTTTCAGTAATGGACAGATCATTCAGAAAAAACCTCAGTAAAGATACAGCTCTTATTGCCACAATTAACCAACCAGATCTCACTGACATATTCATAACTTTTTACCCACCGAGATAAGCACACTTTCTTCTCCAATGCACAGGGAACATTTTCCAGAATAGACCATGTATTTAGGCATAAAGCAACAACATTTCCACAAAATCCAATCAACTGAATTATTGAAAAGCATCTTCTCGGATCATAAAGCCATAAAAGTTGAAATCAATAGCAGAAAATAAATAGGTAGAAATTTGAACTCATAGAAACTGAACAACACCTTACTCAAAAGCCCATGGGTTATAAAGAAATCAAGGACAAAAATGAAGAAATTTATGGAATCAAATGAGAATGAAAAGACACCCCTCCAGAATGTACGGGATATAGCAAAAGCAGTGCTCACAGGTAAATTTATCTCTACAAATGCACACATCTGGAATGAAGAAAGGGCTCAAATCAAAGAATTAACCTTACAAACTTGAAAAAGTAGAAAGAGAACAACAAAAGAAGCCATCATACACCAGAAGAAAACAAATCATAAAGATAAGAGTAGAACTAAATGAATTAGAGAATAGAAGAACAATTGAAAAAATTAACAAAACCAAAAGCTGGTTCTTTGAAATAAAATTGATAAACCATAGGTTAAACTTACAAAATAAAAACAGGAGAGGAAACAACCCAAATAAGAAGTGAGAGGGGAGATGTCACAACAGACCCAACTGAAATCAAAATTATCATAATAGAATACTACAAAGGACTGTACTCTACATATTTGAAAACCTAGAGGAAATGGACAAATTTCTAGTCTCATATCCCCTACCAATGTTATGACAAAGAGAAGTAGAACAACTTTATAAACCCATCACAAAGGAAGAGATTGAAAAAGTCATCAAAAAACTACCAACCAAAAAAAGGCATGGCCCAGATGGCTTCACTGGACAATTCTTCGAAATATTTAGAAAGGAGTTAATTTCAGTACTACTGAGGCTATTTCACACCATAGAAAGTGACAGGATACTCCTAAATCCCATCCTAAATAGATAGAATATCAAACCAGTATAACCGTGATACCAAAGCCAGGGAAAGATCTCACAAAAATAGAAAATTACAGACCAATATCACTCGTGAACCTAGATGCAAAAATCTTCAATAAAATCCTAGCTAATAGAATTCAACAACATATTAAAAAAATAATCCATCATGACCAAGTTGGATTCTTACCAGGGACATAAGGCTGGTTCAACATCAGAAAAACAGTTAATGTGGTCAATCACATAAATAGCATGAAGGGTAAGAATCTCCTGATTTTGTCAATTGATACAGAAAAGGCA
Organism: Heterohyrax brucei; assembly: GCA_028571685.1. Classification (NCBI taxonomy): domain Eukaryota; kingdom Metazoa; phylum Chordata; class Mammalia; order Hyracoidea; family Procaviidae; genus Heterohyrax; species Heterohyrax brucei. Next base: position 8,473,570 of record CM053159.1, on the reverse strand, counting down.
TTTGACAAAGTTCAACACCTATTTATGCTAAAAAACTCTCAGCAAAATGTGGATAGAAGGGAAACTCTTCAATGCAATAAGGGGCATCTACACAATGCCAGCCACCTACATCACTCCAAATCAAGAGAGACTGAAATAATTCCCCCTGAGAATGGGAATTAGACAATGATGCATACTGTTATCACTTCTATTCAGCATTGTGCTAGAGGTTCTGGCCAGAGCAATTAGATAAGACAAAGAAATAAAGGGCACCCACATCAGCAAAGAAGAAGTATATGCAGAAAGTCCTAAAACATCCATAAGTAGCATACTGGAACTAGAAGAGCTCAGCAAAGTATCAGGATACAAGGTAAACATAAGTAAATCAGTAGGATTGATTTACACCAATAAAGAGATCATCAGAGAAGGAATCACCAAATCAATACCATTTACTATAGCCCCCAAGAAGATAAAATACCTAGGAATAAATCTAACCAGAGAAATAAGAGACCCATAAAGAGAGAATTACAAGACCTTATTGCAAGAAATCAAAAGAGACTTATATAAGTGGAGAAACCTACCCTGCTCATGGACGGGAAGACTTCACATTGTGGAAAAGTCTATTTTACCCAAAGTAATCTACATATATAATGCAATCACAGTACACATTTCAGTGTCGTTTTTTAATGAGATGCAGAAACAAAATGCTGACTTCGTTTGGAGAAGGAAGAAACCTAAGATAAGTAAAGTACTACTGAAGAACAGGAACATAGTGGGAGGCCTTACACTACCTGACCGTAGAACCTATTATACCGCCACAGAAATCAAAACAGCCTGGTACTGGTGAGATTGCATTACAAGATGGTGGAGTAAACAGACGTCTCCCTATTTCCCTCTGAGAACTAAGGCCTGGATGATATTTTTTATGGAGCATTGACTATCTGGGGAGCCTTAGGACTGAACATATTTGACTGGGCAACAGTATCAGACTAATCTTCTCCTCTCAAAAATGATCCAGTGACCATCTGACCTCTGCTTCTGCTGCTTCATTGTAACAGAGAATTGCAGCTTCCACAAATGACAGGTAACAGTAACATACTTTCATTATAAGCTGGCAGGTGAAGTCTGCTGTTTCTGACTGCCTGTTCAGGCCAGCCTGTTGGACAGCTCCCAGCTCCCAGTTCAGCACCTGGACAGCTCCCTGCATAGAAGTGCAGTTTACTTTTAAGTCCAAGAGGCTTGTATTTCTCCCTGAACATTTATTTCTCTATTGAAAAGTCTCTTTTCTCTCACTCACATTGTAAGATTGGCTGACAGCCTACAGTTTCTCCATAAACAGAGCAGCCTCTTTGCTACCCAATAAGCAGAGTCTTCCACCCTTGGGAGTCCACCTGGGGCAAATCAGACAGCTGGTGACCAACAATTCTCTTAGATCCATTATGCCAGCCAAGCCAAGTGCCATCGAGTCGGATCCGTTATGAGAGAAATCAAATAGTATCTAGATGGAATGCAGGCAGCAGACCATAATTAATCATTTAAAGAAACAGCCTTCAAATGCTCCAGAAAATTCCCTAAATAAAGATGAAAAAAATTCAAAAAATTTCCCAGATGAAGAAGCCTTTCTGAATCTAACAGAGGTTGAATACAAAAGAATTATATATAGAACCCTTCTAGAGATTAAACAAAATGCAACAGAACAAAATGAAAACTTTGGTAAACTATTTGAAATACTAGAACATCAACGATCTGATATAAATCAGATTAATAACAAACTTACAGAATTGGATAATTCCATCCAAAGCCCAAAGAGAAGGACTGAACAGATGGAAGTTAGAATCAGTGACCTAGAAGACAAAGTAACTAACGCCAGCATTTATGAGGTGAAATCAGAGAAAAGAAATAAGAAAAATGAAGACGCATTAAGAAATATGTGGGACTCCATGAAGAGGAATAATTTACATTTAATTGGAGTTCCTGAACAAGGGAGGATTAATGACAACATAGAGAGTGTTGCTGTAGAGATGCTGACAGAAAACTTTCCTGTGATTATGAGCAAAGAGAACATAGGTATCCAAGATGTTTATTGAACACCGCAAAAGTTAGATCCAAAAAGAAGGACACCAAGGCATATTATAATTAAGCTTAATAAGCTAAAACACACACAGATGCTTCTGAAGACAGCAAGGCTCAAGTCAAAACTAACATTCCAAGGGAAACCCTGTAGACTTTCATCTGACTTTTCTGCCAAAACAACGCTGGCTAGAAAAGTTGGCAGACACATTCAAAGCCCTGAATGAGAAATGCTTCCATCCTAGAATGATTTATCCTGCAAAATTGTCCATCAAATATAATGGTGAAATTAAGACTTCTGAAAATAAACAGAAATTTAAAGACTTCATAAAAACTCAACCAAAGTTACATGAAATATTGAAAGAAGCCCTTCCCCAAATGTATGTTTTAGGTGATAATTCAAGGCACTTCGTCTAAATTTCTAATCAGTTAAGGAAGGCACCAAACCAAGCCAAAAGCTACAGTATTATAAAAAGGGAATCCATGATCATATCATGACAACTATAATGTCATCACATTAAAAGAGGAATACACTGCAATAGTTACAGTTGTTTTTGATGCAGAGAAAGTTTCAGACTTATAAAATAGTTAAAATTTATTTCAATAAATATATGTGAAGGGGGATAATACATGCAGCTATAAAGCAGATTAACAATATATTGTTTGAAATTAAGAAATGTAATACAGGAGTCTCAACAAATATAAAATTAAGACTCATACAATCCATAAAGAAGAATGTCCCAGAACAGATTAATAAGAATGACAGAGAAAACATCAACACAAAAATAAACATATCACAATGACACCACTAAACATATACTTATCAATAATCACATTGACTGTAAATGGACTGAATGCTCCAGTAAAGAGTAATAAACCTGGATCAAAAGACATGACAGATCTATATGTTGCTTACAAGAAACACACCTTAGACTTAAAGATAAGAACAGGTTGAGAATTAAAGTTTGAAATAATATATATCAAGCTAATAATACACAAAACAGAGCAGGTGTGACAATATTAATCTCAGATAAAATAGATTTTAATGTAAAATCCACTATTGTGGACAAGGATGGTCACTATTGATTACTCAAGCAAGACTTAACAATATTAAATATTTACGCACCCAATACCAAAGCACCTAAATACATTGACAAAATACTGATGACATTGAAAAATGAGATTGCTTGTTCCACAATAATAGTTGGGGACTTTAACACTCCCCTTCGAGTTAAGGATAGATCATCCAGAAAAAATCTCAGTAAAGATACAGAAAATCTTATTGCAACAATCAACCAATTTGGCCTTATCAACATATACAGATCTTTTCATCCATCGGCAGAGAAATACACCTTCTTCTCCAAAGCACATGGAACATTCTCCAGAATAGACCACATGTTAGGTCATAAAACAATTCTCCATAAAACACAAACCATTGATTTATTGCAAAGTACCTTCTCAGACCACAGAGCTATAAAAGTTGAAATCAATAACAGAAAATTCATAGGTAAAAATTCCAACTTGTGGAAACTGAACAACGCTTTACTCATAAAGCCTTGGGTTATAAAAGAAATTAAAGATACATTAAAGAAATTTATGGATTCAAATGAGAATGAAAAAATATCCTACCAGAATTCATGGGATATAGGAAAAGCAGTACCCAGAGGTCAGTTTGTCTATATAAATGCACACATCAGGAAAGAAGAAAGAGCACAAATTAAAGAATTAACCTCACAGCTTGAACAAGTAGAAAGAGAGCAACAAAGGAACCCCTCAGGCATCAGAAGAAAGCAGATTATAAAGATTTGAGTAGAACTAAATGAATTAGAGAACAGAAAAACAGTTGAAAAAATTAACAAAACCAAAAACTGGTTCTTTGAAAAGATCAACAAAATTGATAAACCATTGGCTAAATTTACAAAAGAAAAATAGCAGAAGATACAAATAACCCGATTAAGAAATGAGTTGGGAGATGTTACAACAGACCCAACTGAAATAAAATATATCATAACAGAATACTATGAAAAGCTATACTCTAACAGGTTTGAAAAGTTAGGAGAAATGTACAAATTTCTAGATTCATATGACTCACCCAGACTATCACAAGGAGAAATAGATCAACTTAATACATCTATCACAATGGAAGAGACTGAAAGAGTCATCCAAAATCTACCAACCAAAAAAAGTCCTGGCCCAGATGGCTTCACTGGAGAATTCTACCAAACTTTTAGAGAAGCATTAACTCCAATACTGTTGAGGCTATTTCACACCATAGAAAGAGATTAAATACTTCCAAATTCATTCTATGAAGCCAACATAACCCTGATACCAAAACCAGGGAATGATCCCACAAAAAAAAGAAAATTACAGACCAATATCACTCATGAATCTAGATGCAAGAATCTTCAACAAAATTCTAGTCAATAGAATTCAACAGCATAAAAAAAAATACTTCATCATGATCAAGTTGGTTTTATTCCAGAGATGCAAGGCTGGTTCAACATGAGAAAAACAATTAATGTAATCAACTGCATTAATAACACAAAAAATAAAAATCACCTGATTTTGTCAATTGATGCAGAAAAGGCATTTGACAAAGTTCAACATCCATTCATGCTTAAAACTCTCAGAAAAATAGAAATAAAGGGGAAATTTCTCAATATAATCAGCAGCATCTATGCAAAGCCAACTGTCTTCATTATCCTGAATGGTGAAAGACTGGGAGAATTCCCTTTGAGAACGGGAACTGGACAAGGATGCCCGCTCTCACCACTTCTATTCAAAATTGTGCCAAAAGTTCTAGCCAGAGCAATTAGACAACTCAAAGAAATAAAACGCATCTGTATTGGCAGTGAAGAAGTAAAGATTTCCCTCTTTGCAAATGATATGATTGTTTATACAGAGAATCCAAAGAAATCCATAAGTAGGCTATTGGAGCTAATAGAAGAATTCAGCAAAGTATTGGGATACAAGATAAACATAACTAAATCAATAGGATTCCTTTATACCAACAGTGAGATTATTAAAGAAGAAATCACCAAATCAATTCCATTTACTATAGCCCCCAAGAAGATAAAATACCTAGTAATAAATCTTACTAGAGAAATAAGAGATCTTTACAGAGAAAACTACAAGGCCTTGCTACATGAAACTAGGAGAGACTTACATAAGTGGAGTAATCTGCCCTGCTCATGGATAGGAAGACTCAATATTGTGAAAATGTCTATTTTGCCCAATCTACTTATATAATGCCATCCCAATACAAACTCCAATGATGTTTTTTAATGAGATGAAGAAACAAATTATCAGCTTTCTTTGGAAAGGGAAGAAGCCCCAGATAAGTAAAGCACTACTTAAAAAGAACACACTGTTAGGCCTCTCACTACCTGACTTTAAAATCTATTACACTGCCACGGTAGTCAAAACAGCCTGGTGCTGGTATAAAAGGAGACATATGGACCAATGGAACAAAGTAGAGACCCCAGAGATGCCACCATTGTCCTATGAACAGCTGATATTTGACAAAGGTCCAAAAATTTTGAACTGGGGTAAGAACAGTCTCTTTAACAAATGATGCTGGCATAATTGGATATCCATCTGCAAAAAATGGAAAAGCCAAGCCAAGTGCCATCGAGTCTGATCCGACTCTGATCCGACTCATGGCAACCCTAGGGAAACAAGATCCATATCTCACACCTTATACAAAAATCAACTCAAATTGGATAAAAGACCGAAATATAAAAGCTAAAATGATTAAGCTCATCCAAGATAAAGTAGGTTCAACAATAGAAGTTTTAATACACAATATAGACAGAGTTCAAAATCTAACAAACAAAACACATTCATCAGAAGAGAAAATGGATGAATGAGAATTAATAAGAATCAAACACTTCTGTTCATCCAAAGACTTCATCAAAAGAATTAAAAGACCACCTACAGAATGGGAAAAAATATTTGGCATCTCTGTCAGACCGACACCTGATCTCCATAATCTATAAGGTACTATAAAACATCAGTAAGAAAAATACAAATCATCCAAGTAAGTGATGGGTAAAGGAGATGGACAGACATTTCTCTAAAGAGGAGATCCAGCCAGTCAAAAAACACATGTGGACATGCTCATAATCATTAATTATTAAAGAAATTCAAATCAAAATGGCAATGAGATACCATCTCACCCCAACAAGATTGGCCATGATCCAAAAAATGCAAAACACTAAATGTTGGAGAGGCTATAGAGAGATTGGAACTCTCCTACACCATTGATGGGATTGCAGAACGAATGGTGCAACCTCTTTGGAAAGCTATTTGGTGTTACCTTAAAATAATGGATATAGATATACCGTTTGACCCAGTAATTCCTCTGCTTGGAGTATATCCTACAGAATCAAGGCCATTCACATCAACTGATACATGCATACAAATGTTCATTGCAGCACAGTCCATGATAGCAAAAAGATGGAATCAACCCAGATGCCCAACAACAGAAAAATGAATGGGTAAACTTTGGAATATGTACTCAGTCGAGTACTATGCATTGATAAAGAACAATGATGATAGCAGGTTCATTGCAGCACAGTCCATGATAGCAAAAAGATGGAATCAACCCAGATGCCCAACAACAGAAAAATGAATGGGTAAACTGGAATATGTACTCAGTCGAGTACTATGCATTGATAAAGAACAATGATGATAGCAGGAAACATCTCTCAATTTGGTCTCAACTGGAAGACATTATGTTGAGTGAAACTTGTCAGCAACAGAAAGACAATTATTATATGAGACCTCTACAATAAAAACTTAAAAGCATACTCATACATAACAGAAAAAACTCTTTGATGGCTACAAGGGTGGGGAGGGTGGGAAGGTGGGAGGGCAAAGGGTGAGGGTTTAGATTAGATAGTTGTTAGAAATTTGGTTGGGTGAAATTGGTGACAATACACATTAGTAAGAAGAACAATGTTAATGAGACTTCAACACAACTTGTGTACTCCTCTCATCTTAACCCAATATTGTAAGCACAGATTATGTACACTTCCATTTTTTATTTAATTAAAAAAAGTTAAACAAACAAAAAAGAAAAAACCAGACATATAGACCAATGGAACAGAGTTGAGACTGAAGAGACAACATCATCCTCTTATGAATAGTTGATATTTGACAGAGTCCTTCAGATTGTAAACTAAGGTAAAAACAGTCTCTTTAACAAATGGTGTTGGCAAAATTTGATATCCACCTGTAAAAAACTGACACAAGATCCATCTCATATCTTACACAAAAACTAACTCAAAATAGATCAATGACTTAAATATCAGACCTAAAACAGTAAAGATCAGGCAAGACAAAATAAGGTCAACAATGGAGTTTTTAATACATGGCTTAAATAGACAGCAAAATCTAAGAAACAAAGCATGGACAAAGAGAAAATAGATACATGGGAACTACTACGAATCCAACACTTTTGCTCATCAAAGGCTTTATCAAAAGTGTTTAAAGACCACCTACAGACGGGAAAAAAAATTTGGCAATACATGTCAGACTGATGTCCATTCTCCATATTCTACAAGGTACTGCAAAATATCAACAAGAAAAATGTAAATAACCCAAGTAAGCAATGGGCAAAGAAGATGGAGAGACACTTCACCAAAGAAGACATCCACACAGCCAAAAGACACTTGAGGAAATGAATGTTCACTGTCATTAGCTATCAGAGAAATCCAAATCAAAGCTACAATGAGATACCATCTTACCCCAACAAGGTTGGCCATGATCCAAAAAACAAAACAACAAACACTGGAAAGGCTGTGGAGACACTGGAACTCTCCTACACTGCTGGTGGGATTACAAAATGGTACAACCTCTTTGGAAAGCAATCTAGTCCTTTCTTAAAAAGCTAGAAATAGAAATACCATTTAATCCAGTAATCCCACTGTTCAGAATATATCCTAGTTGCGAAGGCTGTCACACAAACAGACACATGCACATGAATGTTTATTGAAGCCCACGTCTACGATAGCAGAAGAATAGAATCAACCTAGGTACCCATCAACTGATGAATGGGTAAACAAACTATGGTACATACACTCAGTGGAACACTATGCAATGATAATAAAATAACGATGATTCAGGAAGCATGGAGTCAACTCTTAATCAAGGTATCTGTAGGCACAATAGAACCAAATACGTCTTGGTCTTTCATCAGCCCTATAATCACTGGTGTGTTCTAGTCCATCATTGTCGTGACTGTGCTAGTTCATCCCACCGAGGATCTCCTTTGCCCTTGTTGGCCCTGCTCTCTACCAAACACGATGTGTTTTTCCCCAGATTGATATTTCTGATGATATGCCCAAGCAAGTAAATTGGACTCTGTCCTGGTATGATCTGTAAGGTTTTCACTGACTGATTTTCAGAAACAGATCACCAGGTCTTTCTTCCTAGTCTATGTTAGTTTGCAAACTCTGCTGAAACTTGTCTGCCATGGGTAATACAATCATTAAGGTTGTGTGTCACCCTGGCTGTGGCATGATTCTTCGTGGTCTGGCTGTCATGATGTAGTTTGGCAGTCATGATGTAGTTTAGCAGTCACATGATGATGTGATCACTCCATGAAGAGATTTGATATAATGTAATCATCTCCATGAAGGGAACTGCTGTGAGCAGCCAATCAGTTGAAAGGGAATTTTCTTGGAGCTGTGACCTGTATCCTGTATAAATGGACCTTCTGACAAGGCTCAGAGGCTTTTGCTCACTCTGGATCTTGCAGCTGGCTCCTCTTCATCTGACCTCTGGTTCTTGGGACTTGAGCTACAAGCTATCTGCCATCTCGCCTGCCAGTTCTGGAATTTGTCAGTCTTTACAACTGTGAGCCAGAGTCCTGATATCTGACTTGTCAATCTTGGGTTCACGTGCCCATTTGGACCCATGAGTTGGGTGAAGCCTCCATCCTGGACCCACAGACTTGAGATGTTATAACCTCTACTACCACGTTAGCCATTTCCTTTCTATATATACTATTTATATTCTTTACTGATTTTGCTTCTCTACAGAACCCAGCCTAAGTTAGATGACATAAATTCTAGCATCACAGCAACATGCAAACCACCGCAGTACAACAGATTAACAGAAGGGTAGTAGATTAGTGTGCTTAGGTCCTTAAAAAATGCAATCAATGAACCTATAAAAAACAAGCTTAAAAATTATTTATCTTTTTTATGCTGAAGAACATTAGATGAAAATTCTACTGTTCTCCAGTGTAAGCTGTGAATGCTCCTCTTTAAAACTGAAGATTCTGGCCCTTGCATTTTTTTTCCCCTCTCCTTCTTTCTATAGTTAAAGAAATTCCCAAATGAGTTCAGTAATCAAGTCCTTTGATGATGGGGCAAGACTTGCCACATTTTCACAGAGTGAAATGTGAATGTCATTTTTACCCCTAACATAGGAAGCACACTCAAGGTTCAAGGTTTATGGTTTTTCTTTAGTGTAGTTTGCAGCCTTGTTCTCCTTATGTAAGTGATGACTGAAGACATCATCCCAACCACAAAACTGGAGATGAAGCAGTCGCAGCCACTAATGAGGTGGGTGGCAGATCAACTGGATCACTGCTTTGGATCAGCAAACTTCTATAAAAGGCCGAAGAGTAAATATTTTAGCCTTTTTGGGTCATACAATCTGTTGCAACTACTCAGTTCCGTCACCACAGTGCAAAGATATCCACAGACAATACGCAAACAAGGAGCGAAGCTCTGTTCCAGTCCAACTTTACTTAGGCTGTGGTTGGGTGTGGCTTGTAAACCGCAGTTCTCTGACTTCCGGTACACGCTGTGAAACTCTTTGGGAGTGGGAGAGAACTGCAGCACTGGGGAAAATTCTGCTTGTCGGTCCAGGGTAGCCCAGGATGCATGGCTCCATGAAGTCACTTTCCTTGAAGAGCAGTGTAAAGTGCTACTGATTGACTCAGTTGTTTTTAGAATGTCTAGTTTCATCTTCTCTTTTAAATATTTGTGTGACTGAATCCTTAATGAAATCTGTTCTTTAAAGGGAGACAGAGAAGCGGACAGGCTGACAAAGAAGAAAACTGGATAATCCAAGAAAAACTATATTTATCACAGGAGTGGACTGACTGCAATGGACAGGTTGTGTCTGCACAACCATAGCAAGGCCAGAGTGGGGTTGCTGAGTAGGAAGCTAAGACAGACAGGAAAGCTAAAGTTGGCCCAGCGGATTTCTTTGAAAATAATGGTCATTGTGTGTGAAAGACTGCAAGCATGTGAGCTCAGTGGAGCCTCTGGAGGCCTACAAACTTAAGTTTTAAGTTTACTAGCTGACTGATATTAGGTAAAATGTTTCAATGCCAAGCCTCAGTTTTCTCATCTATAAAATGGGAATAAAAATATGTTACCTTGAAGGATATCTGAAAATAATAAAAAGTATGCTAAGTCTTCAACATAGCAAAAGTTCCCAGTGAGAACCACTGCAATAAATGAGATATTAAGTGGGAAATTAATATTAAAAGTAACTAAAAATTTAAATATATTTAATATCCTAAGTGAATAAGAACAAATCAGGAAATTCCCACACTGTATTTCCTTTCTAGAATTCTGTTTTCCAGGTCCATTCATTGTGTGTTTCAACAAAATTTTCTCGGTCACCTGCTACACTCCCGACGCTGTGCTAGTTGTTAAACCAATTGCTGTTGAGTCAGTCTCAACTCATGGTGACCCCATGTGTGTCCGAGTAGAACTGTGCTTCACGGAGTTTTCAGTGTCTGTGATTTTTCAGAAGTAGATTACCAGGACTCTTTCCTGATGTACCTCTCTGGGATTTGAACTGCCAACCTTTTTGTTAGTAGCTGAAAGCTTAATTGTTTGCACAATCCAAGAATTTGAGTTACTTTAGTTTCCCTTTCGCCTTGCAGCTCTTTAACACCTGCTTAATGGCTCTTTATATTACATTCAGAGTTCCTGGGCAGTGCAAACAGAAAAACTGGAGGTTCAAGCCCACCCAGAGGTACCTGGGAAGAAAGACCTGGTAATTTAATCTTGTAAAACTAGCCATGGAAAATCTGTGGAGAACAGTTATGTGCTGAAACACATGGAGTCACTATGAATAAGCCAGCGAAGTGGCGTGGAGTCGGATCCGACTCATGGCGACCCTATGAATTGGGGTCAACTAAAGGGCAGTAACTGGTGGTTATGTTGGTTTTCTGTTAAATTCACTCTGTCAAGATTGTCAGTGTGGTTTCTGTCTCCCGAACGGACCCTGACTGTATATAGTGATTGAATGTGAGTCACAAAGGCCACAAAGCTCTGCTAGCAATTGTGCAGATTCTGTGGGTCATATTCAGAGAACAGGCCCTGTATGGGTGAAGAGCCTCAGATAAGGATGAAACGTTTTTTAAATACAACGCTATGAAAATGAAAAGACAGTTTCAAGGCAAATGCATTCATTTTGTGGTTGTTTTTCCTCTGAAACTCTAGTTAGCATGGATTTACCATTTCATCAAACCCAGGCCTGGCGTTTAAATATTTTAGTGCTAAAAGAAGTCACAGTGCCCTTACAAGAGTCCTTCTTCCTGATACCTTTTTGCTGTTCCCTTTGGGGTGGAAGTTTGAGCATCCGGCTCTTGCTTTCTGAAGGGCTGTGGTTTCTTGTTTCCTTGTTATAGGAAATAGCAAAAAAATTATGTTTGTATCTACACCATTTTCTAAGTAAAAATATGTGTGTAAGTATCTATATCAATATTTAAAGGAAACTAAAATAAGAAAGAAGAAACTGAAATTTTAAATGTAGTTACAGGTAGGCAAATTGTGCAGATGAAATAAAACTAAAGCAACTTAATATATATTTTTTAAATCATGAGGAAGTCAATTCTAACATATATTGAGGAATCTGCAATGTCTACTAGCTGTCTTCTGTACTAAGGACAGGGAGGTCAATGTTCTGAAAAAAATATTCATTACCTCTAGGCTTCAGTCTCCTTATCTGCACAATGGAGATAACAGCAGCACCCCCCTCTTAGCGTTCTTAGGTGAATCCAGCTCTTATTTACTCAAACAACAAATCAACAAACCAATTAACGTTGGTATTTTATTTTACAACTCAGTTTCATAGCCATTAACTCATTTGACTCTTAAATTACCTACAAATGAAAGGGAAACAGCCTCAGAGAAGCTAAAGAAGTTTCTACAGTTCTGTTGAAGACGGGTATCCATGTCAGCTTCCCTGAGCCTTACTTTGTCTTTCTTTCAAACTCGCTAAGGTGCAGTCTGATTCTTTCATCCTCAGTGTCAATGGATAAAATTTAATTTCCTGGTAAAACATGCAGGCTTTCACTATTCAGTAGGTTTCATTTTATAATTAATCTAATTAATAAAAGTAGAGACCCAAATTATTAATTTTTCTGAAGCTCCTTTCCTCCCTAGATACTAGCCACTGTCCAGTACTACACCCATCTACATATACACATCCTTTAATTTGTGTTATTATTATTATTTTTTTACCTTTTCTGGAAATTCTATATTGACCCATTAAAATTTCACTGGGTTTATCTCTTTACAGTCAACCTTCCTGCCCCCGGTCCTACTTTTTAGAGCTTTCTTAAATGAAGACGAGAAGCAGCCCAATAGACAGAAAAAGAATACAATTCTGCCACTCAGCTGGGAGGGTCTGGGAGTCTTACTGCCAGCCCCTCCTAATTACAGTCTCCTTTTCATGTATAATAGTAATGACAACAACTACTTCATAGACTTGGTAAATGAGATAAAGTACATGAAAGTATTCAATACAGAGCTGATATTTAAGTGTGTGCTTAATATAAACATCTACTTGTGAAAAATGAACTTCAGAATTACCTCTCAGACATGAATTTTTATGTAGAATAACCAGAACAAAATGAAGAATAGAAATTAGAATATATCACAAGTAGAACTGTGTGTACTTTAGAGTGTGTAGCAATTGTTACTGTTAATAAAATAAGCTGACATGATTAAACCAATGCTTTTTTGAGGGCAATGCTGGAATAATTATAGCCCTGCTATGTGTTTGTGAGCTGGGCAGCTAGGTTGAAGGGAGGGGACTGATTTTGTACACACGTCTTATGTTAAAATGTGAGCTTTCTTCCTATGCTCTGAGAGCAACAAACAATTTAAAAAACAAAAACAAAAAAACCTCTGTGCATCTGGGTACATAACATGCCAGCACAGGGGACGTGTTTTAGTATCACTGTACTGGGCAGTTGGAAGGGACTTGACAGATGCTCTCACTGTCCCTCGTTTTACAGATAAAAAATCTTGAAACATCATAGGGCTCTGTCAAATACCTTGTTGGTGCTGGACAGCCATAGAAGACAGCTTGGTGCCACTTTCCACTCTACTTCCCAGTCGCCCCAGGTATTGTCCTTGCAAAGTCACCAAAACAGGCCAGCCTGTGTGTCTGTGCTGAGTTTGCAGACAGTGCTTTTTAGTTCTCAGCCCAGGCCTATTCCAGCTGGGAAGACAGAAGCTGTAAACTTTGATTTAGGCATTTGAAAGAGACATTGTTTGATGGAGGTGTGTGGGCGGGGAGCTAAGACATGGCCAGTTGCCCACTACAGAAGCAAACATGCTCTCTTTATCCTTCCAAGCAGCTTTTGATGTAATGTGTATGGCTTCCAATTTTCTTTGCAAATAGGCACTCTGGTGACTATAGCAACTGGTGTACTCAAAAGCTGCCCTGTTGAAGAACTTTGAAAGCCCACAGACATTTGTATGAGGTGGGCAGAGCCACGCTGGCTGGTGCGTAACAAAGCCCCAGCTAGACTGCACTCCCCTAAACAAAGCTAACAAACATTTGTGTTTCATTAAGAAGAAATTAGTAAGAGTCCAATAGGAAGAAGTAAAAGGGACTGCTTTTTTTGTGTATACAGCTGTGTTATGAAGTAATACAGAGAATGTTAGAATGAATAATGATTACACATGTGTGTTCAATTTAGTCCTTTTACTTCTTACCCAGTTTTCTTCTATAGATTTTACAGAAATCAGTCACAGGCTTCCCAGCTGGCCAGGACAGGGGTCTCGACTGTTCCTTTCACAAGACAGGGCCCTGATATCACTTGTATATTTAAAAGCTACTCTGGGTCTCTAGTACATTGTACTCTTGCAAGATGATCTCTGCTTTGATGATGAAGGACATGAGTCTAATCATGTGACTTTACTAGAGAGGAAAATGATTATTCTAGAGTTTATGTCTAAAAATAATAAATCTCTGAATTAAAAAAAAACAGCATAACTGACTTTTAGCACAGCTAAATATGGAAAGATTCACAAGAGAGGTGTCACATGTCCTTTTGTGACAGTCATTCCTTCAGGGCCCCACCTCTACTTTGGGGGATGCTTTTTGGTCTCCCTTATAGAATGGAAGGAGGATGGTACAAGGTATGGGTAAATGTTTTTGAAGAGGAAAATAGAGCAAATCAGGAGAGAAAGGAAGAAGAAGGAAGAAAAACAGAATTAAAGAGATAACAAAGAAAACAGAGATTGAGAGACCTATTCCTCAATAGGTTGATGGTATATGCTTCAGAAGGCTGTGCTGTTCTCTTTTGTTTCTTCAGCAGATCAATCTAAAGGTTGTTCTTAAAAGGACTTAAGGACAGAAAAGCAGGCACGGGGATATTTCTGGGATTCTAAACAAGCACCCAGGTATAAATAAGTGTTCTATGGTTGTAGAACACTCAATTAATTATTCTTCCCTGGTCATAATTCTTGACTCATCATCACCTAATCTCAAATCCACCAGCCTCTTTGAAAACCCTGTGGAGCAGTTCTACTCTGTCTAGGAGTCAGAATTGATTAGATGGCAACTGGTTTGGACTGTTTTTTTTTTCAATCTGCCATTTGAGATTTATTGCTGTCTTCCCAGATGATCACAGTTTCTGAAGCATTACCTTTCTATTTCTGCTACATGGAATTTTGGTGATCCCTGCCACCTGCCATACTTCCTTGGAACTTTACTTTGTAAATACTCAAGAGCTCAGATCTTTTGGTCAGGTCTGTTTCTTCTGGCATGCCTGTTGTCTTTCTTCTTGTAGCAAGCAACTTCTATTTTTTGCTAAAATCCCATCTTTCAGGCTGAGCTTGATCACAAGCTGTCTGGTGGGTCAGTGGGAGATAGTGCCCTTTTCAGTTGTGATTATGAAATAGGAATGAAATACCTTTTGTGGGCATGACTTCAACTAGGCAAATAAGCCATGCAAGTCAGCAAATGGGCGGGGCTCCTCAAGAGGCTTCCGGGGTGGGTCAGCTGTAGGAAACCCAAGTGGGGAGGAAGAGAAGCCTCCTGACTGACAGTGAGTCTCACCCAAAGAGACTAGTTCTATCAGGTCTTGAAGAATGATTCTAGCACTTTCACCCTGGCAAGCTGAGTCTCTAAGCTATTTTATAGCTGACTGCCTTCCCAAGGGCTTTCTTGTCATTAGAAAAATGTGTCTTTTAACTACAGGTCAAGGCAGGTAATGTCTTTAAGGAGATAAGCAGGGAATGGACAAAGATTTGCAAATTTATTGCTAGCCATTCTGAAGGAAAGTTAAAAATATTTCAAAGTTTGTCCCCAAGACTGAGACACATTGGTCAAAGTGAGAAAGCAATTAGTTAACTAAAATTTTTGTCCTTATTTCACTCTTGTATTTATTATCTTTTGCTACGTAACACGTTTACACATAACTCAGCAGTTTAAAATAACAAAAATTATTATGTCACAGTTTTTGTGAATTAGGAATTCCAGTACCACTTAGCTGGGTGCCCCTGACTCATGGACGTCTGTGAGGCTACAATCAAGTGGTCAAACAGGACCATGGTCTCATATGAAGACTCCACTGATCTACCTGATCGTTGCCAGGTCTCAGTTCCTCACAGGCAATTAGACTGAGGTCCTTGATTTCATCCTGACTATAGACCAACAACCTTCCTCAATTTCTCGCTGTATAGACTTTTACCCTCTAAGTATGGTAGCTAGCATTCCCAAGACTCAGTGATCCATTAGATACAAACACAGAGAGAGAGAGAGAGAGAGAGAACAATCAAGATAGAAGCCACAGGTTTTTTTTAAAATAATTTACTTGTACAAGTGAGACCCCATTACTTCCGATGCTCCATTCATTGGCAGTGAGTCACCAATCCCTCCTGCACGAGGGCTTGAACACCAGGAGACAAGGATCACTGGAGGCCACCTTGGAGGTGGCCAGCTATAATACTTGTTTCTGAATGTTATGGTCTATGATGGAGAATATCTTACGTTAGTCCTACTGATACTTCATGAAATAATTCATGTCATAGCAAATCTTAGTTTCTTTAGAAATCAATTGTATCAGACGAGTTGCATCATCTTTTAAGCACATGCTTTTAAACAAAGGTCAAATTAGCTCCCATTCTCGATCCTACTTTTTCCTCCTCCTCTTCCTATGCATTCCTTCTATTTAAAAGGCAGCCCTTCAGCTAAATTAATCCAGTTATTAGGAAGTAAAAATCTAAAACAAGCGAAAAAATAAAACACACACACACAAAACAATCTGATTACTTTTTTGCAACTAGCTGTATGGCCTTATAAAAGTACTCTGCTGTCATGTGTCTTAGCCCCTTCATCTGCTAAAAGAACGATCTGTCTTAAATACCTAGTGGTGTAGTAACAGAAGCACCACGAATGGGTGACTTTAAAGAACAGAAATTTACTTTCTCAGAATGCAGGAGACTGGAAGTCCAAATTCAGGATGCATTTCTAGGGAGAGGGTCTTCTTTGTCTAGTTTAGCTTCTTGTACCTGTCAGCAATCCTTGGTGTCCTGGAGTGTGTAGATGTGTCTGTCTCCGTCATCTGGTTTCCTCTTCTTCACCCTGGGGTGTCTCTGTGTTTATTCAGCTTTTGTTTTACATCAGAAGGATTGGGGTTAAGACCCACTCTGAACTGGTATGGCCTAATAAATACAACAAAAGAAAAACTCCTATTTCCAAAGGAGTCGTATATATGGATACAGGGGTTAAGACTTCAATAGAGATTTTTGGAAGAAACAGTTTAATCTATAATATTCTGTGAGATTATAATTTCCTGCGGGAAAATCTGGGATAAAATAAAATATGTGACAGAAATAACAAGTTCCAAGATCTATAGTGAAGGCTAAATGAATGAGATTTGGGAATTTTTTAAAAGTATTTTGTACACTGTAAGGTGCAGTGTGTCTAAGAACTTATTACTTAGCCTTCGTCACAAGGGGGCTGGGGTAGGATGGACAGTAATGAAGACAATCCGATTGTTCAGCCTGATGGTTTGACTCCTGTGCCACTCTCTTAGATTCCAATTTTCACACCAGCATCAGCAGGGAAGTAAGAGGGAAAAAAGTGACCTGCCTCCTCCCCTTACACTTAAAGCTGTTCTTTCAGTTCAGTGTTTCAGATCCAGAGTGGGGATGGAGGGTGGATTGGGATTCAGGGAGCTTCTCTGACTTACTGACCTTGTTCCTTATCCGCATTCACTCTCCCGCCACAGCAAGAGCTTCTCTCCTGGATACTCTTCTGATCATCTCTCTACCCTCTTCATACTACACCTCGGTCTTTTCGGCCTTGTCTCTGAGATTCCACCATTCCTTGATTATTAACTACAATGTGAGTGATCAGCCAGGATCAGCTCCACTTGGCTCCACAACAAATTGTTCAATATAAAGGTTTTCAAACATCCATGAGTATAGATTTTATGTACAGAAAAGTCTATTCAGGGATTTGCTCTGGTTTTTAAAAAGCAATATTTGATATATTCAAGTTGTGCATTCAAAGAGGCAGTTCATCTTAACTTTTAAATGAGTGTTGTAAATCATACTATTTTATTTAGAAATCTTGCAAATTTTAGCAATGACATTTAAAGGTCCTTTAAACAATACTTGGTCTCATTTTATAAATCAAGGTAATGAAAAATCTTCAAATATTTTAAACTGCATTTATGAATGTAAGTATTTTAAGTACTTCAGTTGCCTTCCCATGCACTTAAATACTATTTATAAATCTCAAACAAGTCTCTAAATATGATGAATCTTAAGTTCTATACAAAACCGTTTGCCTTCAAGTCCATTTCAACACATAGCCACTGTCATAAATTAAATTATGTCTCCCCAAAAATGTATCGGTTTGCTGGGCCACGATTTCCACTATTGTGTGGTTGTCCTACATTTTGTGGTTGTAATTTTGTGTTACAAAAGATTAAAGTGGGATTGTAACACCCTTACCCAAGCCCCATCTCTGATCCTAGGTAGAGGGAGTTTCCCTGGGGTGTGGCCATCACCATATTTTATCTCTGAAGAGATAAAAAGAAAGTAATGGAGCAAAGAGTAACGGACTTCATAGCACCAAGAAAACAGTGCTGGGAGCAGAGCAAATCCTTTGGACCTGAGATTTCTGCACTGAGATGCTCCCAGACCAAAGGAAGATTAATGAAAAGCGCCTTCCTCCAGAGCCAACAGAAAAAGCCTTCCCATGGAGCTGATGCTCTGAATTTGGACTTGCAGCCTACCAGACTGCGAGAGAAAAGCGTTTTCTTTGTTACAGTGACCCGCTTGTATTTCTCTTACAGCAGCACTACATGACCAAGATAGCTACCTTGCGGAACAGTGTACAACTGCCCCATCGAATTTCCAAGGAGTAGCTGGGGGATTCAAACTGTCATCTTTTTAGTTAGGAGCCACAACTCTTAACCAATGTGCCACTCATGCTCCTAAGTTCTGTAAAATATTCCAGTATTGTTTACAAATTTAGTAAATATGCTAGCCAGTATGGCTAGGCCGTGGTGTGATAACAGGTAAAGCTTGAAATCTTGATGGCTTAGTCACTTAGAAAAAGGTCAACCATGATACTTGTACAGTTAGTATAAGCCTTTATTAAATAATCCCAGACATACAAAGACTCCCCCAGGGAGAAGTAGGGCAGTAGGGCAGAAAGTTTGTAAGTCAGCTGAAGTTTAACTAGTTTCAGGAATGATTGGTCAAGGATTGGTCTCAGAAAAGGGGATTTTTCTCATGGACTAGAAACCATGATTTAGGCAATTTGGATTTTACCAAGAGGGGTGATGAGAAACAGTTAGGGGTGAAGGTGATGTGAAAAATGGGAGTGAAGCCAATTACTGGGGCAAAGGGCATATGAGAACCACAGCAGAAAATTCTGTCTTTCTTCACATATAGTGCAGATTTATTTTCTTTCAGGTGGATCCAGCGTAGTTAACCTGGCTGTCTTCTAATTTCCAGGAGTATGAACCTGCTAGATCCTGAAGATTCATTTAGTAGCTACATGACCCTGAAGATCACATTTTTCAAGATGACCTTAGCAGGTCAAGGAAGGATAAGACAGGCCTGTAATTAAACTACATTTACCTAAAAGTAATACAAGTTATTTCCTCTCTCAATTAATAAGCCAAATGAACCATGGACCCCAATCTAACTGCAAAGGAATTCAAGGAACAGAATACATGGAATATTTGGTGAAGCCAAACTCTCTTTGCTGCATTAAAGTTGTAACTAAAGTGGCAAGTCTAAATCAATTATTCAGTGATAACTTTGGAAGCGGCGTATTAAAGTTGACCTATTATTCTGATAGGCCAAGTTCTTTTAAATACTATGAAGACTTATATACCAAATAAGCAGAGATTTCTTAACATGTAAACATGAATAATACAGTTTTGATTCTCTAAAAGATTTCTATCTTTTAGATATATGAATATATTGTCATTGTTCGATGCCTTTGAGTTGGTTACAGCTCACAGCAACCTTATGACTAAAACTCTACAGTAGCCTAGGGGCAAGGGCTACAATGCCAGAGGGCACAGGAAGGCTGGTAATAGGAAAACCAAGATTAGGAAGTGACAGTGTTGACACGTTGTAGAGTTGGTAACTGTCATGGATTGAATTTTATCCCCCTCAAAACTTGTGTAGAAATTTGACTGGGCCATGATTCGCAGTCCTGTGTTATTGTCCTCTGTTTTGTAATTATAATTCTCATATATGCTGTCAATCCCAACCTCTGCCTGTGGTTAACTGGACAAGATTGCATTATGTCAAAGGGACTGTAACACCCTTAGTAAAGTCATGTCCCTGATTCAGTGTGAAGGGAGTGTCCCTGGGGTATGGCTTGCACCACTTTTTATCTTACAATAGATAAAAGTAAAAGAAAGTAAAACAGAGAGTCATACCACCAAGAAAGCAATACTGGAAGCAGAACACTTCCTTTGGGTCTGAAATTCCTGTGCTGAGATGCTCCCAGACCAAAGGAAGTCTGATGCAACACAAAGACCTTCCTCCAGAGCGGACAGACAGAGAATGCCTTATCCTAGAGCTGACGTCCTGAATTCAGGCTTCTAACCCACTACATTGTGAGATAATAAGTTTCTCTTTGTTAAAGTCATCCACTTTTATTTCAGTTATAGCAGCACTTACATGACTAAGGCAGTAACAATGTCACAAAACGACATGTGTACTAACTGTTTGATGAGAAGCTAATTTGTTGTGTAAATCTTTATCTAAAATACAATTATAAAAAATAAAGAGTCCCTTCACCCTTATCGGGCTTCAACTTCATCAAACATGACGTCCTCCTTCAGAGATAGATCTTACCTTCTGACATGTCAAAGCAGGTGAATTAGACAATGTTCTATTGTGATCCTTAAGGTTTTCATTTGTTAGTTTTCAGAAGTAATTTACCAGGTCTTTCTACTTTGGCTTTACCTGGAAGCTTCACTGAAACCTATCCACCATGGATGACCCTGCTGGTATTTGACATATCAGTGACATAGCTTCCAAAATCACAACAACATGAAAACCATCACAGCATGGCAAACTGATGGATAATGGTAACCTCAAAATTGACATAGCTCATCTCCCTGTTTTAGTTGTGGAACAGGGCAGAATCCAAGCCTGGCTGATGTGTTGTTCATTTGGACTTTGCATGTCTTTGAATTTTAAGACACACAAATGTTTGGCCCATTCAGACACCTTCGAAGTTGATAGAAGTCTACATTCTTTTCGTGACTTACATGTATAGTCAAACACTAAATGTAGGAAAAAGGAGGAATGTATCTCTCAAAGGTGGGCAATAAAGAGAAAAAAGAGACTATAAAAGTGGTTTAAAAGTGGACTGCCTTTCCACCTCCACCTCTCAAAACAAAATATGGACTCTCTCACTGAAGAACTAAATCCTCTATTTCTCAATTGTGCTAAAAATCATTCATATTACAAAAAGTTCCCCTATCCATGGGAAAATCCACATCCAAGAAGAAACCCTGGGAAACAACATGGCTCAGCTCGGTGGGGAGAGAGATCAGCAGCCAATAAGTATATGTGTCACAGCAGCATGGGCAGGGGGCAAGTGGGAGAGAGGGGAGGAAGCACCCACCAGCAACTGGTCAGGCCCAAGGAGGAGGAGTTGAGCTCAGAGAAAAGGACTGCAATGTGGAAAGATGTTTTATGCAGCAGAAGAGCACTGCCCAGCATCATGGACTGAATTTTGTTCCACTAAAATAAACCAATTAACCAAGCCCACTATTGCTGAGTCAGTTCTGACTCATAGCAGTCCTAGAGGACAGAGTAGAACGGCCCCATAGAGTTTCCAAGGAGCACCTGGTAGATTCAAACTGCCGACCTTTTGGTTAGCAGCCGTATGTGCATCAATTTGGATAAGCATCATTTCCAGTATTGTGTGATTGTGCACCATTTTGTCATCCGCTGTGATTTTCCCATGTGTTACAAATCCTACCTTTATGAGACTGATGAGGTGAGATAGGTGGCAATTATATTAATGAGGCAGGACTCAATCTTCAAGACCGGATTGTGAGTTGACCCAGTCTCCCCTGAGATATGAAAGAGAGAAGTGAGCAGAGAGTTGGGGAAATCAGAGCTCTTCCTTTGGACCCAGGATTTCTGCAGGGAGAAACTCTTAGTTCAAAGATTGATAAGGACCTTCCTCCAGAGCTGACAGAGAAAGCCTTTCCCTGGAGCTGATGCCCTGAATTTGGACTTCTAGCCTACTAGACTGAGAGAGGAAGAAACTTCTGGTGTTTTTTAAAAGCCATCCTCTTACAGTGTTTCTATTAGAGAAGTACCAGATGACTGAGACAGTTACAAATGGTCCTGGACAGGCGAGGAGGGGTCAGGTTATGAAGAACAACATATCCCATTAAAAGCAGTCTAGATCCAGTTCTAAAGTTATTTGGGGGAGACTATTTGGAAACCTTGGTGCCACAGCGCTTAAGTACTATGACTGTTAGCCAGAAGGTCAGCAGTTCAAATCCTCCAGGTATTCCTTGGAACCTCTATTGGGCAGTTCTACTCTGTCCTACGGGGTCACAATAAGTTGGAACCAACTCAAACCAATGAGTTTGCATTTGGAACATGCTAGGCAGAAACCCTGGTGGTGTCGTGGTTAAAGGATATGGCTGCTAATTGAAAGGTTGGCAGTTCAAATCCTTCAGGGACTACTTGGAAACTCTGTGGAGTAGTTCTACTCTGTCTTATAGGGTCACTATCAACTGGAATTGACTCAATGGCAATTTTTTTTCCTTTTTGTTTAACATGCTAAGCAGAAACCCTGATGGCCTAATGGTTAAGAGCGATAACTGAAACCCAAATATTGAATTGACTAGGCTCCTTGGAAACCCTATGGTGAAGTTCTACTCCTTTGTCCTATATTACATCTGAATCGATTCACTGACCATTGGCTTCGTTTTTGCCGTTGTTGTTGCTTTTGCTTGTTGGTTTTTGGTTTGACATGTTAAGGAGTAAAATAATGTAATTGACTTCACACTTCAGGAAGGTCAAAGGCTAGTGTGAATACAGGGTACGGGGAGCTGGCTAAAGACAGGGAGACATGTGAGCAGACTGCTGCGGTTACTCAGGTCAGAAATTACATGAGCCAGCATTAGAAAGTATGGAAAAAGAAAATTAGTTTTTAGAAGATGAACATTGAAGGAGAAGTGATTATTCTCTGGGGGGAATCAAGAATTCGCAGACTCAGGAGTTATTGGATTACACAAGTGTCCCAAAGAGCAAAAAAGGAAATAAAATGCAGAAAATTCTGTGACTTGCCACCAAACATAATTTGATCTCTGTACTGAAACGCTCTATCAGCCACACTGCCCTCTGTCCCACACTCTAGCTCTCCGATCCCGCTCTGCTCCTTCCCAGTGCCCTGGCCCTGGCTCCTCCCCCAAACGCTGCTCAGCTGCTGCGACATGAAGCCATCGCATCTTCACTCCAGATCCCAGGTTCCACATCAGAAAACTACGAGAGTGGTAATGCTACCTCCCAGGTTGCTGTGAAGGCTGAAGAAGACAACATCTGCAGAAGCACCTGAAAATGTCTGCAAAGCATTGTGCAACCATTGAGTCTCTGTGTAAAGCAACAGTTAAGTGCTGGCTACTGACTGAAAGCCCTGCTGATCTGCTTTTGAAAGATCATAGCCAGTGAGTATCATAGGGAGTGCGGTTCTACTCTGACACGCCTGGGTCTGCCATAAATCACAATCAACTCAGCAGCCAATGGTCTGGTTATCAGCATGACAAAGAAAAGCAAGCCAACAGATGAGAGAGGAAGACAGGAGGAGAGGGGAGGATAGTGGGTAAAACAAATTAAGAGAGATTAGAGTGAGGCAGGAGGAGAGGGGAGGACTCTGAGTAAAGCAATTTACGCTTGGTGGTCTGGCCATTGTGCGTGGTGGTTTGGCCATTGTGCGTGGTGGTCTGGCAAGAAAGAACTAAACTCAGGCTGGGCTCGTAGTTCAGGAGTCGGAGTAAAGCACTTCAGATGGAGTCGGGCGTGGTGAAGAACACATGAGCTTTAGGCTTAAGTTGACCTGAGTTTGAATCCTGATTTCATCCATTTCTAGCTCTGTAACCTTGAACAAGTTGCCTAACTTCTCGGAGCCCCTGTTTCTTCATGTGCAATATAAAAATAACTCCTCCCTTACAGTGTTTTTGGAGAATTAAATGAGTTAGCACTTACAAGTTAGGTAGTACACAGGAGTAATCCAACAGATGTTGATTCCTTTCCTCTCCATCCCTACCTTCTTCATGAAAAGTAGCTAAATACAGTCTTTCCAAAAGCTCAATTATTTGGACAGTTGCTCCCAGGAAGGAAAAGGTGCTGGCCTAAATGTTATACTCTCCCTTCCATTCCAGGAGAGGTTAACTATCAACCAGAAATTACTAGACTGCCCAAGGATCTGGATTTCTCAGAAACACATCAACTGCCAATGTGTGCATGCTGAGTCAAAAGATAATGGACTCAAATAAGACTAGCATCTTTGAGTGTTGCTTTAAATACATCTCTGTTAAACACACAATCTCAATAGTTTCAGGCACAGTGTTATTTGTGATTATTTGTTCATTATTCATAGAAGAGTAGGCAAATTGATACAATGTCTTGGAGATGGAGGAAACACAGGGTCAATTTCTTTTAATTTACAGGGGAGACTTTGGTCAAATATCTTGAGTCCTCAGAACATCAAATATTCTGTTAAATGCAGATAGAGACATAATAATTCTTCGTAAAATTAGTACATTCACTAACTAAAAATGAAAATCTATTAAGTCTATTAAATGGATTAAAATGAAGCTGTTTTTCGGATGCTCACCGAGGGCCAAAATGGCATGCGGTAAAGACAACCAAGAAGACAGAGAGACCCACAAGAGTGGGTGCCTACATCGACCTGGGACCGGAAGAACCGGATGGTGCCCGGCCACCACCAGTGATAGCCATGACGGAGCTCACAGAGAGGAGCCTCACTGGCAACACAAGAATAAAAAGAGGTGCATCATGAGATCTCCACTAAAAGACCTCAATTGATGGTCCAGCGGTTTTGGGGTTCCTCTGAGAGCATGGCCCCCGGCCCTGATGCTGCCCATTCCCATAAATTATAACAAAGGTCCACTCTTTGGACAGGAATGGAATGAACTTGGCAATGCAAAGTAACCATATGTTGGAAGCACTTTATGGTTCTATACATCTATAGGAAATCATCCTGTTGACCTCTGGCTGGAGGAAGGAGAGTGGGTGGAGAGGAGGGAAAAGGAGACTGTTGGGAGGTTGAGACATGTATGGAGCAGAGAGGAATAGTGTGCTGTCACCGGACAGGGAGAGCAGTGGAAGCTGCGTATAGGGGGGCATGTAAATTTACATGTGAATGTACATTTTCACTCAGTTATGTTAAATAAAAAAAAAAAAAGTAAAATAGAAACAAAAAAAAATGAAGCTGTTTTTAGGCTATGAAGAGTTTTTCATTCAAAATTAAAATCACTAAAGATAGGGGATTCCTAAGAAATGAGAATCAGCTCTTACTCAAAGGACCTGAATAATACTGCGCTATTTCTTTTTTAATATTTTATTGTACTTTAAGTGACAGTTTACAATCCAAGTCAGTTTGCCGTATAAAAGCCCACACCCTCACTGCTATGCAACTCCAGCTGCTTTCCCCACCCTGTGACAGCACAGTCCTACATTCCACCCTGTACTTCCCGTAATCATTCAACCAGCTCCTTTTTCCCTCCACCCTCTCATCTTGTCTCTGTACAAGAGCTGCTCAGACAGCCTCATGTATATATTTAAGCCCAAAAGCACATTCTTTGCCAGCATCACTCTATATTTTATAGTCCAGTCCAACTTTTGTCTAAAGAGTTGGCTTCAGCACTGTTTTAAGCTTTGGACTGGCAGAGAGTCCAGGAGCCATGTCCTCAGGGAACCCTCCCGTCTGACAAACCATCAGAAGTAGTCTTTTAAGAGCGTTATCGTTTTGCACACTCATTTTTCTCACCCTTTGTCAGGGACTTTATGGTGCATCCCCATCAGAGCAGTCATTTAGTTGCAGCCGGGCTCCATCTAGTTCTTCTGGTCCCATGCTGATGTAGTCTGGGATCATAGGGCCCCTTCTTGTCTCCCGGGCTCCGATTTTCCTCTTGTCTTCCGTGTCCTTCATTTCCCTCTTCTCCAGGTAGCCTGGGACCACTCAAAGCTACCAGACGGCCACTTGCTAGCTGTTAAGACTGCAGATGCCACTTAACAAAGAAGTATGCAGAACGTTTTCTTAGGAAAAAAAATTATCTGTGCCGGTTAGCCTAGATGTCCCCTGAAACCATGGTCCCCAGATGCCTGTCCCTACTACTCTGTCCTTTAGAATGTTGGGTTTTAGGGACTGATCCCTCCTGACTACGTGTCCAAAATATGTAAAATGCAGTCTTGCCATCTTTGCTTCCAAGGAGCACTCTGGTTGTACCTCCTCCAGAACAGATCTGTTTGTTCTTCTCCAACACGGCAATCCAAGGCATCAACTCTTCTTCTGTCTTCCTTGTCCATGGTCCAGCTTTCGCGTGCGTATGATGCAACTGAAAATACCATGTCTTGGATCAGGTGTACCTTAGTCTTAAAGGTGATGTCTTTACTTTTCAGTACTTTAAAGAGATCCTTTTCAGCAAATTTTCCCAATGTAATGTGTCTTTCAATTTCTCGAGTGCTGCTTCCACGGGTGTTGATTGTGGAACCAAGTAAAACAATCCTTGACAACCTCAATCCTTTCTCCATTTTAAGTCCTTATGTTAACAGTCTCATAAAATATTTTCCTTTTGCAACTGACTAATTACACTTAGCATGCCTTCTTGATGACTCCATGTGATGAGATGTTTCCTAAAATCATTGCTTTTTTTTTTGTCATTGCATGGTATTCCACTGTGTAAATGTATCATAATTTGTTTATATATTCCTCTGTTGATGGGCACCTAGGTTGATTACATCTTTTTGCTGCTGTGAATAGCACTGCAATAAACCTTGGTGTGCATGTATCTGTTCATGTGGCAGCCCTTATTACTCTAGAATATACTCTAAGAAGTGAGATTGCTGGATCACATAGTATTTCTATTTCTAGTCTTAGGAAAGGGCCAAATCAATTTCCAAAGCGACTGTACCATTTTATATTCCCACCAGCCATGCAGATGAGTCCCAGTCTATCCATAGTCTCTCCAACATTTATTATTTTGTGTTCTTTATTAATGCCAGTCTTATTGGGATGAGATGGTGTCCCACTGTAGTTTTGATTTGAATTTCTCTAATGCTTAATGATTGTAAGCTTTTCCTAATGTATGTATTAGTATCCTGAATGTCTTCTTTGGTGAAGGCCTGTTCATATTCTTTCCCATTGTTTAAATGTGTTATTTCTCTTTTTCTCATTGAGGTTTAGAAGCACCTTGTAGATTATGGAGATACCCCAAACTTTTTTCCCCGTCGGTAAGCAATCATTTTACTCTTTTGGTGAACTCTGAATGAACATACTTTTTTGCTTTTTGGCAGTTCCCAGTTGTCTATTTCCTCTTCTGATGTTTGTGCACTGTTAGTAACATATTGCAGTTTATTCCAAGTATCAGGGCTCCCATCAATGTCCCTATTTTTTTCTCCATGATCTTTATTGTTTTAGATTTTATATTTGGGTCTTTGATCCATTTTGAGTTAGTTTTTGTGCATGAAGTGAGATATGAGTCTTGATTCATTTTTTGCAGCTGGATATCCAGATATGTGGACATGGTTTTTTAGCAGGACTGTCTTTTCCTAAGTTTGCCTCCTTTGGACATTTGTCAAATATCGTCAGCTGCCCATAGGTGGATAATGTTATATCTGGACTCTCGATTCTGTTGCATTGGTCTATGTATCTGCTTTTGTACCATTACCATGCTGTTTTGACTACCATTGCAGTGTAATTAGCTCTGAAGTCAGACAGTGTAAAGTCTTCCATTTTGTTCTTCTTCAGTAATGCTTTGCTTAGCTGTGGCTTCTTCCCTTTCCCTATGAAGTTGGTGATTTGTTTCTCTATCTTGCTAAAAAATGACTTCAGAATTTGTATTGGGATTGCATTGTAACTATAGATTGCTTTGGGTGGAAGAGACATTTACTTTCATGATGTTAAGTTTTCTTATCCTTGAATGACATAGGTTTCTTTACTCATGTAGATCTTTTGGTTTCTGGCAGTAGAGTCTTATAATTTTCTTTGTATTGGTTTTTTGCATTTCTGGTTAGTTTATTCCTAGGTATTTTACCTTCTTGGGGCAATTGTAAATAGTATTGATCTGGTGATTTCCTCTTTGATAGTCTGTTTTTTGGTGTAAAGGAATCTAACTGATTTACATATGTTTATTTTATATCTCGATGCTCTGCTGAAATTTTCTAGTAATTCCAGTAGGTTTTTTTTTTTGTAGATTCTTTAGTATTGTCTGTGTATAACATCGTATCATCTGCAAATAGAGATACTTTTACTTTTTCTATATCAATTTTGATGACCACTATTTCTTTATTTTGCCTGAATACTCTGGCTAGAATAAAAGTTGTGACGATGGGCATCCTTGTGTGGTTCCTGTTCTCAAGTGGAATGCTTTCAGATCCTCTTTATTCAGGATGATGTTGGCGGTTGGCTGTTGGCTTTGCGCAGATGCCGTTTATTGTGCTGAAGAATTTCCCTTGTATTTCTATTTTGCAAAGAATGTTTAACATGAATTGGTGTTGGACTTTGCCAAATGCCTTTCTATGTCGGTTGATAACATCAGATGGTTCATGTTTTTTGTGTTATTTATGTAGTTGATTATTGTAATTGTTTTTCTGGTGTTGAACCACCCCTGCATCCCTAGTATGAAGCCCACTTCATCATGGTGAATTGTTTTTTGATATATTATTGAATTCTATTGGCTAGAATTTGGTTGAGGAATTTTGCATCTGACTTCATGAGAGCTACCGGCCTGTAATTTTCTTTTTTGTGCTATCTTCACCTGGTTTGGGTATCAGGGTTATACTGGCTTCACGAAATGAGTTTGGGAGTATTCCATCCTTTCCTGTGCTCTGGAATACTTCAGTGGCATTCCCTAAAAATTTGGTACAGTTCTCCAGTGAAGACATCAGGGCCAGGGCTTTTTTTTTTTACTTAAATTACCCTTTCAATCTTTTCTTTGGTCGTAGACTTATTGTTGTTCTACTTCTGTATGTGCTAGTTTTGGTAGGTGATGTGTTTCTAGAAATTTGTCCATTTCTTCTAGATTTTCAAATTTGTTAAGAGTACAGTTTTTTTTAGTATTCTGTTAAGATTCTTTTATTTTCAGTTGTGTCTGTTGTGAGATCGCCCATCTCATTCCTCACTCAAGTTATTTGCTTCCTCTCCTGTTTTTCCTTTGTCAGTTCATCCAATGATTTATCAATATTGCTGATTTTTCAAAAAAAACAAAACACCAGCTTTTGGTCTTGTTAACTCTTTCAATTGTTTTTCTGTTCTCTAATTAATATAGTTCTGTTCTAATTTTTATTACTGGCTTCCTTTTCATTCCTCAGGAATTCTTTTGCTCCTCTCTTCTCACTTGCTCAAGTTGTAGAATTAATTCTTTGATTTAGGCTCTTTCTTCTTTTTAGATGTGTGCATTTATTGAGATAAATTGACCTGTGAGCACTACTTTTGCTGTGTCTCATAGATTGTGCTAAGATGCATTTTCAGTCTCATTTGATTCTATGAATTTCTTTATTCCATTCTTGATTTCTTCCATAACCCAGTCACTGAGTAAAATGTTCAGTTTCCATGTGTTTGATTTTTCTTTTCCTTCTTTTTCTGCTATTGATTTCTACTCTTATGACTTTATGGTCTGAAAAGTTACTTTGTACTATTTTAGTACTTTCAGTTCTGTTAAGGATTGCTTTGTGGTCTAATATGTGGTCATTTCTGGAGAATGTTCCATGTGCGTTGGCAAAGAAAGTATACTTGGCTGCTGTTGGGTTGAGTGTTCTGTATATGTCTTAGAGGTCAAGTTGTCTGACTGTGGCATTTGATCTTCTGTGTCTTTACTGAGCTTTTTTTCTAGATGTTCTGCTTTCATTGAAAGTAGTGTGGGGAAGTGTCCTTCTGATATTGCGGAGTTGTGTATTTCTCTTTTCAATACAGTTCATGTTTGTTTCTGGATTTTGGAGCCCTGTTGTTAGGTGCATAGGTATTTAATATGGTTATGTCCTCTTGGAGTATTTATCCTTTGATCATTATATAACATCCTTCTCTATCCAATGTGGTGAATTTTGAAGTCTGTTTTATCGAAGATTAATATTGCCACTTCTACTCTTTTTTGAATGTTATTAGCTCAATATATTTTTTTCCATCCTTTGAGTTTTAGTTTGTAGGCAGCATATAGACGGATCGTGTTTTTTAATCCAATCTGCCAGTCTTTGTCACTTTTTCGATGCATTTGATCCATGTACATTCAGTGCCATTTATTAATAGGTTTGTACTTAGTGTTGTCATTTTGATGTCTTTTTTTGTGTATTGTAGACAATATCTTTCTTCTGCTTAATTTTCTGTGCTGAGTCTTTTTTATTTATGTATTTTATTTTCATCTTTTTCAATGCTGGTAGTTTTGCATTGCTGAGACTTCATGTTTTTTTTTTTGTTTTTTTAAATCTTGATTCAAAAGAATGATAGTTTCCTTTTTGGGAATATTTACTCCTATTTTTCTAAATTTAAACCAGTCTTTAATTTACTTCTATGCCTTGATATCCTCTCCATATGAAAGATTAATGACTACATTTTCTTTTGAATTCCTCTTTGTTATTATGGTGATATAGTGTTTAAGTGCTATGGCTGCTAACCAGAAGGTCAGCAGTTCAAAACTATCAGGTGCTGCTTGGAAACTCTTTAGGGTAGTTTCACTCTGTCAGTAGGGTCACTATGAGTTGGAATTGACTCGATGGCAGTGATTTTTCTGTTTCTTTATAATGACTACATAATGATATCTGTGTTTCCCTGTTTTCAGTGTTTTGCCTATGATTATTTTTGTGATTCCCCTATTTGAGATGATATCCAATTGCTCTGCTCTGTACCCTGGTCTCGGGTTGTTATCTGATGTTTCTGATTTTGTAACCAAAGAATTCCCTTTAGTATGTCTTGTAATTTTGTTTTGGTTTTTATAAATTCCCTAAATTTCTGTTTATCTAGAAATGTCCTAATTTCTCTATCATATTTGAGAGACAGTTTTGCTGGATATATAATTCTTAGCTAGCAGTTCTATTCCTTCAAGGCTTTGTATATGTCACCCCATTGTCTACTTGCCATCATGGTTTCTGCTGAGCAGTCCAAGCTTAGTCTTACTGATTCTCCTTTGTAAGTTATTTTTGTTTATCCCTAGACACTTTTAAAATTATCTTCTTGTTTCATTTTGGCAAGTTTTATTGCAGTATGCCTTGGTGTCTTTCTTTTGTTATCTACCTTGTGTGGAGCTCAATAAATGTCTTAGAAAGGCATTGTCTCATCTTTCCTAGTATCAGGGTGGTTTTCTGTCAATTCTTTGACAACTTTCTCTGCATTTTCTGTTATCTCCCTGTATTCTGGTACTTCAGACACTCATAGATTGTTCTTCTTCATAGAGTCCCACATAATTCTTAGCATCTTTTTATTTTTTAATTATTTAATCTGAGAATTATTTAGTTAATTCTCAAATATGTTGATGTCATGTTTTATCTTCAGTCTCTCTAATTCAGCCTTCCATTGCTCCAATTTTGCTCTGTTGACTTTCTATTGTGTTGTCTTATTCTGTAATTTTATAATTTTCTGAATTTCTAACTCTTGGCTGCTGTATACTCTCTTGCATCTTGTTTAATTTGTCACTATGCTCTGCTGCATTTCTTGCCTCGTCTCCTTCCTGATCATTTGAAGAGTTCTAAATATTAATCTTTTGCATTCTACCTCTGATAATTCCAGGAATTTCTCTTCTACTGCAAATTTGGTTCTTTGCTTTGGGAGCTTTCTGAAGAAATTAGTTCTGCTTTTTAAGTAATTGGAAAATGACTGTTATCTCTGAACCATCAGTAATGTTATTTATTTATTTTGTATTTGTCTACTGTGTTCTAGCCTCTAGTTTTGACATGTCCAAATAAGCTAGCTGTAGGTGATAGTCAGGTTCTTGTTGTCTTTGAACTTCTCATGTTCTGTCAGGCATGGGAGCCCAAGAATCCTTTTACTTTTCTCACATGGAGTCGGCTTACACGGTCAGTCACCGAGTGTGTGGTGAAGGCTCTCCCCTACCCTCCTTGATGGGCAGGTATGATTGGTATAGGCACAAGTATCTGGCCATAGCCAGTGAGAAAGCCAGGAGCTAACAGCTGCCCCTGGGTATCTACAAGGATGGCATATCTCTTTACATCTAAATCTAGGAAAGGAGGAGTTTCTGTCCTGTTTTTCTAGCTTAAGGGAGCTGGCAGAATCCCTACCCCCTCCAACACACACACACACATGCACACACATGCACATATTTCCCCCAGTTTGTTAAATTTTTCACCCTTGGAATGTCAGAGAATGGTTCAGGGCAGGCTTAAAGAGTCCTACTTCTGGCTCAGTTAACAGCCGCAGACTCCAGGGCCAGCCCCAGTACAGAGAAGGGAGGAATGATTGCCAGGAGAAGGGAAAGAAGCCTGTGCTGGAGGAAAGATTTAGACCTGCTCTCAAGGTAGGGTACAAGCCAAGACTTAGCTGTCAATGACCCGGTGCTGTTTCCCACTGGTACCAAAGGTACGAGTGGAACCTCTAGGCACTTTTCCCCACGGAGGAGGATGCCCACCAAGTTCCACCTTTCAGCTCACCCTGATGGCAGTATCCATTTCATGACAGGTAAAGTCTATAGAGTTTTATGTACTTCTGGTGCTACTCTCCTTTACCCACTGCTCAGTCTAGTTTCTCAGCTTTCTCGTTGATGATCAGAGGTCCTAGCTGTCACATGTACTGGATTCACTTGTTCTTTGGGGTCTTTGTTGTTACAGGGATCATGAGAAGTGTCTGTCTACTCTTCCATCTTGGTGTTGCCTCCCAACACTTCACTATTAATACTACTGGAAACCCTGGTGGCATAGTGGTTAAGAGCTCTAGCTATCAACCAAAAAAGATAAGTAGTTCAAATCTACCAGGTGCTTCTTGGAAACTCTATAGGGCAGTCCTACTTTGTCCTATAGGGTTGCTATGAGTTGGAATCGACTTGAGGGCAGTGTTTTGTTTTGTTTGTTTTTTAATTTAACATTAGTAAGATGCTTCTACACAGAGGGCTTGGAACATGGAAAGAGACTCCAAAGGGTGCATAAAGGGAAAAAAACAAGAAAGAGACAGACATAAAAGAAGGAAAAGATAAGATGAAAAAGGGAGAGGAGGCCAGAGAAGGAAGATTAGAGGACACCAGAAGCATTTGTTTTCTTCACACTCCGATTCCAAACTTTGTCCTTTTTTGGCAATAATTAGGCACTGGTAGTGAGAGGATGAAAATAATTCTTAAAGGAGAAAGAAGAAAATGGAAGAAAGGAATAGGAAAAAAGGATAGGAGAATTTCCATCACAGTTAAGCTAGTAAACTTCATAAATGAATTAAACCTCTACTATGTCCAGGAACTGTGCTGGGAACTAAGACTACAGAAATAAAAGGGACATAGTCACTGTTGTTAAGGCTTTCACGAGAAAACATCAAGCACACATAGAAACTAAGTGGAGGCCAAGAGAACTTGCATTACATTAGTTATTAGGAGATTTCAACAAGGTTAAGTGCTTTGTTTCTGTGCATTTTGGTGATAAATTTTCATTTGATCTAATGTGGTTTGTGTTGATATTAACTTTTGGACTTTTTCAAGGAATTTCTGGAATTCAATCTAGTAAAGGGAACAGGGTTGTGGATGCATGTAGCTTTATATCTCCACAAATCTCATTACATTATCCAAACAACTGTTGTTTGGTTAGAGTAATACAACATGAAATATAACTGCAGGATTTGGCATAGAATGTTCTGACTAACCTATGTTGGTTGAGTCATGTACAAGTAACAGGACTAATTTGGATGCTGTTTAAAGGAGGATGGTGTCAACCCAAATTGTTCATTCCTTATCAAGGGGAGTTCAGCATAGCTGCAGTGGCTTTGCTCCACCTTCTCCTCATTAACCCCTCCATCTGTCTGAAGCCCCATAAGATCATGCACCAAATGAGAAGCTCCCAAGATAAACCCAATACTTAGCTGCTCCAAGCTTTCCTGCCTGGGAAGTAGAACTATTATAATAAAGGATGTCTTTTCTTATCCTCCTCCCACACCATTTCCTCAAACTTGGGAATCTCTACTTCTTTGTTACTGCATTTTCCTTCTTTTCGGTTAACCTCCGCTTTGTTCAGCACCCTTTCTTTTTGTTTGTGAAGTCAGCAGTTTCAACACGTCTTAGGTCAAGGGCAGTGGTTCTGTGATTAGAGACATCTTAAAAAACTCACTGAATGAGACTCAATGTACTCAAGTACCAGACCTCATCACTTATCATTCTAGTTAAATATTTTGAAGTTTAGCAGGAGAATCAGTATTTTAAACATACCCCCGCCGGTGATTCGGATGCAGGTGTTGTACGGACAAAACATTGAGAAACAAAGGGTAAAAGTATGCATAATTCAGAAGACAGCTGGGATGAAGATTTGATACCATCATGTCTTGGTTTTTCTCCTGCCTGTCTAGTCCCTCTCTTTTGGCTTCCCTCCCTTTGTTCTCCACTCAGTTAAGAGATCTATTCTCAGTCCATTTCTCTTATTCTGCACTCTTTTTCCTGATGATTGATTTCATCTAGTCCTGTGACTGGAAACAACACCTCCCAAATAAAGACTGAAATGTTTATTTTTAACCCAGATCCTTTTAGTAAAAGCCCCAGAAGTATATGTCCAGCTGGATGTCCCACAGTACCTTAGAATCAACATGCCTAAAACTTAATTCATGGGTTTGGGTTCTGGTTAAGATGGAGCAGTCAGTCACATTCTGCTCTGTCTCTCCAATTCAGTGTGCCAGAAAAACCTGGGACAGCCATTTGAGGACTCTGAAAAGTAAATGACAGATAAATTAGGGATCCAACCCACTGCCATCAAGTCAGGTCTGACTCACACTGACCCTAGAGGTCAGAGTAGAACTGTCTCATAGTTTCCAAGGAGTGCCTGGAGGATTTGAACTGCCAACCCTTCAGTTAGCAGACATAGCACTTAAGCTACTGTGCCACCAAATTCAGCGTAGCACCAAACGGGTGGTGAACATCCCGTACTGGATCCAGTATCCCCCAGCCTGAACTCAAGGCAGACTGAAACGTGGCAATGAGAACCAGAATGTTCTCAGAAGCAGTGTCTTGAGATCTGGCTTGAAAAGTGGGAAAAGGAGATGTTGAGAGTAAATCCCTGTAGTCTATTCTTCTATCTATCCTCTGACATGCACTCTGACAGGTAATCCTTCCACAATGGTAGCCAGCAGGTCACACAGGGCAAGCACCTTTTTTGCCACCTTATGACTTGCTTTTATTTTTTTAATGGTGTGTTTTGAACATCAGACATTAATTTGGACAAACTCCAATTTATCTTTTATAATTACTATATCTAGTGTTCTCTATTCTTCTCAGACCTCTGAATTTCCTTGTGGTATTATTCATTTTTTTCAACCTGAAGAACATCTTTTAGAATTTCTTGTAGTGCAGATCTTCTAGCAACAAATTCTCTCAGCTTGTCTTTACCTAAAAATGTTTTCATTTCATTTGTATTTAAAAATTTGTTTTTGTTTGTTTTGCTGTGTATAGAATTCTGACTGGGTAATTATTTTTAATTTGATGATTTTAAAGATATTTTTCCATTTTTTTCTTACAAGAAGTTAGATATTGTTCTTTTTGTTATTCTCTTTTAAATAATGTGTCTTTTTTGCTGTTGTTGATAATACACTTAAAATTTGATCTTAATCTTTTATTTTCAGCAGCTTGACTATGATGTGGCTAGAAGTGCTTTTCTTTGCAATTATCCTGCTTGAGGCTTGTTAAGCTTCAAGATCTGTGAGTTGTTTGGGATTGAATTTAGAGAATTGTGGGATAAATTTAGAAAATTTTGGGACATTGTACCATAGCACAACAAGGTTCTGTTTATTTTTTAAAAATATTTTTTCCATCTGTGCTTCAGTTAGATGATTGTTACTGGCCTGTCTTCAAGTTCACTGATACTTTCTTTTGTTGCATTCAATATGCTGTTACTCCCAGCCAATTTTTTTCATAATTCTGTTTATTTCCATTTATTTATTTTTACAACTCACATATCAATTCTAACTATCCTTTGCCTTTCCATTATACCTGTGTTTCACTGTAAATTATTTAACATATATATCATAATTATGTTAAAATCCTTCAGTGTTAATTTCTTAAATGTCTGTTTCTAATGACTGACTCTCTCTAGGCTGTGTCACATTTTCCTGTATATCTACTAAATTTTTATCTTGTACTAGAAATTGTGGAGAAAATTTTACAGACACTCTAGATTTTGTTATCTTCTTCTGGTAATTGTCGACTTTCACTTTAGAAGACAGTTAAATCATTTGTCTTAATGGAAATTTTTGGATTTTATTAAGATAATTTTATTTCATCCTCACATTTAGTCTAATCCTAAATTTTAAAGCATAGTTCTTCTGGGTTTTAATTTGAATGACCGAGATATTTTTCAAGTCTCTAACTTGGCAGTATCTGAATTCTGAAATCTATCTGCCTGTATTAGGCAGCTATTAAAATCTGTGCTTAGTCCTATCAGCTTTCCAGGTGTTATTTTCTGCCTGGGCTTGTCAGCGTGTCAACACATGAATGTATCGTCTATGAATTAACCAATGATTTCATAGGTTTCACAATGATTTGGGGAGCCCTGGTCATGCAGTGGTTAAGAGCTCGGGCTGCAAACCAAAAGATCAGCAGCTCAAATTTACCACTGGTGCTTGGGAAATCCTATGAGTCAGTTCTTCTCAGAATCAGCTCAGTGGCAATGTTTTGAGTCTGCCATATGTGACTTTGTGTTTTCTAAAATTTCTGTTTCACAGTCAACCCTCTCTGGTATCCCCAAATTCTATCCTCTGATTCCTTAGTCCCATAAGACTGCCAGTTATTCCTTGTGCTCTGTCTGTCACATTCTGATAGATTTGGGAGTACCTTCAAGGGAAAAGCCATACAAGTGTGGATCTCACTCAGCCAAAGTTAAATCCGTATCAGTTTTTGCCATTTTTTTCACTTCCAAGTATTTTCTTCAGAATTTATAACTATTATTGACAAGAGAGTGTGTCCAAACCAACTACTCTGTCATTGTCCCCTCTTTCATCTTTTTAAATGTTTTCTTTCTATGTTACATTCTGAGCAATTACATCACATATATATATATATATATGTATGTATATATATTTGCACTAAATTTCTCTCTGGCTTTGTTTCAGCAACTATTTAATCTGTTAGCTGAATTTTTTCAATTCCAGTGATGGCATTTTCTATTTCTAGAAATTGTTTTTATTTTCACATCATACTTTATTCCCCAGTATCTTGTTTTTTCCTTATATTTTTGTTTTATTTTAAAGCCATTTTGACCTTACTTGTAACCTCTACCTGGAAGTTCTATTTTATGCATATTATTTATTTAGTAAGCTGACCTTTACTTGCACTCAGAGTGTCGTTGTGTGTTTCTGACCTTGGATTTTGAGTCTATCTTCAGGTGAATTTCATCTTTAGAAATGCTCTGTGGTCCTTGGTGAAGTGTCTGAGCCTCCAGAGAGGTTTTGCTTTTCATTGCCATGTACGGCAGTAACATCACCATCCTGAGCACACCTTTAAGGACTTTTGTAGCTTCAGTTTCCTGTACCTTAGCAAAATTTTGTTCCAGTTAAAGTCCTCGACATGCTGGTACGCAAATTTGCTTCTAAAGCTCCCTAATGAAGAACCAGCCATTTTAAAGTTCTGGCTCAGTTGTTGGTTTTGAGCCTTTTGTGGTTTCAGGTTCTCAATTCCTGTCCTTAACTGGTAATCAAAACCTAAATACCTTGGTTGCTAAGCTGAAGTCTACTCCCAGCCCCTAAATCCAGGGCAATTTCGTTACCAGCTCATGTGCTCCCTACTCTTAGGATTTATCTTACTTTTAAAGACTTTAGTTATGTATTTAAAACATCATTTTCAAACATTTTTTATCTACAGTTACTAAAACTTTTGTTAAGGGGAGGTTTATTCATGTTCTTTTTGTTCTGTTACTGTAGCACCAATAGATCTACAAATGGCTTGTTTTATTTTCCTGGTACTGAAAATATTAAAGTTTTAAACCATTAATCTAACAGGATTCTGTTAAGTTTTTATGTATAGCATCCAAGCAAATAATTTATTCTTTTAGGAAGGCTTTTTTTTTTTTTTTTATTCATCCCCACAATTCATTCTTTAAAGTACAATCTTCCTATTCTTAGCTAATAGAATTAGAAATCCGGTTGAAGATGCCTCTAAGGAGCTATGACAAGTCAGGCAAAGGGGTAGCTTTCATCCATATAAACTCCATCTTCCCATAGATCTGCCTTCTGTTTCTAACTTTTTCCCTCCTGTGCATTCAAATCTCTTTTCTCATCACTATAAGGAGTGTGGGAAAGTATAAAAAACACTTCACTGAGAATCAGAAGACGTATTTTATGGATTGAATTGGGTCTTTCAAAATATGTGTTGAATTCCTGGACCTTATATCTGTGCCTGTAATCCTACTTGGAACTAGATTTTCTCTCTTTCACATTTTAATAATACCAGTATAGCATGGACCCAATCATGTCTGAATCTTAAAAGGAGCTGATTATACCCACCACACACACACACATACAGTCACACACACATACAGTCACACACACAGGAGGAGGTAGACACCATGTGAGTATCATCTAAAAGCCAAGGATCATCAAGGAATATTGGACCTAAAGAAGGTGAAAGAGAGAGGCTTTTCCATATAACCACTGGCCTGAGTTCAGAATTTCAGCCTTTTGAACTGGAAAAAAAAAATCTCCATCACTCCCTTGTGATATTTTTGTTATGACAGCCCTAGGAAAATAGTACTACCTATAATCTAGTTTCAGACTTGCCTTTTACTGGCTTAGTGACTCTCATCACTCTCAGAAACACCAAGTGACAAACTGGAACTTGCAGTCTCTATCCCTGACTTTATCATCTATCTGCTAATGTTTCTTCTTCCCATCCTATAGACATGAGAAAACAAAGAAGTCATTTTCTATCATTCTAATAGGGGTCTTTAAAGGCACAATTACATTATGGGAACTTAAAACATCTGAAAAAGTAAGTAGATGACTAATGTTCCTAAATAAAGAAATAAAATCCACTGCCATCAAGTCCATTCTAACTCATAGCAACCCTACAGGACAGGATAGAGTTGCCCATGGAGTTTCTAAGAAGCACCTGGTGGATTTGAACTGCCAGTCTTTTGGTTAGCAGCCATAGCACTTAACCACTATGCTACCAGGGTTTCCCCAATGTTCTTTCTGAGGAATAATTTTAGAGATTAAGGAAAACAATCTGCAAATCAGAGAAGAGCATAATTATTTCTGCTGTTAGTTGTCAGCTCTTTGAATTTTTAACATAAAATCTTCACTTGGCAAATGTTGTCAACTAATTCATTTAAAAAAATAAAAAAATAAAGCCCTGTGTGGGCAAACTAAAGCACGGCTGTGAACCCTATTTGGCCTATGAGCCACTAATGTAGAGAAGGAAATTCTAGATAAAGCAAAGAATCATTTTAAGATTTATGTGTTTAATAAGTTAGAGATATTGAACCTTAAACTGTAGCACTTAATTTTACATCATTTGCATTCTCTAATGTTTCACATATAATTCTCCCCCAATGAGAAATCAAGTCACATAATCATTTGTATTTCCTCATGAATGCCTAGCATGGTGTGAGATAAAGAACAGATGCCTAGTCTAGCTAATGCTTTCATGGGAATTTTGATTTAGATGGTATCCGGAGATGGTCTTTTCCAGAGATGTCAAATAACATGGCATGTGAGCAGCTGTTGTTCCCATTCACATAACAAACATCTCTTGGCATAATACTTAACATTTCCACCCTTAGAGTCTATATTCCTTGGATTAATGTTTGGAATCGCTCCAAGTTCACTTTTAAAGAATAAACCCAAAACCAAACAAGTTGCCATTGAGTCAAGGCAATTCCAACCGATAGTAGTCTCACGAGTTACAGAGCTCCATAGAATTTTCAATGCTATGACCTTTCAGAAGCTGATTGCCAAGCCTTTCTTCCTTCTGAGATGTCTCTGGACAGATGCAAACAACCAGTCTTGCAGTTAGCAGCCTAGCCTACCCTAGTAGCATTTGTTCCAGCTAAGAACTCTCCTTTTAAAGAAGGACACTTTTAAACTCATATTCCTAGAGCCACAAGTTTCATGTGATGTCTTAGTATTAAATCGTTTCCGTAGTTTGCAACAGTCAGAGTTTAGCTGCAACCTGGAATCACTCTAACTTACCAAAAAAAAACCAAAACAAAACACCAAACCCATTACTATCAAGTCAATTCTGACTCATAGAGACCTTTAGGACAGAGTAGAACTGCCCTACAGGGTTTCCAAGGAGCAGCTAGTGAATTGAAACTCTCAGCCTTTTGGTTAGCAGCCCTTCGGTGCCACCAGGGATCCATGAATATGCACAGAGGAAAGAAAACTGAGCTGCATATATTCCCAGCTGAGATCAAACAGGGTGAGACTCTGCTTCCTTGTTTTAGTTCTCATACATCAAATAACATTTTTTTCCCCCACAATGTGTTAACATCACATTTCCTTTTCACTTTTGTGTTTTTATTGGTGATTTCACTGTTTAAAATGGCCCCAAGTGTCATGCTGAAGTGCTGTCTGGTGTATCTAAGTGAGAGAAGAAGATGGTGATGTACCTTATAAAGGAAACACGCATGTTAGATGAGCTTCCTTCTGGTTGTAAGTTACCGCTAGTTGTGAGTTCAGTGCTAATGAATCAACAATAGTATATATAGGACCAAGCAAAATTACGTTCTGTCATACATAAAGTCTCCACAGTCACAGCCAACTTAACAGTAACCAACAACGACAAACAGAAACACACATAAAACAAGAGTATGTATTGATTAGTTAACCAAAATATTGTGACCAGAGACCATGGAGTCAATTCTGACTCATGATGACTGCATATGTGTCAGAGTAGAACTGTCGCTAATTTTTTGGAAGTAGATCACTAGGTCTTTACTCTGAGGTGCCACAGGG
This sequence comes from Heterohyrax brucei, assembly GCA_028571685.1. Taxonomy (NCBI): domain Eukaryota; kingdom Metazoa; phylum Chordata; class Mammalia; order Hyracoidea; family Procaviidae; genus Heterohyrax; species Heterohyrax brucei. The sequence continues at coordinate 8,432,425 of CM053159.1, read as the reverse complement.
TAGACTTGAACCTCCAACCTTTTGGTTAACAGCTGAGTGCCTTAATTTTTGTACTACCTGGAGATCAAATTAGTTTAAGTTCAGGAGGGTTTTTTCTAAAGGACCTCCCACAGGTTTTAAAATGCTAATATTACTCTGACACTCCAAAAAGAGTTTTTAAAAATGATTTTGCTGTGAAACCTTTTACTAACCTTCCAGAGCTATAATGTTCTGTGGAACAGAATTAGCCCATTATTAAGTAGACTCTTCATTTGTTTGTCAGCAGTAACAACGAAATGCCTCCTTTCAAAAGTGTAAGGCCTTGGTAAACTCTGAAGGACAGCTAGCAGAAGGACTAATTGTCTGGAATCACTGGAAGGGTAGATTTCGGTGTACAGCTGTGATGGGGGACCGTGGGCAGCTTTGGGCCCCCAGGAGAACATGGGCTAATTTGGGATTCTGACTGTAAAGAGCTATTCTTTCTACATCTACATCATTCCAGCTAGCAGTTTCTGTAGTCTAAAGATTACGGCTTTGTGTGGATTAATCACTGGAGCCCATCAAGTGTATTTCACCAAGGATACTTTGATTTAACACCTGGGTTGAATCATATTCCTGAACGTGAAGGGTCAGTTTCTCTTCTACTAATAACTCACTTGTTAAGAGCAAACATCAGCTTGCGGATTACTGAAATGACGATTTACTAGCAATTTACAACACAGTGTCACATGGGAATCAGATTACCGCTAAGGAGTCCCTCATAAAACAAGCTTTAACATTTACTACAGTTCTGGAGGAGTCTCTCTGTTCTTTTCCTCCATGAGGATGCAGTCATATGCCTTTTATGGGTTTAGGGTGGAGGCAGAACACCGAGCTGATGCTTCAAGCTTGCTGAGATGAAGTGAACTCAGTCCAGAAAGTTGAGTCAGCATGGGTCTTTGCCCAAATGGACTCTTGCAGAAATAAGATAAGACGCAAAGCAGAGGGAGAAGGAGAAGGTATCTGATTGATTTCCTAGAGATGGAATCTGTGGACATGCAGAGGAACGGGAATCTGTGGCGAGGTGTGGAAAATGGCTAAAGAATTGGTAAAGGGCTGTAACTCAAACTTATTTTTTCTTCCCCAGGTTCTCCTTTTCATTCTTTTTTTGTTGTTGTTGTTTATTATGATTGAATAAAAATGTACACTCCCGTATAAATTTCCATGCCCACCTATATGCAGCTCCCACTGCTCTCGCTATCTGGTGACAGCACACTCTTCCTCTCAGCTCCATACATGTCTCATCATCCCAACAATCTCCTATCCCCTCCTCTTCACCCACTCCCCTTCCTCCAGTAAGAGGTCAGCAGGATGATACCCTATAGATGCATAGAACCATAAAGTGCACACATGATATGGTAACTGTGTGTCACCAAGTCCAATCCATTCCTGTCTGAGAGTGGACCTCCATTATGATTTATGGACAGGGGCAGCATCAGGGCCAGGGACCATGCTCCCAGGGGAACTCCGAAGCACATGGACCATCATTTGTGGTCTTCTAAAGGAGATCTCAGGGTGCACCCCTTTTTATTCTTGTGTTGTCAGTGAGCCTCGACTTTGGGAGTTCCATCATGGTTATCACTGGTGTTGGCCAGGCACCATCCAGTTCTTCCAGTCACAAGCCAATGTAGTCACTCACTCACGTGGGTCTCTCTGTCTTCTGGGTTCTCTTTCCCACATGTCATTTTGGTCCTTGGTGATCATCCATTCCTGCTAAGTTGGGACCATTTGCTGTACCCTCAGATGGCAGCTTCGCAGCTTTTAAGACCCTAGACACCATTCACCAATGTGGAGTGCAGAGCACACTCTGAGCAAAATGCTAGTTGTGCCAATTGGCCTCAATTTCCCCTGAGAACATGGTCCCTGGCTCCCCACCCCTGCTACTCTGTCCTTGTATTATTAGATTAAGATGGAATGAGTAATCGTATTATATTGAAGTCTAGTTAATATTGATCTTCTTTCTAATGTATGCTGTCCCAGATTTCACCCAATCAAGTTTCTATCAACTATCTAATCTATACCCTCCCCTCAACCCTTCCTCCCTCCCAACCCTTGAAGCCTTCAAAGAGTCTTTTCTTCTATGCATTAGTCTGTTTATAACTTCTTATCGTAGGGGTCTCATATAATATTTGTCCTTTTGTCACTGACTACTTTCACTCAACATAATGTCCCCCGTTGAAACCAGGCTGTGAGATATTTCCTAAAATCATCATTGTCCTTTATCATTGCATAGTGTACCATTGGGTATATATACCATAGTTTACCTATCTGTTTCTCTGTTGTTGGACATCTGGGTTGATTCCATCTTTTTGCTATTGTGGATTGTCCTGTGATAAACATTTGTGTGTATGTATCAGTTGGTGTGAAATGGCCTTGATTCTGTAGGATATATTCTGAGCAGTAAAATTACTGGGTCAAATGGTATATCTAGATCCAGCTTTTTAAGGAAGAGCCAGATTGCCTTTCAAAGAGGTTGCACCATTTTACAATCCCACCAACAGTGTAGGGGAGTTCCAATTTCTCTGAAGCCTCTCCAGCATTTCTTGTTTTGCATTTTTTGGATCACAGCCAACCTTGTTGGGGTGAGATGGTATCTCATTGTAGTTTTGATTTGAATTTCTTTAATAGCTAATGATCGTGAGCATGTCCATATGCGTTTTTTGGCTGCCTGCATCTGCTCTTTAGAGAAGTGTCTGTCCATCTCCTTTGCCCATTGCTTAGTTGAATTGTTTGTCTTGTTCTTATTGACATTTTGCAGTAACTTATAGATTATGGGGATCAGGTGTCAGTCTGACATATAGTTGCCAAATATTTTTTCTCATTCTGTAGGTGGCCTTTTAATTCTATTTATAAAGTCTCTGGATGAGCAAAAGTATTTGATTCTTAATAGTTCCCATTTACCTATTTTCTGTTGTTTGTGGTTTGGCAGATTTTGAAGGATGTCTACATTGTGTATTAAAACTTCCATTGTTGTTCCTACCTTTTCTTGGATGAGCTTTATCGTTTCAGATTTGATACTTAGGTCTTTTTATCCAGTTTGAGTTGGTTTTTGTATGAGGTGTAAGATATGGATCTTGTTTCAATTTATTGCAGATGGATATCCAATTTTGCCAGCACCATTTGTTAAAGAGACTGTTTTTATCCCCGGTTAATGTCTAAGGGCCTTTGTCAAACATGAACTGTTCACAGGAAGATGGTGTCATCTCGGGGGTCTCAATTCTGTTCCCTTGATCTATCTGTCTCTTTTTGTACCAGTACCGGGCTGTTTTGACTACTGTCACATTGTAATAGGTTCTAAAGTCAGGTAGTGAGAGGCCTCCCAGTGTGTTCATCTTCTTTAGTAGTGCTTTACGTATGCAGGGCTTCTTCCCTTTCCAAAGAAAGTTGGTAATTTGTTTCTCCACCTCCTTAAAAAATGTCCCTGGAATTTGTATTGGGATTGCATTATATAAGTAGATTGCTTCAGGCAAAATAGACATTTTCACAATGTTAAGTCTTCCTACCCATGAGCGGGTAGATTTCTCCATTTATGTAAGTCTCTCTTAGTTTCTTGTAGTAAGGACTTGTAGTTCTCTTTGGACAGATTTTATTTCTCTGGTTAGTTTTATTCCTAGGTACTTTATCTTCTTAGCGGCTATTGTAAACGGTATTGATTTGGTGATTTCTTCCTTAATAATCTTGTTGTTGGTATAAAGGAATCCTACTGATTACTTATCTTGTATCCTGAAACCTTGCTGAACTCTTCTATCAGATTGAATAATTTACTTATGGATTCTTTAGGATTCTCTGCATAAACAATCATATCTTCTGCAAATAGGGATATTTTTCCTTCTTCTTTGCCAATGCAGATGCCCTTTATTTCTTGGTCTTGTCTAATTGCTCTGGCTAGAACTTCTAGTACAGTGTTGAATAGGAAAGGTGACAGTGGGCATCCTCGTCTAGTTCCTATTCTCAAGGGAAACTGTTTCAATTTCTCTCCATTCAGGGTGATGTAGGCAGTTGGCTTTGTATAAATGGCCCTTATTGCATTGAGGAATTGGCAATCTATTCCTAGTTTGCTGAGAGTTTTTAGTGTGAATGGGTGTTGGACTTCATCAAATGCCTTTTCTCCATCAATAGACAAAATCAGGTAATTCTTGTCTTTTGTTAATTGTTTTTCTGACGCTGAACCAGCCTTGCATCCCTGGTATGAATCCAACTTGGTCATGATGGATTATTTTTTGGATATGTTGTTGTGTTCTATTGGCAAGAATTTTGTTGAAGATTTTTGCATCTAGATTCATGAGTGAGCTTGGTCTGTAGTTCTCCTTTTTGTTGGGTCTTTCCCTGGTTTTGGTATCAGGGTTATGCTGGCTTCATAGAATGAGTTTGGGAGAACTCCATCCCTTTCTATACTGTGAAATAGTCTCAGTAGTATTGGAGATAACTCTTCACTAAAAGCTTGGTAGAATTCTGTGGTGAAGCCATCCGGGCCTGGGCTTTTTTTCTTTGGTAGTTATTTTTATGACTTTTTCAATCTTCCTTTGTGATGGGTTGATTAAGTTGTTGTGCTTCACCTTGTAATAATTTTAGTAGGTGATATGAATCAAGAAATTCGTCCATTTTCTCTAGGTTTTCAAACTTGTTAGAGTGCAGTCTTTTATAGTAGTCTGTTAAGATATTTTTGATTTCTGTTGGATGTGTTGTGACAACTCCCCTCTCATTTCTTATTTGGGTTATTTGTTTCCTTTCCTGTTTTTCTTTAGTAAGTTTAGCCAATGATTTGTCAATTTGTTTGATCTTTCTAAAAAAAAACCAGCTTTTGGTCTTTTCAATCTTTCAAGTGTTTTTCTATTCTCTAATTCATTTAGTCCTGCCCCAAACCTTTATGATCTGTTTTTTTATGCTGCCTGCAGGGTTCCTCTGTTGTTCTGTCTCTATTTATTCAAGCTGTAGGGTTAGTTCTTTGATGTGGTTTCTTTCTTCCTTCCAGATGTGTGCATTTATGGCGATAAACTGACCTCTGAGCACTACTTTGGCTGTATCCTATAGGTTGTGGTAGGAAGTGTTTTCATTTTCATTGGAATCCATGAATTTCTTTATTTCACCCTTGATTTCTTCTATAATCCATGTTTTTTGAGCAAGATGTTGTTGAGTTTCCAAGAGTTCTACTTTCTATCTATGTTTTTTCTGCTGTTGATTTCAACTTTTATGTCTTTATGATCTGAGAAGATGCTTTCCATTGATTCAGTAGTATGGATTTTGTTGAGAATTGCATTATGTCCTAACACATGGCCTCTTCTGGAAAATGTTCCATGTGCACTGGAGAAGAAGGTGTAGCTGTCTGCTGATGGATAGGAAGTTCTGTATATGTTGATGAAGTTTCATTGGTTAATTGTGGCAATAAGGTCTTCTGTATCTTTATTGAGCTTTTTTCTAGATAATCTGTCCAATATTGAGAGTGGAGTGTTGAAGTCTCCCACTATTACTGTGGAGTGATCCATCTCCTTTTTGAGTGTAGTCAGTGTTTCTTTGATGTATTTAGGTACTCTAATATTAGGTGCATAAATACTTAATATAGTTAAGTCTTGCTTGTCTACCGAACCTTTCAGCAATAAATAGTGTCCATCCTTGTCCATGCTGGTGCATATTACATTTAAATTGATTTTATCTGCAATTAGAATTGCCACTCCTGCTCTTCTTTGTTCATTGTTAGCTTAGTATATATTCTTCTATCCTTTATTTTTAAGTTTGTTCCTGTCTTTAAGTCTAAGGTGAGTTTCTTGTAGGCAACAAATGAATGGGTCATGTCTTTTGATCCAAGATGTCACTCGATGTCTCTTTACTGGAGTGCAGAACAGAATATTAAGAGCAACACAGAAAACATCAACAACACAAAAATAAAGGCATCAAAATGACAGCACTAAACAAATACTTACCAATGATTACAATGAATGTAAATGGACTGAATGCTCCAATTACTAAAGAGCGAGTTGTCATTGTGGATCAAAAGACATGACCTGTCTATATGTTGCTTACAAGAAATATACCTTAGATGCAAAGATATGAACAAACTGAAAATCAAAGGATGGAAAAATATATAGAAAGACAACAACATCCAAAAAGCAGGAATGGCAATACTAATCTCAGATAGAATTTAATGTAAAATCCACCATTGTGGACAAGTGTGGTCACTCTTTATTGCTGAGAGTTTCAAGACATATGAAAGAGATAACAATATTAGATATTTATGCACCTAATACCAGAGCATTTAAGTACATTGTACTGACAAGGACAACATTGAAAAATGAGATAGATCACTCCACAGTAATAGTTGGAGACTTCAACACTCCACTTTCAGTAATGGACAGATCATCCAGAGAAAAGCTCAGTCAAGATACAAAAGATCTTACTGAAACAATTAACCACTAAACCTCATCAACATATATAGAATTTCTTACCCATCAACGGATACGTACACCTTACTCTCCAATGCACATGGAGCATTTTCCAGAATAGACCATGTGTTATGACATAAAGCAAGTCTCAACAAAATGAAGACAGTTTAATTAAAGGAAAGAAACCCCAGATAAGTAAAGCACTACTGAAGAAGAGGATCACAGTGGGAGGCTTCACATTATTTGACCTCAGAACCTATTATACTGTCACAGTAGTCAAAACAGCCTGGTACTGATATGAAAAGAGACATACAGACCAATGCAACACAGTTGAGAGCCCAGAGATGGCACCATTCTCTTATGAACAGCTGATACTCAACAAAGGCAGTAAAATTGTAAATGGTCAAAAACAATCTCTTTAACAAATGGTGTTGGAAAAATTGGATATCTACCTGCAAAAAAAAAAAAAAACTGAAACAAGACCTTTATCTCACATCTTACACCAAAACTAATTCAAAATGGATCAAAGACCTAAATATCAAACCTAAAGGGATAAAGATTATGCAAGGAAAAAATAGGGTCAACAATGGAAATTCCAGTACATAGCTTAGAGAGACTTCAAAAAGGACAAACAAAACACAATCAACAGATGATAAAGTAGTTAAACAGACACTACTGAGAATCAAACACTTTTGCTCATCCAAAGATTTTATCAAGAGAATTAAAAAACCACCTACAGAATGGGAAAACAATATTTGACAACTACATGTTGGACCAACATCTGAACTCCATAATCTACAAGGTACTGCAAAATACCAACAAGAAAAGGTAAATAACCCAATTAAGCAATAGACAAGGGAGGTGAACAGACACTTCACCAAAGAGGACGTCCAGGCAGCCAAAAGACGTGTGAGGAAATGTTCACAATCATTAGCTATCAGAGAAATCCAAATGAAAACTACAGTGAGATACCATCTCTCCCCAACAAGGTTGGCCATAAGCCAAAAAAAACCACACAAAGCAACAAATGCTTGAAAGGCTGTGGAGAGATTAGAAGTCTTCTCCACTGCTGGTGGGATTGCAAAGTGGTACAACCTCTTTGGAAAGCAATTTGATGTTTCCTTAAAAAGCTAGAAACAGGTATACCATTTGATCCAGTAATCCCACTGCTTGGACTATATCCTACAAAAACAAAGGCTGTAACACGAACAGATACATGTACATGAATGTTTATTGCAGCACAGTCTACAACAGCAAAATAATGGAATCCACCGGAATATCCATCAACAGATGAATGGATAAACAAACCATGGTACACACACTCAATGGAACACTATGCAGCGATAAAGAACAATGATGATTTTAGGAATCATCTCATAACCTGGTTTCAACTGGAAGACATTATGCTGAGTGCAATCAGTCAGTGGCAAAAGGACAAATATTGTATGAGACCCCTGCTATAAAGACTTAAAAAGAGACTTATGTACAGAAGAAAAGATTCTTTGATGGCTACAAATGTGGGGAGGGAGGGAGAGGGTTGGTCATAGGATAGATAGTTTATAAAAATTTGATAGGTGAAAGCAGTGACAGCACACGGTAGAAAGCAGATCAACTTAAGTGGACTTCACCATAAACTGAAAGCTCTTCTAATCTCAACCCAGTATTGCAAGGATAGAGTAGCAGGCGAGGAGTATGGAGAACATGCTCTTGGGGGACATTGAGGTCAACTGGCATAACTATTGCTAAGTGATGTCTGGGGTCTAAAAACTAGCAAGCTGCCATCTGAGGTACACCAAATACTCCCAGCTCATCCAAAAGAGATGATAACTGAGAACAGCAAAGACATGATCAAAAAGAGCTCAGGGGACAGAAGGACCTGTGTGAATGTAAGACTGTATCAACATGTGATCAGATGGTGCCCAGCCACCACCAAAGACAGCTACAATGGGGCACACAATGCAAAGTCCCTGTGGTAACATGAGAAAAAGAGGGATGTAGCTTCGGAACTCTACTATAAAACCACAACTGATGATCGGATGGCCTGGAGGATCCCCTGGGAGCATGGCTCCTAGGCCTGCTGCTGCCCCGGGCCAGAACACACTACTGAGCTCATCTCTTTGGACAAAAACGGACTGGACTCAGGGACACATTGTGACCATACGGTGTGTGTACTTTATGGTTGTGTGTATTTGTAGGATATTGTCCTACTGGTCTCTCTAGATAAGATAGGAGGGTGGAGAGGAGGAGACAGGAGCTTGTTAGCTGATATGACAAATATAGAATGAAAATGAGGAGTATGTTGTCACTTGGCAAGGGAAGCAGAAGGAGCTGCAGACAGGAAGTCACGTAAAATTAATTTGGATTGTATACTTTCACTTAATCACAATCAAAGAAAAAAGAAAAAGAAAAATCCTCACAACTGGTCCAGTTAGCAATATCATCATGTAGACACCCACAGATCCATTCCCACTGGGCTCTTCCCTCAGCCCTGCCATAGGCAGTACTGGTCCATACCGTGCCCAAGTGAGCATGTGCTGAGACTAGTTTTGCTTCTCAAGAGAACCCAGCCTAAGACGTTTCCCTTTTGCTGTATCGTGATCTTGCATTCTCTGCTTCAAAGTCACCTGATGGTCTATCACAGAGAAGAGATTCTTATCTTTTCTGACTGTTCTCTTTACCTGCAACAAGGTCATGCATTCCTCATATAAACAGAAAGAACTGAGATTGTCAAGGATTTCATTTTACTTGGGTCTGCAATCAATGCCCACAGAAGCAGCAGTCAAGAAATCAAAAGACATACTGCATTGGGGAAATGTGCTGCAAAAGACCTCTTTCAAGGATTGAAAGATAAAGATGTCACCTTGAAGACCAAAGTCCACCTGACCCAAGCCATGGTATTCTCAGTCACATCAGATACATGCAAAAGCTGGACAATGAGCAAAGAATACACAAGAAGAATTGGTGTCTTTGAGTTGTGGTGTTGGAGAAAAATACTGAACATACCGTGGGTTGCCAAAAGAACAAATGGATCTGTTCTAGAAGAAGTATAACCAGAGCACTCCTTAGAAGCAAAGATGGCAAGAGTGTGTCTTATATACCTTGGACATGTTGTCAGGAAGGATCAGTCCCTGGACATCATGATTGGTACGGTGGAGGGTCAGCCAAAAATAGGAAGACCCTTCATGAGATAGACTGACACAGTGGCCAGGACAATAGGCTTAAGCATAAAGATGACTGTGGACATGGGACAAGACAGGGCAGTATTTTGTTCTGTTGTGCATAGGGCCACCATGAGCAGGAACAGACTTGACAGCACCTAACAACAACATCCATCATCTACAGGAAAATCTCTTCAAAGAGGCCTCTAAAAGTCTTTTTACCTGTTCAAAGCTTTCCTGTCTCTCTTCATTACTTACCAAGAATACAGATGCTGTTAACGCCTGGGCCCACACTGCCCAATTCCCCTAAATTCTCCTGCAGCCATGGGATGCAGTTCCCAGGATATTCATAGTGTCCTGTACCTCTCCTCTCCTCTCCCTGAGAATTTTCTCCAGTATCATGGGGCCTCTACAAAAGTATAACCCAGAACTAGGGAAAAATATATATCTTGGGGTATATATTCAACCAGTGGAGGTTGGGAGTCACAGGGTAAATGGCTTGGCCTTCTCATCACCAGTGGATCTATTCAAAAGTACATTTCTTATAGTTCCTCAGGAGACAAGCATGATTACACTCCCTTCACCGAAGCTGTGAACTCTCAATATAGACACCTCATTGGTATCTCTCTCTCGCCTGACTCACTTTTCCTGCTTTTTCACCTGTGCTTCTGGAGAGCAACTCTCCAATAACCTATCTGAACCCCAAAAAACACTGAACAAAATCTACATTCCTTGGCCTATCACACAAAGTACTCCACAACTTGATTCTAACCTATCTTCCCAGTCTGTGCTATCTACTCCTTACACATATTTCACCTTCTGGTCTAACTTGTTCTCAAACTATCTCACCCAAGTGTAATCACTACACATTTTCATTTACTTGCTGAGTAAATGAAACTGCTATGGCTGGCTGAGACCAATGAGCTTCACTCTGTAGGGTGGACAAGCCCAGCTTTCCCTAAAGGAAGGATGGTGAATAGACTGTGGTCTTATAAGCAAAATAAAGTGAATGGTAACTGATGAACAGACAGACAATAGTCTGTGCCACAAGCAGATAGCAGGAAGATAAAACAGAAGCAAAATAGACTGTCATCAAATTCAACACAGATTCTGGAAGCATATTGGTGAGCTTAGGGAAGTAAACCGGTACACATACCAGTAATGATGCTTGGTAGACACTGACAGATCCATTCCCACTCAGCTCTTCCCTCAGCCCTGCCACAGGCAGTACTGGTCCATACCATGCCCAAGTGAGCATGTGTTGAGACTAACTTTGCTTCGCAAGAAAAACCAGCCTAAGACATTTCCCTTTTGCTGTATTGTGACCTTGCATTTTCTGCTTCAAAGTCACCTGATGGCCTATCACAGAGAAGAGATTCTTACCTTTTCTGGCTGCTCTCTTTACCTGCAACAAGGACATTTGTTCCCCATATAAATAGGAAACCATAGGACTTTGACAGAAAGGACCTGGCAAATTACATGACTGCTCTCATGACCCCTTGCTTGCACACATGGAGAAGCACTGATATCTAAGCTTATGATGTACAACATGCATACCATTTACCAAGAATTAGATTGGTCCAGAACCTGGAATGTGTTAGCAACTCGGTGACCATTTGTCAGATCAATTCTACAATCCTTGGATTCAGTAGGAAGATAAATTCAGAAAATCCAAGAATGGTGTAATGGTTAAGATTGTGTGTCATCTTGGCCGGGCCATGTTTCTCAGTGGTTTGGCAGTTATGATATACTTTGACATTTTTTAATGATGTAGTCACCTCCATGATGAGATCTCATATAAGCAGCCGATCAGTCAAAAGACAGTTTCATTGAGTGAGTGAGTGGCCTGCATCCAGTGTATGTGAACTTTCTGGCAAAGCTTACTGGCTTTGGCTGCGCTATGGATTCTGCATCTGGTTCATCAATATACGATCTCTGGTTCTTGGGACCTGAGCCAGTAGCTTTGCCTTCTTACTTGCTAATCTTGCAGTCATCAATCTTTGCAGCCTGTGAGCTAGCAGCCTCTCATCTGAGCTGTGGATCTTGGGGAAAAGACCACATTCAACTAATGGAATTTGGGAGTCGCAGGTTTTCTTCAGCCCCTGTAGCTAATGAATCATGAAAACCCTCCAGCATATACACGAGGTCCAACAATGAAGTCTACAAACTTCATTGCTCTAAGTGCTACTGCTCACCGCTGAATATCACTATGGTCACCTTCAAAGTACTCCCTTCGGGAAGCTATGCAGAAATGCCAGTGCCTAGTCTGCCCTTCAAAGCAGTTTTGGAGTTCTGTCGAATGGCCATGGCATCCGGTGGCACAGTGGCAAGTTCACGAACTTAGTTGGATGGTTATCTGTGAGGTAGTTTTGAGCCAGTAAACAAATAACTGTGTTGGAACACCCTCCCTACTCACCTGATCTGGCCTCCGATGACGTTTTTCTTTACCCGAAGATAAAGGAAATACTGAAAGGAGGACATTTCGATGACATTCAGGACATCAAATATAGTACAGTGACAGCTTTGATGGCCATTCCAGAAAGAGAGTTACAAAATTGCTTTGAAGGGTGGACTAGGCACTGGTATTAGTGCATAGGTTATCAAGGGGAGTGCATAAAAGGTGACTGTAGAGATACTCAGCAATGAGGTATGTAGCACTTTCTGTAGGATGAGTTCACAGACTTATTGGCAGTCTCGTATATGTATTTCATTGTTTTTGCATATCTGGAGAACTTGGTCTAGGACAAATGGAGAAAAGTGTTCGGTAATTACATGGTGAATGAACACAGAGACACTCTGTGGTCTCTGGGAACAGGCTGCCTGAGTTTGAATCCTGACTGTCTAATTTGGTGCTCTCTGACTTTAGGCAAATCTTGTAACATCTCTGTGCCTCCATTTATTCATCTATAAAATGGAGATGGCAATTCTCAAAATGTAAAAACATTTATTGACTCATCTTACTTATGAAGTAGTGAAAGAACTTGCGAAATGTTATAGCTAGTTAAAAACCATCTGAGAGGCTAAGATTTTTATCGGGAATTTAACCAAGATATATTAGACTAAATTGCTGAGCTACAAACAATGTGGGTAATGACCAATATTTCATAAGTCATTGCCATTTTCTCTTCCACAGTTATTTGTGAAACTGTGAGACCAACCAGTCTTCAATTTAGTAAGTGAATTCCGAATGTCTGGGAACTTTGAGTTACAGTAAGGAATGAAGCCTACACAGAATATTTTTTGAAAAAATCACCAGGAGGCTTTCATGCCATGTGATATTAAAAGGACATGTGCCCTACCTTTTCCTCTTTATTCAAAGTTTTACATATTTATTTGGACAATTTTTTGTGTTAAATGAGTTAATTCATATGTAACCTGTGGAACAATTACTGGAACTAACCTATTGGCCACCATAGATCTGGCCATTCCATGCACAGCAGAACAAAACATTGCCTGGTTTTGCACCATCCTTGTGATCTGCTGTAGATCAGACCATCGTGACCCACATGGTTTTTACTGGCTGATTTTCAGAAGTCAATTGCCAGGTCTTTCTTCTTGTTCTTAGTCAGATAGCTTTGCTGAAGCATCGTAGCAATGCACAAGCCACCAATGACAGGTGGTGGCTGCCAATGAGGTGCATTAGCCAGAAATTTAACCCTGTTCTCCCACACAGAAGGCAAGAATTCTTTCACTAAACCACCCCTACATTCTTGGGACTTACTTAGTAAATACTACTAAAGTTATTCAGACCACAAACTTACCCAGATAAGTCAGCCTCGCTTAGTAATGCCCAGGAAAGGATTAATACAAAACTCAGAAATGCCATTACAAGCAGCCCTGTCCTCACTTCCCCACCCAGGGGAGAGAAACTACTGTGAAACCAGGAAGGGCTAATGGCATGATCAGCTGTAAGTAGCAATGTTAACAGCATTGTTGGATGCCATTTCTCTTCTCAGAAGGAGGAGGTTGGCACATAATGGAGCATTAGTGCACACAAGGAGCGTGAGAAAGCTGGAGAGAATCCAAGTGTGGAGCACCCCCTGACTCATAGCCAAATGGCCATCAAATCTGAGACATCACCTGAACCACTCTCTTCATCGCCATCCTGTTTGATGTCTCTTGCCCAGGATGTTGGACATGGTTTTTCACGGAGCTCCCTACCTCCTGTGTTTCCTCCGACCTCCCATTCATCTTCCATATAGCCACAAGAAACCTCTGCTGACACCGTAGATCCAGTCATGCCACTTTCCTGTACCCAAACCTCATCAATTACCTATTCCCTACACAGCTAGTCTCAACAGGCCACTCTTGCCTCCTCGTCTGTGGGTCACTCTGTGGCCTCAGCTTTCACCCCCCTGAACCACCGGTCACCCTACCACCACTGTGTGCCCCGTTAAGGGACTTCCTTCTGCTCCCATCCACTGCCACTTTCTTCTCTAGAACCCAGCCTCACCCTCCAGAACTTACTCCAGGGTAACTCCTACTGTGGGCTTTTCCCTAAGGCCCACATGACAGCCAGTTCACCTCATCTCTGCCCCCACAGCTCTGTTCATACCAGTAGCAGGAGTTCCCCGCCTCAGCGCACTCCACTCATTTAGAGGAGTCAGCATCGATTTTTTACCTTAGGATGGTGCTGCTTTAGAGGACAGGGACTGAGTTTCACTGATCCTCCTATTTTCAGTCTTTAGCCCTGTGCTTAGGAGCTTCTGAGTGGTGCAAATGGCTGAACACTTGGCTGTCAACCTAAAGGTGCAGATCCAGATCCACTCAGAGGCACCTCAAAAGAAAACCTAGTGATCTATTTCGGAAAAATCACTCATTAAAAAAAACAGTGGAACACATGGAGTCACATGACACACATGGAGTCACCATGAGTCTGAATCCATTGCACAGCAAGCAGTATCGTATATGGTATAATAGCATATACTACAAAGAATTTTATTGTCAAATACATTCTCCGTGTATTTAAGCTCCTACATCAACCAGTTTTCCACATTTTTGGCTTCAGTGCCTCACTTTGAACATAGAACCAGTATGCTAACCACCACCCCGTTCTCACTTGCCAAGCCAGCCAAGTGCCGTCGAGTCGGAGATTGAAATTATATCACCTTTTAAGGGGCTGGGAAGAGAAACTGAAAAGGGGGAAATACTTTCACAGAGGAAAATCGTGTAAAGAACCATGGCTTAGGATTCTTAGACGTGAAAATGATACACCGGAAAGTCCAGCGCCCAGGATGACAAGGAATGTTAGGCTAACACTTGCAGTGTGCTCCCACTGGGAGAGGTCCGAGGGGGCTGTATTTCAGCTGCTTCATCAGGCTTCGCGCCGAGGGCGGCAGCACGGAACGAGCAGAAGCCGCGTCGGCTGCGGGGTTCACTGCTGCCCTCGGCCTGCCCTCTGAGGGACGGTGGAGGGGCACTGTGGCCACCGCGCCCTGTGGCCAACCGCAAACCGGCAAGGAGTGCGTGGGCTGAAGCGGAGACTAGCTACTCAGGATGGTGCAGCACAATAAGGTTTCTTGTTTCTTTGTACGTCTATGCACGAATGGTTTTCATTTTGGAAAACGTTCATCTGGACTGTCGTTGGAGTGACGAACAGCCAGCCCCTGGTGCCAACGTGACAACAAACATCCAGAGGAGCATCTGCTTTTCTTAAAATGTTGCCTAAAGCTCAGCCTATTGGGTGGCTGTGCGTCATGCGTGCGTGTTAACAGTTTACTGTTTGAGGTGGAGCCTCGGAAGGACACACGCGGTCTAACGGAGTCAGTTACGTCTTCAGCTTCAGGACTTCTTCTTTGTTGTTGTTTTCTTCTCGCTTCTCAGCAACCCCATTTAGCCTCTCAGTACCCCAGTACCACCATCTGGAAAATCAGATCCAGTGCAGTATAAGCACCTGGTATTGATGTAGCCCCTTCTCTAAGAAGGAATCCGTGGGTGATGTAAATGGCTCAATCTTGGCTACTAACCAAAAAGTTGGAGGTTCGAGTCTACCCAGAGGTGCCTTGGAAGAAAGGCCTGATGGTTCCCATCTGAGATATCAACCACTGAAAACTATGGAGTGCAGTTCTACTCGGCACGCGTGAAGTCACCGTGGTCAGAGTTCGCTTGATGGCAATCGATTTAAGTTTTTGTTTTCTTTAAGAAGGCACATCTAAGATAAACTGAACTTGATGTAGCAGAATGCAACCAAACCTGCTGCTGTCAATTCCCACTCACTGCAACTCTATAGGACAGAGTAGAACTGCCCCCACGAGTTTCCAAGAAGTGCCTGATGGATTTGAACTGCTGATCTTTTGGTTAGCAGACATAGCACTTGAGCACTATACCACTAGGGTAAAAAATACCTCATTGCCATCAAGTCAATTCTGACTCATAGTGGCCCTATCGGACAGAGCAGAACTGCCTCTAGAGGTTTCTGATGACTCGGTTCTAAGTCAGTTCTGATGTAATTAAAATGTTTCATTTTTTTGTTTGTTTGTTTTGTTTTCATTGTTACTGTTGTTTATTATAAGTATCTATAAATCTGATCTTTATTTGTCTTTGGGAGTTAGAAACATTATATATAAACTTGCAGACATATTTTAATAAAACATATATACATAAAAAATACATGAATTATAAATATTTTCTCTGATAATAAAGAAGAGTTAGAAAACATTGACATTTTGTTATTGAAGTAATAACTTGTGGAAAGTTCTGGGTCATCCAGTTTAATCCTGGGAATGGGGATGGCATTTCTAGTCTGTATGGTTCTTTTCTCTATTTCTCTATATATTTCGAGGTAACATCACAGTTTCTCAAATCTGCCTATCTGTTTTAGGGAAGTGATCAGCATTTGAGTCTATGTTTTCAAGTCACTGAAGCCCCTGATTTAGTTTAGAAAACTAAATCTATACAGCAGTATTTTCAGTAGTGTTTAAGTCAACCAGTACTGCTGTAACAGAAATACCACAGAGTGGATGGCTTTAACAAAGGAAGATTTATTCTTACACAGTCCAGTAGACTACCCGTTCAAATTCAGGATGTCTACTCCAGGGGAAGGCTTTCCCCCTTGTCGGCTCTGGAGGAAAGTCCTTATGTTGCATCAGTCTTTGTCCAGGGAGCATCTTGGCACGGGAACCTCAGGTCTGAAGGATGTGTTCTCCTCCGGTGCTGCTTTCTTGGTGGTGTGACGTTCCTAGCTCTCTGCTTGCTTCGGTTTCCTTTTATCTCTTGTAAGATGAAAGGATTAAGGGTGGTGCAAGCCACACTCCATGGAAACTCCCTTTACAGTGGAACAGGGAGTTGATCTTATAAAGGGTTTTACAGTCCCACCCTAATCCTTTAACATACAGCACAGGAAAATCACAAAATGGAGGACGGTCATAAAATATTGGGAATCATGGTCCAGCTACATGGCTACACACATTTTTGGGGGGACATAATTCAATCTCTGACAAACAGTAAATCATAAAACCGGACATCTGTAACATTTGAGAATTATAGCATCTTTGAATTATGTGCTGCAACATTGCATGTAATGCATATTACTAATGTTAAGATGTACAAAAAATAGAAGACAAGCAGTTGTAACTGCTGCTCCTTGTAACTAAAAGACGTGATAAGTCAAGGACTACCTGTATTTCAATCTAAATATGTTAAAATGCTAACCAGAAAATTGCAACATGTCAGAACTAAATATCAAGCATTTCTGCAAGTCTTTGTGTCCCAGAGTTATCCACTCACATGCCTATGTGTGTGCCCGTTACCATCAATGTCTCTTCTTTTGTTGAAGAAAATGACAAGATCTAAAGAGGGGAAGGAGCGGGCGGTGTGTGGGAAGGAAGTTTGCTTCTCTTGTTTCAGATTCCTTCATATTCTTTTCATGATAAAATGTGAACTTTGAGGTTCCTTCTTAGGCCTTTTAGGGTCTCTTGTGAAAGCAAACAAGGGTCCTTGTTTAAGGTGACCCCTGAGACTTTTTCTTGTTACCCTTGAGGTATTTGTCATAGAGTCTGACCAACATCCTTACTGAGAGGCGGCTCTGAGAATTCTGGGTCACACATTAGCGGGGAGGAAGCACACTTGAGGTAAATGCTGACTAGCAGGGACGGTGGGTGGTCAGGCCATGGTAGTTAGGCTAAGTGGACAGGGGGTGTGGACAGTTGCTAGCTAGGGTAGGAAGAAAATTCTGTTCCTCCTGGCTGTTTGACCCTATGAGCTATATCCTATCATCAATGCCGTTTTAAGATGAGGCAATGGAACCCAGAGGGGCCATCTGTAGAGATTAGCCACCAGTGCTGTTTCCTGACTCCACTGAATTCTGGAATATTCCACCGAGCTTTTTTGCTTAGAGAGAAGCACCCTCTCCTTCAGTTAAAAATAAAATAAAATAAAAAGTTAAGTATATTAATGATCAAGTTGAATAAACTCATCTGGACTGTGTCCAGCAAAAAGTAAGCAAGATGGTAGAGGAGATGGGCGTGGCTACACGTTATTGAAGCTGAAGTGGTGGGGGAAGTGAGAAACAGGCAGAGGGTAAACACAGAGTCAAGGGAGATTTTGCCTTGCAGTTTCAGTGGTCAAAACCAAAAACCAAACCCTCTGCCAACGAATTGACTCCGACTCATAGCAGAAGCCATCATAAATATACCCAGTCTGTGGTTTCAATAATCTCTTTAGGTTTCAGGAGAGAGTAGTGCTACATAGATGCCATCCTGGGCCTGGCGGGCCCTTTTCTGAGCAGTTTCCAGGGCTAGGCAGGGCTCTGTGCCCACCCAGCACCCATAAGCTTTTTCCCATTCACCAATCCAACATCCATGCAGTGTTCCCGACACACTCTGTGGCCTCACAGAGGAGCTCACTCTGTAAGATTCAAAGAATATGAGGTAGGACTAGGGCCTCCAGGAGCTACAGTTGGGCTAGAGAAGCACATCTGGGAAGTAGATAGGACAGGCCAGAGCAGGGGACATGTGTGTGTCACGGGTATATGCACTTACTCTCAACCACTCTAAGAACCACTCTCATTTAGGAATGTCACAAGGAACTCGTTGTAAAAACAGTGGAATCGCCCCTGCCTTGCCTGCTGGGCTGCTACAGGGGTAGGTCCATGTTTTACAGTACCTGAAAGTTGTACAGTGGAAGACCCTTTTTAAGGAAAAAAATACATATATACATGTACATGATTTGGTATGAAAATATTTATTTAAAAAGAGACAAGAACCCATCACAGATGTCAATTTTAAGGATCTGACAAATACCAAAACATCACAGAATTCTGCTTGTATGATTTTTTTTTCCCCCTTGAGATACAAACTGAACTTTATGTAGAAAGAAGTTAATTACAGGATTATTTGTAATACGGAAAAACTGGAAGCAACCCAAACAGCTGATAGTATGGGAAGCATGAGACTAATGAAGAAGTTAAGGAACATCTAAACGGTACTAGCCAGCAGCCACTAATAAGTGGGGCTCCTGCTGTCTACTCAGGAACATGGGGTGGTGCTCACCACATAATGCTGAGTGACAACAGGGTGCAGACTTGCAAATGGTGTGTCAACGTCACCCTAATTTCATCTTAAAGTATATATTTTTTAAAAGAATATTAGGGAATATACCAGAATGCTAGAGTAGTTAGCTCTGGGGGAGAATACGAAGTTAGAGCTGACTTTTATCCCATCTCTACACTTTTCCATGCTTTCTCTATTGTCGACAAGGAGAAACTATTATAATCATAAAGAGGTATTTCTTAAGTAGGAAATCAGAATTTAACATATCAGTTGGGGGAGGGGCAGTATGGAATTCATTTTGAAGTGTCACTAAGCTGTTCAATGGCCTCTTTAAAACCTGTTGCCGTAGATTTGATTCCAACTCACAGCAACCCTACAGGACAGGGTAGACCTGCCCCACAGGGTTTTCAAGGCTGCAGTCTTTATGGAAGCAGACTGCCACAATTTTGTCCTGTGGGTTAGCTGGTGGGTTCTAACCACCCACATTTTGGTTAACAGCCAAGCATTTAACCACTGTACCACCAGTCTCATTTTGAAATATTATTTAGCCATTAAATGTTCATGTTAAGTAAGGCATAAAGATCTGAATACAGGCCCCATAAAGATTTTAATACAGTCTGGGAAAAAGTACAGCTGTATCTCTTCCTTTCTTCTAGCAACAATACTTCTATTAATGCAACCTCAGGTCACTCTGAGTGTTAATGTACTTCTGTCATACTGTCAGCTCCACACTGTGACTTTCTAAATCTTACGTATCCACCATCTAGCCCTTTTTGGATATGTACATTTCTTGAGATAAACTGAACTGTGAGCATCGCTTTTGCTGTGTCCCGTAGGTTGTGGTAGAACGTGGTTTCATTTTCATTTGACTCTATGAATTTCTTTAGTCCTTCCTTGATTTCTTCTGTAACCCAGATGTTTTTGAGAAAGGTGTTGCTCATGTGTTTGATGTTTCACCTTTGCTTTTTGTGATATTGATTTCGACTTTTATGGCTTTGTACTCTGAAAAAATGCTTTGCAGTATTTTGATATGGCCTAGTATATGGTCTATTCTGGAGAATGTTCCACGTGCATTGGAAAAGAAAGTATACTTGTCTGTTCAGTGGAGTGTTCTGTATATGTCTACGAGGGTGAGTTGGTTAATTGCAGCATTTAGATATTCTGTGTCTTTATTAGGAAACCCTGGTGGTATAGTGGTTAAGCGATGAATATTCTATTCTTCACCAAAAGTGTTGTGTTGAAGTCTCCCACTATTATTATGGAGCTGTATATCTCACTTTTCAATGTTTTTAGAGTTCATTTGATGTATTTAAAAGCTCTGTCATTTGGGTGAATAACTATTTAATGCAGGTAAGTCCTCTGATGTATTGACCTGATGTATATAATGCCATTCCTTGTGTACTATGGTGGATTTTATTTTCAAGTCTATATTATCTGAAATTAATATTGTCACTCCCGTCCTTTTTTTAGTGTTGTTAGCTTGGTATTTATTTTTCCATCCTTTGAGTTTCAGTTTGTTTGTATCTTTAAGTCTAAGGTACGTTTCTCGTGAGCAGCATATAGACGGATCATGGTTTTTTAATCCATTCTGCTACTCTTTGTCTATAGGTGCATTTACATTCAATGTAATTATTGATACACATGAGTTTAGTGCTGTCATTTTGGAGCCATTTTGTGTGTTGTTAACAGTTTCTTTGTCCAAGTTAGTTTTCTGTGCTGGGTTGTTTTTATTCATGGCTTTTCTTTTAATCCTTTTCCTTATTTTTGGCTTTTATATTTGCTGAGACTTCTTGATTTTGTTTCTTATTTTGATGTGTAGGGTAATTGATTTCTCTTGTGATTACTTTAACACTTACCGCTAATGTTCTAAGTTTATATCAGTCTTTAATTTCTTTGTTTTACCTTGACTTCCTCTCCATCTGAAGGATCTATAAATACGGTAATTAGTCTGTCTTTCTGGTATAGCGTTGTCATCATTTACATACTGAGATCCGTTTATTATTAGTGTTTTAACTTTGATTTATTTTTGTGGTTTCCCTATCTATATTGATATCTGGATGCTCTGTCCTGCAGTGTGTCCTTCAGTATATATCTCATGTTATTGATTTTCTAATCAAAGAAATTCCTTCATTGTTTCCTATAGTTTTAGCTTCTTTTTTTGCAAATTCTCTAAACTTCTGTTTATTTGGGAATGTCCTAATTTTGTGTTATTTGACAGAAAATTTTGCTGGATATGTAATTCTTGGTTGGCAGTTTCTTTCTTCAAGGTTTTGTGTATGTCATCCCACTGCCTTCTTACCAGCATGGTTTCCTGTGAGTAACCTCAGCTTGGTCTTATTAATCCTTCTTTGTACATTATTTTTTGTTTAAGCCTAGCTGCCTTTAGAAGATTCTTCTTCTATTTAGTTTTAATAAGTTTGATTTTAATATGTCTTAATGTCTTTCTTTTGGGATCTACCTTGTGTAGAGTTTGATGAGCATCTTGGATAGATATCTCTTCATCTTTCGTGATATCAGGGAAGTTTTCTGTCAGCATATCTTCAACAATTCTTGCTGTATATTCTGCTATCCCCTTCCTGTTCTGGTACTCCAATTATACCTAAATTATTCCACTTGTTAGAGAACCACATAAAAAAGTGACTCTTCACTTTTTTAAATTCTTCTTTTTATTGTGATTAAGTATAAGTGTACAATTCAAATCAATTTTGCATTTCTGCCTATCTGAAGCTCCTTTTGTCTTTGTTGCCTGGGGACAGCATACTCCTCCTTTTCATTCTATACTTCTAGTACCCTCTTTACAAGCTCCTGTCCCCTCCACTCTACCCTCTTCTCTGCCAGCTAGAAAGAGACCAGTAGGACAACCTCCTATAAATGCATAGAACCATAAAGTATACACATAGTATGGTCACATTGTATCCCCAATTCTACTCCATTTTTGTCTGAACAGTTGACCTCAGCAGTGTGTTCTGGTCAGGGGCAGCAGGAGATCTAGGGGCCATCCTCCCAGGGGGCAGAGGATCCTCCAGGCTGTCAGACCATCAATTGTGGTCTTTTAGTAGAGTTCTTTAGCTGCACCCCTCTTTTTCTTGTGTTGCCACAAGGACTCTACGTTGTGTGCCCATCACAGCTGTCTTTGGTTGTGGCCAGGCACCATCTACTTCCTCTGATCCCATATTGATACAGTATCCCATTCACATGGGTTCTTCTGTCTCCTGAGCTCTTTTTTCCTTGTGTCTTTTTTGTTCTCATCATCATCTGTAAAAATATGGAACACTTCATGAATTTGCATGTCATCTTTGTGCAGGGCCATGCTAATCTTCTCTGTATTGTTCCAATTTTAGTAAATGTGCTGCCAAAGCGAGCACTGAAATTCTCTTATCTGATTTTTGCTAATACATGCTGGCATCAGTTGCTTCATCTTCAGTCTCACTAATTCTGCATTCTATTGCCTGAATCCTGTCACTCTGACTTTCTGTTGAATTGTCTAATTCTGTAATTTTATTGTTAGTGTGACGAATCTCAAATCATTGTTGCTGAAATATTTCTTGCAGTCTGTTTAATTTCTCATCATGTTCTGCTACACTTTGCCCAATCTCTTTCATGATGTTTTGAAGAGCTCTAAGTATTACTCTTTTGTATTCCACCTCTGATAAATTGAAGGAAGTGTTCTTCATCTGGAAAATTTTTTGATTCTTTGTTTTAGGAGCTTTCTGAACATTGATATCTGATGTTATTGCTTTTCTAATTGAAAAATTTCCTTCAGTACCTCTCTAAATGATTTGAAATTGGTTGTTGTCCTCAAGCCATCAAAAAATTGTAATTCATTTATGTTTGGTTATTATGTTCTAATGTGTGTGTGTGTGTGTGTGAGTATACTGTATTTTTACTTAGTTGTTGAGTGCCAAAATAGCCTGGTCATTTCAGCTAGTTTGATTATTTGAGCCTTAGAAATCCCAGCACCTTGTCACCAAGTAGATATAGCTGTGAGCATGCTGAGAAAAGTAGGGGGAGTTCCCAGCTTAGGGGAATTGGTGGACTTTTTTTATCCACTCCCTCTCCCACGTTTCCCTCTCCAAATCCAGGAAAATAGTTCATGGCACATGTAAGTTGCCCCATTTCTGGCGTAGGCAGAAGGTCAGAGTTTCGTTCTTGGTGCAAAGCAGAGAAGGGAATGGAAACAGAAAGAAATCAGCAAATAAGAAAGATTTAAATCTGCAAGAGTTTGCAAGCACTTAGCTTATGATGCACAAGTGAAATTCATCTGTAGTTCTGTAGCTGTGACCATCTGAAGCTGAGCTTCCCTACTGAGAAAAACGTGTTCTGCTTACCACCCAGCAGCTCTGTTCACCCCTTGCCACCACACCACGGCTCCACTTGGCTGGAAAAAGCAGGTTTCTCTGTGGGGTGAAGATTTAATTCTGGCTTTTATAGTTGCTTCTAGACCTGCTGTCCCCTCTGTCACCCAGCCTGGTCTCTCAGCTTTCCCCTGATATTCATGGCTCCTAAAATGTCCTATTTAATCTGTCCAGTTGTTTTTCTAGTTCTCTGTTGTTAGTGGAATCTAAGGATGTAGTGGCTGCTCTGCATCTTAGCCCTATCTCTCTCTGCCTATATATTTCAAAACATATTTTTATTATATATTTTTATTCATTCATATGTTTTTCCTTTTTTTAGCTTCTCTTTGATCACCTCTTCTCTGGGTATTACAAACAGTTAGCACACTCAGATCCCAACTAAAATACAGGCAGTTTGAATCTACCCAGAGATGCCTTGGAAGAAAACTCTGGTAATCTACTTCTGAAAAACCAGCCATTGAAAATGCTATGGAGTGCAGTTCTATTCTGACATACATGAGGTCACCATGAGTTGGAGTCAATTAGACAGTAACTGATTTGGTTTCCTATGACTATGGTATTATAACAAAATTCTATTTGTAGCGAATAGAAAGTTATTTTTTTTTAATTTTTAATTAACATGACTGAGTGAAAATGTACATTCATGCACAAATTTACATGCCCACCTATATGCAGCTTCCACTGCTCTCCCTGTCCGGTGACTGCACACTATTCCTCTCCGCTCCATACATGTCTCATCCTCCCAACAGCCTCCTTTCCCCTCCTCTCCATCCACTCCACTTCCTCCAGCCAGAGGTCAGCAAGATGATATCCCATAGTTGTACAGAACCATAAAGTGCTTCCAATATATGGCCACTCTGCATTGCCAAGTCCAATCCAAGAATAGAAAGTTAATTTGGTCTTTCTTTTCAAGCTAAAATCTTTCAGGCTCACAACTTCTTATTGGCAATATTTTACACATTTTAAGGATTATTGTGAAATTTGGGAAAAACCTCATGAAGTTGCTTTTATAGATGAACTGTAGGGCTAAAGAGCATTTTACACTTTCTTTTATTATGACTAATCCTAGATATTCTTTTAATTTATAGTACTCAGTCATCCACACATCATATATCCTGCCATAATGGTGAATATAAATTTCCTGGTGTTTTTTTATCAATTTCAATAATTTGTGTCAAATCACAAAGAAATTAAGTTTTCCACAATGCATTAAATAATTTGCTCTTCTTTGTTGATTATTGAATAATCTCAGAACCTACTCATTCTGTTTCAAGTTCATTCTGGAAGATATTTTCTACACAGAAAATATAATAGACAAAAAGCTGCACAGAGAAGTAACTATGACAACACAACTATACCTCACTAATTCAAACTAAATGCATTTCCAAGGCAACTTCCCTTTAGTTACTCCCCAAAATGTCCACAGCCACTCTAGCACCATTCATCACAAGGAGAGGTATGATGGATGGGAATACAACTCAGAAGGAGAAACAGTCTTAACTGATGACAGTTTAAAATGTCATTCTTTTCCAAATTTTAATAAAAAAAGACCTGGCAATAGCCAGGCAAATCATGAAATGAGGAAAAAAGTACATCTTGATACCTTCCTGCCTTCTTCCCCTTGGGCCATTTCTTCTTTTCACCATTTCCCTTGCTTCTCTACCCAGTTCCAATCCACAAACTGGTCAACTAAGTATAACTAAAATATAAGTCCTTTGGCTCTCAGATCAAAAGTCACTTTTTTAAAAGTCCTTCCTTAGCAACCTATTTAAATTAGCCCTTTCTCCCTGCTCACTTTTTTATATCACTTGGATTTTAAACTTGTCATAAGTATTTGAAACAATCTGGCTTATTTGCTTATTTGTGGTTTCCCCACAAAGCATCTGGCTGTGACATTGGATGTGCAGTCAGACGAAAGGCACAAACTCACATTGCATGCCTGTCCATGCTTCCAGGCCTCTGCACTGCAGCCTTGCATGTGCAGACTCACTCTGGCAGCCAACAAACACAGCTTAGCGATAAATAGGAAAAGAGTAGAAATGTGCGGTCTTCACCTTTGCTCTGGTCCTAGCTAATAGTTCTCTTCCTTGGAGGACAGTGGTAGAGATAAAGATCAAGAAGTAGCTGAAGATGGATTGTGAAGTTGTCACGTGCCTTAATAGAAGTATGAAATTTATCCTGCTAAAATATTAACATTCTGCATTACCATTAAGTAATAGGTATATGTTATACATATTTCTGTTTCTACTAAAATCATCAATAAACAGCAAATAGCATTTAAGTATTCTTTATATGTGGTCTAAAATGTTAATTTTTGTTGAAGTTGCTTTCAATGCCAGCTGTGGAATTGAAATTCGGTACATGGACTGGAAACTGATGATCATTAATATGATTATTGTTGATCTCTAGTCACTTCTGTTTCTATTTTTGGAGACACATGACTACCAATAAGAGTTAGACTAGATCACTGTGACCAGATTGAGTTAAGTTGTAATTTGTCTTATGAATCAAGAGACATTTTCGGTCTAAAGATTTTAAGACCCTTGTATCTTTAGTATTGAAAGTTATATAATCACAGACGCAATTTCCTAGTGCTCACTGATGTCTGCATTCTTGCTCAGCATGCTACCAGATCATATACTCCAGTTGGGAGAGGTCATATAACTGAATTCTGGCTAACACAATGTGAGTAGAAGTGAGGTGTAACACTTCTAGGCCAGTTCATGAATTCTTTCATATGAATTGACTTTGTCTCCCCGACCTCCACCCCATATCAGTTTGGATAGGCCACGATTCCCAGTGTTGAATGGTTGCCCTCCATTGTGTGATCTAATGTGGTTATCCTATGTGTTGCGAATCCTAATCTCTGTGATGTTAATAAGGCAGACTAGGAGCAATTATGTTAATGAGGCCATACTCAGTCTAAGAACTAGGTTGCACCTTGAGTCAATCTCCTTTGAAATATAAAAGAGAGAAGTGAGCAGAGAGGAGAAGAGCTTTGTGTCCTCAAGAAAGAAGCTCTGGGAGTGGGTCACATCCACTGGACCTGAGATTCCCGTGCTGAGTAGCTCCCAGACCAGGGAATGGTTGATGACGAGAACCTTCCCGAAACCTACAGAGAAAGAAAGTCTTCCCCTGGAGCTGGGCCCCTAGTCTCCTAAATTGTGAGAGAATAAAATTTTATCTGTTAAAGTCATCTACATGTGATATTTTTGCTATAAGAGCACTAGGTGACTAAGACACACCTCCTAAATTCATTCTTCTCTCTTCACCATTCTCTGGCCAAATGGAGAGATTTATAAAGACTTAGAGCAGGACAGTGCCACCAAATGGAAGAAAACTTGGTCCCTGAGAGACCCTAGAGCAGAGCCCCAACTCCCCTTCCGACCTTTATGGAACTGTGTGTGAGCAAGAAATAAACATTTTTGGTATTAAGCCACTACAAGTTTGTTAAACCAGTTAACCTACTTGACTAACACATTGAACAAAATGTACTATAGAAGGCAGAAGGAAAATTTACAATTGAAAATGAAGATCTAGTGCAGGTATTAACATACAGTTGGTACATCATCACGTTGGATGAGAATGTAAGGCCTCAACATGGACAATGCTGTATAAAATTGGTAGTCCTGGGACAATTAGGGTAGGAATATGAGTCCAGACAGCAGGTCTAGAAGCTGGATTCAACCCAAGGGAAGCCGTTGGCATTGAAAGGGATTCTGGGATTCAGCTTCAAGGAAACTGGAACTCAGTAGTGAGATTCCTAGCCTACAGTCCAACACCCAAAACTCAGTCACTGGGGACGTGGGACACAGGGAGAAGACTCAGCCAATCTTGAGAAAAATCCATTCTTTCTCTACAACACAGGCCCATAATGAAGGTTCCAGACCTGGGGCTTATGGCACAGTATAAACGCTTCAGCCACAGAGCCACACTCATGGAAGTGGTTTTTCTTTGAACGTTCTTATATTTAAAGTGAAGAATAGGAAAGATTTTTGAAATAGGCATGAGAGGTGGAAAAAGAATAAAAGTTAGGTTTTTGGGGGGTTGCCAGCCAGCCAAGTTTTGGGGGGTTGGGCAATACTAAAATGGAATTATTATGTCTTGTTAGGTCTTGAATTCAATAACAATTGTTGACTGTCAGGTGAGAAAGGATTTGAGAAGATTAAGAGAGTGGTTCTGCTCAGATCTTCAGACAAATGGCTAAGGAAAATGGACAGAGACACAGGTTCACTTTTCTAGAGAAAATGCTAAATGTTGAGCATCTCTTTGATGTCACTTTTTTATTTTTATTTTTTTTAAATTTGTCCATGCATTCAGCAAGTGATTGCTGAACCCAGGCTCTGTGCTGCAAAACCTGCTGGAAGCTGACAGGGACACAAAAACGTTATAAGAATGAATTACCGCCCTACCATTAGGAACATTCTTCAATTCATTCAGCAAATACTTGCTAAGCCACCTTCTGGACCACAGTGTCCTGGCTTATGGCAACAATGATGAATGAGGAGTTTACAGTCTGTCAGATGGTTAGATGAATAATTAAGCAATTGTACAAAATAAATTTCAGAGTGTGATTATAATAGGTGGTACCACCAAATAGGGCTGGTTCAGATGCCATTCTGTAAGTGGTATGCCCATTTTTGGCCCAACATTTTGACAGAAATCATCAGTTATGTCCATCTGAGTCTAGAATCATTCATTAGTATTAATAAAACATGAGCAAAGGAGATCATTGGAAATAACCTATTCTACATTGAATAAGTTATTTTTACCTCGTTCAAAATAAATGGGATATATAGAGACACATATGTGAATACAAAGCTGTCCACAATTATAACAGCACTGAAAATAAGACTTTATACTTTTGGTCTTCATCAGGCTTTGCTGCTGTTAGCTGCCATCGAGTCAGCCCCTGACTGATGGCAACCCGATGCACAGTGGAACAAAACAGCGTGTGGCCCTGTGCAGCATCACTGTGACTGATTGCATATTAGACCGTTTCCACAAGAAAATTGCCAGGCCTTTCTTCCTAGTTTGTGTTAGCCTAGAAGTTCTGCTGAAATCTATTTAACATCTTAGCAACTTGTAAGCTAGTGGAGCATAGGCTGAAACCTAGTTAATTCTTGATTCCTCAGAATTTCAGGACCCTGTGAGATCAACAATGTACTTGATCATGCTAATAATTACTAAGACGGTGCAGGACCAGACAACATTTTGTTTCACTGTGCGTAGGGTCACCGTGAGTCAGAGCCAACTCACAGGCAACCAACAACAGCAACATAGACGGCCAATACCCAGCCTTGATTAATCAATGTAAAAAAGAGACTTAAAATCTTCAAAAATATTCACAAAATATGAACAGCAAATTTAGAAACCAAGAAATTATTCCTTCACCTTCAGTTTCAAAAATATCCTTTACTTATAAGAGCTTTATACAAGACTCATATTCAGAAGAATAAAGAGCACGTTATTAAGTATAATTTTAAATTACTAATTGCTACCTCTACCCCCAGGCATTAAACAAACATAGAGAGCTGCTGGGACTCCTCCTTAGCAGCCCTTTGACAAGTAACACAAGCGTCTAAAAATGTAGCAACTACCAACACAGAAGTTAAAAGCCAATAAAGCAGGAGCTTTCCTGCACACTCAAGTAAGCTCTGAATCCCCGCTACAAAAATGCCTCCTTTCCTTCTGGTAACTGCCAATACACTCTGGTTTCTACATATTTGCTCATTTTGTTTGAGTGAGGTCATACAGTGTAGGTCCTTTTGTGACTGACTTATTTCACTCAATATGGTACTTTCAAAGTTCGTCTACACGGCTTTTTAAATTCACCAACTTCTGCAGGCACTTAGAAGGTGTCCAGAGAAGACGACTACTACCGGCAGTGGAAATGATTGTCAGTTTGAAATGAATATTTGAAGAGGCTTTGGAACTTCACAGAAATGGGGATTGTAACCTGAGAAAGGTGTTGTTTGGATGGCGGCCCCTTTTCTCTTGGGAAGCAGCTTCTAGACTCTTCTTGCCTTCAGAACTCACACAGATAATGAGGAGCCCAGCATGCACCTTTTGGTTTCCAGAGTCTGTCAGTGGAAAGAAATTTAATGAAGCAGTCAGTGGCCCAGCTCTGGTAGCTGAAGCTGCAAGCAAATGTATTCACACCCTCACCCCATCTACCTTCTCACTGTATAGCAACCCTTCTTGCAGATGAAGCAAATGCTATTGGTTACACCCAGAGATCATTCTTCAGCAGCATGGATTTGCTGTTTACACTTTGAAGTGTGTCATAACCCCCACGTATTTCATCTTTAAGTGATCTTTCTGTCTCTTTTACGAGCGAAGACCATTTGACCATGCTGAGATCTTGCATCAGCTAGAACAGATCAGTGACTCAACATTGCCCTCCACTGGCTGATGGAGAAATTGTTCTTGTTAGTTGCCATACAGTCAGGTTCAACTCATGGTGGCCACTGGTGGTGCAATTGCAAGATTCTGAGCCATCTTCTCGGTTGTTAGTGTGCTAGAATCTGTGTTGCCAACCAAATCATACTCATCGCCATTGACCCAAATCTGATTCATTGCAACACTATAGAACAGCATAGAACCTCCTGGGGATTTCCAGGACTACAGACTTTATCGATGCAGATTACCACAACTTTCTCTAAGCAGTGGCTGATGCATTCCAGCTGCAGACCTTTCCATCGGCAGCCAAGTGCTTAACCAGTGTATTACCGGAACTCCTTCCATTGTTGCAAGCGCTGTGTATTTTGAGTGGCTTCCAACCTAAAGAGCTCATCTTCTAGCACTGTATCAGACCATAATCAGTTTTCATGGATTATGAAATGTTTTTGCCTTTCATAGACCTTTTATAGGCTAATTTTTGAAGCAGATTGGCAGGTATTTGTTTCTTCTTAGCCTTAGTCTGGAAACTGCTGAAACTTGTTTACCATGAGTGACCCTGCCAGTACTTGAAATATCAGTGGCATAGCTTCCACTTTAGTGGTTGGGTGTAGAAACATCTAACCCAAATGCAGACATTTTCAAGAAGGCGGAGAGCCTGTCGGCACCTTGCATGGGTACACTGGTATTTAACTTTTGATTAAAATTAATCACTTGGCTTGGCTGGCTTACCTGAAGGAGTATATATGAAGATTCTCAAAAACTGATCCAACAGTGAGCTCTTGGACTACCCATCTTGGAGTACTTTAGGGCTGTACTGCCACAAACTAAACCAGGGTATAACGTCTCTTTGTTAATGCAAAGTGTAAAAGTCCAAGGATCAATTCACATGGATCTGAGAACTCTAGGTCCATTTGTTCTCTTGGTATGTTATTAATGACAAGTCAATTGTCAGTTGTTATTCTTTTAAATGGCAACTTGAGCTCCATTTTCAGTTGACATAATAACCTCAGGGGTCACCGGTGGTTCAATAATAGAATTCTCACTATCTACCCGGGCTGAAATCTGACCAATGCGCCTCCAGTGAAGCCACTATTCATCTGTTAGCGGAGGCTTGCCTGTTTCTCTGATTGTAAGCAGGTTTCAGTGGAGCTTCCAGGCTAAGACGGATTAGAAAGAAAGTCCTGGCAATGTGCTTCCAAAACTCAGCCAGCGGAAGCCCTATGAATCACAATGCTCTGATCTCATTGTGCCCGGAGTCCTCATGAGTCAGAGGGCCTATTCCACAGCTGCTAACAGCAACAAACCACAATAACGTCATCTACAACCTCATCCTGCAACAGATGCCATATTGCCAATGACTTGCAGATCCACCCAGATCATGCTCTCTCATGGGAGTTGTCCAGATTTGAAACCAACCAGGGTATTTTGGAGAAGTGGAAGGCAAAGTCAACAAGGGAAACTCTGTAGCCTGGAAGAACTACAAGTTTATTACTTTCCTGGAAATGGCCCGATGCATTTAAATGGAAGCAGACCCCTCAGAATTTCTGGTATTTATTACAATAGAAGCCTGGCTAGAACCTCCCTGTCCAAGAGCTTACAGTGAATTTAAAAGAGCAATCGGTAATACAGATTAAGGTTTGGAAACACCTGTCTTTTGGTCTCATTTAGCAGAATAGGTCAGAATGCAAAACAATTTAACAAATGCTCCTGACTCTGTTGAGAAAACTGGAGCCAAAAATAAAGCTCTGGAAAGTAAGCAGATATCAAAACTGTGTCCTTCTTGTTAGCCTTCATAGGTCCCTTTATAGGACTATTTGGCAATGGATTTTAAACAGAAATTGAAAATATGTATTTGCCATTCCTGTCCAAAGAGTTGACCTCCATTATGACTTATAGACAGGGACAGCATCAGGGCCATGGGCCATGGGCCATGCTCCCGGGGGAACCTGGAGGCCCCTGGACCATCGGTTGTGGTCTTCTAGTGGATTGACAGCACTTAGCTGGCTTGGCAGTGGATATCTCAGGGAGTACCCTTTTTATTCTCGTGTTGCCAGTGAGACTCAACTTTGTGAGCCCCATCATGGCTATCACTGCTGGTGGCCAGGCACCATCTAGATTGGACTTGGTGATGCAGTGAGCATATCGTGTGTGCACTTTATGGTTTCATGCATCTATAGGATGTCATCCTGCTGACCTCTTAATGGAGGTAGAGGAGAGAGAGGAGAGGAAGGGATAGGAGATTATTAGGAGGATATGACATATTTAGAATGGAGAGGAGGAGTGTGCTGCTACGAGGCAGGGAGAACAGTCGGAGATGCACATAGGCAGGCATGCAAATTTATATGGGATTGTACATTTTCACTCAATCATAATAAAAAAAAATTTTTTTTTAATGCCATCAAGTCTGTTCTGATTCAGAGCAACATTACAGAACAGAGTAGAACCACCCTACAGGGTTTCCAAGGGGTGGATGGTAGATTCCATCTGTCAACCTTTGGTTAGTAGCCTAACACTTAGCCACTGTACCACCAGGGCCTGTATACTGCCATAGATACTAAAAATTGTATGAGACAGTATCAATAGATATTCTCATTGTTTCAATGTGTTTTAAAATACATTGAAGTATTTTATTTAGTTTTTGAATAACTAATGCATATTCATGTAACTAACTGCAAAAAGCACAAAAGGGTATACAGCAAAAGCTAAGGGCCATGTCTCAGAGTCAATAAGTCCCCCTACTGGTGGGTGACTTCTCTTAACAGACTCTTCCAGACGTGTTCTGTATGTCATATTATAATATATATTTCTATATAGCATATGTGTGTAATTATATGTAGGATTTAGGATCTCTAGAGATTCAACAGCAAAGTGCTCAGATACTAACCAAAAATTCAAATCCACCCAGTGGTTCCTTAGCAAAAAGATCTGGTAATCTGCTTCCATGAACATTACATCCAACAAAATCCTAAGGGCCGTTCTGCTCCCGATGTGTGGTCACTGTGAGTGAAAAATTGGCTTGACAGCACTTAACAACACAACAATGATAACAGAATATAACTATACTTGTGTATAGTATACTCGTATATGTATACTATATACCCTTGGCTGTATCTTGCTGTCATGGATAGCATTGTGTTCCCCCAAAATGTATGTATTGATTTGACTCAGCTATGAGTCCCAGTATGGTACGATTCCTCCCATGTGTTGTAAATCCTGCCTCTGTGATAGAGAAGAATGGACAGCAGTTGTGTTGATGGAACCGGACTCAAGCTACTAGCTTCTGGAATATAAGGGAGAGAAGTGAGCAGAGTAAGTTAGTATTAATGGCAAATGGTAACCAAAATCATATCACCAAGAAAGTAGCGCTGAGAGCAATGCACATCTTTTGGACCTCAGGTCTGTGCTGAGATGCTTTCACAGAATTTGGACTCAACCTGCCAGACTGTGATAATTCCTCCTGTTGAATGGATTTGTAACCCCTGAATGGATTTGTGGCTTCCTGGACGGTGACAATAAAATGTCTCTTCATGAAGCTCGTAGGATTTTCTGTTTCAACAGTCCCAGGTGACTGAAACATTTACTTTTGCTTGTTTGCTTTTTTGCCATTTAATAATGTAGCTTGAATAGTCTTCCATATCATTACATAAATTGTTTCCTTATTAGTTTTAGTGGAATAGCTTTTCATTGTGTAATGTTCTGTAATTTATTTAGCCACTGCCATATTGATTAACATTTTGGTAGTTTCAATTTTTTCTTCTACATATACTGCCTTAGTATTATTTGTACGGAAGCAATTTTACATATTTGTAAGTATGTCTTTGGAAAAAAAGTTCCTGGATTTAAAGTTGCCAGATCAAAGAGATGTGCATTGGTCACTTTGGTAGTGTTGCTAAATTTCTCTCCACTGAGACTGTAGCAGTTTATACTCTTATAGTCAGTGTCTGACATGTATGATACTGCTCTTCCTCAGAGATCCAAGAGGTTATAAAACTGATCAATTTTTGACAATCTGAGGTGAAATTGTGTTATTTTATAGTTTAACTTGAAATTTAATTACGTTTGGTAAATTAATAATGTTTTCTTCTTCTTTACCATTAGATTCACGAGGTACGCAGTGACCTATTTGGTCCTGGTTCTGAGAAGAAGGCTATACCTGAGGCCACTGAATGAGGGCCAACCTAGCTAAGAGGGAATATGTGGGCACCTGATGCTGCCTGAGCTTCAGGAGGGCTACAGTGAGATCAATAAAAGCCTGAGAAGGTGAAGGGTCACTGGAGTTTCCAGGGCTGGAGAGCATGAACATGCTGCTCTCAGATGTGTGCAGATTATCCAACAGGCAAGACAAGCATGGTGCTTACCTTGCTCACCAGACGATCTGTACTGAACAATTTCACATTCTGTGACCAAATCAAAGATTCTATTTTTAGGTATGGTGAGTATTTGTCTCTCTCTCAATCCCACAGCACCTTCTTGTAGAATCAGGACCTGTTTTCAAATTTACAGTTCCTGACAGGGCAAGCGACCCAGTAAGCAAAGATGGAGTAAGTAATAAAAATTTCACATAAGTGGTGCAGCACGTTAAGAATCCAACTGCTAACCAAAAGGTCAGCAGTTCAAATCTACCAGCTGCTCCTTGAAAACAATATGGGGCAGTTCTTCTCTGTCTTATAAGGCCACCAGAAGTCTAGAGCTGTTGAGTCAGAATTAACTGACAGCAAGGTTTCTTTCTTTCTTCTTCTTCTTCTTTTTTTTAATGTGGTATAATCCATGTGGAATTGGATAATCTCTATTCCTGCTCTCAAAGGAGGAGTGAGCACATTCACAGAAGCTGTGTTCTGAAGAACACTCCCAACACCACCGTTGTCCAAAGGTGAAGAAATCAGCCCAAGGGTTAAGAGACTGTAAGATTCATCAGAAAGTGCTGGCACCAGCTGCAGCAGAAACTTTGGACACAGTGGAAGGCACAGCCAGGAGAAACAGCAGCAAAATCCAAGAGAAGCAGAAATAGTGTCTGCTGAGCACACAAGAGGCAGCAGAGCTGTCTGAGAGTAATGGGCAAAGAATGACAGGGTTAATAGCTGTAGAAAAATCCTTAGCTAGGTTTTTTTCTTAATATTAGAATTCCCTCTGTCCCCCAGGAATGCTGACACATAAAGAAAATTGTAACCTCCCTTCTAACAGGTACTCATAAAGATTTTGAGATTGTTTTCCCAGACTGTTCTTGAATGCTGACCAGACAGAATGACACCAATTAGCAGCCCACTATGCAGATGAGCAACACAGTTCCTGAGAAAAGATAACCAAACTCCAAATAGCAAAGACAACTCATCTTGAAAGAAAGAAACTGTATTTCACCACTAGTCTCTCTTCCTCTGAATATTCACATGCCTACCTCCCACCCATTCCCTTTCCTAAACCCTCTAGAAAACTTGCCAGCCTGGACTGAGATGTTAAGATGCTTTTTATGGCTCTGGTGGAGTAATCTTTAAGTGCTACATCTGCTAACCAAAAGACCACAGTTGTTCAAATCCACAAAGTGCTCCTTGGAAACTCTATGGGGCAGTTGAATTCTGACCTATGGAGTCACTATGAGTCAGAATTGATTCAGTGGCAGTAGGCTTGGTTTTGATTAACACACTGTCTTCTCAGATTGCCAGCAATCTGAACAAAGCACTCTTAAAGGATTCAAACCCAGGGGCAGGGCCACAGTGGCAGACTAGACACATGTCTCTTCAATTCCCTCTGAGAACTAAGGCCTAAAATGATAACTGAATGGAGCTGGATGGACATCCAGGGAGCCCTAGGATCTGGCACGGTGTTGTCAGATTTGACTAGGCACCAGTCACAGACTAAACTACCTCTCTTAAAGACAAGCCAGTGGCCTCTGGGTCCCACTTCTGCTGACTAACCATTTTGGAGGACTACAGTACTGACACTTTCTTTGTTACCTGGAAGGTGGGGATTGGGCATCAGCTGGCAAATATGCTGAACTGAGGTGCTTAAGTAAACAGCGTATATAGCAGAGCAGAGAGAATGTGCATGGGATAGCCACATATTGAAAGCCTGGCTGTTGACTGAGGGCACCACTGACCTTCCACCCTATCTTTTCTGAGCTGCACCATAGACTCCGCTATTTCACACCAGGATAGGCAGCTCAGCCGGGACACCATGTTGGTTGGCTGGGAAGCATAGTTACCCAGCTGGAGGCCTTAGGTGCAGGTGATTCTCAAGCAGAGTATCAGCCCATCTTGCAAGTGCTTCTCCAGCAGAAAAGCAGTTTTTGAGACTATTTGTGTCTGGATTTACAGGTGGGGGCTGGCAGATGATGGAAAGAAAGCCCTAACCCGTCCCTACTTTGAACTATGTCACAACATCTGGGGATGGCCTATGAGGTACTTTAGTTGTCAGCCAGAAGGCAGTGTCTGCCACAACTGAGGGTTGACTATTTTGGGCCACTGTTGGACAGCTCCATGCTCAGCAGTAAAATACCCTTTTAAAATAAGAACACCTGGAGAAGTGAATGCTGAGAGGCCCGGCAGCGTCTCCTCCACCCTTCACTGATCCATATCATAAGGTCAGCTGACAGTGCTCCAGTAACTCCGTAAGTAAGGTGCCATCTTTACCAGTCAGGAGGCAGAGCCTACTACCCTAGAGAGTCCACATGGGGCCAGTCACTAGAGTACACAGAGATGGATGGTGACCAACTCCCCTCTTAGAACTAAACCTCAGCTCCCAGTGAGGTAGCACCACAGAAACCAAACAGCTTCTAGATGGTGCACAGATAACAGTCAATTGCTAACCACTTAAAGAAGCAGTCCACCATGACTCTGGAAAATTCCTAAAATCAAAAAAATCAAAAAACTTCCCAGATGAAGAAGCTTTTCTGAATTTCTCACAGGCTGAGTACAAAAGAATTAGATATAGAGCTCTCCTAGAAAGTAAACAAAATGCAGCAGAACAAAATGAAAGATTAAGTAAGCTATTTGAACTTACGGAACATCAATGATCTGAAATCCAGCAGATCAATAACAAAATTACAGAATTAGACAATTCAATCCAAAGTCAAAAGAGCCGAATTGGGGAACTGGAAGTCAGACTTAGTGAGCTTGAGGATACAGCAACTGACACCAGCATTTATGAAGAGAATTCAAAGAAAAGAAATAGGAAAAAAGAAGAAGCATTAAAAATCATGTAGGACTCTATTAAAGAGAAGAAGAATTTATGAGTAACTGGAGTTCCTGAATAGGGAGTAACAGATGAAAATACGGACAGCATTGCTGTAGAGTTGCTGATATAAAACTTTCCTGAAATTATGAAAGAAGAGAACATTGATATTTAAGACATGTATCAAATGCCACAAAAAATAGACCCCAAAATAAAGACCTCAAGACATATTATAATCAAGCTTAATAAAATGTAACATAAAGAGAGGCTCTTAAAGGCAACAAGGCTCAAAGCAAACCTAACATTCAGAGGGAAACCCTAGAGGCCTTTGACTTTTCAACAGAAATGACGTTGGAACAGAAGCAGTGGGATGACACATTCAACTCCTTGAAGGAGAAAAACTTTCAACCAAGAATTATATATCCTGCAAAACTCTCTTTCAAATATGAAGATGAAATTAAGACATTCACAGATAAACAGAAGCTTAGAGACTTTGTAAAAACCAAACCAAGACTGTAAGAAATACCGAAACTCTTTGCTTAGAAAAACAAAAACATTAGCCAAAATCACTTCTGCAGAGAAGTCAGACGAAAGGCTACAGAGTTCCTAGGAAACAAAGCACAATTAACAGAGAGGAGATAAATGAGAACTAGTAAGAAAGAATCAAACACTTTTGCTCAGCCAAAGATTTTATCAAAAGAGTTAAAAGATAACCTACAGAATGGGAAAAAAATCTGGCAACTACATGTTGGACCATTGTCTGATCACCATAATCTACAAGGTTCTGCAAAATATCAACAAGAAAAAGGTAAGTAACCCAATCAAGCAATGGGCAAAGGAGATGGGCAGACATTTCACTAGAGAGGACATCCAGGCAGCCAAAAGACGTATGAGGAAATACTCACGATCATTAGCTATTACAGAAATCCAAATCAAAGCTATAATAAGATAATATCTCACCCAAACAAGGTTGGCTGTGATCCAAAAGACGTGAAACAACAAATGCTCGAGATGCTGTGGAGACATTGGAACTCTCCCACATTGCTGGTGGGATTGCAAATTGGTACTACTGTAGCAAGAAAATCTTCAGAGAGCAAAGATTCACCCAAATACCAATGCTTAAAAGAGGAAGTAGCTTTTATTAAGCTGGCAGTGCTGCTTGTGGACTCAAGTCCAAAACGCCTGTGCCCTGCTAATTGTCATTGCTCCATGCTTTTATAGGTCCCATACAAAAAGCTGACAGAGGAATTTTCATACTAAAGGAATTTTTAAACTTTAAATCTTTAAAACTTTGCATCAACAGGTTTACAAAAGCCAAAAAAAGCATTAGTTCCTCTTTTCCTGGGATCTGTGCTAGCCAGGAAATGTTGAGGGAAGCGGCAGAGGGACAGTGTCTGTGAGGGAGCCTCACAGTATTTCAAACTAGTATGTAACGCTTTCAAAGTTTTCTCTCTCACGACTTCTTTGGAAGGCAATCTGGTGCTTCTGTAAAAAGCTAGAAATAGATATACCATTTAATCCATTAATTCCACTACTAGGAACTTATCCTTCAGAAACAAATGTTGTCACATGAGCAGAGACATACACATGAATGTTTATTGTAACACAGTCCACAAGATCAAAAAGATGGAATCCAGATGCCCATTAACAGATGAACGGATCAACAAACTATGGTATGTATACTCAACGGAACAATGATAGAAAAAAAATAATGATTTTAGAAAACATCTCATACACTGTTTCAATTGGAAGATATTATGCTAACTGAAACTAGTCAGTGTCAAAAGGACGATATTGTATGAGATCCCTGTGATAAGGGCTTAACAATAGAATTATCTACAGAAGAAAAAAAAACTCTTTGACAGCTAAAAGGTTGGGGGTGAGGGTTTATCATAGATGTGATAGTTGATAGACGTTAGAAATTCTATTCATCTACTGTAATAAATAAATAGTTAAGAGCATATATAACTAAAAGAAAAAACAAAAACATTAAGTGTATTCTTAAGGAGGCAATGCAGGACACAGCATTCAGAATCCTACTCACTTAGGCAAGTCAGAAAGCTCAATCAAAACTACAATATGAAACAAAAGGAACCTGTGATCACAACAGGAAAACTACAACATCATCACACTAAAAAGAGGAATATATTACAGTAGTTATAACCCCTTCCGATGCAGAAGAAATTAAAAATATATGCAGAAGTTAAAGCCTGGTTTAAACTTAGAAGAGTATGAGGGATCACAGGGGTAGCCACAAAGCAAGATAACAATGTGACATATCAAAACAAGAAACATGATACAGGAATCTCAAGAAACACAAAACTAACACTGAAAAGATGAAAAGTCACCTCATAAAGAAGAATGACCCAGAACAGAATGTTAAGAAAAACATAGAAAAATCAACTATACAAAAATAAAGTCATCAAAATGACAGCACCAAACACATACCTACCAATAATTACATTGAATGCAAAAAGACTGAATAATAAAGAGGCAGTGAGTGACACTCTGAATCAACAGACATGGCCAATGTATATGTTGCTTACTAGAAACACACATAAGACTCAAAGATGTGAACAAACTGCAAATCAAAGGATGGGAAAATACATGCCAAGCCAACAACACACAAAGAAGAGCAGGAGTGGCAATGCTAACCTCAGATACAACAGACTTTCGTGTAAGATCCACTATCGTGCACATGGATGGTCACTCTTTATTGCTGAAAGGTTCAACACATAAGGAGGAGATAACAATATTAAACATTTATGCACCTAATACCAGAGCATGTAAATACATCAAACAAATGCTGACAACATTGAAAAATGAGATAGATCACTCCACAATAATAGTTGGAGACTTCAACACTCCACTTTCAGTAATGGACAGATCATCCAGGGAAAAGCTCAGTAAAGACATAGAAGATCTTATTGCCTCAACTAATCAAGACCTTAATGACATAAAGAACTTTTTACCCATCAACAGATAAGTACACCTTCTTCTCCAATGCGCATGCAATATTTTCCAGAATATACCATGTGTTAGGACATAAATCAATTCTCAACAAAATCCAATCCATTGAATTATTGCAAAGTATCTTCCCCATAAAGCCATAAAAGTTGAAATCAATAGCAGAAATAACATAGGTAGAAATTCAAACTCATGGAAACTGAACAAAACTTTCCTCAAAAAGCTATGGATTATAGAAGAAATCAAGGGTGAAATAAAAAAATTTATGAATTCAATAGAATGAAAACACATCCTCCCAGAACCCATGGGATACAGCAAAAGCAGTGCTCAGAGGTGAATTTGTCTCTATAAATGCACACATGTCAAATGAAGAAAGGGCCCAAACCAAAGAATTAACCCTACAGCTTGAACAAGTAGAAAGCAACAGAAGAACCCCTCAGGCATCAAAAGGAAACAGACCATAAAGATTAGAGCAGAACTAAATGAATTAGAAAATAGAAGAACAATCAAAAAAATTAACAAAACCAAAAGCTAAGTCTCTGAAAAGATCCACAAAATTTATAAACCACTGGCTATACTTACAGAAGAAAAACAAGAGAGGAAACAAATAACCCAAACAAGAAAGGAGAGGGGAGATGTCACAACAGACCCAACTGAAATAAAAAGTATCATAACAGTATTATGAAAGACTGTACTCTAACAGATTTGAAAACCTAAAGAAAATGGACAAATTTCTAGATTGATATCACCTACTAAAATTATCACAAGAAGCAGAACAACTTTGAGATTAGAACTGCCAGACCTGCTCTTCTTTGTTCATTGTTAGCTTGATATATATACCCTTCCATCCTTTAATTTTCATTTTGTCCATATTTTTAAGTCAAAGATGAGTTTCTTGTAGGCAACATATGGATGGGCCATGTCTTTTGATCCAAGATGTTACTCGATGTCTCTTTACTGGAGTGTTCAGTCCATTCACATTCGATGTGATTATTGATAGGTATGTATGTGTTCAGTGCTGACATTGTGATATGTTTATTTTTGTATTGATATTTTCCCTGTTGTTCTAATTAATCTGTTCTAGGACATTCTTCTTTGCGAGTTAATTTTTCACCTTTTTCAGAGTTGGTTTCATGGTTGTTGAGACTCCTGTATTACATTTCTTTGATTTTATATGTTGCATCTTTATTGTGCTTTACAGCTGCCCCTGTGATCCCTCTTAATAAACTATTTATAAACTGAATTCCAATTACTACCATTCTTATCAACTCCCTATCTATAGAAGGACTATAATGACTGTAGTAATCCCCCTTTTTAATATGATGACATCATGTTCTTCACGATATGATCACTGGATTATTTCTTTCACTATTGCAGCTTTGATCGAATTTGGAGCCTTCCCTAACCGAGCAGGATTCTGGATCCTTCTAAAGTATAAAGTTAGTGGTTTTGTTCTTCTAAGCCAAGAGATTCTTTCAGTATTTCTTGTAGCTTTGGTTTGGTTTTTACAAAATCTCTGAGTTTGTGTTTATCTGCAAATGCCTCAATTTCATTTTCCTGTTTGAAAGATAGTTTTGCAGGACATATAATTCTTGGTTTGAAGTTCTCCTTCCAGGCTTTGAATGCATCATGCCACTGT
Source organism: Heterohyrax brucei (assembly GCA_028571685.1). NCBI lineage: Eukaryota > Metazoa > Chordata > Mammalia > Hyracoidea > Procaviidae > Heterohyrax > Heterohyrax brucei. The sequence goes on along the minus strand of CM053159.1, from coordinate 8,390,857 downwards.
CTCCGTGCCAGCGTTGTTTCTGCTCAGAAATTCGATGAAAGCCTACAGGGTTTCCCTCTGAATGTTAGCTTTGCTTTGAGTCTTACTGCCTTTAAGAGTTCCTGCTTATGTTTCATTTCATTAAGCTTGATTATAATATGTCTTGGAGTCTTTCTTTTGAGATCTATATTTAGTGACGTTCGATATGTACCTTGGATATCTATACTCTCTTCTTCCATAATTTCTGGGACGTCCTCTGTCAGCAGCTCAGCAACAATACTCTCTGTGTTTTCGGGTTTGTTGCCCCGTTCAGGAACTCCAATTAATCGTAGATTGTTCCTCTTTGTAGAGTCCCACGTGCTTCACTTTTCTTGTTTCTTTTTCTGATTTCTTCTCATAGATGCTTCCAAGTCAGAAAGTCTATTTTCCATTTATTCCATTCTACTTTCTTGGCTTTGAATTGAACTTTCTATGTCTTTGATTTTGTTCTCAATCTATTGGATTTCAGAGTACTTGTGCTTCATCAGATTGAACAGCTTGTTTAATTTTTCATTTTGCTCTGCTGCATTTTGTATAATGTCAAGGAGGGTCTCTATATAATCCTTTTGTATTCACCTTCTGATAGTTTCAGAAAAGCTTCTTCATCTGTGAAGTTCTGAGGTGCTTTCTTTTGGAGGTCTTCTGAAGCCATGAGTGATTTCTTCACTACGCTTTTATCACTATGCTTTTTGGCCACCATATGAGTCAATAGAGGTTGGGAGAGATGCTGTGAGGATGGACCGCAGTTGTTTCTCTAGCCCATCTTAAAATGAGAGGTAAAAAGTATCTGACAACTTCCAAAGTCAGATTTTCAAGTATATAGGTCCCTCTTCCCAGCTGGGAAAGTAAGCACTTCTATATAGAACTCCAGATGTTATAAACTAGTTCAAAATGCAGAAAGGCTACTGCCCTGCTGGCCTCTGCTGTTGAGCCCCAGCTGTAGGCTACACTGTGTAGAATACTGCTTTTCTGCCCCCAAAATGCTCTCCTTCGGCAGGCTCTGCCTCCCAGCCCAGGAATTAGGTCCAGCTGAGGCTTCCATATAGGTATTTCTGCCTCCTGGTGGAATTAGATGGTATCCCACACAAGCTTGCTGCCTGGCTGGGTCCAGGCTACTTTATGGTGGAGGCAGAAAGAGAGGTCAAAGGTGCCAAGATGCACAGAGTACACAACCTCTGTTGTCAGGCCTCAGTCATAGGTCACACTGTATAAAATACTGCTTTTCTGCCAGAAAAGTGCTCTCTCCCGGGCAGGCACTGACTACCAGCCTAGGCACTAAGTCCAGCTGGGGCCTTCATACGAGTGTATCCACCTCCCAATGGATCAAGATGGCTTCCCACACGAGCTCACCACCTGGCTGGGTCCAGGCTACTCTACGGCAGAGATGAAAAGAGAGGCCAAATGTGCTGAGATGCACAGAGTCAAAAGCCAGGTTCTCAAAATATGGCAATTTCACTTGCCAATCCCACCAGCAGTGCATCTGAGATTAATAGCTAGTCAAGTCCCAGCTCCTCCCGCCCGCTAAGACAGAAGAAAAAAAATTAAAATGGTGAGTTACCTTTGGTCCATGCAAACCTGTGCTCAGCAAGAGTGGGGTCAATGAAAGAGAGAAAGTTTTCCATTCAGTGGTATGAAGTCCAAATTAACAGCTCCATATCGCATCCTAGGGCTCACTAGGTGTCCAGACAGCTCCTTTTAATTATCAATTTAGGTCTTGGTTTCCAGAGGGACTTAGGGAGATGTATGTTTGGTCTACCATCTTGACTCTGCTCTCATGGAAGCAGAACAACTTAATAAACTCATCACAAAGGAAGAGATTGAAAAAGTCATCAAAAAACTACCAACCAAAAAAAGTCCTGGCCCAGGTGGCTTCACTGGAGAAGAGTTAACTTCAATACTACTAGACTATTTCACAGCAGAGAAAGTGATGGAATACTCCCAATTTCATTCTATGAAGCCAGCATAACCCTGATATCAAAGCCCAGGAAAGATCCCACTAAAAAAGAAAATTACAGACAAATATCACTCGCAAGCCTAGATGCAAAAATCTTCAACAAAATCCTTGCCAGTAGAATCCAATGGCATGTTTAAAAAATATAATTCACCATGACCAAGTTCGATTCATACCAGGGATTCAAGGCTGGCTCAACATCGGAAAAACAATTAATGTGATCAACAACATCAATAGCACAAAGGATAAGAATCACCTGATTTTGTCAACTGATGCAGACAAGACATTTGGCAAAGTTCAACACCCATTCATGCTAAAAAATGTCTGCAAAGTCAGAACAGAAGTGAAATTCCTCAATACAATAATGGGCATCTACACAAAGCCAACTATCTACACCACCCTGAATGGTGAGAAACTGAAAGAATTCCCCTTGAGAATGGAAACTAGACAACAATGCCTACTCTCACCACCCCTCTTGTATTAGTCAGCTAGGGCTGCTCTAACAGAATTACCACAGAGTGGATGGCTTTAACAAAGAAAGATTTATTCTTACACAGTCCGGTAGGTTGCGAGTCCATATTCAGGGTGTCCGCTCCAGGGAAAGACTTTCCCCTTGACGGCTCTGGAGGAAAGTCCAGTATTGCATCAGTCATTGTCCAGGGAGCGTCCTAACGCAAGAACCTCTGGTCTGAATGACGTGCTCTGCTCCCGGTGCTGCTTGCTTGATGGTAGCGAGGTTCTCAAATTGTCCTTGGTTCTTTTTCCTTTTATTCCTCGCAAGCTAAAAGCATTAAGGGTGGGGCAAGCCATACTCCAGGGAAACTTCCCCCATAGCAGGAATTCACAGCCCCACCCTAATCCTTTAACATACAGGTTAGCAAAACCACACAATGGAGGACAGTCCCAAGATACTGGGAACCATATCCCAGCCACGTGGCTGCACACATTTTTGGGGGGACACAATTCAAACCATGACATCCCACCCTTTGACAACCCAAAAATCACATCACAAAACATTTAACACATTCATCTCACCATAGCAAAATTATGTCCATCCATATAACAGAAGTCTTAAATCAGCTCCAAGTCCAAAATACAAAAACTCTTCTACATCTGTGAAACTTAGAAGGCATTAACAGGCAACAGGCAAGTATACAGAACACATTACATTAGCCCTCAAAGCTTTGGAAATACTCTTACATTTTCTGAGACATTCTACACAACAGCAATGCTCTCCAGACTCTAGGTATTGGCCACACTCTCTGGTTTCTGAGTGGAGACCTCCAGCCCCGTGCTACAACTCTGCCTTCAAGGCCCACTTGGACAGAAACTCTGTCCCATTGGCTTTAGGAGCACCCTAAGCCCAACTGAGTGGCAATTCCACCCTTACGAACACAGCACGCCATGGTTCCACCCTTTCAAACCCCTGAGGTCATGGCCATACCTCTTGAGACTGAGGCAGCTCAGCTTCTCACGCTATTTGTCTCTTCAGCTTCAGCTTCCTATGGCCGCATGGCCCGGGCCTCAGGCCCACATCTGCCCTGCCGGGCAAGTGTTCCAAAGCTCTGTAGCTCCACTGGTTTAAGTGCCCGGAGGCACCCCACTCTTGCTGGAAAGCGTCCTGCCCAAAGGCACTCAACTCTCTCACTCTGTGGGTCAGCAAGGCCAGCTCACCGATTCAAGAGCCCAGAGGCACCCCGTTCCGCGAGGAAAGCTCTGCGCAGGCACTGACCTCTCTCGCTCCACGGGCCGGCTCCAGCGCTGCCTCAGGTTCTGCTGCTGCCGCTGCTGCTGCTGCCAGTCCTCCGTTGTTTCTCACCATCTGCGCCTTCTTCGTTCCTTCTGAATCTTCTATCCATTCGCAGTTTCAAAGTGGCTTCCACATTTTAGGTATTTGCTAGAGCAGCACCCCACTCCTGGTACCAATTCTGTTTTAGTCAGCTAGGGCTGCTCTAACAGAATTACCACAGAGTGGATGGCTTTAACAAAGAAAGATTTATTCTTTCACAGTCCGGTAGGTTGCGAGTCCATATTCAGGGTGTCCGCTCCAGGGAAAGACTTTCCCCTTGACGGCTCTGGAGGAAAGTCCAGTATTGCATCAGTCATTGTCCAGGGAGCGTCCTAACGCAAGAACCTCTGGTCTGAACGACGTGCTCTGCTCCCGGTGCTGCTTGCTTGATGGTAGCGAGGTTCTCAAATTGTCCTTGGTTCTTTTTCCTTTTATTCCTCGCAAGCTAAAAGCATTAAGGGTGGGGCAAGCCATACTCCAGGGAAACTTCCCCCATAGCAGGAATTCACAGCCCCACCCTAATCCTTTAACATACAGGTTAGCAAAACCACACAATGGAGGACAGTCCCAAGATACTGGGAACCATATCCCAGCCACGTGGCTGCACACATTTTTGGGGGGACACAATTCAAACCATGACACCTCTTCAACACTGTACTAGAAGTTCCAGCCAGAGCAATTAGACAAGACAGAGAAATAAAGAGTTTCCACATAGGAAAAGAAGAAGTAAAAATCTGCCTGTCTGCAGATATCATTGTATATGCAGAGAATCCTAAAGAATCCATAAGTAAACTACTGGAACTAATAGAGGAGTTCAGCAAAGTGTCAGGATATAAGACAAACATAAGTAAATCCGTAAGATTCCTTTACAGCAACAAAGATCATGCAAGAAAAAATAGTGTCAACAATGGAAGTTCTAATATGCAGCTTAGACAGACTTCAAAATATGACAAAGCATGATCATCAGAAGAGAAAATAGATAGATGGGAACTACTAAGAATTAAACTCTTGCTCATCCAAAGACCTTATCAAAAGAGTTAAAAGACCACCTATAGAATGGGAAACAATATTTGGCAACTACACATCTGATGACGTCTGATCTCCATAATCTATAAGGCATTGCAAAATATCAATAAGAAAAAGATAAATAACCCAACTAAGCAATGGGCAGAGGAGGACACACACTTCACCAAAGAGGACACCCAGGCAGCCAAAGTTACGTGAGGAAGTGCTCACGATCATTAGCTATCAGGGAAATCCAAACCAAAACTATGATGAGATACCGTCTCACTCAAATAAGGTTGGCCATAATCCAAAAAATGCAAAACAAGAAATGCTTGAGAGGCTGTGAAGAGATCCAAACTCTCCGACACTGCTGGTGGGATTTCAAAATGGTTCAACCTCTTTGGAAAGCAAACTGATGCTTCCTTAGAAAGTTGGAAATCAATATACTATTTGATCCAGTAATCCCACTGCTCAGAATTTATCCTACAAAAACAAAGGCTGTCGCACGAACAGAGACATGCACTCGAATGTTTATTGCAGCACAGTCCACAACAGCAATAAGATGGAATCCACCCAGATGCGCATCAACAAATGAATGGATAAAAAAAAAACATGGTACATACGCTCAATGGAACATGATATGGTAAAGAACAATGATGATTTTAGGAAACTTCTCATAACCTGGTTTCAACTGGAAAACATTATGCTGAGCGAAATCAGTCAGCAGCAAAACAACAAATATTGTATAAGGACTTAAAGAGACTTATAAAGACTTAAAGAGACTATAAGGACTTAAAAAGAGACTTATGTACAGAAGAAAAGACTCTTTGACAGCTACAAGAGTGAGGGGGTGACGAGAGTGGTCATAGATTAGACAGCTGATAGAAATTTGTTTAGCTGAGAGCGGTGACAGCACATATTGGAAAGTAGATCAACTTAAATGGACTTCATCATGTATTGAAAACTCTTCTAATCTCAACCCAGTACTGCAAGGATAGAGTATCAGGGGCAGGATCTGGGGACCATGCTCTCGGGGGACACTGAGGTCAATTGGCTTAATTAGCCTGTTGCCAAGAGAGTCTTCTGCACCCCGTATTGGTGAGTGGCATCTGGAGTCTTGAAAGTTAGCAAGCTGCCATCTGAGGTACACCAAATGCTTCCAACTTACCTGGAACAGGTGATTACTGAGAACACCAAAGATACAAGGTAAAAAGAGCCCAGGTGACAGATGGACTCATAAGAATGGTAGACCGTATCAGCACATGAACAGAAGAACCAGATGGTGCCCAGATACCACCAAAGACAGCCGTGAGGGGGCACACAATTTTGAGTCCCTGTTGCAACACAAGAAAAAGAGGGATGCAGCTGAAGAACTCTACTAAAAGACCATATTGGATGGTCTTATGGTCCAGCAGATCCCCTGGGAGTATTGTCCTTAGATCTGCTGCTGTGTCTGTCTAGAAAGCACTACTGGGGTTAACTCTTCAGGCAAAAATGGACTAGATTTAGGGATACAATGTGACCATGTTGTGTGCATACTTTATGGTTTTATATATTTATAGGAGGCCATCCTACCGGACTCTTTTTACATGGGAGAGAAGAGGGTGGAGAAGAGGGGCAGGAGCTCGTCAATAGCATACAAGTGCAAATGAAAAGGAGGAGTGTGCTGTCAGAAGGGAAGGAGAGCATAAGGAGCTGTTTTTGCATGTAAAGCATGCAAAACTGATTTGGATTGTATACTTAAATCAGAATAAAAAAATGCACTATGAAACAGAAAAAAAAAGATTCAATCCTTGTCTCTATATCTGCCTTAATAGCGACAAGCTGTCCCAGGTGGTTGGGCAGGAGCGGGTGGGGTTGCCTGTCTGAGATACAGGAGGCCTGTCTGAGCAGTTGGGGGACCCTGTCCAAAATGCAGGGGCCTGCCTGAGGTGCAGGAGGCCTGTCCAAGGGGCTGGGGATCCTGTCCCAGGCATTGTGGGTCTGTACTCAGGACTAGGGGGCACATCTGATTTGCAAATTTTCTGCCCAGTGTTATATTAAGGAGCCCTGATGGGAAAACAATTAAAAGCTGGGCAGCTAACTGAAAGATTGATGGTTCAAACCCATCCACAGGCTCCGTGGGAGGAAAAATCTGTTTATCTGCTTCCATAAAGATTACGATCTAGAAAACCCAGTGGGGCAGTTCTACTCTGCTCCATAGAGTTGCTATGAGTTGGAACCAATTAGATAGCACTCAACAATTGTATTGTCAAATTAATCAGTCTTTTTTTTATGGCTTCTGAGTTTTGTGATGTATTTGCAAAGGACTTCCTCATCAAAATATTTAAGTTTCCCATACAGGTTCCTACTATTTTTGTTGTTGTTTATTTATATAAAAATATTTGACTCTTCAGGAAATTATTCTGATGTAAGGTATGAGGTTAGAATCTAATATAGTTTTTCTTCTTCCCAGAAGGCAATCCAAATTGCCTTAACGTTTATATAAATTTCATCTGTTTTTCCCCTGGCGGATTTAAAATGACACATTTATCATATACTAAACATTCTGATATGTGGCAAGGTTAGTACCACATACTTTCTCCTTTCTTCCCTGAATAGTTCTGATTATCCTTGTTTGTTTAATTTGTCATGTGAACTTCAGAACCATATATAATGCACAACATTCTTTCGACATTCCTTTGGGGACTGCATTGAACGTTCTCCAGAGAGCCAAACCACTGCTGTCGATTCAATTCTAACTCACAGCGACCCTATAGATTTACGTAGAACAGCACCGTAGAGTTTCCAAGGAACTCCCAGTAGATTTGAACTGCTGACCTTTTGGTTAGCAGGCATAGCACTTAACCACCATGCCACCAGGGTTTCTATTAAACATTCCTAGTTACAGAAAATCAAAAGCTGTGTAATGTTGAGATTCTCTTGCCAATATAATACAACTTTCTATTTGTTTAAGGGTTCTTTTGTGTTCATTAGCAGTATTTCTTAATACAGACCTTGCCCATCTGAGTAATTTATTTCTAAATATTTTCTGGTTTTATTAAGATTAAAGGCTTTTATTTCAATATATCTTTTATCACTTTAAATTATGAAAGACAAAGATTTTATATATTAGTTTTATAATGAAGGACCTGACTAAAATCTAATATTACTTGTAATAATTTTTCAATTGGATCACTTTTTATTTATTAAATTTTGCGACTCCAGTCAATTGTGATATTCTTTCTTTTCCAATTTTTATACATTTTATTCCTTGGTACCATGTAATTGCTTTGATTAAGAAGTCTGTAGCTCATAATGATGATAGTGGGTATCTTTGCATAGTTCTTAACTTTAATGTTTCTGGCATTTCCCGTTAAACATGTTGCTGGATTTTACATGAAAACTACCAGTTGCTGTTAGGTTGATTCCGATTCATGGTAGTGTCATATGAGTCAGAGTGTGGGTCAGACTAGAGTTGTGCTCCATAGAGTTCTCAGTGGCTGATTTTTCAGAAGTAGATCATCAGAATTTTTTTTTTTTTTTTTTTTTTTGGTGCTTCTGGGTGGACACAAACTCCAACCTTTTGGTTAATGCCGAACACATTAACTATTTTCACTACCCAAGAACTCCTTCATTGCGTTAAGCAGTTATCATTATTTTGTTGACATGCTAAAAATAAAAACAGATATTAGATTTGATCAAATTTGTCTCAGCTTCTAGGAACATGACAATCTATCAGTGTGATGAATGACATTAATAGATTTCCTAACACTGAACCATCTTTGCATTTCTGCAATAAATCTCACTTTGTCGGGAGTGTTAGTCACTTAATTTGCTACTAGATTTTGTTTATTAATATTATATATTCAACAGTGTTGTATAATATTTCTAAGATTCCTAAGGGAGAGTGTTACACTGTTTGGTTTATTCAGGAACATCAATTACATTCATGTTTTGTAACGCATGTACTCTGTATCTATCATTTTCCTTCCAGACCTCTTATACTTCTTGACTTCTTGTTTTTTAATCTCTTTTTCACAATCTTGTCTTCCACATCCCTGGCTGTATGTTCAGCAGTGCCTTATCTCCCTTGTACAGTTTACAATTTAACTTTCATTTCTGTGACACTTCAGTGTTTTCCAACTCTTCCTTTAATCCTGCTACTTTATATTTAATCTGCTTCTGCTATTCTTTCATGGAGCTTTTGAAATTGCCCATAAATTATTACTTCAATCATATTTAAAAATTTCATTTCTGTGTCCAGGAAAGCTCTCACTCAAGCTGGTACATTCTTATTGCTGTAGATCAAGGAATGGCTAACGACAGCCAACCAGCCAACTGCCTGTTTTTTGTTAATATAAATGTCTTAGAACAGAGCCATACCCATTTGTTTGTCGTTGCTGAATGAGAAAATGCTGACTACATCCTACATACTAAAATTGGAATCCCACAGATGATATTTCAAGAAATTGGTTTTTGCTCGTTTCTTTGGTTGGTTTTCTTTTGGTCATTGGAGAGAAACCACAGTCTACTAAAAATACTTGTCCTAGACATATGTAGATTGTTTCCTTCTTTGTTTTTGATTATGTTTAGTTCTCGAAAGGAATATAAGTACAAAAATTTTAAAACACATAAATCAGTAAGTGAAAAATTCTAGTATCATAATTTTTATTGCCTTAACTGACTCATATTAAAGCAGAATGATTAGAGTTGTATTTAGTACTTATACCTTGACAAGTAAATGTAAATAAATAAATAAATGTATGCTATCAATATTCAAAAATAAACAAGAGGATTGTGCTTTTAAACACCCCTTCCCTAAATTTGCAAGAGGAATGAACTAATCTGTCTTGGAAGAAGTGCATCCAGAATGCTCTTTACAAGCAACAATACAGTAGAAAGTCAGCAAAAAAGCGCAACAACAACTTTACCCTTAAATTCTTATGCTATCTAAGTTTTGTTTAGCACATTGTCTTAGTTATCAGCAGTTGCTGTTAGGTGTGGTCAAGTTGTTTCCAACTCATAATGACTGTATGTACAACAGATGAAATACTGCCCAGTCCTGTGTCATCCTCAAAATCCTTGCTATGTGTCAACAAATTGTTGCAGCCACTGTGTCAGTCCACCTCACTGAGGGTCTTCTCCTTCACTGACCCTTTACCTTACCAAGTGTGATGTTTTTCTCCAAGGACTGACGGATCCCTCTAGATAACATGTCCAAAGTATGTAAGAACATCTTTTTCTCTATGGAATGTTCTGTTGTTCTTCTTCCAAAAGAGATTTGTTCAGTCTTTTGGCAATCCATGATGTATTCAGTATTCTTCACCATCACTACAATTAAAAGACATCAGTTCTTCTTCTGTCTTCCTTATTCATTGTGCAGCCTTCACATGCATATGAGGCAATTGAAAACACCATGGCTTGGGTCAGGTTTTAGCCATCAAGATATCTTTGCTTTTCAACATTTTAAAGAAATCATTAGCAGCAGATTTGCTCATGCAATGTGTCCCTTGATTTCTTGACTGCTGCTTCATTGGGTGTTGATTGTAGATCCCTGATAAATCTTTTCTCATTCTATTGCAATGTTGCTTACTGGTCCAGTTGTGAGGATTTATGTTTTCTTCATGTTGAGGCATAATCCATTCTGAAGACTGTGGTCTGTGGTCTTCATCAGTAGTGTTTCAAGTTCTCTTCACTTTCCTCAGCAAGGTTGTGTCACCTGCATAAGAGAGGTTGTTGATGCATTTTCCTCCAATCCTGATGCCCGATTCTTCTTCATACATTCCAGCTCCTTGGATTATTTACTCAACACACAGATTGAATAAGTATGATGAAAGCATAAAACTCTGACTCACACCTTTCCTGACTTTAATCCATGTAGTATCCCCTTGTTCTGTCAAACAACTGTCTTTTGACCTATGTATAGATTTCTCATGAGCACAGTTGTTCTGGAATTCTCATTATTCACAATACTATCTAAAATCGGTTATGATTCACACAGTCAAATGTCTTTGCATAGTCAATAAGACACAGATAAGCATTTTTCTCATATTCTTTGCTTTCAGTCAGGATCCATCTGACATCAGCAATGATATCCTTGGTTCCATATCGTTTTCTGAATCCAGCTTCAATTTCTGGCAGTTCTCCGTCAATGTACTGCTGCAGCCGCTTTTAAATGATCTTGAGCAAAATTTTACTTGTGTGTGATATAAATGATATTGTTCAATTACTTCAACATTTAGTTTCATCATCTTTCCGTGCCGAAGCCCATCAACCACAAAGACCTCTGTGAGCAGAGCTACAAGCCCTTGTGATGGTGGGTGGAAGCATCTCACCCCTGACATATTTCTGGCTGTATATTTTTTCACTCTAATTAAACTCTCCCCCAAAATACCTCCTCATCTCCCTGCACTAGGACAAACGCTGAGCCCAGGAACGCCAGCCCTTCTGACTTCCCCCAACTGCACATCCCCACCCATGTGAAAAGAATTATCCTTTTTAGAACAGCTTAAGAAAGGCATAGGGTGGAGGACGGTAGGTGTTTACCGTCCCCGCGGGAGGAGATAAAATAAAGAGCAAAGTAGGAACAAATAGAGATTATAACCTTTAGACCCTTCCTCCTGTACCTTTCAACCTTGAGGTATAAGTAGGGCTGATTGAGGTCGAGGCATAACTTTGTTTTCACTGTCAATTACACACCTGCCTTGGGCCATTATCTAGAAAGCCTTGACAATTAACAAGATCACAAGGTTTCAGTTTCAAGTTAGCTAATAGCTCGTGTGGTCGGGGGGCAGGGTAAAAATCACATCACCTCAAGATCACAAAGTTTCAGTTTCAGATTAGCCAATCACGAGGTTTTGGTTTCAAATTAGCCAACAGATTGTGTGGTCAGTGGGCAGGGTAAAACTCACATCACTTTGACTATAAAAACAATAAAGACAGGCAGCTCTCTCTCTTGGTCGGGCTGCCTTTAAACCAGAAAACTCTTTCCTGTCTCTCTTAATTCTTTTCCCGACGACGCCTTCCCTCCCTCTGTGCGTGACCCTGAAAAGTGTTGGGACCGGCTCCCAGCATCTCCAGGTAATAGGTATAAACAGGAATCTCTTCCTGTTAGTCAGGTAGCTGTCTTACAAATTTCTTGAAAGAGATGATTGAGAATCTCTAGCATTGCATCTAATTGTTGAAACATCTCAATTGGTATTGCTGACAATTCCAGGAGCCTTGATATCCTCAATGCTTTCAGTGTGCTTGGACTTCTTTCTTAAATAACATCAGTTCTTGGTCACATGCTACCTCTTGAAATGGTTGCACACGATAAGTTCTTTTTAGTATAAGGACTCTGAGTATTCCTTCCATCTTTTCATGCTTCCTGTGACTTTTAGTATTTTCACCACAGACTCCTCCACTATTGTGACTCTAGGCCCGACGTTTGTCTTCAGTTCTTTCAGCTTGAGAAACGCCAAGTATGTCCTTCCCTTTTGGTTTTCTATTTCCAGCTTTTTGCACATGTCAGTCTAATACTTTGTCTTTTCAAGCTGCCCTTTGAAATCTTTTGTTCAGTGTATTTGTTTCATCATTTTTTTCCTTTTGTTTTAGTGACTCAGTGTTGAAAGCAAGTCTCAAAGTCTCTTCTGACATCCATTTTGGTCTTTTCTTTATTTCCTGTCTTTTTAATGATCTCTTACTTTTTTCACTCATGAGGTCCTGATGTTATTCTACAACTCTTCTAGTCTTCAGTCCTCAATATTCAATATAGCAAATATATTCTTGAGATAGCTTCCAAATTCAGGTGGGATATACTCAAGGTTGCACGTTTCCTCTTGTGAACTTGTTAAAATTTTTTTCAGTTTCAACTCAAACTTGTATATGAACAATTGACAGTCTGTTCTGAAGTTGATGTTGGACCCTTGTTCTGACTGATGATGTTGAGATTTTCCATCAACTCTTTCCAAAGATGTAATTGACTTAATTTCTGTGTATTCCATGTGGCAATGTTCACATGTATAGCAACCGTCTGTGATGGTGAAAAAAAGGTACTTACAGTGAAGAAGGCATTGATTTTCCAAAATTCTCTCATGTAATCTCCATCATCATTCCTATCACCAAGGCCTTATTTTCCAATTATAGATCCTTCTTCACTGTTTTCAAGTGTTGCATTCCAATCATCAATAATTATCAATGTATCCTGATAGCATGTTTGATCAATTTCAGACAGCAGAAGTTAGTAAAACTCTCCAATTTCTTAATCTTTGGCCTTCGTGATGGGTATGTGAATTTGAATAATAATCTTATTAACTAGTTTTCCTGGTAAGTGTACAGATTTTATTCTATCCATAGCTTTGTACTCCATGATAGATTCTGAAATGTTCTTTTTGATGATAAACGCATTGCCATTCCTCTTCAATCTGTCATTCCCAACATAGTAGACTGTATGCTTGTCCAATTCAAAATGGCCAATACCAGTCCATTTAAGCTCACTAATGCCCAGGATATGGATGTTTATGTGTTCCGTTTCATTTTCGGCAATTCCCAGTTTTCCTAGAGTAGTACTTTTTACATTCCAGGTTCTGATTATTAAAGGATGTTTGCAGCTATTTCTTTTCATTTTGAGTCATGAAGGGACTGAAAGTTTGACTCCATCCACATCATTATGGTCGAGTCTACTTTGGGTAGGTAGCTCTTCTCCAGTGATCTGTTCAGTGCCTTCCAACTTGGGGTGCTTATCTTCAGATACTGTATCAGACAATATTCTATAGTTATTTGTAAGTTTACTTTTAGAAGTAAACCACTGGGTCCTTCTTCCTAGGCTGTCTTAGTCTGGAAGATCAAGTGAAACCAGTCCATCATGGTTCACCCTGCTGGTGGTTGAAAACCAGTGTTATACCCTACAGCATCACAGCAACAAGCAAGCCTCCACAGTATGACAAACTGACACATGCTGGCTTAGTTATCTAATGCTGCTGCAACAGAAATAGAAGTACAGGGCTTCACCAAGGGGAAGACTTATTTTCTCACAGTCTAGGAGTCTACCAGTCTGAATTTATGGTGTCGGCTTCAGGGGAAGTCTTTCTCTTCCTCTTAGTTCTTGGAGGAGGTCCTTGTCGTCAGTCTTCCCCTGATCTGAGAATTTCTCAGTGCTCAGACCCAAGGTACAAAGGATACATTCCACTCTCAGCTCTGCTTTCATGGTTGTAGGAGGTCCCTTTGTCTCTCTGCTCACTTATCTCTTTTATGTCTCAAAACAGATTGACTCAAAATACAACCCAATCTTATAGATTGAGTTCTGCCTCATTAACAGAATTCCTTCTAATCTTGCCTCATTAATATCAGAAGGACAGGATTTACAATGTGTAGAAAAATCATATTAGATGACAAAATGGTAGTCAATCACACAGTACTGGGAATCGTTGCCTTGCCAAGTTAACATACATTTTTAGGAGATACAATTTAATCTGTAAAACACATATTGGGCTTATTTTAAAGTTAAATTTAATTTCAAATTAAGCTCCATTAGAACATTTATATTTTTTTATGTTTATCAAAACCATAGTGTCTACATATCTCTGCAAAGTTTAATTACATTTTTACTGAAAGGTGCAATTTTAAAAATGAAGTACGATTCTAGTTGTTACTTTGCTTCTCGATAGTTTTATTTCTGTCTGTTTCTCTGTCTCTTTTTTCTATTTTTTAGAGGTTGCTTGGTTCTACAGAATTTACTGCAACTCTAAATAGTGTTAAGATTCATGTTGAAAGTAATTTGTAGTTAGACTGCTGTCTTAAAATGTCAGTTTTCATAAATTTTCTAAAATGCGTATATTCTCTAGTTGTTAACAGATTTCAATGAACTTTGGTATGTGAACAGAACTGTGAAAGATACGAAATGACATGAGTTTCTTTAAGAAGCTTTTTACCTTAGGGGACTTTGAGTTTATGTTAATGGTGGCAGGCTGATTTGGAAAAGGATAGCTGCAATGGTTATACACTTAAAAATGTAATCAGTCTCACTGAATTATACATGTAGACATTGTTGAGATACTTAATTATGTATATCTCCACCACGATAAAATTTTTTAAAGAAGTTTCTATTACTTTCTTTGGATCATACTTTAGTCTCTTTCTTGAATTCTTGTGTAATGTTTGTAAACTTTTACAAACAGCTGCCCAAAACATGACAAACACCAAAGAAAAAAAATAAAGACAGGATTTGATGTTATCCCTTCTTCCACTTACTCCTCCTGAGAACCACCTGCCAAGGACCACTTCCTACAAAAACTTTCTACAAAGAAACAAATTTCACTTTGGGGTGCTGAGTAATGTTTTTTGTAATTTAACATATTTTTCTTCTAAAGGGTACTGACTTTGGGAAATCCTGAAGTCAGTTACTTAAAAAAAAAAATAAAGTGTCAGTGCTCTTCTTTGATGAACATTTCAAGAGTTATGAAAGGCTAAACTAAGGGGAAGAAAGAAGAAAACTCTGTCTCCATAAGATGATTTCTCACTACATACCAGACTAGACATCTCCTTAGTCCTATGTTTTACCTTGCATCTTACTGTTCTCCAGTTTTGGGGGTAGAAGGTGATAAGTACTTTAATGGAAACAAAAAAAGCAATTCCTAGCCTAGTCCATGGAATGCAGTGAAGGCTTCCCAAAAGAGGTAATGAGGCTTCCTTTCCAAGAAAAGGGATAAGCATGTGAAAAGACCAGCATGCTCGAAGACCATAAAACACAGGTCATTCCATTTGGCAATTAGAAGTTTATTGCTGACCTCCAAGAGAAGACTATGTAGCAAACTGTATTTTAACTTGCAGAGGTATTAGTAACTCAAGAAATCAAGAAGACAAGGTCAAACATCAAGTAGAGCTTTGTGAGCAACAAAGAAACGCATTTTCATAGTCATAGCCTGAGGCTTCATGTCACTTAGCTAGCTGTCACCTATGCACCAAGGCAAAGAGGACTGGGCAGGGATAGGAGTGTTTAAGTGCACATTCTTCTTCTAAATCAGAAAGAAATCTTTTCCAGGGATCAACTTCTCTGATGGGGCTGTAAGAGCTGTTAACCTGCACGAAGGTCACCATATTCACTTCCATCTAATGGGCATCTGAGGCAGCGAAAAGCAACTGAGTCATTCTTACGAGAAGGAGTTTGTAGTTTGTACTTCACCTTATGCAAATATATAGCATATCAAAATATATTATACACATTCAAATGCTGTTGCTAGGTGCTGTCAAGTTCGTTCTGACTCATGTTATTGATGTTAGGTGCCATTGAGTCAGTACCAACTAATAGTGACCTTGTGCACAACAGAACGAAACACTGCCCTGTCTTGTGCCATCTGCACAATCATTTTTATGTTTAAGCCCCTTGTTGCAAGCATTGTGTCAATCCATCTTGTCCACAGTCTTCCTCTTTTTCACCAACTCTCCACTCTACAAAGCATGATGTCTTTCTCCTTGATGTCTCCTGACAATATATCCAAAGTATGTAAGATGAAGTCTTGACGTCTTTGCTTCCCAAGAGCACTCTGGTTGTATTTCTTCCAGAACAGATCTGCCTGTTTTTTCGACAGTCCATGGTACATTCAGTATTTTTCTCCAACACCACAATTCAAAGACATCAGTTCTTCTTCTGTCTTCTTTTTTCATTATCCAGGTTTCACACGCATATGAGGAGACTGAAAATACCACGGGGTGGTGGTCAGGATTATGTCAGCTTGGCTACTACATATTTGGCTGCTGTATTAAGTGGCAGGGTGGGGTTTGTGGTGGCTGCCTGCCCCTCGGCTCTCATCTCGCGACCTTTTACTGCGGTGGCTGGTCGCTCACGTGGCCAGGAGCTCCTGCTCTCTTTTTTCCAGCATCTGGTTCCGGGACTTGTACTAGCAGCTATTGGACTCATCAGTCCTTACAGTTGGCACTTGAGAGTCCTGCTCCCTGACCTGCCGATCCTGGGTTCACCAGCCTCTGCCTGCTCCTGCTCCCTGACCTGCTGATCCTGGTTTTGCCAGCCTCTGTCGCTTCGTCTCGCCACCAGCTTGGGATCCACTGACCTACACAACCAGTGATCTAGAACTCTGGTCTCTGACCTGCTGACTTTGGGTTCCTCAGCTTCCGTGGCCACGTGAGGCTTGTGCCAGAGCTTGGGACATTCAGCTTCTGTGATTACGTGAGCTGTTTCCTATATCTGTATCTATCTATCTATTATAAATCTTTCCTTGTACCTACACGTGTTACTGGTTTTGCTTCCCTAGAAAACCCAGCCTAAGACACATGGCTTGGGTCAGGATCACCTTAGTCTTCAAGCTGATATCTTTACTTTTCAATACTTCTAAGAGGTCCTTTGCAGCAGATTTTCCCAGTGTAACGTGTCTTTTGATTTTTTGACTGCTGCTTCCATGGGCATTGATTGTGGAACCATGTAAAATGAAATCTTTTGACAACCTCAGTCGTAAGGATTTTTGTTTTCTTTATGTTGAGGTATAATCCATACTGAAGACTGTGGTCTTTGATCTTCATCAGTGTTTCAAATCTTTTTCACTTCCACCAAGTAAGGTAGTGTCATTTGCATAAAGCAGATTGCTAATGAGTCTTCCTCCTGTCCTGATGCCTTGTTCTTCTTCATATAGCCCAGTTTCTCAGTTTACTTGCTCAGGATACAGATTGAAAAGGCATGGCAAAAGGCTACAAGCTTTTCCTGACATTAAATCATGCAGCTTCCCCTCGTTCTGTTTGCACAACTTTCTCTTGATCCATGTACAGATTACTTAAGAATATGATTAAATGTTTTGGAATTCCTGTTCTCCACAATGTTAGCCATAATGTGTTATGATCCACACAGTCAAATGCCTTTGTATAATCAACGAAATGCAGGTAACCATCTTTCTGGGATTCTCTACTTTTGGCCAAGATCTACCTGACAACAGCAGTGATATCCCTGGCTCCACATCATCTTCTCAATCCAGCTTGAATTTCTAGCAATTCATTGTCAGTATACTGTTGTACTGATGCAGTCTCTTTTGAATGACCTTGAGCAAAATTTTTCTTGTGTATGATATTAATGATATTGTTTGGTAATTTTTGCATTCAGTTGTATCACCTTTCTTTGGAATGGGCATAAGTATGGATCTCTTCCAGTCAGTTTGTCAGGTAGCTGTCCTCCAAATTTCTTAGCATAGATGAACGGGCACTTCCAGCATTTCATTCTTTTGTTGAAATATCTCAACTGATATTCCATCAATTCCTGGAATCTTACTTTTCACCAATGCCTTTAATGCAACTTCAACTACTTGCTTCAGTGCCATCAGTTGCTGATCATATGCTACCTTTTCAAATGGCTGAGTATCAACCAGTTGTTTCTGGTATAATGACTCTGTGTATTCCCTTCATCTTCTTTTGATGCTCCTTGAGTCATTTAATATTTTCCCTGTAGAATTCTTCTCTATTGCAACTTGAGGCTTGAATTTTTTCTTTAGTTCTTTCAGCTTGAGAAATGCAGAACATTTTCTTATCTTTGTACATGTCATTATAATACTTTATTTTGTCTTGTTGAGCTGCCCTTTGAAATTCTTTGTTCAGCTCTTACACTTCATCATTCCTTGCTTTTGTTTTCGCTGCTTGACATTTGAAAGTAAGTTTCAGAGCCTCTTCTGACATCCAATTTGGTCCTTTCTTTCTTTCCTGTGTTTTTAATGACCTCTTGCTTTCCTCACGGATGATGTCTGATGTCATTCCACAGTTCTTCTGGTCTTCAGTTGTTACAATTCAAGGTATTAAATCTGTTCTTGAGATGGTCTCTAAACTCAGATGGGATATACTCAAGGTCACACTTTGGTTCTTGTGGACTTGCTTAAATTTTCTTCAGTTTCAGTTTCAACAAAAGAACTACTGATCCTTTGCATCCAACTTTTACAGTCCAATCACCAGTCATTATCAATGCATTCTGATCGCACATGTGATCAATTTCAGACTGCAGAAGCCGGTAAAAATCTTCAATTTCTTCATCTTTGGCCTTAGTGTTTGGTGTGTAAATTTGAATAATAGTTGTATTAACTGGCCTTCCTTGTAGGCATGTGGGTATTATCCTGTCACTGACAGCGTTGTGATTCGGAACAGATTTTGAAATGTTCTTTTTGGTGATGGACACAGCACATTCCCCTTCAGGTTTTCATTCCCAGCATAGTGGGCCATGTGACTGACAGACTCAAAATGACTAATAGCAGTCCATCTCAGCTCACTAATGCCTAGGGTATCAATGCTTATGTGTTCCATTTCTTTTTTCAGGATACCCAGTTTTGCTAGATTCATACTTCATGCATTCCATGCTCTAGTTATTAATGGATGTTTGCACCTATTTCTTCTCATTTCGAGTCATGCCACTTCAACAAGTGAAGAGCTCAAAAGCTTTACCCCATCCATGTCATTAAGGCTGACTCTTCTTTGAGGAGGCAGCTCCTCCCCAGTCATCTTCTGAGTGCCTTCCAACCTGGGGAGCTCATTTTCTGGCACTGTATCTGACAGTGTTCTGCTGCTATTCATAAGGTTTTCACTGTCTAATTCCTTTCAGAAGTAGACTGCTGGGTCCTTCTTCCTAGTCTGTCTTAGTCTGGAAGCTCAGCTGAAACCAGTCCACCATAGGTGACCCTGCTGGCTTCTAAATGCCAGTGGCACAGCTTCTAGCATCACAGCAACATGCAAGCCCCCACAGTACTACAGACCGACAGACCAGCGGGGGTTCTGACTTATTGCAATCCCATATACAACATGATGAAATATTGCCTGCTCCTGTAGCATGCCCACAGTCATTGTTATGCTTGAGCCCACTATTGCAGCCACTTTGAAGGTTTTCCTCTTTTTCATTGACCATCTACCAAGCATGATGTCCTTCTCCAGAGACTGATTCCTCCTGGCAACATGCCTAAAGTATAAAAGACATAGTCTTGCCATCCTTGCTTCTAAGAAGTACTCTGGCTGTGCTTCTTTCAAAACAGATGTATTTGTTCTTCTGGCATTCCATTGTGCATTAAATAATCTCCAGCACCACAGTTCAAAAGCATCTATTCTTCTTTGGTATCCTTTATTCATTGTCCAGCACTCACATACGTATGACGCAATTGAAAACACCATGGCTTAGGTCAGGCACACCGTAAGTCTTCAAGATGATGTCTTTGCTTTTCAGCACTTTAAAGAGGTCTTTTACAGCATATTTGCCCAATGTAGTGTGTCTTTTGATTTCTTGCTACTGCTTGCATGGGTGTCAAATGAAATCCTTGACAACCTCAAACTTTTTTCTGTTTATCATGTTGTTGCTTGTTGATCCAGTTGTTAGGAATTTTTTTTTCTTGATGCTGAAGTGTAATCTATAGTGAAGGTTGTAGTCTGTGATCTTCATCAGTAAATGTTTCAAGTCTTCTTCACTTTCAGGAAACAATGTTGTGTTATCTGAATAATGCAGGTTGGTAATAAATCTTCCTCTAATCCTGATGCTCCGTTCTTCTTCATATAGTCCAGATTCGGGGATTATTTGCTCAGCATACAGACTGAATAGGTATAGAGAAAGGATACAACCCTGACATTTACCTTTCCTGACTTTCAACCATGCGGTGTTCTTGTTCTGTTCAAACAATTCCCTCTTGATCTGTGTACAGATTCCCCGTGAATACAATTAAGCATGCTGAATTCCCATTCTCTGAAATGTTATTCCTAATTTCTCATGATCCACACAGTGGAATGCCTTTGCATAGTCAATAAAACACAGGTAAACATTTTCTGGTATTATCTGCTTTCAGCCAAGATCCATCTGATATCAGAAATGATATTTCTAGTTCCACATCTCCTTCTGAATCTGGTCTGAATTTCTGGCAGTCTCTGTAACTACAGTGTTGCAGCTATTTTCGAAATTTGACCTTCAGCCAAATTTTGCTTGCATGTGATATTACTGATATTGATTGATAATTTCCACGTTCAGTTGCATCACCATTCTTTGGAATAAGCAGGTTCCCCGGTAGCTGTCTTCCACATTTCTTGTCATGGTTGAGTGAGTACTTCTAGTGCTGCATCCATTTGTTGAAACATCTCAATTGATATTCTGTGAGTTCCTAAAATCTCGTTTTCCCTCAATGCCTTCAGTGCAGTTTGGACTTCTTCCTTCACCACCCTCAGTTTGTGATCATATGCTATCTCTTGAAATGGTTGAATGTCGACCAATTGTTTTTGGTAAAATGACTGTGTGTATTCCTTCCATCTTCTTTTGATGCTTCCTGTGTTTTTTAACATTCTTCTCATAGAATCCCTCACTATTGCAACTCTAGACCTGACATTTTTCTTCGTTCTAACATGCTTGAGAAATGCCAAGCATGTTTTCCCCTTTCAATTTTCTATCTCGAGCTCTTTACACATGTCATTACAATACTTTATCTTTTTAAACTGTCCTTTGAAATCTACTCAGCATTTTTACTTCATCATATTTCCCTTTTGCTTTAGCTACGCAACATTCAAGATCAAGTTTTAGGGTCTCCTCTGACATCCATTCTGGTCGTTTTATTTTTCTTGTCTTTTTAATGAAATCTTGCTCTCTTCGTGTACGATGTCCTTGAAGTCATTCCACAGTTCTTTTGGTCTTCAGTCATTATTGTTCCATGCTTCAAGTCTGTTCTTCAGACGGTCTCTAAATTCATGTGGGATGTACTGAAGTTTTGTTTTGGCTCTCGTAGACTTATTCTTATGTTCTTCAGTTTCCGTTTGAACTCGAATATGTGCAACTTATGATCTCTTCATAGTTGGCCTTTTGCTTTGTTCTAACTGAAAATATTAAGCTTTCCCACTGCCTCTTTCCGCAGAAGTAGTCAGTTGATTCCTTTGTATTTCATCTGGTGAAGTCCAAATGTATAGCCACTGTTGATGTTGTTGGGAAAAGGTATTTGCAATGAAGAAATCTGTCCGTTTTCTGTATTGCAGATGCTTGCATGTTATTGTGATGCTGCAAGATACGTCACTGACATTCAGATACCACCAGGATCATCCATGGTGGACTGGTTTCAGTGGACCTTCCAGTCTAAGATAGACTAGTAAAAAAGGACCCAGTGGTCTACTTTGGAGAAGAATTAACTGGTGCAAAGCACATGAATAGCAGCAGAACACTGTCTGATGTAATGTCAGAAGATGAATCCCCCAAGTTGGAAGGCACTCAGAAGATGACTACAGAAGAACTGCCTTCTCAAAGTAGAGTCGATCATAATGATATGGATGGAGTCAAGCTTCTAGGACTCTCACTTGCTGATGTTGAAGAAGTAACAGCCATAAATGCCCATTAATAATCATAATCTCGAATGTACAAAGTATGAAATGAGGAAAACTTTGAAAAATAAAATGGAACACGCAAATATCAATATCCTAGGCATTAGTTAGCTGAAATGGACTGGTACTGGCCATTTTGAAATGGTCGCTTATGTGGTCTGCTGTTCTGGGAATCACAACTTGAAGAGGAATGATGGTACATTCAACTTCAAAAAGAATATTTCAAGACCTATTCTGAAGTAAACATTGTGATTGATAGGATGATATCCATCAGCCTCCAAGGAAGACTAGTTAATACAACTGTTATTCAAATTTCCCCACCAACCACTAAGGCTACTGTTGAAGAAATTGAAGATTTTTACCAGCTTCTGCAGTCTGAAATTGATCGAACATGCAATCAAGATCCATTGATGATAACTTGTGATTGGAATGCAAAATTTAGAAACAGAGAAGGCTCAGTAGATGGAAAATATAACCTTGTAATAGAAATGATGCGGGAGATTATGAGATAAAATTTACAAGACCAACAGTACATTTAAATACATACATTTATATCATGTGTGAGTCTGCTGAAAAGAGTGTTTCTGAAAGGAAGACCTTCGATGTCATCCCTATGAGAGCAGCATTTCATATTCATCTTGTACATGGCTTTATTTCCATTACCTAGAACCAAATCTGGCACATATCAGGCACCCATTATATATGTGTAGACTGAATGAATGAATGAATGAGACTCTCTCACCATAAGGTTTCAAGCTTCTGCTGTTAAGTTTTTCTTCTTAGCTGTTGTCCAGTCAGCTCCCAACTTGTGGAACAAAACCCTGCCTGGTCCCACATCATTCCCATGGCCAGTTGTGGACCAAACTATTGTGATCTTTAGGGTTTTCAGAGGTTGATTTTCTGAAGTGGATCATCAGATATTTCTTCTTAGTTTGTCTCTGTCTAGAGGCTCCACTGGACCTGTTCAGTGTCGTAGCAACATGCAGATCTCCACTGACAAACGTGTGGTGGCTATACATAAAGTGCATTGGCCTGAAATTGAACACAGGTTTACCACATAGAAAGCAACAGTTCCACTGGTGAACTATGACTGCCCTCATCCAGTAAGTAAGGGGCACTGGAGTAGATAGACAGTAATAAAAATTTCCGGACAAAAGAGTCAGTTTGAGGTGGGCAGTGAAAAGGATAGCTGATTCTTAAACTGAGCTTAGAAGTCAAAGGTTAAAGTCTAGCAATTCAGTATAGCAAAGTTCTCAAATGAGTAATTGCTAAAAATTCTTGCAAAAAGAGCTTTTCTATATGATAAACTTGAAATTCTTCCTTTACTTACAGAAGACATAAATAGAAAAGTCAATAGGAATAAAACGGAAAATAAATTAAAGCCATAAATAGAATGGAATCCTGGGGTACATTTGAAATTAGACATTGCTTAAGCAAAATTTTTGAGGTGAGGGCTTTTTTTTTTTTTTTTTAACCTTTGTTTTTTTTTTATTTAACATAACTGAGTGAAAATGTACATTCACATGAAAATTTACATGCCCCCCTATATGCAGCTTCCACTGCTCTCCCTGTCCGGTGACAGCACAGTATTCCTCTCTGCTCCATACATGTCTCATCCTCCCAACAGTCTCCTTTCCCCTCCTCTCCGTCCACTCCCCTTCCTCCAGCCAGAGGTCAGCAAGATGATATCCTATAGATGTATAGAACCATAAAGTGCTTCCAACATATGGTTACTCTGCATTGCCGAGTCCATTCCATTCCTGTCCAAAGAGTGGACCTTTGTTATAATTTATGGGAATGGGCAGCATCAGGGCCGGGGGCCATGCTCTCAGAGGAACCCCCAAACCGCTGGACCATCAATTGAGGTCTTTTAGTGGAGATCTCATGATGCACCTCTTTTTATTCTTGTGTTGCCAGTGAGGCTCCTCTCTGTGAGCTCCGTCATGGCTATCACCGGTGGTGGCCGGGCACCATCCGGTTCTTCCGGTCCCAGGTCGATGTAGGCACCCACTCTTGCGGGTCTCTCTATCTTCTCGGTTGTCTTTACCGCATGCCATTTTGGCCCTCGGTGAGCATCCATTCCTGCTGAGTTGGGACCATTTGCTGTGTCCTCGGATGGCAGTTTGGTAGCTTTTAAGACCCCAGACGCCACTCGAGGTGAGGGCTTTTTTAATGGAATCAAATGCCAGTTCTAGGTTAATTCCATACCTAAAGAAGTTGGTCTACCTACTTGACTAGCCCCACCATGAAAAGGACACTAGTAACAGGGGTAGTCAGCCAAAGCTTGGTCACTTTTTCTCACCAATGCAAAGCTACACAGGAGATACCTATTGTGCTAGATTAAAAAAAAAAGTCTAAGACGTATTTCCAGGTACTTAGGTTAAAAAGAGAGAGAGACAGAAGTTTTGCTCAATCTACCCTAGAAGATATAGCCACCTTGGTGAAACAGTCAGAGTGAAATCAAAGGCTGTATCCTCAATGTAACCTACACCATTTTCTTTCCTTCTAATTTTATTACCTTTAAGAATACTACTGTTGCTTGGTTCCTCCTTTGTGTTAAACCTTTACTAATGCTAAATGCCCTTTCAGACTGCCAGCCAAGCCAACTGCAGAGAACAAATAATACTAATCTGAATCCATAATTTCAGAAAGTAATCAACATGCCCAAGATACAACCACTGTGACCACACAAAAGAAAAACGAACTTGGGACCCTCATCCCACTGGCCTCCCTAGTTCCTTTCCAGGTTGGCTGCCCAGAACCATGTCAACAAGAAGCCAAATGACTCTACCACATAATGAATCCTACCTGGGAACTAAAATACTTGTGTCAAGGAACTAAAAATGCTGGCTGCGTGTCACCAGAATATAGCCAGACCCAATTTAGAAGAGTTCTACCTCTGTTTCCCTGCCAAGTCTCAGTCCTGCCTCCTTTTAATATGCATATTATTTCCCAAATTTGAATGAATACATATAACTCTTCTTCTCCCACATAGCACAAGGTCTCTCAGTTCACCCCAGTCTCCAGAACTCGCTCTTCACGGCAGGCAGCTCCAACCGTGAATTGTGGTAAAACTGGGAGTGAACATTTTTTTCAGTGTTAGCTAATCCCTGCCCCCAAGAGCCCAAACAATATCCATTACCATGGAGTCCATTCCTACTCATAGCAACCGCACAGGACAGAATGGAATTGCCCCTGTGGAGTTCCCAAGGAGTGCCTGGTGGGTTTGAACTGTCAACCTTTTGGTTAGCAACTGCTAACAGTAAACTATGACACCACCAGCAATTCTACTAGCCCAAGGGCACATTGTACTAACCTGGACAATTAGATGAAAAGGACTGACCCCGTGGTTGCAACAATAAGCTTAAGCATGACGGCAATTGTGAGGACAATTCTGTTGTATGTAGAGTCACTGTAAGTCATTACCAATTCCACAGCACCTAACATTCACCTGGTGTGAAAACAAAAATTGAGTTGTGTTGTCTTCTGTTGCATAATTTTCTTTCTAAAATGACCTTACAGTGGAAATAATGGCCCCATCAGTCAATTTATTACCTGATCAACTAAATGGAGTGAAAAAACAATCTCACCTGGTCTCAGAGGACTATAATTCAACTGTCTGAGGGGCTTAGATTTCCTGAGAGTTCGTTCTAGATCTATGTTGGGCCAGCCAGCATTCAATCTTACCTTAATTCTCTTCAGGAAAACCCATTCAGGCCAGGGGAAGTACCGCTTTAGATGAAGCCCATGGCCTAAGGTGGAAGTGCTCAGCTGGAACCTTTTGTTGTTGCTGTTACCTAATTAGGTGAGCTTACTTGAAAAATCGTTTCCCAAAGCCCAGAGAGAGCTTTACTTACATGTCTTTGAAGCAAAGATGCACTGGGGTAGAACGTCAGTATTCATTTAAGAAATCACAGCTGTGTAAACATTGTTTGTTCACTATAAAAAGAAAATGTATAGTATTTGTCAGAAAAAAAGTGAACACATTGGGGGCTGTATTTGAGACACCGTATCACACTTCAGGAGCCTCTGAACCAGCAGGAACGTGAATAGATGAACAACACAGAGAGCTTTTTTCACTTTCTCACTGCGGTTAGGAGTACTTTTCTTTTTTAACCTGAACCATTTTCTGTTTTCTTATTTCAAGAGAACTGCACCTTTATACCATTGTTACATCTACAGATGTTGGGAAAAAGGAGAGTAAAACAGAAAGAAGGATCCTTCACCATCTACATTCTCGATAATATTTTCTGGAAGAGAAAAAGTTATCTGAAAAAGGAAGCTAAAATCTGTGAAGAATTTCTGTGATTGTAAGCATTCTCTCCAGAAACTATTTTCCCTTAGAAACAAAAATAAAAGCCATCAAACCCTTTATCATCAAACTGATTTCAACTCATGATAATATCATGTGCTATAGAGGAGAGACTAGCTAGATAGTTTCCTTAGCTAAAATCCCTGGGTGGCCCAAATGATTAAGCACTTGACTACCAGTCGAAAGTTTGGCTAGTCAAACCCTCCCAAAGGTATCTCAGAAGACAGGCCTGATGATCTGTTCCAAAAGATCACAGTCTTGAAAACTGCATGAAATGATTCTACTCTGTACACATGGAGATGCTATGAGTCAGACTCAACTCAACAGCAACCAACAACAATCTTTATGAAAGTAGTTTGCCAGGGCTTTCTTCTGTGGCACCACTGGGTGAGTTTAAATTGACAGCCCTTATGTTTGTAGTTGAGCACAAACTGCAATACCTATGGACTTTCTACCTTGGCTCTTATGATTTGGTTCATCTTTCAAGCAGTATTTCCTTGACTTTAAATTTCATGGAGGCTTAAAATAGATTTTAAAATAGTATCTATCTTTTAATTTTATGAAAAAGAGACAATTAAACAAAACAAAGTATTTCTACCATCTCCTCTTGTCCATGCTTGGTAAAGTAGAAGGTCAGCGGAAAAGAGAAAGACCTCAATGAGATGGATTGACATGGTCACTGCAACAGTGGGCTCAAGCATAACAACAATCGTGAGCATAGTACTAGTCCCTGCAGTG
Source organism: Heterohyrax brucei (assembly GCA_028571685.1). NCBI lineage: Eukaryota > Metazoa > Chordata > Mammalia > Hyracoidea > Procaviidae > Heterohyrax > Heterohyrax brucei. The sequence goes on along the minus strand of CM053159.1, from coordinate 8,363,773 downwards.
TTTTGTTGTTTGGTACACAGTGTTGCTATGAGACGGAACCAATTGGATGGCACCTAATAACACCTGTAGTCCACACATTCCAAAGGAGTGAACATTTTAATATCAAAGGAGAAAGGTAAGAAAAGCAAGGATAAAATCTCAAAACAATGGACAGAGGTGGGCATTGACCACATTTAACTGTATGGGGCAACTGATTTCGTTTTCCTGATCCTTCTTATTTCACTACAGACTGGTGAAGACTGTGTCGGCAACCGGCCCTGGTCCACAGACTGAGGTTTGCTAATCACTGCGTTAAGGGAAAAACCACATAGAACTTCTTGTGCAGAGGGCTGCAGAGCAAGGAGATGTTTGGCTGCCTGCTGTGCAGCACAGCCCTCTAGCAGCCATCCAACATTTACTCCTATCTAAGCAGCCTGTGTCTTAAAGGGGTCTTGGAGGAATCAACTCCTGTGAGATTTTTAGTTTATTTAAAAGTTTGGCAGAATGTGTAGCAAACATCCCAAGACCTTTAAAGCCTAGTGAAATTTCAAAGAGCTTAATGACATTTTCTTTTTGATGGATTTGACCCCTGAAATCCATTTTTTAAAGTAATTTTATCACACAGAAGGTTCTGTGGACTTTCAGGATAACGGCGTGCACCAATGAAAGTATATAGGCGACACATTAGTTTCAGGCAGGGAAGTATATGTTGCGGGGTGGAAGTGTGCACAGCTGGAAGCAACTGCCTGGGAGAAGTCTGATTTGTTTGTTCAGGGTCCCAGGAAGCTGGGAACTTGATAGACAACCGCTGTAGCTTTGGTCTTCTGTAGGGGCATCCACATGGATAAGGAGGGGAGACCGAAAGAGCTAAGGCAGAAAACTAAATGTTAAAGGCCCAGAAAAAGCACTCAGAAAGGAAAGCAACCAGAGAGTGAACAAGGAAGAACACTGAGGGGAAATGGAGCCTATATAAATCAGGTTTCTTAAAACGAGTTCTCAGACCTCCACGGACCTCCCTTCCACTCATCCTGCCACCACCACCAAGCTACACTGGGCTTTCTCCTATACACAGCACTCCTATCTGAAATGGTTATATTGGCTAGACCTTTTGTTCCAGAAATTACTTGATGATTTGTTGTCCTGACACAGAAGTTACTTACAGGGACTTTTGAGATTAGGAGCAGGAACAGAAAGGGCCCCTCCTAAATGAGTTTAGCATTAATACTCCCTTCCAACCATCCTAGCCCTACCATTGCTAACCACAATGCCCTCAATGATTCATTATACATTCCATTTATGAAAACACATGATATCAACAAAATATTCAAAGCAGAAAATAATTGGATCTTGAAAGTGTTTTAAATAAATAAACACAGATTGAGCCCAATAGTGAAGGGGAGAGATGGAAGATGCTGGCACCCTGTGGCCTGGCTGGCCTCCCAGACTACAGCAAAGTTCTTCACCATCCAGAGATCTGAGGAATCAAGGAGAAGGCGGCATTTGTTGATGATGTCCCATGGACATCTACCTTATATCCTCGGACTCTGCTCTAGAGCAATATGAAATGGATTTGGCTGTGTATATGTGGTTAACATTCCCAAAAATGAATTTTCACTTGTACGTGGAGATGGAGGGTAAAGGACAAGAAAATCCATAAAGAAACAAATTTCTCAAAACTAAGCACGTGAAAGGCTTCATGAAGGTGTGACATTGTTAGCATGTAGGCAGGAAGGCAAAAACTTCAGCCGTCCAGGTAAAAATAAAAAAAAACAAACCCAGTGCTGTCGAGTCAATTGTGGCTTATGTCAACCCTGTAGGACAGAGTAGAAGTTTCAAGGAGTGCCTGGCAGATTAGAACTGCTGACCTTTTGGTTGGCAGACTTAGCACTTAACTACAATGACACCAAGGTTTCCCCAGATAAAAATAAATACCTGTAAAGCAATCAAAATTGAGATTCAGTGTGTACTTGTTGGAATGTCTTAGTCATCTTAGTCATTCAGTACAGATATAACAGAAAATAATACCTCAGGTGGATGGCTTTAACAAACAGAAATTTATTTCCTTACAGTAAAGTAGGGTAAAAATTCACACTCATGATATCAGCTCCAGGGGAAGCTTTCTTTCTGTTAGCTGTGGAGTGCACCGCTTTTTATTCTTGTGATGCCAGTGAGACTCAACTTTGTGAGCTCCGTTGCGGCTAATACTGGTGGTGGTGGTCGGGCACCATTCAGTTCTTCTGGTCAGGAGTTGATGCAGAGACCCACATGCGGGTCTCTCTGTCCTCTGGGTTCTCTTTCCCCCATGTCATTTTGGTCCTCGGTGATCATCCACTCCTGCTCAGTTGGGACCATTTGCTGTACCCTCAGATGGCAGCTTGAACTTTGCCTGTTTTTTAATTGAACTATTTTTGTCTCTGAGGTGTTGAAGTTTCTACAGTTTTTAGAGATTGGGCCCTTGTCACATATGTCACAGCCAAGCCAGCCAAGTGCCATCTAGTCGGATCCGACTCACGGTGACCCTAGGGGCCATAGCCAATTTTTTTCCCCCAATCTGTAAGTTCTCCTTTTACTCTTATCATAAAGTCTTTCAATGAATGTGTTTTATTTTTGATGTTCCCAGATATCTAGTTTATCTTCTGGTGTTTGTACATTGTTAGCTATGGTTTGCATACTACTTATGCCACTTATTAAGGCCCCTAGCCTTGTCCCCATTTTTTCTTCCATATCTTTATTGTTTTCAGTTTTATGTTTAGGTCTTTAATTCGTTTTGAGTTAGTTTTTTGCATGTGTGGGGTATGGGTCTTGTTTGATTTTTTTATGGGTGGACATCTAGTTATGCCAGCACCGTTTGTTAAAGAGACTCACTTAACAGATTTGGGCCCTTTGTTAAGTATCAGTTGCTCATAGATGAATGGATTTATGTCTGAATTCTCAATTCTGTTCTATTGGTCTGTGTGCCTGTCTTTGATTACCATGACTAGCAGTTTTTAAGATCAGGTAATGTGAAGCCTCCAATTTTGTTCTTCTGGACCTCTTCCCTTTCTGTAAAATCTTGGTGATTTGTTTCTCCATCATTGAAAGAGTGCTGTTGGAAACTGGATCAGGATTGCATTTTATCTATAGATCACTTTGGCTACTATTGACATTGTTGAGTCTTCCTATCAATGAATGTAGTATGTTTTTCTACTTAGTTAAGTTTCTTTTGGCTTCTTTCAGTAGTATTTTGTAGTTATCTTTGCATATTTTTTTTACGTTCCTGGTTAGATTTTTTTCTTAAGTACTGTATGTTCTTGGAGGAAATTGTAAATGTGTTGATTTGCTAATTTCCTTTTCAAAGTTCTCTTGGAAACAAAAAAAATTATACAACTAATTTTTGTATGTTACTCTGTATCTTGCTTTGCTGAAATATTTTATTAGTTTCAGAAACTTTCTTATTGGTTCTTTGGGGTTTTCTGTGTATAGAATCATATCTGTGAATAGGGATAATTTTACATCTTCCTTACTCATTTAAATGCCCTTTATTTTCTTTTTCTTTTTTTTCTTGTCTCATTGCTGTAGTTAGGACTTCCAGCACATTGTCACATAAGAATGGTGATTAAAGTCATCCTTGCCTGGTTCCCATTCTCAAGGAGAATGCTTTCAGACTGTTGCCAGTTACAATGATGTTGGCTGCTATTTTTGTATAAATGCCCATTGTTATGTCAAGGAATCTCCCTTCCAATGCTATTTTACTGAGTTTTTTTAATCATGAATGGGTGTTGGACTTTGTCAAAAGCATTTTCTGTGTAGATCGAGATGATCATTCAGTTCTTGTCTTCTGTTTTATTTATGTGGTGGATTATGTTTATTGATTTTCTAATGTTAAATCATATCTGTCTTCTTGCTATGAATCCTGCTTGGTCATGATATATTATTTTTTGGATATGCTGTTGAATTGGCAATTTTGTTGAAAACTTTTACATTTATATTCATTATATTCATTTTGCATTTATATATTGGTATGTACTTTCCTTGTGTGTATGTGTGTATGTGTGTGTGTGTGTGTGTCTGTGTGTGTCTCGTTGCCTAGCTTTGGTATTAGAGTTATGCTAACTTCATAGAATGAATTTGAAAAACATTCCTTTTGTATGCTTTAAAATAGTTTGAGTAGTATAGTTGTGAGTTCTCTGAATGTTTGGTAGAATTCTCCAGTGAGGACATCTGGGCCAGGGCTATTTTTTGTTTAGAATCTTTTGTCACCTCTTCAATCTCTTCTTTTGTTCTGGGTCTGTTTAATTTTTCCTCCTCAGTTTTTGTTAGTTTAGTTAGGTAGTATGTTTCTGGAAATTTGCCCATTTCCTCTAGGTCTTCAGATTTGCTGAAGTATGGTTTTTCAGTATCCTTTTTATTTCAGATGGGTCTGCTATTCTATCACTCAATTCATTTCTTATTCAGGTTATTTGCTTCCTCTTCTGTTTTTTCTTTAGTTTGACCAGCAGTTTGTTGATCTTTACAAAGAATCAAACCTTGGCCTTGTTGATTCTGCTGTTTTTCTGTTCTCTGTTTCATTTTCTTCTGCTGTAATCTTTCATGACTGTGGGCTGCTCTTGCTGCTCTCTTTCTATTTGTTCAAATTGTAAGCTAATGTTTTTATTTTGGTCTGTTCTTTTTTGACATATGCAGTTGTTGCTATAAATGGACCTGCATGCGTCACTTTTGCTATGGCCCAAAAGTTTTGGTCAAATGTGCTTTCGTTCTCACTTGCTACCATGCATTCTTTTATTCTATCCTTAATTTCTTCTATTACCCAGCAGTTTTTAAGCAAGGTGTTGTTTCATGTCTATGCATTTGATTTTTTATTTTTCTTTGTTATTCTGTTACTGATTTCTAACTCTATGACATTATGATCAGAGAAGATGCTTTATATTATATTGAAGTTTGGAATTTTTTGAAGCTCCGTTTGTGGCTTAAAATGTGGTCTGTTCTAGAGAATCTTCCATGTGCATTGGAAAAGAATGTATACTTTGCTGCTTTTCGGTGGCAAGTTCTGTATAAGACTATGATTTCAAGTTGGTGGAGTGTGAAATTTAGATCTTCTGTATATTTACTGAATGTCTTTCTGTATATTCTGTCCTTCACTGAAAGTGGTCTGTTTAAGTGTCCTACTATTACTGTGGAGCTGTCTATCTCCTCAAAGCTGTTAGAGTTTGCTTTACGTATTTTGGAGACCTGTCACTTAGTGCATACATGTTTATTATGGTTACATCCTCCTGGAATATTGACCCTTTAATCATTATATGCCCTTCCTTTTCCTTTATGTTGGATTTTGCCTTATAGTCTATTTTATCAGAGATTAACACTTCTGCTCTTTTTCCGTTATTGTCTCCTTGATATCTTTGTTCCATCCTTTGAGTTTTAGTTTGTTTTTGTCTTTGTGTCTAAGATGTATCTATTGCAGAAAATATTAAAATGAATTGTGTCATTTTATCCATTCTACCACTCTATTGTCTTCACTGATGCATTTAGGCCACTTACATTCAGAGTAATTATTGCTAGGTATGAGTTTATTGCTGTCATTTCGTTTTATTTGTGTTTTATAGTTTTATTCCACTTAATTTGCTATTCAGCATCCTTTTTATTTATGGATTTACTTTCTAGATCATTCATTATTCTTGTTTTGTGTTTTCTGACCCTTTATGTTTTATTTCTATTTTGCTTCATAGTTACCTTGAAATTTACATTTATTGTTCTAAGTTTAAAAAAGAGCCATTGGCTGGAGGAATTTAAGGGTATCACTTGTTCTCAAGCCTCCATCATGAGCCACCAGTTGGGGTAGTTGGTACTGCTGGTTCTAAGGCCCACTCATGTCTAGGGGGGCGTGTCAAGGCTTCTACTTAGGGAGTGGGGTTGTGTTGAATGCCACAGATCTGCCACTCCCGCTTGAGTACTGCAGGTGAAAATAGACTTCAGCTGGGAAATCTACCCAGTTTGTCCTAATAATGGCTTCCTGTTCCAGGTCAGCCTGCAAGGCACTGAGTGGATGATGGGGAAGTGGGGTGCGGGGAGGTGATGGAAAGGTGGGCAGACAGAAGGTGATGGAGCAGGGATGCACTGCAAGCTCACGGAGCCCCTGCACCAGCGGCTGCGCTAAGGGGCTGGAGCCTCAGACTGGGCTGAGAGCTACAGGTTTTAGGAGACAGGGAGACGTTGTTAGAGCTGCAGCTCTCTTTTGGCTGATGCAGGTGAAAATGGGCTTCACCTAGGAACTTTGTTCACTTAAGGCCAATGTGTACATGCTGTGCTGACTCAGCAGTCAAGGCACTGCTGCAGATGATCCAAGGGGCAGTGCATGCCCCTTGACCCCTCTCCCAGTGGTTAGGCAAAGAGGTAGATGCTCTGGACTGAGCAATGAGTCCTACCTTATGGAGCATGGCAGTGTTGAATGATGCTGGATTGGTGTCAGAGCAGGGCATGGAACGGACGAAGAGGAGACAGTTTACCTCAGCCCACAGGGGGCTGGGCTGTAGCGCACATGGCGGGTTGGGAGCATGCATTTACGTTACTCAGGCCTAGTATCACCCCTGTTTCATTATGGAAGTACACTCAGAGTCACCCCTGTGTAGCTGCACCGGGTGGGGTAGGTTTTGGGTGGAGATGCTGCTGCTTGCCTCAATACGTCCACGTTGTAGAGGTTCAGCTAGCAAGACACCAGTGATCTGGCAATCTGTAATACCCCCTTCCCACTGTTTTTGGATTGTTTCTCTTTCCACCTATCACTCAGTCCAATTCTACAGCTTTGTCTTTGATGCTCAGTGTTCCTAGGTTGTCATATGTTTCACTTATTTTTTCTTTCATTGTATTGTTGTAGCTGTCGTAAAAGGGATCACATGAAGCATCTGGCTATTCTGCCATTCCTGGCCCTGTCCTTAAATACCACATTTTGATCTTCGCACAAAAGAGCCTGAGCACCCGTATTTCCTTTCTTTCTTTTTTGAAATATCTTACTGTGCTTCAAGTGAAAGTTTACAATCCAAGTCAACTTCTCACACAAACACTTACACACACTGCTATGTAACTCTAGCTGCTGTTCCTGCCCTGTGACGGAACGCTCCTCCTTTCTACCTTGTGTTTCTCGTGTCCATTCAACCACCTCCTGTCCCCCTCCACCCTGTCATCTTGCCTCTGGACAGGAGCTACCCAGCCAGCCTCGTGTATCTACTTAAGCCAAGAAGCACACTCTTTGCCAGTATCATTTTACGTCTTATAATCCGTCCAATCTTTGTCTGAAGAGTTGGCTTTGGGAATGGTTTCTATTCTTGGACTGAGAGTCTGGGGGTCATGTCTTCTGGGGACCCTTCAGTCTGTTGGACCACCAAGTTTGCTTTTTTTAAGATAATCTGAGTTTGGAACTTGTATTTTTCACCTACTAAGTCAGGTTTTCTATGTTGTATTCCCTGTCACTGGTGGTGATCAGGCACCATCTAGTGCTTCTGGTCTCAAGCTGATGTAATCTTTGGATTATGTGGCACTGCCTTGTCTCTTGGTCTCATGTTTTCCTTATGTCTTTGATGTCTTTCATTCTCTTTTCCTCCACGTGAGTTGGAACCAATTGATAACTATCTTAGATGGCTGCTTGCTGGTTTTAAGACCCCAGACACCACTCACCAAAGTGGGATGAAGGATATTTTCTTTAAAAAGTTATTCCGACTGATCTAGATGTCCCCTGAAACCATGGTCTCCAGACCCATACCCCTACTACTCTGTCCTTTGAAGTGCTAGGCTATATTTAGAAACTCCTTAGCTTTTGGTTTAGTCTAGCTGTCCTGACCTTCTGTCTTAGTCACCTGGTACTGCTCAAGCAGAAAATAACATGAGTGGAAGGCTTTATGAAGAGAAATTTTATTGACACAGTCCAGTAAGCTGTAAATCCATTCATAAGTTATAAGTCCACTCAATATGACAGATCATCACAGTATGGTAAGCTGAGTCCAAATTCAAGGAGAACATCTTGGCACAGGAACCTCAGGTCCAAAGGACGTGCTCTGTTCTCAGTCATACTTTCTTGGTAGTGTGAGGTTCCCAACTTCCTCTGCTCACTTCTCTCCCTTATATTCCACAGGCTTGTAGGTGGAGACCTGCCTCACTAATACAACTGCAGCCATTCTCCATCATCAGTCTTACAGAGGCAGGATTCACAACACATGGGAGAAATGGCACCATATTGGGATTCCTAGTGGAGTCAAATCAACATATACATTTTGGAGGGGACACAATTCAATCCATGACATCTTTCTTCTACTCCCTTCACATAATCCAATTCTTACCTATTATCTAATCAGTGAGTAACCTTCTCACTGCCTTCCCATATTTGTAATCATAAAACTGTTTTCTTCTGTGTTTAAGCCTTTTCTTCAATCCTTTTACTAGTAGTCTCACATAGTATTTGTTCTTTTGTAACTAATTTCACTTAGCATAACACCCTCCAGATTCCTCCATGTTACGTTTCCCAAGATTATTGTTGTTCTTTATCATTGCATAGTATTCCATTGTGTGAATATACCATAGTTTGTTTACCCACTCATCCACCAATGGACACATGGGTTGATTCCAAATTTTTGCTATTGTGAACAGTGCTGCAATAAACATTTGAATGCACGTATGTATCCATGTGGCACCGTTTATTTCTCTAGGATATATTCCAAGAAGTGAGATTGCTGGGTCCTATGATATTTCTATTTTTAGATTTTAAAGAAATTACCAACAAGATTTCCAAAGTGATTGTACTATTTTATATTCCTACCAACAACATGTAAGTGTTCCAGTCTCTGCACAAACTCCAACATTTATTATCTGTGTTTTTTGGATTCACGCCGATCTTGCTGGGGTAAGATGCTATCTCATTGTAGTTCTGGATGTCTGGATGGCTTCTTTGCTGAAGTGTCATTTCATATGACACTGATCAGATTCCTTGTAGCCAAAAATGTTTTCCAAGTCTGTGAGTTTTCATTTTATACTTTTGGTGAAGTCTTTGGATGAGCATAAGTATTTCATTTTCATGAGTTCCTAGTCATCTATTTTCTCTCTTAGTGTTTGTGTGTTGTTAGTAACATTTTGTATTCTGTTTATGTCATGTATTAGGGCTCCCAGCATTGTTCCTATTTTTGTTTCCATGATCGTTATTGTTTTATATTTTATATTTAGGTCTCTGGTCTATTTTGAGCTACTTTTTGTGTATGGTGTGAAATATGAGTCTTGTTTCATTTTTTGCAAATGGATATCCAGTTACACCAACACCATATGTTACAGAGACTGTCTTTTCAGTCAGTTTCAAGAACTCTGTGCCTTTGTCAAACGTCGCTGCTCATAGGTAGATGATTTTATGTGTAGATTCTCAGTTGTGTTCCATTGGTTTATGTATCTATTTTTGTACCAGTACCAAACTCTTTTGAGTACTGTGGCAGGTGCCACAGATTCTAAAGTCAGATAGTCTGAGGTCTCCCACTTTGTTCTTCTCCAGTAATGCTTTACATTTTTGGGGCTTCCTTCCTTTCCACATGAAGTTGGTGATTTTTTCTCCATCTCTTTAAAAAATGCCATTGAAATTTATAGTGGGATTGTATTTTATCTACAGATAACTTTGTGTAGGTTAGACATTTTCACGATGTTGAGTCTTCCTATCCATGAGCAAGGTAGGATTCTCCACTTATAAAGGTCTCTTTTGGTTTCTGGCAGTAGAGTGTTGTAATTTTCTTTGTATAGGTCTTTTACGTTTCTGTTTAGATGTATTCCTGAGTATTGTATCTTCTTGAAGACTATTGTAAATGGTACTGATTGATTGATTTCCTGTTTGATACTCTCTTTGTTGATGTAAAGGAATCCAACTGATTTTTGTATGTGTATCTTGTATCCTGATTGTTTGCTGAACTCTCCTTTTAATGGTAGTAGTTTGTGTGTGTGTGTGTGTGTGTGTGTGTGTGTGTGTGGACTCTAGGGTTTTCTGAGTATAAGATTATATTATCTGCAAATAGAGATACTTTCACTTCTTCCTTACCAATTTGGATGTACTTTCTTTCTTTATCTTGCCTGATTGCTCTGGTTAGAAAGTCCAGCACAATGTTGAATAAAAGTGGTAACAAAGGGTACACTTGTCTGGTTCCCATTCTCAAGAGGAATGCTTTCAGACTTTCTCTGTTTAAGACAATGTTGGCAGTTTGCGTTGTATAAATGTCCTTTATTGTGTTGCAGAATGTCCCTTCTATTCCTATTTTATTCAAAGTTTTTAACATGAATGGATGTTGGACTTTGTCAAATGCCTTTTCTGTATCAATTGATAAAATCCAGTGGTTCTTGTCTTCTATTTTATTTAAGTGGTTGATTACAGAGATTGTTTTTCTAATGTTGAACCATCTTTGCATCCCTGGTATGACTCTCAAGCGGTTATGGTGACTTTTTTGTGTGTGTGTGTGCAATTCTATTGGATTGAATTATATTGAGAGTTTTGGCATCTAAGTTCCTGAGAGGTTCTGGTCTATAATTACCCTTCTTTGTTCTGTCTACATCTCGTTTTTGTATCAGGGTTATGCTGGCTTCATAGAATCAATTTGACAATATTCCATCTTTTTCTATGCTCTGAAACACCTTTAATAACAGTTGTGTTAACTCTTCTCTAAAAGTTTGGTAGAATTCTCCAGTGCAGATGTCAGGATCAGGGTCTTTTTTGGTTGGGAGTTTTTTGATTACCTTTTCAATCTCTCTTCCTTTTGTTATAGGTATATGTAGTTTTTTACCTCTGTGTTAGTTTAGTTTAGGTAACGCCTTTCTAGAAATTTATCCATTTTCTCTAGGTTATCAAATTTTTCAGAATACAGTTCTTCGTAGTATTCTATTTTGATTGTTAAAAATTCCATTGGGTTGTTGTGATATTGCCCATCTCCTTTCTTAGTTGGGATTATTTGCTTCCTTCTCCTGTTTTTATTTTGTCAGTTTGGCCAGTGGTTTATTGATTTTGTTGAACTTTCGAAAGAACCAGCTTTTGATCTTATTGACTCTATCATTTTTCTATTCTCTAATTCATTTAGTTCTTTTCTAATTTTTAGTATTTGCTTTTCTCTAGTAACCAAGTGTTTCTTTTGATGTTTTCCTTCTACTTGTTGAAACTGTAGAGTTAATGCTTTGATTTAGGCCCTTCCTTCCTCCCTCCCTCCCTCTCTTCTTTCCTTCTTTCCTTTTTTTGATGTGTGCATTTATTGAAATAAATTGACCTCTGAGCACTGCTTTTGCTGTGTCCCAAAGATTCTAGTAGGATATTTTTATTCTGATTGATTCTGTGAATTTATTTATTCTGTCCTTGATTTCCTCTATAACCCAGTAGTTTTTGAGCAAACACTTATTCAGTTTCCAACTGTTTTATTTTTTTTCCTTCACTTTTTCTGTTGCTGATTTCTACTTTTATGGCGTTGTGGTCTGAAAAGATGTGTTGTAATATTTCAATGTTTTAAATCGTAGTAAGGATTCTTTTATGGTCTAGTACATATTCTACTCTAGAAAATGTTCTGTGTCCATTGGAAAAGAAAGTATACTTGGCTGCTGTTGGGTGGAGTGCTTTGCATATCTCTATGAGGTCAAGGAAACCCTGGTGGTGCAGTACTTAAGTATTACAGCTCTTAACCAAAAATCAGCAGTTCAATTACACCAGCCATTCCTTGGAAACTCTATGGGGCAATTTTACACTGTCTTAAAGGGCTGCTATGAGTTGGAATCAACTCAACAACAGTAGGTTTGTTTTTTGGTATGAGGTCAAGTTTCTTGATTGAGACATTTAGATCTTCCTTGGCTTGGCTTGTCTTTATTGAACTTTTTTTCTGGATGTCGTGTCCTTCACTGAAAGTGCTATGTTGAAGTCTCTTACTATTATTGTGGAGCTGTCTGTTGCTGTTTTCAATGTGGTTAGAGTTTGTTTTATGTATTTGAGTTCCTTGTCAGAAGTGTAAATATTTAATGTGCTCATGTCCTCCTGGAATATCAATCCTTTTCGACGGCACTTGGCGATGGCAATCCTTCTATCGTATCTTTCCTTATCCAGTGTGTTGGATGTTACTTTAAAGTCTATTTTATCAGAAATTAATACTGACACTTCTGCTCTTTTATGAATGGCATTTGCTTCATATATGTTTTTTCTATCCTTTGAATTTTAGTTTGTATGCATCTTTAAGTCTAAATTGTGTCTCATGAAGGCAGCATATATATGAATAATTTATTTTATTCAAACTGCCACTCTCCATCTTTCATTGGTGCATTTAATCCAGCATAATTATTTATAGATATGAATTTGTGCTGTCATTTTGATATCTTTTCTTTCGTACATTGCAGACAATTCCTTTGTTCTACTTAATTTTCTGTGCTGAGTCATTTTTTCTTTATGTGTCTTCTTCTTGTTCATTCTTGATGGTTTTGTACTTGATGAGACTTTGTTTTTCTTGTTTTATATTTTGATGCATAGGATTGATAATTTCCTTTGTGGCTACCTTAATATTCACTCCTATTTTTCTAAATTTAAACCAGTCTTTATTTTCTTTATATTGTCTTGATTTCTTGTCCATATGAAAGTTCTATGACTACACTTTCTTTAGTCCCTCTTTTTTTGGTATAATATTTATGTAATGACATGTCTGTTTCCCTGTTTTCGGTGTTTTGCCTTTGATTTATTTTTTTGATTTCCGTATCTGAGTTGATATCCACTTGCTCTCTACTGCTTTCTAGTGTTGAGTTGCTATCTGATGATACTGACTTTCTAACCAAAGGAATCTCTTTACTATTTCTTGTAGTTTTAGTTTGGTTTTTGCAAATTCTCTGAAATTCTGTTTTTCTGGAAATATCCTAATTTCACCAGCATTTTTGAAAGATTGTTTTGCTAGATATTCAATTCTTGCCTGGCACTCATTTTCAGTCAAGACTTTATATACGTCATCCTGTTGGCTTCTTGCCTGCATGGTTTCTGCTGATGAGTACAAACATAGTTGTATTGACTGTCCTTTGTACATCATTTGTGGCTTATTTCTTGCCACTTCTAAACTGTCTTCTTATCTTCAGTGTTTGCTAGTTTGATTAAAATATGCTTTGGTGTCTTTATTTGGGAATCTACCTTGCATGGATTTTGATAAGCCTCTTGCACAGATATCTTCTCATCTTTCACAATATTAGGGAAGTTTTATGTCCATAAATCTTTGGCAATTCCCTGTATTTTCTGTCACCCCCTCCTTTTCTGGTACTCTAATCATTTGTTAAGTAATCCTTTGACAGAGTTTCACATAGTTTTCAGTGTTTCTTGATTTTTTAAAATTCTTTTATCTGATTTTCCCTCAAATATATTGGTATCACATGTCTTTTCTTCATTTTCAGTGTTCCATTACCTCATTTCTGCTTCTTTGACTTTCTATTGAGTTGTCTAATTCTGTAATTTTCTTATTATATTCTGAATTTCTACTTCCTGTCTCTGTATGCTTTCTTGCAACATGTTCAATCTGTCCTTTTCCTTTGTTGCATTTTACCTCATCTCCTTCCTGATTTCTTGAAGACTTCAAAATATTAATCTTTTTTATTTTATCTCTGATAATTTTAAGAAATTCTCTTCATATGGAGAATTTCTTGATTTTTTTTTTTCAGGAGACTTCAGAGACTATCATGGTGTGCCTCTTTAAGTGATTTGATATAGAGTGCTTTCTCCAAGCCATCAGTTGTTATAATTGTTACCTGCCATTGAGTATGCCCCAATTCACAGCAACCTGCATACAATAGAACAAAACATTGCCTGGTCCCATGCCATGCCCACAAACTTTTTATGCTTAAGCCCATTAGTGCAGTCACTATGTCTGTTCATCTCGTTGAGGGTCTTCCTTTACTTTTTTTTTTGCTGACCTTCTACTTTATCAAGTATGATGTCCTTCCCTAGGGATTTATCCCTCCTCACAATATGTCCAAAGTACGTAAGATACAGTCTCAACACCCTTGCTTACGGTTATACATCTTCCATGACAGATCTATTTGTTCTTTTGACAGTTCATGTTTGATATTCTCCAATACCACAATTCAAAGTTGTCAACTCTTTTTCTGTCTTGCATGCATATGATATGATTGAAAACACCATGGCTTGGGTCAGATGCATCTCAGTCTTCAGGGTGACATCTTTACTTTTCAAACTTCAGAGAGGTCTTTTACAGCGGATTTTCCCTGTGCAATGCATCTTTTGGTTTCTTGATTGCTTCTTCCAGGGCTGTGGATTGTGGAACCAAGTAAGAAATCCTTCACAACCTCAATCTTCATTCATCATGATGCTGTTTACTTGTCAGTTGTCAGGGTATTCATTTTCTTGATATTGTAGTGTCATTCATACCGAAGGCTGTCGTCTTTGATCCTCATCACTAAGTGTTTTAAATCCTCTTCACTCTCAGCAAGCAAGGTAGTGTTATCTGCATAATGTGGGTTGTTAATGAGTCTTCCTCTGATCCCGATGTCTTGTTCTTCTTCATATAGTTCAGCTTCTCAAATTATTTGCTGCACATACAGGTTGAAAAATCAAGCAGAAACAGACCCGTTGCCATCAAGTTGACCCCAACTCATAGCAACCCTATAGACAGTAAAACTGCCCCATTGTTTCCAACGAGTGTTCAGTGGATTTGAACTGCTGACCTTTTGGTTAGTAGCTGTAGCACTTAACCACTGTACCGCCAGGTTTTCCACAGATTGAAAAGGTATGGTGAGAGAATACAACCCCTAACACACACCATTCCTGACTTTAAACCATGCAGTGTCTCCTTTTTCTGTTCTCAAGACTGATCTATGTACAGGTTCTTCAAGAGCACAATTAAGTGTTCTGGAATTCCTATTTTCTGAAATGTTATCTATAATTTGTTATGATCCATATAGTCAAATACCTCTGCATAGTCAATAAAACATAGATAAAGGTCCTTCTGGTGCCCTCTGTTTTCAGCCATGATCCATCTGACATCAGCAGTGATATCCCTGGTTCCATGTTCTCTTCTGAATCCAGCTTGAATTCCTGGCAGTTCCCTGTTGGTGTATTACTATAGCCACTTTTAAATGACCTTTAGCAAAATTTTGCTTCCATATAATATTAATGACATTGTTTTATAATTTCTACATTCAGTTGGATCCCTTTCTTGGGAATAGGCACATAGATCTCTTGCAATAAGGCAGCCAGGTAACTGTCCTCCAAATTTCTTGACATAGATGAGTAAGCACTCTCAGCACTGCATTCATTTGTTGAAATATGTCAATTGATATTCCATCACTTCCTGGAGCCTTGTTTTCTGCTAATGCTTTCAATACAGCTTGGACTTCGTCCTTCAGTATCATCAGTTCCTGATCATGTGTTTCCTCTTGAAATTGTTGAATTTTAACTGATTCTTTTCGGTATAATGAATCTGTGAATTCCTTCCATCTTTTTTTGATCCTTTTTGTGTCATTTCATATTTTATCTGTTGAATCCTTCACTGTTGCAACTTGGGGCTTCAATTTTTTCCTTCAGTTCCTTCAGTTTGGGGAATCTAGAGCATGTTCTTCTCTTTTGGTTTCCTATTGCCAGCTCTTTGCACGTGTCATTATAATACTTTACTTTGTCTTCTTGAACTACCCTTTGAAATCTTGTGTTCAGTTCTTTTACTTCAACATTTCTTCCTTTTGCTTTAGATACTTGACATTCAAGCCAAGTCTCAGAGTCTCTTCTGACATTCATTTTGGTCTTTTCTTTCTTTCCTGTCTTTTTAATGCCCTGTTGCTTTCTTCATGCATGATTTGCTTGATGTCGTTCCACATGGTGGCTGATCTTTGCTCATTAGTATCCAATGTATTTAATCTATTCTTGCCATAATCTCTAAACTAAGGTGCAATTACTATATCCTCAAGGTCATACTTTGGCTTTCACTGACTGGTTCTAATTTTCTTCAGTTTGAAGTTGGATTTGCATGTGAATAATTGTTGATCTATGCCACAATCACTTCCTGATCTTTTGTGACTGATGATATTGAGCTTGTCCATCATGTCTTTCCACAGATGTAGTCAATTTGATGCCTGTGTATTGCATCTGTGAGGTCCATGTGTATAGTACCTGTTTATATTGGTGAAAAAAAGAACAATATTTTCTATTGTTCAGTCTCTGGCATTGTTTTTATCACCAAGGCCATACTTTGTCTTACTTGTTTCCAACTTTTGCATTCCAGTCACTAAAATCATCAATGCATCTTGATTGTATATTTTGTCAGTTGCAAACTACAGAACCTCAGAAAAATCAATTTCTTCATCTTTGGCCTTAGTGGTTGGTTCATAAATTGAATAATAGTCACATTAACTGGCCTTCCTTGTATGCATATGGATATTATTCTACTACCAAAATAATAGTCACCTGGTACTGTTCTAACAGAAATACCACAAGTGGATTGTTTCATGAAGAAAAACTTTATTGTCAGAGTCCAGTAAGCCACAAATCCATTTACAAGTTACAAGTCCATTCAGTATGAGAAATCACCACAGTCTGTAGGCTAAGCCAAAATTCAGTGAAAGCACAGCGGCACAGGAACCTCAGGTCCGAAGAGACCATACTCTGTTCTCGGTGCTGTCTTCTTGGTATTACGTGGTTCCCAATTTCTGCTTGCTTCCCTCTCCTGTCCAAAGGACATGCTCTGTTCTCAGTGCTGTCTTCTCGGCATTATGAGGTTCCTGATTTTCTGCTTGCTTTCCTCTCCTATATCTCTTGTAGAATGAAAAGATGAAGGGTGGTGCAAGCCACACTCCAGGAAACTGCCTTTACATTGGAGTAGGGAGGTGACCTGAAGAAGAGATTTACAGTGCCATCCTAATCCTCTTTAACATACAGCTCAGGAAAATCACAAAATGGAGGGCAATCATGAAATATTCGGGATCATGGCCCAGCCAAATGGTTACACACATTTTTGGCTGGACATGGTTCAACCCATGGCAATGTACTTCAGGATAGATCTTGAAACGTTCTTTTTGATGAAGAATGTAACATCAGTGTTCTTTGAGTTGACATTCCTACAAGCAGACCGTATGATTATCTGATTCAAAATGGCCAATACCAGTCCATTTCAGCTCACTAGTGCACAGGCAACGGATATTTATGCATTGCATTTAATTTTGGAGAATTTCTAATTTCCCTAGTTTCGTACTTCATGCATTCCATGTTCCAGTTATTAATGGATGTTTGCAGCTGCTTCTTCTCATTCGGAATTGTGCCACATCAGCAAACGAAGGTCCCAAAAGCTTGACTTCAACCACATCATTAAGGTTGACTCTACTTTACAGAGTCATCTCTTTCCCAGTCATCTCTTGAGTGCCTTCCAATGTAGAGGGATCATTTTCTAACACTGTATCAGACAATGTTCTGCTAGTATTCATAAGGTTTTTGCTGTCTAATTCTTTTCAGAAGTAGCCTTCCAGGTACTTCTACCTAGTCTTAGTCTGGAGGCTCAGTTGAAACCTGTCTGACGTGAGTGATCCTGCTGGTGTTTGAATGCCGGCTGCACACCTTCCAGCATCAAGAAATGTGAAAGCCCCACAGCATGACAAACTGACAGACAAATGGGGAGTAGGCATCAACCAATTGTGGAATTTATTTATGTTTGCTGACTGCGTTCTACCTTCTTGTTTCATTTGCTTTGAAATCTCCACATAGGCTGGTCACATGTGCTAGTTTGGTCATTGGTGCCTTTGAAGCCCTGATGTCCTCTCACCAGGTAGTCAGAGCTGTCACTAGGTCCATGAGCCCAGGAGTCCATTTACTTTTCTTGTATGGATTCAGCTCAGGTATCCAGATAATCAGTCACCAAACATGTGGTGCAGGTTTTCCTTACAGTCCTAGCTGGGCAGGGATGACTGGCATAGATACAGTTGTCTGTCTGCAGATGCCCAGAAAGACAGGGGGCTATCAGCTGTTCCTGAATGCCTGTGAGAACGGCACTTCCCTTTATGTGTGATTCTAAGTGAAGAAACTGTTTCTGCTCTGAATTTCTGGCTCAAGGTAGTCAGCAGATTTTCCTCTCTACTTCCAGTTTGTTAAATTATCCCCTCTCAAAATCTCAGAGAATGGCTCAGGGCAGGCTGAAGGAGTCCTACTTCCTGATCAGTTAATGGAGTGAGCCTCCGGAGCAGGGCACAATACAGAGAAGGGAGGTGGGAGTGCTGGGAGAAGGGAGACAGGTTTACCCCAAAAGAAAGATTTATATCCATGGGCAGTAGTTTAGACTCTAACCATTTAACTTTTGATAATTTAGTGCTCCTTTTCATGGGTTCTGGAGATATGAATAGACTCTCTGCTCAGTCTGTCCTGATGACTGACCACCATACCACTAACCTCATTGGCTGTAGTCGATCCTGGCAGGTCATGGTCTGCCCAGTCCTAGGTGCTCCTGGACCTACCCTCCCTTCCCTGTCACTCAGTCTGCTTTCTCAACTTTCCCTTTGATATTTTGGGCTCCTAGGATGGCATACATAATCGACTCATTTGTTCTTTGGGGTCTTTGTTGTCAGAGGTAGCATAGGAAGCATCTGACCATTCTGTCATCTTAGCCCTACTCCATTCCATTTCTTGAATAAAACACAAAAACTGAATTTTAAGCAATATTTTAATTTAGCGTTTATTTATTTATTTTAATGAACAAGTATTATCAGTCACACCTGGTAAAGATCAAATAGACAATATTTTATGGTTTCATTACATACCTCAGAAAAATGCATTAGAAATTGAAAAGTTAGGTTCTGCATTGATTTGAATGAGGTTATTGTCACCACTATAATATTTTAAAGTTCCTCTTGTGACATGAAACCACCGGAAATCTCTTAGAAGGACAGAGCCACACTTGGAAATATTTAGCTCAAACTTGTGACATGGGTTTGGGAAAGAGGAGTGCACATGTGGAAATTCAGCTTTGACTTTAATGATTTCAGTGAAGATGTTAATGGTAACTCTTGTTGTCATCTAAAACTTAACAATTTAGCTGAATTCTCCAGACATGAAAACAGCAAGTAGGTTTTCAAAAACTTCTTTATTTCAGAAATGGACTCTGACAAGAAGAAAGTGAAACAAATAGAGATTGGTTCCTCAAGTCCCTAGCTCTCCTTCACCTATAACCCAATTCAGTTTCAGTCTAGGAGACACCAAGAATAATGTTGATGGAGTCCTGGTCAACCCAGACCATCCATCCATCTATTTATGCACTCATATTATTTTGGGGAGAACAAAGATAGTTCCTGAGACTGAACTGTTTTAATTTATATGAGAGGCATTACCACAACAGACTAAAAATAATAATACACATAATAATGCCTAAAATATTTGGCGATATCACAACTTCCTGTGTTTCTAAGAGTGGAATTACCACTCATTTGGGCTTAGGGTGCACCTGAAGCCAAAGGGGCAGAGTTGCTATCCCAGTGGGCCTAGAAAGCAGAATTAAAGCACAGGGCTGGGGTTTCCACTCAGAATCCAGAGAGCATGGCTAATACTTAGAGTCTGGAGGGCAGGGCTGTTTTATAAATGTCTCAGAAAATGGAAGATTATTTTCAAAGCTTTGAGAGCTAATGTAATGTACTCTGCTGACTTGCTTGTGACTTATTAATGGCTTTTTTCCCCTGCAATTTCTCCCATTTGTAATGGAAGTGTCTAACTTGCACTTGTTCTGCCATTGTACCTTCAGAAGCAGATAGTTTGTATTCTAGGTTTCATAGAAATAGAGGAATTTTTGAATTTTGGACTTGGAACTGATTTAAAACTTCTGTCATATGGGATCGACATGATTTTGCTATGATTGGATGAATATGTTATATGTTTCAAAGACATGATGGAAGTGCAAAGGGTGGGATTAATGCATCTGACCCAAGCCATGGTATTTTCAGTCACATCACATGCGTGCAAAAGCTAGACCATGAACAAAGAAGACAGAAGAAGAATTGATGCCTTTGAACTGTGATGTTGGAGAAGAACGGTGAATGTGTTATGGACTGCTGAAAGAACAAACAGATCTGTTCTGGAAGAACTACAACCAGAGTGCTCCTGGAAAATGAAGATGGCAAGACTGTGTCTTACATACTTTGGACATGTTGTCAGGAAAGATCAGTCCCTGGAGAAGGACATCATGCTTGGTAGAGTGGAGGGTCAGCAAAAAAGAGGAAGACCTTTGATGAGATAGAGTGACACAGTGGCTGCAACAATGTGCTTAAGCATAAAAACAATTGTGGACATGGCACAAGACTGGGCAGTGTTTTGTTCTGCTGTTCATAGGGTCTCTGTGAGTTGGAACCGACTCAATGGCACCTAATAACCAATAACAAAGGGTGAGATGCCTTGGCTTGGATTATGTGCCCCCAAAAGTATATGTAGTAATTTGTCTGGGACATGATTCCCTGTATTCTGTGATTGTCCTCCATTCTGTGATTTTCTGAAGCTGTAAATCCTAATCTCTGCCTGTGGTTAACAGAGCAGATTATGTTAGAGAGGAATAGGGTGGGACTATAAATCCTTTTATAAGATCACCTCCCTGATTCACTGTAAAGGGAGTTTCCCTGAAGTATGGCTTTCACCACCCTTTATCTTTTCATTCTACAAGAGATAAAAGTAAAGGGAAGCAAGAGTTGGGAACCTCACACCATCAAGAAAGCAGAACCCGAAGAGTGTATCCTTCAGCCTTAGGTTCCTATGCCAGGATGCTCCCTGAGCAAAGACTGATGCAACACAAGGACTTTCCTACAGAGCTGACAAGGGGGAAAGCCTTTCTCTGGAGTGGACGCCCTGAATTGGGACTTAAAGCCTGCTAGACTGTGTAAGAATAAACTTTTCCTTTGTTGAACCCACCCACTTTGTGGTATTTCTGTTAGCGCCATACCAGCTGACTAAAACGACTAAACAACAAAGTTACCCACATTTGTTTATAAAATTTCAAAAACCAGATTTACAGAATAGGAGGTATTCCTGAGGTAGCTACAAAAAATGTACAATTTCATGATATAGGATAATTTAGTATCATAGTAACCACTTAAATTTAATTAAGCAAACATGTAAAGATAATTTCAAAAAGATTGTCTTCATTCTCTTTTTTGTCTTGTAACAAAATCAAAATTGTTACAAGGCAGGGAAAAAGAAGGAAGACATTTATTCATTTTCCCTCTAGGTCTGAATGTTCGTTCAACATGAGTGGAAACAGTATTCCTTCTATATGTATGAATAGTCCAGTTCTGAGTTATGCAAGACATAAATGTCTAACAAATACTAGGCATTCTGAGACTTACTCAAAGACAGACAGAGGAATGTATGAGAAACTGATGAAAAAGGATCAGAAACTAACATCTGTTAACTTGATGTTTAAGTGAATATGTAGACACAAGAACTATATCAATACTTTCACAAATGCCCTTGCTCACAAATTCCATGAAAGATAATAACAGACATGGAAAGGGGCTGAAAGATGAAGTGTGAAGAAAAAAAGAAGGTAAGGTGTTCAACACAGACTTTGAAGATCAAATGAGGCGTGTATAACATACCTACATTATGGCATCAGCACTGCTCACTCATACAAAAGGGCATGAAAAACTGCACAGGTAGGAAGCACTATACTCTTCATTTGATCAAATCAGCATGGCAACTAAACCCATTTGATAAACTCTTTTAAGATGAGTTTGTAGATATCCCCCAGCACAAATTAGCCCACTCCTTTCTAGTGTTTGGAATTGTAGTACCCGCCTCAAACTTGGTGGCTTAAAACAACAAAAATGTGTTCTTTCATAACTCTAGAGACCAGAAGTCTGATATCAAGGTGCTGGTAGGGCCACGTGATCTCTGAAAGTTGTAGGGGCACTTACTGGTGGTTGCTGGCAATCCTTGTTTTGTGGCCACATAACTCCAATCTTTCCCTCCAAGGTCATATTGCTTCCTTCTCTTCTGGCTTTGTTGTCTTCTTTTGCCTCTTTTTTATATGGACACTTGTCATGACATTCAACCCCATCCAGATAATTCCAGAAAAATCTCTCTGTCTAAAACCCTTAATCACATCTGCTACTCTTTTGCTGCATAAGGTAGTATCCACAGTTTCCGGGGATTAGGACATGAACATGTCTTACGGGGGTGGGGGTCTTAAGCCACTACAACAGACAACACACACACACACACACATACATTAAAAAGCCATTGCCTTCAAGTCATTCCCAACTCAAAGCAACCCCATAGGACAGAGTATGTTTTCCAAGGAGATTCTGGTGGATTTGAACTAGCAACCTTTTTGATAGCAGCTGTGCTGGATTGAATTGTGTCCCCCCAAAAATGTGTGTACTGACTTGGTTAGGCCGTGAGTTCCAAGAGTGTGTGATTGTCATGATATTTGATGACATTTTCCTATGTGTAAATTCAATCACTATGATTTAATAAAATGGATTACTGGCAGTTATACTGATAAGACCTGCAAGACTGGTTACTGTCTTAAGCCAATCTCTTCAAGATGCAAAACAGAGAAATGAGCAGAGAGATACAGGAAACTCATACCACCACAAAAGCAGTGCTGGGAGCAAAGCTTGTCCTTTGCACCAGGGGTTCCTGTGCTAGGATGTGCCGAGATTAAGGGAAGCCTGATAAAAACAGTGGGGAAGGGGTGGGATGGTGAAACATAATTGTAAATTCTCAAGGGAATCCAGACATGGAGCCACTGAGGCCAGATGAACACCTGAAACAATCATTACACCTTAAATCTCAAGCCAAAACTTTTCCTATAAGTCCGCTTATAAGTGAACCAAACAACAGTTCAGCTTAATTATGTCTGCCTTGAGCCTTAAGCCCCTTCAAAGTTATATCTGTATGGGACCAAACTGACAATACCACCTCAGATTTTAGATGAAGGGCAGTGAGTCTGTATTAATGGTGACAGGATAGTTTTGAAAAAGACATCAAGAATGGTTTTACATCTTGAGTATTTCAAACAATGTCACTGAACTGTACATGTATAACTAACTTGTTGAAATGGTGTATCATTTGCTGTGTGTATTAGCATTCTGAAAAAAAAATGAAGAGACTCACCACACATAGCGTAGATGCAAGGTTAGTAGATCTGCTAGTGGAAAGATGTGGTGGTCAGGATTATATCAACGTGGCTACTCCATGTTTGACTGCTGTATCAAGTGACAGGGTGAGGCCTGTGGTAGCTTCTGTCCCCTCCGCTCTCATCTCTCTGCCTTCTACTACCTACTTCCTGTCTGCTCACATTGCCAGCAGCTCCTGCTCACTTTTGGAGTTTGGTTCCTGGACCTGAACTAGTAGCTGTTGGACTCATCAACCCTTAACAACTGGTGAGTGAGTCCTGCTCCCTGACAGGCCGATCCTGGGTTCGTCAGCCTCTGCAGCTCTGTGAGTCAGCAGAGACCTGCAGTATCGCTACCAGCTTGGGATCCACTGACCTACACAACCGGTGATCGAGAACTCTGCTCTCTGACCTGCTGACCTTGGGTTCACCAGCTCCCACGGCCACATGAGGCTTGTGCCAGGATTTGGGATGTTAGGCTTCTACAATTGCATGAGCTGTTTCCTTTCTATATAAATCTTTCCTTGTACTTTGTATATAAAACTTTCCTTGTGCATGTATGTGTTACTGGTTTCGCATCCCTAGAAAACCCAGCCTAAGAGAACAGGTCCAAGTAAGTCCTCTTCTGATAACTTTTATTTTCCATGTACAGTCACAAGGAAGGTCATCAGAAGAGAATGAAGAGCTTGGAGAACAATAAAGTTTGAGAAGGTGTGCAAGGGCCTGCTCAGCACTGAAGTATCTAGTGACTTCCCTAGGGTACCACTATCCAACAGAAGCATGATGCGAGCCACAAGTGCAATTTTAAAATTTCCAGTAGCCACATTATAAAAGTAAAAAGAAACAAGTAAAATTAGGTTTAATAATATATTTCTTTTAGTCTAACATTTCCAAAATATTGTTGTTTCAGCATGGACTCAGTATAAAAACTAGTAATGGGGTAGATTACGTCCTTGTTATATAGCACTAAGTGTTCAAAAGCCAGGTATACAGCAAGGTATATTTTATACTGTCAGCACATCTCAGTTCAGACTAGTCACTCTTCAAGTGCTCAGTAGTCACATATGGCTAGTAACTGCTGTATTGGACAGCACAGGAAATGAAGTGACTAATGAACAGCACTTAAGACCTTCTTGAGATTGGGAGTCATTAAGTTATATGAGATCAGCACAGGTGAGTGTTTTTCTCCAGCTACATCCAGCTACTCATGTGCAGATGCAGAGTAGGTGGAGAACAGGAATAGTTTTTCCAACAGCATTCACCAAAGGGAAAAACAGGAAAGGAACTGGTGACGTATACAACTGAATGATTATACTGCTTGCCTACAGACCATAAGCCACAGAAGTAAGGACTGGTTCTGGGGTAGAGTGAGGGAAGGCAGTAGAGGAAGTAAAAAGGTGGTAGGAGCAATGGAAGTTGCAGTACGGTCAAAGACCTTTTAGAATTGTAGATGCCATGCAATATACAAAGATATCTAGAATAATTCCTGCCTCAGCAAGCTGATCTTGATGGCAGGTATACCAATAAACATTCCATAAGATACTATGTGATACATGCCAGGTCAGTAGCACGAGAAGTGCTCACCTTCTACTGAAATGATCCAGAAGGAGTTCACGGAAGGAGTGGTTGAGCCTTGAAGGATGAGCGGGATTTTCATCTGTGGGAGACAGAAGTGAGGAGAGAGCACAAGCACAGATAGAAAAGCAAAAATATTTGACACATGTTAAGGTACGAATAAAAAACTTTAATGTTTATAGAGAGAATTACTAGCTAGAATAGGGGATACAGCCTGTAAGTATTGATAGGTCTTTAGAGAAGAATCCTAGGATGATTTCCCTGGTGAAGACAGGCCTAATCATAAAATAAACGATTCCCCCAAAGACAATGTTTCCTAGGTGCCAAGGACTTTATCCCGAAAATACCCTTCTGTTCTGGCCTTCTCTGCCCCACCTCAACACACGTCCCTTTCATTTTTCTTTTAGAGTTCAGTCTCATGACTGAATTCTCTTATATGGAAATACTCAGTTATACATAAACAGATGCAGTATAGTTACCTGTCATCCTTAGACTCTGAAACAAAGTATTTGGAACCAAGCAGAATTAAATAATTCTTAAAAAGCTCTTAATTTATGGAACATAAAAACCTGAGCATGTAGAATTTAAAAAAACTTAATTACTATAAACATGATTCTAAAAGCAGATAGTCTTCTTTTACTACACAGACCCAGTCTACAACTTTTTCAGAAAACAAGCTGCATGTATACATTGTACCCTTTCTGTTTTTTGTTTTTTCATCCAATGCTGTTTTCATGAAAGTTTTATGTGACAAGAAATATTTCAGTTTACTTTGGTTCTGAACACAGTCGTCATTGAACAACAGGAAATGCAGGTAGCAACTTTTCTGTTGCCTAACAGGAACTCATTAATGCCAGGAACAGAATTCATAATTACTGACACATGTGGTCTTACAATGTCTAAAAATCATTCTTGTAATATAAAATAGAATCTTCGGTAAGCAGAACATATCAATTATCAAATGCCCTTTATTCAAGCCAGTTTTAAGAACCATGGAGCTTTGACGACAGAAACAACCGTATTAAACTTCATAGGCATATAATACTATGAACATAAAAAGTAAGGTACTATGACTATAAAAAGTAAGGTATGATTCAATCAAAACTAATACTTGATATGAATTTTAATAAACATGTATCAACTATTCAGCTGCATAAAGTGGAATGTATTTCCATCAGAAAGTCAGCAAAGGTCTCAACATACTTGAAAATGTGAACTACAGTTAAAAAAATTTCACAAACATGTTAGAATTCTGAAGGGTGCAGATGCCACTGGTCACACTGCTGCAGATGCTATCATGGCTCTCCTTACTGGTAATGAAACATCCGTTGTCTGCTGATTTAGTTAGGAAGGAGAAGTCCATAAGTCTCTCAGTAGAGCTGTGGTTTTAATCCCAGTGTATTAGCACTCATACATCTGGGAGATTCTGTAAGATCTGTCTCAAAGAAGCACCAGCTACCGCATGTGAATCTGAAGGAAAATTAGCAAAGCGACTGAATTAGCTTCTTGACTATTGTCTTCAAACACTGGTGGGCAGCATTCAAATCTCTGTCAAACTGCTGTCCTTCCATCTGTAGAGCCAGATGACTGCAAATGTTTCTAAATTTAACACTGTCCTGAGACAACAGCAAACACAGATAAGAGATGAGATGATCAAGGGGACATTTGTGTTATGCTGGCCCAGCCGTGACTCCTCCTCTCCCGGTAAGTGCATTTCTTGCTGCAAAAAAGGCCCCTTCCTGCAGCTGATGCACATCCCCACGATGGGACTGTTAGGATCCATAAGGTTTCCACTGGATGATTTCTGGAAGTAGACCTTCCCCACCTTTTGGTAATGCAACCCCAGTATTTCTCTCGAGGAACTGTTGTTGTTGTATGCTCTCTGGTCAGTTCCACATCACAGCAACCCTATAGGGCAGAGTAGAACTGTCATGATTTTCTAAACAGGAATCTTTACCAAAGCAGATAGCCAGGTCTCTTCTCCTAATGAGTATCTGGTGGGCTGGGTGCTCAACAGTGATCAATAGCTTGAGCACTTAACCATTGCACCACCATACTCTCAGGAAACTACACTTTCCCATTCTCAGTTTATGTGGATTGACCAACATTACCCCACCCCACAACTCCAAATGGCTCCGCAAATCCAGGAGCCAATCAGAGCATATAACTTCTCAGCCACATTGATCTGACAAGGATGGACAGGTGACCTAAGCCAGGTGTCTACTAGGCCTATGAGGAAAAAGAAGGGGGAAAAAATTATCAAATATCATTTATTAAAGATAATGTTAAGAACCATGGACCTTGGACATACAAATAACCATACTAAACCTCATAGATCTTTGTTAAATGGGGGCTGTTGGAAAATATTTTGCCACTATGAGGGGAGAATATGAATGAGAATGAAACCAATACAGAAAAAAGCAGAATCCGTAGATGCAAAGAGACTGACTCTAATTATATTTTGCAAGCATGTGAATCCAGCTGTGCTTGAGTAGTAAAACTTAAGCTTTTTCAGCTAATGAGTCAATAAATACCCACTTTTACTTAAGGCAGTTTTAACTGAATTTCTGTTATTTATTCCTAAAAGAGTTGTGACTAATACAGAAATAACCTGTTCCCATGATGCTCTACTCATACATTCAAGATTCTAACACAGAATTTGGTATTTAATGAACACGCTGTCAAGAAAGTCACAGTGCAAATTTAGGAAGAAGTTGGTTTAAAAGAATTAAACACTTCAATAGATTTTCTTTAAATTTTTTTAATTCAGGTGAAATGCTCATAACATTCAGCCTTTTAACCATTTTAAAATATACTATTCAGCAGCTTTAAGTACATTCATGTCCCTGAATGTGGCAAATGGTTAATATGCTCAGCTGCTAACTGAAAGGCTGGCAGTTTGAGTGCACGTAGAAGTGCCTCAGAAGGAAGGCTTGGTGATCTGCTTCTGGAAAATCAGCCACTGGAAAATCATCTGAAGCCTAGACACACATGAGTTGCCATATGTTGGAGTCAACTACATGGGAACTGGTTAAGTATATTTGCATTGTTGTACAAGCACCAGCACTATCTAACTCCAGAACATTTTTATTACCAAAACATTAAACAAAACAAAACAAAAAAATCCTTTATTCATTAAACATTCACTATTCACTGCTCTGGAAACCCTGATGGCATAGTGGTTAAGTGCTAAATCTGCTAACCTGAAGGTTGGCAGTTCAAATCTGCCAGGCACTCCTTGGAAACTGTATGGGGCAGTTCTATTCTGACCTCTGGGGTCGCTATAGGCCAGACCCAACTCAACGGTAGTGAATTTAGTTTGGTTTTTTTTAGGGCTCCCGGCAACCATTAATTTGCCTTAGTTGATTTGCCTATTATGGATATTTCGTACACATATAACCATATACCTCATGTGACCTTCTATGTCTGACTTCTTTTACTCAGCAAAATGTTTTCAAGGTTCATCCATGTTGGAACATGGATCAGTATTTCACTCCTTTTCATGGCTAAATAATACTCTATTATAAAGCTATACCAACTTTTGTTTATCCATTCATCAACTGATGAACATTTGAGTGTTTTCACCTTTTGGATATTATAAATAATACTGTTAATGAACATTCATATACAAATTTTTTTTTTATTTAACATAACTGAGTGAAAATGTACATTCACATGAAAATTTACATGCCCCCTATATGCAGCTTTCAATGCTCTCCCTGTCCGGTGACTGCACACTATTCCTCTCTGCTCCATACATGTCTCATCCTCCCAACAGTCTCCTTTCCCCTCCTCTCCGTCCACTCCCCTTCCTCCAGCCAGAGGTCAGCAAGATGATATCCTATAGATGTATAGAACCATAAAGTGCTTCCAATATATGGTCACTCTGCATTGCCAAGTCCATTCCATTCCTGTCCAAACAGTGGACCTTTGTTATAATTTATGGGAATGGGCAGCATCAGGGCCGGGGGCCATGCTCTCAGAGGAACCCCAAAACCGCTGGACCATCAATTGAGGTCTTTTAGTGGAGACCTCATGATGCAACTCTTTTTATTCTTGTGTTGCCAGTGAGGCTCCTCTCTGTGAGCTCCGTCATGGCTATCACTGGTGGTGGCCGGGCACCATCCGTTTCTTCCGGTCCCAGGTCGATGTAGGCAGATTTTAAGACCCCAGACGCCACTCACCAATGTGGGGTGCAGAGAGCTCTCTTAGCAAAATGCTAGCTGTGCCAATTGGCCTGGAATTCGCCTAAGAGCATGGTCCCCTGCCCCCCGCCCCAGCTACACTATCCTTGCAGTATTAAGATGGAAGGAGTACTCAAGTTATGCTGAAATCCACTTAATGTTGTTCTTGTTCCTAATGTGTGCTGTCACCGCTTTCTCCCAACTAGATTTCTAGTAACTACCTAAACTAAACCCTTCCCCCCTTGCCCTCCCTCCCTCCCTCCCCTCCCTTGCAGCTGTCAAAGAGTCTTTTCTTCTATACACAAGTCTGTTTTTGAGATCTTGTCGTAGAGGTCTCATACAGTATTTGTCCTTTTGTCGCTGACTACTCTCACTCAACACAGTGTCTTCCAGTTGAAACCAGGTTAGGAGATGTTTCCTGGAATCATCGTTATTCTTTATCATTGCGTAGTGCTCCATTGAGTATATGTACCACGGTTTACCTATCCATTCTTCTATTGTTGGGCATCTGGGTTGATTCCACCTTTTTGCTATTGTGGACTGTGCTGCGATAAACATTCTGGTGCATGTGTCCGTTGGTGTGAAAGGCCTTGAATCTGTAGGATATATTCCAAGTAGTGGAATTACTGGGTCAAATGGTATATCAATATCCATTTTTTTAAGGAAGCGCCAGATTGCCTTCCAAAGAGGATGGACCATTCTGCAACCCCACCAACAGTGTAGGAGAGTTCCACTTTCTCCACAGCCTCTCCAGCATTTGTTGTTTTGTGTTTTCTGGATCATGGCCAATCTTGTTGGGGTGAGATGGTATCTCATTGTTGTCTTGATTTGAATTTCTTTGATAGCTAACGATCGTGAACATGTCTGCATGTGTTTTTTGGCTGCCTGGATCTCCTCTTTAGTGAAGTATCTCTCCATCTCCTTTGCCCATCGCTTAATTGGATGGTTTATCTTCTTCTTATTGATATTTTGTAGTATCTTATAGATTATGGAGATCAGGCATCGATCTGACATAGAGTTGCCAAATATTTTTTCCCACTCTGTGGGTATTCTTTTAATTCTATTAATAAAGTCTTTGGATGAGCGAAAGTGTTTGATTCTTAATAGTTCCCATTTATCTACTTTCTCTTCTGTTGATTGAGGTTTCTTTGACAGATTTTGGAGTCTGTCCTCATTGTGTATTAAAACTTCTATTGTTGTTCCTACCTTTTCTTGAATGAGCTTTATCGTTTTAGGTTTGATATTTAGGTCTTTTATCCAGTTGGAGTTGGTTTTTGTATAAGGTGTAAGATATGGATCTTGATTCAGTTTATTGCAGATGGATAACCAATTTTGCCAGCACCATTTGTTGAAGATGCTGTTTTTACCCCAGTTTAATGTCTTAGGGCCTTTGTCAAATATCAGCCCCTCATAGGCAGATGGTGTCATCTCTGGGGTCTCAATTCTGTTCCATTGATCAGTCTGTATGTTTTTGTACCAGTACCAGGCTGTTTTGACCACTGTGGCAGTGTAGTATGTTCTAAGGTCGGGTAATGAGAGGCCTCCCAGTGTGTTCTTCTTCTTTAGAAGTACCTTACTTATCCGGGGCTTCTTCCCTTTCCAAACAAAATTGGTGATTTGTTTCTCCATCTCATTAAAAAATGAACCAGCATCATTTTCTAATGAGATGGAGAAACAAATCAAAATGAACCAGCATCATTTTTTAATGAGATGGAGAAACAAATCAAAATGAACCAGCATCATTTTTTAATGATCGTTAGCTATCAAAGAAATTCAAATCACACATGCACCAGAATGTTTATCGCGGCACAATCCACAATAGCAAAAAGGTGGAATCAACCCAGATGCCCAACAATAGAAGAATGGATAGGTAAACTGTGGTACATATACTCAATGGAGCACTACGCAATGATAAAGAATAACGATGATTCCAGGAAACATCTCCTAACCTGGTCTCAACTGGAAGACACTATGTTGAGTGAGAGTAGTCAGCGACAAAAGGACAAATACTGTATGAGACCTCTACGATAAGATCTCAAAAACAGACTTGTGTATAGAAGAAAAGACTCTTTGACAGCTGCAAGGGAGGGGAGGGAGGGAGGGAAGGTGAGGGGAGGAGGGTTTAGTTTAGGTAGTTTCTAGAAATCTAATTGGGAGAAAGCGGTGACAGCACATATTAGGAACAAGAACAACATTAAGTGGACTTCAGCATAACTTGAGTACTCCTTCTATCTTAACTCAATACTGCAAGGATAGAGTAGCTGGGGCGGGGGGCGGGGGACCATGCTCTTAGGCGAATTCCAGGCCAATTGGCACAACTAGCGTTTTGCTGGGAGAGCTCACTGCACCCTACATTGGTGAGTGGCGTCTGGGGTCTTAAAATCTGCCAAGCTGCCATCCGAGGACACAGCAAATGGTCCCAACTCAGCAGGAACGGATGCTCACCGAGGGCCAAAATGGCATGCGGTAAAGACAACCGAGAAGACAGAGAGACCCACAAGAGTGGGTACCTACATCGACCTGGGACTGGAAGAACTCGATGGTGCCCGGCCACCACCACTGATAGCCATGACGGAGCTCACAGAGAGGAGCCTCACTGGCAACACAAGAATAAAAAGAGGTGCATCATGTGATCTCCACTAAAAGACCTCAATTGATGGTCCAGCAGGTTTGGGGTTCCTCTGAGAGCATGGCCCCCGGCCCTGATGCTGCCCATTCCCATAAATTATAACAAAGGTCCACTGTTTGGACAGGAATGGAATGGACTTGGCAATGCAGAGTAACCATACGTTGGAAGCACTTTATGGTTCTATACATCTATAGGATATCATCTTGCTGACCTCTGGCTGGAGGAAGGGGAGTGGACGGAGAGGAGGGGAAAGGAGACTGTTGGGAGGATGAGACATGTATGGAGCAGAGAGGAATAGTGTGCAGTCACCGGACAGGGAGAGCATTGGAAGCTGCATATAGGGGGGCATGTAAATTTACATGTGAATGTACATTTTCACACAGTTATGTTAAATAAAAATAAAATAAAATAAAAAAATAAACTATGGTGGGAGCAGTGGGTATGGGTATATATTAAACAAGATTAGGTATCAGTCATTAATTACTGAAGTTGAATAATGTGTTCATGATGAAAATTGTCTGAATCATTTTTTAAAATTAAATGTACATGAAACTAAAAAAAATGATGCTGGAACTTGTATTGGGATTGCATTATATAAATAAATTGCTTTGGGTAAAATAGACATTTTCACAATGTTAAGTCTTCCTATCCATGAGCAGGGTAGGTTTTTCCATTTATCTAAGTCTCTCTTAGTTTCTTGTAGTAAGGGCTTGTAGTTCTCTTTGTAAAGGTCTGTTGTTTCTCTGCTTAGATTAATTCCTAGGTACTTTATCTTCTTAGGGGCTATCACAAATGGTATAGATTTGATAATTTCCTCCTTAACAGTCTCGTTGTCGGTATAAAGGAATCCTACTGATTTACTTATGTTTATCTTGTATCCTGAGACTTTGCTGAACTCTTCCATCAGTTTGAGTAACTTGCTTATAGATTCCTTGGGGTTCTCTGCATATACAATCATATCATCTGCGAACAGGGAGATTTTAACTTCCTCTTTGCCGATGCAGATGCCCTTTATTTGTTCGTCTTGTCTAATTGCTCTGGCTAGAACTTCCAGCACAATGTTGAATAGGAGAGGTGACAGTGGGCATCCTTGTCTAGTTCCTGATCTCAGGGGAAAGTCTTTCAGTCTCTCTCCATTCAGGATGATGTGAGCAATTGGCTTTGTATAAATGGCCCTTATTGTGTTGAGGAATTTGCCGCCTATGCCCATTTTGCTAAGAGTTTTTAGCATGAATGGGTGTTGGACTTTATCAAATGCCTTTTTGGCATCAATGGACAAAATCAGGTGATCTTTGTCTTTTGTGTTATTTATGTGGTTAATCACATTAATTGTTTTCCTGATGTTGAACCAGCCTTGCATCCCTGGTATGAATCCCACTTGGTCATGATGGATTATTTTCTTGATATGTTGTTGTATTCTGTTGGCAAGAATTTTGTTGAAGATTTTTGCATCTAAGTTCATGAGTGATATCAGTCTGTAGTTCTCTGTCTTTGTTGGATCTTTCCCGGGCTTAGGTATCAGGGTTATGCTGGCTTCGTAGAATGAGTTTGGGAGTACTTCATCCCTTTCTATACTGTGAAACAGTTTCAATAGTATTGGGGATAACTCTTCTCTAAATGCTTGGTAGAATTCTGCCGTGAAGCCATCTGGGCCCGGACTTTTTTGTGTTGGCAGTGTTTGGATGACATTTTCAATCTCTTCCTTTGTGATGAGTTTATTAAGTTGTTCTGCTTCACGTTGTGATAATTTGGGTAGGTGGTATGAGTCAAGGAATTGGTCCATTTCCCCTAGGTTTTCAAATTTGTTAGAGTACAGTCTTTCATAGTATTCTGTTATGATGTTTTTGATTTCTGTTGCATCTGTGGTGACAACTCCCTTCTCATTTCTAATTTGGGTTATTTGTTTCCTTTCCTGCCTTTCTTTAGTAAGTTTAGCCAGTGGTTTATCAATTTTGTTGATCTTTTCAAAAAACCAGCTTTTGGTCTTTTTGATTTTTTCAATTGTTTTTCTATTCTCTAATTCATTTAGCTCTGCTCTAATCTTTATGATCTCCTTTCTTCCAGTGCCCGAGGGGTTCCTCTGTTGTTCTCTTTCTACCTGTTCAAGCTGTAGAGTTAGTTCCTTGATTTGGTTTCTTTCTTCCTTCCCGATGTGTGCATTTATGGAGATAAACAGACCTCTGAGCACTGCTTTGGCTGTATCCCATAGGTTCTGGTAGGAACTGTTATCGTTCTCATTTGAATCCATGAATTTCTTTAATTGAACCCTGATTTCCTCTATAACCCATGTTTTTTTGAACAAGATGTTGTTCAGTTTCCAAGAGTTCCACTTTCTATCTCTGTTTTTTCTGCCATTGATTTCAACTTTGATGGCTTTATGATCTGAGAAGATGCTTTGCAATAATTCAATGGTATGGATTTTGTTGAGCATTGCATTATGGCCTATCACGTGGTCAATTCTGGGGAATGTTCCATGTGCACTGGAGAAGAAGGTGTAGTTGTCTGCTGATGGGTGGAAAGTTCTGTATATATCAATGAGGTTTAGTTGGTTAATTGTGTCAATGAGGTCTTCTGTATCTTTACTGAGCTTTTTTCTAGATGATCTGTGTAGTAATGAGACTGGAGTGTTAAAGTCTCCCACTATTATTGTGGAGTCATCTAACTCTCTTTTGAGCGTAGTCAGTGTTTCTTCGACATATTTTGGTGCTCTGACATTAGGTGCATAAATGTTTAATATAGCTAAGTCTTGCTTGTGTACTGAACCTTTCAGCAGTAAATAGTGTCCATCTTTGTCCACGATGGTGGATTTGACATTAAAGTTGATTTTGTCTGAGATTAGAATTGCCACCCCTGCTCTTCTTTGTTCATTGTTAGCTTGATATATATTCTTCCAATCTTTAATTTTCAGTTTGTTCCTGTCTTTAGGTCTCAAGTGAGTTTCTTGTAGACAACTATGGATGGGTCGTGTCTTTTGATCCAAGATGACACTCGGTGTCTCTTTACTGGAGCATTCAGTCCATTCACATTCAATGTAATTATTGATAGGTATGTGTTCACTGCTGCCATTGTGATATGTTTATTTTTATGTTGATGTTTTCTCTGTTGTTCTTATTAGTCTGTTCTGAGACACTCTTTTTTGTGAGTTGATTTTTCACCTTTTTCAGAGCTGGTTTTATAGTTGTTGAGACTCGTGTGTTAGATTTCTTGAAATGGTATGATACATCTTTGTTGTGCTTTACAGCTGCCCCTATGAACCCCCTTAATAAACTATTTATAAACCAAATTTTAATTACTACCAGTCTTGTCATCTTCCTCTCCATCTGGAAGGACTATAACGACTGTAGTACATCCCTCTTTTATTATGATGACACCATAGTTTTCATGATGATCACTGCATTGCTTCTTTCCAAATCAAAGCTGTGATTGACTTTGGAGTCTTCCCTAAATGAGTATTGAGTAGTGTGTCATTCTAAAATATAAAGTTAGTGGTTTCGTTCTTCTAAGCCAAAGCCAAGAACTTCTTTCAGTATTTCTTGTAGTTTGGGTTTGGTTTTTACAAAGTTGCTGAGTTTCTGTTTATCTGGAAATGTCTTAATTTCATTTTCATGTTTGAAAGACAGTTTTGCAGGATATATAATTCTTGGTTGGAAATTCTTCTCCTTCAAGACTTTGAATGTGTCGTGTCACTGTCTCCGTGCCAGCATAGTTTCTGCTGAGAAGTCTGACGAGAGCCTACAGGGTTTCCCTCTGTATGTTAGCTTTGCCTTGAGTCTTGCTGCCTTTAAGAGTTGCTGCTTATGTTTCATTTTGTTAAGCTTGATTATAATATGTCTTGGAGTCTTTCTTTTGAGATCTATATTGGGTGGCGTACGATATGCATCTGAGATGTCTATATTCTCTTCCTTCATGATTTCTGGGAAGTTTTCTTTCAGCAGCTCAGCAACAATACTCTCTGTGTTCTCAGATGTCTCACCCTGTTCAGGGACTCCAATTAATCGAAGGTTGTTCCTCTTAATAGCGTCCCACATGCTCCTTAATGTTTCTTCATTTTTCTTGTTTTTTTTTTTCTGATTTCTGCTCATAGACACTGGCATCAGTAGCTCTGTCTTCCAAGTCAGAAATTCTTTTTTCCATTTGTTCCATTCTGTTTTCTTGGGTTTGCATGGAAGCTTCTATGTCTTTGATTTTCTTCTTGATCTGTTGGATTTCAGAGTACTGGTGTTCCATCAGATTGAACAACTTGCTTAATTTTTCATTTTGTTCTGCTGCATTTTGTATAAGGTCTAGAAGGGCCCTGTATATAATCAATTTGTATTCACTTCCTGATGCTTTCATAAAAGTTTCTTCATCTGGAAAACTCCTTGGTTGCTTTGTTTGGGAGCCTTCTGAAGCATGAGTGATTGCTTGTATGCCACAATTGTCTGTTGCTTTTTGGGTCCCATGTGAGTATACAGAGGCTGGAAGAGGTACTGTGAGGATGGATTGCAAATGTTTCTCTAGGCTGTCTTGAAATGTAAAGCGAAAGGTATCTGACCAGTTCAAAAGTCAGTCAGGTTTTCAGGTGTAGAGGTCCCTCTTCCCATCTGACAAAGTAAGCGCCACTGTATCCAACCCCAGATGATAACAAACTAGTTCAGAATACAGCACTGCTAGTGCCCTGGTGGCCTCTGCTGAGAGGGCCTAGCCTTATCCAACACTGCGTCGAGTACTGGTTTTGTGATAGAAAAGCGCTCTCTTGTGTTCAGGGTCTGGCTCCCAAGCTAAGAATTAGGTCCAGCTACGGCCACCGTACCCAAGATGGCGTCCTCCACAGAGGCAGCAGACAGGGGGGCTAAAGATGCCCAGAGGCAGCGATTCCTCTGCTTCTGTTGCAGGGCCCCCAATGTAGGCAGCTCTGTGCAAAATCACTACTTTTCTGTCGGAGAAGCGCTGTCCCGTTTGCAGGCGCTGGCTCCCAGGCTAAGAACGAGGTCCCACTAAAATCTCGGTACCAACATGGCGTCCCGCACCCTGACCACGGAGCTCCGCACAAACCCCACTGAGGCAGCTACAAAACGAAAGGCTCAAAGTGTCTAGATTAACAGAGTCCCGAGCCTGGCTCTCAGAATATGGGAATTTCGCCTGCCTATCCCCCCAGCAGCGTGTCTGAGTCCAGCTGCCAGGCAAGGCCCAGCTCCGCCCACCAGCCGAGACCGAGGAAAAAAAAAGTCAAAATGGTGCGTTTACCTCCCGTCCGTGAGAGCCGGGGCTAGCCAGGAGCGGGAGTCAGCGAAAGAGAGGAGGTTTTTCGCTGAGTGGTATAAAGTCCCAATTAACAGCTCTGTGCCGTGTCCTGAGGCTGATTAGGTCCTCAGAAGGCTCTGTTTGTCAATTCAGGTCTTGGTTTCGAGAGGGATAGAAAGAGACGTGTCCTTAGTCCGCCATCTTCACTCCGCCCCCTCATATACAAATTTTTGTTTGAACATATGTTTTTTAATTTTCTTGAGTATATACCTAGGAGTGGATTACTGAATTATATGGCAATTTTGTTTAGTTTTATGAGAAAAATGGAAACCCTGTTGGTATAGTGGTTAAGAGCAACGGCTACTAACTAAAAGGTTGGTGGTTTGAATCTACCAGGCACTCCTTGGAAGCTCTATAAGGCAGTTCTACTCTGAGCTATGTCTTGGAATTGATTTGATGGCAGTAAGTTTGGTTTGACGTGGCTTTATGGGAAACTGCCAACCTGCTTTCCACAGTGGTTGCACCATTTTACAATCTCACCAGCAATAAATGAGGGTTCCAATTTCTCCACATCCTCATCAACACTTGTCATTTTCTGTTGTTTTTTGTTTCTTTTGTTGTCGTTGTTGTTATTGTTTGGTTCGTTGATTGGTTTCATAATTATTACTGTAGAAATGTTAACAGGTGTTAAGTGGTAACTCATTGTGGTTTTACTGTCATGTCCGGCACCCCAGTGACCAACACTGGGAAAAACCCATATCTGAGGGAGACAGGAAAGGGGGTGAGAGCAAACTCACTCATGGCACACAAGATAAAGTTTGGCCAGATGTGACCAAGGTCTCTGATGGAGAGCAGTGGCTGCCGTTCTTCAGTAGGAAACTTTATTTATAGTGTTACAATCAGGAGGAGGTTAGCAGGGCAGTCTGTTTGGCCAAAAATGATTACAATGGTATTGCGGCATCTCATGATTGGCTGATCCACACACGGAAGTATCATCAAAGCAGGAGATAGGGGAAAGAGGCAAAGGTCAGGCTTTCTCAGAGGCTCTATCACACTTGAGAAAGACCTAAACATTTGTGCGGAAGTATCAGCAAGGTGGGAAATAAGAAGAAGAAGGGAGAGAGACAAAGGTCAGTGTGGTGGTCAGGGTTATGTCAACTTGGCTACTCTGTATTTGGCTGCTGTATTAAGTGGCAGGGTGGGGTTTGTGGTGGCTCCCCGCCCCTCGGCTCTCATCTTGCGACCTTCCACTACTACTGCTGGTCTGCTCACATAGCCAGGGGCTTCTGCTCTCTTCTTCCAGCGTCTGCTTCCTGCACTTGAACTAGCAGCTGTTGGATTCATCAGTCCTTACAGTCGGCACTTGAGAGTCCTGCTCCCTGACCTGCCGATCCTGGCTGGGTTTGCCAGCCTCTGCCGCTCCATCTCTCCACCAGCTTGGGATCCACTGACCTACACGACCGGTGATCTACAACTGTGGTCTTTGACCTGCTGACTTGGGGTTCCTCAGCTTCCGTGGCCACATAAGGCTTGTGCCAGAACTTGGGGCATTCAGCTTCTGTGATTGCGTGAGCTGTTTCCTGTATCTAAATCTATCTATCTATACTATAAATCTTTCCTTGTACCTACACATGTTACTGGTTTTGCTTCCCTAGAAAACCCAGCCTAAGACAATTTGGTACCGTGAGAGTGGGGTGCTGCTCTAGCAAATACCTAAAATGTGGAAGCCACTTTGAAACTGTGAATGGATAGAAGATTCAGAAGGAAAGAAGAAGGCACAGATGGTAAGAAACAGAGAACTGGTGGCAGCAGCAGCAGTGCAGCAGCAGAACCAGAGGCAGCACTGGAGCCAACCCGTGGAGCAAGAGAGCTGAGTGCCTGTGCAGTTTTCCTCGTGGAGCAGGGTGCCTCCGGGCCCTTGAATCAGTGCAGCTGGCCTTGCTGACCCACAGAGTGAGAGAGCTGAGTGCCTTTGGGCAGGATGCTTTCCAGCCAGAGTGGGGTGTCTCCGGGCACTTAAGTCACTGGAGCTACAGAGCTTTGGAACACTTGCCTGAAGGGCAGATGTGGGCCTGAGGTCCAGGCCATGCAGCCACAGGAAGCCAAAACTGAAGAGACAAACAGCGTGAGAAGCTGAGCTGCCTCAATCCCAAAAGGTATGGCCACAACCTCAGGGGTTTGAAAGGGTGGAACCAGGGCATCCTGTGTCCATAAGGGTGGAATTGCCACTCATTTGGGCTTAGGGTGCTCCTAAAGCCAATGGGGCACAGTTTCTGTCCAAGTGGGCGTTGTAGGCAGAGTTGTAGCTCAGGGCTGGAGCTCTCCACTCAAAATCCAGAGAGTGTGGCCAATACCTAAACTCTGGAGAGCAGGGCCATTGTGTAGAATGTCTCAGAAAATGTAAGAGTATTTCCAAAGCTTTGAGGGCTAATGTAATGTGTTCTGCTGACTTGCCTGTTGCCTGTTAATGCCCTCTTTCGCTGAAATTTCTCTCATTTGTAATGGAATGTCTAACTTGTGCCTCTTCTGCCACTATACCTTTAGAAGCAAATAGTGTACCTTCTACATGTCACAAATGTAGAAGAGTTTTTGTATTTTGGACTTGGAACTCATTTAGGACTTCTATTGTATGGGATGGACAAGATTTTGCTATGGTGAGATGAACGTGTTACATGTTTCTGTGATGTGATTTTTTGGGTTGCCAAAGGGTAGGATGTCATGGGTCGAATTGTGTCCCCCCAAAAATATCTGTAGCCATGTGGCTGGGCCATGATTCCCAGTGTCTTGTGACTGTCCTCCATTTTGTGGTTTTCCTAAACTGTATCTTAAAGGATTAGGGTGGGACTGTAAATCACTTCATAGGATTACCTCCCTGCTTCACTGTAAAAGGAGTTTCCCTGGAGTATGGCTTGCCACACCCTTGATCCTTTCATCCTGTGAGAGATAAAAGGACAGAGAAGCAGGCAGAGAATTGGGAAGTTGCTACCATCAAGAAAGCAGCACCGGGAGAAGAGCACGTCCTTCAGACCTGAGGTTCCTGCGCCAAGAAGCTCCCTGGACAAAGACTGATGCAATACCGGACTTTCCTCGAGAGCTGATGAGGGGAAAGCCTTCCCCTGGAGTGGACACCCTGAATACGGACTTATAGCCTACCAGACTGTGTAAAAATAAACCTTCCTTTGTTAAAGCCATCCACTCTGTGGTACTTCTGTTAGAGCAGCCCTAGCTCACTAAAACAGTCAGGCTTTCCCGGAGGTTCTGCCGTATCCGAGAAGAGCCTAGTAAGGTAAGAGATAAGAGGATGGAGAAAGAGACAAAGGCCAGGCTTTACCACAGATTCTGTCATGCCCAAGAAAAGCCTAAGTCTACATCAGTAGGACAATAAGTGGGACAGTACATTCCAGGCAGCCTGCAACAACTAATGATGTTGAGTATTTGTAAAAATGGCATGAAGGTGTTATCTGATCACCTATAACTCCCCAAGGATGAAGAATAATCAAGATCAGCAGCCCAAGGCTGATTCATATGAGACACAGGAAAGACATGCCTCCTCTCTATCTTCTTTACCAATTCTGCCACCAACTGTCCCTCCCACAGCACTCTATATTTTTCTGCTAGTTTCGATAATTCATTGCAATGGCTACACAGAACTCACCATACTCAAGATTATAGGATTTATTAGAAAAGCAATATGTTACAATTCAAGCTCAGGAATACTCAAGGACACAGTTCATCCAACAGGACAGCCTCTTTCCAGTTGTACTTGAAGGTACACCTCTCCCTGGCCCAATGCCTCTGTCCAAAGGTTCTCAGCTTTCTCTCTTTGTGGGCCAGGAAGCCCACCATGCTGTCCCTGCTGTCAGGTCTCTCCTACCACCACTTCTCATTGTCTGCAGAGTTGCAATTCATTGGGGAGAGGTGGCCCAAAACAGAGGCAGAGACACACCAGTCCAAGGGTCCAGTGAAGTTTATTTGCAGAGAAAGAGAGTGAGGTCTGAGTCAAGAGTGGCTCAGCCCATCTTTCCTGAGTAGTGCAAGATTTTTATAGTTCTAAAGTTTCAGTGAAGTAGTGTGGGGTAAGAGTGTTTATGGTTTGATAAGGAAAGAAAGAGAAGAGTAGCAAGAAATTCTGGTTAGAGGATTTATGAAATGGAAGCAGTATTGATTGGAACGGGGCGGGGTAAGGTTTGTTTATGGTCAAGATTTTGATAAGTGGAGAGTTTTCAATTAGGAAGGTGGGGAAGACAGGCAGAAAGTTATTTATAGTTTTACGGCTATATCATGTGGAACATACCAGACTAGTTTGGGCCATCCCTGTGAGACATGCATACCAGTCTGTTTTCAGCTAATAGCTAGGTCTGATCTTTGGATAAAACAACCTCCTTGAATTTCAGGGATGGAGTCCTCTCAATGACTTCCCTGAATTTCAGGGGCAGAGTTCCTTCCCAACTCATTGTCTCCTGGGTCCAAAGTATGTGCTGGCTCCTCTTCCTTGGTGGTGGTGGGATTCTCTCTTTCCCATCTTTAGGGTGGCTCATGTCAAACACAGCAGGTTGGCTAAATTGACCAATCCCTTTGGTGGAATAAAATTACCCTATCACACAGTCCTGCCCAGTCACTTCATAGAAGTTACAAGACTATGGCGAGAGACACAACACAGAAGGGATCTATCACAACACAGACCACCCCCTTACTTTTCTAGCTATGGTTCTTTTATACTTGGAGGATAACGTCCCTTTTCCAGTTAGTGTGCCAGTCCCAAACAATAATTAACAACTAGTTCTTCCGTAGCACAAAGAGCCCTGAGGATAAGGTTACTCAAGCACCGGCCACTCATGTCAGCTACAGGTTTCATCTGATCTGGTCAGGTTCTCCAGAAGTCACCTTGTCTTCACTCTTTCTGGCCTCTGATAAGACTTACCTGAGAGATTATTTTCTTGTTCAGAGCCTCAGGAGATGACAATGTAGTAAAACATTTCAGAGACTTTAAGTTTGGCTACTGTATGAAAACACAGCAGTGACATCTTCTTGGTCCACTTTTTCACACTTACGACTTCTACAGTTACAGTTTTTACAATCACTAGTAACCCTGTAACCAATAAACACTCACAATTGAATCATATAATCCTACCAGCACCTTCCCCTACCCTCTCTTCCTCAGACCCATCAGGAAAACAGTAATATATTCAGTGAAGATCTTCCCTTGTCCCCTCATTTAATGTAAGCACACCTACAAAAGCAAGTAAGGCCCCCACATCATGGCTTTATCTCTCTCCATGTTAGATAGCCAGTGTTTAAATTCCCCATCCCTATCAAATAAATACTCTGAGGAGACAAAAATATTCCTTGATCTTAAAGAATCATCTATTCTGGTTGGAGCTTTAAGTATCTGTATACATAAGCAAAGTTAAGTCCAGAGCATGCCACCAAATTGCACAATCTAGTCTAGCTTGCGTGTTATTGTTATGCTGGAAGCTATGCTACCGGTATTCAGATACCAGCAGGGTAACCCAGAGGACAGGTTTCAGCTGAGCTTCCAGTCTAATATGGACTAGGAAGAGGGACTCAGTGGTCTAATTCTGAAGACAATTAGCCAGTGAAAACCTTATGAACCTAATATAGGGCTAGAAAAGGAGCTCCCTAAGTTAGAAGGCACTCAGAAGATAACTGAAGAAGAGCTTCCCTCCTCAAAGCTAAGTCAACCTTAATGATGTGAATGTAGCAAATCTTTCAGAATTTCCATTTGCTGATGTGGTATGACCAAAAATGAGAAGAAACAGCTGCAAACATCCATTAATAATCAGAACATTTTCACAGGGTATTCTAACCTATCCTATCTTTGAACTTGAATAAAACAAGTTGTGTAAATGATACAGTTTTAATTATTTTGTTATTTTGAAGTACATTTGCTGGCATTATGTGTGGAAGAGAACTTACAGCAAGGGCCAATGTGGCGCCTTGCAAGTGGAGCCAAAACTAATCAGTTATTACAAGCTGAAATTTTTCACCACTGACAGCCACAGCCTCTCCTCATTCATCTTAGAAACAATAAGAGCCAATGATTCCACCAGACAAAGATCCACATGAAATGGTAACTTTGAGGGGATTAAGTGGACATTCCTGAATCTCCACTGGATTTTCCTCACTTCTCTTTGCTGGAGATTTCCAAAAATCAGGGTCAACTTCCAGTTGTTCAAGAGCCCAGTCAGCAAATATAGAGTGCAATCTATGGCTGTTGTACCTCAGTTCTTGAATTAAAACAATTTTGTGAGGACAAATCTTCAAGGCCAGATGTAAAATTGGCCAAATTGTGGTCGACAAAAGGCTCAGTTCTTGTGTTCAGGGAAGAACTGATTGGGATGGATTCTTGTATACACTCTGATGTATACACTCTGATGGATGGTGGCAATGTTTGCATTGGAATCTGCAGTTGACTGAGACACAGGCATTGTCTGATTGGCAACAGACCCAGTTGTCTCAAATTCTTTGATTAAATATCAAATTGTTTTCTTGATGGAACAATTATACACATCATAAATTTCATGAAATACACATAATGTTTGGCAAATGAAACACTCACTTTGATAACAAACTATAAAAATTCCTGTACATTGTGGAATTCTGTCACTATTCGTGACTATTTATCAAGATTAATTTTTTTTTAAAGTGATAAATATGGGAGGTAGAGTAAAGATGGCAGACTAAACACACATCTCCCTAAATCTCTCTGGAAACCAAGACCTGAAATGACAGTTAAACAGAGGCTTCCAGACACCTAGTGAGCCCTGGGATGCAGCACAGGGCTGTTATTTTGAACTTTGTACAACTGAGTGCAAAACGTCCTCTCTTTCACTGATTCCACTCTCGGTGAAAACAGGCTTGCACAGACTGAAGGCAACTCACCATTTCAATTTTTTTTTTTCCCTCTGTCTTGGCCAGTGGGCAGAACTGGGACTTGACTAGCTGCTGGTCTCAGGCACACTGCTGGTGGGACCACAAAGTGTAATTGTCAGGTTCTGAGAGCCTGGCTCTGGACTCAATACATTTTGGCTCCTCTGGCCTATCAGGAAATGGAGAAGCCCAGCCGGAGGCCCTGGCTGGACTTGATTCTTAGGCTGTGAGGTGGCTCCTGCTGTGGGGGAGAACAA
This sequence comes from Heterohyrax brucei, assembly GCA_028571685.1. Classification (NCBI taxonomy): domain Eukaryota; kingdom Metazoa; phylum Chordata; class Mammalia; order Hyracoidea; family Procaviidae; genus Heterohyrax; species Heterohyrax brucei. The sequence continues at coordinate 8,319,966 of CM053159.1, read as the reverse complement.
TTTTCTAGCAGGGAGGTGGTGTTTTGCACAGTGTCACCTGGGGCCAGGGCCCAGTGGTAGAGGCTGTGGACTCTGGGCATTTTGGCACTCTTGGCCTCTCTTTCTGCTGGGAGCCTGGTCCTGGCTGGCTGGCAAGCTTCCATGGGACGCCATCTTGTTTTGCTGGGAGGTGGGGGTAATCCATACAGAAGCCTCAGCTGGACCTAATTCCCAGGCAGGGAGGCAGTGCCTACCTAGAAGAGACTGCTTTTCTAACAGAAAAGCAGAATTCTACCCAGTATCCCCTACAGCTGGGGCCCAACAGCAGAGGCCAGCAGGCCAGTAGCCTTTCTGTATTTTCAGCTAGTTTATAACATCTGGTGGTTAGTATAGAAGTGCTTACTTTGCCAGCTGGGAAGAGGGACATATACACCTGAAAACCTGACTGACTTTGGAAGTTGCCAAATACTTTTTACTTCTCATCTGAAGACGGCCTAGAGAAACAACTGTGGACCATCTTCACAGCATCTCTCTCAGCCTCTATTGACCCACATGAAGCCCCAAAAGCAGCAAACATTGGAGAGGACAGTAACACGGAAGTGACCAATAGCATCAGAACGCCCCCATAAGAAACCATCTCAGAAATTCCCAGACAAAGAAGCTTTTCTGAAACTATCAGAAGGTGAATACAAAAGGATTATATAGAGAGCCCTACTAGACCTTATACAAAATGCAGCAGAGCAAAATGAAAAAAGTGATAAATATGGCCACGATAGCTTTACCAATGTGGTCACCATGAGCTGTCAAAAAAGCACATCTTTACGGAAGACCCTTTACAAAGTATGAATACAGAAAAGTTGAAAATCATCGAAAATGAAATGGAACACATAAGCATTGATCTCTTAGGCATTAGTGAGTTCAAATGGACTGGTATTGGCCATTTTGAATTGGACAATCACATGGTCTACTATGCTGGGAATGAAAATTTGAAGAAGAATAGTATTGCATTCATGGTCAAAAAAAAATCAAGATCTACCCTAAAGTACAATGCTGTCAGTGACAGAATAATACACATATGCCTACAAGTAAGGTCAGTTAATGCAACCATTATTCAAATTTATGCACCAACCATTCAGACCAAAGATGAAGAAATTGAAGATTTTTACCAGCTTCTGCAGTCTGCAATTGATTGAATATGCACTCAGGATGCATTGAAAATTACTGGTCATTGGAATGTAAAACTTAAAAATCAAGAAGAAAGATCAGTAGTTGGAAAATAATGCTTTGGTGATAAAAGTGATGTTAGAGATTGCATGATAGAATTTTGCAAGACCAACAATTTCTTCATTGCAAATACCTTTTTTTTATCAACATAAATAGCAACTACACACATAGACCTCACCAAATGAAGTACACAGGAATGAAACTTACTACATCTGTGGAAAGAGACAATGGAAAAGTTCGATATTGGCAGTCAGAACAAGACCAGATGCTGACTGCAGCACAGACCATTCGTTACTCATACAAAAATTCTGATATTAAAACTGAAGAAAGCTAGAACAAGTCCACAAGAGCCAAAATACAACCTTGAGCATGTCTCACCTGAGTTTAGAGACCATCTTAAGAACAGATCTAATGCCTTGAACTCTAATAACAGAAGACAACATTCATAAAGAAAGCAAAAGATCATTAGAAGTACAGGAAAGAAAGAAAAGACCCAAATGGATGTCAGAAGAGACTCTGAAACTTGCTATTGAACACTGCATAGCTAAAGCAAAAGGAAGAAATGATGAAGTAAAAGAACTGAACAGAAGATTTCAAAGAGCTCGAGAAGACAAAGTATTATAATGATGAGTACAAAGAGTGAAAATAGAAAACCAAGAGGGAAGAATGTGTTCTTCATTTCTCAAGCTAAAAGAAGTGAAGAAAAATTCAAACTTCAAGTTGCAATAGTGAAGGTTTCTATATGGAAATTATTAAATGGCTCAGGAAACATGAAAATAAGATGGAAGGAATACACAGAGTCATTATACCTGAAAAAGAACTGGTTGACATTAAACAATTTCAAGAGGTAGCATATGGTGAGGAACTGATGTTACTGATGGAAAAAGTCCAAGTGCACTAAAGACACTGAGTCAAACAAGGCTCCAGAAATTAAGATGTTTGAACACAAATGCAGTTCTGCAGAGTTGCACTCATCTCTCAAGAAATTTGGAAGACAGCTATCTGGAAAACCTACTGGAAGAGATTTGTATTATTGCCTATTACCAAGAAGGATGATACAACTGAATGTTGAAATTATTGAACAATATTAATATAACCTGCAAGTAAATTTTTGCTGAAGATCATTCAAAAGTGCTGCAGCAGCACATTGACAGTAATCTGCCAGAAATTTAAGCCAGATGCAGAAGACAATGTGGAAAGAGAGATATCAGTGCTGATGTCTGGTAGATCCTGGCTGAAAGCAGAGAATACCAGAAAGCTGACCATACAAAGACATTCAACTATGTGGAACATAACAAATTATGGATAACATTACACAGAATGGTAATTCCAGAACACTTAATTGTGCTCATGAGGGATACATGGATCAAGAGGCAGTTGTTAGAACAGAACAAAGGGACACTGCATGGTTTAAAGTCAAGAAATATGTATGTCATGATTGTGTCACTTCACTATACCTTTTCAATCTGTATGCTGAGCAAATAATCCAAGATGTTGGACTGTATGAAGAAGAACAAGGCACTAGGACTACAGGAAGAAATGGAGAAAAGATTGAGGTTGTCAGGGATTTCATGTTACTTGGTTCCACAATCAGTGCCCTTGGAAGCAGTAATCAGGAAATCAAAGGACTCAGAAACTGAACAACATGTTGTTCAAAAAAACATGGGCTATAGAAGAAATCAAGGATGAAATCAAGAAATTTATGGATTCCAACAAGAATGAAAACACTTCCTACCACAACCTATGAGATACAGCCAAAGCAGTGCTCAGAGGTCAGTTTATCTCCATGAATGCACACATCTGGAAGGAAGAGAGAAATTAAATCAAAGAACTGACCCTACAGCTTACACAAGTAGAGAGAGAACAACAGATGAACCCCTCAGGCACCAGAATAAAACAGATCATAAAGATTAGAGCAGAACTAAATGAATTAGAAGATAGAAGAACAGTTGAAAAAATCAAAAAGACGAAAAGCTGTTTTTTTTAAAAAGTCAACAAAATTGACAAACCATTAGCTAAACTTACTAAAGAAAAATAGGAAAGGAAACAAATAACCCAAATAAGAAATGAGAGGGGAGTTGTCACAACAGATCCAACAGAAATCAAAAATATAACAGAATACTGTACTCTAACAACTTTGAAAACCTAGAGGAAATGGACAAACTCCTTGATTCATATCACCTACCAAAATCATCACAAGGTGAAGCACAACAACTTAATCAACCTATCACAAAGGAAGAGATTGAAAAAGTCATAAACCAAAGAACAAAAGCCCAGGCCCAGAATGCTTCACTGCAGAAGAGTTATCTCCAATACTACTGAGACTATTTCACAGTATAGAAAGGGATGGAGTTCTCCCAAACTCATTCTATGAAGCCAGCATAACCCTGATACCAAAGCCAGGGAAAGACCCAAGTAAAAGGAGAACTACAGACCAATCTCACTCACGAATCTAGATGCAAAAATCTTCAACAAAATTCTTGCCAATAGAACACAACAACATATCCAAAAAATAATCCATCATGACCAAGTTGGAGTCATACCAGGGATGCAAGGCTGATTCCACATCAGAAAAACAATTAATGTGATCAACCACATAACACAAAAGACAAGATCAGGTGATGCAGAAAAGATGTTTGATAAAGTTCAACACCCACTCATGCTAAAAACTCTCTGTAAAATAAGAATAGATGGCAAATTCCTCAATGCAATAAGGTCCGTTTATACAAAGCCAACTGCCTATGTCATCCTGAATGGAGAAAGACTGAAACAGTTTCCCTTGAGAACAGGAATTAGACCAAGATGCCCACTCTCACGTCTCCTGTTCAACATTGCACTAGAAACTCTAGCCAGAGCAATTAGACAAGACCAAGGAATAAAGGGCATCTGCATCAGTAAAGAAGAACTAAAAATCTCCCTATTGCAGATGATATGATTGTATATGCAGACAATACCAAAGAATACATAAGGAAACTACTCAAACTGATAGAAGAGTTAGGCAAAGTTTCAAGATACAAGATAAACAAGTAAATCAGTAGGATTCTTTATACCAACAACAAGATTATTAAGGAAGAAATCACCAAGTCAACACCATTTACCATAGCCCCTGACAAGATAAAGTACCTAGGAATAAATTTAACCAGAGAAATAACAGACCTTTACAAAGAGAACTACAAACCCTTACTACAAGAAACTAAGAGAGTTACATAAATGGAGAAACCTACCCTGCTTGTGGATAGGAAGACTTAGATTGTGAAAATGTCTATTTTACCCAAAGCAATTTACATATATAATGCAATCCTGAAACAAGTTCCAGTGACATTTTTTAATGAGATGGAGGAACAAATTGTCAACTTTGTCTGGAAAGGGAAGAAGCTGCGGATAAGTAAAGCATTACTAAAGAAGAAGGACACACTGAGAGACCTCTCATTACCCGACCTTTGAACCTATTACACAGCCACAGTAGTTAACACAGTCCTGTACTGGTACAAAAAGAGACAGATAGGTAAGTGTAACAGAGTCAAGACCCCAGAGATGACATCATCTACCTATAAACAGTTGATATTCGACAAAGGCCCTAAGACATTAAACTGGGGTAAAAACAATCTCTTCAACAAATGGTGCTGGCAAAATTGGATATCCATCTGCACTAAATTAAAACAAGATTCATATCTTACACCTTATACAAAAAAACAACTCAAACTGGATAAAACACCTAAATATCAAATCTAAAATGATAAAGCTCATCCAAGAGAAAGTAGCAACAACAATGGAAGATTTAATACACAACATAGCCAGACTTCAAAATCTGTCAAACAAACCACAATCAATAGAAGAGAAAATAAGTGGGAACTACTAAGAATCAATCACTTTTGCTCATCCAAAGACTTTATTAATAGAATTAAAAGGCCACCTACAGAATGGGAAAAAATATTTGGCAACTGTATGTCAGATGGACACCTGATCTCCACAATCTATAAGGTACCATAAAATATCAATAAGAAAAAGATAAATCATCCAACTAAGTGATCAGTAAAGGAGATGGACAGACACTTTTCTAAACAGGACATCCAGGCAGCCAAAAAACACATGTGAATATGTTCACAATCATTAGCTATTAAAGAGATACAAATCAAAATGACAATGAGATACCATCTCACCCCAACAAGGTTGGCCATGCTCCAAAAAACACAAAACACTAAATACTGGAGAGGCTGTGGAGAGATTGGAACTCTCCTACACAGTTGGTGTGATTGCAAACTGTGCATCCTCTTTGGAAAGCAATCTGGCACTTCCTTAGAAAGCTGGATATAGATATACCATTTGACCCAGTAATTCCTCTGCTTGGAATATTTCCTACAGAATCGAGGCCATTCACACTCACTGATACATGTACACAAATGTTCATTGCAGCACAGTCCACAATAGCAAAAGGATGGAATCAACCCAGATGCCCAACAACAGAGGAATAGATAGGTAAACTGTGGTATATATACTCAATGGAACACTATGCAATGATAAAGAGCAATCATTATTGCAGGAAACATCTCTTAACCTGGTTTCAACTGAAGGACATTATGTCGAGTGAAAGTAGTCAGTGACAAAAGGACAAATATTTTATGAGATGCCTATGACAAGAACTTAAAAACAGCCTCATGCATAGTGGAGAAGATTCTTTGACGGCTGCAAGGGTGAGGAGGGTGGGAAGGTGAGAAGGGGAGGGTTTAGATTAGATATTTAATAGAAATTTGGTTGGGTGAAATCAGTGACAGCGCATATTAGAAAGAAGATCAATAATGACTGGACTTCAACACAATTTGAGTACTCCTCCCATCTTAACCCAATTCTGCAAGGACAGAGTAGCTGGGTGGGGGGCCGGGGACAATACTGTCGGGCAAAATCGAGGCCAACTGGCACAGCTAGCATTTTACTAATGAGGACTCTCTGCACCCCGCATTGGTAAGTCACATCTGGAATCTTAAAAGCTGCCAAGCTGCCAAGCTGCCGTCTGAGGGTATGGCAAATGGTCCCAACTCAACAGGAATGGATGATCACCAAGAACAAGAACAACATGAGGAAAAAATAACCCAGAAGACAGAGGGACCCACATGAGTGGGTCTGTACATTAACTTGTGACCAGAAGAAGCGGACAGTGCTTGACAACTACCAGTGATAGCCACGATAGAGCTCACAAAATTGAGTCCCACTGGCAACAAGAGAATAAATAGGGGTGTACCCTGAGATCTCCAATAAAAGACCAAAATTGATGGTCCAGGGGCTTCAGGGTTCCCCTAGGAGCACGGTCCCTGGCCTGATGCTGCCTCTGTCCATAAATCATAACACAAGTCAACTTTTTGGACAGCAATGGATTGGACTTGGTGATGCAGAGTGACCATGTCTTGTGGGAATTATATGGTTCTATGCATCTATAGGATGTCATCCTGCTGACCTCTTGCTGGAGGAAAGGGAGTGGGTGGAGAGGTCAGTTTAGGAGACTGTTGGGAGGATAGGACATGTATGGAGCAGAGAGGAAGGGTGCGCTGTCACCGGGCAGGGAGAGCAGTGGGAGCTGCATATAGCTGAGCATGCGAATTTATATGAGAATGTACATTTTCATTCAATTGTAATTAAAACAAAAAAGAAAAGAAATCAAAGGACTCATAACATTAGGAAAACCTGCTGCAAAAGACCTCTTCGAAGTGTTAAAAAGTAAAGATGTTGCCTTGAAGACTAAGACATGCCTGACTCAAGCCATGGTATTTTCAATTGCATCATACACATGTGAAAGTTGAGCAATGAATAAGGAAGACAGAAGAAGAATTGATATCTTTGAATTGTGTCATTGGAGAAGAATATTGAATGTACCACCGACTGCCAAAAGAGCAAACAGATCTGTTCCGGAAGAAACAGAACCAGAATGCACTTGGATGCAAAGATGGCAAGATTGCATCTCACATACTTGAGATGTGTTGTCACCAGGGATCAATCCTTGTAGAAAGACATTGTGCTTGATAGAGTGGAGGATCAGGAAGACCTTCAATGAGACACATTGACACAGTGGTTGCAACAATGGGATTAAGCACAAAAAACGATTGTGGGTATGGCTCAGGACCAGGCAGTGTTTCATTTTATTGTGCACAGGGTTGCTATGATTTGGAACCAATGGCACCTAACAACAATAACCACCAAGTAACTGTGTCAAACATCTTTTTCTTCAGTCAGTGTGATTGTTAAGGTACGCGTCAACATGGCAGGGCCATGATTTTATCATAGAGTGTGGGAATTGTATGATGTTAACACTTTCATGATGGGGTTTGATATCATGTGCTAACCTCCATGATGGTAGCAGCTGTGAGTAGCCAATCAGTTGACAAGAAGTTTTCTTGAGCATGTGGCCTACACTGAATAAAAGCAGGCATTTGGGCAGTGCTGGATCCTACAGCTGATTCCTGCTTATCTGACCTCTGTTTCTTGGGACTTGAGCTAGCAATTTACCTGCTATCTTGGAGCCTGTGAGTGAGGGGACTCTGTCCCAGGATTTCAGAGAGGTTTAACATAAGCCATCTTCTCCTACCATGTCCCTGGATTTCAGAGAGGCTTTCGAACAAGCCATCCTCACCAACTATTAACCAAAAACAGCCTACAGGAATTTGGCCACAAACAGAACTTTTGTCCTGCACCATCCTAGGCAAAGCTCTTTCCTTACCAAACTGTGACCATAAACAAGCCTTACTCCCTCCTCTTCTGATCAACACTTCTTCCCTATCAGATCATTCATCCCATGACTGGAATTTCTTGCAACCCTCTGTCTTCTTTTAATTAACACTCTTCCCTTATTAAACCATAAACTCCCTCACCCCCAACTACCTCATCAAAACTTTAAAAACTTGTCTTACTGGCCAGGGGTGAGCTGAGCCACCTCTCAGCTCAGACCCTACTCTGTCTCTCTTCAAATAAACTTTACCTTGGAGTGGTGTGTCTCCACCTCAGTTTCAAGCCATTCTCTCCTCGGTAGTGAACAGGAGCCATGCTGTCTGGCGCACCAGTCTTGTGCTAGGTCATGTAGCCCCTGTGGCAGCTTCATGAATCAGGAGAGGGCTGACCTACAAGTTTACAAATGTCTAGCCTCTACAACCACACGAGCCATTTCCTTGTTATAAATCTCTTTACCGGTTTTTTTCCTCTAGATAACTCAGTCTAAGACAGTCAGATTCTGGCCAGTTGGATGGCAAATGTAAAGACCTAACAAAGGTCACATAGGTTATTAGGCTATAATCTATCTTCTGCTTCAATTGCCACCCTCAAACCAGACTGCATTCTTCTCCCTATCTCTTCCTCTCCCTACCTCGGAAGATACAGAGTGGTTAAGACCTCAGAGAAAGAAATGAAATTTTGGGTAATTCACATTGTTTGTTAAATGTAATGAGACTTTATGATGTTATGAAATCTTGTAACTCCTGACTATTGTTATGACAAACCCCTACCCCTTTGAATTTTGGCTATAAAAACTGCTAGAAATGTAACCCAAATGGGGCAGTTTTTGGAGAAACTATTCTCACTGTCCCCTAGATTTGCTGGCCATCTACAAATCAAGCATTGATCCCCACACCATCTCTGAATTTTGGCTGTCAGTGACAGGCAGAACGAACTTGCTTTAGTTCAGCAATAAGTCATCCCAGGCCATAGGAGCTAGGCCACAATGGGTATCATCAGTCTTACACTTGAGAGTTCACACCCAGTTCCTAGTACCTTCAGACAGCCCCTTCACATCCTCTCTCATCACTAGGCCCCTTGGGCTAGGTCTGTGGGCTCCGGCCATAAACAAAGGAGTCCATACAACTCTGCACTTCAGACCAGACAGCCTTTCCACTCACCCTCATCCCTAGCTTCCAAGGGCTGGGTCAATGGGTGGCAATGGAACATGTCCAAACTCAGCCCATCTCATCATTGCTGCACTTCCCACTTCTGCTGAGGTGGTCACCACAGTGTGAATAGACCGAGTAGTCGCTACAAGTGAACAGACCAAATTGTCTACTTGATGGCTGCCTTTAACTTTCAGTCCTGGAAGGGGACTCTCTCTTATTGACACTGACTTTTCCTGCCTCAGTGCATCCAATAACAAACTGCTTGCATGAAATTCAAAAAGCCAGTTACTTTTTTTCCTCTGCAGATACTTGTTTGAAATGCGAACCTCTGGTCCCCTCAGCAGTTCTACTGGTTCCACATGTCTTTTCAAGTGTAATTATCCGAGTGGAGCTCAGCCTTTCAACCTAAGCCCTCACTCTGTACACAGGGCTGTTACATTCAAACAGCTTGTCTTTCTCTCCTAGTTCCCCTTCTAGCATTTCCGATCAAATACTGACTGAAGGTGGGGTTACATTTCTTTGAAATCTATAATATCCAGTATTCATTTTTACCACATATTTAGATCTGCTTTATGTTGAGATCCTATAACTGATTAGATCCCCAGTGACCTGGTTCAAGTTCCCCAAGATCGTCCTACCAAGTCCAGTCTCCCAACACAAGCCAGCCTCTCCCTCCCCAAGGTGTATAACCTCCTTGGCAGCAAAGTTTCATTAAGTGAAAGTGTGTTTCAAAGAGGGAATGGGTCAGTGTCTGCAAGCGGAGAAAGACAATGTACAGATTTGGGGGTTCCTTTTCACTGGCAAAAGCAAGGAGTGATGTCATAGATGGGAGACGATGTAGTAATTTGGTTCTCAGTTCTGGGTTTGGGGCCATAAGTCAGCAACTCCATGATGGGTCCCCTCCAGGACAGTAGATAATGTGATGGAGCTATAACAGAAATAGGGGCTAGGTCACTTCCAGGTCATGCTTCTGTACTTGTTGCCACACCCCCATAGCCATCAGAATTGTTGTGTCTGTATTACAACTGTCAGGAAGGGATGATCTTCTCTGTGACTACCCCTCCCAAGCTTCAGGCAGTGGCAACCAGGTTCCCTAGCTAACCTTATCACTTTACAGAACTGGGCAGGAGAAACATTCACTGTCTATGGCATATTCGGATAAATCCCTAGCCCTGAAGATACACCTTTTTAAAACCTTCTGGTTGCATCCTCTTCACATGTTAACTATTCTTTTCATTCATATGCATATGGTCTTGAGCTTCTGGCTAGGTAGGACCAGAAGATCCTGCCCCCTATCAACCATACTGCTTGTTTATCTGGATCAGCTTTGGCCCCAAACCACTCCAGTGCAGCTTGGCAGCCACTATAGGTAATAGTAACTCAGGAAATAATCCAAGAATTGAAAGTTTGACTTCTCAAGCTTCTTCTTTCTTTTAAGAAGTCTCATTCTTCCAGGAGTTTGGAGCCATTACAAAGAATCCTGCTCCTGATACCAACTGTACAAATGGCATGGGGGCAGTGTTTGACCTTTATTCACTTAACAAGGGGGAAGACAAACCAAGACAAATAGCACAAGGGTGACTCCCACAAGGCAGAGGCTGGACTAAGCGTCTGTTTCCACTATTTTTACCAGTTCTGACATCAATAGTCCCACTCTATTTCTCTGCTTGGTTCCATAATTCACTGCAATGACCAAACAGAACTCACAGACAATACTCACAATTATGGGGTTAAGATTAAGGCTCAGGAACACTCAAGATTGCAGTTCTTCCATCAGGGTAGCTTCTGGCCGGTCGTGCTGGTAGGCATGCCTCTCCTTGACCCTAGGCCTCTGGACAAAGGCATTCAGCTTTCTGTCGCCATGGGCTGGGAAGCCCAACATGCTGTCTCTGGCTGCTGAGTCTCTACTGCCAGGTCTCTGCTGCCACATTTCCTGCCACTGTAACATAGTTTCATGCTGCCCGTTACCACAAAGCCAAACATAGAGATGGGTAGGGATTATGCTCTATTAAGATGGCTGGCAATCTGAGAAGAAAAATCATTTTAATTTCTCAAGCTGGAGGTTTTCATAGGAAGAAAGAAGAGGGTTACAGAAAAAAAGGAGGTGTTGGCTTTATGCAAGTACCCGGGGTGGGAGTCACTAGTCACCTGGTGGGTTGTCCAGGCGCTGTGATGTAATCTGGGCAGTGCTCTCAGGTCCCTGGGCAAGGTCTGGAGTCACAAGATGAGTCAGAGTCACAGGGTGTTGTTAGAGGAATTGTGATGTTATGTGGACTCTATAGCTTTCTCAGGTCCCTGGGTAAGGTGGGCGATGTTATCTTGTTAGTAAATACAGAACTTAACAAAGGTCACCTAGATTCCATCCCCTGTCCGTTATCACTCTCCCAAACTGGATAAGCAGGCTTGCATTCCTCTCCCTGTCTCCAGGGTAGCAAATCAATTATTTCAAAACTTCAGGGAGTTAATGACATTGTTTGATTAGATGTAAAGGAATCTGTGACTCCCTGTTCTATCCTGTGACAAAGTTTGACATTTTCCAGATGCAAATCCCTTTGTAATTTGGCTATAAAAACCACTGGAATTGTAACTCAAGTGAGATATTCTTGGGGAAACTATTCTCACTGTTCTCCAGACTCACATGCTTATCTGTTAACAAAGCATTGCTTGAACCTTTTTATGTCTCTGAATTTTGGCTGCAGTGACAGGCAGAATGAACTTGCTTTTGTTTCAGCGACAATCTGGCTCAGTCCCTCATGCAGGATCTAAAAAAATGCCTCACATTCTCTAGGTTGGTCACTGTAATTTTTCTAGTAAATCTGAGAGATCAGGCAAGGGTTTTTAATCAATACATTACAGTCATTAGCCCTTCCACCACTGCTTCTCACCATCTTCAAGGTTATAGCTCACAGTCTTCTGGCTCCAAAGGATGTGACAGCTCTTCTTCCTTGGTCATGGTGGAGTTCTCTCTTTCCTGCTTTTGGGGTGGCTCATTCAAACATAGCAGATGGCAACAACTGACCAGTCCATTTGGTGGGCCACAATTACCCTATCACATGGTCTTGCCCCATCACGTGAGTGGGTGTGAAAGGCCACACAAAAGTGATTCATCATACTGAAGCATCTTTTCATATGCTTAGAGGCTGTCTGTTTATCTTCTTTTAAGAAATGTCTAGTCAAGTCCTTTTCTCAATGTTCAGCTGAGTTCTTATCTTCTTTGTCCCCTAATATATTTTCAGTCCCTGAATGTCTCACATTCTGAAGTCTACTGAATGTAAATAATATGGGGAAACTATTCGTTATTAGAGATAATAATGAAAATATGATCTCTTTTGACAAAGTTGGAAACTCTGGCTGCATAGTGGGTTAAATGCTACATCTGCCAACCAAAAATCTGCCAGGTGCTCCTTGGAAACTCTATAGGTCAGTTCTGCTCTGACCTCTAGGGTCAACTGGACAGCAGTGGATTTTTTTTTTCTCTTTTTTGACAAGGTTAGCTAGGGCACCTGATCACTGCTGACACATACCAACAGTTCTTCCTAGTAGTTTGTGATGCAAATACAACAGTTTTTCCTGGCAGTTATGATGCAAATATAACAATTCCTTCTGGAAGTTGTGAGATGGCCACATGTAGCCATAAAAACCTGGAATGAAGAAAGATGTCACTACCTCCACCTCCTACCTATGACATCACCCTCTGCTTTGGCAAATAAAAAGGACCTCCAAAATCTACAGTGGGTCTTTCTCCACTCACAGAGACTGATCCATTCGCTCTTCAGAATGTACTTTCACTTAATAAATGTTTTCCACCATTTGCTACAAAAATGTCATGTCCTTGTATGCTTTTAGGGAGGGGGAGCACAATTTACTGCCCATTAGGAGACTGACTGGACCAATCTCTGGAACACAAGCCAGGTCACTTGGGGTCTAATCAGTTACAGGATCTCAACATCCTTTAAATACATAGACATTATTACCTGGTGGAAACCCTAGGTTCTCCTCAGTGTGGCTTGTATTGGCCAATAAATGAGAGACTGAGGAAGAAGAACAGAAAAGATACTGTTATTTCCTTGTGCAAAGAAAAGGAGTCAGTTGGAGCTGTTGCAGCTGAGACTGCTCTCAGAGGGTGAGAGAAAAGGTTCCATTTAAAGAGTTTACAAGTAGGGAGTACATACAAGCTACATTAGCAACAATTTTAGTCATACTATGTAGGTGCAATAGGATTTACATATAACTTTATGCATCATCAGGATTTTCATGTAAAATTACAGGGTATACCAAGCAAAGAAAGCGGGATTCTGATGTAAATCTGCTTCAGGTAACGGAATTTTCCATAGCCTGGGAATTTCTGTCTTATTGGTGGTAAATATAAGAATCTGACAAAGGTCACTTAGGTTATTAAGTCACATTCCATTCTCTGCATCAAATACCACCCTCAGACCCAACTAGTAGGTTTGCATTCCTCTCTCTGTCTCTGAAGAAATACAGTTGATTAGGACTTCATCTCTCTATCCCTGAGAAAGTAGAATTGATTAAGACCTCAGAGAGAGAGAACGAAATTTTGGGTAATTCACACTGTTTAATAGACATAATGAAACCTTGTGATGTAATGAAATCTTGTGACTCCTATTATTCTGAGGCAAACACCAACCCCTTTGAATTCTGGCTATAAAAAACACTGGAAATGTAACCCAAATGGGACATTTTTTTTGAGAAACTGTTCTCAATGTCCTCTAGATTTGCACTGAACCCCACACTATCTTTGAATTTTGGCTGTCACTGACAGGCAGAATGAATCTGCTTTAGCTTGGCAGCATTATCAGCAGCAAGAAGTGGTTCTTTTTCCTTGTGCAACAGAATAAAGGTGCATCTTCTATGCCACCTCTGTCTTTTATTTATTGGTCAAGTCATACAGAGCAGAACCTGCAGTTACTACCTGATAACATTTCTGTCAAGCCAGCCAGGAGGCATCCATTTGGTTCCTGATGTGAACTGGACAACAGACCAGCACTGATGTCTGGTACCATCATGAGGTTTCTACTGAAGACCTCGGAGCAGCTTTGGAGACTGATCCACCTCAGAGTTATGGTGGCCTCTCTGTGGGAGATGCAAAATCCCTCTAGGCTATTTGGTAATTCCTGAATAAAATCTTAGAAGAGTCCCAAGAAGTCAGAGGAATTGACAGCTGGGATGTAAACAGTTCTAGCTACCTGATAGGTAGGTGCACCAGATTCAATTATGTGAGTGTGTAAGTGTGTGTATCCAGACAATGGGGAATGTTCAAGTGATCCCAGAATGCAGCCCACTGGGATTGTATCCTTAAGAACTTGGAACAGAGACTCAACATGGCTCTGGCAGCATTCTTGTACATTTCCTATTTTTACATCTTTAAATATAAACCCCAAACACCAAACCTAGTGCCATATATATAGTGATGCTATTATAGCAATGCTATAGGACATATAGCAATGCTATAGGACACAGTAGAACTACCTCATAGAATTTCCAAGGAGAGCCTGGCAGATTCAAACTGCTGAACTTTTGGTTAGTAGGTGTAGCACTTAACCACTATACCACCAGGGTTTCCTCTTTAAATATATGCTGAATAAAACCTTTCTGGTTTATTAAATATTGTGGTGTTTTCATCTTATGATAGTTAATGATATGGTCACCACAGGGATTCTAAAATTGTGAATCCATTCAACCTCAAGAAGACCTAGACTGTGAAGGAGAAGCTTCCAAAGAGAAGTCCTGTCTTCTCGATCCACACATTCATACTCCACCTCTTCAACAACAAAGGGTTAGTGCTCTCAGAAAATGTGCATTTGCTTAATTTTTTTTAATGATTGAATGAAAATGTGTATTCCCATATAAATTTGCATACTGACCTATATGCAGCTTCCACTGATCTACTTGCACAGTGACAGCACACTCTTCCTCTCTACTCCATACATGTCTTAACTTCCCAACAGTCTCCTATCTTCTCCTCTCTACCCATTCCTCTTCTTCCAGTATGAGGTCAACAGGACAACCTCCTATAGATGCCTAGAACCACAAAGTGCCCACAAAATACGATCACTCTGTGTCACCAAGTCCAATCCATTCCTGTCCAAAAAGCTGACCTTCATTATGATTTATGGACAGGGGCAGCATCAGGGCCAGGGGCCATGCTCCCAGGGGAACCCCAAAGTCCCTAGACCATCAGTTGTGGTGTTTTAGTGGAGATCTCAGGGTGCACCCCTATTTCTACTTGTGTTGCCAGTGAGACTCACCTTTGTGAGTGCTATCTTGGCTATCACTGGTGGTGGCCAGGTATCATTTGGTTCTCCTGGTCACAAGTTGATGTAGACAACCACTCACGTGGGTCTCTCTGTCTTCTGGATTCCCTCTCTCCCATGTCATTGTGGACCTTAGTGATCATACATTCCTGCTAACTTGGGACCATTTGCTGTACTCTCAGATGGCAGCTTGACAGCTTTTAAGACCTAGACACCACTCACCAATGTGGGGTGTCGAAAGTCCTCAAGAGCAAACCGCTAATTGTGGCAACTGGCCTCAACTTCCCCTGAGAGCACAGTCCCCGGGGCCTCAGCTCAGATATTTTGTCCTTGCAATATTGGGTTAAGATGGAAGGAGTATACAAGTTGTGCTGAAGTCTTGTTAATATTGATCTTCTTACTAATGTGTGCTGTCACCAATTTCACCCAACCAAATTTCTAACACCTATCTAATCTAAACCCTCCCCCCTCGCCATCCTGCCCTCCCCATCCTTGCAGCCATCAAAGAGTCTCTTCTGTTATGCATGAGCCTGCTTTTAAGTTCTTATTGTAGGGATCTCATACAATATTTGTTCTTCTGCCGCTGACTACTTTCACTCAACATAATGTCCTCCACTAAACCAGACTGAGATGTTTCCTGCTATCATCGTTGCTCTTTATCACTGCATAGTGTTCCATTGAGTATATATACCATAGTTTACCTATCCATTCTTCTGTTGTTGGGCATCTGGGTTGATACCATCTTTTTGCTATTGTGGACTGTACTGCGATGAACATTCGTGTGCATGTATCAGTTGGTGTAAATGACCTTGATTCTGTAGGATATATTCCAAGCAGTGGAATTACTGGGTCAAATGGTATATCTATATCCATTATTTTAAGGTAGTGCTAGATTGCTTTCCAAAGAGTTGCTCCATTTTGCAATCCCACTAACAGTGTAGGAGAGTTCCAGTCTCCCCACAGCCTCTCCAGCATTTAGTGTTTTGTGCTTTTTGGATCATGGCCAACCTTGTTGGGGTGAGATGGTATCTCATTGTCATTTTGATTTGAATTTCTTGAATAGCTAATGATCATGAGCATGCCTGCATGTGTTTTTTGGCTGCCTGGATCTCCTCTTTAGAGAAGTGTCTGTCCATCTCCTTTGCATCCCTGGTATGAGTACAACTTGGTCATGATGGATTATTTTTTGGATATGTTGTTGTATTCTATTGGCAAGAATTTTGTTGAAGATTTTTGCATCTAGATTCATGAGTGAGATTGGTCTGTAGTTCTTCTTTTTGTTGGGTCTTTCCCTGGTTTGGGTATAAGGGTTATGCTAGTTTTATAGAATGAATTGGGGAATATTTCATCTCTTTCTATACTGTGAAATATTCTTAGTAGTATTGGAAGATAACTCTTCTCTAAAAGCTTGGTAGAATTCTGCAGTGAAGCCCTCTGGGCCCGGGGTTTTTTTGGTTCGCAGTTTTTGGATGACTTTTTCAATCTCTTTGTCATGGGTTCATTAAGTTGTTCTGCTTCACCTTGTGATAATTTTGGTAGGTGATATGAATCAAAGAATTTGTTTTCAAGTTTGTTAGAATACAGTCTTTCATAGTATTCAGCTATGTTAGTTTTGATTTCTGCTGGATCTGTTGTGACAACTCCCCTCTCATTTCTTATAGGGTTATTTATTTCCTTTCCTGTATTTTTGTTAGTAAGTTTAGCCAATGGTTTGTCAATTTGTTGATCTTTTCAAGAAAACAACTTTTGGACTTTTTAATTTTTTCAATTGTTCTATTCTCTAACTGGTTTAGTTCTGCTCTGATCTTTATGATCTATTTTCTTCTGGTGCCTGAGGGCTTCCTCTGTTGGTCTCTCTCTACTTGTTGAAGCTTTAGGGTTAGTTCCTTGATTTGGTTTCTTCCTTCCAGATGTGTGCCTTTATGGAGATAAAGTGACTTCTGAGCACTGCTTTGGCTCTAGCCCATACGTTCTGGGAGGAAATATTTTCATTCCCATTGGAATCCATAAATTTATTTTTTTCATTCCTGGTTTCCTTTATAACCCATGGTTTTTTGAGTAAGGTGTTGTTCACTTTCCATGAGTTCTGCCTTCTATCTATGTTTTCTCTGCTATTGATTTTGACCTTTATGGCTTTAGGATCTGAGAAGATGCTTTGCATTAATTCAGTGGTATGGGTTTTGTTGAGAATTGCTTTATGTCCTAACACATGGTCTGTTCTGGAGAATGTTCCATGTGCACTGGAGAAGAAGGTGAAGTTATTCACTGATGGATAGAAAATTCTGTATATGTCAATGAGGTCTAGTTGGTTGATTGTGGCAATAAGGTCTTCTGTGTCTTTATTGAGCTTTTTTATAGACAATCTGTCCAGTATTGAGAGTGGAGTGTTGAAATCTCCTACTATTATTGTGGAGTGATCCATCTCCTTTTTGAGTGCAGTCAGTGTTTCTTTGACTTATTTAGGTGCTCTAATGTTAGGTACATATATATTTAATATTGTTAAGTCCTGCTTATGTATTGAAGCTTGTCGGGAGCCATGGGAGAGCCCCCAGGCCCAGACATACAGGAAGCATGTAGGGCTGAAAAAGCCCGCGCGCGCCAAGCTTGAAAAAGCCCGCGCCCGCGAAATTCAAAAGGCCCGCGCGCGCGAAAAACTTCCTGCCTGATGTCACTGCCTTAGTCCTATGTATATCCAATCCCCAGCCGACAACTACCTCATTCCAAATGTCACTCCATCCCTACGTCACTTGATCCCTCCCTTTATTCCTACTGCTATAAATATACCTCATTTTAATAATAAAACTGAGGCTTGATCAGAATATTGTCTTGCCTTCATTTTTCCGCCCTCCCTGCTTTACTTTCACAGGCTTCCCCTCGTCCTTTCGTTGATTTGTCCCACGGGCCGGGGCAGAAGCTTTCAGTAATAAATAGTGTCCATTCTTGTCCATGATGTTGGATTTTACATTAAAATCGATTTTATCTGAGATCAGAATTGCCACACCTGTTCTTCTTTGTTCATTGTTAGCTTGATATGTATTCTTTCATCCTTTGATTTTCAGTTTGTTCCTATCTTTAAGTCTAAGGTGAGTTTCTTGTAGGCAACATATAGACAGGTCATGTCTTTTGATCCAAGATGTCACTTAATGTCTGTTTACTGGAGCATTCTGTCCATTCACATTCAATGTAATTATAATATGTGTGTGTTCAGTGCTGCCATTGTGATTTGCTTATTTTTGTGATGATGTTTTCTCTGTTGTTATTATTAATCTGTTCTGTGACATTCTTCTTTGTAAGTTGATTTTTCACCTTTTCCAGGGTTGGTTTTGTGGTTGTTGAGACTCCTGTATTACATTTCTTGATATGGTATGTTGCTTCTTTATTGTGCTTTACAGCTGCCCCTATGATCTCTCTTAATAAACTATATATAAACCCAATTTTGATTGTTACCAGTCTTGACAACTTCATCTCCATCTGGAAGGACTATGACGACTGTAGTACATCCCTTTTTTTAATATGATGATATCATAGTTTACATGATATGATTACTAGATCATTTCTTTCACTATTATAACTTTGATTGTGTTTTGAGCCTTCCATAACTACGTAGGATTCTCGATAATGTGTCCTTCTAAAATACAAAGTTAGGAGATTTGTTCTTCCCAGCCAAGAGATTCTTTCAGCATTTCTTGTAGCTTTGGTTTGGTTTTTACAGTCTCTGAGTTTCTGTTTATCTGAGAATGTCTTTCATTTACATATTTGAAAGATAGTTTTGCAGGATATATAATTCTTGGTTGGAAGTTCCTCTCCTTTAAGGCTTTGAATGTGTCATGCCACTGACTCTGTGACAGCATCATTTCTGCTGAGAAATCTGACGAAAGCCTGCAGGGTTTCCCTCTGAATGTCAGCTTTGCTTTAAGTCTTGCTGCCTTTAAGAGTTTCTGCTTATATTTCATTTTGTTGAGCTTGATTATAATATGTCTTGGAGTCTTTCTATTGAGATCTATATTGAGTGGTGTGCAATATGTATGTTGGATATCTACATTCTCTTCTTTCATAATTTCTGGGAAGATTTCTGTCAGCAGCTCGGCAACCACAGTCTCTGTGTTCTCAGGTGCCTTGCCCTGTTCAGGAACTCCAATTAATTGTAGATTGTTCTTCTTAATAGAGTCCCACATGCTTCTTAATTTTTCTTGTTTCTTTTTTTTTATTTTGATTTCTCCTCATAGATGTTGGAGTCAGTGGCTAAGTCTTCGAAATCAGAAATTCTCTTTTCAATTTGTTCCATTCTGTTTTCTCGGCTATCAATGGAAGTTTCTATGTCTTTGATTTTATTCTTGATCTGTTGGATTTCAGAGTACTGACGTTCCATCAGATCGAACAGCTTGCTTAATTTTTCATTTTGCTCTGCTGCATTTTGTATAATGTCAAGGAGAGTCTCTATATAATCCTTTTGTATTCATCTTCTGATAGTTTCAGAAAAGCTTCTTCATCTGGGAAGTTCTGAGGTGGTTTCTTTTGGGGGCCTTCTGATACCATGGGTGATTTGAGGGTTACTGTTTTCTCCAATGTTTGCTGCTTTTGTGCTTTATGTGGGTCAATAGAGCCTGTGAGAGATGTTGTGAAGATGGACCACAGTTGTTTCTCTAGGCCATCTTAAAATGAGAAGCAAAAAGTATTTGGCAACTTCCAAAGTCAGTCAGGTTTTCAGGTGTATATGTCCCTCTTCCCAGCTGGCAAAGTAAGCACCTCTATATTGACCACCAGATGTTATAAACTAGCTGAAAATACAGAAAGGCTACTGGCCTGCTGGCCTCTGCTGTTGGGCCCCAGCTGTAGGTGATACTGGGTAGAATTCTGCTTTTCTGTTGGAAAAGCAGTCTCTTTTAGATAGGTACTGTCTCCCAGCCCAGGAATTAGGTCCAGCTGAGGCTTCTGTATGGATGACCCCACATCCCAGCAAAACAAGATGGCATCCCGCAGAAGCTTGCCAGCCAGCTGGGACCAGGCTCCCAGCAGAAAGAGAGGCCAAGAGTGCCAAAATGCCCAGAGTCCACAGCCTCTACCACTGGGCCCTGGCCTCAGGCAACACTGTGCAAGACACCACCTCCCTGCTAGAAAATTGTTCTCCTCCCCAGCAGGAGCCACCTCACAGCCTAAGAACCAAGTCCAGCCAGGGCCTCTGGCTGGGCTTTTCCATTTCCTGATAGGCCAGAGGAGCCAAAATGTATTGAGTCCAGAGCCAGGATCTCAGAACCTGGCAGTTACACTTTCTGATCCCACCAGCAGTGCACCCGAGACCAGTAGCTAGTCAAGTCCCAGTTCTGCCCACCGCCCAAGACACAGGGAAAAAAATTGAAATGGTGAGTTACCTTCGGTCTGTGCAAGCCTGTGCTTGCTGAGCGTGGGGTCTGTGAAAAAGAGGGGGTTTTGCATTCAGTTGTATGAAGTCCAAATTAACAGCCCTCTGCCACATCCCAGAGCTCACTAAGTGTCTAGAAGGCTCCGTTTAGTTATCATTTCAGGTCTTGGGTTCCAGAGTCATTTAGGGAGACACGCCTTTAGTCTGCCATCTTGACTCCACCCTTGCTTATTACTTTTGTTCTGTTTCTCACATGGTTTTTAAGTTTTACTTGGCATGATTTGTTTTCAAAATCAATAGTTTGATTAAGGAGAATCTTTCTTATCATTTTGCTTAATTGGTTAAGAGTGATACTGACTAAAGTGCAGTTTAGCATCTGGATCAGGCACTTGAAACATTAAACAGAAAATTCTATTCCCAAACAGCCTTGGGCTATAATCAGCTGTAAAATTTTGACACTGGTCAACCAGTAAAGGCTATTAGGGTGGTTACTGGCACTCAGCATGAGCATTAACGACTCCTGTGACAGAATAGGGTGGTCAAAAGACAGGCTTGAGCACTAGGCTGCCTGCCACCTGCAAACAAACTCACACACTAGTTTAAGTGAAACACTGTCCAAATCCTGTGACTTTCCTCGTTAGTTTTTTTTGTGTGTCAGAGAAAACCTGGAAAAAATGCCCTGTTTTCCCAAGTTTGCAGGCGGAAATAATAGCTTCTGACCTATTTATGAAATTTATAGTGAGAAGTAATAGATCCAAGTCTCTTAAGATACAGGTTTTTCGATAAAGAAATGTTACTATTAAAATCATCAGTAGCTACTTTAAAATACTTTTTAATTGAAGGGACTGTATATTTAAGGTCTAGAATAAGAGACTAGATGTCTAGCCAATAGGAGGAATTAAATTCCAAATGAAGAAAACCAAAGGCTTGAATCTTAGAGCTTATTATTTTTAATAAATGAGCCTGGATTACCCATACTCTGACACTGACATACTGGTTTGGGGTTCATATTTAAAAACACTATAAATTGGATATACTAGAATTAATTTGGAATATCATCAGCCACTGGGAAAATGAGCTTCTATTTTTGTTGTTTTGTCTTTTCCTTTCGGGGGAATTTTTGCTTTATGCTTAGATATTGGCAAAAGTTCTAATAATCCTCCATCTGAGGCCTGGACAAGTTAATAAGTTTTATCAAGAACTTGTGTTTTCTGAGGAACTGAGTCAATTTTACCAAAACTTGCTGTATACACTTTTAAAAATTAGGATCCTCATATCTTTGTTTCGTGTGGTATTGTTTCATGAGTTTATGTAGTTTTTCTCTCTCCTTTTATCCTGACACTTTATTTCCAATCTAGAGCAGTGTCTGAGTTTCTGTCTTGTTCAGATTGGAGGATATGGCTGGTAATTGCTGTTTTTTGTAAGATTGTCTTACAATCTTAGTTCTTTCCTAGACCAAAAAAAACTTTATCTTGTGTCTGTCTTATAATCTAGACATTTAGTAGCTACTTCGAAAAACTTTATGTTCTGTATGTCAGTCTTAAAAGCAAAACTTTTAAAAAATAATTTAAGCTAGATATTATATAAATGTGTTTTATTTAAGGAAAAATGGTAATTTTGTATTAAAGTAAAACTAGAAGTTCCAGAATGGGAAAAAGGAGGCACAGGGCAAAAGCCTAGGGGTGGGAAAAAGCTAGCCAAAAATTTATGGAGTCATTTATGATCTGCTAAAGAGCTTTGGTATTTACTCAGTAGACAGCCAATCAAAATGCCTAGGTCAATTTAAACATGTGTGAATGAGTTGGGATAACTCAAATCTCATCTTCCGTGAATCAGGAAGGTGAGGGCAGGGCAGGATCAGACCTCCCAAGCCCCCAGTTTCTTAAGTCACGTAGCACCTGGGAAGCTTTTGGAAGACTCCTTCCAACTTGGTGGAAATCTTTTTAAACCAGCAAAAAAATAAGAAAAAATGACTGTCTGTTATGGATTGAATTGTGTCCCCTCAAAACTGTGTGTTGCAATTTGACCAGGCTATAATTCTAAAGTACTATGTGATGTCCCTATATATTGCAAATGGTGCCTCCATAATGTTCATGAGGGAGGATGGACAGTGGTTGTGTCAGTGAGGCAGGACTTAATCTATAAGCTTGTATTGTAAGTTGAGGAAATCTCTTGGGATATAAAGGAAAGGGAAGCAAACAGAGAACTGGGGACCTCATACCATTACAAAAGAAGTAGTGCCAGGAGCAAAGCATGTTCTTTGTGCCTAGGGTCCCTGTGCCTTAGAAGCTCCATGTCCAGGGGAAGATTGATGACAAAGACTTCCCTCCAGAGCCAACAGAGAAAAACTTCCCCTGGAACTGATGCCCTGAATTTGGACTTTTAGTCTATTTTAATGTGAGATAATCAATTTCTCTTCATTAAAACCATCCACTTGTGGTATTTCTGTAACAGCAGTACTAGATGACTAAGAAACCGTCTAACTATAGTAATCAGAAATTGGGTAGATCCCTATCACAAAAGAACTGTATACTAGTTCTATTATAGGGGAACTGTAAGATTAAAAAAAAAAAATAGAACTCACAATAAGACATATCTGAAATGGCCTGGAAATATGTTTCCAACAACAATCAGAGACTTAAGGTTATACTCATATCAATGAATTGGTCACTTGACCAAATTTTTGTGGTTTTCAAAACACAACTGATAAAATCTTTAAGGGCTAAAATTAGACTGGCAAAAATATAATAAATGGTAAAAGCTGAATAAAAATTTAGACTACTAAACAAACTGTGTACCAATAGTCACATTTTATGATATAAAGGATTAAAATAATTTCCCAGACCATTTAGGTAATTTACTGATACCAAATTAATAGCTATTTATCATAATTTAAGTTTATATACTTTTGCTTTTTATACCATAAAAGATTTACGTGCTAATGAGTATGTTCATTTTGCTATTTTTAAAGAGATGCACCATGAGAGATGTGTAACAAAGACAATGTTTAAGAGGTTTATTAAAAATAAATTTATCTGCTAATAGTCAAAAGTTTTCTGTCTGACTAAGCTTTAAAGAGTTAATTTACAAGACTGTTTTTTAGGAGCTGCTGGCTTGGCAATGTTAAAGAGCTTTGTGATGCTTAATTGTGTGTCAGCTAGGCTGGGCCATGGTAATCAATGTTCTGACAGTTGTATAATGTTGTGATCACTTCCTCATTGAAATTTAATACATGATCAGCCTGATGATGGAATCTGTTGAATGATACTGGCAGAAGCAGGGCCTGTGGCAGCTTACTTCTCCACCATCCTTCATGTCTCAACCCTGCTCCACCTACTTCCTTCCTGCTCGCCTTTCCAGGGCTTTTGCTTGTTCCATATTCTGTAGCTAGCCCCTGTTCATCTGACCTGTAGTTTGGGGGACTTAGGCTAGCAGTTTAACAGCAGTCTTGACCGCCAGTTTTGAGATTTGTCAGTCTTGACAATCAGCAGCAGCACTCCTTTCTGGCCTCCCAATCTTGAATTCATCAGCCTTGTGGCTACATGAGTCAGCAGAAGCCTTCAGCAGCACTGTTTCCAGGCTGCCAAACTTGGGTTCATCAGCCCGTGTGGCTATGTGAATCAGGAGAATTCTCTTTCGTATCCCTTTCACTTGGAACATATATCCTTTAAAAACAGGGTGTGTGTGTATGTGGGTGTGTGTGGGTGTGTGTATGTGTGTACGGTTAACTGGTTTTGCTTCTCTACAGAACCCAGCCCAAGACAAGCGTATAAAACAAAGAAGTGAGTTTTTTACTGTTAAAGTAACAAAATTATCTTGGACTCCTATGGGGAGGGTTATTTTATTCTTTGTATAATCAGCATGAAAGACAAAAGTTTGGGCTCTCATTAGAATAAGATTCCTGAGGAGGCAGGGCAAAAATGGTGTAGTCACACTTCCTGTGCTTCCTCTTACAAAAAAAAAGACCTAAAAAAAAAGTAAATCATTTATATATGACAAACTAGAAATCTGAACATCAAAGGCAAATTTGAGGAATCAGACTGAATGGCCAGAGGAGGCAAAGGTGGTTCTGAAGCATCAGGGAGCTGCCAGATGCGACCCAGTACAAACCAGCAACCAGTAAGCAAGATTTCTAGGTACAAACATAGTGAGGAAAGCAGTAACATTCCAGATGTGTTTTCTGAACGAGAGAGAACATGCAATGGAGAATCTACTCAAAACTCCTGATTCAGTGAAAAGCAACATACAGTCAGTTAAGGCTAAGTATTTGCATCTAACATACAATGTGGACCAAAACCAATTCTTTGGAAAAACTCTCTACCCCTTTCCTTCCACTTTCCCCTCTGCATGCAGGCAGAGCTGACTTCAGAGACTGATGCATTCCTTGGGCCAAATGTAGGGCTCATCATGCTCTAAGCCATTCTCCTGGCTTTGGAAAGGGAACAGACTGACAAACAGAAAAATGCTGGATCCACTAAATTCGGAACTCAGGGCAGAAACTACTGCTTTGCCTAGGCAAAGGTATAAGGGGTCTACAGACACTGTCTTTTGACCCTGCATAGACCTGTGAGGGCCTGTTACAACAATGTAGGCCCTTATCAGCACAATACAACAGGATATATACCTGATATATAACCTCAGCTATATCAGCTACATAGCAGACAGGCAGGTTCAGGACATTTGACATTGCTATCCCCATTAATAAAGTTCCTCACCTATGCAAATCAGGAGCCTGAGAACTGTGACAGGGGCCCAAGAATAAGTGGTGCCTCTCAGTCCTAGCAGCCAACAGCAATGCGCACCCATAGTACACTTCCAAACCCACTGATCTATATGCTATAGTGAACATGAATATATTTACTCACAGGCACACAAGGGAGGCTGATAGCCACTATACTTTGCTCAACACTGGACTCCATACTATAGCCAGACACCTATACCTACACCAATCACCCCTGTCTGTCAAAGACTGTAGATGACAGCCTGCACCACACACTTGGTGACTGACTACTTGGACACCTAAACTGAATCCATACAAGAAAAGCAAATGGACTCCCAGACTAACATACATAGCAACAGCTCTGAACACCTAGTATAGGAAGTTATAAATTCAAAGTTACCAGTAATCAAACTGATGAATGTGTTCAGCCCATTTGAGCATATCAGAACAAAACAAAGCAAGAAGCCAGGACACAGTAAGCAAGCATAGAATAAATAAATGCAACAACTGATGGCTAAGAGACAACAGTTAATATCAAATCACATAAAGAGGCAAAGGATAGCTCTAGCAAGCTTACAAAATAAGGAACTGAGAAATATTCCAGATGAAGACAACATCCGAGAATTATTAGAGGTAAAATACAAAATATTAATAAATAGAACTCTTCTCTCAGGAAGGAGATTAGGCAAACACAGAACAACCGAAGCAGCATACAGACAAAGCAATTGAGAAACAAAAAAGATTAGAGGAGATCATAATGACACAATTAACAGCCGGAATAATCCATAGAGAAACAACAAACAGAAATCCAGAAAACTAACTATAAAGTTTCAGAATTAAACAGCTCAATAGAAACTCATAGGAGCAGAACTGAGGCAATGAAAGTCAAAATCAGTAAGCCTGAAGACAAAGCACTTGGTAATAAGAATGAAGCTCTGATGGCCATTCCAGAAAGAGTTCCAAAGTTGCTTTGAAGGGTAGACTAGTTGCTGGCATTGGTTCACAGCTTTCCAAGGTGACCATAATGATATTCATCAACGAGATATATGGCACTTTTTCTAGGATGAGTTCACAAACTTAATCGGAAGTTCTTATATTACCTTTGATGTCCTGAATGTCATCAAAGTGTCTTTCTTTCAATACATCCTTTATCTCTGGCTAAAGAAAAATGTCAGATCAGACGAGTAGGGAGGGTGTTCCAATACCGTTATTTCTTTACTGGCTAAAAACTACTTCACAGACAACTCTACAATTCGGTTTATGAACTCGCCACCAGGTGCAAGGGTCATTCCAGCAAGAGTTCCAAAATTGCTTTGAATGGTGGACCAACCACTGACATCAGTACACAGCTTACCACAGGGATTACTCTGAAGGTTACCATAGTGATCTTCAGTAATGAGATACGTGGACAATTGAGTTCATGGATTTAATTGTTGCATCTCATACACTGACCCATTCCTGGGCCAGAAGTAGGATCCTTTATGCGCTCTTTGGCCCATTTTCCCAGGCTTGGAGAGGGAACAATTTAACAAACATGGAGGAAGGAAAGAAAAAAGAAAAGAAGAATCTTCTCACTGCCCTGAGCTGAGAAGGGCAGAAACAGTTTGTTCACCTAGGCTCAGGCTTAAGGGACATGCCTTCCTCACAGAGCCTGAGGGATGGCTGTCAGTGCCCTGCCTTTCTCAGCATGTGCAACCAGATAACAGTACCAACACCTATCACCTCTGCCCACTTACTACTGTACAGTGAACCTGCACCACACACTTGGTGACTGATTACCTGGAAACTTGAGCTGAATCTATACAAGAAAAAAGTAAACAGATTCCTGGGCTTGTAATAGTTCTAACCACTTGGTAATGGGATGTTAGAACTTCAAAGGCACCAATAATTAAATTAACACTACCAACCTGTTTGAACATTTCAAAACAAAACAAGAAGGTAAAACACAGTAAATAAATGACACAATAAATAAACAATTTATTGATGGCTTTAAGCTAACAGTCAATATGAAATCACCTAGAGAAGCATACCACAATGGCTTCCAAAAGCTTCGAAAACAAAGATCAAGAAATTTTCAACATGAAAAGAATTTCCTGGAATCATTAGACATAACATACAAAAGATTAATACTTACAACTCTTCAAGAGAGCATGAAGGAGATGAGGTAAAATGCTGTAGACCATAACAACTAATTGAACAAGGTGCAAAAAAACCTACAGAGCCAGAATGTAGAAATTCACAAGATTAATAATAAAATCACAGAATTAGACAATTCAATAGAAAGTTAAAAAAGCAGAATTGAAGTGATTGAAGGCTGAATTAATGAGACTGAATTAGTGAGAAATCATGTGACACCATCATGTTTGAGGACAAACCAGATAAAAGAACTAAAAAAGAAATCAAGAAACATTAAGAATTATGTGGGACTCTATCAAGAGACATAATTTAAGAGTGATTGGAGTACCAGTATTGGGGTGGGGGGTGTCAACAAAAATACAGAAAAAAATTGTCAAAGGTTTGTTGACAGAAAACTTCCCTGATATCATGAAAGATGAAAAGATCTAATTCCACAGAAGGTAGATCTCAAAAGAAAGACACCAAGGTATGTTATAATCAAACTTGCCAAAACTAAAGGTAAGGGAATAATTTTAATAGTGGCTAGGGATAAATGAGGAAGCAGAAGTATCTTTATTTGCTGCTGATATGATCATATATACAGAAAATGACAAGGAATACACAGGAAAACTACTGGAACTAATAGGTTTTAGTAAAAGATCAGGATACAAAATAAACATACAAAAATCAGTTGGATTCCTCTACACCCACAGAGAATGTCAAAGAGGAAATCATGAAATCAATACCATTTGACGTAAGCCCCGAGAAGAAAAACTACTTAGAAATAAATCTAACCAAAGATATAAAAGAGTTGTGCAGAGAAAGCTATAAGATATCACTGCAAGAAGCCAAAAGAGACCTTTATAAGTGGAAAAACATATCTTGCTCATAGAAAGACTCAACACTGTGAAAATGTCTATTCTAGCCAAAGAAATCTATGTATACAATGCAATTTCAAGCCAAATTCTAATGGCATTTTTGAATGAACTGAAGAAAGAAATCCCAGCTTCATATGGCAAGTGAAGAGACCCCAGATAAGTTAAGCATTACTGAAGAACAAAATGGGAGGCCTCACACTACCTAATTTTAGAACCTACTATGCTGTCACAGTAGTGCAAACAGCCAAGCACTGTTACGACAACAGATCCACAGACTAATAGAACATAAGTGAGAACCCAGTCATAAAGGCACCCACCTGTGAACAGCTGATACTTGACAAGACCCAAAGTCCATTAATTGGGAAAAACAGAGTCTCTTTAACAAGTGGTGCTGGCATAATTGGATATTTATCTGCAAAAAAATGAAACAAGACCTATACTTCACATCATACACAAAAACTAACTCAAAATGGATCCAAGACCTATATATAAAATTTAACATAATGAAGATCATGGAAGAAAATAATGACAATGCTGGAAGCCCCAATATGTGGCAAGAACAGAATATAAAACATAACTAACACTGCACAAACACCAGAAGAGGTACTAAATAATCAAGAGCTCCTAAAAATCACACATTATGCTCATCAAAAATGTCACCAAGAGTCAAAATACAAAAATCAACATAAAAGTAATCACATCAAAATGATAGCACTAAGCACATATCTATCAATGATTACACTGAATGTAAATAGACTGAATGCTTCAGTAAAGAGACAGCAAGTGACATCCCGGATCAAAAGACACGACCCATCTATATGTTGCTTACAAGAAACACATCTCAGACTTAAAGATATGAACAAATTGAAAATTAAAGAACAGAATAATATATACCAAGCTAACAATACACAAAGAAGAGCAAGTGTGGCAACACTAATCTCAGATAAAATAGATTTTAATGTAAAATCCACTGTTGTCACTATTTATTGCTGAAAGTTTCAATATGCAAGCAGGACTTAACAGTATTAACTATTTATGCACCCAATACCAGAGCACCTAAATACATTGAACAAATTCTGACAACACTGAAAAACGAGATAGATCATTCCACAATAATAGATGGAGACTTCAACACTCCCCTTTCAGTTACGGATACATCATCCAGAAAAAAGTAATCAGCCAATGTCAATAGGACAAATTTTGTATGAGACCCCTGTTATAAGGACTTAACAAGAGAATTACTCACAGAAGACAAGGACTGTGTTGGCTACATGCATGGGTGGGAGGCTGAGGGTTTATCATAGATGAGATAATTGATAGATGTTAGAAATTTTATTCTTTTACTGTAATTTATAAAAATAGAAAGTAAAATAAAAAAGAGTAAAAAGACAACCAACAAAGTTGGGGAAAAAATTGGATATGACAAATCCAGTAAGCGTCCAAGCTCTAAAGTCTATAAGATACTGCAAAACTTCAATAACAAAAAGACAAATAACCCAGTTAAAAATGGGCAAAGCATATCACCAAAGAAGACATTTATGTGGCTTACAGATATATGAGAAAATGTTCATTAGCCATTAGAGGAACACAAGACAAAACTACAACAAGATACCATCTCATCCACTAAGGCTAGCACTAACCCCAAAAAAGTAAAATAATTAATGTTGGGGAGGTTACAAACAGACTGGAACACTTACTGCTGGTGGGAATTTAAAATGGTACAAGCATTTTGGAAATCGATTTGGTGCTTCCTTAAAAAGTTAGAAATAGAAGTACCATATGACCCAGCAATTCCTTTGCACTCATAGGTATGTGCACACCCATGTTCATTGCAGTACTGTTCATAACAGCAGAAAGATGAAAACAATCTAGGTGCCCATCAACAAATAAAATAGAAGAACAAATTACGGTATATTTATGCAATGGGATACTATGCAATGATAAAGAACAATGACAAATCCACAAAACATTTCATAATGTGGATGACACTGGAAGGCATTACACCTAGTGAAATTAATCAATTGCAAAACGATAAATGTATGAGATCACTATGAGTAGAACTCTGGAAAAGATTTAAATACAGAAGAAAACATTCTTTGATGGTTACAAATGGGGGGAGGAAATAGAGGGGTATTTACTAGTTAGATAGTAGACAAGAATTATTTTAGTTGAAGGGAAAAACAGCTCACAATACAGAAGTCAATACAACCAGATTAAACCAAAAACAAACACTTTAAGGAGTAGAGTAGTAGAGGCAGGAGTCTGGAGACAATGGTTTCGGGAAATATTTAGGTTAACTTGTGTAATGAAAGTTATTTTTTAAAAAAATTATGCATCCTACTTGGGTGAGTGGAGTCTGGGATCTTAAAAGTTAGCAAGTGGGTATCTAAGATGCATAGATTGGTCCAAATCCACACAGAGCAAAGGAGAAAAAACACCAGAGACAAACAGAAAGCATGAGCCCAGAAGACAGAAAGGGCCACATAGACCAGACTATCAGCCTGAGACTAGAACTACACAGTGCACTGCCACCGTCAATCACCACTCTGACAAGGAACATCACAGCCCCCGATGGATCAGGAGAGAAGTGGGATGGAGAACTCAAATTCACGTCAAAAGACCAGACTTGATGGTCTGACTGAGACTGAAGGAAGCCCAGAAGGCATGCTTCCCAGACTCTCTGTTACCGCAGAACGAAAACCATTCCTGAAGCCAACTCTTGAGACAAAAAATAGACCTGACTTTTAGACATAAGATGATACTTGTGAAAAGTGTGCTTTGTAATTCAGGCAGATAAAGTGCAACTAAATGGGCACCTCCTGTCCAGAGGTGAGATGAGAAGGCAGAAGGGGACAGAAGCTGGTTGAATTGACACAAGAGATACAGGGTGGTGAGGAGGAGCCTGCTGTCACATTGCAGGGAGAGCAACTAGGGCCACTAAACAATGAGTGTATAAATTTTTAGATAAGAAACTGACTTGAATTGTGAACTTTCACTTAAAGCACAGAAAAGAAGAATAACATTTCTGAGTTGAAAACCAAGCTGCCCAGCTTAAAAAACCCACTGCTGTCATGTCGGGTCTGATGCATAGTGACCCCACGGCCAAGCCGGAGTAAAAGTCAAAGATTTTTTACTGGTGAGATATTTGGTTAAACAACTTTAATATTTATTCATGGTGACCTACAATACACTCTGGATGACTTTGAAACTTCATGGAAAGCTACAGTTATTTATTTGTTTGTTTTTTTACTGTGATTGAGTGAAAGTAGTACAAAATCCAAGTTAAACTTATGTGCCCACCTATCTGTAGTTCCTTGTGGTCTCTTTGCCAGGTGACAACACACTCTTCCTTTCCGTTCTATACATGTCCTATCCTGCTAACAATCTCCTATCCCCTCCTCTCCACCCCCTCCTCTGCCTTCTGGTAAGAGGCCAGTAGGAGAACATCATACAGATACACAGAACCATAAAGCGCACACACCGTATGGTCACTTTATGTCCTTGGGTCCCATCCATTCCTGTCCAAAGAGTTGACCTCAGTGATGAATAATGATCAGTGGCAGCAGCATGTCTAAAGGCCATGCTCCCAGGGGACGTCCCGGGTCATCGGACCATCTGTTGCAGTCTTTTAGTGGAGTTCTTGAGGTGCACTCATCTTTTTTGTGTTGCCACTGGGACCCGACATTGTGTGCCCCATCACGGCTGTCATTGGTGGTGGCCTGGCACCATGTGATTCTTCTGATCACATGTTCATCCATACACATGGGTCCTTCTGTTCTGTGGCTCTTTTTCTCCTATGTCTTTGTTGTCCTTGGTGATCATCTGATTCAGCTGAGATGGGATCATTTGGTGTACCTCAGATGGCAGCTTGCTAGCTTTTTACAACCCCAGATGCCACTCACCAGTATGTGGTGCAGAAGACTCTCTTAATACTACACTAGTTGGCCTCAACGTCCCCTGAGAGCATGGTCCCAGGACCCCTGCCCCTGCTACACTATCCTTGAGATATTAGGCTAGGAATACAAGAGTTTTCAGTTTCTGTTGAGGTCCAGTTAAGATGATCTTCTTTTTGGTGTGTGCTGTCACTGCTTTCACCCAACCAAATTTCTATTAGCTATCTAACCTATATGCATCCCTCTCCCTCCCTCTCTCCCCTTCCTTGTAGCCATCAAAAAGTCTTTTCTTCTGTACATGGGTTTGTTTTTGAGTCCTTATAGTAAGGGTATCATATAATATTTGTCCTTGTGCTGCTAACTGATTTCACTCAGCATAATGTCTTCCAGTTGAAACCACGTTATGAGATGCTTCCTGAAATCATCATTGTTCTTTATCATTGCATAGTGTTCCATTGAGTATCTATGTACCACAGTTTGTTTATATATTCATCTGTTGCTGGGCATCTAGGTTGATTCCATCTTTTTGCAATTGTGGACTGTGATGCAATAAACATTTGTGCATGCATCTGTTCGTGTGATTGTCCTTAATTCTGTAGGACATATTCCAAGCAGTGAGATTACTGGGTCAAATGGTATATCTATTTCCAGCTTTTTAAGGAAGCACCAGATTGCTTCCCAAAGAGGTTGTACCATTTTACAATCCCATCAGCAGTTTAGGAGAGTTCCAATTTCTCTATAGCCTCTCCAGCATTTGTTGTTTTGTGTTTTTTTGGATCATGGTCAACTTCGTGGGAGCGAGATGATCTCTCATTGTAGTTTGGATTTGGATTTCTTTAATAGCTAATGATCATGAGCATTTCTTCATGTGTCTTTTGACTGCCTGGATGTCCTCTTTAGTGAAGTGTCTGTCCATCTCCTTTCCCGTCACTTAATTGGGTTATTTACCTTTTTCTTGTTGACATTTTGCTGTACCTTGTAGATTATGGAGATCAGACATAGATCTGATATATAGTTGTCAAATATTTTTTCCCGTTCTGTGGGTGGTCTTTTAATTCTTTTGATTAAAGTCTTTGGATGAGCAAAAGTGTTTGATTTTTAGTAGTTCCTATTTATCTATTTTCTCTTCTGTTGATTGAGCTTGCTTTGTCAGATTTTGAAGTCTGTCTAAATTGTGTATTAAACCTTCCATTGTTGATCCTATTTTCTCTTGCATAATCTTTATCATTTTAGGTTTGATATCTAGGTCTTTTATTTGAGTTGAGTTTCTGTGTAAGGTGTGATGTTTGGATCATGTTTCATTTTTTTTTGCAGATAGGTAACCAATTTTGCCAACACCATCTGTTAAACAGACTGTTTTTACCCCTAGTTTAGAGTCTCAGGGCCTTTGCCAAATATCAGCTGTTCACAGGAGGATGGTGGCATCTCTGGGGTGTCAACTTTGTTCCTTTGGTCTATATGCCTCTTTTTGTGCCAGTATCAGGCTGTTTTAACTACTGTGGTGTGGCAGTGTAATAATTTCTGAAATTCGGTAGTAAGAGGCCTCCCACATTGTTCTTCAGTAGTGTTTTGCTTATCCAGGGTTTCTTTGCTTTCCAAACAAAGTTGGTGATTTGTTTCTCCATCTCATTAAAAAATGTCATGGGAATTTGTATTTGGGATTGCACTGTATATGCAGATTACTTTGGGTAAAATAGACATTTTCACAATGCTAAGTCTTCCTGTCCATGAGCAGAGTAGGTTTCTACATTTATGTAAGTCTCTCTTAGTTTCTAGCAGTAAGGTCTTGTAGTTCTCTGTATAGGTCTCTTATTTCTCTAGTCAGATTTACTCCTAGGTATTTTACCTTCTTGGAGGCTATAGTAAATGGTATTGATTTGGTGATTTCTTCTGGAAGGAACTCTTTTTTGGTATAAAGGAATCCTACTGATTTCCACATGTTTATTTTATAACCTGATACTTTGCTTAACTCTTCCAGTAGTTTAAGTAGTTTACCTGTGGATTCTTCAGGATTCTCTGTGTATACAAACATATCATCTGCAAATAGGGAGATTTTCACTTCTTCTTCACTGATGCAGACATGCTTTATTTCTTTGTCTTGTCTAATTGCTCTGGCCAGAACTTCTAGTACAATGTTGAATCGAAGTGGTGAGAGTGGGCATCCTTAGATAGTTCCTATTCTCAAGAGAAATTCTTTCAGTATATCTCCATTCAGGATGATATAGGCAGTTGGCTTTGTGTAGATTCCCCTTATTGAATTGAGAAATTAGCCTTCTATTCCTAATTTGCTGAGTTTTTACCATGAATGGGTGTTGGACTTTTCAAATGCCTTTTCTGCATCAATTGACAAAATCGGGTGATTCTTATCTTTTGTATTATTTATTTGGTTGATCACATAAATTGTTTTTTCTGATGTTGAACCAGGCTTCCAGGTATAAATCCAACTTGGTCATGATTAATTTTTTTTTTTTTTTTTTTTTTGGATATATTGTTGAATTCTACTGGCAAGTATTTTGTTGAGAATTTCTGCACCTACGTTCATGAGTGATATTGGTCTGTATTTTTCCTTTTTTGTGAGATCTTTTCCTGGCTTTGATATCAAGGTTATGCTGGCTTTGTAGAATGAATTTGGGAGTATTTCACCCCTTCCTATGCTGTGAAATAGGCTCAGTAGTACTGGAGTTAACTCTTGTCTAAAAGCTTGGTAGAATTCTGCAGTGAAGCCTTCTGGGCCAGGGGTTCTTTGGGCTGGTAGTTTTTGGATGACTTTTTCAACCTCTTCCTTTATGATGGGTTTATTAAGTTGGTCTACTTCTCCTTGTAAAAATTTTGGTAGGTGATATGAATCTAGGAATTTGTCCATTTCGTCTAGGTTTTCAAATCTGTTAGAGTACAGTCTTTCATAGTATTCTGTTATGATATTTTTGACTTCTGTTCAATCTGTTAAGACATCTCTCTTCCATTTCTTTGGGTTATTTGTTTCCTTTCCTGTTTTTCTTTGGTAAGTTTACCCGATGGTTTGCCACTTTTGTTGATCTTTAAAAAAAACAAAAAACAAAAAAACAGTTTTTGGTTTTATCAATTTTTTGAATTGTTCTTCTATTCTCTAATTCATTTAGTTCTGCTCTAATCTTTATTATCTATTTTCTTCTGGAGCCTGAAGGGTTCCCCTGTTGCTCTCTTTCTATGTGTTCAAGCTTCAAGGTTAATTCTTTGGTTTGGGTGTTTTCTTCCTTCTGGATATGTGCATTTATAGAGATAAACTGACCACGAGCACTGCTTTGGCTGTATCCCATGGGTTCTGGTAGGATGTGTTTTCATTCTCATTTCAATCCATAAATTTGTTTGTTTCATCCTTGATTTCTTCTATAACCCATGACTTTTTGAGGAAGTGTTGTTCAGTTTCCATGAGTTCTAATTTCTATCTATATTTTTTCCACTATTGATTTTGACTTTTATGGCTTTATGGTCTGAGAAGATGCTTTGCAATAATTCAATAGTTTGGATTTTGTAGAGATTTGCTTTGTGTCTTAGCACATGGTCTATTCTGGAGAACATTCCATGTGCACTGGAGGAGAAGGTGTAGTTATCTGTTGATGGATAAAAATTTCTGTATGTATTGATGAGGTCTAAGTGGTTAATTGTTGCCATAAGATCTTCTGTGTCTCTACTGAACATTTTTCTAGATCTGTCCATGACAGAAAGTGGAGTGCTGAGATCTCCTACTGCTACTATGACATGATCTATTTCATTTTTAAATGAGATCAATGTTTGTTCAATGTATTTAGATGATCTGGTATTGTGTGCATAAACATATAATGTTGTCAAATCTTGCTTGTGTATTGAACCTTTCAGAAATAAATAGTGGGCATCTTTGTCCATGATCATGGATTTTACATTAAAATCTATTTTATCTGAGATTAATGTTGTCACACCTGTTCTGTTTTTGTACATTGTTAACTTGGTATATTTTGTTACATCCTTTAGTTTTCCATTTGTTCATCTCTTTAAGTCTAAGGTGTGTTTCTTGTAAGCAACAGATGGGGATCATGTTTTTTGATCCAAGATATCACTCGCTGTCTCTTTACTGGAGCATTCAGACCATGTACATTCAGTGTAATTATTGACAGTTATGTGTTTAGTGCTGTCATTTTGATGTGATTATTTTTGTGTTGGAGTATCCTCTGTTGCTCTTAATATTCTGTTCTAGGTCATTCTTCTTTATGCATTGAATTTTCATGTTTTTCAGTGTTGGGTTTGTGTTGTACTGTTACTGTGCTTTGCAGCTACTCCTATAATCCCCCTAATAATCTGAGTTTAAACCCAATTATAGCTTCTGTAAATCTTATTAACTTCATCATGATATGAAAAGACTATAAGTACTGTAGTGTATCTCTCTTTTTATTGTAATGGTGCCTCAGTTTTCATGATAAGTTTACTTATTCCCTTCCTTTAATGTTGTAGCTCTGAATTTTGGACCTTTCCTAACCAAGTAGGTTTCTGTATGTTGTGTCTTGCTTTGTCTCCTCAGATATACGGTTAGGGTTTTGTTTTTCTAAGCAGAGAGCTTCCTTCAGTATTTCTTGTGGTTTTGGTTTGGTTTTTGCAAAGTCTCCAAGCTTCTGTTTATCTATGAATGTCTTAATTTCATCTTCATATTTGAAAGACAGTTTTGGAGGTATAGTTCTTGATTGTATGTTTTTCTCCTTCACAGCTTTAAATGTGTCATCCCACTGCCTTTGTGTCAACATCGTTTCTGATGAGAAGTCACATGAAAGCCTACAGGGCTTCCCTCTAAATATTGGCTTTGTTTTGAGTCTTGCTGCCTTTAAGAGTTTCTGCTTATGTTTTGTTTTATTAAGCTTGATTAGAATACATCTTGATGTTTTTCTGTGGCATTTCATATACATCTTGGATATCTACGTTCTCTTCTTTCATAATATCAGGGAGGTTTTCTGTCAGCAACTCAACAACAGTGCTGTCTGTGTTTCTAGCTATGCCTCATTGTTTAGGGATTACAATTAATCATAGTTATTCCTTTTGATAGAGTCCCACTTGTTTCTCAGTGCTTCTTCATTTTTCTTATTTCTTTTCTCTGACTTCTTTTCATAAATGCTGGTGTCAGTAGCATTATCTTCAAGATCACTGTCATGGATTGAATTGTGTCCCCCCAAAAATATATATGTTGATTTGAATTGGTTTGGCATTCTAACATGGTGCCCTTCCTCCCATGTGTTGTGAATCCTGCCTCCGTGATACTGATGATAAAGAATAGTTTGCAGTTGTGTTAGTGAGGCAGGACCCAAGCTATAAGCTTGTGGAATATAAGGGAGAGAAGTGAGCAGAGGAAGTTGGGAACCTCATACCACCAAGAGAGAAGCACCGAGAGCAGAGCATGTCCTTTGGACCCGAGGTTCCTGTGCTGAGCTGCTCTCCCTGGATTTGGACTCAGCCTACTGGAATATGATGATTTCTCTCACTGAATGGACTTTCCGTTTGTAAATGGATTTGCGGCTTACCGGACTGTCTCAATAAAGCTTCTCTTCATGAAACCTTCCACTGGTGGTATTTTCCGTTAGAGCAGTACCCGGTGACTAAGACAATCACTAATTCTAATTTCCAATCCACCTAGTCTGGTCTTTTGGCTTTGAGTTGAATTGTCTAATTCTGTAATTTTATTATTAATCTGTCAGATTTCAGAATGTTGATGTCCCATCAGTTTAGATAGCTTGCTTAGTTTTTCATTTTGTTATGCTGCATTTTGTTTAATTTCTGGGAGGGTTCTATATATAAATCTTTTGTATTCAACCTCCAATTGTTTCAGAAAGGCTTCTTCATTTGAGAAGTTTTTTGAGTCTGTATTTTGAGAGTTTCCTGGGTCCATGTTAGGATACTGTTTTAAATGCTGGACAGTGGTCTGTTGCTTACGGGACTTCTAGAGTGTGTTTAATTTCTCTGGTGTTGCCTTAACAGGAGCTGAGTTGTAGTTCTGAGTAAATTGGTCACCAGCCTCCTCTTTGTTCTCTTGTGACTGGGCCCAGTGGACTCTCTGGGGTGGCAGTCTCTGCCTCCTGTCTGGCAAAGACACCACCCTTCTTTTGGAGACACTATGATGTGGGTCAGTGAAGACTGGAAGAGATGAGGTCAGGCTGCACAGCAGTCATTTCTCCACTCAGTCTTAGTTTAAAAGCTAAAAGCTACCTGCCTGTTAACCAAAGTTAGTGATGCCGCCAGGTATGGCAGGCCCCTACTTCTGGCTGACAAGGGTGGCTGCTCCCCTGCTGTCTGGAGATGCTATAGTGCAGATCACAACAGGGATGGGCCACTGCACCACAAATGCCACACAGGCACTGCATTCAAGGCAACATCACGCTAAACACAGCCCCTCTGCTGGGAAGCACTCCCCGGGTTGACACTGTTTCCCAGCCTGGGAATCAGCCCCTGGTAAGGCCTTCAATTGGGTAACTCTGCCTCCGAGGTGGGCAAGCTAGTGTCCTGGTCAAGCCACTTTCCTGCTGAGAAAGAGGCGAGTCTGTCAGAGTTCCAAAATGGTGGAGAGGGGGGAGATGGCTGTGGTGTCCCCACCTCTTGCTTCTCAAAATGTGGGTAACCCATCCGATGTCTCTCTGTTGCAGACACACAGTTCACTTCAGGATTGTGATTCAGAGTAGCCCTGGCAGATACCCCTCCCTTTCCTGCAAGCTGACAAAAAGAAAAAAAAAAGTTAAAAGCACCAAGTACCTTGGGTCACGGGAGGTGTCCACTCAGCCAGAGCAGGATTCAGTGGTAGAGAGTAAGTTTCCCACTTTGTGGTATATTATCCAGAGTGACAGTCCTGTGCCATGTCCTAGGGGGTCACTGGGTGTCCAGAAAGCTCCCATCAGTTATCAGTCTAAGTCTTAGTTTTCAGAGGGAACTAAGGAGACATGTGTCTACTCTGCTGTGTTAACTCTGCCTCCACAACTTTTTATTGTTAATGTAAAGTATTATTGACGAAATCAAGAAAAATGCTTGATTCTTTTGGGGTCCAAATTTATGTTACTATTTCCACTTATGTTTTTTCCTAATATTAGATAGCAAATGCATACATAATATTATGACATAATTTTATTATCTCTTTATTGCTAACTTGGTTGCGACTTAATTTTTTTTTCAATCTAGCATCAAAGCTAATGGTTTAACTGAGGAATTCACATCATTCATCTATGATTTTTTTTTTAATTGCTATTGAGGTATTTATAGGCTCAGTAATCTGGATATATCTTGATGATGTGGTATTGAGTCTCAAAATTACTATGTGACATATCTGAAGCTCTCTGAAAATGAAATTATTCATCATATTTTTGTCTACAGCTTTTCTAAATGGACTATTTGACTTTGAGTCTTTATAATTAAGAGTATTATGTTTATAAATTAATCATGAACATATTATGATTTGTTGTTATGGATAAGTTTTTAGTTTGCTAATTTCCTGAAAATGTTTGACCAAAATAGCTCAACAGAAAGATGTACTATATTAGATTTATGAAATGGACAGTGATTCTACTGAATTAAGACTTCCAGAACTCTTACCTAGGAGCTATTTAGTTCACAGGCTGCAGTTAGCTCACAGTCACACAGAACAGAAATTAATTACTAGAGGCTGAGTATAAGAATACTATGGGTTTTATGTAGGAATACTGCCAATATATTAAGGTCTTACCTCCTGAATATAATAAATCATTTTCTTTTCTCTTAAATTATCTAACTTGTCAGCTAGATTAGTTTGATAATTATCTTGAATTAGAAGTTCTTATTGAGAAACTTAGAAAAGTTGTAAACATCATAACCAGCAGTGTTTGAAATTTAGTCAAGTTATGATTTTAAAAAATTACATTCCTTACAGGTAAATATTGCTATGCTTATATTAATATGCAGTCAGAGGTTTTGCAGAATGTAGTTGTTATTGAGGCAAAAAGCTATTGAAGTGAAAAGTAGTTACCAATATTGCTTATGTATAAACAAACTCCTCAAGAGATGTGTTTCCTTGGTTCAAAGACTTTAAGGTCATGGTTTTATTGGTTATTTCTGACACCTGGCATAATATTACTGTTAATGTTTCTGCTCTGCTTCTTAGTTCACAATATGGTGCCTAGGATCTTAAAAACCAAGTGTGTCCAACTACCACTATTGAATGTTTTTGGTCAAAGATTCTTCCGAAGGAGGAAACCATGTAATTCTCCTGGAATTCAGATTTCAGGCTTTCATGGGGGTTGCATTAACCCATACAGTCCATCACCTTTGGGTGTCCTTTTGAATCTCCAAAAAAAAAAGCTTCCTGAAGCCACTTTTGAGTCACACAATGG
Organism: Heterohyrax brucei; assembly: GCA_028571685.1. Taxonomy (NCBI): domain Eukaryota; kingdom Metazoa; phylum Chordata; class Mammalia; order Hyracoidea; family Procaviidae; genus Heterohyrax; species Heterohyrax brucei. The sequence continues at coordinate 8,279,313 of CM053159.1, read as the reverse complement.
TCCAGACAAATTAATAAGAACATTTTGCTCTGTGCATTGAGACTCCTTTGAGGCAATCTGTCTGCTTTGGGAAACGGACTCCTAAAATTAGACTGAGAGCTATGTTTAGGGGAAATCAGTAATTAGTTTTATCAGTCTTTAAGACAGTGTCATATGAAATACCTACCTAATGTTCATAGTCAAACTTTCACCCCCTTAGTATGCAAAAACTTATGTATCTCAAAGAAACCAGGTTGTCAGAGGAGGTGGACCTCATGGTTCTGACTCCATTTTGTCTTAGACTCTACTTCTGCTTCTGAGAAAGTGACTTACAACTGTTAACTAGGGAGAAGTAACTTGCCATCAGGAAGAACACTACTATGCTTTAAAGAGATGACCTGAAGATCTCCAATATGAGAGGCCCAACCTGTATTATCTTGTGAATCATGTTTTCTCTAACAGAAACTTTGTTGTCATATGTACATTCTTCTATATTTCTGTTCCCTCTAGAAAAACTTTCTGTGCTCCTTACAGATGTGTGTTTTGGTAGAGGATCCAACTACACTAGTTTAGATGATCTTTTTCCAACTAACGGTGCATTTACATGGGCAATCTCTTGTTTTAGATTACTGGTGAATACATGAGCAATGTGCTTTGGGAATTTTAGGATTCCCTTTAGCTATTCATAACAATAATGTCAGTACATATTCAAAAGGTAGCGATAAATTGTTACACACTGTAAAATGAGAATCAGAATGAAACTCATTGGTCCAATACCAAGGTGGGATTGATAGTTGTTATTCTTGTTATGGTATAGTTAAACTAGAGACACCTTTAAGAAATTTATCAATCATTATGGGACAAAGCTGCTAATGGGATGGAAGCACAACAGCAATATCTGACCTCATTAGTCAATGTGATGTGATATAACAAAATAGCCTTTGTTTTTTTTTTATTAGCCCAAGAAAGTATAATCTATGTGGTAGCTAATACCTCATGTTGTATTCAGATAAATAACACAGAAGTACAATAGGATCTATACAGATTGAGACAGTAAGCTACTTGGTTACATACTATAATAGCCTTACAAATACCAGATTTATTTTGTTAGTTACCGTCAAGGATAAATACACGAATTAAATCACTATTGTAATAAATAGTAACATTCTTAGTCTGTATCCTAATAATATTAGGCATAATAAAAGTTCTTTTGTATCTTCTGGCCAAGCCAAGTGCCTACTCATTTATAAAAACCTCAAGCTAAAATGTTGATGTATGTTGAGTCTGCTCACTTTGGCTGTGTGATTGATGAGAACGTTACTCTTGGTTAAGATCCTTGTGAAGAAGGTACTACAGAAAAACCAGCACTATCAGTTTAAAGAGCCCACCATGGCTACCATCTAATGGATCAATTAAGTCCAGCTGTCAGTGTGTTATCTCCAATCTCTGATCACAAGAAAAGAGTGATTTAGGACATAACACTGGAGCCATTATTCCCTGTCATTGAGCACAAAGAATGTGACCTAGCTGGAGTGGGACTCACAAGGACTTACAAAAGTATATCATCAGTGATCTGAGGTATAAAGAAATAGCTAGAACCATCTCAGAAAACATCTTTTAGAGAAACACTCACACAGACAGAGCATAGAAGCCACTGTTATATTTAGCATTTAGTAAATAGTCAGTTGTAAGCCATAGTGCATAGGTAAGAATTACCTATAATTCCTTTAACTCTTCATCCAATGTACAGGCTAAAAGAAGAGGGAGTACAATCCTAGGTCCAGTATTTGCCCCATCCTCAAGAACAAGCCAGTCAATTCTGAGCTGAGCTATACTTCAAAATGGACACTGGTCTTGAATACCTAATGTCAAAAAAGAAAACAAGGGAATGTAAGACAGAGATCCCTAGGGTATGGGAAATTCCACTACCTCAGCAGGTTTGCATTAGAATCCTGCTTTCTTTTCTTACCATGCCCCTTAATTTTATATTAAATCTTGGTGATACATGAAGTGATATACAAATTCCACTATACATACACAGTATAATTAAGCATGTTGCTGACATAATTTGTATGAACTCCCTACTTATAAACTTCTTAAAAATAACCTTTCCTTTCACCCTCACTGAGTAGTCTTGTTGGCAGCAGCACTGACTGACTCCTTTTCCTTGTAAAAGAAATGAAGGCATCTTTCCTGATCTCCAACCTCGGTCTGTCATTTACTGACCATTATGAGTCACACACTCCCCAGTTGTCTGTCAGCTTGTCATACCATGGGGGCTTGCATGTTGTAATAATGCTGGAAGCTATGCCGCCAGTATTCAGATACGAGCAGGGTCACCCATGGCAGACAGGTTTCAGTTGAGCTTCCAGACTAAGACAGACTAGGAAGAAGGACACAGCAGTTTACTTCTGAAAAGAATTAGGCAGTGAAAACCTTATGAATAGCAGAGGAACATTGTCTGATATAGTGCTGGAAAATAAGCCCCCTAGGTTGTAAAGCACTCTAAAGATGACTAGGGAAGGGCTACCTCCTCAAAGTAGACTAGACATTAATGATGCAGATGGAGTAAGGCCTTCGGTACTTTCATTCGCTGGTTGGCATGACTCAAAATGAGAAGAAACAGCTGCAAATTTCCATTAATAATTGGAATGTGGGATGTACAATGTATGAACCTAGGAAATTGGACATCATAAAAAATGAAATAGAAGGCATAAATATCAACATCCTAGGCATTAGTGAGCTGAAATGAGCTGTTATTGGCCATTTTCAATTGGACAATCACATGGTCTACTATGCCAGGAATGAAGACTTGAAGAGGAAAGGTGCTGCATTTGTCTGAGAACAAACAACAACAGATCACAGTCTGAATCTAGGACACAAGATTGTACCAGCCAGATACCAGACTAGGAAATGAACTCTAAGGGACTATCTAAAACCAAAACAATTACAACAGGGATCCAGAGAGGTTAATCTGTAAATTACAACAACATTAGAACAGTAAAAGAGGGAATAAACAGTACAGATATAGAAATTTCCTATAGAGTGAAAGGCAAGGCAATACCAAGTCGTAATTGACTGGTTCAAACCTAGGGAGACAAGAGTAAATCTCAAGGTAATCACAAGAAAGCTAACCTACTCATCAAAATAAAGATGAAAAACATGAAGTCTTAAATAAAAACAAAATCCAAAAAAAAAGAAACAAAGAAAGAAATTCATATATTAAAAGAATTCAGAACAGGAAAGAAGAACACAGAAAACATCAGCACCACAAGAAAAAAAAAAGAAGTACAAAATGACAGCAATAAACTCACACTTATCAATAACTACAATAAATGTAAATGGCATAACTGCACCAGTAAAGAGGTGGAGAGTGGCAGAACAGATTTTTAAAAACACAAAGATCCATTAATAGGCTGTTCACAATAGACGTACCTTAGAAACAGAGATGCCTGGTACTAGTACAACAATACAGACATAGGCCAATGAAACAGAAGTATATGAGAATTCAGATGTAAATCCATCTACTTACGGTCACTTGATCTGCAACAAGAGTCCAAAGTCCATCAAATGGGGAAAAGACAATCTTTTTAACAAATGGTGTGGACAAACCTGGATGTGATCTTATAAAATAGAGGCACTGGAGGGCATTATGCTGAATGAGATAAGTTAATCACAAAAGGACAAACATTTTATGAGACCACTACTGTAAAAACTCATGAAAAGGTTTACACATAAAAATAAATAATTTTTTATGGTTACCAGGGAGGAGAGGAGAAGAGATTGAAAAACACTCAATAGAGAGTAGATAAATGGTAACTTTGATGAAAGCTAAGACAGTACACACTATTGGGGAAGCCATCACAGTTGGTACAAGGCAAGGTCATGGAAGCTCCTTAGACACATCCAAACTCCCTGAGAGCTTGAATTGCTGAGCTCAGGGATGTTGGGACCATGGTTTCAGGGACTATCTAGCTCAAGTGGGATAACACAGCTTATAAAGAAAATGTGCCATATTCTACTTTGGTGAGTAGCATTTAGGGTCTTAAAAACCTGTGAGTGGCCGTCTAGGATATTCCAGTGGTCTTACCCCTTTGGAAGCAAAGAAAAATGGTAAAAAAAAGAAAAACTGAAGAAAAAAGGGAAAAATAAGTCCAAAGGACTAATGGACATCTACAATGGCCTTCAGCAGACAGTACAGTACAACTAGATGGTATACAGTTACCACTACTGACTGCTCTGACAGAGCTCATAACACAGGGTCCCAAACAGAGCGGGAGAAAAATGTAGAACAAAATCTTAACACACAAAAAGAGATCAGAGTTACTGGACTAACAGAGACTGCAGAAGCCTTGAGAGCATAGCCCCCTGACACCCTTTCAACTCAATAATGAAGTTACTCTTAAGGTTTGTCCTTTAGCTGAATAATAGATAGGCCCATAAAACAAAACAAGACTAAAGGTGCACACCAGCCCAAAGGCAATGACTAGAAGACAGAGGGGACAAGAAAACTGGTAATAGAGAACCTAAGGTTGACAAGGGAGAATGCTGATCTGTTGTGGAATTGTTAACCAATGTCATAAAACAGTATGTATATCAGTTTAATGAGAAACTAGTTTGTTCTGTAAATCTTCAGCTAAAGTACAACAAAAATAAATAAAATACAGTCTACCATGATATGGTAGTTGCAATGCTGGACAGAATTAACCTCCAAGAGTTTAGTATTACCAAAAAAAAAGTGAACTACTGCTATCAACTGGACTCCAACTCATAGCAACTTAATAGGAGATTAGAACTGGCCCGTGGGTTTCCAAGGAGCAGCTGGTGGATTTGAATTGATGAGCTTTTGGTTAGCAGCTGAGCTCTTACCAACATGCAGAAGTTGGAACAGAGACTATAAAATAGTTATTTTAAAATGATTGAGGCTGTAAAAGAAAAAAAATTCAAAAAAATCTTTTAAGAAAAAAAGATTTGAAAAAGAATCAAATAGCACTCTGGAAATGACAATTATAGTGACAAAATAAAAATATAGTGGGTAGCTTAAACACCTGGTTGATGTATCTGAAATGGGAATGAATAAACTGGATGGTTAATTTGTGAAAATTATTCAGGCTACAAGATTAGAAAATAAAGGCGTGGAAATATAAAGGAGAGGTTAAGTAACTTACATGGCAGAACAGTGAAGTCAAATAAATACATTTCCAGGAAAGACAAGAAAGAATAGAAGAGAGACAATATTCAAAGAGAATAACGTACGAGAATCATCTGAGATTGATGAAAGGTTTGAATCACTGGGTTGATTCAGAAGTGAAACAAGTCTTATTGTTCTTGTTTTAGGTGCCATTGAGTCAGTTCTGACTCACAGCTACCCTACAGGACAGAATAGAACTGCGTCAGGGTTTCCAGGGATTGGTTGGTGGATTCGAACTGCCAACCTGCTGGTTAGCAGCCAAGCTCCTAAGCGCTGTGCCACCAGGGCTCCTGAACGAAGCCTTCATATGACTAAAATGAAATCCTAATCTAAACTCATTGAAGCAAAACTCTTGTAAACAACCAGAGAGAAAAAGACTGGTGACAGTCAGTAAATAAGAAGACAGAAAATTTTTCAACTATGACATTTACAGATAGAAGAGAATGGAATAATATCATCCAATAACTGTCAACCCAGATTTTTTTTAAATCTAACTAAATTTTACTCAAATCTGAAGGCAAAATATATACGCTTCCATTTAAAAGTATAAAAGATATTCACCACTACTTCACTGTTAAAACTTTCTAAAGACATATCTCAGAAGGAGGAAATTCATCTCAGAAGAAAAGAACGAGATGCAAGAAGTCATAGTGGACAAGTTTATGTGGGTATAAGTAAGTGATTGTTTAAAACAAAAATTGTAACAACATTGGATTTACAAAAAGCAAGCTGATTCTAAAACACTGACTAGCAGAAATAGTAAAGGTAAACTGTTATTCTAAGGCATTGTTTTACTTAAAAGAAGAGTTACAAAACTGGTTAGCTTTAAACTTGTTAAGTATACATTTGGGAAATGTAAGGGTTATCACAAAAGTAGAAAAATAATGCATGAAAACCAACATAGGGCAAAGTGGTATTAAATCTTTACCAATCATGTATATAGGAGGTAGAGATGGAGATATAAAGACTCAAACACAAAGCAAGGTAAATAGAAAGCATCAAATAATGTGGTACAAATAAATCTAAGTATGATCAGAGACCAAGCAAATGCAGTCAGATAAACTTGCCTTTTAAAAGACAGATTACCAGACTAGATTTTTTGAAATGTACTCGTGTTCCATTTACAAGCAACACATTTAAAACTACAGGCACATAAATACTGCAAATAGACAGACACTAAGTGATATATAAGGTAAAGAAAAGTGAAAATAAAGCTGAAAAAATCTTTATTAGGGATAAAATCAACTACAGTTAATGAAAAAAACCTATTCCTCAAGAAAATTATTTTGTACTTGTGTGTGCCACTATTATAATCTCAAAACATAAACAACATACAGCAGTAACTGCTCTCTCATATAGCAAGGCAGTCAATGAAGACAGAAAATTAAAAGCAAGTGATCACAACCTTGGTCTAATGGACATAAGCAACTATATAGTCTTCTCACATATATATATTGTATATTTATGAAAGCTGACCATTTACAGTGCCAAAAAGCAAAGCTCAATAAATGTATGACCTAAAATATCTACTTTTAAACACTTTGTGAATCAGTGAAAAGAATAATGAAAATTTTAAAATACTTTCTACCGAACAATTATGGAAATACCATACAACAAACTTTGTGGTATAGTTAAGTACGAAATGCATACAGTTAAATGCTTATGCTATTGTTAGGTTCTGTTGAGTCAGTTCTGACTCACAGCCACCCTGTGCACATGAGAACGAAACACTGTCAGGTCCTGTGCCATGTTCACAATCGTTTTTATGTTTAAGCCCATCGTTGCAGTCACTGTGTCAATCCGTCTTGTTGAGAGTCTTCCTCTTTTTTGCTGACCCTCCACTCTACCGAGCATGATATCCTTCCCCAAGGATTGATCCCTCCTGTCAACGTGTCCAAAGTATGTGAGATGCAGTCTTGCCATATTTGCTGTCAAGGGGCACTCTGGTTATGCTTCTTCCAGAACAGATCTGTTTGTTCTTTCAGCAGTCCATAGTACATTTACTATTCTTCTCCAACACCACAATTTAAAGGCATCAATTCTTCTGTCATCCATATTCACTGTCCAGCTTTTGCATGCATATGATGTGATTGAACATACTTAGTCTTCAAGGTGACATCTTTACTTTTCAGCACTTGAAACAAATCCTTTTTCAATAGATCTTCCAAATGCAATTAGTCTTTTGATTTCTTGACTACTGCCTCCACGGGTGTTGATTGCAAAACCAAGGAAAAGGAAATCCCTGACAACCTCAATCCTTTGACGTTGCTTACTGGTCTGGTTGTGAGGATTTTTGTTTTCTTGAAGTTGAGGTGCAATCCATACTGAAGGCTGTGGTTGTTGGTCTTCATCAGTAGGTAGTTCAAAGCCTCCTCATTTTCAGCAAGCCGGGTTGTGTCATATGCATAATGCAGATTGTTAATGAGTCTTCTCCTAGTCCTGAAGCCTCAGTCTTCTTCATATAGTCCAGCTTCTCAGATTCTTTGCTCAGCATACAGATTGAAAAAGGTATGGTGAAAGGATACAACCCTGACACATACCTTTCTTGACTTTAAATCACGCAGTATTCCCTTGTTCTGTTCCCACTACTGTCTCTTGATCCATGTACAGATTGTTTAAGAGCTCAATTAAGTTTTCTGGAATTCTCATTCTCTGTAACGTTATCCATAACTTGTTATGATCCACATAGTTGAATGCCTTTGCACAGTCAACGAAACACAGGTAAGCATCTTTCTGGTATTCTGTACTTTCAGTCAAGATCCATCTGACATCAGCAGCGATATCCATGGTCCCATGTCTTCTGAATCTGGCTTGAATTTCTGACAGTTCTCTGCCAATATACTGTTGCAGTCACTTTTGAATAATCTTGAGCAAAATTTTATTGTTTGTGATATTAATGATATTGTTTGATAATTTCCACATCTGGTTGGATCACTTTTCTTGGGACTAGGCATAAATAAGGATCTCTTCCAGTTGGTTGTCAGGTCCTGTTCTCCAGATTTCTTGGCATAGGTGAGAGGGCACTTCAAGTGATGCATCTGTTTGTTGAAACACCTCAATTGATATTCCATCAGCTCCTGGAGTCTTAGGAAAAAATAATCACTGAAAATCTATGCACTAAGAATTTACATGAATAATTCAGGAAAAGAAAAATAGTTAATGCAAAGGAAATTTGAAGGAAGAACTAAAAATTGAATCAAAGTTTGATGAGGGACTAGTTTTCTTCCTAACTAGCTCTACATAGGGTGAAAACAAATTGCTAAATGAGTGAATTTCAACTTACGGTGATTGTGTGTGTGTCCGCATATATCGTGCTCCATTGAGTTTTCAGTGGCTGATTTTTCAGAAGTAGAGCACTAAGTGCTTCTTCTCAGGCCCCTCTGGGAGGATGTGAACATCCAAACTTTCAGTTAGAAGCCCAGCTCATGTTCTGTATGAAAGAGAAGCTACTGTTCTCTGAAGAAAAGCTGCAGCCTGAGATTTCTTACAAAACAAGAAATAGTCCCTCAAGAAACAAACATCCAGTTTAACAAATAACAGCTGCAGGTGTGAGCTAGGTGCTAGGATAGAAAGATGAACATGCTATAGTTCCTAGACTGAGGTATTTCCAGGCTACAATGTTTCTTAGGGTTTGGGCTCTAAATAAAAACACTTTTTCAAGTGTTTCCTCACTTATGCTCAGGAGGTGTCACAAGCTATTTAGATCATCTATCCCACAGTTTAGAAGTAATATGTATTGCCTAGAAATGGAATAGTGTGGGGTTAAATCACTCTGAACTACTTCCCCAAGACACACATCAAGGGGAACTGTCTGCTGCTTTACAGAAGTAATGCAACTCTCAGTACAATATAGAAGGAGCAAAGATAAACTGCAAAGTCAAAATAGAAGGAATCAATGAAATTTGGGCCAACATGTGCCTATTAGCCAGTCTGCAAAGGTATCATCACCCAAAGAAAATGAAAATGACTTTAAAAATATTTCTATGAGCCCGAACTCTGAAGTCAATTTCAGTTTACTGTAAAGAATCAAAGAAGGCATCATTTCGGGAAATTATATAAGCAATAAAATCCAACCGCTGGGTTGTACTGGTCCCTGAGGACCTGGGTAACTTTAGATCTCTGTAGAGCCTAGCAAAGTTTCTTTATTTTACTATTTTACTACTTAATTTCCTCTGAATCCTTTCTCAAATATATTAACAGTCAAAGAAAACAAAGAAATAGAAATAGACTTTTTATGGAACTCTTAAGCCAGGGACAGGAAAAATAAAATAGGTGATTGATTCTTTTCCTTTCTGGAAGGTCTGAGGCCAACTATGGGTCCAAGAGTCATGACCTCCAACCAAACCACAAGTCACGGCATTAAGGAAGCAAAATATTAAATGGCTCAGGGGTTGTTCGTGGAAACTCATATGATCGATATCAGCCATGACTTCACTTACGATGTTTTCCATTTAATGACAGACCATATCCTCTCTGCACATTTATTTAGCAAGTCCCAGATGCTCCCAGAAATGATGTAATATCCTATATGATGCTTTGAGCACTTTGCCAGAATGAGATACTCTATGAATGATATGGCTAAGCAATCTAAAAGCAGGTTTTGGAAATTTTAAAGGCTTATATACTTCTAAACTCTGAATATAAAATGTGTTGCTACAGCGGTCCAAACTGATAGCCGGTATCTATGTTTTAAAGTGAGTTGATATTGTTTTACCACTCAACTAATCTACTGGGACAATAACATCAGCCTGTTTGATTCAGTGAATGAATCAGTTAAATTCATTTCAAATGCAGATCAAGCCCCCACTACACGATCGCCTGCACCGTATAAAAGTCAGTAGGACACATACTTAATCTCTAAAGTTCTTACAGTTTATCAGGGGAATGAGCTACGTAGTGTATATATCGAAATAATCCACGAAACATGATGAGGACAGTTGTAAAAGCACAAAAACTCACTTCTGTAGAAGATGTTTATAGACTCTTAGTCTAAGCATTCCACAAGATTCATACAGTACTCTTTTTGATACGCAGGTCCTTTCTGCAGCATCCGTGATGTGTAGGTTTCTAACACTTAATTGGACACACTGGAGAAGTTGTGCTTAGGGTATAATCCATTAGAACAAACAACTCTACTCCCTTCCTACTTATAACATCCTTCCTAGTTTTAGCTGAGTCCTGCCCTGGGGTAGTCTTACTTCCCAGAACTTGTGAATGTGTTACCCATGTGGCAAAAGTATCCTTGCACATGTGATTAAATCAAAGGCCTTGAGAGTGGAGAGATTGTTCTGGATTATCAGGATGGACCTAATCATTTCACATGGGTGCTAAGAATTAGAGCATTCTTCCTGGCTGTCAGAGAGAGATGTGACTTTGGAGAAATGGTCAGAAGTATGCAGTGTCACTGACTTTGAAGATGGAAGGGACCACAGACCCCTTCAGAAATTGGAAAAGGCAAGAAAATGGGTTGGACCTCAGAATCTCCAGGAAGGACTGCAGCCCTGCTGATAACTTTGACATTAGCCCAGTGAGACCCATTTGAAACTCCGGAACTCTAAGATAATAAATTTGTACTGTTCAAGCCACTAAGTTTGTGGCAATTTGTTATGGCAATGATAGAAAACTAAAATAGTCCCTACTGTTTCTACTTCTACCCTCTAGAGTATTTTTTCTAGTCTCCCCTGTGAAATGGCACACATAGAAAATACTTGTATTTGATACTCAGAAGTGAAAGGAAAAGCCAGATACCAGTTGCCCTAGAGCCAGCCCACCAAGAGGCTAAAGAATCAACATCTAACCATTTGAGGCACCTCACTGCGCCCAGGCAAACTGAGAAGCACTGCTTCAGAACCACCAGTGTAATCTCATATCACTCATACTTCCGTATCTTCTCTTATACAGACTACAGATCATCAGTTACTCCAATGTATAATCTGGAACCGTCTTACCACCATGGCTGTAGCTGTGTGGGCAAACCTATGAGTATAAATCCTGTGGTACTCAGAGCTAAATTCACAATTTCATGTTAGCCCACCTCTGTAGAGAAGGGTGAGGTTCTGACCTTATCTTGTTCTGGACATTGAATTCTGAGACACACAGATTCCTGAGATTACATTAGCTTCTCTGACATTCCACAAATAAGTCTGTAAATAAGAACAAAGTGGTCCTTGATCCCTGAGGCTCAAAGAATAGCTTTTCCAGTAACCATATCATTCCAAGTTTTGTCAGGTCCCTTTGACTTGGTTATTGTCTAAAATCCCTTACTCTTCTAATGTGTGAATTATTAAGTTATAATATCCTCCAGGATCTCTCTGTGAACACACTTCTAATAAGATATATTTGATCAAGTATATCATTGTAGAATATCACTGCTTTTAGGGATCCTGGTGCTACTACAGGCAGTCCCTGGATAACGAACGAGCTCTGTTCCTAAGTCTGTCTTTAAGTTGAACTTTCATAAAAATCTGAACAGTTAGATATAGTTTGTTTCTAACACAAGTTAGTCAAATATTTGCCTCAGCATACAGTATACAGAATACCTTTCTATGCATGAAAAGCATTAAAGAAACACTTCTAGATACATTAAAACACCTTTAACATAATAATAAAATACTAATGTTTTAACGTGTTACAAAGTAGTGCCTATTTGTTATTACAAACCATGTTACATACTGCAGACTTTCAACGTAACAGCCTTCATGGGGGTGGGTTGGTTCATAACTACAGGATGCATGTAAATGGGACATTTGCAACCCAGCAACCACCTGTAGTTGACATTTAGTACTGGTGGCAAAGGTATACACCTTATTTGAATCATATATGCCTGATTTGAATCACCTTATGCTTGACCTTGGAAAAAATAATTTAATTGCACTTAGCTTCTACATGTAAAAATATTGGAATCACAGCACTTATTTTATAGGGCTATGGTGAAAATTGTGCTTACTTTGGACACATCATCATGAAGGGCCAATCACTAGAAAATGACGTCATGGTTGGTAAAGTAGAGATGACCAGTGACAGTGTAGGAAGCCCTCAATAAGATGGGTTGATACACTTGCCAGAACAATGGGTTCAAACATAGCAACAATCATGAGGATGGTGCAGAACCAGACGACATTTTGTTCTGTTACACATGAGGTCACCACGAGTCAGAACCAAACTGATGACACCTAACAACCACAACGGTAAGAGTTACATGAGAAAAGTTACACAGAGTGACAGTACCTGGCATACAATTGTTGTTAGGTGCCATCAAGTTGGTTTGGACTCACAGTGACACCATGTACCAAGAACGAAATACTGCCCAGTCCTGTAGCTTCGTTACAATTGTTATGCTCGAGTCCACTGTTGCCACCACTCTGTCAATCGATCTCATGAAGGATCTTCCTCTTTTCTGCCACCCCTCTACTTGACTAGGGACTTCTCCAGGGAGTGTTTGCCATCCTTGCTTCTAACGAGCATTCTGGCTGTACTTTTTCCAAGACAAATTTGTTTGTTCTTCTCATAGTCTGTGGTTTATTCAGTACACTTCACCAACACCATAATTCAAATCCATCAATTCTTCTTTAGTCTTCTTTATTCATTGTCCAGCTTTCACACACATATGAGCATACGAGGTGACTGAAAACACTATGGCTTAGGTCAGGCACACAGTAGTCCTTAAAGTGACATTTCTGCTTTTCAAAAGTTTAAATAAATATTTTGCAGCAGATTTAGCCAATGCAACATGTCATTACTTTTTCTTTCTTTTCTTTTTTTTTTGGTTAATCAAATCTGCCACTCTCCATCTCTTCACTGATGCATTTAATCCATTTGCATTCAGTAAGGTTGTGTCATGTGAATGTCACAGGTTTTTAATGACTTTTCCTCCCAATCTGATGCTTCATTCTTCTTGACGTAGTCTAGCTTCTTGGATTACTTGCTGTCATGGGTCAAATTGTGTCCTCCCAAAAATACACGTAACCATGTGGCTGGGCCATGATTCCCAATATTTTATGACTGTTCTCCATTTTGTGATGTTCCTATGCTGTATGTTAAAGGATTAGGGTGGGACTGCAAATCCGTTTGTAAGATCTCCTTCCTGTTCCACTGTAAAGGGAGTTTCCCTGGAGTATGGCTTGCCCCACCCTTAATCCTTTCATCTTACAAGGGATAAAAGGAAAGGGAAGCAAGCAGAGAATTGGGAACCTCGCACCATCAAGAAAGCTGCACCAGGAGAAGAGTGCATCCTTCAGACCTGAGGTTCCAGTGCCAAGACGCTCCCTGGACAAAGCCTCATGCAATACTGGACTTTCCTCCAGAGCCGACAAGGTGGAAAGCCTTTTCCTGTAGCAAACATCCTGAATTTGGACTTGCAGCCTACTGGAATGTGTAAGAATAAACTTTCCTTTGTTAAAGCCATCCACTGGTGGTATTTCTCTTAGGGCAGCACTAGCTGAATGAAACAGTTGCTTAGCATACAGAGTGAAAAGGTTTGATGAAAGGATACCATCCTAATGCACACCTTCCTTGACTTTAAACTATGCAGTGTCCCCTTGTTCTATTCACACAACTATGGCTTGGTCTATGTATAGGCTCCTCATGAGTGTACAGTAAATAATAAAATGTTCCTTCTCCTTTATGTTACTTAATAATCTGTTGAGAATAGAATGTCTATATCTTCGCCCAAGCCAATGTTTAAAATGATAAACTATTTGACAAGAGCAAGGCTTATGACAGCATGGCTAAGTTGGAGACTTCAGCTTATCACTGATAAGCCCCTGTCAGAGATAAGCAGCACTCTGCACAGAGTCACAGAATCCCAGAGACAGAAGAGTTCATTCCTTCAAAAATACTGGACTTGCCATTGGAGCCCTGGTTTGTTCTACACCTCTGATAGATCATCCTTGAACTGGCTATTTCACCTGTGGAATACTCAGTTTTCTCATCTGCAAAATGGAAATAATGATAGCCATGCCATAGGGAGACTGTGAAGGTCAAATTAGCTCATAGATATGAAAACTACTAATGTAGAACTATTAATGTAAAGCATTAATCAATCTAAGGTTATTAATAAAGAAATCTGCTTGAAGTTGGGAGGTTAGTAAGAACCAAAAGAGATGGAGGGAAAAAAGACAGAGAATATGCTCTGTAGAAGCTTAGAACGTAATTGGTGAGAGGAAAGCTATTTGAAACAGTTCAGCAGAGACATCACACAGAATAAGATTAAGGCTCTAGAAGAGTCGCTAAGGCCATCGGAATGTTGCTGACCTTTGTGAGGGAATGGAGGTGTGAAAAAAGACATCAGAGTAGTGGTAGATAAAAAGGACAACACTAGGCTCTATGAGATCAATGATTTAGGGAAAGCAATATTTGGCTTGTCATTAGAAAAGGAAACGGCCCCTGCAGTTTAGGATGAATGAACCAAAACCCCAACCAGGTGCCATCAACTGGACTCCGACTCATGGCAGCTCTACATGTGCCAGAACAATAATACTCCACAGGATTTGTAATGGCATTTTTTTCAGAAGTATATTGCCAAGTCTTTCTACAGAGGTGCCTCTGAGTGGACTCAAACACTCAACCTTTTAGCTAACAGCAAATATTTTTACTATTTGTGCCACATAGGTACTTCTTCCAATGAATAACACAAGCAAAAGCCTAGAGTCAAGAAGGGACTGGAACTTTGAGGTTTCAGTCTGAAACAAATGGAGGTTCAGTGTTGTGTACTAGGATATAAGTTTGTGTAGAGAGTGTTCAATGCCACATCGAGGTCACAGGAGACTTCCAAGCATGGAAGTAACATGGTAAGCCAGTGTTTTAAGAATGCTGGTCTGGCCTATAACCCTAAGCACATAGTAGGGTCCAATACGGGCTCCTTATACACATTCTCACTCAGCACTCACAACTCACTACAGAAGACAAGAAATGAGTTCTGGAGAGACTAAATACTTGCCTTAGTCATAGAGCATATGAGAGGCAAAGGTGGAATTAACTTCTTCCTGTCAAATTCAGCAAATGTTCATCGAAGACCCACCCCAAATAAAAAAACTGGGCCAGCAGTAGAGCTGTAGGAATGGTAGAGATTCACAGCACTTGCTGTCTGCTGTAGGAAGGACCAGTGACCAGAAACAACAGAGCTGTTGGCCACTGTATGGTAAGCAGGGCTCTGGGCAAGCACTCAGAAAAAGAACTGATTCCCTAAGGAGGAACAAAAATGTCTAAAAGTGAACTGCTTCCCATTTCTCCCTTAGCAATATTGAAGCTTTTTTGAAGTGTGCTAACCATTATGCTGCAAAGCTGAAATTGCCAGTGATCACACCCAAAATGAAGACTGGTCCTTTGGCCCAACTCTGCTCCTTGAAGTATAATTGAAAGGGCTTGGCTATTTTGAAGATACTCAAGACATGGAAACTTCTGTCTCCATGTAAAACCAGGATATCCAGGTAGCCAAAAGACACATGTGAAATTGCTCACGATCATTAGCTATTACAGAAATTCAAATCAAAACTACAATGACATAGCATCTTACCCCAGCAAGGTTGGCCATGATCCAAAAAACACAAAACAACAAATTCTGGAGAGGCTGTGGAGAGACTGGAACTCTCCTACACTGCTGGTGGGATTGTAAAACGGTACAACTCTTCGGAAAGCAAAGCTTCCTTAAAAAGCTGGAAACAGATATGCCATTTGATCCTGTAATTCCACTGCTTGGAATTTATCCTTCAGAAACAAAGGTTGTCACATGAACAGACACAGGTACATGAATGTTTGTTGCAGCACAGCCCACAACAGCTACAAGATGGAATCAACACAGGTGCCCATTAACAGATGAATGTATATACAAACTATGGTACATATTTACTCAGTGAAGTGATGATTTTGGAAAACATCTCATAACATGGTCTCATTTGGAAGAGATCATACTGAGTGAAATCAGTCAGTGTCAAAAGGACAAATATTACTTAAGACCCCTGTTATAAGGATTTAAAAATAGAATAATCTACAAAAGAAAATGACTGTGTTGGCTACAAAGTTGGGGGGGTGAGGGTTTACCATAGATGAGATAATTGATAGATGTTAGAAATTTTATTCTTTTAATGTAATTAATAATTAATGAAAAATTCTCCCTTCCTCAGTTCTGTTGTCTTCTACCAAGAATAAGGAAATCTTCTTAGAAATACCGCCACACTCATAGTTTTCTGCATTACACATTGTATTTATTAGGAAGCTGCATGTCTGGAAGCCTGAGCAAATGAAAAGGTACTTGCAAGGTCCAAAAAAAGAAAGAAAAGATAAGTCCCTTTTTATTAGCTTACTAAAAATGAACACTCCCAGCAAAACTGAAGGCTTGAAGGGAAAATGAACATGGCAGCAGGAGTCAGTTTCAAAGCTTATTTTCTGAAACTAACACCAAAGGATAAAAATATCAAAACTACAATATTGCAGTATAAGATCTGCAAATGTTGATAACTTTTAAATAATCCACAAGGTTTCTGATTTCCTACCATGCCACCTTCAAAATCACTTCTAGATAGGCATAAGCCATCAATCACTACATCCTATCTTAACATCTGGCTTTAAGTAAGCTGGCTCTTTTCAAAATAGCCACATTTTGAGCTATATTCTCTTATAACGGCCTCCACAAACTTGCTTCTTCCCAGGTTTCCCTCTCTCACTCTCTCTAAATGCCTAACGTCCTCTACCACCAGCTGGCATACAAATAACTCCATGTATGTCAGAGCAGACCTCTACTCCATAGAGATTTTAGTGGTTGATTTGTTTGAGGAATTCCACCAGGCTTTTCTTTTGAAGTTCCTCTGGGTGCATTTGAACAGTCAGCCTTGTGGTTAGCAGCTGAGTGGCCTCACCATTTGCACCAGGCAGGGATCCCTATTGTCCTCTGCAGAGAATAATAAAGAAAAGAGCTTTTCCCCAGTTTTCTGCATCCAGCCTGCCTTGCGGACATCTCTCTCTCTTGAAACAGCTCAGTGCTGGCCCCTGCAAATGAATGTAAACCACTTCCCCAGAATCATTATGATCTGCCATAGGGGATATGCACATAAAATGAGGATGATGTCTCTCAGTTTCAGAAGGACAGAGCAAAAACCATACAATCATGAGCAGCCTACTACAAATTGTGCACACTTCATGTGGCGCATTAAAATCTGGCTTCGATCTACAAATTCACCAATTGTTTGAACCCAAGGTCAGTCCCAAATAGATATGTAACTGTGTATTCATAAAACACCTAATGAAGAACCAAAATACCTGCCAGTCATCATAAAAAAAAGAAAAGAAAAAAAACTCTATTGTCCACAGGAAATTAAACATTTTTACTTGCAGTATGCCCAGTGAAAATACTGAAAAGTAACTAAGGTTCCTTATGCATTTTCCTTGAGTACAATACAAGTTCCATGAAAAGCACTGTGTGATAGTTACTAGTCCTTGGTTCCAGGATGTTCAGAAGGCAAACTAAAAAATTATGAAATAAAACAGCAGCATTTCAATGGAGACGTCCAAAATAAACAGTTTTATTTTAGGGATTCCCTACAATATATTTCCCAAATTTCTTATTTCAGAAAGCTTACATGTCTTGTTTTTCACCTATCATCACATCAGAAGGAGTTATAAAAGCTACCAATGAACTACTTCAAGAGAAGTCACCTTATCCATGGGGAAACCAAAAGGAACAGCAAAGCTGTGTGCTTCTCACTGCATCTTTTTCTAACATAAAAGTACAGTTATGTCCCAAATACAAAGCAATGTCCACTTCATAGCTATTTGACAGCAAGAACACTATTTCTTCAACAGTGTGATAATAATTTTTTAAGATACAGTTCCCAAGTTTGCAGAATCTGGCTTTACTACGTAACATAAAAGGGGAGAAGCACTCAGCATCATCTTCTTCTAAGCAGCCCAGTATTCACACTTGCAATTTGCAGAGAGCATTAAGCTAAAGCTGGCCACTTTATGACTGCTGCTCCCCTGGAGTACAATGAGAAACCCAGCAAAACCCATGTAATGTGATGGAATAATTATTAACAGAATGTGCTAATTGAAATTAGTGAGCTCACAGAAAAGTTGAATCCTTACAGCCAGAAACATCTTCTGCCTCCTAGGGCTGCCATCAGCCAGACATTTCCATGTAACTGGCTTCATAACACAACTCTTGGAAATTAGGAATTTTTTAAACTCTCAAAAGAAGACAGACACAACTCAATCAAAGTGACTTCCTAATTGGCTCATTAATGGTCCCAATGCAGGTCAGTCAGTTGCAGCAGTTTTCAAAATGCTAGACTGACTTTCCTCTGGGGCCCTATATACTTCTGTGTTCCCTTTGGATGGCAAACATCCAATGATTTCTTGCTGGTATTATTAGTTTGGTAATGATTTGTTTCTTTTTATTGTTGTAAAAAGATGTGTAGCATTTGCCAATCAGGGTTTTCCAGGTGTGTGATCCAGGGGACCAGCCCCTGAGTGATGTTTTACAGCCACCCTGTAACTGCTGGCAACCCCCTAGCACTGTTAACTGAAACTCCCTGCTTTCAAAACAAGAGGGCCCTTCTTACCCACCCTCCTGCCTCTGGTAACCACTAACAAATTTTGGTCTCCCCACATCTATCTATTCTCGTCATTTCCTGTAATGGAATATTTGTCCTTTTGTGTCTAACTTATTTCACGCAGCATGTTTTCAAGATTCATCCATTTTAGAGCATGTATCAAGACTTCATTTCTCTTCATGGCTAAGTAGTGGTCCACTGGAAACCCCAACTGCATAGTGGTTAGGTGCTATGGCTGCCAACCCCAAGGTCAGCAGTTTCAAATCTACCAGGCACTCCTTGGAAACTCTATGGAGCCATTCTCCCCTGTTTTATAGGGTTGCTATGAGTCTCAATCAACTCAATGACAATGAATAGCATTCTATTGTGCATATGTATATATATATATATATATAAATGTAATATATATATATCACACTTTTTTTATTCCGACTCGACTGCACTTGGCTTGGCTTGTTTATTCATCTGTTAACGGGCATTAAGTTTGCTTCTGCCTTGTGGCTGTTATAGATACTGCTGCGACCAACATCAGTGTTCAATTCAATGTCTGAGGCTCCGCTTTCCAGTATTTGGGTATCTTCCTAACAGTAGCATTGTGGGTCACACTGTAGTTTTATGTTTAACTTTTTCAGGAACTGCTAAAAAGTTTTCCACAACAATTGTATCATTGACATCAGCCATGGATAAAGGTTCCAGTTCTGGGTAATGATTTAAGTGCACTTGTTGCTTTAAAGTCATCATACATGATGACAAGACAGCCACGATGCAAAGAAGTACGCCACTCACAGTCTACATACAACATGAACTGGCAGTGTGCAGTGCAGACACGTACACAGTGGCCTATCTACAGCACATTCTCATGTACAGTATTTCAGTGTGATGCTTGTAACATCCCTAGGAGCTGACACTATGTTGCAGAAAAGAGAGTCAGATAAAACTGTGTTTGAGTCAGGGCCCCAGCACTTACTAGCTGTAAGAGCTTAGCAACATCCTCAATTCCTCTGAACTTCATTTTCTTCCTGTGAAAAATGTTTGTTGGGCCGAGTAACTCCATTCTCTCTATAAATCTAATTTAACAAGATTTAACAAGACGTAGTGCTTTTAAGCCTTTTAGATTCACTATGAAAAATTCACTTCACCTTTTTCCTGCGTGTTTTATTTCAGAATTTCTAAATTGTTCAAAGGGATTATTAAGATTATTGTTGGTTTCTTTGAGGGAAGAGTAAAATACTATCAGCTCTTTAGAGGTCAGCTGTAGCACCACCCAGTGAGTGACTTAAAAGTGTTGCCATTGAGTGACTGACACATCAAACTATTAGAGTCTTTGCTGGCTGCTCCCCAGCCACTCATGTGTAACAGGTTGGCTTTTCTGAAGTATATCACCAGATGTTTCTTGCTGCTCCATTTTAGTCTGGATGCTACGCCGAAATCTTATAGCAATGCACAAGCCACTACTGACAGACAAGCGGTGGCTGTGCGTGGGATGCATTGGCTGGGAATTGAACCCTGGTCTCCTCATGAAAGGTGAGAATTCTACCGATGAACCAGCAGTACGCCCTAAGGTTTAAGGAAGTGAAATTTTCAGACTGAGCTTAGTCATTCCTAGAAGTTACTTTGGAGCATCTTAGCTGTACTCTTGTCAAAAGTTCAGGAAAATAAGCATGGAATTTATGGATCAAGAATGGCACTCATAATGACAGCAGTTGTTACTAATATATGAGGCAACAACCTGTGCATAGTAATAATAATGTTGGCTAATGTATATCAAGAATTACTACAGTTAGCCACTGACTATGACTTGATTAGCATTACCTGAACCCTCGCAACAACTCTGCAGGTCAGATCCCACTCAGCTGATTTACAGGTCAGGAAACAGAAGCACAGGAGACTGAATACGCTTTCCAGGTACACACAGCATGAAGTGGCAGAACACGAGATTTCTGGGCTGTGCTGTCCATTTTGGGATCTCTAATGCCTGTCACCTGGACTGCTGGGTTTGGTTCAGGTAAGACCCTGTCCCACCCTCAGTGCCAGCTAACATCCCTTGGGAGACCTGATGCCAGGGAGGTTTCCAACACACTTTAAAGTGGTACATACAAGTGTTTTTTCCGTTAATGAAAACCCTCCTAGAACCATTATGGTGTATAAAACCAACCTATATTTCTTTAATTAAAAAGTATATAGAAAACACTCTTCCAAAATGTTTTAATTAATACTAGTATGAACAAAGCAAAATCTGCACAGCCAGTCCCCTGCAAAGTCAGAATGCTGTTTCCTGAAGTCTAAGTGCTTTGTAATCACTACAGAGTGAAAGGAGATCTTACCTTTTCTACAAACAGCAAGCTAAGCTGAATTCCAGGATGTTAGACAGGAGGCACAGCTTCTGGAGAAACAGCTCCTTATTTCTTTTACTTAACGCAAGTACTGGCTCTCCTTGGGGACCCTGGGAACTCATTACATCCACACAGGAAAGAGCAAACTCCAGTAGGTAAGTGCTAGACCACTAACCCGTATGTTAGCAGCTCAAACCCACTCAGAGGTACCTCAGACAAAAGGTACCCAAATCTGCTTTCAGAGGCAGAGCTTTAAAAACCCTGAGGAGCACAGTTCTACTCTGTCACACACAGGGTTGCCACTGGTCAGAATTGACACCCGGCAAGTAGGAGGAAAACTTATGGTCCTGTTTCTGAGGCACACTCTGGATATGTTCGGAAAGTGGCAGCAACACAAGCCTGTATCTGAAAAGTTTGCTTGTGACAAGGAAGGACTCAAACGAAAGGAAGGGTGAAGGAAGTTGTGAGCATGTGAAAGACTGAGAGGAACTGTCAGAGAGAATAAAGTAGAAAATATTAGGAGAATGGATAGAATTGATAAGAAAAGATCTAAGGACAGGTGAAAAGAGATTTGTTCCAGTGCCCAGGAGTAAGAATTTACACGGGGGGAAATAACCAGTCAGTGAGATGGATTGACACAGCAGCTGTAACAGTGGGCTCAAACACAGCACTGAGTGTGAGGGTGGCACAGGAGCAGGCGCTGTTTCCTCAGGTTGTACATGGGGTCGGTGTGAGTTGGAACCAACTCACCTGCCACCTGACAACAACATTTCTTTATTAGAGACAAGAAAGGATATGACTGATGAGTGGGACGATGAGTGGAAGGGAGATCTTTTAGAGAGGAAGATACGTGACTCAGGTGGTCTCAGTTTTCCTGTAGCAGGAGTGAGAGAGTTTGAGTTTACTGAAGAAGGCGTGAAAACCAAAAAGCCAAACTCACTACTGTCAAGTGGAACTGCCCCATTATGTTTCCAAGGCTGATCACCACTGTGCTACTGGAGCTCCTGATGGAGGCCTCAGGAAGGTGGCAGTTTTAGGACAGATTTTGAATGTAACATGGGGGAAAGTCAATTTGATAGGCTTTCAAATAATTGTCATGTAGAAGTGAGGCTGTATCAAGGTAAATTGGCATTATCTGTAGTGGACTGAAGAAGCTCTGGTAGCACACGGTCAAGTGCTTAGTTGCTAACTGCAAGGTTGGCAGTTGGAACCTACTGGCTAGGCCACAGGAGAAAGATCTGCCTGTCAGCTTCTAGAAAGACTACAACCTAGGAAACCATATGGGGCAGCTCTACTCTGTCCCACACGGTCACTTTGAGTCAGAAACAAACAACAGCAATGGTCTTTGTTTTTGTTTAGGGGTGGTAGTGGTGATAGTGGACTGTCCCTGAGCACAGGATGGGGGTTGTCATGGATTGAATTGTGCCCCACCCCAAAATCTGTGTAGTAATTTGGCTGGGCCAGGATTCCCTGTGTTCTGTGACTGCCCTCCATTCTGTGATTTTCTGATGCTGTAAATCGTAATCCCTGCCTGTGGTTAACAGAGTGTATTATGTTAGCAAGAATTGGGATGGCGCTGTAAATTCCTTCATAAGACCACCTCCCTGTTCCACTGTAAAGGGAGCTTGCCTGGAGTATAACTTGTACCACCCTTTATCTTTTCATCCTACAGGACATGAAAGGAAAGGGAAACAAGCAGAGAATGGGGAATCTCATACCATCAAGAAATCAGCATGGAGAGCACAGTGTGTCTTTCGGATCTGAGGTCCCTGCACCAAGATGCTTGCCGACTGAAGACTGACGTGACGCAAGGACTTTCCTCCAGAGCCAACAGGGAAAGCCCTCCCCTGGAACAGACACCTTGAATTTGAACTTGGAGCCTACCGGACTATGTAAGAATAAATCTTCCTTTGTTAAAGCCATCTATTTTGTGGCATTTCTGTTAAAGCAACATTAGCTGTCTAAAACAGGGCTTACCTCATTGTTACATTACAGACTTATTCAGATAACCATCTTCTAATTTGATTCCCAAATTGCAACTTAGCATCCTATCAATGACTACCATATGGCTGCAAGAAAACCCAGTATCCTCAGTACGGGACATAGAACTTTTCACCATCTGGCCCACACTATTTCTCCAGCATCATTTTTTGCTTTTCACCTTCCTAAACTAACTGGAATCCTCCCAAAGCCCCGGGCCCTTTCAATGCCTTTGGGTCTTGCATCACTCCAAAACCACCCAACCAGATGCCTTCGAGTCAGTTCTTATTCACAGTGACCCCCTGTCTGGCAGAGTAGCACTGTACTCCATAGGGTTTTCAGTGGCTGAGATTTCAGAAATAGACTGCCAGACCTTTCTTCCAAGGCATCTCTGGGTAAACTTGAACTGCCAACTTTTCAGAACAGCTGAGTGTGTTAATACCAGCCAATGACTCCCAAGGTTTTCAGGAAATCTTTTCTTTCCAATGCCTGGAGAGCAAATACACATTCACCTTTTAAGGTTACCCGCTCCAAGAAGTTTTTCTTGATCATCATAGGTAAAACTGCTTGTTTTAGTCAGCTAGGGCTGCTCTAACAGAAATACCACAGAGTGGATGGCTTTAACAAAGAAAGATTTATTCTTACACAGTCCGGTAGGTTGCAAGTCCATATTAAGGGTGTCCGCTCCAGGGAAAGACTTTCCCCTTGACGGCTCTGGAGGAAAGTCCGCTATTGCATCGGTCATTGTCCAGGGAGTGTCCTAACGCAAGAACCTCTGGTCTGAACGACGTGCTCTGCTCCCAGTGCTGCTTGCTTGATGGTAGCGAGGTTCTCAAATTGTCCTTGGTTCTTTTTCCTTTTATTCCTTGCAAGCTAAAAGCATTAAGGGTGGGGCAAGTCTTACTCCAGGGAAACTTCCCCCATAGCAGGAATTCACAGCCCCACCCTAATCCTTTAACATACAGGTTAGCAAAACCACACAATGGAGGACAGTCCCAAGATACTGGGAACCATATCCCAGCCACGTGGCTGCACACATTTTTGGGGGGACACAATTCAAACCATGACACTGGTCTTTCATTCTCTTCTGCCAACCCTTACATGAGGTCTGACAACTACATATGTGAACTTAATTGTTCTAAGTGATACATACCTCATTGCTATTCACGATTACAGTCACCTTTGAAGTACTCCCTTTGGGAAGCTATATATCAAGGCTAGCACCTAGTCCACCCTTCAAAGCAATATTGGAATTCTTTCTGGAATGGCCATTGAACAATGGTGGCACAGTACCAAGTTCGCAAACTTAACTGTGTAGTTGTCTGTGAGGGAGTTTTTTGCCAGTAAACAAGTAACTGTATTAGAACACCCTCCCTACTCACCTCATCTGGCCCCACTGACTTTTTTCTTTACCTGAAGATAAAGGAGATATTGAAATAAAGACCTCCTCATGATATTCAGGACATCGAGGGTAACAAGATGACAGCTCTGATGGCCATTCCAAAATTGCTTTGAAGAGTGGACTAGGCACCAGCATCAGTGCATGGCTTCCCAAGGGGAGTACTTTGAAGGTAACGGTAGTGATATTCAGCAATGAGGTATGTGGCACTTTTCCCAGGATGAATTCAAAAACTTAATTGGAAGCCCCTGTATGCCCTGAATATATTCCTAACACTCAGAACACCTCATATTTTATAATTTCTAAGATGCACATCTTTTTACATTTTAAAATCTCTGAAATTAAGATGTGTCTTACAATTGATGGGATGTTGTATTTTAATTGACAGCATTTTTTTAATTTCTTGGTGGTACAGATAAAAAGACACATCTTACATTGTGTGTTTTCAGTCTCCCAAGGTCATGAGTCAGATCCGACTCGACGGCACTTGGCTGGCTTGGCAAGGTGAACGTAGAAGTGGTTCTCAACTAAACGTTCCTTCCCTCACCTCTACCCATTGTGGACATTTAGCAACGTCTAGAAACATATTGTCTCAGCTGGGGTAAGGTGCTATTGGCACCTACAGGTAGAGGCCAGGGGGGATGTTGCTAAATCTTCTGTGATACATAGGGCAGACTCTCAGAACAAAGCATTAACCACCTCAAACTGTTAACAGTGCTGAGGCTGAGACTTGGTGCAAGCTAACAAAATTTATTTGGGTGTAAATATGTTTTATTGTGTTGGATTTTAAATAAATTTTTCACAGTGTGCTGTGCTGAGTCAGAATCAGAAACTTTTCCCAAATCCTGGCCTCTAGAGCAAGAACAGTGATTCTTGGGAACTGCTCTAAGCTCTCCTCACCATCCTCTACTCCACATCCTTCACAAGAGATTTGGACGGGTCTCTGTGTTTTGGTGCAAATGGTTAACGGGTTTGCATGCTAACTGAAAGGCTGGAAGCTTGAATCCACACAGGGGTACCTGGGAAGAATGACCTAGCAATCTACTTCCAAAAGATCTGCCACTGAAAAGCCTGCGGAGCACAGTTCTATTCACGCACACATGCGCCAAGCGACTGGCAGTCAGAATGGACTCCATGCATGACACCTGGTATGTGCTAGACTCCCAGACGGAATGAATGAAGCAATACTCCAGGTCTCCTAAACAGAATGAATGAAGCGAAAACTAGGTCTCAAAGACATTTGTGATTGTATATCCATTAGGCCAGTTACTGGCAAAGTCAGGACTAGAAATTAGGCCCTTGTATTTTTCATACCCCATTCATCCTGGGAGACGGCTGCTCGGCTAGCTAGTTACGTTGACTAAAACAGTTTGATACCTTAAGAGGAAAGCCTGCCCTGCAAATATGAGCTGTGTGACTTAGCAGTAGTTTAGTATTAGCATTCACGCTTCAACACCCAGACCCAACCTCACTCTCACTCTATAAGAATTTAGGTTGACTCTGTAAGGCCCCTGAGCTCTGTGGGAAATTGGATTTATGCCAAAATAATTGCGATTCATAAGTGTAAGGGAAAACTTTAAATAAATGCAAATGATTTCATCGTACAAAAGGAAGAGAAGATTTAATATATACATGTAAGGTCAGGGGAAAGTTATTAATTTGCAAGGAGGCTGGCTTGGAGGGAGGGATCAGACAGTCATCCTCCTCCCTAGAGCTGCATATGTGGAAAAGGCCATCAACTGAAGCAAGAAGCAGGACATTTGCAGAGAGAAGGCAAGGCCTCCCTGCCTCTCGGATTCGCAGTCAGGTGGACCCCAGGTGGGCCCCTAATTCTCTTCCTAACTGCCAAGTCACCTGTCACCTCCCCCTTCTCTACTTCCTGAGGTTGAATTCTGGTGGGCTGCCTGTGTGGGACCCACTGGCCCACCCAGTTTTTACCCAGGATCCAGTCCCACCTTGCAGCGGGACTCTGCCCAAGAGTGCCTAACTAGGTGAACTCACCTTGAGGTGAATAGGAAAGGTGCACCCCTGCTGCAGAGGGCCCAGCAGCGTCTGCTCCACGCTGACCAGCTCCGAGGTCGAGTCCACCACGTGGGCCAGCAGGCTGCTGCTTATCGCCATCCGGGCCGGAGTGCAGGGGCTCCGGACCCCGCTGGAAGGACGAGAGCTCCGTGCCTCCCTCGGTGCCTTGCACTGTTTCCGCCTCTAGGGAGCTCGCCAGTGCCTCAAGGCTCCCAGTTCTGGCCG
This sequence comes from Heterohyrax brucei, assembly GCA_028571685.1. Lineage (NCBI taxonomy): Eukaryota > Metazoa > Chordata > Mammalia > Hyracoidea > Procaviidae > Heterohyrax > Heterohyrax brucei. The sequence goes on along the minus strand of CM053159.1, from coordinate 8,252,640 downwards.
CTGTCCTCCGCCCCCCATGCCGGGACTCTACTGGGGTCCGTACAGGGTCTGAACAACAGGCTGGTACCGCCGACACGTGGTCAGGGTCTCTCAGTCCCCCGGAGGCTCCTGGACCTTCTCCTCAGCCCCATTCTTGCTCAAAAGCTGCAGGGTCTGCAAAGCCACCATTTGGTGGCTGATGGAGCCCACTAAGGGCTCCGGGCTGGCCATCGCCTTAGCTGGAGGCTTCGCTTGCAGGTGGAGCTGCAAGCGGGAAAGGCAGGGGCGCTGCGGGTCTCCAGGGTTAAGTTTCCCAACCCGTGGTTTCTCCGCCTCCTTCCTTGCGGGTGGCTAGCCCACCCTGAGCCCGCAGTAGGTGACGCTTGCTGGCCCCCCGCATTCACTTCCAGTTGGAATAGCTGGTTGGGACCCAGGGCTGCCTGAAGCGCTGCTCGTGTGCACTCAAAAATCAGCCCGATGCTGTGCACTGCTCCTTCCTCCTCTCTAGGGCTTTGATGGGAAGGGAGCCGCTTTGTGGAGATGCCTGCATCAACGTGGATACCCCGCCCCCATCGCCTTTGAAGGATGCTTCAAAAACTGCTTACACGGTGGGTGTGAAAGACCCACCTGGAAGCAGAAGTATAAAAACACACACACGCAAACACAAAAGTAGACTTCGCCTGTTCCTCTTCCTGCCTACCCCCATAGCTGTGAGGAATTTTGAAGAACTTTTTGGAGTACCTCCTAAGGCCTGGAAACTCTGGTGGTGAAGTGGTTAAATGCTGTGGCTGCTAACCAAAAGGTTGGCGGTTTGAATCTTTCAGACATTCCTTGGAAACTCTATGGGGCACTTCTCCATACCATAGGGTCATTATGAGTCAGAATTGACTAGACTTATAGGGGCTTGTTTTGTTTCTTTGTGAGTTTTTTGTTGTTGTTGTTGTTCAAGGCCTCCTATCAAATAAAAGAGGATAGGCTTGTATGTCTCTTAAGATCTGCTTGTCCACAGTACATCTGTAAGGGAGAGTCTGGTGGCTGATGCAGCATCAGTGCACAAGAGGCACGACCTTCTCCTGAACTGACTCTCCAGCACTGCCCCACGGAAATCCTTAATGGCTTTGTATGAAACTCTCAGAGGATTTATGGCAGTAAGGTTTGAAGCTAAATCCTTTTACGAGACATGAATAGGGACAGCTGTACAAATATTTGCTGTTTTCAATTAAAGCTAACATTGCTACTTCCTTGACTTAGGTTAGGAAAAAGGACTGGCAATTTTCTGCTCTGATACTTGGAAAACCATCAGTGTGTGATTATACTTTAAAGATCAAAGCAAACAAAAAAGTCATTTGAGGGAATTAGTATGGAAAACTATCCCATACAGGGAAGGCTTGCTCAGTAAGCAAGATGAGCACATGCTTTGGACACCAACAAAACAAGAGTACAGCTGTTCAAAGCAAAGACCCATAGATGCCAAGCAAATAGGACACAAAGAAAAGAAAGCACCAGCAGTGGGTGGGAAACTAGTGGGGCATAACAGGAAACTGGTACTAGCTCCAGGGCAGTGAGAATGTGCTGGCGAGAAATGAAGTTCATGCAAGGTAATGAGGGCTCTCTCAGGCCAAGTTGTTTGAGCTATGGGGTCCTGTTACTTCAAATGTTTCCTTGACATCTGTCTCCTACAGTCCCCTCTCATGTAATAAAAACTCAGCTGGTCTCTTGGAAGTGTGATATTTCCTTCTAATAAACAAGTGGGGGTGTGCTGTGTTATCTAACTCTTGCTGTATTCACCCAACATGCAACTATATCCACTGTGAGTGGTTACTGGGCAAAGATGGATTAGTGATTCATTTGGGGAGACCCATCTTGTACAATCATGTCTACAATACTCTTTTCCATGATACAAATGCAGAAGTATGCTCTTGTGCATATCCTGGTAAACTACCAAAGGGAAATCCAGTCCCAGATGATGCACAGACCTGAGGGAACTTGAATAAGTTGACCATTGCAATAAATTCATTCAAGTTACTTTTTAACTGTATAGCTTTTATGTACAATTATGTCTGAAGTTAAAATCTCAGCACTCTGTTTCCATTAAAAATTTCATAATTCAGTTCATCTCATTTCACTAAAATAACATTCACCACTTTTGCACTCATTCCTTATTACAGTCACATTTGAAAAGATGTTGATAGCTAAGACACATATACATAGAAACCCGGACACGCACACACACACACACATACACATTGGAGCCCCAATAGTGCTGGGTTAAGAGCTCAGCTGATAACCAGAAGATCAGCAGTTCCAATCCACCAGACAGTATTTGAAAACCCTATAGGGAAGTTGTACTCTGTCCTACAGAGCGGTTACCAGTCACAATTGATGACAATGGGCTAGTGTTTATTTTTAATAATGGGTTTAGATACAGACATATATAACTCACATATGTATGACAGTAGACAGAGGAGGGAGCACCACAGATTATCAGTGGCTGAGGCCCTCACAGGCCTTAATCTGGCACTGGTCCAGCAGCATCATGTCTGCATCTTCCTATCACAGAAACCTTTTAGATAACCTCTTCATCAGTTACCAGTTGCTTTCCAGTCTATTCTGACTCAAGCCACCTCATGTGTGTCAGAGTGCAGCTCTGCACCATAGGGTTTTCAATGGCTGCATTTTCAGAAGTAAATTGCTAGGCCTTACTTTCAAGGCATCTCTGGGTGGACTTGAACCTCCAACTTTTTCGTTAGTAGAATAGCAGTGGAGCATTTTAGCAGCCAAGTGCATTAACTACTTACACCACCTTAGGTAGCTCCAAAGCACTGTATAGCAGGGGCTAAGGTTCAGGTACACAATAGACAAGAGGACCATGGAAGACCCTGAGGGTGGTATTTTATTCTTCCTTTAGAAAGGAGAAGAGTCCTTGGCTAGTGCAAATAGTCCATGTGTTGGCAGCTAACAGAAAGCACCTGGGGAGAAAGAACTGGTGATCTACTGCCAAAAAAATCAGCCACTGAAAACTCTATGTAGCCCAGCTGTACTCTGACACACATGGGGTCACCATGTGCCTAAGTCATCTGGAGTTGTAACAGAAATACCACAAGTGGATGGCTTTAACAACAACAAAAAGTTTATTCTTACACAGTCCAGCAGGGTGCTCTCTTCAGGGGAAGGCTTTCCCTCTTCATTGGCTCTGGAAGAAGGTACTTGGGTTGCATCAGTTTTTCGTTGGTTAGGGAGCATCTCAGTGCAGAAACTTCAGGTCCAAAGGACACACTCTGCTCCCAGTACTGCTTTCTTGATGGTATGAGGTTCCCAACTCTCTGCTTGCTTCCCTTTCATTTTATCTCTTGTAGAATAAAAAGTGGAGTAAGCCACTCTAGGGAATCTCCCTTTACTTTGGAGCAGGGAGGTAACTTTAGGAAGGGTGATACAGCCCCATCCTAATCCTCTTTAACAGAATCCAGTCTATTAACCACAGGCAGAGATTAGGATTTACAGCATGGGAAAGTCACAGAATGGAGGGCAGTCACAAAATACTGGGCATCATAGCCCAGCCAACTTGTTACACACATTTTTGGGGGACACAATTCAATCCATGACATTTCACCCTTTGGTCCCCCAAAAGTCAGATCCTAGCAACATACAAAACATATTCACCCCGTCATATCATAGCAAATCTTAAATCAACTCCAAGCTCAAAATAAAAAAAAAATTACATCTGTGAAGTTGAAAATATAAATTATTTGTCTCCAAAATACAATGGTAGAACAGGCAGGCACAAACTGTACATTTCCATTACCAATAAGAGAAATTGCAGGGCAAGAATACATAACAGACATCAAGAAAGTTAGCAGAATATGTTACATTAGCCCTTAAGGCTTGAAATAATCTTCAGTTCTCTGAGACATTTTACACAATGGACCATACCTTCTGAGCCTGAGGCAGGTCAGCTTCTAACTTTCCTTGTCTCTTCAGCTTCTGCTTCCTGTTGCCTATTGGCCCAAGTCGACATCTGCCCTGCTGGAGCAAGTGTTCCAATGCTCTGTAGCTCCACTGATTTAAGTTCCTGGAGGTGCCCCACTCTACCAGCAAGCCTCCTGGACACAGACAGACACTAAACTCTCTTGCTCCATGGGTCAGCTCCAGCTTCTGTTGTTGCCCGTCTGTTGCCGCTTCTTACTATCTGTGCTTTCTCTAGTGTTACCAGTTTTCCGCAGGTCTTTCTGAGTCTTCCATTCATTTCAAAGTTCCTTCCACATTTTAGGTATCTGTTAGAGCAGCAGCTCACTCTCTCAGTACCAAATTCTGTCTTAGTCATCTGGTACTGCTCTAACAGAAATATCACAAATGGATGGCTGGTTTCAACGAAGTCCAGTATGCTAAGCCAAGCTAAGTGTCGTCGAGTTGAATCCAACTCATGGCTAGGTTTGCCATGAGTCCAGTATGCTACAAACCTGAATTTAGTCTGTCTGCTGTACAGGGAAGGCTTTTCATTTTTGTCAGTTCTGGAGGAAAATCCTTGTGTTACATAAGTCTTTCTTTAATCAAGGAGCATCTCGACACAGGAACTTCAGGTTCAGAAGGATGCACTCCGCTCTTGGTGTTGCTTTTCTGGCGGTATGAGGTTCCCACTCTCTGCTTGCTTCCCTTTCCTTTTATCTTTCACAGGATAAAAGGTAATGAAAACCACACTCCAGAGAAACTCTTTTTACATTGCTGCAGGATGGTGACCTTCAAGGCCTACCCTAATCCACCTTAACACAATCTAGTCTATTAACCACAGGCAGAGATTAGGATTTACAGCATGGGAAAATCACAATGGAGGACAATCACACAATCCTGGGAATCAAGGCCCAGCCAAACTGCTATGCACACTTCTGGGGGAACACAATTCAATCCATGACACCATAAGTAGGAATCCAGTTGATGGCAGCTGGTTTTTGGTTTGTTTGTTTGTTTTAGAAGGGAGAGTCCATCCTGGATCTGAGGGTGAGATCTGAAGCAGAATTCGAGTAGGAAAGCTGCCCCATGAGTCTATTTGTCTAGAAAGTGGTCATCAGAGATATGGAAGAGATATGGGGTCCTATAAAGTTTCTTTAGCTCTGGAATACTATGACCCCAAATAGTCCTCCCAGTTCCCCAGTGAAGACAATTTTATTCTCAATATTTTCTTCTATGAAAACAAATCCAGAGGCCAAAGTAAACTTTTCTTAAACAAAATGAGCATGCTTATGTTCATTTTAACTAAACAAAAATGGAGGCCTGTGCATTGATAGAGCAGAAATTACTTAGAAGTGAATAGCTTAATGTTGATTAGATTCTCTTGCCGTAGAGTTACTTAAATTCATAATAAAAAATAGAAAGAGAAATTCTTCTCTATTTTTTTTCAATCATGAAATGTTGAAGTACATTAGGTTCAGTGGAGACTAACTTGGAAGAGCAAAAACCAGCCCGTAATTTTCACCGAGCACGTCAGATCTCTAGGGGTGCTCCTCTTTCCAAACACTTGGGAAATCTAGTTTCATGACTAACCCTTCCGCTATCAAATGGCTGACTGCAAAACCTTCTTAACAGATGAAATTCCAGCCATTTGCAGAATTGAAATCACTAGAAGCAGCCTGACCTGAGGGCTTACTGTTCTACATGCCAGCTGCCTCTGAGATCCCTGAGACCAACTAAGCCATAGTGAGTCTTAGGGGATATGTAAAGTGCCAGAAACCTATGGGGCTACAGAGTGGTACATGTTACCTGAATAGATGCCTGGAGTTTCTGAGATCCTTTGTGGAGCACTGGGTCATCTAGCAACTTGCTTTGCCTATCTTGTCCAGGAGTCACACTGTCTTCTGCTGTTTTTGTTTAGTAAAGGTTGAGTGGATTCTGACCCATGGTGACCTTCTGTGCAGAGTAGAATTGTGTGTGCTCCACAGGGGTTACAAGGCTGTTACCCTTAGGAAGTAGATCATTACGTCTATCTTCTGAAGTGCCTCTGGTGACTTATAACCACCAAACTTTGGGCTAGTAGTTGAGCACTTTAACCATTAGCATCATTCAGGGACTTCTCTGTCCTTTGCAATAAACTGGAAATGGCTTATATTTCAAAACTAGATGTATGAGGTGCTAACAGAGGAGAAGTATTCATAGGCTACTAACATGAATTGATAGCACGGTTGATCTACCTTTAAACACCTCCAAGGTTAGGTATACTGGGGAGAGAGAACCATGAGGTTTCTGCTAGGGTTTCTGGGTAAAGAGCACATCAGGTCTGCAGAGGTGCTCCTCCCTCAGATATATGAGAAATCCAGTGTCACTAAACTATCCTTTCTACTACCAGATGGCTAATTGCAGTAACACTTGTACATACGAAACTGAGAAGGTATAAGTTCTGGAGACTTTGCAGTCATCTTGTGAGCTTGAGGGGCACACTGAACCAACACTGAAGACAAGAGTCATATGGAAAGAAATGAGTTGCCTTGTAGAACCATGTGAGCCCAATATTTAGCTGCACCAGAAGACAGCCCTATCTCTGAACTTCTCAGTTACGTTGTTGCTGCTACCTACCATCTAGTCAGCTTCTACATATGGCGATCCCATTGTCAAAGCTATTGTGCCGTATATGTAATAGATTTCAACTTAAGAGATTCATCTTTCATGTTCTGCTGTGATTCTTAGGGTTTTACACTGGCTGATGGTCAGCTTTCCAGGCCTTTCTTCCTAGTCCATCTACTCTGGAAGCTCTGCTGAAACCCATCTAACATGGGTGACCCCAGTGGCATAGCTTCTAGCATCATAGCAATATGAAGACTACCAAAGTACGACAAACAGACAGATAGGTGGTAGTCTTTCACTTATAGAAACTAGTAAATTTCCTTCCACTTGAGCCACTCTGGGTTGAGTTTACTGCTTCAGAAATAACAACTGAAGCAAACAATGTAGTATATGTTATAAGAATGATAGGAATTTAATGGAGCAGCCTGTGACCCAATTCCCCTTAGGCAAAACATTTCTAAAAGATCCTTCTAAACAACTGTTTGCAGAAACACTTCTTTACAATTTACCTAACTTTTCTACTACTTCAACAATTAGTGGGGAAAGCTTTTCCACAAGTCTGGTCATTCCTGAGAGTTGTTGAGACCACTAAAATGATAGAGGCCTAACAAAGGTCACTTATATTATTAAGCTACATTCTATCTTCTGCCTTAGTAACTGGACCAACAGGTCTGCATTGCTCTCCCTATCTCTTCCTCTCCCTATCTCTGAGGATACAAAATTGACTGAGACCTCAGAGAGAGGTTAAAAATTTTGGATGGTTTACTCTGCTGGATTATCCCATGACAAACATTTGGATCTGCTCTGTTTGATTATCCTGTGACAAACATTTGGATTTACTCTGTTTGATTGTCCTTGACAAACTTTGGACAATTCACACTGTTTGTTAGATGTAATGAAACCTTATGATGTGATGAAATCTTGCGATTCGTGACTATTGTTCTGTGACAGACCCCCCCCCCTTTGAACTCTGGCTAATGTAATCCAAGTGGGAGAGCAGCCAAAAGCTGCTGCAGATCTGCAAATAAATTATTCCTTGAACCCCACACTGTCTCTGAATTTTTTGGCTGTAGTGAAATTTTCGGACAGTTGGATGAACATGGATTCAATCCAGCAACAAAAATATGGTCAATTTCTAACCTGAAGAGTGAATTCTAATGTAATCTAGGAATTTATGTCAATAATAATGAATCAATATTGGTCCACCAATTACAATTGAAATGCTGCTGCAAAATGCAAGATGTTAGTTATAAAAGAAAATGGGAAACTAGGAGAAAGTGAACATGTGAACTGTCTGTACTTTTTGCACAATTTTTCTTTAAACCTAAAACTTCTCTAAAAAATAAATTGTATTAACTTTTTAAAGGGTAATGACCTCACATTAATTCAGATGGTTATTATTAGAAAAATGAAAACCAGCATTTGTCGACAAGGAAGTAGAGAAACTGGAACCCACCTGAATTGCTAGTGGGATTATAAAATGCCACCGCCATTATGGAAAACTGCTGATTCCTCAAAATTAAACATAGAATTACAGTGTGGTATTTCACTCCTAGGTATATACACAAGGGACTGGAAAGCAGAGATTGAAATAGATACAAATACACCAATGTTCCTTGCAGCACTACTCACAGTAGCCAGAAAGTAGAAACAAACCAAGTGACCACCAGCAGATGAATGGATAAAATATGACATGTCCCAATGCTTGCTACAACATGGATGAACTTTGAAAACACTATACTGAGTGAAGTAAGCCTGACCCAAAAAGATAAATGTTGTATGATTCCACTGATACAAAATACCAAGAATAGGCAAATGCATAGAAGACAAAGTTTATTGATGTTACTGGGGGCTAGAGGGCAAGCAATGGGAATTGCTCTGCTTCTGTTAGGAATGATATAAAACTTTTGGAAACAGATAGTGGTGATGGTAGCAGTATGTGATGAAAATAATTATATTGAAATGTACACTTTAAAGTGGTTACAAATGACAAACTTTTATTATATGTATTTTATCACAATACTTTTTTTTTTTTAAGTGTTGAAAATCTTTATGACCCTGGTGGAAGCAGGATGGAAAAGAGAAACAGGTAGAAAACCCTGAGATGACAAGAAATGCTCCCAGGTGTTAGTGGACAAAGTAGGCTGTTATTAAGTAATCAAGTACTCTAGTACTTCTGTGAATGTGAAGATTCTTTCCCTACGTGAGTTCCTATGGAGAATTCTGGATAAATCAGGCACAGGGAGAACAGAAGGGACCTGGCAGAAGGTGGAGCTATGTGAGAGCCTTTCTCAAAGGACTCAGCAGAATCCAGAATCATCTGAGCCCTGCTTATACTCTTTGGCACTTTTCTCAAAAAAGGATCCAAGAGAATTCCAGAAATGAATCTGTTAACCTTCAAAACACCCTTGTGAAGTTCATAGGTGGGGTCAAAATAAAACATAACCAAAGGGCCCAAAGAACTGTTATCTTTTCATGAAAATTACAATTGAGGGAAGGCAGATGCTGATGAGATAATGCAAGATATGAAAATGGACTGCAAAAGGGAAAACAGTGGAAGTAGAAGAAGGTGTAGGCCCAAAAAATAAACAGCAAAGAAGACTGAATTTCCTTTTCAAGCATATAAGGGTAATGTTCAGGTATGCCAGATCATAAAAATGCACATGTACTTGTAACTTCAACTAACATTTGATTTTCAGGAGGGATGGACAAAAGATGCAGTCTTGCCACAAAATCTCTGAATTGCCAAAAACAATTGTTTATATGCAAAACTCTATTGTGGGGATATAACATATGCCCTGCCTGTCCAGACCCTATTAAGCTAAGTGAAGGAAAATAGGGCAGTCTGGCTAAAGGGAGTAAAAAAAGAAGTAAAAGCTGTTGAATCCCACCTATTTATCCAGATATTGCACTTGGCCTCTTGCAGTTCACCCTTCAACATGATATCTAGACACAGAAATTAATTTACTTGCTTCTATCTTAATAATAAATAAGCTTATTTTCTAAGAGGAATTCTTGATGATAGGTAAAAATGTTAAAATTGGATTATTAAAAAGTAGATGTAGGCAGAGTCAAGCTGGCAGACTAAGCACACGTCTCCTTATATCCCACTGGAAACCAAGACCTCAACTGACAATCAAACAGAGCCTTCTGATCACCTAATGAGCCTCAGGACACGGCACAGAGCTGTTAATGGGGACAACGAAAAACCTCCTCTCTTTCCCTGACTCCCGCTCCTGGCTAGCCCCGGCTCTCATGGACGGAAGGTAAACGCACCAGTTTGACTTTTTTTTCCTCTGTCTCAGCTGGCAGGCGGAGCTGGGTCTTGCCTAGCAGCTAGGCTCAGACGCGCTGCTGGGGGGATAGGCAGGCGAAATTCCCGTATTCTGAGAGCCAGGCTTAGAACTGTGAATCTAGCCACTTTGAGCCTTTCGTTTTATATCTGCGTCAGCAGGGTTTGTGCAGAATTTCGCAGTCAGTGTGTGAGACGCCATTTTGGTACCGAGATTTTAGTGGGACCTCATTCTTAGGCTGGGAGCCAGCGCCTGTAAACAGGACAGTGATTCTCCGACAGAAAAGCAGTAATTTCCCCAGTGCCACCTACGTTGCAAGCCTTGCAACAGAAGCAGAGGAATCACTACCTCTCGGCACCTTTAGCCCCTCTCTCTGCTGCCTGTGTGGAGAACGCCATCTTGGATATGGTGGCGACAGCTGGACCTAATTCTTAGCTTGGGAGCCAGAGCCTGCCCACAAGAGAGGGCTTTTCTATCACAAAAGCAGTACTCGATGCAGTTTCGCCTAAGGCTAGGCCCTGTCAGCAGAAGCCAACAGGGCAGTAGCATTGCTGTATTCTGAACTAGTTTGTTATCATCTGGGGTTGGATATAGTGGTGCTTACTTTGTGAGTTGAAAAGAGGGACCTCTACACTTGCAACCTAACTGACTTGTAAAGTGGTCAGATACTCTTTGCTTTACATTTAAAGACAGTCTAGAGAAACATTTGCAATCCATCCTCACAGTACCTCTTCCAGCCTCTATATACTCACACAGGACCCAAAAAGCAACAGACAATTGAGGCATACAAGAAATCACCCATGGCTTCAGAAGGCTCCCAAACAAAGCAACCAAGGAGTTTTCCAGATGAAGAAACTTTTATGAAAGCATCAGGAAGTGAATACAAAATGATTATATACACAGCCTTCTAGACCTTCTACAAAATGCAGCAGAACAAAGTGAAAAATTAAGCAAGCTGTTCGATCTGATGGAACACCAGTACTCTGAAATCCAACAGATCAAGAAGAAAATCAAAGACATAGAAACTTCAATGCAAACCCAAGAAAACAGAATGGAACAAGTTGAAAAAAGAATTTCTGACTTGGAAGACAGAGCCACTGATGTCAGCGTCTATGAGCAAAAATCAGAAAAAAGAACCAAGAAAAATGAAGAAACATTAAGAAGCATGTGGGACTCTATTAAGAGGAACCACCCTGGATTAATTGGAGTCCCTGAACAGGGTGAGACACCTGAGAACACAGAGAGTATCGCTGCTGAGCTGCTGACGCTAAACTTCCCAGAAATCATGGAGGAAGAGAATACAGACATCTCAGGTGCATATCGTATGCCACCGAACATAGATCTCAAAAGAAAGACTCCAAGACATATTATAATCTAGCATAATAAAATGAAACATAAGCAGGAACTCTTAAAGGCAGCAAGAATCAACGCAAAGCTAACATTCAGAGGGAAACCCTGTAGGCTCTCATCAGATTTCTCAGCAGAAACCATGCTGGCATGGAGACAGTGGCATGACACATTCAAAGCCTTGAAGGAGAAGAACTTCCAACCAAGAATTATATATCCTGTAAAACTATCTTTCAAATACAAAAATGAAATTAAGACATTCCGAGATAAACAGAAACTCAGAGACTTTGTAAAAACCAAACCCAAACTACAAGAAATACTGAAAGAAGCTCTTGGCCCTCGCTTAGAAGAACAAAACCACTAACCTTATATTTTGGAATGACACACTACTCAATACTCTACTCATTTAGGGAAGGCTCCAAAGTAAATCACAGCTTTGATACAGAAAGAAGCAATCGAGTGATCATCATGAAAACTATGGTGTCATCATAATAAAAAAAGGGATATACTTCAGCCGTTATAGTCCTTCCAGATGGAGAGGAAGATAACAAGACTGGTAGTAATTAAATTTGGTTTATATATAGTTTATTAAGGGGGACCATAGGGGCAGCTGTAAAGCACAACAAAGATGTATCATACCATTTCAAGAAATGTAACACAAGAGTCTCAACAACTGCAAAACCAGCTCTGAAAAAGGTGAAAAATCAACTCACAAAAAAGAATGTCTCAGAACAGACTAATAAGAACAAAAGAGAAAACATCAACATAAAAATAAACATATCACAATGGCAGCAGTGAACACAAACCTATCAATAATTACATTGAATGTGAATGGACTGAATGCTCCAGTAAAGAGACACCGAGTGTCATCCTGGATCAAAAGACATGACCCATCCATATGCTGTCTACAAGAAACTCACTTCAGACCTAAAGATAGGAACAGACTGAAAATTAAAGGATAGAAGAATATATATCAAGCTAACAATGAACAAAGAAGAGCAGGGGTGGCAATTCTAATCTCAGACAAAATCAATTTTAATGTCAAATCCACCATTGTGGAAAAAGATGGACACTATTTATTGCTGAAAGGTTCAGTACACAAGCAAGACTTAACTATATTAATTATTTATGCACCTAATATCAGAGCACCTAAATACGTCGAAGAAACACTGACTATGCTCAAAAGAGAGTTAGATGACTCCACAATAATAGTGGGAGATTTTAACACTCCACTCTCATTGCTAGACAGATCATCTAGAAAAAAAGCTCAGTAAAGATACAGAAGACCTCACTGACACAATTAATCAACTAAACCTCATCGATACATACAGAACTTTGTACCCATCAGCATACAACTACACCTTCTTCTCCAGTGCACATGGAACATTCTCCAGAATTGACCATGTGATAGGCCATAATGCAATCCTCAACAAAATCCGTACCATTGAGTTAGTGCAAGGCATCTTCGCAGATCACAAAGCCATAAAAGTTGAAATTAATAGCAAAAAAATATATAGAAAGTGGAACTCTTGGAAACTGAACAACATCTTGTTCAAAAAAACATGGGTTATGGAGGAAATCAAGGATGAAATAAAGAAATTCATGGCTTCCAATGAGAACGAAAACAGTTCCTACCAGAACCTATGGGATAGAGCTAAAGCAGTGCTCAGAGGTCTGTTTATCTCCATAAATGCACACATCGGGAAGGAAGAAAGAAACCAAATCAAGAAATTAACTCTACAGCTTGAATAAGTAGAAAGAGAACAACAGAGGAACCCCTTGGGCACCAGAAGAAATCAGATCATAAAGATTAGAGCAGAGCTAAATGAAGAGAATAGAAAAACAACTGAAAAAATTGAAAAGACCAAAAGCTGGTTTTTCTGAAAAGATCAACAATAGTGACAAACCATTGGCTACACTTACTAAAGGAAAGCAGGAAAGGAAACAAATAACCCAAATTAGAAATGAGAGGTGAGTGGTCACCACAGATGCAACAGAAATCAAAAATATCCTAACAGAATGCTATGAAAAACTGTACTGTAACAAATTTGAAAACCTTGGGGAAGTGGACAAATTCCTTGGCTCATACCAGCTACCCAAATTATCACAACGTGAAGCACAACAACTTAATAAACCCATCACAAAGGAAGAGATTGAAAAGGTCATCAAAACACTGCCAACCAAAAAAAAAGTTCGGGCCCAGATGGCTTCACGGCAGAATTCTACCAAGGATTTAGAGAAAAGTTATCTCCACTACTACTGAGACTATTTCACAGTATAGAACGGGATGGAGTACCCCCAAACTCATTCTATGAAGCCAGCATAATCCTGATACCTAAGCCAAGGAAAGACCCAGCAAAGAAAGAGTACTACAGAAAAATATCACTCATGAATCTAGATGCAAAAATCTTCAACAAAATTCTTGCCAATAGAATATAACAACATATCAAGAAAATAATCCATCATGACCAGGTGGAATTCATACCAGGGATGCAAGGCTGGTTCAACATCAGGAAAACAATTAATGTGATTAACCACAAAAACAACACAAAAGACAAGGATCACCTGATTTTGTCCATTGATGCAGAAAAGGCATTTGATAAAGTCCAACATGCATTCATGCTAAAAACTCTTAGCAAAATGGGCATAGATGGCAAATTCCTCAACACAATAAGGGCCATTTATACAAAGCCAATTGCCCACAACATCCTGAATGGAGAGAGACTGAAAGACTTTCCCTTGAGATCAGGAACTAGACAAGGATGCCCACTCTCACCTTTCCTATTCAACATTGTGCTAGAAGTTCTAGCCAGAGCAATTAGACAAGATCAAGAAATAAAGGGTATCTGCATCGGCAAAGAGGAAGTTAAAAATCTCCCTTTTTGCAGATGACATGATTGTATATGCAGAGAACCCCAAGGAATCTATAAGTAAGCTGCTCAAACTGATGGAAGAGTTCAGCAAAGTCTCAGGATACAAGATAAACATAAGTAAATCAGTAGGATTCCTTTATACCAACAACGAGACTGTTAAGGAAGAAATTATCAAATCAATACCATTTACAATAGCCCCTAAGAAGATAAAGTACCTAGGAAGTAATCTAACCAGAGAAACAACACACCTTTACAAAGAGAACTACAAGCCCGTACTACAGGAAACTAAGAGAGACTTAGATAAACAGAAAAACCTACCTTGCTCATGGATAGGAAGACTTAACATTGTGAAAATGTCTATTTTACCCAAAGCAATTTGTTTATATAATGCAATCGCAATACAAGTTCCAGCATCATTTTTTAATGAGATGGAGAAACAAATCTCCAATTTTGTTTGGAAAGGGAAGAAGCCCCAGATAAGTAAGGTACTCCTAAAGAAGAAGAACACACTGGGAGGCCTCTCATTACCCGACCTTAGAACATGCTACACTGCCGCAGTGGTCAAAACAGCCTGGTACTGGTACAAGAACAGACAGATGGATCAATGGAACAGAATTGAGACCCCAGAGATGACACCATCTGCCTATGAACAGTTGATATTCGACAAAGGCCCTAAGACATTAAACTGGGGTCAAAACAGTCTCTTCAACAAATGGTGCTGGCAAAATTGGTTATCCATCTGCAATAAACTGAATCAAGATCCATATCTTACACCTTACACAAAAACCAACTCCAACTGTATAAAGGACCTAAATATCAAACCTAAAACGATAAAGGTCATCCAAGAAAAGGCAGGAACAACAATGGAAGTTTTAACACACAATGAGGACAGACTCCAAAATCTGTCAAAGAAACCTCAATCAACAGAAGAGAAAATAGATAAATGAGAACTATTAAGAATCAAACACTTTTGCTCATCCAAAGACTTTATTAATAGAATTAAAAGAACACTCACAGAATGGGAAAAAATATTTGGCAACTCTATGTCAGACCAACGCTTGATCTCCATAATCCATAAGATACTACAAAATGTCAATAAGAAGAAGATAAACCATCCAATTAAGCGATGGGCAAAGGAGATGGACAGACACTTCACTAAAGAGGAGATCTAGGCAGCCAAAAAACACATGCGGATGTGTTCATGATCTTTAGTTATTAAAGAAATTCAAATCAAGACAACAATGAGATACCATCTCACCCCAACAAAATTGGCCATGATCCAGAAAACACAAAACAACAAATGCTGGAGAGGCTGTGGAGAAAGCAGAACCCTCCTACACTGTTGGTCGGGTTGCAGAATGGTCCAGCCTCTTTGGAAGGCAATCTAGTGCTTCCTTAAAAAAATGGATATCGGTATACCATTTGACACAGTAATTCCACTACTTGGAATATATCCTACAGAATCAAGGCCTTTCACACCAATGGACACATGCACCAGGATGTTTACCGCAGCACAGTCCATGATAGCAAAAAGATGGAATCAACCCAGATGCCCAACAATAGAAGAATGGATAGGTAAACTATGGTACATATACTCAATGGAGCACTATGCAATGATAAAGAATAACGAAGATTCCAGGAAATATCTCCTAATCTGGTTTCAACTGGAAGACATTATGTCGGGTGAAAGCAGTCAGCGACAAAGGGTCAAATACTGTATGAGACCTCTACAATAAGATCTCAAAAACAGACTTGTGTATAGAAGAAAAGACTCTTTGACAGCTGCAAGGGAGGGGAGGGAGGGAAGGTGAGGTGGGGAGGGCTTAGTTCTGTTGTTGGGCATCTGGGTTGATTACATCTTTTTGCTATAGTGGACTGTGCAGCGATAAACATTCTGGTGCATGTGTCCGCTGGTGTGAAAGGCCTTGATTCTGTAGGATATATTAGTTCAGATAGTTGCTAGAAATCTGGTTGGGAGAAAGCAGTGATAGCACACATTAGAAACAAGAACAACATTAAGTGGACTTCAGCATAACTTGAGTGCTCTTTCCATCGTAACCCAATATTGCAAGGATAGATTAGCTGGGGCAGGGGGCAGGGGACCATGCTCTTAGGTGAAATCGATGCCAACTGGCACAACTAGCATTTTGCTAAGAGAGCTCTCTGCACCCCACATTGGTGAGTGGCGTCTGGGGTCTTAAGAGCTGCCAAGCTGCCATCTGAGGACACAGCAAATTGTCCCATCTCAGCAGGAATGGATGCTCACCAAGGACCAAAATGACACGGGGTAAAGACAACCCAGAAGATAGAGAAACCCACATGAGTGCGTGCCTACATCAATTTGGGACCCGGCCACCACCAGTGATAGTCACGATAGAGCTCACAGAGAAGAGTCTCATTGGCAACACAAGAATAAAAAGGGGTGCATCCTGAGATCTCCACTAAAAGACCTCAATTGATGGTCCAGCAGTTTCGGGGTTCCCCTGAGAACATGGCCCCCGGCCCTGATGCTGCCCTTACCCATAAATTATAACAAAGGTCCACTCTTTGTACAGGAATGGATTGGACTTGGCAATGCAGAGTGACGATATATTGGATGCACTTTATGGTTCTATGCATCTATAGGGTATCATCCTGCTGACCTCTGGCTGGAGGAAAGAGAGTGGGTGGAGAGCAGCGGAAAGGAGGCTGTTGGGAGGATGAGACACGTATGGAGCAGAGAGAAACAGTGTGCTGTTACCGGACAGGGAGAGCAGTGGAAGCTGCATATAGGTGGGCATGTAAATTTATACGGGAATGTACATTTTCACTCAGTGATGTTAAAAAAAAAAAAAGTAGATACAATTTTTCCTAATTTGCGATTATTTAGCTTTTAAGAGTGACATAGGTGGTCTGGGCCAAGATGTTACAGTAGTCACATGTTTCTAACGGTCCCTCTTACAACAAAGACTGAATAAAACAAATGAATCAGTAATATATGACAATCTAGAAGCTCTGAAAATCAAAGGCAAATTGGAGGAATCAAACTGAGTAGTGGTGGCAGGAGGCAGAGGTGGTTCAGAAGCAGCAAGGAGTTACCAGACCTGACCCAGAGGGAATTTGCACTATGCAGGCTGAATCAGCTGATGTGTGCTTGGTGACACAAGCTGTGGCACTGAGGATGAATTTTTTACATCAGTAGAGAGTGAGTGACAGATGGTCTATTCATGCCCCCCCAAATCAATGAAAAGCAGCACTCAACTGGCAAAACATAAGTACATGTGTTTAACCTACCATGCAGATTAAAAACACCCAAATGGGAAAAACTTCTCTCCCATTTACCTGCCCTCTGCTTGCTCAACATTGGGTTTGAGCCAGCTTGAGAGATTGCCACATCCCCTGGGCCAAAAGTCAGAACCATCATGTACCTTGAGCCATTCTCTCAGCCTTGGAGAAGTAACAGATTAACAAACAGAAAAATAACCTGCTGGATACTCTAAGCTAACTCCTTTGGGACCATTTTTGCATGACAAGATTTTCAGTTAAGATTTTCCTGTTTCTCCACTGATGTTTACTTGGTCTGCTATGCTTCTCACAGTCAGCCAACGATTTTGATGCACAATTCAATGAAATTTTGCAATATTTTCATTAGTTCTGCTCATTACTGGCAGCCCCGATCTCTCTTCATCAGTGATGCTTTCACTCCCCTCAGAAAAAATGTTTAATCCATTTGTACACTGTCATTTCCTGCATGGCATTTTCCCATGAACTTGAACTAACATGTCTCTGATTTCACTTCCATTTCTTGCCCAGTTGAAAAAGAAATTTAATGCTTGTTCATTGCTCTAATTCAAGCTCTGATATTGTCACGATGCACACAAAAACAAGCAACAACAATAATGAACGCCACTCAGCACAACACCACCATATATTGACATGAACCACAGCTGTGAGACACTGATATACCAAGGTTATGAAATGTTACTGAGTTGTTTGTACAGTGTTGCCAATGTAAGTGCATGGTGGTGAGTTTGTGAACTTAATTGTGAGACTGTGTATACCCAACATCTAACCTCAACTCTATCAGCTATGTGGTGGGCAGGCATATTTGTGACATCTGACATTGCTCTCCCTATTAAGCAGGGTCCTAACCTACCCACACTGGAGGCCAGAAAACTGGTGGTTCAACCTATGTCACTTAGCCACTGGCAATAAGAGTCCAAGAATAAGTGATGCCTCTCAGGTCTTACAGTCAACAGCACTGAATATCTGTAGTCAGGGCACAAAACCTGCCCACTAACACACTGTAAGGAACAGAGACACACTTTCCTCACAGTACTCAGGGCTGGGTATCAGCTCCCTGCCTTACTCAGCACATGATCCCCTCCTGTAGCCAAATACCCGTACCTATACCAATCACCCCTCTCTGTCTAGGTCTGTACCACACACTTGGAGACCAGCTACCTAGATACCTGAGCTGAATCAACACAAGAAAAGTAAATAGACTCTGGGGTTCACATAACAAGTAACAGCTCAAAACATGTGCTGACAGGATGTTAGAGCTTCAATAATCAAACCAGCTCACACAAGGAGCCTATCTGGGTATGTCAAAACAAAACAAAATAAGAACCTAGAACACAGTAAACAAACAAAAAATAAACAAATACAATAACTTATAGATGGCTTGGAGACAACAGTCTGTATTAAATCATAATAAGGGGCAGATCATGATGGCTACAGCAAGCTCCCAAAACAAAAATTAAGAAGCCTTCTGGATGAAGAGAACATCCTGGAATTACCACAGGTAGACTACAAAAGATTAATGTACCGGGTTCTTTAAAAGATTAGGAAGGAGATCAGGCAAAATACAGAACAAGCTTAGAAACACACTGACAAAGCAATGGAGGAACGTGAGAAGATTATAGAAGAGCACGACAAATTTAACAGGCTGCAAGAATCCATAGCCAAAAGATTAATGATAAAATTTCAGAATCAGACAACACAATAGAAAGTTACAGGAGGAAAACTGTGGCAATGACAGTCAGTTTAGTGGGACTAAAGATAAAGTACATGACACCAATAGTTTTGAGAAAATATCAGATAACAGAATTAAAAAAAAAAAAAAGAAACCCTAAGAATTATGTGGGACTCTATCAAGAGAAATAACGTATGAATGAGTGGAGTACTAAACTGGGGAAGAGAGATAAGAGAAATAAGAGATAAAAGAGATAAGAGAAAATACAGAGAGAATTGTTACAGATTTATTGACAGGAAAGTTCCTAGATACTGTAAAACATGACAAGTTATCTATCCAAGATGCTCATTGAACCCCACACCCAGTAGATCCAAAAAGAAAGTCACTGGAATGTATTATAATCAAACTTACCAAAAGCAAAGATAAAGAGAAAAATTTAAGAACAGGGAAAAACATAAAGTCATCTCCAAAAAAAAGTCACTAAGAGTAAGCTTGGCTACTCAGCAGAAATCACACAGGAAAGAAGGCAATGAGATGACATATACAAAGCCTTGAAGGAAAAAAAAAAACAGCTAGCCAAGAATTACATATTCAGCAAAACTGTCTCTCAAATATGATTCTGAAATTAGGGTATTTTCAGGTAAACAAAAGTTTAAGGAATTTGCAAAAAACTAATCAATATTACAAAAAAGGGAGTGCTTCAATTAGAAAATTAATGACATCAGATAACAACCTGAGGTTAGAACACAGGATGGAGCAACTGAACATGAAACCAAGTAGGCAAATCACAAAAAAAAAAAATTAAAGCTAAATCACTAAAAATAGAGCAACAGAGATAGCATTATGAGAAAGATGACAACAGTAAAAAATAAAAAAGAGAGAGAGACACTAAAAGATACAGTCACATATCTTTCTTATGGAGAGTAATTCAAGGTGATATAAAAAAATTACAGAGTGGCTTAAACTTACAAAAATAGAAACCACAAAGGAAACTAACAATCCTACACATCAAAATAAAAAAAGGAATCATTAAGACTCAGAAAATGTAAAATCAACAACAACAACAAATATGAAAAAAATATTTAAAGAAAAATGACTCAGGAAGAAAATTAAGTGGAACAGAGAAACTGGCAATAGTTCACACGCAAAAAGGCATCACAATGACAGTACTAAATTTATACCTCTCAATAATTACATTGAATTTAAATGGACTAAACGAACCAAAAAAAAAAACAAACAAACAAACAAAAAGAGTGGCAAAATGGATTAAGAAAAACACCATGTTTCTCTGTCACATATAAGAGACACACCTTTGTGTTAAATACACAAACAGAACAGACTGACAAGCCAGCCAAAGACAGACTTTAAAGTAAAATCTACTGTATAGGATAAGGAAAGACACCACACAGTGATGAACGAGTCACTATACCAGGAGGACATAATCATAATAAATATTTACTAGCATAACAGAAAGGTCCCAAAGTACGTAAAACAAGTACTAACAGTGTTGAAAAGAGAGACAGACAGCTTCACACTAACTTAGTAGACATTAAGACACCACTTTACATGAAGAACAAAACATCCAGAAAGAAGCCAGTAAAAACACAGGAGATCTAAATGCCACAATCAACCAACTTGACCTCACTGACATATACAGAGCACTCTACCCAAAGGTGGCCAAATGGACTTTCTTTTTCAACACACATAGAACATTCTGCAGAATAGACCACATATTAGGCCATAAGGCAAGCCTTAACAGAATTCAAAGCATCAAAATGTTACAAAGCATCTTTTCTGAGCATAAAGCTGTAAAAGCAGAAATCAATAACAGAAAAAGCAATGAAAAGCTTAAACACGTGGAAATTGAACAACATCTTGCTGAAAAACTACTGGGTTACAGAGGAAATTAAGGACAGAAAAAGAAATTCACAGAATCAAATAAGAATGAAAGGACATCCTATCAGAACTTTTGGGACACAGCAAGATAAGTTGTTATAAGTCAATTTATAGCAATAAATGCACACATCCAAACAGAAGAAAGCACCAAAACCAAGCAAATAACCCTACAACTCAAACAAGTAGAGAACAGCAAAAGAAGCACACAATCACTAGAAGAAAGCAAACAGTAAAAATTATAGCATAATTACATGAAATAGAGAATTGAAAATCAACTGAAAGAGTCAACAAGACCAAAACTTAATTCTTTGACAGACCGGCAAAATCAGTAAACTACCAGCGAAACAAGAGAAGAAGCAAATAAGAAATGAAGAACGAGACAGGCAATATCATAACAGAGCCAACTGAAATTAGAAGTATCATAACAGGACACTATGAAAAATTGTACTCTAGTTTGAAAACCTAAAGGAAATGGACAAATTTCTGGAAATGTATTACCTACCTACACTAACGCAAGAGAGAAAGAACTATATAAGCCCATAGTGAAAGATCGAAAAAGTAGTTTAAAAATTCCCAACAAAGAAAAGCCCTGGCTTTTACAGTTTCACTAAAGAATTCTACCAAATATTCAAAACGTTAACACCAATACTACTAAAGATATTTCAGAGCATAGAAACAGATGCAATAATCCCAAACTCATTTTATGAAGCCAGCATAATGCTGATATGAAAGCCAGGTAAAGACAGCACAAAGACAGAAAACCACACACAAATATCCCTCATAAACTTAGACACAAACGTCTCCAACGGAATTCACAGCATATAAAAAAATAGTAATAATTCACTCCACTAAAAGACCACAGTTGATGGTACAAAGGCCTGGGGGTTCCCCTGGGAGCATGGCTGCTAGACCTGATGCTGCCACTGTTCATAAATCATTACTGAGGTCAACTCCTTGAACAGGAATGTATTGGACTCGGTGACACAGAGTAACCATATCGTGTGTGTGATTTATGGTTCTATGCATCTACAGTATGTCATCCTACTGACCTCTTACTAGAGCTGAGAGGAGAGGGTGGAGAGGAATGGACAGCAGATTGTGAAGAAGAGGATATGACATGTATAGAATGGAAACAAGTGTGTTGTCACCACACCAGGAGAGTAGAAGGAGTTGCAGATAGGTAGGTATGCAAATTTAAACTGGACTGTACACTTTTACTCAATCACGATAAACGAATTTTTTTAAAAAAAATAATAATTGACCACAACTAAGTGGGATTCTTGGGTATGCAGAGATGTTTCAATATTAGAAAACAATCATGTAATCCATCACAAAAATAAAAATGAAAGACAAGTATCACATGATCTGGTCAATTTATGCAGAAAAGGCATTTGACAAAGTCCAACACACAATCATGATTAAAAAAAAAAAAAACTCTCAGCTAAATAGGAATAGAATGAAAAATCCTTAACAAAATCAAGGACATTTATACAAAGCCAACAGCCAATATCATCTTAAATGGTGAGAGTCTGAAAGTACTCTGCTAGAGAAAGGGAACCAGGCAACGATTACCTTTACCACTACTTTTACTCAACATTGTCCTGGAGGTTGTAGACAGAGCAATTAGGCTAGAAAATGAAATAATAGGCACTGACATGGGCAAGAAAGAAGTACAAGTATCTCTATTTGCTACCAATATGATTTTATAGACAGAAAACCACAAAGAATGCACAAAAAACTACTGGAACTAATAAATGGTTTCAACAAAGTATCAGGATACAAGATAAACATATAAAAATCAGCTGGCTTCCTCTAAATCAAGAAATCCAAACACACTGATGTTGAGTCGATTCTGACTCATGGAGACCATATAGGCCAGAGTAGAACTGTCCCATAGAGTTCCAGTCAGTACCTGGTAGATTTGAACTGACAGCCTTTTGGTTAGCAGCCATAGCACTTAACCACTGTGCCACCAGAGTTTCCAACAAAGAGAATGGCAAATAGGGAATCACCAAATGAATACCAATTACTACAGCCCTCCAAATATAAAATACCTAGGAATAAATTTAACCAGAGTTGTGAAAGGAAAACTACAAGGCATTACTGCATGGGTAGGAAGATTGAAAATTGTGAAAATGTCCCTACCCAAAGCAATCTATAGATACATGTGAAAACCCATTTTTTAAGGAGATGGAGAAACAAATCACTGACTTCCTACAGCAAGGAAAGAGGCCCTGGAGAAGCAAAGCATTACTGAAGAAGAAGAACAAAGTGGGAAGCCTCATCTACCTGATTTTAGAATCTACTATACTGCCATGATAGTCAAAACAGTCTGATACTGGACCAATGGAACAGAATTGAGAATCCAGACATAAAAATCATCCAACTATGAGCAGCTGATATTTAAAAAAGGCCCAAATTTTCTTAACTGGGGAAAAGTCACTTTCTTTAACAAATGTTGCTGGCTTAACTGGATATCCATCTGCCCAAAATGAAACAAGATCCATATCTGAGATCTTGCACAAAAATTCACTCAAAATGAATAAAAGACCTAAATATAAAGCGTAAAACAATAAAGCATATGAAAGAAAAAAATAAAGACAGCACTAGAACCCTAATGCATGGTACAAACAGAATATAAAACTTTATTAACAATGCACGAACACCAGAAGAGATAAATGGGAGACGCTAAAAATCCAACACTTACGCTCATCGTAAGACTTCACCGAAAGAATCAAGAGACAACTTACAGACTGGGAAAAAATTTTTGGTTGCAACAAATCTGATCAGTGTCTAATCTCCATAATCTACAACAGTCTGTAAAACTTCAACAACAAAAAGACAAATAACCCAGTTAAAACTGTGCAAAGAATATGTACAATCGCTTCACCAAAGAGGATGTTCAGGCGGCTAATGGATACATGAGGAAATGTTCAAGATGGTTAGCCATTAGAGAAAGTTAAATCAAAACTGCAATGAAATACCATATCATGTAAGTTAGCATTAATTTTTTTTTGAAAAAGAAATCCCACAAAATAATAAATGTTGGAGAGGTTGTACAGAGATTAGGACACTTATACATGGCTGTTAGAAATTTAAAATGGTACAATTTCAAATTGATTTGGCACTTCTTTAAAAAGCTAGAAATAGAAGTACAATAGAATTCAGCAATCCCATTCCTTGGAATACATCCTAGAGATGTAAGAGTGTTCACAGGAGTAGATATATCCACATCTATGTTCATTGCAACACTGTTCGAAATAGCAAAAAGATGAAAACAACCTGGGTAACCATCAGTGAACGAATGGATAAACAAATTATTGCATATACACACAATGAGTGGTGAAAAGCAAGGATGAATCCAAGAAACAACTTACAAAATGGAGGAATCTGTAAAGAAGTATGCAGAGTGAAATTACTGAATTGCAAAGGGACAAATATTGTATGAGATCGCTATTATAGGGGTGCAGCTCAAGAACTCTACTAGAAGACCACAACTGATGGTCCAGCAGCCTGGGGAATCCCCTGGGAGAAGGACCCCTAAATCTGCTGCTGCTCTTGACCACAAAAAACTACTGAGGTCAATTCTTTGGACAAAAATGTATTTGACTTGGGGACACAATGTGACCACATGGTGTGTATACTTTGTGACGCTATAGGCAATATTAATTTCAGACAAAATAGACTTTAAAGTAAAATCAACCACAGTGGACAAGAAAGGTCAGTATATATTGCTTAAAAGTCAATGTATCAGGAGGATGTAACTGTACTAAATGTTTACACATTCAGTGACAGAGATTCTAAGTACATTGAACTACCTCTAGCAGCACTGAAATGTGAGATGGACAGCTCCACGATAATAGCTGGAGACTTCAACATGCCACTTTTGGTGATGGACAGAACATACAAAATTAAAGTCAATAAATGCACGATGATAGAAACATCACAATCAACAAACTCAATCTGATGGACATATACAGAATACTGTACCTAACAATAGGCAATTATACCTAATTTTCCAATGCACTTAGACCACAAATCAGGCCACAAAGCACGTCTTAACAAAAGCCAAAGCACTGAAATATTGCAAAATATCTTGTCAAACCATAAAGTCAAAATCAAGAGCAAGGAAAGCAAGGGTTAAAAAATCAAACACATGGAAACTTCACAACACCTTGCTCAAAAACTCTGAGCTATAGAAAAAATCAGTGGCACAATAAAGAAAGTGATAGAATCAAATGAGAATGAAACCACACCCTACCAGAACATATGGGACACAGCAGTATCAGTTCTCAGAGGTCAATTTATCTCAAAACATGCACACATCCAGAAAGAATAAAGAGTCCAAATCAAAGAATTAACCCTACAAATTAAACAAGTAGAAAGAGAACAACAAAATAATCCCTCAAACACCAGAAGAAAACAGGTAATAAAAATGAGAGCAAAACTAAGTTAATTGAAGTCTAGAAAAAAATGGAAAGAGTTAAAAAGACCAAAAGCTGATTTACTGAAAAGATCAACAAAACTGATAAACCACTGGCCAAACTGACAAAAGAAAGACAGGATAGAAAGCAAATAACTTGAATAAGAAGTGAGATGGACCATACCACAACAGACCCAATTGAAATTAAAAGAATCACAAAAGGAGACAGGGCTAAGTTGGCAGACTAACCACACATGAGCCCCAAGATATGGAAGAAAGCTGTGAGATCTGACTGCATGACAGGAAGAGAATGAGTACATTTGTCAGAAGCAGATAGTTGTAGAAGGGCCTGCATCCGCTGGCATGGAAGCAGGGTGGCAGCACAGGAGCAGAGCCCATCTTTGTCAGCTGGAAATGTAAGCTTGGGACTACTGTGCCTTGGAGGCCTGCAGGGGCCAGCAGCCACCCTGGACAGTGGCACATGTGTGGAGTGTGTCTTTCTCAAACAGAAGGTTGAGCTGGGGACAGCTACACCTATGAGGTATGGTGGTTGCTGGCAACTGAGGGCAGCACCACCCTCCACTCCTTCTCTGAACTACACTGGAGGCTAAATTCTGGTGCACTACCTACTTGAGAAGTGGAACATTGTACATAACTGTCCCAAGCTTTTCTCTCAGACTTTGAGAGGGAAGCAAAAAGAAGAGTGGAATAAAAGTTCTGCTGGCTCCCTTGAGCTGTGGATTGCTGTACCTACAGAGCCCCAGGAGACTTCCGCTGCACAGTCTCATGCTAAGTGCTCATGAACCCTTGGGGTTCAATCCTTTGCTACATGCTGATTTCTTTCCCTATACCTAGCCTTCTTTTGTAGTTTCTCTGCTCTACACTGAAGGGTAAATATTGGTGCATTACCCGAGCCAGCAGTGGGACACTGTACGTGTGTGTCCTGAGTTTCTCTCTGGGACTTGGGGAGGGAAACAAAGAGAGCTGGAAGAAGAGTTCTCCCAAGATCCCTGAGCCAGAACTTCCTGCTATCTTTTTAAGTGCAGTTACCACTCCAACTATTGGGTGACAGGGCATCAGAATTATTAAGGTTGCAATAATCACTCCAGCTGAAACAAGTATACTGAATGGACAACCAAAACAAAAAAATATATACATAGTCAAAAAAAACAAACCTAGTGCCACTGAGTCAATTCTGACTCACAGCAACCCTATAGGGTGGAGTAGAACTCATCCATTGAGCTTCCAAGGAGCTTCTGGCAGATTTGAACTACTGAACTTTTGGTTAGCAGCCTTAGCACTTAACCACTACAGCGCCAGGGTTTCCATATATGTATGATAGATTGCAATAACCTGAGAAATAAATCACAGCAGGCTTTCAATGGGTAGGAGAAAACAATCAATTTCTAATCATTTAAAGAAGCAGACCACCATGGCCTCAGAAAACTCCAAAAATATAGAATAAAAAACCTTCTCAGACGAATAAGTCTTCCTGAAATTATTGGAGGTAGAAAACAAAAGAGTTACACACAGAACTCTCAAAGAAATCAGGATGGAGATTAGACAAAGTGCAGGAGAACAAAATGAAAAACAAACTACAAGATTTGACAGAGCAACAATGATATGAAATTCAGCAGATTAACAATAAAATCATAGTTGGGCAATGCAATAAAAAGTCAAAGGAGCAGGATTAAGGCAATGGAATACAGAATTAGTGAGGCTGAAGTTAAAGCAACTGATACCACCATTTATGAAGAAAAGTCAGATAAAAGAATTTTAAAAAATGAAGAATCATTAAGAGGTATGTGGCATTCTATCAAGAGAAATGATTTATGAGTGATTAGAGTATCAAACAGGGAGAGACATTAGAAAACACAGAATTCTTGAAGATTTGCTAAAAGAAAATTTCCCTGACATCATGAAAGACAAGAAGGTATCTACCCAAGACGCCCATCAGACTCCATAAAAGGTAGATCCCACAAGAAAGACATATGATAATCAAACTTAACAAAACTTAAGACAAGGAGAAGCTTTTGAAGGCAGTTAGACTCAAACCAAAACTAACTTACAAAGGAGAGTCATTTAGACTGAATTCTGATTACTCAATGGAAACCTTGTTGGCAAGAATCCAATGGCATGCCATATACAAAGCCTTAAATGAAAAACTTCTAACCAAGAATTATACATCCAGCAAAATTGTCTCTGGAATATGATCATGATATTAGGACACTCCCAGGTAAACAAAAGTTTAGAGAATTTGCAAAAAACAAACCAAAATTACAAGAAATGCTGGAGGATATTCTTCGATTAGAAAATCAGTAACATCAGATACATACTCAAAGATACAATTCAGGACACAACATCCAGACTCCAACTTGGTTAGGGAATTCATAAAGCTCAATCAAAGCTAAAATATTAATGCTAGGAAAACAGATATCAGTATTTAAATTATAACAACATTATAATAAGAAGAGGGACAAACTAATGTATTCACAGACCTTCAGATGGAGAGGAAGTCAGGGCAGTACAAAGAAGTTGTATTAAACTTAGAATAGTGGGGTAGCTGCAAAGCAAACTAACAATACTACACATCAAAGCAAGAAACGTAGTCAAGAAGTCTTAGCAGATAAATACACTGAAAAGGATTAAAAGAAAACTCATAAAGAAAATAGCACAGGACACAATATTAAGTGGAACAAAGATACTGTCAACAATGCAAAAAAGGCACCAAAATGACAGCACTAAATTCATACCTATCAATAATTACAGTGACTATAAATAAGTTAAGTGCACCAATAAAGAGACAAAGAGTAACAGGCTGGATCCACAAACACGATCCATCTATATGCTACTTACAAGAAACACACTTAAGATTCAAAGATAAAAACAAACTGAAACTCAAGTATGGAAAAATACATGCAAAGCTAATAACATGCAAAGAAGAGCAGGAGTGGCAATACTAATCTCAGACAAACCAGACTTTAAAGTAAAATCCATCATCATGGACAGGGATGGTCATTATTTATTACTTAAAAGGTCAATACACAAGAA
Source organism: Heterohyrax brucei (assembly GCA_028571685.1). Lineage (NCBI taxonomy): Eukaryota > Metazoa > Chordata > Mammalia > Hyracoidea > Procaviidae > Heterohyrax > Heterohyrax brucei. Next base: position 8,224,275 of record CM053159.1, on the reverse strand, counting down.
GGATATAACAATATTAAATATTTACACACCCAACAAAAGATATTTAGAGTACACCAAATGAACACTGACAACACTGAAAAGTGAGATAGATGGCTGTACAGTAATAGTAGGAGACTTCAACACACTACTTTTGGTAATGAACAAAACACCCAGAAAGAAGCTCACTAAAGACACAGAAGATCTTACTGTGACAATCAACCAATTCAACCTCACAGATATATACAGAACGTTCCACTCAAGAACAGATAAGTACACCTTCTTATCCAATGCACATGGAACGTTCTTCAGAATAGACCAGATATTAGGCCAAAAGGCAAGTCTCAACAAAATTCAAAGCACTGAAATATTGCAAAGCATTTTCTCAGACCATAAACCTATAGAAGTTGAAATCAACAGCAAAAAAAAAAACATGGGTAGAAACTCAAATTCATGGAAACTGAACAACACCTTGCTCAGAAATTTCTGGGTCATAGAAAAAGAAACAAGGATGCAATAAGGAAAATCATAGAATCAAATGAGAGTGAAAACACAGCCTACCGGAAACCTATGGCATACAGAAAAAGCAGTGCTCAGAGTTCAATTCATCTAAGGAAATGCACACATCCAAAATGAAGAAAGGGCCCAAATCAAAGAAGTAGCCTTACAACTGGAACAAGTAGAATGAAAACGACAAAGGAACCCCTCAGGCCCCAGAAAAAAACAGACAATAAGAACTGAAGGAAACAGAGAGTAGAAAAACATCTGAAAGAATTAGCAAAACCAAAATCTGTTTTTTTAAAAAGATCAACAAAACTGATAAACTATTAGTCAGATTCACAAAAGAAAAACAGGAAAGAGAACAAGTAACCTAAATAAGAAATGAGATGGGCAATCTCACAACAGGCCCATTGGAAATTTAAAGAATCGTAACAGGATATTATGAAAAGTTGTACACCCTAATAGATTTCAAAACCTAGAGGAAGTTGACAAATTTCTAGAATCACTTTACCTACCAAAGCTAACGCAAACAGACAACTTCATAAATCAATCACAAATGAAGAGACTGAAAAAACAATAAAGAAACTACCAACCAAAAAAAAAGTCCTAGCTCAGAGAGCTTCACTGGAGAATTCTACAAAACTTGTAGAGAGGAGTTAATATCAATATTACCAAAGGTATTTCACAGCATCAAAAAGAATGGAACACTCCCAAATTCATTCTATGAAGCCAGAATAATCCTGATACCAAAGCAGGTCAAGGCAGCACGAAAAAGGAAAATTACAGATCAATATATCTCATGAACTTAGATGTAAAAATCCTCAACAATATTCTAGCCAGTAGAACTCAACAACATATCAAAAAAATAATTCACCATGGCCAAGTAGGATTTATACAAGGGATGCAGGGATGGTTCAACATCAGAAGAACAATTAATGTAGTGAAACACATAAATAAAACAGAAGACAAGAATCACCTGATTTTATCAATTGATGCAGAAAAGGCATTTGACAAAGTCCAACACCAATTCATGTTGAAAACTCTCAGCAAAATAGTAATAGAAGGGAAATTCTTTAGCATAAGGATAGAGCAGCAGAGAGAATAGTCTGGGAACTATGGTTTCAGGGGCCACTGAGGTCAACTGGCATAACTGGGTTTTTTTTTGTCTAAGAAATTGTTCTATCCCATACCGGTGAGTGGCTTCTGGGGTCTTAAAAGCCAGTAAGCTGCCATCTAAGGAACATCATTTGGTCCCAACCCACCTGGAGCAGATGAAAACCAAGGACATCAAAGACATGAGGAAAATATGAGCCCAGGAGACAGAAGGTTCCAAGTGTTTGGAAAACTGCATCATCATGAGTCCAGAAGAATGAAGTGGTGCCTGGACACCACTAAAGACTGCCCTGACAGGGCACACAATCACAGTGTAGAGTTCCAGGTGAAGCACGAGAAAAAGCAGAGGGCAGATCTAGAACTGTATTAAAATACCAGCCTTGATAGTCTGACATTCTGGAGAGTCCCCTGACAACATGGCCCTGGACTTGCTGCTAACCCAGAGTTGAAATCAGTACTGTAGCCAGCTCTTCAGACAAAGATTGGACACAGAATGATTCAGATGGTATGTGTCCTTCTTTGATTAATATATATATGAGGCTGTCCAACTGATCTTCTTTAGAAGGGACAAGTGTGATACTAGAAGTACAGGATGGAAAGAAGGAATGTTCTGTCCCTCTGCCCATAAATTATAATGAAGTTCCATTCTTCAGACAGAAATGGATTGGACTTGATGACACAGAATGCCCATATCTTGGGTGCACTTTATGGTTCTATGCATCTATAGGATATTGTCCTGCTGACCTCTTACTGGACAAAGGGGAGTGCGTGGAGAGGAGGGGAAAGGAGACTGTTGGGAGGATGGAACATGTATGGAGCAGACAGGAAGAGTGTGCTGTCACCGGGCAGGGAGAGCAGTGGTAGCTGCACATAGCTGGGCATGCAAATTTATATGGGACTGTACATTTTTACTCAATCATAACAAAAAAAAATAAAAAGAAGGACTGTGCTGTCACAGAGTGAGGAGAGCAGATAGAGGTGCATAGAGGCATGTATTTGGGGTTTTGTATGGCAAAGGGACTTGGATTGTAAACTTTCCCTTAATAACAATAAATAATATTTTTTCAAAAGAATCATAACAGAATACCTATGAAAAATTGACCTCTAATAAACTTGAAAACTTAGATGAAATGTTCAAATGTCTAGAAACACACTGTCTATCAAAACTAACAGAAACAGAAATAGAACAATATCAAAACCCATCAAGAAAGAAGAAACTGAACAAGTAATTAAAATATTCTCAACCAAAAACAATTACCCCAGCCCAAAAATCTTCACTAGAGAATCCTACCAAATTTTTAGAGAACAGTTAATATCACCACTACTGAAGATGTTTTACAGCATGGAAAAGGGTGAAATATTCTCAAATTTATTCTGTGAAGCCAGCATAACCTTGATGCGAAAGTAGCACAAAAAAGAAAAAATTGCACACCAATATCTATCATGAACTTGGATGCAAAATTTCCAGCCAATATAATTTAACAAAATAATTCACCATAGCCCGGTAGAATTCATACCAGGGATGCCAGGATAGTTCCATATTCCCACTCCACTGTCATCGAGTCATGTCCAACTCATAGTGACCCTAGAGCTCGGAGTAGAACTGCCCCATAGAGTTTCCTATGAGCACCAGACAGATTTGAACTGCTCACCGTTTGGTTAGCAGAGTAGCACTTAACCCGCTGTGCCACCAGAGTTTCCTGTTCAATATTAGAAAAACAATTAATGTAGTCAACTACATGCATAAAAGATAAGAATCATTTGGTTTTATAAATTGATACAGAAAAGGCATTTGACGAAATCCAACATCTATTCATGTTAAAAATTCTCAATAAAATAGGAATAAAAGGGAAATTCCTCAACACAATAAGCAGCATCTATGCAAAGCCAACGGCAAACATCATCCTGCATAGAGAGAGATGGAAAGCAGTCCCTTTGAAAATAGGAACCAGACAAAGATGGCTAATGTCACTACATTTATTTTGTATTTTGCTGGAGGTTCCAGCCAGAGTACTCAGACAAGATAAATAAAGGCATCTAAATTGGTAAGGAAGAAGCAAATGTATCTATATCTGCTATCACTATTGTTTACACAGAAAACCCTAAAAAATCCACACCAAAAAGAAAGAAAGAAAAAGAACCTACTGAAACTGACAGAAGAGTTCAGCAAAGGATCAGGATACCAAGTAAACATACAAAACTCAGTTCAATTTCTTTATACCAACATAGACACCATCCAAGAAGAAATCACCAAATCCGTTTCACTTACATTAGCCCCTAAAAAGGTGAAATACTTAAGAATAAATCTAACCACAAATGTGAAAGACCTATGTAAAGAAAACTACAACACACTAGGGCAAGAAACCAAAAGAGACCTACATAAGTGGAGAAATCCACCCTGCTCAGAGACAGGAAGACTTAGCATCATGAAATTATCTATTCTACTCAAAGCCATCTATAGGTATCATGCAGTCTCAATACATATTCCAATGCCAGTTTTTGCTGAGATGGAAAAACAAATCACTGACTTTGAATGGAAAGGGAAGAAGCCCTGGATAAGTAAAGCACTACTGAAGAAGAAGAACAAAGTAAGAGGCCTCACAATACCTGTCTTTAGAACCTGCCACAATAGTCAAAATAGCCTGATAGTAGTATAAAAACAGATATGTAGACTAATGGAACAGAATTGAGAATCCATACACAACTCCATCCATCTATGAGCAGCCGATATTTGACAAAGGCTCAAAGTCTCTTCAACAAATGGTGTTGGGAAAACTTGATATCCATCTGCAAAAAATTGAAACAATGCCCTTACCTCAAACTGTGCACAAAATCTATCTCTAAGTGGATCAAAGACCTAAATATAAAACCTAAAACAATAAAGATCATGGGAGAAAAAATAGGGACAATACTGTGAGCCCTAATACATGACAAAAACAGACTATAAAATATTTCTAACAGTGCACAAATACCAGAACAGAAACTAAATAAATGGAAGAACTAAAAATCAAACATTTACACTTGTCCAAAGACTTCACTAAAAGGATAAAAAGACTACCTACAGATTGGGAAAAGGAAAATTGACAATCACGAATTGAATCATTGTCTAATCTCCATAATCTTCAAGGTACTGAAAAACCTCAACAACAAAAAGGCAACTTAGTTAAAAAAATGGGCAAAAGTTATGAACAGGCACTTCACCTAAAAAGAAATCCAGGCAGCTGACAGACACATGAGGAAATGCTCATGACCATTAGCCATTAGAGAAATACAAGTCAAAACTACAATCCGATACCATCTCACCTCAACAAGGCTGGCATTAATCCAAAAAAAAACAACACAGTAAATGTCGGAGAGGTTGTGAAGAGACTAGAACTCTTCTATATTCCTTGTGGAAATGTAAAATGGTACAGTAACTTTAGAAATTGATTTTATGATTTCTTTAAAAGCTAGAAACAGAGATACCATACAATCCAGCAGTCCCACTGCTTGGAATATATCCTAAAGGAATAAGGTGTACCACACAAATAGATACATGCTCACCAGTGTCTATTGTAACACTGTCCACAATAGCAAAAAGATGGAATCAACCTAGGTGTCCATCAACAGATGAATGCATAAATAAACTAGAGTATTTTCACACAGTGGGATATTATTCAATGATAAAGAGCAATGATGATCGGGGGAAACGTCTGGTAACATGGAGTCATCTGGAATACATTACGCTGAGTGCAATTAGTCAGTTGCAAAAGGAAAAATATTCTGTGAGACCACTATTATAAGGATCCAAAAGGTTTAAGAACAGAAGGAAATCATTTTTGATGATTATAAGGGAGGGGAGGGAGAGGGGTGTTCATAGGGTAGATAGTAGATAGGAACTAGGTTTAGTGAAGGAAGTGACAGCACACAGTAGAAAGGAGATTAACTGCTGGACTATACCAAAAGCTAAGAGGTTTCCTATATACAATACAGTATTTCAAAGGTTAGAGTACTAGGATCAGGGACCTGGGGACCACGGTTTCAGGGGACATATAGTTCAACAGGGAGAACTAAGTTTCTTTTTTTTAAAGAAAATATTCTGCATCCCATTTTAGTGAGTGGTGTCTAGCACCACTCAAAGGAACAGCAATTGGTCCCAATCCACCTGCAATAGAGGAGAATGAAAGACATCAAAGAGATGAGGAAAATATAAATCCAGAAGTCAGAAGCAGCCATATGACTGGGAGACTACATCAGCATGAGACTGGAAAAGCTAGATGGTGCCCAACCACCAGCAGTTATTTCCCTGACAGGCAACACACTGTAGAGCCCCTGACATAGCAGGAGAAAAATGGGGATGTTGATCTAGAATTCTATTAAAAGGCCAGACTTGATGGTCTCATCTGACCATGTGACTTGAGGGTCCTTTGAAGACATGGCCCCTGGACTTGCTGCTAGTCCAGAGCTCAAACTAATACTAAAGCCAACTGTTCAAAGATCAGACTGGACGATAAGACATAGAGTGATACAGGTGAAGTATGTGCTTCTTGGCATAAATATGTACATGAGGTTGCTGGAGCAGCTACTACGTAGAGATGAGATGGGAGAGTGGAGAGGCAGGGACAGGAGTTGGTTGAATGAACACAGGAAGTACAGAGTGGAAAGGAGGAACATGCTGTCACAGGGTGAAGAGAGCAGCTAGAGTTGCATAGAAGTGTGTATGCTGGGATTTACAAGGCAAATTGACTTGCACTGTAAATTTTCACTTAAAGCACAATACAATATTAAAACAAAAAGTGTTCTGTATCCTACTTCAGCAAGTGGTATCTGGAGTTTTAAAAGCTAGCAAGCAGCCATCTAAGACAGCATCTTAACCGGTTCCAACTCACCTGGAGTAAAGGAGCAAAGAACATAAAAAACACAAGGAAAATATGAGCCCCAAAGAAAGAAAGGGACACATAAACCAGATATTCCATCAGACTCAGACTGGAAGACCTAAGTAGTACCCCCCAGCTACCACCAGTGACAGCCCTCACAGGTAACACAACGGAGATTCCCTGACAGAGTGGGGGAAAAGTGAGATACAGAACTCAAATCTAACAAAAAGACCAGATTTAATGGTCTGACTAAGAATGGAGGGACCACAGAAGTCTCCAGACTCTGTTTGCCCAGAACTAAAACCATTCTTGAAAGCTACTTTTAACAAAGGTTAGACTAGAGTATAAGACATAAAAAGCTGCTTGTGACGAGTATGCTTCTTAGCTCAAGTAGATACATGACACTAAAAGGTCAGCTAATGTCAAGAGGCTTGACAGACAGACGGAAACAGGAGCTGCTTGAATGGACACTGGAAATACAGGGTAGAAAGGAGGAGTATATTGTCACACTGCAAGGAGAGTAAGAGCAACTAGGGTCACAAAACAAGGTATCCACAAATTTATGTATGATAAAATTATTTGAATTGTAGATTTTCACTTATAGCACTAATAAAATAAAAATAAGAAAGAATGAGAGAATAGGTACAGATTTTCATACAGTGTTACATAAGCTCAACAAAACAATTTTGCTGAGATTTTCCCCCGTCTCAGTTTATAAAATGCAACCATGGAATATACTTTCCCTAGGAAGAAGAATAAACAAAAGCACTTGATTTTCTAAATTATTTCAATTATCTGTGTGGACATGGCTTATAGTATTAAAATGAGGTTGTTTGGTACTTGCCAGGAGCCATCAACTTGGTTCCAACTCATCATGACACTACGCACGACGGAGCACAACACTGCTCAGTCTTGCGTCGTGTGTCTAACCACTTTTATGCTCATGCTTAAGCCCGTTTTGGGGGTCACTGTGTCAATCCATCCTACTGAGGGTGTTCCTCTTTTTTTGCTTACATTCTACCAGGCATGATGCCCTTCTCCAGGGACTGATCCTTCCTGACAACATTTCCAAAGTATGTAAGACACAGTCTTGCCATCTTTGTTTCCAAAGAGCACTCTGGTTGTACTTCTTCCAGAACACATCTGTTTGTTGTCTTAGCAGTCCATGGTACACTCAACATTCTTCTCCAACACCACAGTTCAAAGGCAGCAATTCTTCCTCTGTCTTCTGTGTTCATTACCCGGGTTTTGCACGCATGTGATGTGATTAAAATACAACAGCTTGGGTCAGATGCATTTCAGTTTTCAAGGTGACATCTTTACTTTTCAATACTTTAAAGAGATCCTTTGCAGATTTTCCAAAGCAATACATCTTTAGATTTCTTGACTGCTGCTTCCACGGGTGTTGACTGTCGACCCAAGTAAAAGGAAATCCTTGACAACCTCTCTTTCTCCATTTATGATGATGTTGCATGCTGGTCGAGTTGTGAAGATTTTTGTTTTCTTGATGTTGAGGTGCAATCCATCCTGAAGGGTGTGGTCTTTGATCTTCATCAGTTAAGTGTTTTGAATCTTCTTTACTTCTAGCAAGTAAGGTGGTGTCTTCTGCATAACGCAGCCTGTTAATGATTCTTCCTCCAATTCTCATGCTTCATTCTTCTTCGTAGAAGCGTAAGATTATTTTCTTGGCATATAGATTGAAAAGGTGTGGAGAAAACATACAACCCTGACGCACACCTTTTCTGACTTTAAACCATGTGGTGTCCCCTTGTTCTGTTTGCATGACTGCCTCTTGATCCATATACAGATTCCTTAAGAGCGCAACTAAGTGTTCTGGAATTCCCATTCTCCGCAATGCTAACCATAATTTGTTATGAACCACACAGTTGAATGTCTTTGCATAGTCTATGGAATACAGTTAACATCTTTCTGGTATTCTCTGCTTTCAGCCAAGATCTGTCTGATATCAGCAATGATATCCTTGGTTCCACATCCTCTTCTGAATCCAGCTTTAATTTCTGGCAGTTCCTTGTCGATAAAGTGTTAGAGTTGCTTTTGAATGATCTTGAGCAAAATTTTATTTGTGCATGATATTAACGATATTGCTTAGTAATTTCCACATTTGGTTGGATCACCTTTCTTGGGGGTGGACATAAATATGGATCTCCTCCAGTCAGTTGGCCAAGTAGCTGTCCTCCAAATTTCTTGGCATAGATGAGTGAACACTTCCAGCGGTCCATCTATTTGTTGAAATATCTCAACTGATACTCCATCAATTTCTGGAGCCTTGTTTTTTTGCCAGTGCCTTCAACACAGCTTCAACCTCTTCCTGCAGAACCTGGCTCCTGATCATATGCTACCTCTTCCAATGGCTGAACACTGACCATTTCTTTCTGGTGTAATACCTCTATGTATTCCTTCCAATTTCTTTTGATGTTCCCTGAGTCATTTAATATTTTCCCTGTAGAATCCTTAATTGTTGCAACTCGATGCATGATTTTTTCCTTCAGTTCTTTCAGCGTAAGAAATGCAGAATGTGTTCTTCACTTTTGGTTTTCCATTTCCAGCTCTTTGCACACGATAATACTTTCTTTTGTTTTCTCAAGCTGCTCTTTGAAATCTTCTGTTTAGATCTTTTACTTTACCATCCCTTCTTTTTGCTTTAGCTGCTTAATGTTCAAGAGCAAGCTTCAGAGTCTCTTCTGACATCCAATTTCATCTTTTCTTTCTTTCCCATCTTTTTAATGATCTCTTTTTCTCTTCATGTGTGATGTCTTTGATGCCATTTCACAATTTGCCTGGTCTTCAGTCATTAGTAGTCAACACATCAAATCTGTTCTTGAGATGGTCTTTAAACTCAAGAGGTATATACTCAAGGTCATACTTTGGTTCTCGTGGACTTGTTCTAATTTTCTTCAGTTTCAGTTTAAATTTGCGTATGAGTAATTGCTGATCTGTGCCACAGTCAGCACCTGGACTTGTTCTGACTGCTGTTATGGGGCTTTTCTATTGTCTTTTTCCACAGATGTAGTCAGTTTGGTTCCTGTGTATTTTATATGGTAAGTTCCATGTGTACAGTCACTGTTTGTGTTGGTTATAAAAGGTATTAGCAATGAAGAAGTCATTAGTCTTGCAAATTTCTATGATGCGATTCCCAGCATTATTTCTACCACCAAGGCTGTATTTTCCAATATCAATCCTTCTTTGTTTCCAACTTTTGCATTCCAGTCACCAGTAACTAGCAATGCATCCTGATTGCATGTTCGATCAGTTTCAGACTGCAGAAGCTGGTAAAAATCTTCGATCTCTTCATCTTTGGCCCTAGTGGTTGGTGCATTAATTTGAATAATAGTTGTATTAACTGGCTTTCCTTGTAGGTGTATGGATATTATCCTATCATTGACAGCATTGAACTTTAGTACAGATCTTGAAATGTTCTTTTTGATGATGAACACAAAACCGTTCCTCTTCAAGTCATTCCCAGCATAGTGGATCGTATGGTTGTCAGATTCAAAATGGCCAATACAAGTCCATTTCAGCTCATTAGTGTCTAGGACATCAATGTTTATGTGTTCCATTTCATTTTTGATGACTTCCAGTCTTCCTAAATTCATAATTTGTACATCCCATGTTCTGATTATCAATGGATATTAGCAGCTGTTTCTTCTCATTTTGAATCATGCCGTATCAGTGAACAAAGGTCCCCAAGGCTTTACTCCATCCACATAATTAAGGTTGACTTGACTTTGAGGAGGCAGCTCTTCCCCAGTTGTCTTCTGAGTGCCTTCTAACCTGGGAAGCTCATTTTCTAGCACTGTATCTGACAATATTTTGCTGCTATTCATAAGGTTTCCCCTGACTAATTCTTTTCAGAAGTAGGCTGATAATGGGTTAGAAAAGAATAGCAAAAAAATGAAAAAAAAAGATAAAAATATTTTTATGATTTTACCAAATAAATTCCACAAACTTCACTTTAGCATGGGAGAAAAATGTGACCCCCTTCTTCATTTGTCCATAGGCATCAACTTAAGGTAGTAGTAAAAAAACTTAACTTTATGTTTCAGTTACCTAGTGCTTTTAAAACAGAAATACTGCAAGTGGGTACCTTCAACAAATGGAAATTTTTCTCTTTCACAGTCTAGTTGGCTGGAAATCTGAATTAGAGTGTCAGTTCCAGGAGAAAGCTTCCTCTCTTTGAGGATTCTGAAAGAAGGTCTTTGTCATCAATCTTTTCCCAGACTAGTTGCATCTCAGGGCAGAGACCCAGGGTCCAAAGGACATATTCTGCTTCTGGAGCTGCTTTCTTGGTAGCGTTAAGTTCCCATGCCTCTCTGCTTATATTTCTCTTTTATATCTCGAGAAAGATTGGCTGCAGACACAATCTAATCTTGAAGAGTGAGTCCTGACATTAACACAATGGTATCTAAACCGGCCTCATTAATATCATAGAGGCACAATTTACAATATACAGGAAAATCACAAAATGGTAGAAAATCACACCATAGTGAAAATCATGGCCATGTCAAGTTGACACACGTTTTTGGAGGGACACAATTCAACCCATGAAACTTAGGTTAATATATTTAATATAATAATAATTTAGTCTTCCCAATCTTTCTTCTTAAGTTCATTCTCATGCCTTCATATATACATGTGTGTGCGTGTGTGCGTGTGTGTGTGTGTTCCCTCCGAGGCAGTCTTTAATTTTTGTTCCCCACTGTCTTCTCTGTTAGGCTTCACAGTTGGACAGACAGTATGATTGCATACACTCTCTCCTTATAGGAATTACTCCTCTCTTCCTTCTATTTTTCTGAAGATTTATTTCTAATGGTAATTGAAATGAAAGAAAGGAGACTGGGGAGCACATCCTTTCCTCCTTTCTCTTTTGCTGCAAGATCACTATGGGTATGTTGCCAATATTTCATACTGGTTCAATAGACACTTTCTATGTCTCTAGCTCTCAAGCCTTTAAGAAGCAAGGTCAACAAACCAGCTTTCAAAACTGGATGACTGCCTCCTTGTATTGACACTCTGAGCTAGAAAAACAGGCATGACCACAGACATGCTTAGTTTATTCCTCTGATCTTCTTAATTGCCTTTCTTTCAAAATATTATTGAGAATGGCCAGAAGAGTTGAAATAAGGTAAAAGGTGTTTTAAAAATAAGAATTTGTTGAACATGATTGTAAGTAACATTTTTTTTCACTTTGAGGAAAAAAACATAAAATATTTTAAAAGTTGGTTTTATATAAATACATACAAGGAGAGCCAGAACACAATGGGACTGGCTTGTTTTCTGGGTCTTGCATATTTTCTGTCTGAGAGGGTACAATCTCAACTACTTTTCTCTAGAAGGTTTTGGTAAAAAATATTTGAGTTTTTCTGCTCTGACAGATTTCTATCTTACATAGGTTCTACCTTTCAAAGATTTTACTGTATTACATACACTACTTTAGCATTATAAATAGATTTTAATTCCACATACATTTTAATGCCATATCAGTGAACTCTCAGACTATTCACTCACAAGTAGAGTTTCATAGGTTCTCACTATATAAAACAAGCAGGCTACAGAGGTGATCTACGTTCAAGCATTCATTCAAAAAATTGCATGCAACTTTTGTTTGGTCTGTATTTTCCATCTGAAAAATTAAGCTACATTTTAAAACGTTGTTAATCTCCTATTTAAATATTTAACCTTTTCAGGAGCTTAGATTGTAGCCTTTAATCAAACATTCCTATATAGCTGTAGAAAATGTGTTAAACAAGCTTTGGAGGAATTACTAACATCTTAGATAAAGAAAACGTTGTAGTGGTTAAGTGCTACAGCTGCTAACCAACAAGTTAGCAGTTCAAGCCCACCAGGTGCTCCTTAGAAACTCTATGGGGCTGTTCTACTCTGTCCTACAGGGTCACTATGAGTCAGAATTGACTCTGTGTCAATGTTTTTATTTATTTATTTTAGCTAAAACCAAAATCTATTATTTTCTAGTGAATGTTAAGTTTAGTGCACAATTCTGTTTAACAATGGTTTACCTTTATAATAATTTGAAGTAACGACCATTCTAATGCTAAGGCAAAATACAACAATATATATAATGGAAGACATAGGCCTTGGAGTCTTTTAGTCTTTTTATTACAATTTATACTATAGTTCAAATTAAAACTTTTCCATTCTCAACTTAAATTTCCACATTAGTACTTTGATTCTCAAATTCAGCCCTCATTGCAGAGGCAGTATAGAAGAGGATCTAAGAGATTGATCTCTTACAGCTGATAGAAGCATCTTCCTGGAGAATTCAAGAAAATCAACTAGGAAAATATTAGAATTAATGAGATCTTATTTCAGATATATCACCATACAAAAACATGGTTACTCTTCCTAATACCACAATAATCAATTTAAAAGTGTCAGAGAAAAACAGTCTAGTTGTTGCTGTTATGTGCTGCTGGGTCTGTAGCAACTCATAACAACTCTTTGTACAATAGAACAAACACTGTCAGGTCCTCGACCATTCTCACAATTGTTATACTTGAGCCTACTGTGTCAGTCCATCTCACTGAAGGTCTTCCTAGTTTTCACTGACCCTCTAGTTTACCAAGCATGAAGTCCTTCTCCAGGGACTGGCCCCTCAGGATGACATGTCCAAAGTATGTGACAGAAAGTCTCACCATGCTCACTTCCAAGAATCATGCTAGCTATACTTCATCGTTGTTTCTGGTAGTCCAGTTAATATTCTTCACCAACACCTTAATTCAAAGGCATCAATTCTTCAGTCTTTCTTATTCCTTGTCCAGCTTTCACACGCAGATGAGGTGATTGAAATTGTCACGGACTAGGTAGGCACATCTTAGTTCTCAGAATGACATCTTTGCTTTTCAACACTTTGAAGAGATCTTTTTTGGCCCAATACATCATTTGATTTCTTGGCTGTTGCTTACATGAGCATTGATTATGGATCAAAGTAAAATGAAATACTTGACAGCTTCAATCTTTTCTCTGTTTATCATGTTGCTGCTTGTTAGTACACCTGTGAGGATTTTTGTTTTGTTTATGTTAGGTGTAGTCCACACTGAAGGCTATAGTCTTGGATTTTAATCAATAAGTACTTTAAGCCCTCTTCACTTTCAGTAAGCAAGTTTGTGTCATCTGTACAATGGAGGTTGTTAATAAGTCTTTCACCAATCTAATTGCCATGTTCTTCATACAGTCCGGTTCTGGATTATTTGATCAGGCTCTGGATTCAATAAATATGGTGAAAGCATACAAATCCAAAACACAGCTCTCCTTATTTTAAACATTGCAGTGTCCCCCTGTTCTGTTCAAAACAACTGCTTGTTAGTCTGTGCACAGGTTCCATGTGAGTACAAGTAAATATTTTGGAATTCTCATTCTTTGTAATGCTATCCATAATTTGTTACATTTCACACAGTTGAATGTTCTTCCATAGTCAGTAAACACAAGCAAACATCATTCTTTTATTCTCTCCTTTCAGCCATGATCCATCTGATATAAGTAACAATATTCCTCATTCTGCTTCCTCTTCTGAATTCAACTTGAATTTCTGTAGTCCCCTGTTAAAGTACTGCTGCAAATATTTTTTAATTACCTTCATGAAAATTTTACTTGTGTGTGATTTTACGGACTGAATTGTGTCTCCCCAAAATATGTGTCACTTTTGCTTGGCCACGTTTTCAGTATTGCGTGTACACCGTTTGGTCACCTGATGTGATTTTCCCGTGTATGGTAAATCTTGCCTCTATGATGTTACTGAGGCAAGGCTAAATCTAAAAAATTAGATTTCTCTTCAGTCACTCTCCTCTGAGATATAAAAGACAGAAACAAGCAGAGAGATGATGAGGATTTCATACCACAAAGAAAGCAACACCACTGGGAGCAAAGTGTGTACTTTGGACCCAGGAATCTCTGCCTCTGAGAAGCTCTTCGACCAGGGGAAGATTGATGACAAACAAGTACCACCCCTCAGAGTCAGCAGAGAGAGAAAGTCTTGCCCTGGAGCTGGCTCCCTGAATTTGGACTTCTAGCCTACTAGACTAAGAGAGAATAAATTTCTTGGTAGAATCCATCCACTTAGGGAATTTCTGTTATAAAAGCACTAGGCAACGAAGACATAGTTATTAATGGTATCTTTAGATGATTTCCACATTCTGTTAAATTACCTGTCTTTGGAGTAGGCACAAATATACATCTCTCTTTTCTAGTCAGTTGGCCAAGTCGTTGTCTTCCAAATTTCTTGACATTGACCAGTCTGTCTGCTCCTGGCACTGCTTTCTTGATAGTATGAGGACACTCTGTCACTCTGCTCACGTCTATCTTCTATATCCTAAAAAAAAATTGGCTCAAGACAAAATCCAGTCTTATAGATTGAGTCCTGCTTCATTAATTCAACTGCTGCTCATCCTTCCTCATTAACATCATATAGGCTGGATTTAAAATATGCAAGAAAACCACATCAGATAACAAAATGATGGACCACTACACAATACCAGGAATCATGTCCCAGTCAAACTGATCCACCTATTTTGGGGGGATACAATTCAATCCCTGACATTCTACTTTTGCCTCTCCCCCCAAATTTCACCCTTGTAACATGCAAAACACATTCACCCCGTCGTGTCATAGCAAAAGTCTTAACTCTAAGTCCAAAATCCAAAAATACCTCTTTATCTGCAAAATTAGAACACAAGGTCTGATGATGAAGTTCATGAACTTAGTTCTAAGTACTTAGTTCTAAGTACTGCATACTTTGTTGTTGAATATCACTATGGTCACCTTCTAAGTACTTCCCTTGGGATGCTACACACTGATGCCAGTGCCTAGACCACCCTTCAAAGCAATTTTAGAACTCTTTCTGAAATGGCCATTGGACACGGTGGCAAGGTGGCAAGTTCACAAACAATTGTATAGTTCCTTGTGAGAAAGTGTTTAGCCAGTAAACAAAAAACTGTATTGGAACACTCTGCCTACTTACTTGGTCTTGCCCCCATGATTTTTTTCTTTACCAGAAGATAAAGGAAATATTGAAAGGAAGACACTTTGATGACTTTCAGGACATCAAGTGTAATATGACAACAGCTTGATGGCCATTCCAGAAAGAGTTCCAAAATAGTTTTGAAGGGTGGATTAGACTGTGGTGTTTATGCATAGTTTCCCAAGGGGAGTATTTCAAAGCTGGCTGTAGTGATATTTAGCACTGAGGTATGTAGCACTTTTTCTAGGATGAGTTTGCAAACTTAACTGGCATTCCTAGTATACGTTATCTGCTTCCAATGGTACAACGTCCAACAGGCACAAGCTAGAAATTTCCATCATGAATGTGAGAAACTGGAGGGAAAGAAGAGATAGCAGGCACCAAGCAAGTCAGCAGAACACATTACTTTTGCCCTCAAGTCTTTGAAAATAATTCCCTGTTCTCTGAGACAGTTTTCACAATAGCCCTGCCCTCCAGAGTCTAGGCATTTGTCAGGGACTGAATTGTATCCCCTTGAAAATATGCATACTAATTTGGTTAGGCCGTGATTCCTAGTATTGTGTGATACCCGTCATGTTGTAAACCCCGCCTCTATAATATTAACCAGGGAGTGTGAGCAACAGTTGTGTTGGTGGGCAGGACTCTACAAGATTATATTGTGCCTTAGGGCACCTTCTCGGAATGTAAAGGAAAAGGGGCAAGTGGAGAGCTGGGGACCTCATACCACTAGGAAGTAGTGCCGGAAGCTGAGCATGTCCTTTGGAAAGGACAAGGAATCCCGGTGCATCAGAAGCTCGCAGCCCAGGAGAAGATTAGCAACAAAGGCCTTGCTCTAGAGCCTGTGGGAAAAGCCTTCTCCTGGAGGTGACATCCTCAATTCAGACTCTTAGACTACTGGACTGTGACAAAGTTTCCCCTTTTAAAGCCATCCACTTGTGGTATTTCTGTTATAGCAGCACTAGATGACTAAAACAGTATTGGACATTCTCTACAGATTCTTAGTGGAAGCCTCTTGGCCCTGGGCTTCAGCTCTACCTTCCATACTCCATGGAATGGCAACTCTGCTCCTTCAGCTTTCCATACACCATTTTCTTTTTCCACTGTGTGGTAACTCAACGTTAGGAACACCAGAGGCCATGATTCCAGCTTTCGAAACTCCAGAGGTTGTGACCACACCTTTTGAGACTGAAGTAGTTTGGTTTCCTATTCCTTGTCTGTTTAGCTTCTGCATACTAGTTCTTTGGACTCAGCCCTCAGACCTCATGCCTGCATCTGCCTGGCTGGGGCAAGTGTTCCGAAGCTCTGTAGCTACACCAATAAGGGCCTAGAGACACTCCTCTTTACAGGGAGCCTCTTGTACACCAGTACCCGGCACACCTTCTTCATGGGTTGGTAAGCCTAGCGT
The DNA here is from genome assembly GCA_028571685.1 of Heterohyrax brucei. Lineage (NCBI taxonomy): Eukaryota > Metazoa > Chordata > Mammalia > Hyracoidea > Procaviidae > Heterohyrax > Heterohyrax brucei. Next base: position 8,207,432 of record CM053159.1, on the reverse strand, counting down.
CACCAGTAAGTGGCTGGAGGCATTCCATTCTACCAGGAAGTCTCCTGCAAACAGGCAGGTAGCTCTCTCACTCCATGTGTTGGCTCCAGTATTGTCTGGCACTGGTCTCCAAGGTGCTGCTGCTGGTGGGTCTCTGCTATGGCCAGTCTTCTGCTGCAGTTTTCTTACTGTCTGCACCTTCTCCGGTGTTAACAGTTCACTTTACTTCCTTCTGAGTCTTCTATCCATTCAGTTTCAAAACCACTTCCACATTTTAGGTACCTATTAGAGTAGCACCCCAGTGCTCATTACCAAGTGTCTTAGGCTGGGATCTCTAGAGAAGTAAAATCAATAAAGCATGTATGTACATATATACATATAAAGAGAGATTTATATCAAGAAAATGGCACATATAATTTTTAGAGGCTGTAAGTGCTAAGTCCCTGAGGCAGCCAAGAGAATTCTTCCAATTTACATAGCAGCAGGGGTGGCAAATCCAAAATCAGCAGGCCAGTGTCACCACAGCCTGTGACAAAATAAGAATTCCAAGTTCAGCATGGAAGATCACTGGCAAGCTGCTAGCCCAAATCCCAGAAACCTGAGGCCGGATGAACAGGAACCAGCTACAGGACCCAAAACCATGGTAAGGTGAGCAGGAAGGAAACAACAGGCACAGAAGGGCAGAGAGATGAAGACTGATGGGGTGGTAGATGGCTACATGCTCCATCTCACTGGTAATACTCAGCAGATTCCACGTCAGGAGGCTTGATCATGTGTTGAATTTCAACAGTAAATTTTTCGTCACACAGCTGCCAAAACACTGATTGTCCTGGCACAGCCATTTTGACACAAAATCACACCTTCCAACCTGAGTGGTTTATCTTTTGGCACTGTATCACACAATGTTCCACTGCTACTTATAAGGTTTACACCGGCTGATTTTTTTAGAAGTGGACTGCTAGATCCTTCTTCTTAGTCTGTCTTTTTGTCTAGAAGCTCAGCTGAAACCTGCTCACCGTGGGTGATCCTGTTAGTATTCAAAATATCAGTGGCATAGCTTCCAGCATCACAGCAACATGCAAAGCACTGTATAGAACAAACTGACAGATACGTGGGGAAGTTTGCAGGATACAAAGTTAATGTATGAAAGTCAATTGCTTTCCTATATACCAGCAATGTGCAATTGGAAATTGGAAACACACGCCATATTCATTAGCGTGCGCGTGCGCGTGCACACACACACACACACACACCCACACACACCAATATTAGCCATCAGTCTAACCAACTATGTGCAATATATATATATGAAGAAAAGCACAAAGCCCTGCTGGAAGAAATGAAAGGAGATATTCTACATTAATTTGTAAGAAGATTCAATATTGTTAATACATCAGTGCCTCCCAACTTCATCTATAAACGCAACAACAAAAAAAGCCAAACCAAATCCATTGCTGCTGACTCTATTGCAACTTACTACAACCCTATAGGAAAGAGAAGAAATGCTCTATAGAGTTTCCAAGGAGCATTTGGTGGATTTAAACTGCTAATGTTTTGGTTAGTAGCCAAGTTTTTGGTTTTGGTTTTGGTTTTTTTAATTCTTATTTTTATTTTTATTGTTATTAAGTGAAAGCATACAATGCAAATCAGTTTTTCATGCCAGCCTGTCTGCAGCTCCATTTGCTCTCCTTACCCTGTGACAGCGCTTTCTTCCTTTTCACTCCATACTTCTAGTATCCTCTTAGCAAGCATTTGTCCCCTCCTCTCCATTCTCTTCTCTCCCATCTAGAAAGAAACCAGTAGGACAGCTTCCTGTAAATGTATAAAACCATAAAGTACACACACCATACTCTCACACTGTGTCCCTGAGTCTTGTCTGAAGAGTTGATCCCAGCACTGGTTTCTGGTCAGGGCTAGCAGCATGTCTAGGGGTCATGTTCTCAGAGGACTCTTCAAGCTGTTAGAACATCAATTCTGTTCTTCTAGTAGAGTTCTTAAATTGTGCACCTTTTTTTCTCTAGTTGCCTTAGGGACTCCACATTGTGTCCCCTTTCATGGCTGCCTCTGGTGGTGGCTGGGCACCATCTGGTTCTTCTGGTCTCATACTGATACAATCTCCCATTCATATGGGTCCTTCTGTCTCCTGGGCTCTTTTTTCCTCACGTCTTTGTTGTTCTAACAGCCAAGCTCTTAATCCCTGTACCACTAGCACACCATACACAATCCTAACTAAAATTTTATCCAACTGTCTTGTGGACCCTCAAAAGCCAACACCATACTGAAGAAGAATTGGAGAACTGACAGTACTGACTTAAAATGTTACTATAAAGCTTTAGTAATAGAAACAGCACAATACTGGTGAAGCCAAAACAAAACCCACTGCTGTCCAGTTGATACAGGGGGAAAAAAAAAAAAAAAACTCACTTAAAATGATCAGAACAAACACCTCTCCAAAGATGAGCAGAAGACAAATAACATACTCAACATCATATGTCATTTTACAAAAACAAACAAAAAGAACCCACTGTCCTTGAGTCCATTCCAAGACTTCATTAGAGAATTGCAAATCAAAACAACAGTACAATACCATTATATACCTATTAAATCCACTGCTGTATTAGAATGGCTAAAACCCAAAACACTGATATCACCAAATGCTGGTGAGAATTTAGAGCACCTGGACCTCTCATTACCTGTTAGTGGGCATGTAAGTGGCGTAGTCATTTAGCAAGGCTTTTTAGAAGTTTCTTGCAAAGCTAAGTGTCGTCTTATTATGTAATTCAGCAATAGTATTCCTAGGTATTTACCCAAATTATGTAGTAGAAAACTTATGTCCACATAAAACTTGCACACAAACGTTTACAGTAGTTTTATTAATGTTTCCAAACATCGTGATCAATTAAGATGCCCTTCAGTACATAATGGACAAACTAGGGTACCTCCATAAATGGTGTACTAATTAGCAATGAAATCATCTATTAAGCTGAGAACAGACATGGAGAAACCTTAAATTTGTGTTGCTAAGTATGACCTAAGAATACTCAAAGTCTTAAGAAATGTAACAAAAATGCAACAACATTAAATCCTAGGCATTAGTGAACTGCTATGGACTGGTATTGGCCATTTTGAATTGGACAATCACATAGTCTACTATGCCAGAAATGACAAAATGAAGGAATGACTTTGCATTCATCTTCAAAAAGAACATTTCAAGATTTATCCTGAAGTAAGATGCTGTCGGTGATAGGATAATAGTCATTTGTCTATGTGGAAGACCAGCTAATATGACTATTATTCAAATTTACATACCAACCACTAAGGCCAAAGAGTAGGAAACTGAAGATTTTTACCAACTTCTGTAGTCTGAAATTCATCAAACACACAATCAAGATGCACTGATAACTACCGGTGATTAGAATCCAGAAGTTGGAAACACAGAAATGGCCTTGCTGATAGAAACAATGCTGGAGATCACGTGACAGAATTTTGAAGTACTAATGACTTCACTGCAAACATCTTTTTTTACCAACATAAAGGGCACCTACACATGTGGACCTCACCAGATGGAAAACACAGGAATCAGATTGACTGTGGAAAGAGATGATAGAACATCTCGCTATCGACAAGCAAAACAAGGTCAAGCCAGCTGTGGAACAAACCGTCAATTGCTCCCACCCAAGTTCAAGCTGAAACTGAAGGAAACTAAAACAAGTCCACAAATGCTAAAATATGACCTTGAGTGGAACCCACTTGAGTTCAGAAACCATCTCAAGAATAGATTTGACTCATTAAACACTAATGATGGAAACCAGGTGAGTTGTGGAGTGACATCAATGACATCACACATGATGAAAGCAAGAGGTCATTAACAAGACAGGAAAGAAAGAAAAGACCAAAACGAAAGTGAGAAGAGACTTTGGAACTTGCTCTTGAACATAGAGTAGCTAAATGAAAGGCAGAAATGAAGAAGTAAAAGAGCTGAATGGAAGTATTCAAGGAGTGGCTGGAGAAACAGTAAACAATTATAAGGAAATGTGTGAAAACCTAGAGGTAGAAAATCAATAATGGAATGTCCAAAGACCTGGAGTTAAAAAACCAAAAAGGAAGAACATGGTCAGCATTTCTGAAGCTGAAAGAACTGAACAGAAAATTCACACTTTGACTCGAAATGTTCCGAGATTCTATGGGGAAAATATTAAATGATGCAGCAATCATCAATAAAAGATGGAAGGCATACTCAGAGTCATTATGCCCAAAAGAATTGATTGATGTTCAACCATTTCAACAAATAGCATACAATGGTACTGAAGGAAGAAGTCCAAGCTGCACTGAAGGCATTGGTGTAAAACAAGACTCCAGGAATTGATGGAATATCAATTGAGATATTTCAACAAAAGGATGCAGCACTGGAAGGACTTAGTCATCCATCCTATGGAAATTGGAGGACAATTACCCGGGTAACTGACTAGAAGAGATCCATATTTGTGACCATTCTGAAGAAAGATGATCCAGCTGATTGTGGAAATTACTGAACAATATCATTAATATCACATACAAGTAAAATTTTGCTGAAGAGTATTCAAATACAGTTACAGCAGTATCTTGACAGAGAATTGCCAGAAATTCAGGCCAGAGTGAGAACAGCGCATGAAACGAGGATATTATTGCTGGTATTTCTGGATCTTGGTGAAAAGCAGAGAATATCAGAAAGATTTTCACCTGTGTTGTATTGACTATGCAAAGGCATTTGACTGTGTGAATCATAACAACTTATGGATAATATTCTGAAGAATGGAAGTTCCAGAACACTTAGTTGTGCTTTTATTTCTGTATTTATTTTTATGATTCAATGAAAATGTGCATTGCCATATAAATGCACATGCTCACCTATGTGCAACTCCCACTGCTCTCCCTGCCCAGTGACAACACATCCATCCTCTCTGCTCCATACATATCCTCTCCTTCCAACAGTCTCCTGTCCCCTCCTCTCCACCCACCCCCCTTCCTCCAGCAAGAGGTCAGCAGGATGACACCCTATAGATGCATAGAACCATAAAATTCCCAGAAGATACGGTCACCGTGTGTCACCAAGTCCAATCCATTGCTGTCCAAAAGTTGACCTTTATTATAATTTATGGACAGGAGCAGCATCAGGGCCAGGGACCATGCTCCCAGAGGAACTCAGAAGGCCCTGGACTATCAATTGTGGTCTTTCACTGGATATCTCAGGGTACACCCCTATTTATTCTCTTGTTGCCAGTGAGACTCCACTTTGTGAACTCCATCGTGGCTATCACTGGTGGTAACCAGGCACCATCTTGTTCTTCTGGTCACGAGTTGATGTAGAGACTCAGTCACATGGGTCTCCATCTTCTGGGTTCTCTTTTCCCCATGTCGTTCTTGTCCTCAGTGATCATCCGTTCCTGTTGAATTGGGACCATTTGCTGTACCCTGAGATGGCAGCTTGGCAACTTTTAAGACCCCAGATGCCACTCACCGATGACGGGTGCAGAGAGCCCTCATTAGCAAAACGCTAGTTGTGCCAGTTGGCCTCGATTTCACCTGACAGCATGGTCCATGGCCCCCCCGCCCCAGCTACTCTATCCTTGCAATATTGGGTTAAGATGGGAGGAGTACTCAAATTGTGTTGAAGTCCAGTTATTATTGATCTTCTTTCTAAAGTGTGCTGTCACCAATTTCACCCAACCAAATTTCTCTCAACTATCTAATACAAACCCTCCACCCCTTAGCCTCCCTCCCCGCCACCCCCGCAGCCATCAAAGAGTTTTTTCTTCTATGCATGAGTATGATTTTAAGTTCTTATCATAGGGGTCTCATACAATATTTGTCCCTTTGTCTCTGACTACTTTCACTCAGCATAATGTCCTCCAGTTGAAACCAGGTTAAGAGATGTTTCCTGCAATCATCATTGTTCTTTATCGTTGCATAGTGTTCCGTTGAGTATATATACCATAGTTAACCTATTCATTCCTCTGTTGTTGGACATCTGGGTTGATTCCATCTTTTTGCTACTGTAGACTGTGCTGCGATGAACATTCCTGCATGTATCAGTTGGTGTGAATGGCCTTGATTCTGTCAGACACATTCCAAGCAGTGGAATTACTGGGTCAAATGGCATATCTAGATCCATTTTTTTTTTATGAGAGCACCAGATTGCTTTCTAAAGAGGTTGCACCATTTTGTAATCCCACCAACAGTGTAGGAGAGTTCCAATCTTCTCATAGCCTCTCCAGCATCTGTTGTTTTGCGTTTTTTGGATCATGGCCAACCTTGTTGGGGTGAGATGATATTTTATTGTTGTTTTGATTTGAATTTCTTGACTAGCTAATGATCATGAGCATATCCGCATATGTTTTTTGGCTGTCTGGATCTCCTCTTTAGAGAGGTGTCTGTCCATCTCTTTGCCCATTGTTTAATTGGATAATTTATCTTTTTCTTATTGATATTTTGTAGTACCTTATAAGTTATGGAGATTAGGGGTCGGTCTGACATAGAGTTGCCAAATATTTTTTTCCATTCTGTAGTTGGCCTTTTAATTCTATTAATAAAGTCTTTGGATGAGCAAAAGTGATTCTAGCAGTTCCCATTTATCTGTTTTCTCTTCTGATGTTTGTTGTTTGTTTGACCGATTTTGAAGTCTGTCTGCATTGTGTATTAAACCTTCCACTGTTGTTCCTACTTTCTCTTGGATGAGCTTTATCAGTTTAGATTTGATATTTAGGTCTTTGATCCAGTTTGAGTTGGTTTTTGTATAGGGTGTAAGACATGGGTCTTGTTTCAATTTACCGCAGAGCCAAAGCCAAGTGCCACCAAGTCAGATGGATATCCAATTTTGCCAGCACCATTTGGTGAAGAGATTGTTAATATCTTAGGGCCTTTGTCTAATATCAACTGTTCATAGGCAGACGATGTCATTTATGGGGTCTCGATTCTGTTCCACTGATCTGTCTGTTTTGTATCAGTACTAGGCTATTTTGACTACTGTGGCAGTGTAATAGGTTCTAAGGTCGGGTAATGACAGGCCTTCCAGTGTGTTCTTCTTTAGTAATGCTTTACTTATCTAGGGCTTCTTCCCTTTCCAGACAAAGTTGGTAATTTGTTCCTCCATGTCATGAAAAAGGTCACTGGAATTTGTGTTGGGATTGCATTATTTAAGTAGATTGCTTTGGGTAAAATAGCCATTTTCACAATATTAAGTCTTCCTATCCACAAGCAGGGTAGGTTTCTCCATTTATGTAACTCTCTTAGTTTCTTGTAGCAACAGCTTGTAGTTCCCTTTGTAAAGGTCTGTTATTTCTCTGGTTAAATTTATTCCTAGGTACTTTATCTTGTTAGGGGCTATGGTAAATGGTATTGACTTGGTGATTTCTTCCTTAATAATCTTGTTTGTATAAAGGAATCCTACTGATTTACTTATGTTTATCTTGTATCCTGAGACTTCGAGAAACTCTTCTATCAGTTTGAGTAGTTTCCTTATGGATTCTTTGGGATTCTCTGCATATACAATCATATCATCAGCAAATAGGGAGATTTTTAGTTCTTCTTTGCTGATGCAGCTGTCCTTTATTTCTTGGTCTTGTCTAACTGCTCTGGCTAGAGCTTCTAGTACAATGTTGAATAGGAGAGGTGAGAGTAGGCATACTTGTCTAGTTCCTGTTCTCAAGGGAAACTCAGTCTCTCTCCATTCAGGATGACATAGGCAGTTGGCTTTGTATAAATGGCCCTTATTACATTGAGGAATTGGCAGTCTATTCCTATTTTGCTGAGAGTTTCTAGCATTAACGGGTGCTAGCACGAATGCTTTTTTTGCATCAATAGACAAGATCAGGTGATTCTTGTCTTTTATGATATTTATGTGGTTGATCACATTAATTGTTTTTCTGATGTGGAACCAGTCTTACATCCCTGGTATGAATCCAACTTGGTCATGATGGATTATTTTTTGGATATGTTGTTGTATTCTATTGGCAAGAATTTTGTTGAAGATTTTTGCATCTAGATTCATGAGTGATATCAGTCCATTGTTCTCCTTTTTGGTTGGGTCGTTCCCTGGCTTTGGTATCAGAGTTATGCTGTCTTCATAGAATGAATTTGGGAGTATTCCATCCCTTTCTATACTGTGAAATAGTCTCAGTAGTATTGGAGATAACTCTTCTCTAAAAGCTTGGTAGAATTCTGTGGTGAAGCCATCTGGGCCTGGGCTTTTTTTGGTTGGTAGTGTTTTGATGAAATTTTCAATCTCTTCCTTTGTGATATGTTTATTATGTTCTTCTGCTTCACCTTGGGGTAATTTGGGTAGGTGATATGAGTCAAGGAACATGTCTATTTCCTCTAGGTTTTCAAATTTGTTAGAATACAGTCTTTCATAGTATTCAGCTATGATATTTTTTATTTCCGTTGGATCTGTTGTGACAATTCCCCTCTCATTTCTTACTTCGGTTATTTGTTTCCTTTCCTGTTTTTCTTTAGTACATTGGGTTGTTTCCTTTCCTGTTTTTCTTGAGTACGTTTAGCCAATGGTTTGTCAGTTTTGTTGATCTTTTAAAAACACCAGTTTTTGGTCTTTTCAATTTTTTCAATTGTTCTTCTATGTTCTAATTCGTTACTTCTGCTCTAATCTTTATGATCTGTTTTCTTCTGGTGACTGAGGGGATCCTCTGTTGTTCTCTCTCTACTTGTTCAAGCAGTACCGTCCGTTCTTCGATTTGGTTTCTTTCCTCCTTCCACATGTGTGCATTTATGGAGATAAACTGACCTCTGAGCACTACTTTGGCTATATCCCATAGGTAGGAGAAGTGTTTTTGTTGTCATTGGAATCCGTAAATTTCTTTATTTCATCTTTGATTTCTTCTATAACCCATGATTTTTTGAGCAAGTTGTTGTTTAGTTTCCACAAGTTCCACTGTCTGTCTAATTTTTTCTGCTATTGATTTTGACTTTTATGGCTTTATGATCTGAGAAGATGCTTTGCATTAATTCAATGGTATAGATTTTGTTGAGAATTGCTTTATGTCCTAAGGCATGATCTATTCTGGAGAATGTTCCATGTGCACTGGAGAAGAAGGTGTAGTTGTCTGCTGATGGATAGAAAGTTCTGTATATGTCGGTGAGGTCTAGTTGGTTAATTGTGGCAATAAGGTCTTCTGTATCTTTATTGAGCTTTTTACTGGATGATCTGCCCAGTATTGAGAGTGGAGTGTTGAAGTCTCCTACTACTACTGTAGAGTGATCTATCTCCTTTTTGAGTGCAGTCAGTGTTTCTTTGATGTATTAGGTGTTCTTAATATTAGGTGCATAAATATTTAATATTGTTAAGTCCTGCTTGTGTATTGACACTTTCAGCAATAAACAGTGACCATCCTTGTCCACGATGGTGGATTTTACACTAAAATCGATTTTATCTGAGATTAGAATCACTACCCCTGCTCTTCTTTGTTCATTGTTAGCTTGATATATATTCTTCCATCCTTTAATTTTCAGTTTGTTCCTATCTTTAAGTCTAAGGTGAGTTTCTTGTGGGCAACATATAGATGGATCTATGTCTTTGATCCAAGATGTCACTCGATGTCTCTTTAGTGGAGCATTTAATCCATTCACATTGAATGTAATTATTGATAGGTATGTGTTCAGTGCTGCCATTGTGATACATTTATTTTTGTGTTGATGTTTTCTCTGTTGTTCTTATTAACCTGTTCTGAGACCTTCTTCTTTGTGAGCTGATTTTTCACTTTTTTCAGGGTTGGTTGAGTGGTTGTTGAGACTTCTGTATTACATTTCTTGATATGGTATGTTGCTTTTTTGTTGTACTTTATGGTTGCCCCTGTGATCCTGCTTAATAAACTATACATAAACACAATTTTGATTACTACCAATCTTGTCAACTTTCTCTCCATCTAGAAGGACTATAACGACTGTAGTACATCCCTCTTTTTAATATGATGATATTATAGTTTACATGATATGATCACTAGATTGTTTCTTTCACTATTATAGCTTTGATTGTGTTTGGAGCCTTCCCTAACTAAGTAGGATTCTGGATAATGTGTCCTTCAAAAATATAAAGTTAGCAGATTTGTTGTTCCAAGCCAAGAAATTCAGTATTTCTTGTAGCTTTGGTTTGGTTTTTACAGTCTCTGAGTTTCTGTTTATCTTGGAATGTCTTAATTTCATTTTCATATTTGAAAGATAGTTTTGCAGATATATAATTCTTGGTTAGAAGTTCTTCTCCTTCAAGGCTTTGAATATGTCATACCATTGTGTCTTAGGCTGCGTTTTCTAGGGAAGCAAAACCAGTAACACATGTAAGTACAAGGAAAGGTTTATAATATATAGATAGATGATAGATAGATGATAGATAGATGATAGATAGATGATAGATAGATGATAGATAGATGATAGATAGATAGATGATAGATAGATAGATAGATAGATAGATAGATAGATAGATAGATAGATAGATAGATAGATAGATAGATAGATAGATAGATAGATAGATAGATAGATAGATAGATAGATAGATAGATAGATAGATAGATAGATAGATAGATAGATAGATAGATAGATAGATAGATAGATAGATAGATAGATAGATAGATAGATAGATAGATAGATAGATAGATAGATAGATAGATAGATAGATAGATAGATAGATAGATAGATAGATAGATAGATAGATAGATAGATAGATAGATAGATAGATAGATAGATAGATAGATAGATAGATAGATAGATAGATAGATAGATAGATAGATAGATAGATAGATGATAGATAGATAGATAGATAGATAGATAGATAGATAGATAGATAGATAGATAGATAGATAGATAGATAGATAGATAGATAGATAGATAGATAGATAGATAGATAGATAGATAGATAGATAGATAGATAGATAGATAGATAGATAGATAGATAGATAGATAGATAGATAGATAGATAGATAGATAGATAGATAGATAGATAGATAGATAGATAGATAGATAGATAGATAGATAGATAGATAGATAGATAGATAGATAGATAGATAGATAGATAGATAGATAGATAGATAGATAGATAGATAGATAGATAGATAGATAGATGATAGATAGATAGATGATAGATAGATAGATAGATAGATAGATAGATAGATAGATAGATAGATAGATAGATAGATAGATAGATAGATAGATAGATAGATAGATAGATAGATAGATAGATAGATAGATAGATAGATAGATAGATAGATAGATAGATAGATAGATAGATAGATAGATAGATAGATAGATAGATAGATAGATAGATAGATAGATAGATAGATAGATAGATAGATAGATAGATAGATAGATAGATAGATAGATAGATAGATAGATGATAGATAGATAGATAGATAGATAGATAGATAGATAGATAGATAGATAGATAGATAGATAGATAGATAGATAGATAGATAGATAGATAGATAGATAGATAGATAGATAGATAGATAGATAGATAGATAGATAGATAGATAGATAGATAGATAGATAGATAGATAGATAGATAGATAGATAGATAGATAGATAGATAGATAGATAGATAGATAGATAGATAGATAGATAGATAGATAGATAGATAGATAGATTAGATAGATTAGATAGATAGATTAGATAGATTAGATAGATTAGATAGATTAGATAGATAGATAGATATAGAGATAGGAAACAGTTCACGCAATCACAGATGCCTCACATGGCCACAGAAGCTGAGCAATCCAAAGTCAGCAGGTTAGAGACTAGAGTTCTGTTCTAGATCACCAGTTGTGTAGGTCGGTGGATCCCAAGCTAGTGGCAAGACGGAGCGGCAGAGGCTGGTGAACCCAGGATCGGCAGGTCAGGGAGCAGGACTCTCAAGTGCTGACTGTAAGGACTGATGAATCCAACAGCTGCTGGTTCTAGTCCAGGAACCAGACACCAGTAGAAGAGAGCAGGAGCTCCTGGCTATGTGAGCAGACCAGCAGTAGTAGTAGAAGGTCGAGAGATGAGAGCTGAGGGGTGAGAAGCCACCACAAACCCTGCCCTGCCACTTAATACAGCAGCCAAATATGGAGTAGCCAAGTTGACATAATCCTGATCAGCACACACTGCCTCCGTGCCAGCATCATTTCTGCTGAGAAATCTGACAAAAGCCTACAGGGTTTCCCTCTGAATGTCAGCTTTGCTTTGAGTCTTGCTGCGTTTAAGAGTTTCTTCTTATGTTTCATGTTGTTAAGCCTGATTACAATATGTCGTGGAGTTTTTCTATTGACATCTATATTGAGTGGTGTTCAATATGTATCTTGGATATCTATTCTCTTCTTTCATAATTTCTGGGAAGTTTTCTCAGCTACAATACTCTCTGTGTTCTCAGGTGTCTCACCCTGTTCAGGAACTCCAAATAATCATAGATTGTTTTCTTAATAGAGTCCCACATGCTTCTTAATGCTTCTTCATTTTTCTTGTTTCTTTTTTCTGATTGCTCCTCATAGACGTTGGAGTCAGTAGCTGTGTCTTCCAAATCAGAAATTCTATTTTCCATTTGTTCTGTTCTGTTTTCTTAGCTTCAAATTGAAGTTTCTGTCTTTGATTTTGTTCTTGATCTGTTGGATTTCACGGTACTGATGTTCCATCAGATCGAATAGCTTTCTTAATTTTTTGTTTTGCTCTGCTGCATTTTGTATAACGTCTAGGAGAGCTCTATGTATAATTCTTTTGTATTCACCTTCTGATAGTTTCAGAAAAGCTTCGTCTGAGAAGTTCTGAGGTGGTTTCTTTTGGGGGCCTTCTGATGCCATGGGTGAGTTCAAGGTTACTGTCTTCTGCAACGTTTGTTGCCTTTTGGGCTTCATATGGGTCAATAGAGGCTGGGAGAGATGCTGTGAAGATGGACCACAGTTGTTTCTCTAGGCCATCTTAAGATGAGAAGTAAAAAGTTTCTACAACTTCCAAAGTCGTTCAGGTTTTCAGGTGTATATGTCCCTCTTCCAAGCTGGCAAAGCAAGCACCTCTATACTGACCACCAGGTGTTATAAACTAGCTCAAAATACAGAAAGACTACTGGCCTGCTGGCCTCTGTTATCAGGCCCCAGCTGTAAGTGATACTGTGTTGAATTCTGCTTTTCTGTTGGAAAAGCACTCTCTTTTGGGTAGGTGCTGCCTCCTATCCCAGGAATTAGGTCCAGCTGAGGCTTCCATGGGTTGCTATGAGTCAGATCTGACTCGACAGCACTTGGCTGACTTGGCTGAAGCTTCCATATGGGTGAATCCTCCACCTAGTGGAACAAGAAGGCATCCCATAGAAGCTTACCAGCCAGCCGGAATCAGGCTCCTGGCGGAAAAACAGGCCAAGAGTGACAAAATGTCCAGAATCCACAGCCTCCACCCCTGGGCCCCAACCCCAGGCGACACTGTGCAAAACACTCTCTGCTGGAAAAGCACTCTGCCACTGACAGTCACCACCTTCTAGCCTAGGAACCAAGTCTTCCCAGGGCCTCTTCCTGGGCTTCTCCGTTTCCCAGTGGATCAAGCTGGCGTCCCATGCAAGAGTGTCTGTACAGCTACCACATGGAGGAGGCAGAAAGATAGGCTAGGGGAGCCAAGGTGTATAGCTTCCAAAGCCAGGCTCTTAGAACATGACAATTAAGCTTGCTGGTCCCACCAGCAGTGCACCCAAGACCAGCAGCTAGTCAAGTCCCAGTTCTGCCCTTCAGCCAAGACAGAGGAAAAAAAGTCAAAATGGTGAGTTACTTTTGGTCTATGCAAGCCTCTGCTTGCCAGGAGTTCGGTCAGTGAAAGAGAGGAGGTTTTGCATTCAGTGGTATAAAGTCCACATTAACAGCCCTATACTGCATCCCAGGGTTCACTAGGTGTTAAGAAGTCTCTGTTTAACTATCATTTCAGGTCTTGGTTTCCAGAGGGATTTAGGGAGATATACATTTAGTCTGCCACTTAACTCTGCCCCTTAGTTGTGCTTATAAGAAACATCAGAGTTGTATTGTTTCACCATACTGATTCGATATATATGCTGAGCAAATAATCTGAGAAACTGTACTGTATGAAGAATGGAGAATCAAGATTGAAGGAAGACTCACTGACAGTGATACACAGATGATACAACTTTATTTTCTGAAAGTGAAGAGACTTGAAGTATTTACAGAAGATCAGACCACAGCCTTCACCTCAGTGTGAAGAAAATAAAAATCCTCACAACTAGACCAATAAGCAACATCATGAAAAGTAGAGAAAATATTGAAGTTGTCAAGGATTTTACCTTGCTTGAATCCACAATCAATACCCATGGAAGCAGCAGTCAAAAAATCAAAGGATGTATTACATTGGGCAAATCTGCTGCAAAAGAACTCTTGAAGTATTAAAAAGCAAAGATGTCCCTTTATAAACTAACATGTGCCTGACCCAAGTCAAGGTGTTTTCAATCACCTCATACTCATGCAAAAGCTGGATAATGAATAAAGAAGACAGAAAAAGTGATACCTTTGAATTAGGGTGTTGGTGAAGAATAGTGAATACACCACTGACTGCCAGAATTGCAAACCAACGTGTTTCAAAAGAAATAGAGCCAGAATGCTCCTTAGAAGCAAGCATGGCAATACTTCATCTTACATACTTTGGACATGTTATCATGAGAGACCAAGTACCTGGAGAAGGACGACATCCTGCTTGGTAAAGTAGAGTGTCAGCAAAAAGAGAAACACATTCAAGAAAATGGACTGAGTCAGTGGGCAACAATGGGCTCAAGTACAACAACAATTGTGAGAATGCAGCAGGACCTAGAAGCGTTTCTATTCTGTTGTAGGTAGGATCGCTGTGAGTTAGAAACAACTCAATGGCACCTAACAACAAGAAAACTAATAATGGTTTATAAGTTCCAGTAAATCCTTGAGAATTTCTTTTTCTTTTTCTTTTTATTTAACATGACTGAGTGAAAATGTACATTCCCGTATAAATTTACATGCCCACCTATATGCAGCTTCCACTGCTCTCCCTGTCCAGTGACAGCACACTATTCCTCTTTGCTCCATACATGTCTCATTCTCCCAACAGTCTCCTTTCCCCTCCTGTCTGTCCACTCCCCTTCCTCCAGCCAGAGGTCAGCAAGATGATATCTTATAGATGTACAGAATCATAAAGTGCTTCCAATGTATGGTCACTCTGCATTGCCAAGTCCAATCCATTCCTGTCCAAAGAGTGGACCTTTGTTATAATTTATAGGAAAGGGCAGCATCAGGGCCAGGGGCCATGCTCTCAGAGGAACCCCAAAACCGCTGGACCATCAATTGAAGTCTTTTAGTGGAGATCTCATGATGCACCCGTTTTTATTCTTGTGTTGCCAGTGAGACTCCTCTCTGTGAGCTCCATCGTGGCTATCACTGGTGGTGGCTGGGCACCATCCAGTTCTTCCGGTCCCAAGTCAATGTAAGCACCCACTCTTGTGGGTCTCTCTGTCTTCTCAGTTGTCTTTACCGCATGTAACTTTGGTCCTTGGTGAGCATCCGTTCCTGCTGAGTTGGGACCATTTGCTGTGTCCTCGGATGGCAGCTTGGCAGTTTTTAAGACCCCAGACGCCACTCATCAATGTGGGGTGCAGAGAGCTCTCTTAGCAAAACGCTAGTTGTGCCAAGTGGCCTGGAATTCGCCTAAGAGCATGGACCCCCGCCTCCTGCCTCAGCTACTCTATTCTTGCAGTATTGAGTTAAGATGGAAGGAGTACTCAAGTTATGCTGAAGTCCACTTAATGTTGTTCTTGTTTCTAATGTGTGCTATCACCGCTTTCTCCCAAATAGACTTCTAGTAACTACCTAAACTAAACCCTCCCCCCACTATCCCTCCCTCCCCTCCCTTGCAGCTGTCAAAGAGTCTTTTCTTCTATACACAAGTCTGTTTTTGAGATCTTATCTTAGAGGTCTCATACAGTATTTGTCCCGTTGTCGCTGACTACTTTCACTCAACATAATGTCTTCCAGTTGAAACCAGGTTAGGAGATGTTTCCTGGAATCCTCGTTATTCTTTATCATTGCGTAGTGCTCCATTGAGTATATGTACCATAGTTTACCTATCCATTCTTCTACTGTTGGGCATATGGGTTGATTCCATCGTTTTGCTATCGTGGACTGTGCTGTAGTAAACGTTCTGGTGCTTGTGTCCGCTGGTGTGAAAGGCCTTGATTCTGTAGGATATATTCCAAGTAGTGGAATTACTCGGTCAAATGGTATATCGATATCCATTTTTCTAAGGAAGCGCCAGATTGCCTTTCAAAGAGTCTGGACCATTCTGCAACCCCACCAACAGCGTAGGAGAGTTCCACTTTCTCCGCAGCCTCTCCACCATTTGTTGTTTTGTGTTTTCTGGATCATGGCCAATCTTGTTGGGGTGAGATGGTATCTCATTGTTGTCTTGATTTGAATTTCTTTAATAACTAAAGATCGTGAACACGTCCGCATGTGTTTTTTGGCTGCCTGGATCTCCTCTTTAGTGAAATGTCTGTCCATTTCCTTTGCCCATTGCTTAATTGGATGGTTTATCTTCTTCTTATTGATATTTTGTAGTGTCTTATAGATTATGGAGATCAGGTGTCAGTCTGACATAGAGTTGCCAAATATTTTTTCCCATTCTGTGGGTGTTCTTTTAATTCTATTAATAAAGTCTTTGGATGAGCAAAAGTGTTTGATTCTTAATAGTTCTCATTTATCTATTTTCTCTTCTGTTGATTGTGGTTTCTTTGACAGATTTTGGAGTCTGTCCTCATTGTGTATTAAAACTTCCATTGTTGTTCCTACCTTTTCTTGGATAAGCTTTATCGTTTTAGGTTTGATATTTAGGTCTTTTATCCAGTTGGAGTTGCTTTTTGTATAAGGTGTAAGATATGGATCTTGACTCAGTTTATTGCAGATGGGTAACCAACTTTGCCAGCACCATTTGTTGAAGAGACTGTTTTGACCCCAGTTTAATGTCTTAGGGCCTTTGTCGAATATCAGCTGTTCATAGGCAGATGGTGTCATCTCTGGGGTCTCAATTCTCTTCCATTGATCCATCCGTCCTTGTACCAGTACCAGGCTGTTTTGACCACTGTGGCAGTGTAGCATGTTCTAAGGTTGCGTAATGAGAGGCCTCCCAGTGTGTTCTTCTTCTTTAGTAGTACCTTACTTATCTGGGGCTTCTTCCCCTTCCAAACAGAATTGGAGATTTGTTTCTCCATCTCATTAAAAAATGATGCTGGAACTTGTATTGGGATTGCATTATATAAATAAATTGCTTTGGGTAAAATAGACATTTTCACAATGTTAAGTCTTCCTATCCATGAGCAGGGTAGGTTTTTCCATTTATCTAAGTCTCTTTTAGTTTCTTGTAGTAAGGGCTTGTATTTCTCTTTGTAAAGGTCTGTTGTTTCTCTGGGTAGATTAATTCCTAGGTACTTTATCTTCTTAGGGGGCTATCATAAATGGTATTGATTTGATAATTTCCTCCTTAACAGTCTCGTTGTTGGTATAAAGGAATCCTACTGATTTACTTATGTTTATCTTGTATCCTGAGACTTTGCTGAACTCTTCTATCAGTTTGAGCAGCTTGCTTATAGATTCCTTGGGGTTCTCTGCATATACAATCATATCATCTGCAAACAGGGAGATTTTAACTTCCTCTTTGCCGATGTAGATGCCCTTTACTTCTTCATCTTGTCTAATTGCTCTGGCTAGAACTTCTAGCACAATGTTGAATCGGAGAGGTGAGAGTGGGCATCCTTGTCTAGTTCCTGATCTCAAGGGAAAGTCTTTCAGTCTCCCTCCATTAAGGATGATGTAGGCAATTGGCTTTGTATAAATGGCCCTTATTGTGTTGAGGAATTTGCCATCTATGCCCATTTTGCTAAGAGTTTTTAGCATGAATAGGAGTTGGACTTTATCAAATGCCTTTTCTGCATCAATGGACAAAATCAAGTGATATTTGTCTTTTGTGTTATTTATGTGGTTAATCACATTAATTGTTTTCCTGATGTTGAACCAGCCTTGCATCCCTGGTTGAATCCCACTTGGTCATGATGGATTATTTTCTTGTTATGTTGTTGTAGTCTGTTGGCAAGAATTTTGTTGAAGATTTTTGCATCTAGGTTCATGAGTGATAGCGGTCTGTAGTTCTCTGTCTTTGTTGGATCTTTCCCTGGCTTAGGTATCAGTGTTATGGTGGCTTCATAGAATGAGTTTGGGAGTACTCCATCCCTGTCTATACTGTGAAATAGTCTCAGTAGTATTGGGGATAACTCTTCTCTAAATGTGTGGTAGAATTCTGCCGTGAAGCCATCTGGGCCTGGTCTTTTTTTGGTTGGCAGTGTTTTGATAACCTTTTCAATCTCTTCCTTTATGATGGGTTTATTAAGTTGTTCTGCTTCACGTTGTGATAATTTGGGTAGCTGGTATGAATCAAGGAATTTGTCTACTTCCCCTAGGTTTTCAAATTTGTTACAGTACAGTCTTTCATAGTATTCTGTTACGATATTTTTGATTTCTGTTGCATCTGTGGTGACAACTCCATTCTCATTTCTAATTTGGATTATTTGTTTCCTTTCCTGCTTTTCTTTAGTAAGTTTAGCCAGTAATTTATCAATTTTGTTGATCTATTCGAAAAACCAGCTTTTGGTCTTTTCAATTTTTTCAGTTGTTTTTCTATTCTCTAATTCACTTAGCTCTGCTGTAATCTTTATGATCTCATTTCTTCCAGGGGTTCCTCTGTTGTTCTCTTTCTACTTGTTCAAGCTGTAGAGTTAGTTCCTTGATTTGGTTTCTTTCTTCCTTCCAGATGTGTGCATTTATGGAGACAAACAGACCTCTGAGCACTGCATTAGCTGTATCCCATACGTTCTGGTAGGAAGTGTTCTCGTTCTCACTGGAATCCATGAATTTGTCTAATTAATCCTTGATCTCCTCCATAACCCATGTTTTTTTGATCAAGATGTTGTTCAGTTTCCAAGAGTTCCACTTTCTATCTATGTTTTTTCTGCTATTGATTTCAACTTTTATGGCTTTATGATCTGAGAAGATGCTTTGCAATAATTCAATGGTATGGATTTTGTTGAGCATTGCATTATGGCCTATCACATGGTCAATTCTGGAGAATGTTCCATGTGCACTGGAGAAGAAGGTGTAGTTGTCTGCTGATGGGTGGTAAGTTCTGTATATATCAATGAGGTTGTTGTGGGTTAATTATGTCAATGAGGTCTTCTGTGTCTTTACTGAGCTTTTTTCTAGATGATCTGTCTAGTAATGAGAGTGGAGTGTTAAAGTCTCCCACTATTATTGTGGAGTCATCTAACTCTCTTTTGAGCGTAGTCAGTGTTTCTTTGACATATTTAGGTGCTCTGACATTAGGTGCATAAATGTTTAATATAGTTAAGTCTTTCTTGTGTACTGAACCTTTCAGCAATAAATAGTGTCCATCTTTGTCCATGATGGTGGATTTGACATTAAAATTGATTTTGTCTGAGATTAGAATTGCCACCCCTGCTCTTCTTTGTTCATTGTTAGCTTGATATATATTCTTCCATCCTTTAATTCTCAGTTTGTTCCTGTCTTTAGGTCTGAAGTGAGTTTCTTGTAGACAACATATGGATGGGTCATGTCTTTTGATCCAAGATGACACTTGGTGTCTCTTTACTGGAGCATTCAGTCCATTCACATTCAATGTAATTATTGATAGGTATGTGTTCACCGCTGTCATTGTGATATGTTTATTTTTATGTTGATGTTTTCTCTGTTGTTCTTAATAGTCTGTTCTGGGACACTCTTTTTTGTGAGTTGATTTTTCACCTTTTTCAGAGCTGGTTTTATAATTGTTGAGACTCTTGTGTTACATTTCTTTAAATGGTGTGATACATCTTTGTTGTGCTTTACAGCTGCCCCTATGAACCCCCTTAATAAACTATTTATAAACCAAATTTTAATTACTACCAGTCTTGTCATCTTCCTCTCCATCTGGAAGGACTATAACGACTGAAGTACATCCCTTTTTTTATTATGATGACACCATAGTTTTCATGATGATCACTGGATTGCTTCTTTCTGTATCAAAGCTGTGATTGACTTTGGATCCTTCCCTAAATGAGTAGAGTATTGAGTAGCATGTCGTTCTAAAATATAAGGTTAGTGGTTTCGTTCTTCTAAGCCAGGGCCAAGAACTTCTTTCAGTATTTCTTGTAGTTTGGGTTTGGTTTTTACAAAGTCTCTGAGTTTCTGTTTATCTGGAAATGTCTTAATTTCATTTTCGTATTTGAAAGATAGTTTTGCAGGATATATAATTCTTGGTTGGAAGTTCTTCTCCTTCAAGACTTTGAATGTGTTGTGCCACTGTCTCCGTGTCAGCATGATTTCTGCTGAGAAATCTGATGAGAGCCTACCGGGTTTCCCTCTGAATGTTAGCTTTGCGTTGAATCTTGCTGCCTTTAAGAGTTGCTGCTTATGTTTCATTTTGTTAAGCTTGATTATAATATGTCTTGGAGTCTTTCTTTTGAGATCTATATTGGGTAGCATACGATATGCATCTGAGATGTCTATATTCTCTTCCTTTATGATTTCTGGGGAGTTTTCTTTCAGCAGCTCAGCAACAATACTCTCTGTGTTCTCAGATGTCTCACCTGTTCAAGGACTCCAATTAATAGAAGGTTGTTCCTTTTAATAGAGTCCCACATGCTTCTTAATGTTTCTTCACTTTTCTTGTTTCTTTTTTCTGATTTCTGCTCATAGATGCTGGCATCAGTACCTCTGTCTTCCAAGTCAGAAATTCTTTTTTCAATTTGTTCCATTCTGTTTTCTTGGCTTTGCATTGAAGTTTCTATGTCTTTGATTTTCTTCTTGATCTGTTGCATTTCAGAGTACTGGTGTTCCACCAGATTGAACAACTTGCTTAATTTTTCACTTTGTTCTGCTGCATTTTGTATAATGTCTAGAAGGGCTCTGTATATAATTAATTTGTATTCACTTCCTGATGCTTTCATAAAAGTTTCTTCATCTGGAAAACTCCTTGGTTGCTTTGTTTGGGAGTCTTCTGAAGCCATGAGTGATTGCTTGTGTGCCACAATTGTCTGTTGCTTTTTGGGTTCCATGTGAGTATATACAGGCTGTAAGGAGTACTGTGAGGATGGATTGCAAATGTTTCTCTAGGTTGTCTTCAAATGTAAAGCAAAAGGTATCTGACCAGTTCACAAGTCAGTCAGATTTTCAGGTGTAGAGGTCCGTCTTCTCATCTGACAAAGTAAGCGCCACTATATCCAACCCCAGGTGATAACAAACTTGTTCAGAATACAGCAATGCTACTGCCCTGTTGACCTCTGCTGACAGGGCCTAGCCTAAGCCAACACTGCGTCGAGTACTGGTTTTGTGATAGAAAAGCGCTCCCCTGTGAGCAGGATCTGGCTCCCAAGCTAAGAATTAGGTCCAGCTGCGGCTACCGTACCCAAGATGGTGTCCTCCACACAGGCAGCAGACAGAGGGGCTAAAGGTGCCAAGAGGTAGTGATTCCTCTGCTTCTGTTGCAGGGCCCCCAACGTAGGCAGCACTGTGCAAAATCACTACTTTTCTGTTGGAGAAGCACTGTCCCGTTTGCAGGCACTGGCTCCCAAGCTAAGAACGAGGTCCCGCTAAAATCTCGGTACCAACATGGTGTCCTGCACACTGACTGCAAAGCTCCGCACAAACCCTGCTGAGGCAGCTACAAAATGAAAGGCTCAAAGTGGCTAGATTAACAGAGTCCCGCGCCTGGTTCTCAGAATATGGGAATTTCGCCTGCCTATCCCCCCAGCAGCATGTCTGAGTCCAGCTACCAGGCAAGACCCAGCTCCGCCTGCCAGCCGATACAGAGAAAAAAAAAGTCAAAATGGTGTGTTTACCTTCTGTCGGTGAGCCGGGGCTAGCCAGGAGCGGGAGTCAGTGAAAGAGAGAAGGTTTTTCGCTGAGTTGGTATGAAGTCCCCATTAACTGCTCTGTGCCGTGTCCTGAGGCTGATTAGGTGATCAGAAGGCTCTGTTTGATTGTCAATTCAAGTCTTGGTTTCCAGAGGGATATAAGGAGACGTGGGCTTAGTCCACCATCTTGACTCTGCATCCTTGAGATTTTCTACATAGACAATTATGTCATCTGTGAACACAGAGAGATTTATTCCTATTTATTTATTTGTTTGTTGTTTTATTGCATGGCTAGTATTTACAGTACAATGTGGAATAGCATTGGTAAAAAGGAATACCCTTGTCCTGTTTCTGATCTTAGGGGAAATCATCTAGTTTCTCACCATTACATACAATGTTAGCCATCAGTTAGTTCATCAAGTTTAAGAAATATCCTTCATTCTAGTTTGCTGAGAGTTTTTATTCTGAATGGCTACTGGATTTTTGTCAAATGCTATTTATTCATTTATGGGTATAGTCATATGATTTTTTTCTTCAGCCCATTGATACGATGGATTATATGAGTTGGTTTTACAATGTTGTACCAGTTTTGCATACTTGAAATAAACCCCACCTCTTACACATTTTATTGAAGATTTTTGCATTTCTGATCATGAGAGAAATTCATCTGTGGTTTTTCTTTCTTGCAATGCCTTTATCTGGTTCTGGTATTGGTACACTGTTGGTCTAATGGAATGAGTTAGGAAGTAGTTTTCTCTGCTTCTATTTTCAGAAACAGACTGTAGAAAATTGTTATTATTTTTTCCCTTGGTTTGATAGAACTCACCAGCAAAAACATTTGGTTTTGTGTCTTCTGTTCTTGAATGTTATTAATTATTGATTACATTTATTTAATAAAAAGACAACCATTTATAAAAGACAACCAAGTGTGTGCCTCTCAAGTAATTGATCCATCTCATTTAATGAATCAAATTGTTGGCATACAGTTGTTCATAATATTTCTATTTTTTTAATATCCAAAAATCAGTAGTGATGACCTCACCTTTAATTTTATTAAATATTTTATTGTGCTTTTTTAGAAAAAAGTTTCTTTACTGTGCTTTAAGTGAAAGCTTACAATCTGTGAGCTGTCCAATCTGTGACACAAAAACATGCACAACACACTTCTAAGTAAGTCTGGCTGCTGTCCCTGCCTTGTGACAGCACACTCCTTTATATCCTGTATTTCTCATGTGCATTCAACCAGCTCTTGTCCTCTCCACCCTCTCATCTCACCTCTGAACAGGAGCTGCCCAGTTAGCCTCAACTCAAGAAGCACACTCTTTGCGAATATCATTTTTATGTCTTAGAGTCCAGTCCAATCTTTTTCTGAAGAGTTGGCTTCAGGAATAGTTGCAGCTCTGGGTTAACAGAGAATCCAGGGGCACATCTACTGGGTATTCTCCAGTCTGTTGGACCATTAAGTCTGGTCTTTTTTAATAGAGTTCAAGTTCTGTGCACCCATTTTTGTTCACCACATCAGGGACTCTGTGTTGTATTCCCTCTCAGAGTAGTTACTGGTGATTCTTCTGGTCCCATGCTGATGTCGTCTCTTGATTATATGGCCTTTTCTGTCTCTTGGGCTCATCTTGTCCTGATGTCTTTCATTCTCCTTTGCTCCCAGTGAATTGGATCCAATTAATACTACTTAGATGGCCAGTTGGTAGCTTTTAAGATCCCAGACGTCAGTTAGCAAAGTGAGATGCAGAGCATTTTCTTTAAAAAAAACTTTGTTATGCCAGTTGACCTAAAAGTCCCCTGAAACTGTTGTCCCCAGACCCTTCCTCCTGCTACTCTTTACTTCAGAGTGTTGGGCATATTTAGGAAACTTCTTAGTTTTTGGTTTATTCCCCTTGTGCTAACCTTCCTTCTACTGTGTAATGTCCCTCCTTTCACTGGTCCCAATTGCTGTCTAACATCTGATCAAAGAATATTCCTCTTACCTCCCCACCATTGTAACTACCAAAGGCTATTTTTTCTGTGATTCAACGTTTTCTTCAGTACTTACAAAAATGGTCTACTACAATATTTGTCCTTTTGAAACTGACTAATTTCACTTAGCATAATGTCTTCCCAGATGATTCCACATTATGAGATGTTGACCAAGATCATTGTTGTTGTTTATTATTGCATAGTATTGCATTATGTGAATATATCACAATTTATCCATCCGTTGATGGACAACTAGGTTGACTCCATTTTTTTGCTGTTGTGGAAAGTGCTGCAGTACACATCGGTGTGCCTGTTTCTATTTGTGCAATAGCCCTTATTTCTGTAGGATATATTCCAAGGACTGGGATTACTGAATCATATGGTATTTCTATTTCTAGCTTTTAAAGAAAGTGCCAAATCTATTTCCAAAGTGATTGTGTTATGCCAGTTTGTATTCCTACCAACAGTATGTAAGTGTTCCAATCTCTCTACAGCCTCTCCAATGTATACTATTTTGCGGGTTTTTTTTTTTTTTTTTTTTTGGATTCATGCAGCAGCCTTATTGGGGTGAGATGGAATTTGATTTTGGATTTCTCTAGTGGTTAATGATCATGAGCATTTCATCATGTATCTGATAGCATCCTGGATGTCTTTTTTGGTGAGGTGCTTGTTCATATCCTTTGTGCATTTTTTAATGGAGTTATTTGTCTTTTTGTTGTTGAAGTTTTGTAGTATCTTGTTGATTATGGAGATTTGACACTGACAGGATTTGTTGTAGCCATTTTTTCCCCCAGTCTGTAGATTGTCTTTTTGCTCTTTTAGTGTAGTCTTTGGATGCACATAAGTGTTTGATACTTAGGAGTTCCCAGTTATCTGTTTTGTCTTTTGGTGTTTGTGCATTGTTATTAGTGTTTTGCAGTTTGCTCATGCTGTATATTAAGGCTCACAGTGTTTCCCTATTGTTTTTTTCCATGATCTTTACTTTTTAGATTTTGTATTTAGGTGTTTGAACCATTTTGAGTCAATTTTTGTGCATGTTGTGAGATACGGGTCTTGTTTCATTTTTCTGACAGGTGGATATCCAGTTATATCAACCTCATTTGTTAAAGAAATTGTATTTTTCCCAGTTTATGGACTCTAGGCCTTTGGCAAACGTCAGCTACTACTCATCAGTGGATGATTTTATATCTAGATTCTTAAGTCTGTTACATTGATCTATGTATGTTTTTGTACAGTATCAAGCTGTTTTGACTACCAAGACAGTGTAGTAGACTCTAAACTCAGGTAGTGATACTTTCCTCTTTGTTCTTTTTCAGTAATGCTTCCATTTCTGTATGAAGCTTGCAATTTGTTTCTCCATCTCATTAAAAAATGTCATTGGAATCAGTATTGGGAATGCATTGTATCTGTAGATTGCTTGGGGTAGAAGACATTTTTTTATTTTTTATTATGATTGAATGAAAATATACATTCCCATATAAATTGGATGCCCACCTATACGCAGCTCCCACTGTTCTCCCTGCCCAGTGACAGTACACTCTTCCTTTCTACTCCATACATGTTTTATCCTCCAAACAATCTCTTATCCCTTCTTCTCCACCCACACCCTTCCTCCAGTAAGAAGTCAGCAGGACGACATTCTATGGATGCATAAAACTATGAAGTGCACACATGATATGGTCATTCTGTGTCATCAAGTCCAATCCATTCCTGTCCAAGAGTTGACCTCTGTTATGATTTATGGACAGGGGCAGCACCAGGGCCGGGGGCCATGCTCCCAGGGGAACCCCGGGGCCCGTGGACCATCAGTTGTAGTCTTTTAATGGAGCTCTCAGAGTGAACCCCCTTTTTATTCTTGTGTTGCCTGTGAGACTCAGCTTTGTGATCTACAGCATGGTTATCACTGGTGGTGGCAGGATACCATCTGGTTCTTCTGGTCATAAGTCTATGTAGTCACCAACTCAAGTGGGTCTCTCTGTCTTGTGGGTTCTCTTTCACCCATATCGTCTTGGTCCTTGGTGATCATCTGTTTCTGCTAAATTGGGACCATCTGCTGTATCCTCGGATGGCAGTTTGGCAGCTTTGGAGACCCCAGACATCACTCACCAGTGTGGGGTTCAGAGGGCTGTCTTAGCAAAATGCTAGTTGTGCCAATTGGCCTCGGTTTCCCCTGAGCATAGTCCCCGGCCCCTTGCCTCAGCTACTCTGTCCTTGAAATATTGGATTAAGATGAGAGGAATAATCATGTTATATTGAAGTCCAGTTAATATTTATCTTCTTTCTAATGTGTGCTGTCCCATATTTCACCCAGCCAAGTTTCTATCAACTATCTAATCTAAACCCTCCTCCCCCGCCCTCCCTCCATCCTCACCCTTTCTTCTACACATGAGTCTGTTTTTAAGTTCTCATCGTAGGTGTTTCATACAATATTTGTCCTTTTGTTGCTGACTACTTTCACTCAACATAATATCCCCCAGTTGAAATCGGGTTATGAGATGTTTCCTAAAATCATTGTTGTTCTTTATCATTGCAGTGTTCCATTAAGTATATATACCATAGTTTACCTATCCATTCTTCTGTTGTTGGGCATCTGGGTTGATTCCATTTTTGCTATTGGGGACTGCACTGTGATGAACACTTGTGCATGTATCAGTTGGTGTGAATGGTCTTGATTCTGCAGGATATATTCCAAGCAGTGGAATTACTGGGTCAAATGGTATGTCTAAATCCAGCTTTTTAAGGAAGCACCAGATTGCTTCCCAAAGAGGCTGCACCATTTTGCAGTTCCACCAGTCGTATAGGAGAGTTCCAATTTCTCTACATACTCTCCAGCATTTGTTGTTTTGCATGTTTTGGATCATGGCCAACCTTGTTGGGGTGAGATGGTATCTCATTGTAGTTTTGATTTGAATTTCTTGAATAGCTAATGATCATGAGCATTTCTGCATGTGTTTTTTCGCTGCCTGGATATCCTCTTTAGAGAAGTGTCTGTCCATCTCCTTTGTCCATCAGTTAATTGGATTATTTATCTTTTTCTTGTTGATATTTTGTAGTACCTTATAGATTATGGAGATCAGGCGTTGGTCTGATCCCATTTTGTAGGCAGCCTTTTAATTCTATTAATAAAGGCTTTGGATGAGCAAAAGTGTTTGATTCTTAGTAGTTCCCATTTATTTTCTCTTCTGATGATTATGGTTTGTTTGACAGATTTTGAAGTCTGTGTTGTGTATTAAATCTTCTCTTGTTATTCTTACTGTTTCTTGAATGGGCTTTATCGTTTTAGATTTGGTATTTAGATCTTTGATCCAGTTCGAGTTGATTTTGTATAAGGTGTAAGATATGGGTCTTGTTTCAATTTATTGTAGATGGATATCCAATTTTGCCAAAACCATTTGTCAAAGAGACTTTTTTTCCCCCCAGTTTAATGTCTTAGGGGCTTTGTCAAATATCAGCTGTTCATAGGAAGATGGTGTCATCTCTGGGATCTCAATTCTGTTCCATTGATCTATCTGTCTCTTTTTTTACCAGTACCAGGCTGTTTTGACTAATGTGGCAGTGTAATAGGTTCTAAAGTCAGGTAGTGAGAGGCCTTCCAGTGTGTTCTTCTTCTTCTTCAGTAATGCCTTACTTATTCAGGGCTTCTTCCCTTTCCAGACAAAGTTGGAAACTTGTTTCTCCATCTCACTAAAAAATGTCACTAGAATTTGTATCAGGGTTGCATTATATAAGTAGATTGCTGTAGGCAAAATAGACATTTTCACTATGTTAAGTCTTTCTATCCATGAGAAGGGTAGGTTTAGTGTCTCTTAGTTTCTTGTAGTAAGGACTTGTAGTTCTCTTTGTAAAGGTCTGTTATTTCTCTGCTTAGATTTACTCCTAGGTATTTTATTTTTTTAGGGGCTATAGTAAATGTTATTGATTTGTTGATTTTTCCTTAATAATCTCATTGCTGGTATAAAGGAATCCTACTGATTTACTTACGTTTATCTTGTGTCCTGAGACTGCTGAACTCTTCTATCAGATTGAGTAGTTTAGTTATGGATTCTTTAGGATTCTCTGTATATACAATCATATCTGCAAATAGGGAGATTTTTTACTTCTTTGACAATGCACATGCCCTTTATTTCAAGGTCTTGTTTAATTGCTCTGGCTAGAACTTCTAATACAATGTGGAATGGGAGAGGTGAGAGTGGGCATCCTTATCTAGTTTCTATTCTCAGGAGAAACTGTTTCAGTCTCTCTCCATTCAGGATGATGTAGGCAGTTGGCTTTGTATAAACGGCCCTTATTGCACTGATGAATTTGCCGTATGTTCCAATTTTGCTCAGAGTTTTTAGCATAAATGGGTGTTAGACTTTACCAAAAGCCTTTTATGTATCAATGGACAAAATCAGATGATTTTTGTCTTTTCTGTTATTTGTGTGGTTGATCACATTAATTGTTTTTCTGATGTTGAACCAGCCTTGCGTCCCTCGTATGAATCCAACATGGTCATGATGGATTATTTTTTTGGATATGTTGTTGTATTCTATTGGCAAGAATTTTGTTAAAGATTTTTGCACCTAGATTCATGAGTGATATTGGTTGGTAGTTCTCCTTTTTGGTTGGATCTTTCCCTGGCTTTGGTACCAGGGTTATGCTGGCTTCGTAGAATGAATTTGGGAGCACTCCATGCCTTTCTATACTGTGAAATACTCTCAGTAGTACTGGAGATGACCCTTCTCTAAAAGCTTGGTAGAATTCTGTGGTGAAGCCATCTGGGCCTGGGCTGTTTTTGGTTGGTAGTTTTCAGATGACTTTTTCAATCTCTTCCTTTGTGATGCTTCATCTTGTGATAATTTTGGTAGGTGATATGATTCAAGGAATTTGTCCATTTCCTCAAGGTTTTCAAATTTGTTAGAGTACAGTCTTTCATAGTATTCTGTTACAATATTTTTTATTTCTGTTGAATCTGTTGTGACAACTCCCCTCTCATTTCTTATTTCAGTTATTTGCTTCCTTTCCTAGAACAGACATTTTTATGTCATTGAGTCTTCCTGCTCATGAGCAAGATAGGTTTATCCACTTACGTAGATCTCTTTCAGTTTGTTGAAGCCAGCCAAGCCAAGTGCCGTCGAGTCGGATCCGACTCATGTTGAAGCAGTGTGTTGTTATTTTCTTTGGATAGTTTTTTTTTGCATATCTGGTTAGATTTACTCCTAAGTACTTTATCTTACTGGGGGCTATTGTAAATGGTATTAATACAGTGATTTCTGCTTTGATGTTCTCTTTGCTTGTGTAAACTAATCCAACTGATTTTTATATTTTTGTATTGTATTCTGATGTTTTGCTGAACTCTTCTATCAGTTCCAGTAGGTTTATTTTATTTTTTTAATTAATTTATTTATTTATTTACTTTATTTTATTTTTTTATTTTGTGGATTCTTTAGAATTTTCTGTATATAAGATCATATCATCTGCAAATAGATACTTTTACTTCTTCCTTACCAATTTAGATACGCTTTATTTCTTTATCTTGCCTGATTACTCTGGCTACAATCTCCAGCACAGTGTTGAATAAAAGTGACGAAAAAGGACATTGTTGTCTGTGTCTCATTCTCAAGGAGAGTATTTACAGACTCTGGGTATTTAAGATGATGATGGCTGTTGGCTTTGTATAAGTACCTTTTATTATGCTATGGGATTTCCCTTCCATTCCTGTTTTGCTGGGTGTTGAGTGTTGGATGTTGGACTTTGTCAAATGCCTTTTCTGTATCAATCAATAAAATCAAGTGGTTCTTGTCTTCTATTTATGTGGTTGATTATATTTATTGGTTTTGTAATGTTGAACCATTCCTGCCCTGGTACGAATCCTACTTGGACATGGTGAATTATTTTTTATTTTTTTGACATGTTGTTGAATTCCATCGGGGACAATTTTGTTGAGGATTTTTGCATCTAAGTTCATGAGAGATACTGGTCAGTAATTATCCTTCTTTGTGCTATCTTTCGGTATCAGGATTATGCTAGCTTCATAGAATGAATTTGGGAGGATCCCCTCCTTTGCTATGCTACGAAATATCTTTAGTAATAGTGGCGTTAACTCTTTAAAACTTTGGTAGAATTCTCCAGTGAAGTCATCTTAGCCAGGGTTTTTTTTCATTGGGAGTTTTTTATCTTTTTAATTTTTTCTTTTGTGATGAGTTTATTGGGTTTTTCTACTTCTGTTTGTGTTAGTTCAGGTAGATTGTGTATTCCTAGAAATTTGTCAGTTTCCTCTATGCTTTAAAATTTGTTATAGTACAATTTTTCACAGTATTCTGTTATGATTTTTTTTTTCATTTCTGTTGGGCCTGTTGTCATGCTGCCCATTTCATTTCTTCCTTGAGTTATTTACTTCCTCTCCTGTTTTTCTTCTGTCATTTTGACCAGTGGTTTATTGATTTTGTTGATGTTTTCGAAGAACAAGCTTTTGGTTTTGTTAAATTATTTAGACATTTTTCTACTTACAGTTCATCCAGTTCTGCTCTAATTTTTATTATTTGCTGTATTCTGTTGAGCAAGGGTTTTTTTTTTTTACTGCTCTCTTTCAACTTGCTCAAGTTATAGGGTTAATGCTCTAATTTGAGCCATTTCTTCTTTTTGGATGTGTGCATTTATTGATAAGTTGACCTCTGAGCATTGTTTTTGTTGTATCCCAAAGGTTCTGATAGGATGTGTTTTCACTGTCTTGTGACTCTGTGAATTTCTTTATTTCATCCTTCATTTCTTCTGTAATGAGTAGTTCTTGAGCAAAGTGTTATTTAGCTACCACACATTTTATTTTTTTTCTTTTTTCTGTTATTGGTTTCTGCTTTTATGGCTTTATGGCCTGAAAAGATGCTTCATAATATTTTGATGCTTTGAATTTTGTTAAGACTTGCTTTACGGTCCAGTATGTGGTCTATTCTGGAGAATGTTCCAAGTCCATTGGAAAATAAAATACATTCGGCTATTGTTGGATGGAGTGCTTTGTGCATGCCTCTGAGGTCAAAGTTTGTTGATTATGGCATTTAGATCTTCCATGTTTTCACTGAGTTTTTTCTGGATGTTCTGTCCTTCACTGAAAGTTGTGTGTTGAAGTTTTCTATTATTATTGTGGAATTATTTCTGTTTTTAATGCAGTTATACTCTTTTATGTATTTTGGAGCCCTGTCACCAGATGTGTTTGTATACATATAAACACATTTGTAAATATATAATATGGTTATGTCCTCCAGAAGTATTGATCCTTTAATCATTATTTAGTGTCCTTCCTTATCCAATGTGGTAGACTTTAGTTTAAATCTATTTTACCAGAAATATTACCACTTCTGCTCTTTTTTTGAATGTTGTTTACTTGACATACTTTTTTCCATCCTTTGAGTTATAGTGTGTTTTCATCTTTAAGCCTAAAGTGTGCCTCCTGTAGGCAGAATATAGATGGATGGTGTTTTTTAATTCAATCTGCACTTTCTGTCTCTCTATTGGTGCATTTTATCATTCACATTCAGTGTCATTATTGATAGGCATGAGTTCAATGCTGTCATTTTCATTTCTTTTTTAGTGTGTTGCACACAGTTTGTTTTCTTCCATTTAATTTTCTGTTCTGAGCAGTTTTTCTTTACTCGTTTTTATCTTTTTAATGGTAGTTTTGTGTTTGCTGAGACTTCATGTTTTTTCAAACTGTGGGTTTTTCTTTTTATGCATAGGATTGATCATTTCCTTTGTCGTTTCTTAATATTTACCTCCTTCCCCCACCCCCAAATTCAAGCCAGTCTTCACTTTCTTTATATTACCTTAATTTTCTCTCCATTTGAAAGATCCTTGACTATATTTTTTCAA
This sequence comes from Heterohyrax brucei, assembly GCA_028571685.1. NCBI lineage: Eukaryota > Metazoa > Chordata > Mammalia > Hyracoidea > Procaviidae > Heterohyrax > Heterohyrax brucei. The sequence continues at coordinate 8,175,721 of CM053159.1, read as the reverse complement.
GACCAGCTTTTTTTTGTTATGATGTTTACACAATAATATCTGTGTTGCCCTATTTCCAGTGTTCTGTCTTTTATGTATTTTTGTGATTTCCCTATTTAGGTTGATATCCATTTGTTCTTCTGCATTCTAGTGTTGAGTTGTTATCTGATGTTATTGATTTTCTAGTCAAAGAATTCCCTTTAGTACTTGTTATAATGTTAGTTTGGTTTCTTCAAATTCCCTAAATTTCTTTTTTTCTGGAAATAGCCTAATTTCACCATTGTCTTTGAAAGACAGTTTTCCCGGATATTGAATTCTTGACTGGCAATTATTTTCCTCCAAGGCTTTGTGTATATCATCCCATTGCCCTCTTGGCTGCATGATTTCTGCTGAGAAGTCTGAGCTTAGTCTTATTGACTCTCCTTTGTAGGTTATTTTTATCTGTAACCACTTTTAAAATTGTCTCCTAATCTTTAGTTTTGGAAAGTTTGATTACAGTATGCTTTGGTGTCTTTTTGAGGGGATTTACTGTGTGCAGAATTCAATGAGTGTTTTGGATTGATATTTTCTCATCTTTTATGATATCAGGGCAGTTTTCTGTCAACAAATCTTTGACAATTCTTTCCGTATTTCCTGGTATCCCCCTCTTCCCTGGTACCCCAATCATATATAGACTATGCCTCTTGATAATGTCCCATAATTCTTAGTGTTTCTTGATTTTTTTAAAAAATTATTTTATCTTTTTTCCTCAAATATGTTGTTGTCACATGTCTTATCTTCAACTTTGCTAATCAGCAACTTCCATTGACTAAATCTGCTCCTTTGGCATTCTACTGAGTCGTCTAATGCTGTAATGTTATTATTGATTTTCTGAATTTCTACTTCCTCTCTCTATATACTTTCTTGCAGTACTTTCAGTTCATCATCGGGCTCTAATGCATGTTGGCTCATTTCTTTCCTGATCGTTTGAAGAGTTCTAAATATTAATCTTTTACATTTTACCTCTGATAATTCCAGGACGTTCTCTTCATCTGGCAAATCTCTTGATTTTTTTTGTTTTGGGAGCTTTATGAAGCCATCATGGCCTGCCTCTTTAAGTGATTTGATACGGACTGTTCCCCTAAGCCATCCGTAGTTGTCATATTCATTTTTTTTTTTTTTGCTTGCCTAGGGTCGCCATGAGTCAGATCTGACTTGACAGCACTTGGCTTGGCTGGCTACTTCGTTCTAGTTTTATTTTGTTTTGAAACATCCACATAGGCTTGTCATGGATGATAGTTTGGTTATGGTTGCCTTTGAATCTCTGATGCCTACCAGGTAGACAGAGTTAATATACCTAGGCGGAAAGGAAATTTTACTTTCTATACATACTTCTCATTTCTGTCATCTGGATTCTGTCTCCACATTAACTGACAATTCTTTCCTAAAACACACTAATCCATTACCTGTCTCTCAGCTTGAATTTTCTCCTAGACTATCCTGCTTTATTTCACAGTGTTAATTATTATGTCCTTCTTCCTCATTCATCCTTTTTACTCATCTTAATAAATTTTTAAAGATTATTCTACTAGTGGTATACAGGCTAGATTGCAGCAAGGAGACTGTACCTAACTGGGTTAACAAAACAGTAAGAAATGATGAGGACTTGACTCAAGGCTTGGAGTGCTAATAGAATCGGGCAATGAATTTCAGAGTTATTAGAAAACTGCCTCCAGTGAGTAAAACCAATGGGATATGAAATCGCACAGGATGGATAAGACATTATTCTGCCGGACTTGAACTGGACTTGACGTCTTAGGAACTTGAGAAAGCAGTCAACCTATTTTTGTAGCAGTAGTTGTACTCATTAACATATTGTAAAATATTACTCATTTTCAGAGCTTAGAATAAGAGTTGTAATATGCTTACACAGTTCTAAACTGAATATATCTACAACTTGTTCAGTGTGAAAAAGAAACTCATGTTTGTTATTTTTGCCATTAATTAGCATAATAAAAGTGCCAAAATTTTATATTAAACAGCATATATTTCTTAAAAACCTCCATTTTCCATTTTTATTTTTATTTCCTTTGGCTTTCCTTTTCTCACCTTTTATGACATAGTTAAGAGGACAGAGGCAGTTAAATGACATTATAATGACCAACATTTACTATGATTATTGTTCTATATAGTCAAATGTTTATTTTGTTTAGTTGCATGTTTGCCTAATTTTTGACTCATGTAGGAATATAAAATGGCACAACTCCTATGGTAAACAACATGCAGTTTCCTTAAAAAGCTAGAAATAGATATATATGATACAAGAAATAAGAGCTCTTACAGCCACAACCCATGTTGATTGCAGCATTGATTCATGACAGCAAAAAAATGAAACAGCCCAAGTGACCATTAACAGATGAATGGATAAACATATTACGGAACTTACACATAATGGAATATTATGTAATGATAATGAACAATGATGAATCCATGAAATATCTTCCAACCTGAAGGAATCTGGAGGGCATCTTGCTGGCTTAATAAATCAATCACAAAAAGGACATGTGATCACTATTATAAAAACCCACAGAAAGGTTTAGACACAGAAAGAAATAATCTCTGAGAGTTATGAGAGAGGGGATATGTGGGAAGGAGAAATTATTAACTAGATGGTAGAGAAGTGTTAACTTTGGTGAAGTGAAAGACAGTATACAAGAAAGTAAGTACAACTTGATCAAGTCAAGGTCATAAAAGTTTCATAGCCATATCTAAACATCTTGAGGAAATGAGTTACTGGGGCTGAGTGTTGAGGCCTATGGTCATGGAAGTCATCTAGATCAATCAGTGTAACAAAGTTCATAAAGAAAATGTTCTGCATCTGACTTGGGTGAGTGGTGTCTGGGGACTTGAAAGCTTGGAAGCAGCTATCTAAGATATATTTACTGGTCTTATCCCATCCAGAGAAAAGGAGAATCAAGAAAATCAAAGAGACAAGAAATACATTAGCCTAAAGGACTAAAGGACCACTGTCTCCATCAGCCTAAGCCCAGAATAACCAGATGGTCCTGGATACCACTGTCAAACACTCTGATGAGGATCACAATAGAGGATCCCAGAAAGAGTGGAGAAAAACGTAGAACAAAATTCAAAATCATTAAAAAAACAAACCAAACACTTATCAGTCTGACAGAGACTAGAGGAACTATGAGTCTACAGATTATGAGCCCCAGATACTGTTCTAAGCAGAACTGAAGCCACTCCAGAAGTTCATCTTTTAGCAAAAGATTTTAAAAAAAAGTTATACAATTGATTCTGATTCACAGTGGCTCTACAGGACAGAAAAGAAGTATTCCATAGTGTTTCTGAAGTGTTACCAGTGATTCAAATTTCTGACCTGTCAGTTAGCAGCCCAACACTTATCCACTGTTATGGATTGAATTGTGTGCCCCCCAAAATATGTGTAGCCATGTGGCTGGGCTATGATTCCCAGTATCTTGTGACTGTTCTCCATTTTGTGGTTTCCTTATGCTTTACGTTAAAGGATTAGGGTGGGACTGTAAATCCCTTTATAGGATCACCTCCCTGCTCCACTGTAACGGGAATTTCCGTGGAGTATGGTTTGTCCTACCCTTAATCCTTCCATCCTGCAAGAAATAAAAAGAAAAGAAAGCAGACAGAGAACTGGGAACCTCATACCATGAAGAAAGCAGCACCAGGGGAAGAGCATGTCCTTCAGACCTGAGGTTGCTACGAAAAGATGCTCCCTGGACAAAGACTGATGCAACACCGGACTTTCCTCCAGAGCTGACAACGGGAAAGCCTTCCCCTGGAGCAGACACCCTGAATATGGACTTGTAGCCTACCAGACTGTGTGAGAATAAACGTTCCTTTGTTAAAGCCATCCAGTCTGTGGTATTTCAGTTAGCCAAGCCAAGTGCCGTCGAGTCGGGTCCGACTCATGGTGACCCTAGAGCTGACTAAAACAACTACTGTGCCACCAGGGCTCCAAGCCAAAGATTAAACAGTTCTTAAACAAACAATATCACAAGATGAGGAATGTATTTCTTAGCTCAGTCATCTATGTGAAACCAAAAGGGCAGCACTTAGTGAAAAAGAACAGCAAGAAGACAGGAAGGGTCAGGAAAAATGGACAGATGGAAATGGGAAATTGGAGTGAAGAAAAGGAGAGTACTGACACATCGCAGGAACTGCAATTAATGTTATAAAAAATATTTGTAAAAATTGCTGAATGAGAAACTAATTTAGTATGTAAAATTTCACCTACTGCACAATAATAATAAAGAAGTAAGAGAAAAAATGTCTTTAACCACCATTACTTTTTGCATCTCAATTATTTCATCTGGTTTCAATCTTCTCCTTCTTGTTGCACATCCTTTAGTAGTTCTTGCAGTGAGAATCTATGACTGATCATCTTCTCAAGTTTGTTTTCTGTAGTTAGCCTTTACTCTTAAATGAAAATAAGAAGACCAAATAGAATACCAAAGACAAACAAGTTGAGAAACTTAACTTATAAACGGACATTTGGTTTATAACAGAAGCAGCATTAAAATTATTAGTTTCTGGAAATTGACTATTTAGATAGATGGAAGACCTAAATGTGAACAAGCAACATTGTAAAATTTTGGAAGAATATAGATAACAATATCATTGTGACACTGGAGTAGTACAGTACTTCTTAAAGAGTAGAAAAACAAAAACCATAAAAATAAATAAAGTAGGATATCTTTAGGATAAAAATACTTCTGTACAACAAACGACACTAAATGCAAAGAACAAAGCTATTTGCACATCACAAATCAGACAATGATTAATATATAAAGAATTACAATTAATCAATGATAAAAATAAATAACCGAATAGAAAAACTGGCAAAAAAATGTGAATAGGCAATTTGTAGAACAAACTTGAACAACCAGTAAACATGAGACGATGACCAACCTCACTGGTAGAGAGAAATTAAAACTAAAACATCCTTGGGATGCCACACTCCATTCACTGGATCAGAAAAAAATACATTCTTTTCTAATCTTAAAACACCAAATGTTGGCAAGGATATGAGAAGAGTTCTTAAAAACAGTGGTTAGAGCACAAACTGCTACAATCATTCAAAATAATGTGGTACTTCTTGAGCAGGAAGTAACAGTGGTAGAATTCTCACTTTCTACATTGAAGACTTGAGTTCTACTCAGTGCAACTGTTTTAGTCAGCTAGGGCTGCTCTAACAGAAATACCACAGAGTGGACGGCTTTAACAAAGGAAGGTTTATTCTTACATAGTTCGGTAGGCTCCAGGAGAAGGCTTTCCTTCTTGTCGGCTCTGGAGAAGTCCGGTATTGCATCAGTCTTTGTCCAGGGAGCATCTTAGTGCAGGACCCTCAGGTCTGAAGGACGTGCTCTTCTCCTCGTGCTGCTTTCTTGATAGTACAAGGTTCCCAATTCTGTGCCTGCTTCTCTGTCCTTTTATCTCTTGCAGGCCGAAAGGATTAAGGGTGGGGCAAGCCATACTCCAAGGAAACTCCCTTTACAGTGGAGCAGGGAGGTGATCCTATAAAGGGATTTACAGTCCCACCCTAATCCTTTAACATACAGCATAGGAAAACCACAAAATGGAGAACAGTCACAAGATACTGGGAATCATGGTCCAGCCACATGGCTGCACATATTTTTGGGGGGACATGATTTGACCCATGACAGCGACCTAATGTGCAGTCATGACCTGTCTGTCAGAGGAGGCTTGAATGCCTCTATGATGTCAAACAAAAGGAGCCCAGGTGACTCAATAGTTAAGCTCTTGGCTGCCAACTGAAAGTTTGGCAGTTTGAATCCACCTGGCTGCTCTGTGGGAGAAAGACCTGTTGATCTGTTCCTGTAAAGATTAAAAATCCACTGCCATGGAGTCTGGTCTGACTCATAGCGACCCTACAGGTCAGAGTAGAACTGCCCCATAGAGTTTCTGAAGAGCGTCTGATGGATTTGACCCTATGGGGCAGTTCTAATCTGTCACATGGGCCACTATGAGTTGAAACTGACTCAGTATTCGCACCCAGCAACAACATGATACTGAACTGGTTGCAGTGAAGCTTCCAGGCTAAGAGGTACTAGGCAAAATTTGAATAACTTACTTCCAAAATCACCCAGTAAATGATGTGACCACACTGTGCACAAGACCCAACAAGTTGCAGATGATTCCAACACACCTAACAACAACAGAAATAAAGCTGAAAGCACATACAACCTATAACCTGGTTGTATGTATACACTTTTAGGGAATCCAACACCTCCAAAATGGACATGTACACTATATAAATTCATTGCATCATTTTTCATGGCTGTAAAAAAGTACTAACAACTCAATGTATAGATAATTTAAATGTGGTTTATCAAAGAAAACAATACTACATAGTTACAGTAAATGCACTGGATTTATACATATCAACATGGATACCTCTTTAGAATATAACATTTGTATGTCAAAAGCAAGTTGCAGAATACTATAGCTTAGATCTGCTGGGAAGTAGGCTCTGTGACTATGAGACAGCACACAGGAAGTTTATTGCAGAGTGCCGTGAGGATTAGCATCTGTAAGAGAATGATGGAAGATGGGCAAAGGGAGAAGCTGAGCCACTACTTGATTTCAACAGAGGCTCCAGCTAATTCCAAAAGGGGCTCCAGAGTTGGAAATCTTCCTTCAGAATGGTCCTGCACTGAGACAAGAAAGCCAGGCCTTTCTACTTTTGACTCCTTTCCCCCTGCCAATAGTCAGTGGATGCTTCCAGACATGGGAATTTCCAGTGAGGAACTCAACTGTGAGCAACTGACAGCCAACACTTCCAACCTTGGGAATAACAGCCTGGCCCTGAAGCAGGGTCTGGCTGACCACACCACAGTGCCCACTACATATACTGAATAGTATAATATTTATATAAGGTATAAAAACAAAATCTACTGCTGTAGAGTCAGGTCTGACTCATAGCTATCCTAGAGGTCAGACTAGAACTTCCCCACAGAATTTCCAAGGAGTGCTTGGTGGGTTTGAACTGCTGACCTCTTAGTTAGCAGACATAGCATTTAACCCACTACACCACAAGGGTTTCTATGTAAAGTAAACAAACACACAAAAAGCTGTGTATTAATCATGTACATATAAATACATACTAAAATTACAAACACATGTATGGGAATGATACATCAGTTTCATCACAGAGTGCTCTGCTAAGGAGGGAAAATGGAATTAGAAGAGGGGTATCAGAGCCTTTAGCCATTTCTGTAAAATATCTAAAGAAAGAAATGAACCAGCATAAACCCGGTAAACTGCTGACGTTCGTTCACAGGTAAAGACATTGGTGTCTGTTACTTTCCATATGTTCATGAGTTGGATCTGACTCGATGGCACTTGGCTTGGCCTACATTCATAACATTGTTTTATTTCAAATGAAAAGAAAATGTTAAGGAATATGTCTCAGGGATACAAGAAATTAAAAGCAGCTGCTTGACCAGGAGGGTCAGGGTCACCAGCTGTAAAACAAATTAGATTCTCTTAAGGCTACTTTCATTCTGAAAGCTCCATCCCGTGAGTACTTTCATAAAAGCAGGGCTTCTGGTCACGAAAAGTCTTAATTCTATGTAGAGGTGATACAGTTCTCCCCCTGGGCAAGAACACAAGTTCAGCTCTTTAATTTTTACAATGAAGTACCAACTTTGTTCTTAGCCAGTACTTACAGCATCACTTTTAATAAGTACTAAGTAAATATTTAGCACATATATGTCCAATTTTCCTAGATTCATACTTCATACATTCAATTTTCTGATTATTAATAGATGTTTGCAGCTGTTTCTTCTCATTTTGAGTTGTGACACACCAGCAAAATGAAGATCCTGAAGGCTTTACCCTATCCACGTCATTAAGGTCGACTCTGCTTTGAGAAGGCAGTTCTTCCCCAGTTGTCACCTGAGTCTGGCAGGCTCATTTTCTAGCCCTATATCTGACAATGTTTTGCTGCTGTTCATAAAGTTTTCACTGGCTTATATAATACACCATTACAGCAAGGCTGTAAGATGTTGTTGTTAGGTGCCATTGAGTTGTTTCTGACTCACAGGGATTCTATCTACAACAGAAAGGAAACACTGCTAATTATTCTCAGAAGCAGATGGCTGGGTCCTTCTTCCTAGGCAAAGACTGTAAGCTCAGCTGAAACCTGTCCACTATGGGTGACTGCTGGTACCTAAATACCAGTGACATAGCTTCCAACATTACAGCAACACACAAGTTTCCATAAAAGACAAACTGACAGACAAGTGGGGGTTGCTCGCTCTACCTGTACTCAAAGAAATTAAGTTGTAAATTGTAGGTGGCATTCTTTTAGCTTTTTTTGTATACTCAAAATTTTTCCAAATTAAATTGTTAAAATACAAATGTTTTTAAAGATAATGTTTTCCACATGAGATTAAAGTCCTCAGTCAGTTAGTTGACTATATTTTATGATTTGAACTATCATAGTTTGTCACCACATGGTTAAATCAAGAACAATCCAAACCCCTGTTGCTGTGGAATTGATTCTGACTCAGCAGTCCTATAGGACTGAGTAGAACTGCCCCATAGAGTTTCCAAGGAGTGCCTGGTAGACTTGAACTGCAGACATTTTGGTTAGCATCTTTGGCATTTAACCAATGTGTCACCAGGGTTTCCTCAAGAACAACAAATGTTATATTTTGTAAAACCAATTCCCACTCCGTGAATGAGTTGATTGCTTCCAAACAATTGGCCTATCATTGATCTTTTACCATCTGCACCACTGTCCACAGCCTCTACCCTCACAGCCACAGAAGAAGTATGGAGTGTTCCCTGAGGTCTTGGACAGGGTGCTGGGAGGAGGCAGTGCTAATTTGTCCCATTGCTTTTATATCTGATAGCTGGGTGCTCAGCTGGAGTTTAGAGAACACACCATTCTACAAATGAAACAGGAGACCTTCGATGGCGCAAGCAGTTAACATGCTCAGCCCATACTCAGTTGAAAGCTTGGAGTTTCAAGTCCATCCAAGGGTATTTTAAGAGAAAAATCTGGTGATCTACTTTCAAGCAACCAGCCACTGAAAACTATTCGGAGCAGAGTTCCACTCTGACACATGTGGGGTCCCAGCGAGTCAGAACAGAATGGGCAGCAACTCATGGTATGGTGGACACAGCAAGTAAGAGTAAAGGGTGAAGACTCAAGTCATGGAAGGCAGAAGGTGAAATCGAAAAGTCAGAAAAGGAAAGAACAAATAGAAGCACTGTGGCTTTCAAATACAAAGCCTAGAAACAAAAATTGAGGCTAGCATAGGGAACAAAATTTTGAAATAAAACAATGTCAGAAATAAAATCTTAAAGCTGAAAAACAAAAACAAAAAAAACAGCAGCATGTGACTTCAAATAATAAGCAAGACACCAACTCAAGAAGATTCTAAAAAACTCCCTTAGTGCTCAAAAGCAAAAACTGGACCATGGCATTTTTCATGTTTCTTTAAAATAAGAACGGCAGCTCTAAATTTTGAAAAGATAAAGGGAGGAAGAATCAAAGAAGTCCCCGGTAGTGTACATGGTTAACGAGGTTGGCTGCTGTTATGGATTTAATAGTGTCCCCCCAAAATAGGTGTCAACTGAGCTAGGCCATAGTTCCCAGTATTGTGTGGCTGTCTACCTTTTGTGATCTGATGCACTAATGTGTTATAAAACCTAGGCTCTGCGATGTCAGTGAGGCAAGATTAGAAGCAGTTACATTCACGAGGCAGGACTCAATCTATAGGAATAGGTTGTATGTATCCTGAGTAAATTTCTTTTTAAATATAAAAAAGAGAGTTGATTGAGGGGCAGTCAGACTAATACCATCAAGAAAGAAGAGCCAGGAGAAAACACATCCTTTGCACCCAGGATCCTGCACTGAGAAGCTCCTAGATCAGGACAAGATTCATATCAAGGACCTTTCCCCAGAGCTGATACAGACAGAAGGCTTTGCCCCTGGAGCTGGCACCGTGAATTTGGACTTCTAGCCTCCTACACTGTGAGAGAATAAATTTCTCTTTGTTAAAGCCATCAATTTGGGGTATGTCTGTTACAGCAGTACTAGTTAACTAATGCAGCTGCTAACTGAAAGATCAAATGGTGGAGTCAACCCAGAGTTGTTTCAGAAGAAAGGCCTGGTGTTCTGTTTCTAAAAAAATCAGCCATTGGAAACCCTATGGAGCACAATTGTACCCTGACAGAAATGGGATCACAGTAAGTTGAAGCTGACATGACAGCAACTGCTTAAGGAGAAATCAAGGAGTTAGTCAAGTTTACTGTCAGACTATTTAAGTTAAGGTCACTACGAGAGGGAATCAACACACTGGCAAGCGGTACAGGTTAAATACATCAAGGGCATTTAAGTCCTGTACAATAGTCAGTTGACTGTTGTGATTCCCAGACCATCAGAATTCTGTCAGTGGTTGGGATTCTCTCACCTTATAATGCTGGCACTAAACCCTTGTAAGTGCTGTTTATGAAGAAAAAATCAGTAATGTTCAAAAAACAATCGTTTTGAAGAAAAACTCCAGAGGGAGCAATAACATAAAATGTTGAAAATGCCAAAGATATGAAAATTAAGGACAATTGTTACAAGAAGCAATGGCTTTAAATGTTTGCTTTCATGTGACAGATGTTTTTAACCAAACCTCAATGCTGGCGGTTTGAGCACACTTATGATTTGAATTTGTGTTCTCTCCCTGTTTTATACTGATGTCTATTTACAACATCTGTGAAGACTCTGTAATCTGAATTTGACAGGGGAAAGCGAACAGACTGCTTTTGGAGGGTTTCCATTAAGTCCACATAACAGATTGTTAACAAAAACCTTAAATAGCTATTCTAATCAGCAGCAGCAATCTTACATAAATTAAATTAGACCCAAGAGGCCTGATTAACTTTAAAATGCCTTACAGACATGTAACATAAATTTAAGTTTTTTTGTTGTTGCTCCTTTGGAACAGAAATAAGATTGTTCAGTGTGAGTCAGATTTGTGGTTGAAAAAAAAAGTTAGGATGTGTGTTAGATTCATAATGACATGGAGACAGAGCTTCATTTTCTTTACCAGGAAACCACACTTATGTGCAAAGAAATTCAGTTAAGCCACAGCCGAGCTCCCATTTACATGCAAAGTAGGTACACTGAGAGAGAAATCTGAGTTTTACAGCCAGTACCTGGAAACAAGCTCCTCTTATTAGCTCCAGAAGCTCTTATTATTACGGAAAGAGATACATACTAGCTGACATTAACATTAAATTGCCAACAACAGAGGTCAAAGCTGAACTAGAAGATCTGTAGTTGAAACCTACCTATCAAGAAGTAGACTATAATCATGATTCAAAGAATAATTATGTCATGGATCAAGAAAAAAACATTAAAAAAGAAAAAATCTGTTCCCAAACGCCTGTCCAAATTCACTTCTTGAATTTGCAGTCATCTCAAATCTCAGCCAGAAATTTTATTGTCTATAAATGTGGTACCTCTTCAGTCCTCGTATGTGTTTGGTAACTTCTCTTAAATAACTTCCTTCCAGCTGTCTGAAAGATATGATATCAGATTAAATCAATAGCAGTGAATGAGCATGCCAGTTCATATCCTGAGAATAGAAACCATTAGAATTAACAAAAACTACATTTCTAATAGCTTATGTCAACAGTACATCAACAGGGAACTGTTAGAAATTCAAGCTGGATTCAGAAGAGGTCCTGGTAGAAGGAATATACTGCTGATGTCAGACATATCTTGGCTGAAAACAGAGTATTAGAAACTTGTTTACAGACACTTTATTGATTATGCAAAGGCATTAGACTGTGTGGGTAGTAGCAAATTACAGGTAACATTGTGAAGAATGGGAACTCCAGAACACTTAATTGTGCTCATATGAAACATGTACAGAGACCATTGTTCAAAACCAATGAGGGGACACTGTGGCTTAAAATAAGGAAAAGTGTGCATCAGCATTGCATCCTTTCACCATACTTATTCAACTAGCATGCCAAGCAAATAATCAGAGAAGCTAGATTACTTGAAGAACACAGGATCAGGATTGGGGAGATATTCATTAATATCACAACCTTAGTTTCTGAAAATGAAGTAGCCTTGAAGCACTTACTGATGAAGGTCAGAGACCACTGTCTTCCGTATGGATTACACACTGTTTTAGTCAGCTAGGGCTGTTCTAACTGAAATACCACAGAGTGGATGGCTCTAACAAAGGAATGTTTATTCCTACACAGTCCAGTAGACTACAAGTCCATATTAAGGGTGTCTGCTCCAGGGGAAGACCTTCCCCCTTGTCGGCTTTGGAGGTAAGTTTGGTATTGCATCAATCTTTGTCTAGAGAGCATCTTGGCACAGGAACCTCAGGTCTGAAGGACGCACTCTTCTCCTGGTGCTGCTTTCTTGATAGTACAAGGTTCCCAGTTCTCTGCCTGCTTCTCTTCCCTTTCATCTAGGATGAAAGGATTAAGGGTGGGGCAAGCCATATGCCAGGGAAACTCCCTTTACAGTGGAGTAGGGAGGTGATCCTATAAAGGGATTTACAGTCCCACCCTAATCCTTTAACATACAGCATAGGAAAACCACAAAATGGAGAACAGTCACAAGATACTGGGAATCATGGCCCAGCCACATGGCTACATGTATTTTTGGGGGGACACAATTCAATCCATGACACACACTAACATAAAGAACACAAAAATCCTTACAACTGGACCAACAAGAAAAATGATGATAACGCAGAAAAGATTGTGATTGTCAAGGATTTTATTTTACTTGTATTGGGGATCTATAATCACTGCCTACAAAAGTACCAGTAAGAAATCCAGTGACATACTGCATGGGGCAAATACACTGCAAAAGATCTCTTTAAAGTGTTAAAAAGCAAGATGTCACTTTGAGGACTAAAGTGTACCTGACTCAAGCCATGGTATTTTTTTTTTTATTTAATATGACTGAGTGAAAATGTACATTCCCATATAAATTTACATGCCCACCTACATGCAGCTTCCACTGCTCTCCCTGTCTGGTGACAGCACACTATTCCTCTCTGCTCCATACATGTCTCGTTCTCCCAACAGTCTCCTTTCCCCTCCTCTCTACCCACTCTCCTTCCTCCAGCCAGAGGTCAGCAGGATAATATCCTACAGACGTATAGAACCATAAAGTGCATCCAATATGTGGTCACTCTGCATCGCCAAGTCCAATCCATTCATGTCTGAAGAGTGGACCTTTGTTATGGTTTATTGGCAAGGGCAGCATCAGGGCCAGGGTCCATGCTCCCAGGGGAACCCTGAAACTGCTGGACCATGAGTTCAGATCTTTTAGTGGAGATCTCAGAATGCACCCCTTTTTATTCTTGTGTTGCCACTGAAACTCAGTGAGCTCCATCGCGGCTATCACTGTCAAGCCATGGTATTTTTTAAGCACTTCATAAGCAGGCAAAAGTTGGGTGATGAATAAGTAAGGGTAAAGAAGAACTGATGCATTTGACTTAGGATTTTGGCTAAGAATATTAACTATAAACCATGGACTGCTAGAACAAGCAGTCTGTCTTGAGAGTATAGCCAGAATGCTCCTGACAAGTAAGGATGGTGAAACTTCATATCACATACCTTGGACATGTTATCAGAAACACCAGTCTATTGAGGACATTGTAAGTACAGGATCAGTGAAAAAGACAACGACTTTGGAGCAGACTGACACGGTGACTGCAGCAGTGGGCTCAAACATAGTAACAATTGCGAGAATGGCACAGGACTAGGCAGTGTTTTATTCTCTTGCTCACAGGGTTGCTGTTGCATCAGAAAGGGTCAACATCCCTGAGCAGCAACAACAGTTACTTTACTAAGCACAGGGTTTTCTTCTCTGATGATATGCCTAAAGCAAGTGACAGAAGTCTCACCATCCTTGCTTCTAAAAAGCATTCTGGCTGTACTGCCTCCAAGAATAATTTGGTACATTTTTCTGGCCAATCCACTGTTGTTGAGTCAATTCTAGCTCATAGTGACCTTATAGGACTCATTAGAATTGCCCCAATTCTGTAGGTTTCCAAGACTGTAAATCTTTATAGAAAAAGACTGCTTCTTCTTTCTCCTGAAGACCCCCTGATGAGTTTGAAACAAACAACTTTTGGTTAGCAACTGAGTGCTTAACCACTGTGCAACCAGGTCTCCTGGCAGTCAAAAGATGGTTAACATTTTTTGTCTAAACATTTTTGAATGTATTTATTATTACTAAATCTTTGTTTTCTCATAATTCAGTTCTGACATGCATATGAGGCAACTGGAAATCCCATGGCTTAGTTGTCAGAGGTGAGCCCTCAAATACTAGTTGTTCTTTTCTCCCCATACACCAGATCAGGGTCATGGCAGGTGTTCACTGCTTGTGAAATAGTCTTTGGTACCTTTCTTAGACTGGATTCTCTGGAGAAGGAAAATCAGAGATGTTTGTGTATGCGTGTCTGTGTATATGTATGAGGTCCAACAATTAGTCCATGAACTTAATTGTTCTAAGTGCTACATGCCTCATTGTTGAATATCACTATGATCACCTTCGAAGTACTTCCCTTGGGAAGCTATGCACTGATGCCAGGGCCTTGTTCACCCTTCAAAGCAATTTTGGAACTCTGCAATGGCCATTGCACACGGTGGCAAAGTGGCAAGTTTGTGAAATTAATCATATAGTTGTCTGTGACGGAGTTTTTAGTCAGGATACAAAAAACTGTATTGGAACACCCTCCCTACTCACCTGATCTGGCCCCCAGTGACTTTTTTTCTTTACCCAGAGATAAAGGAAATATTGAAAGGAAGACATTTTCATGACATTCAGGACATCCAGGGTAATACGACAACTCTGATGGCCATTCTAGGAAAAGAGTTCGAAAACTGCTTTGAAGGGTGGACTAGGTGCTGGCATCAGCGCATAGCTTCCCAAAGGGAGTATTTCAAAGTGACATTCAGCTGTGACGTATGTAGCACTTTTCTAGGATAGTGGGGAACATGGTAAGACCAGTGAATTTCACAAGCACGGGCCATTGCCGCACTTCAGTTACAGTGAAATGAATCCTTTGATCTGACATGACACTGTAGGATAACATGATGGTGGATAAGGCATTCTGTAAGTTCACGGATGGTACTTTTGGCAGAAGCACTGGGTGTAGAACAGGCATGTGTGTATCTAGAGTAAACGTCTATTCCAGTATGAGCAACCTGTTTTCCAATGGCCTTGAATTTTTCCTGGCATTCAACCACCAGTCTATGGGGGTTGGTTTAGAAGAGGCTCTAAACTGGGCAATATACCTAATATTGACCTCATTCTTCAATGTTTACCAGTTATAAGTTGCTGTTGGACTGATTCTGATTCATAGCAATTCCATGTGTGTCAGAGTAAGGTTTCCAATGGCTAATGTTTTAGAAGTGTGTCTCCAGGCCTTTTATCTGATGTAGCACTGGGCAGACTCAAACTAGTGACCTTTTGGTTAGCAGCCAAGTACATTAACTGTTCCACTCACAGGTACCTTCTCCAATGCAAAAGAACTGCTATTTAGAATGAGTTTTTCCCAATAGAATTCTGTTCCCTTGCAACTAGACTTTTTCTATCTTCTTGCCCTAAACACCCAGTTATACCCTAGAATTAGTCACGCTAATTTGGAGCTGGAATCCCTGAGAGATGAATTGCCAAGCCAAGTGCTGTCGAGTTGGATCCGACTCATGGTGACCTTAGATGAATTAGGTGTACTTTTATATAGCATTTGAGCTGAAAAAAAAAATTTGTTAGCTTATCCAGCTTATTCTCCTACAATTTTAGGTAAAACCTAAGCTGGAGAATTAAGTATGGAAAACAACTGGCTAGTGCCAAGTTCCCTTGTTCTTAGTTCTGTGTTTATCCTGCAGCCCCGGTGTGTTGATGCTACGAACTCATTCATAATGTCCTTTTCCCATGACACATAGGCATTATACAATCATCTGTGATGGTTAGTTTCATGTGTCAGCTTGGCTAGGTTTTGATGCTGAGTTGTTTGATCAAACACTATTCCAGACGTTGCTGTGAAATTATTTTGTAGACACAGCTAACATCTACAAGCAGCTGATTTTAAGTAAAGGATATTACCCTCAGTAATAAGAGTAAGCCTCATCCAAACTGTCATGGTCATCCAGTGCTGCATAACAGAAATACTACAAGTAGATGGCTTTAACAAAGAGAAATTTATTGTCTTACAGCTGAGTAGGCTACAAGTTCAAATTCAGTTCACAAGGGAAAGGCTTTTTCTCTCTGTGCACTCTGATAAAAGGTCCCTGTCATCAGTTTCGCTCTGACCAAGGAGCTTCTTGGCACAAGAATTTCTGGTCCAAAGGATGTGCTGTGCTCCTAGCACTGTCTTCTTGGTAGTAGAAGGTCCCCCTGTCTCTCTGCTCACATCTCTCATTTATACCTCAAAAGAGATTGGCTTATGGTACTATCTAATCTGGTAGATCTTATCAATATTAATTGCTGATAATCCATTTTACTAACATCATATTGACAGGATTTACAACACACTGGACAATCTCATCCAGTGACAGAAATGGTGGATAATCACACAATACTGACAGTGATGGCCTGTATCAAGTCAACACATACTTTGTGGGGACACAGTTCAATCCATGACACTGCTGAAGGCCAAAGAACAAAAACTGAAGTTTCAAGAAGGAACTCTTTCTCAAGACTGTAACATAGAAATCTCATCTAAGTTTGCAGCCTGCTGACCTGCCCGACATACTTGTTTTACTAGTCCCCTACTATAACCTATTGATTCTGTTTCTCTGGACAGTTCAGACTGGTAGTGTTACACTGGGGATTCAAAATAAAACTGTTAGTGTTCCATTAATATTTTAACTGAAGTCTGTATTTCATATTTGTTGTGTTAGTTGCTATTACTATCACTGATGTTTTCTGAGATACATAGTTCATAATGTTTAAATACAGTATAAATATAAAGAAGGACAAAACACTAGTAAAGGGCTTTATGCTACAAATGAATATTCAACATAAGTTGTCTGGTTGATGATAAGGCCATACAATATACATAGGCTTCTTTTCTTTAAAAAAAAATTTTAATTTAATAATTACAGTAAAAGAATAAAATTCCTAATATTGATCAATTATCTCACCTATAATAAGCCCTCACCCCACCAGCTGTACAGCCAACACAGTCATTTTCTTCTGTAGATAATTCTCTTGTTAAGTCCTTATAACCGAGGTCTCATATAATATTTGTCCACCAGGCACTCCTTGAATACTCTGGGGGTCAGTTCTACCCTGGCCCTTAGGGTCGCCATGAGTTGGATCTGACTCGACGGCACTTGCCTTGGCTTTTTGACATGGATTGATTTCACTCAGCATGATCTCTGCCAAATGAGAACATGTTAGGAGATGTTCTCTAAAATTGTCATTGTTTTTTATAAAAGCATAGTGTTCCATTGAGTATATGTACCATAGTTTGTTTATCCATTCATCTGTTGATGGGCATCTGGATTGATTCCATCTTTTTGCTATTGTGGACTGTGTTGCAACAAACATTCATGTACATATGTCTGTTCATGTGACAACCTTTGTTTTTGTAGGATAAATTCCAAGTAGTGGAATTACAGGATCAAATGGTATATCTATCTCCAGCTTTTTAAGGAAGTGCCAGATTGTTTTCCAAAGAAGTACCATTTTGCAATCCCACCAGCAGTGTAGGAGGATTCCAATTTCTCCACAGCCTCTCCAGCATTTGTCCTTTTGTGTTTCTTGGATCATGGCCAACCTTGCTGGGGTGAGATGGTTTTTCACATCATAATTTTGACTTGAATTTCTTTACTAGCTAATGATCATGAGCAATTCCACCTGTGTCTTTTGGCTGCCTGGATATTCTCTTTAGAGAAGTACCTGTCCCTCTCCTTCACCCATCGCTTAACTGGATTATTTATCCTTTTCTTGTTGATATTTTGTATATCTTGTAGATTATAGAGATCAGAAGTTGATCTGCCATAGAGTTGCCAAATATTTTTTCCCATTCTGTAGGTGGTCTTTTAATTCTTTTCATGAAGTCTTTGGATGAGCAAAAGTGTTTGATTCTTAGTAGTTTCATTTATCTATTTTCTGCTCTGATGACTGTGGTTTGTTTGACAGATTTTGAAGTCTCTCTACATTGCGTATTAAAACTTCCATTGTTGATCCTATTTTATCTTGCATCAGCTTTATCATTTTAGATTTGATATTTAGGTCTTTTATCCAATTTGAGTTGGTTTCTGTGTAAGGTGTGAGATACGGGTCTTGTTTCAAATTTTTTGCATATGGATATCAATTTTGCCAGCACCATTTGTTAAAAAGACCACTCATACCCCAGTTTAAAATCTTAAGGCTTTTGTTGACTATCAACTGCTCATAGGAGGATGTTGGCATCTATGGGGTCTCGACTCTATTCCATCAGTCTTTGTGTCTCTTTGTAACAGTACCAGGCTGTTTTGACTATTGTGGCAGTGTAACAGGTTCTAAAGTTGAGTAGTGAGAGACCTCCCAGTGTGTTCTACTTCTTCACTAGTTCTTTACTTATTCGAGGTTTCTTCGCTTTCCAAACAAAATTGGTCATTTGTTTCTCCATCTCATTAAAAAATGTCACTGGAATTTGTGTTGGGATTGCATTATATAAGTAGATTGCTTTGAGTAAAATAGACATTTTCACAATGTTGAGTCTTCCTATCCATAAGAAGGGTAGATTACTCCATTTATGTCAGTCTCTCTTGGTTTCTAGCAGTAAGGTCTGTAGTTCTCTTTGCAAAGGTCTCTTATTTCTCTAGCTAGATTTATTCCTAGGTATTTTTATCTTCTTGGGGGCTTTAGTAAATGGTGTTGATTTGGTGATTTCTTCTTTAACAATCTCATTGTTGGCATAAAGGAATCCTACTGATTTACTAATGTTTATCTTGTATCCCGATACTTTGCTAAACTCCTCTATTAGTTTCAATAGTTTACTTATGGATTCCTTTGGATTCTCTGTATAGATAACCATATCATCTGCAAATAGGGAGATTTTTACTTTTTTTTTTAACTAAACTGTTAAAAACTGGTGGACTAGACACATGTCCTTCATTTTTCTCTGAGAACTAAGGCCTGGAAGGATATTTGTATGGAGCACTGAGCATTTGGGGAGCCCTAGAACCTAGCATATTTGACTAGGCACCAGTACTGGACTGATGTTCCCCTCTCAAAAATGAGCCAGTGACTGCCTGACCTCCACTGCTGCTGTTTCATGGCATGGGAGAACTGCAGCTTCTGCAAACTGCTGGTAATATACTTCATTATCAGTTGGATGGTGGAGTCTACTGCTACTGATATCTTGTTTTGGGCCAGCACATTGGACAGCTCTCCACATAGAACTGAAGTTTACTTTTAAGGCTGAGACGCCTATGTATTTGCCTGGAGATCTGTCTGTTGAGAGACCCGGCATCTTTTCCTCCTACCCTTCTCTAACCCACATTGTAGGGTAGGCTGACAGCCCCTAGTTTTTCTATAAGTAGGGTGGTGTCTTTGCCACTCAATAAACAGAGACTTCCACCCTAGAGAGTCCACCTGGGGCAAATCACTAAAGTATTAGAGACAGCCGGTGACCAACAATCCTCTTAGATCTACTACCTGAGAAATAACACAGTGTCTACGTGGCACACAGGCAGCAGACCATAATTAATCATTTAAAGAAGGAGCCTCAGATGCTGCAGAAAGCCCCCAAAATAAAGATTGAAAAAATTTCCCAGATGAAGAAGTCTTTCCGAATCTATCAGAGGTTGAGTACAAAAGAATTATATATAGAACGCTCCTAGAGATTAAACAAAATGCAGCAGAACAAAATGAAAAATTAAGTAAGCTATTTGAACTGATGGAGCATCAATGATCTGAAATACATCGATCAATAACAAAATTACAGAATTAGATACTGCAATCCAAAGCCAAAAGAGGATTGTACAGATAGAAGATAGACTCAGTGACCTTTAGGGCAGAGCAACTGACATCAGCATTTATGAGGAGAAATCAGAGAAAAGAAATAAGAAAATAAAGAACACTAAGAAACATGTGAGCTCCATTAAGAGGAATAATTTATGTTTAACTGGAGTTCTTGAACAAGGGGGGATAGATGACAATATAGAGAGTATTGCTGTAGAGATGCTGACAGAAAACTTTCCTGAGATTATGAGCAAAGAGAACATAGATACCCAAGATGTTTATAGAACACCCCAAAAGCTAGACCCCCAAAGAAAGACACCAACATATATTATAATCAAGGTTAATAAAATGAAAGATTAACAATGTTTCTGAAGGTAGCAAGACTCAAAGCAAACATTCCGAGGGAAACAGTGGGCAGACACATTCAAGGTCCTGAAGGAGAAAAACTTCCAACCAAGAATTATTTATCCTGCAAAATTACCTATCAAATATATGGTGAAATTAAGACTTTTGCAGATAAAGAGAAGTTTAGAGACTTCGTAAAAACCAAACCCAAACTACATTAAATACTGAAAGAAGCTCTTTGCTTAGAAAAACAAAACCAATAAATGTATATTTAAGGTGACAATGCAAGACACATCATCCAAAATTCTAATCAGTTAGGGAAGTCACAAAACTTGGTCAAAGTTACAATATTAAAGTGAGGGAATCTGTGATCAAATCATGATAACTATGACGTCATCACATTAAAAGAGGGATACACTACAGTAGTTATAGTTGTTTCAGATGGAGAGGAAGTTAAAGAGTTATGCAGTAGTTAAAATTGGGTTTAATCTTAGTATGTTAAGGAGGATAATAGACGTAGCTCTAAAGCAAATTAACAAACGCATAATATCAAAACAAGAAATGCAACACAGGAGTTTCAACGAACACAAAACCAGCACTGAAAAGACAATCCATAAAGAATGACCCAGAACAGAACATTAAGAATATAGAAAATATCAACATAAAAATAATTATATCAAAATGATGGCATTAATAACATACCTATCAATTACACTAAATGTAAATAGGTTTCTTAAGTGTGTTCTAAAATAATGAAGTCATTTAACAAGAACAAAACTATATTTTAATATAAAAAGAAAGCATAAAAAAAGCTTTTTTATGCCTAATCCATATGAAACACTTTATTGTGAGAACTGCTGCAAAACATATCTATGAACATGATTTGTAATATATCCTTGCTCTACCCAGGAACACACACTGGCTTCTTTTTCTTTCCATTATATAGTCTAGAATTCTTCGGATGATTTTCAAAGCATTCTGTAACCATATATCACCAACTATTCAAGGATCCATTCTCACCTCCTTGCTATCTGAAACATATGCATGATAGCCTCAACTCTTTAACACTCATCTGATTTACGAATATTTCTCTCTCCAGATTTTACCCTACTTTATTACAATATCTGTAATATCTCATTTCTTCTCTACTGTTGAAATTCTATCCATCCTATGTGGCTATTATACACTCTTCCTGGTTCATAGGGGGTCTAGTCTAGACTGCTCTTTTCTTAGTCTCAATAGTGTTCTCCTTGGATTATCAATTGCTATATAAAGGTTTCTCTAATTACTTCACATATCTGGAGTCTTTTCCAAACTGGATTATGAACTGTGAAAAATAATATCATTTTTTTCCTTTCTTATAGTCATTCTGCAGAACACTTTGCACAGCATAGAATTCAAATATTTCTGTAAAAATGTGTGTTGATAGTTGAAATAACCCGAAGTATAGGTTAATTGGGATGCTGGGTAGTGCAAACAATTAACACGCTCAGCTGCTAACCAAAAGGTTGGAAATTCAAGTATACACAAGGGAGCCTTGGAAAAAAGGCCTGGCCATCTACTTCTGGAAAACCAGCCACTGAAAACCTTATGGAGCACAATTTCACTTCTACACACATTGGGTCACCACCAGTTGGAGTCAACTCCACGGCACCTGATTTTGTTTGCAGGTGTATCAGTGACTCACCCACATCCTTGCCCTTCCCAGAGCCTTTGTGCCACTTTTCAAATTAAAATACAGCAGTTATGAGAATTGAGAATGAGGTTTGCTTGTTCTCTTCTCTGGAGTCCTTTCTGTCTTGCTGTGGATTTTGAGTAGACTACTTAACAGCTTATCTATAACAGTTTTGAACAGAAGTGCAAAATTCAGAGGCTATCTCTGACAATGAAAATCCCCTCTAGTTCCAGGTAGGAAAGGATCTAAACTGTCTCAGCTAAGTTCTTGTTCTCAAAATCCCCAGGAAGTCTTGCATGCCTTACAGAGATAGGAGTTATTTCTAATTTTAATCTTGGATACAAATCAAGACTGTGCCCTTTCATATCTGGAAGGAAGAAAGAAACCAAGTCAAAGAACTAACCCTACAGCTTGAACAAATAGAGAGAGAACAACAGAGGAACTCCTTAGGCACCAGAAGAAAACAGATCATAAAGATCAGAGCAGAACTAAACAAATCAGAGAATAGAACAACAATTGAAAAAATTGAAAAGACCAAAAGCTGGTTTTTTGAAAAGATCAATAAAATTGACAAACTATTGGCTAAACTTACTAAAGAAAAATAGGAAATGAAACAAATAACCCAAATAAGAAATGAGAGGGGAGTTGTCACAACAGATCCAAACAGAAATCAAAAATATCATGGCAGACTGTCATGAAAGACTGTCCTCTAATAAATTTGAAAACCTAGAGGAATAGCCAACCTTGTTGATTCATATCACCTACCCAAAATATCACAAGGTGAAGCAGAACTTAATAAACCCATCACAAAGCAAGAGATTGAAAAGGTCATCAAAAAACTGCCAAACAAAAAAGCCCAGGTCCAGAAGGCTTCCCCACAGAATTCTACCAAGCTTTTAGAGAAGAATTATCTCCAATACTACTGAGGCTATTTAACAGTATAGAAAGGGATGGAATACTCCCAAATTCATTCTATGAAGACAGCATAACCCTGATACCAAAGCCAGGGAACGACCCAACCAAAAAGGAGAACTATAGACCAATATCACTCATGAATCTAGATGCAAAAATCTTCAACAAAATTCTTGCCAACAGAATACAACAACATATCCAAAAAATAATCCATCATGACCAAGTTGGATTCATCCCAGGGATGCAAGTCTGGTTCCACATCAGAAAAACAATTAATGTGATGAACCACATAAATACCACAAAAGACAAGAATCACCTGATCTTGCCTATATATGCAGAAAAGGCATTTGATAAAGTCCAACACCAATTCACGCTAAAAACTCTCAGCAAAATAGGAATAGACAGCAAACTCCTGAAGGCAATAAGGGACATTTATACAAAGCCAACAGCCTACATCATCCTGAATGGAGAGAGACTGAAACTGTTTCCCTTGAGAACAGGAACCAGACAAGGATGCCCACTCTCACTTCTCCTATTCAACATTGTACTAGAAGTTCTAGCCAGAGCAATTAGACAAGACCAAGGAATAAAGGGCATCTGCATCCACAATGAAGAAGTCAAAATCTCCCTATTTGCAAATGATATGATTGTATACACAGAGAATCCTAAAGAATCCATAAGTAAACTACTCCAAATGATAGAAGAGTTAAGCAAAGTCTCAGGATACAAGATAAACATAAGTAAATCAGTATGGTTCCTGTATACCAACAACGAGATTATTAAGGAAAAATCAACAAATCAATACCATTTACTATAGGCCCTAAGAAGATAAAGTACCTAGGAATAAATTGAACCAGACAAATAACAGACCTTTACAAAGAGAACTACAAGCCCTTACTACAAGAAACTAAGAGAGACTTAAATAAATGGAGAAACCTACCCTGCTCATAGGTAGGAAGACTCAACATTGTGAAAATGTCTATTTTACCCAAAGCAATCTACTTATATAATGCAATCCCAGTACAAGTTCCAGTGATATTTTTTAATGAAATGGAGAAACAAATTACCAATTTGTCTGGAAACGGAAGAAGCCTCGGATAAGTAAAGCACTACTAAGGAAAAAGAACACACTGGGAGGCCTCTCATTACCCAACTTTAGAACCTATTAAACTGCCACAGTAGTCAGAACAGCCTGGTACTGGTACAAAAAGAGAGACAGATCAATGGAACAGCATCTAGACCGCAGAGATGACACCATCTGTTTATGAACAGCTGATATTCAACAGAGGCCCTAAGACATTAAACCGGGGTAAAAACAATCTCTTCAACAAATAGTGCTGGCAAAATTGGATATCCTTCTGCTATAAATTGAAACAAGACCCATATCTTACACCTTATACAGAAACCAACTGAAACTGGATCAAAGACCTAAATATCAAATTTAAAATGATAAAGCTCATCCAAGAAAAAGCAGGAGAGTAGGGTCAGTGAATCCGACTCATGGGTCGCCATGAGTCGGATCCGACTCGACGGCACTTGGCCTTGGCAGGGTCAGTGAAAGAGAGGTGGTTTTGCATTCAGTGGTATGAAGTTCAAATTAACAGCCCTATGCTATGTCCTAGGGCTTATCGGGTGACCAGAAGGCTCTGTATAATTACCAGTTCAGGTCTTGGTTTCCAGAGGGATTTAAGGAGACATGTGCCTAGTCTGCCATCTTGACTCTGTCCCCACATAACTGTTTTTAGAATATAAATTTCCTACTTAGTTTTCTTTACCAGCTAAGGATGTGTGTTGTATTTTATATTTGGTCCCAGTTTTTAAACAGATGTCTGTCTACAGTGCTGATTATATTGAGGCATACAGAAAATACAGAGAAATGTTGCCACTTTTTCTTTAAATGTTTTATTAAAAAAAATGAAGATATCATAGATGTAATCGATACTCCTTTTTATCACTGCATAACTGCATATTCTTCCTCCCAAGAGGTTTAACTCTTGTCCTCCAGTTAACTGTTCAGTTTACAAATTGTGTGTGTGTGTATATGATTCCTGGGTGGTACAAACATTTAATCACTCTATTAGACAAAAAGTTGGCAATCTGAGCCCACCAGAGGTGCCTGGAAGGAAAGGCCTGCAATCTGCTTCTAAAAGACAACAGCCTTGAAAAACTTATGTCTGAAATACATGTGATTATTATGAGTTGGAATCAACTAAACAGCAACTGATTATTGGCTTATATATGTGTATTTATAAATTTACATACATATGATTTATGAGATATACATGATTTATGGGATACACACACATACACATACGCACTGCTTTTCAGTTTCTGTATTATTTACCTAAATGAATCACAGTATATGTATCCCTCTGAAATTTACTTTTTAATTTAAGAATGTTTTTACGATTTCTCCAAATTGACAATATAATTCTATTTCCTTCACCAGCTTTCCACTGTATAATTTATTTACCCATTCTACTATTGCTATATATTTGTGCCCAACTTCTTCTATCACAAATAACATATAGAGCACACTTGTACTTAAATTATGCACATATTTGACAGTTTCTCTAGTATAGATACTTACAAGTGGAACTGTTATATGATATGTACATCTTGCATTTTACCAAACTAAAAAAAAATCCCAAACCAACTGCTGTTAATTCCAACTTATAGAGACCCTACAGGATGAAACAGAACTGCCCCATAGAGTTTACAAGGAGTTCCTGGTGGATCTAAACTCCCAGTCTTTTGTTAGCAGCTGTAGCACTTAATCAGTATTCCATCAGAGCTCCCTGAATTCTACTAGATATTAGAAATTGCCATCCAAATTGCCTGTGGAAAGTTACACTTCTACCAGTAGTTTTTGAGGTTTTCTTATCAACACTTGATATTGTTAGACTTCTACAATTTTGCCAGCTGGATAGTTGTAAATTTGGTATCCTGTTGTTTTGTCATTTCCCTGATTGCTTATAAGGTTGATCATGTTTTCCTATTTATTGGCCATTCAAGTAACTGCTTATCTTTATTAATATTATCCATGATATATATACATTTGTCTGTTTTGTCATTCTTATTGATCTGTAGGATTAAAATGTATATTCTGATTTCCAATCATTTATAGTTATAGACATTACAAATATCTTCTTCTGTTCTGTGGAGTCTCTTTTTATTTTCCATTTCCCAATTTTTTTTAATGGTGGTAAAACACACATAAAATTTACTACTGCAACCATTTTAAAGCATACAGCTCAGTGGCATAATTACAATGTTCTTCAACCAATATCACTATCCAGAATTTTTCCTCACCAGCCAAGTGAAGTCTGTAACCATTAGCTGTGAATCCTCATTTCTATTGTTCTGCGGTCCATAGCAACAACTAATCTACTTTCTGTTCCTATGGATTTGCCTATTCTGAACATTTCATATAAATAGAATCATACTACATGGCCTTTGTTTCTGTCTCCTTTCACTCAGTGTAATGTTTTCAAGATTCTATCACAAAGGAAGACATTGAAGAAGTCATCAAAAATCTGCCAATCAAAAAAAGTCCTGGCCCGGATGGCTTCATCAGAGAATTCTACCAAACTTTTAGAGAAGAGTTAACTCCAATACTTTTGAGCCTATTTCATGCCATAGAAAGGGATGAAATACTCCCAAACTCATTCTATGAAGTCAGCATAACCCTGATACCAAAGCCAGGGAAAGTTTCCACAGAAAAAGAAAATTACAGACCAATATCACTCATGAGCCTAAATGCAAAAATCTTTAACAAAATTCTAGGCAGTAGAATTTAACAGCATATAAAAAAAATAATTCATCATGATCAAGTTGGTTTCATTCCAGGGATGCAAGGCTGGTTCAACACCAGAAAAACAATTAATGTAATCAACCATATTAATAACACAAAAGAATCACCTGGTTTTGTCAATGGATGCAGAGAATGCATTTGACAAAGTTCAACACCCATTCATGCTTAAAACTCTCAGAAAAATAGGAACAGAGGGGAAATTACTCAACACAACCAGTAGCACCTACTCAAAGCCAACTGCCTTCAATCATCGTGAATGGTGAAAGATTGACAGAATTCCCTTTGAGAATGGGAACTAGACAAGGATGCCCACTCTCACTCTCACCACTTCTATTCAACATTGTGCTAGAAGTTCTAGCCAGAGCAATTAGACAAGACAAAGAAATAAAGGGCATCCGTACCAGCAATGAAGAAGTAAAAATCTCCCTCTTTGCAGAAGATATGATTGTTTATACAGTGAATCCAAAGGAATCCATAGTAAACTATTGGAACTAATAGAAGAGTTTAGCAAAGTAACAGGATACAAGATAAACATAAGTAAATCAGTAGGATTTCTTTATACCAACAGTGAGACTATTAAAGAAGAAATCACCAAATCAATTCCATTTACTATAGCCCACAAGAAGATAAAAATATATAGGAATAAATCTAACTAGAGAAGTAATAGACCTTTACAAAGAGAACTACAAGCCCTTACTACAAGAAACTAAGAGAGACTTACATAAATGGAGTAATCTACCCTGCTCATGGATAGGAAGACTCAACATTGTGAAAATGTCTACTTTGCCAAAAGCAATCTACTTATATAATGCAATCCCAATACAAATTCCAGTGATTTTTTTTTTAATGAGATGGAGAAACAAATTATCGACTTTGTTTGGAAAGGGAAGAAACCTCGCGTAAGTAAAGCACTACTAAAGAAGAACACACTTGGAGGCCTCTCACTGCCTGACTTTTGAACCTATTACACTGCCACAGTAGTCAAAACAGCCTGGTACTGGTACAAAAAGAGACATATAGACCAATGGAACAGAGTTAAGACCCCAGAGATGCCACCATCCTCCTATGAACAGTTGATATTTGACAAAAGCCCAAGATTTTAAGTTTGGGTAAGAACAGTCTCTTTAATAAATGGTGCTGGCAAAACTGGATATTCATCTGCAAAAAATTGAAACAAGACCTATACCTCACAACTTACACGAAAGTGAATGCTAATTGGATAAAAGACCTAAACATCAAATCTAAAATGATAAAGCTCATCCAGGATAAAATAGGATCAACAAAGGAAGTTTTAATACACAATGAAGACAGACTTCAAAATCTGATACAGCATATTCAACAGAAAATAGATAAATGGGCACTACTAAGAATCAAACACTTTTGCTCATCCAAAGACTTCATCAAAAGAATTAAAAGAGCACCTACCAGAATTGGAAAAAATATTTGACAACTTTATGTCAGACTGACATCTGATCTCCATAATCTATAAGGTATTACAAAATATCAACAAGGATGAATAATACAATTAAGCAACAGATGAAGGAGATGGACAGACATTTCTCTAAAGAGATATCCAGGCAGCAGAAGGACACATGCAGAATTGCTCACGATCATTAGCTATTAAAGAAATTCAAATCAAAACTACAATGAGATACCATCTCACCCCAACAAGGTTGGACATGATCCGAAAAACACAAAACAACAAATGCTGGAGAGGCTGTGGAGAAATTGGAACTCCCCTACACTGCTGATGGGATTGCAAAATGGTACAACCTGTTTTTTTTTTAATTTTTTAATTTTTTATTTAATATAACTGAGTGAAAATGTACATTCCCGTATAAATTTACATATCCACCTATATGCCCCCTGCCTGGTGACAGCACACTATTCCTCTCTGCTCCATACATGTCTCATTCTCCCAACAGTCTCTTTTTTTCCTCCTCTTCACTCACTCTCCTTCCTCCAGCCAGAGGTCAGCAGGATGACATCCTATAGATGTATAGAACCATAAAGTGCATCCAATATATGGTCACTCTGCATCACCAAGTTCAATCCATTCCTGTCCGAAGCGTGGACCTTCGTTATGATTTATGGTCAAGGGCAGCATCAGGGCGAGGGGCCATGCTCCCAGGGGAACCCCGAAACCACTGGACCATCAATTGAGGTCTTTTAGTGGGGATCTCAAGGTATATCACAGTTTATTCTTGTGTTGCCAGTGAGACTCAACTTAGTGAGCTCCATCGTGGCTATCACTGGTTGTGGCCAGGCACTATTTGGTTCTTCCAGTCCCAATTTGATGTAGGCACCCAGTGATGTGGGTCTCTGTCTTCTCGGTTGTCTTTCCCCCATGTCATTTTGGTCCTCAGTAAGCACTCGTTCCTGCTGAGTTGGGACCATTTGCTGTGCCCTCGGATGGCAGCTTGGCAACTTTTAAGACCTCAGACGCCACTCACCAACGTGGGGTGCAGAGAGCCCTCTTAGCAAAATGCTACTTGTGCCAATAGGCCTCGATTTCACCTAAGAGCATGGTCCCCCGCCCCCTGCCCCAGCTACTCTATCCTTGCAATATTGGGTTAAGATGGAAGGAGTACTCATGTTATGTTTAAGTCCACTTAATATTGTTCTTGTTTCTAATGTGTGCTGTCACCGATTTCACCCAACCAGATACCTAGCAACTATCTAATCTAAACCCTCCCCCCTCCCTCCCTCCCCTCCCTTGCAGCTGTCAAAGAGTCTTTTCTTCTATACACAAGTCTGTTTTTGAGATCTTACCGTAGAGGTCTCATACAATATTTGTCCTTTTGTCGCTGACTGCTTTCACTCAACATAATGTCTTCCAGTCGAAACCAGGTCACGAGATGTTTCCTGGAGTCATTGTTGTTCTTTATCATTGCGTAGTGCTCCATTGAGTATATATACCATAGTTTACCTATCCATTCTTCTGTTGTGGGGCATCTGGGTTGATTCCATCTTTTTGCTATCGTGGACTGTGCTGCAATAAACATTCTGGTGCATGTGTCTATTGGTGTGAAAGGCCTTGATTCTGTAGGATATATTCCAAGTAGTGGAATTACCGGGTCAAATGGTATATCAATATCCATTTTTTTAAGGAAGGGCCAGATTGCTTTCCAAAGAGGCTGGACCATTTTGCAACCCCACCAACAGTGTAGGAGGGTTCCACTTTCTCCACAGCCTCTCCAGCATTTGTTGTTTTGTGTTTTTTGGATCATGGCTGGTACCACCTCTTTGAAAAACAATCTCATGCTTCCTTAAAAAGCTGGAGATAGATACACCATTTGATCCTGTAATTTTCCTGCTCGGAATTTATCCTTCAGAAATAAAGATTCTCACATGAACAGACATGTACACGAATGTTTGTTGCAGCACAGTCCACAATAGCAAAAAGCTAGAATAAACCCTGATGCCTATCAACAGATGAATATGGTACATATACTCAATGGAACACTATAGTATGATAAAAAACAATGAGAATTTTAGAAAACATCTAATTTTAGAAAACGTCTCATTTGGAAAAGTTCATGCTGAGTGAAATCAATCAGTGTCAAAAGGACAAATTTTGTATGAGACCCCTGTTATAAGGACTTAACAAGAAAATTATCCACAAAAGAAAATGACTCTGTTGGCTACATGCTTGGGTGGGGGGCTTAGGGTTTATCATAGATAATTCATAATGTTAGAAATTTTATTCTTTTACTGTACTTAATAAAAATAAAAGTTAATTAAAATTCATTTGCATTAGTGGCTGTATCAGGTCTTTATTCTTTATTACTGTAATAAAATTTGCATAATATAAAATTTCCCATTTTAACAATTTTTAAAATGTAAAATTTAGTGACACTGAGTACATTTGCAATGTTGGGCAACCAAGACTATTACCTAATTCAGAATGTTCTTGTTATCCCCAATAGACACTTTGTATTCATTAGGCAGTAACTCCCATTCCTAAGTGCCGCTGCCTCTTTTTCTATTAATTTGTGTACTGTATCCAAACTTGTTGCTGTTGAGTTGATTTCAACTCATGGTGGCCCCACTGGACAGAGCAGAACTGTCTCATAGGGTTTCTAGGGAGTGGCAGGTAGATTCAAGCTGCTGACCTTCTGGTTATTAGCTGAGAACCTAGCCAGTGCACCACCAGGCTCCTTGCCTAGATATCTCATGTAACTTAAATCATACGATATTTGTACTTTCATGCCTGACTTGTTTAAAATAGCATAATGTTTTCAAGGTTCATATACGTTTTAGCATATGTCAAAATTTAATTCATTTTTATGGCTAAATAATATTCTGCTGTATGTATGTACTACATTTTGTTTATCACTTACTGATACACTTGAGTTTCAGGGTCTTTACATTCTCACCAACACTTGTTATTTTCCATTTTTCTGGTAATACCCATCTCACTGTGGTTCTGACTTGCTTTTATTAAGGGAGCCCTGGTGATGTTGTGGTTATAGTGCTTGGCTGCTGAGAGATCTGAAGTTTAAACCCACGAGCTCCTCCACTGGAGAAAAAGTGGCAGTCTTCTTCTGCAAAGATGTATAGCCTTGGAGACACTATGAAGCAGTTCTACTTGGTCTTATACAGTCACTGAGTCAGAATTGGGTCATGGCAGTTAGTCTGGCTAGTTGATAAGTGCTCTTCAGCCTTTTGACTAGTTGATAAGTGCTCTTCAGCTCCTCCTTCCTGTTCATCTCATGCACGTCTCCTTTCCCTTCAGGGTCTCAGTGAAGATGTCATGCCTTCTGGATGCCCTCTTCTTATCCTCTCATTACTATCTGGTACAGCTTAGAGTCCTGCTCCAAAACTCTTATCACAACTTATTGTTGTTTTGATTATTCATTTCAAAAAGCCCGTCATCCAAAACAGACTGTAAACATGACAAGGAGAGGGAATATGTTTATTTTTCTCTTGTCTACTTTCTTTGCTGTCATTCTACCACACTCAGAGAGTTCCTGGCTCGTACTTAGAATCCAGCAAGTATTTGTTAAATGAATGAATGACTAAGAAATATTAAAAAAAGAGGCCTAAGAAATGAGTAGGAGTTGGGCTAGGAAAAGGGAAACACAAGAGGAGTGTTGGTGGGGAGGAGAAAGACCTTCCTTGCAGGGGGAATAACTGTCAAGTGGTTCAGGCTGCAGGGGCTATGGCATGTCCAAAGAATATAAAGAAGACCCAAAAGGTTGAAGGCAGGCCCCGAATGTCATAAAAATGTCTTCCTTTCACTATTTATCTTTGGGTAAAGGAAACAGTCATTGGAGGCCACATCAGGTTAGTAGGTAGGGTGTTCCAATATAGTTATTTGTTTACTGGCTACAAATTCCCTCACAGACAGTGCCATGTAATGAATATTGGTGTACAAGTGTTGCATCACTTAAAACAAAACAAAAGGCTATTTTTGAACCTAAGGCCCAAAGTCCACTAACTGGGGAAAAGAGAGTCTCTGTAACAAATTGCACTCTGTAACAAATTGTATTAGCGTAACTAGATATCCATCTGGAAAAGAACGAAAGAAGACCCACACCTCACACAAAAACTAACTCAAAATGCATCAAAGACCTAAATATGAAGCACAACACCATAAAGATCATGGAAGGAAAACTAGAAACAATGCTAGGAGTCCTAACATATGACATAAACAGAACACAAAACATTACCAACAGTGCACAAACACCAGAAGAGAAAACAGGCAACTTGGAACTCCTAAAAAATTCCAGACTTATGCTCATCCAAAGACCTCACCAAAGGTGTAAAAAGACAACCTATGGACCAGGAAAAAAACTTCTGGACATGACAAATACAATCAGCATCTAATCTCTAACATACACAAGGTACTGCAAAACCTCAAAAGGAAGATAATAACCCAATTAAAACATGTGGACAAAAGACATGAAAAGGCACTTCACCACAGAAGACATTCTGGCAGTTAACTGACACTTGTCATTAGTCATTAGAGAAATACAAATCAAGACTACAATGTTATACCATCTCACCCCAACAAGGCCAGCATTAATCCAAAAGCCATAAAGTAATACATGTGGCAGGTTTGTGTGGAGAAACTGGAACACTTACACACCACTGATGGGAATGTAAAATTATATAACCACTTTGGAAAACAATTTGGTGCTTTCTTAAGAAGCCAGAAATAGAAGTACCATAAAATCAAGAAATCTCACTCCTTGGAATATAACCTAGGGAAATAAGAGCCCTCACATGAATAGACATATGCACATCCATGTTCACTGCGGCATTTTTCACAACAGTAAAAAGATGGAAACAACTCAGGTGCCCATCAAGGGATGAATGGATAAACAAGTTACAGTATATGTGCACAGTGGAATACTATGCAACAATAACAAACAACAACGAATTTGTGAAATATAACATGGAAGAATCTGGAAGGAAGGTATTATGAATGAAATTAGCCAGTCATGGAATGACAGATATTGTATTATACCACTATCATAAGAAAAGGTTTAAACACAGAAGAAAACATTCTTTGATGGTTATGCAGGGAGGAAGACAGTGGGGTATTTTCTAACTACATAACAGACAAATATTATTACAGATGAAGGGAAAGAGAACACACAATATAGGAGAAGACAGCACAACTAGACTAAACCAAAACCCAAGAAATTTTCTGAATACAACCTAACACTTAGAAGTGCAGAATAGTAGGTGTGGGATTCTGGGGACCATGGTTTCAACGGACATCTAGGTCAACTGGCATAACAAAGTGTATCAAGAAAATGTTCCACATCCCACTTTGGTGAGTGGCATCTGAGGTCTTAAAAGGCAGCAAGCAGCAATCTAAGAACCATCAATTAGTTCCAACCTACTTAGAGCAAGAAAAGAGTGAAAAACACCAAAGACATAAGAGAAACATGAGTCCAAGAGGCAAAAAGGGCCACATAAACCAGAGACTACATCAGCATGAGATGGGAAGACCTAGATGCTGCCTGGCTACCACCAACACTCACCCTGTCAGTGAACACAAGAGTCCCTGACACAGTGGGAGAAAACTAGGGGGCAGGGGAAGAACTTTACCTCTATTAAAAAGATTAGACTTGACTTGATGGTTTGACAGACTCAAGGGTTGGTCCCTGGAAGAAATGGCCCCCAGACTCTGTGCTAGCCTAGATGTGAAATCATTCCAGAAACTAGTTCTTCAAAAAAAGATTGGACTAGAGTATAAGACATAAAATGATACCGGAGAAGAGTGTGTTTCTTGCCTTAAGTAGATACATGAGACTACGTGGACAGCTTCTTTCTGAAGGTGAGATGAGAAAGCAGAGGGAGACAGGAGCTGGTTAAACGGATATGGGAAATACTGGGTGGAGGAATGTGCAATTACTTTATAGAGTTAACCAGGGCTACAATCTACATGTAAGTTTTTATATGAGAAACTGACTTGAATTTTAAATTTTCACTTAAAACACAGTAAATAAAAAAACCCAAACTGTCCCTGAACCTAAGAGACAGGGAGTTAACTACTCTCATTCATAGGGGATAGTGACCCTTCTTTAAAGATGTCCATTTTTTATGAGTTTGATCCCACTGCCGACTTGTGGCAACCCAAACCTAAATATGCGTGTGTCCTTGCAAAACGTTGTTTTTGTTAGGAGCCACTGAGTTGGTTCTGACTCATTGTGACCCGATATACAACAGAAGAAAACACTTCTAACACTTTAAAGAGGTCTTTTGCAGCAGATTTGCCCAATGCAATACACTGATTTCTTGATTGCTACTTCCCTAGGCATTAACTGTGGATCCCAGTAAAGTGTAAGCCTAGAGAACTTCAATATTTTCTCCATTTATCATGATGTTGCTTACTGGTTCAGTTGTACGATTTTTATGTTGATATGTAACCCACATTAAAGGCTGTGGTCTTTGATCTTCATCAGTAAGTGCTTCACGTTCTCTCACTTTCAGCAAGTAAGGTTATCTGCATAACTCAGGTCATTAATGAGTCTTCTTCCAGTACTGATGCCCCATTCTTCTTCATATAGTCCAGCTGCTTGCATTACTTGCTTGGCATAGAGACTGAATAAGTTTGATGAAAGTATACCATCTTGATACATACCTTTTCTGATTTCACATGATGCAGTATCCCTTGTTCA
Source organism: Heterohyrax brucei (assembly GCA_028571685.1). Classification (NCBI taxonomy): domain Eukaryota; kingdom Metazoa; phylum Chordata; class Mammalia; order Hyracoidea; family Procaviidae; genus Heterohyrax; species Heterohyrax brucei. The sequence continues at coordinate 8,140,859 of CM053159.1, read as the reverse complement.
AACAATTGCCTCTTGGTCTATGTACAGAACTCTCAAGAGCAAATGTCCTAGAACTCCTATTCTTCACAATGTTATCATCCATAACTTATTACACCTACACAGTCAAATGCCTCTGTGTCCTAAATACAACACAGGTAAACATTTTTCTGGTATTCATTCTCTGCTTTCTGCCAACATTCATCTGATATCTACATCCTCTCCTGAATCCAGCATGAATTTCTGGCAGTCCCTGTTGATGTACTATTGCAACCATTTTTGAATGGTCTTTAGCAAAATTTTACTTGCAAGTGATATTAATGATGTTGTTTATTACCTTTTTCCCTATCAATATAAAGCATTAATGTTGCTATATATACTTCTCATTCACTCTTTGAATTTCCATATAGTCCATTTACATCATAATTTGTAGCATTACTATAAATATTATAAATAATGATTTGTAATAAACAAAGTTTACACACTAGGGAATGGTTAAATAGCCATGGTACATTAGCAGTGTGAAATAATATGCCTTTATTAACAATATTTCTGAATACCATGGAAAACATGCTTATGATGTTAAGTGAAATAAGCAAAGAAAAATCATCCTTATGCTGTTAAAGACAGCCACATAAAAATACATACGCACACAGCTAAGGGCTGGAAAAAATCAGGGCAAAATAAAAATAGCTATGCATGTTAGAGCAAGGGGACAGTGGGTAATCTGTTTCTTGTAACCACTAGGAATGATAATGGTATGTTTGGGAATGTGGTCTACATGAGTTTTCAGATAGCATAATCTTGAGGGAGAGCACACAGAGAGGGCATTACCAACCTGCTGCCTGCTTTGCCTCAGAACCAGCATCTGCTGTCCCTGTATTTCTTTTATTCCATCAGAGACAGGATTAAACTTACATTATTTGGTCAGATGGCAGAGTTGAACCTGTTCCTCCAAATTGAACTAACTTCATGATTCAGTAAAGAAAGCAAAGTGCATTAAGACCTGAATATAATATTCTTCCCTCTGCATAAAAGACACGTGTTTGTATCTGTGGGGGAACATTTTAGAATAACAGACAAGAAACCATTTGCAGTAATCTTTCCTAAAGAGGAAGACTGTGGATCTTATGTAGCAGAAAGACACACTTTTCTTTGAAGTAGGTTTTACATATATGCGTATGTATATGTGGGTGTGTGGGTGTGTACACATATAAACATGTCCATATATACATAAATATATATAACCATGTATCAAGAATTATTTCTTTTAGAGAATAAAATACACAAGGAAAATATGAGCCCAAGAAGCAGAAAGGGCTATATAATCAAGAAACTACATCACCATGAGACCAGAAAAGCTAGATGGTGCCTGACCACCACCGATAACTGCCTGCCAGGGAATACACCATGCAGTCTCTGACGTGAAGTGAGAGAAATGGGTGTGCAGAACCAAAACTCCATTAAAACGTTCAGATTTGATAGCTGGACAGTTTGGAGGTTTCCCAGAAAACATGGCCTCTGGATTCTCTGCTAGTCTACAGCTGAAATGGAATGCATGAACATTGATATTCTAGGTATTAGTGAGCTCAAATGAACTGGTATTGATCATTTTGAATTGGACAATCATATGGTCTACTGTTGTGGGAATGACAACTTGAAGAAGAATGCTGTCAGTGATAGGATGATTTCCACAGGCCTACAAGGAAGATTAATTAATATAATCATTATTCAAATTTATGTACCAACAACTATGGCTAAAGATAAAGATACTGAAGATCTTTATCAGCTTCTGCAGTCCAAAACTGATCAAACATACAATCAGAAAGCATTGATAATTACTGATGATTGTAATGCAGAAGTTGGAAGCAAAGAAAAGGAGCTGTTAGTTGGAAAATACAGTGTTGGTGATAGAAATGTGGAATCACATGCTAGAATTTTGCAAGAATGAAGTTTTTTTAATGCAAATACCTTTTTTCACCAACATAAACAGCAACTATATACATGGACTTTGCCAGATTGAATACACAAGAATCTAACTGACTATATCGGTGGAAAGACATGATGGTAAAGCTCAATACTACATTGTCAGTCAAAACAAGTCCAGCTGTCAACTGCAGCACAGACCATGAATTGTTCATACGCAAGTTCAAATTGAAACTAAATAAGAACAAGTTCACAAGAGCCGAAGTACAACACTGAGTATATCTTACCTGAGTTTAAAGACCATCTCAAGAATAGATTTGATGCACTGAACACTAATGACCAAAGACCAATTTGTGGAATGACATCTAAGACATCGCATGTGAAGAAAGCACGACGTCATTAAAAAAGAGAGGAAAGAAAGATCAAAATGAAATGTCAACAGAGACTCTGAAACTTGGCCTTGAACATCGAGTAGCTAAAGAAAGAAATGATGAAGAACTGAACAAAAGATTTCAAAGGACAGCTGGAGAAGACAAAGTATTATAATGACATGTCCCAAGAGCTGGAGACAGAAAACCAAAAGGGAAGAACATATTCTACATTTCTCAAGTTGAAGGAACTGAAGAAAAAATTCAAGGCTTGAGTTGCAATAGAGAAAGATTCAATTGGGGAAAATATTAAATGATGCAGAAAGCATCAAAAGAAGATGGAAGGAATACACAGAGTTATTATACCAACAAGAATTGATCAACATTCAACCATTTCAGGAAGTATATGATCAGGATCTGATGGTAGTGAAGGAGGAAGCTGAAGCTGCATTGAAGGCACCGGTGAAAAACAAGGCTCTAGGAATTGATGGATTATCAACTGACAAGTTTCAACAAATGGATGCAGTCCTGTAAGTGCTTGCTCATCCATGCTAAGACATTTAGAAGGCAGTTATCTAGCCAGCTGACTGGAAGGGATTCATACTTATGCCTATTCCCAAGAAAAGTGATTCAATCAAATGCAGAAATTATCAAACAAGATCACTAATATCACACACAAGTAAAATTTTGCTAAAAGTCTTGCAAAAGTGGCTGCAGCAGTATATTGACAGGCAACTGCCAGGAATTCAAGGCGAATTCACAAAAGGACATGGAACCAAGGATACACACCCATATTTTATTGACTACGCTAATGGATTCAACTGTATCAGTCATGCAATATTATAGATAACATTATGAAGAATGGAAATTCTGGAATACTAATTGTGCTCATAAGGAATCTGTACATGGATTAAGAGGCAGTCATTCAAACAGAACAAGAAGACGCTACAAGTTTTTACGTCAAGAAAAGGTTTGTGTAAGGGCCATAGCCTTTTGCCATACCTTTTCCATCTGTAAGCCAAGCAAATAATCCAAAAACCTGGACTATACAAAGAATGGGGCATCAAGAGTTGGGGGAAGACTCACTACTCTGTATTACGCAGATCACACAATCTTGTTCGTGGACAGTGAAGAGAATTTAAAACATTTACTGTTGATGATCAAAGACCATAGCTTTCAGTACAGATTACATATGAGCATCAAGAAAACAAAAATCCTCACAATTGGACATCATGATAAATGGAAAAAAGGTTGAGGTTGTCAAGGATTTCATTTTCCTTGCTCTCATAATCAATGCTCATGGGAACAGAAGTCAAGAAATCACAGAACACACTGCCTTAGGAAAATCTGCTGTAAAAGACCTCTTTCAAGTGTTGAGAAGCAAAGATGTGCCCTTGAAGAGTATAGTGCACATGACACAAGCCATGGTGTTTTCAATCAAATCACAGGAATGCTAGTCAGACAATGGATAAGGAAGACAAAAGAACTGACACCTCTGAATTGTAGTGTTGGAGGGGAATACTGAATATATCCTGGACTGCCAAAAGAACAAACAGACATGCCCTGAAAGAAGTACAACCAGAGTGTTCCTTAGACACAAGGATGGTGAGACTTTGTCTTACAATATTTTAGACACGTTGTCAGAAGGGATCAATCCCTGGAGGAGGACATCATACTTGGTCAAGTAAAGGGTCAATGAAAAAGAGGAAGACACTGAATGAGATGGACTGATACGGTGGCTGCAACAATGGGCTTAAGCATAAAAAGCAAGTGGGCACGGTGCAGAATTGGGCAGTGCTTCGTTCTGTAGAACACAGGATCATTGTGAGTCAGAACCCACCCAATCCCACCTAACAACACAACCGGAGCTGAAACCACTTCCTAAGCCAACTCTTCAAAGATTGGACTACGCTTTAAGAGATAAAACTATACTAGCAAAGAGTGTGCTTCTTCGTTTAAGCACATACATGCCACTAACTGGGCAGTTCCTGCCCAGAGATGAGATGAGAAGGAAGAAGGCAGGAGCTCGGTTTAATGGCCAAGGGAAATATAGGAATGGAGAGGAGGACTGGTACACAGGAAATACAGGATGGAAATGAGGACTGGTAGTGTTACAAGGTTAGCCAGCCAAATGCCATCGAGGAGGGTAGAATTATTACATGTTACTATGTAATAAAGTTTGAACTGCCGACCTTGTGGTTAGCAGTGGTGTGACTTAACCCACTACACCACTGCATGTATAAGTTCTTGTATGACAGATTGACTTGGAATGTAAACTTTCACTTAAAGAATAATAAAGTCTTTTAAATTATCCTTTTCAATTAAATACTTTGTTTTAAATCGCAATATTTCATAACCATAACTTTTAAAACATTACTTTTAAAACTGTTTAATTTTTAGCTCATTACCAAGTCGTCCAAAATAATAAATCCGTATATACTTTGAGGACTGCTTACATGTTTTCAGTCGCAATGCAAACAATATTCTAACATTACTTTCAAAGCAGAATGCAAATGATGACCCAGTTTCATTCACCGTAACTTAGTTACCAAGCCTGCGTGGCACTAGGCTCAGATGCGACGATCACTGTCACTTGCTTCTGACTTTTCTTCCTAAGCGTATAAGGTCAGAATTCACCTCTAAGCTCCACAGCCCGGGAACAAGCCCTTCACACGGGTGACCGCGCACCCTCACCACTCCGGGGTCGCTCGGCGGTCCCCAGAACCCAGCGCCTAGCGCTGCAGGGCGTTCCCACCGCGCTTCCGCGGGGCGCGCCCGGGCCACGGCGCCCCGCCCACTCCCGTGGCTGCCCCGGCGTCCCCGGTCACCACCCGGGCGCCGTCGGCACCTACCACTGGCCGGGCAGCGGAGGGGAGAGGCCGCCGCTTCTTCCTCCGGCCGGCAGGTAGTGCGGTAGCCCGTACCACAGTCGCCTCGCTTGGCGCTAAATTTAAAAATGACGGCAGGGAAGTGCTGAGCATGAGCAGCCGGCCAACCCCGGAAACGGAACCAAATTAGCGCAGCTGGCGCCCTCTGTCGCTGTCCCAGACCCCTGGCGCGCCGAGCCACCCGGAATAGACCTTTCTCCCGCCATTTTCGGCCGGCTCTTTAGCCGGGGCCTCAGCGGAGCCCGCCCAGCACGCCCTCCGAAGGCTAAGGCTTGCTGCTCCGGAGCTCGTCCACGTGGAGGTCGGCGGGCAGCATGGCTGCGGGCGAGGACAGTGGGGAGGGTCACTGCCCCCGGCAGTACGTGTTCTTGCTTCCAGGTAAAAACGCTCGCTCGGCTGGTGAGCCTAGAGCCGGGCTTCGGGCCCGACGCCGGCGGTCCAGTGACGCGCAGAGCGGCCAGCGGGGATGCGCCGGACCTGGCCGACTCGCACCTGAGGCAGCTGCGCGCACACGCTACCCTCGCCCCTGCGCGCTGGGCCTCTGCCCACTAACCTTTCCTGCCCCGCTAGCCTTTCCTGCCCCGCTAGCCTTTGCAGCCCGACTAACCTTTCCTGCCCCACTAGCCTTTCCTGCTCCACTAACCGTTCCTGCCCCACTAACCGTTCCTGCCCCGCTAGCCTTTGCAGCCCCACTAACCTTCCCTGCCCCGCTAGCCTTTCCTGTCCCGCTAGCCTTTGCAGCCCCACTAACCGTTCCTGCCCCGCTAGCCTTTCCTGTCCCACTAACCGTTCCTGCCCCACTAACCGTTCCTGCCCCGCTAGCCTTTCCTGCCCCGCTAGCCTTTGCAGCCCCACTAACCTTTCCTGCCCCACTAGCCTTTCCTGCTCCACTAACCGTTCCTGCCCCACTAACCTTTCCTGCCCCGCTAGCCTTTCCTGTCCCACTAGCCTTTGCAGCCCCGCTAGCCTTTGCAGCCCCGCTAGCCTTTGCAGCCCCGCTAGCCTTTGCAGCCCCGACTCCTGGCCGTCCTAGCTAGGCCCCGCCCCCTGTCCTGCTCCGTGCCCCACTGTCGCCGGCCCGGCTCCAGGCCGTCCCCACCCCTTCAGCGTTTGCCCGGCCCTCTGCGTACCGCCCTCGGCCCGTCAGCTCGCTCTTTCAGGCCCACTGCTATTCGGCGAGCCGACCCCCGCCCCTCAGCCTGGGGCTCTGCGGGACGGGGTTGTATCTTGTTGCGCTGTTAGAGCTGAATGCCTTTCTCCAACCCCCAAGCAGGCCGCCGACCGAGTGTTTTGCTATCTCGGATCCCCGTGGGTCTGTGGGCGAGAGGGATCGTCTCCGGCCTGCGGAGGGCGAGGTCTGGGACTCAGTGCACGGCCTGGGTTGGGCGACTTGGCGGATAACTTCGGGTCCCCCACTCACATTTGGCTCAGGTGCCAGCTCGTCTGGCTGGGAGTCCGCTTGGGAGCTCCCACTGCTTTAACGTGCTCCGTGAGCCTGGACAGACTCGGTAGGAAGGCAGCAGGAATTCCCTTGGGAGTAAAGGAAGCTGGATCCTGGTAGTGTTAGGTGCAAGGGGGGTTCAAGTGTGTCGGCCAAGTACAGACCCCATGAGGCTGGAGCTAGGCTCCTTTAGGCCTCCTGAAGACCTCACCGTACAGAACAGTAGGCTTGGGAAAAGGGACTGCCAGGGCCCAAACAAAGGACCATTAAGTGCCGAATAAGCAGCGTTTGGGGACTAGTGAATGCAAACACTAAAAAGGTTTGGCCTTTTTATAGGATGATAGGAAGGGTGGCATAACACTGGGGAAAAAGAAAAAGGAAATTTTGTTGTTCACGATTTAATTCTGAGGTGAGCTCAGCAAGTGCAGGGTGTTTTCAGTAAGTACATGGAAATCCTGGGTGTGTAGTGTTTAAGTGCTGTAGCTACTCACCAAGAGATTGGCAGTTGAAGTCCACCAGATGCTCATTGGAAACATTATGGGCAGTTCTACTCTGTCTGTAGGGTCGCTTTGAGTCATAATCAACGGCAGTTTGGTTTCTACTTGTAACGGTTGCCTTTGAGTGGACTGTAAAGGACAAAGTAGAACTATCCCATAGTTTCCGAGGATTTGAACTTGGTGGATTTGAACTTCTGACTTTTTGGTTAGCAACTATGCCACCAGGATTTCTGGTGATGGTATAGTTATACAGTAATCTGGATTTGTATGTCAGGTATTGAAAATTGTTACATGACATCTTGAAGAATTTTGTGTGTATGTACATTTAACATGTTATAAAGAGGTGTAACACATGCAAGTAAAATGTACAAATGTTAAGTATGCTATTCTGTCAACTTTTACATATGTACACGGCCCTATAACCATCCCAGGAGGAGATGTAGAATTTTTCTAGCATTTTCTTCATGCCCCCTCTTTAGATACTCTTGTAACTTCTGTGCTGCCCTCCTTTGCCAGAGATTTAGTCTCGTGGTTTCCTATCACTGATGTATGCCAGTATTGCGCTTCTTTCATTTAACATGCCTGTGACATTCATCCAGATATGTAGAGTGGTTTTTTATTATCGGGTATATTTCACTGATAAATATTCATAGTATTTATCTCTTCTACTATAGATAGGTATTTGAATTGTTTTCAGTTCATGATTATTATGAATTACATTTCAAAGGGTGTGTTTTTAGAAGGAATTTGATAGATCTCAGCTCTGACTTCTCTAGGGTTTATACCAAGGAGTAGAATTCATATGTTTAGCTTTAGCTGTTTGTTGTTGTGTGCCATTGAGTCTATTCTGACTATAGTGGCCCCGTGTGATAGAGTTGACTTGCCTCATAGGGTTTCCAAGGCTGTGATCTTTACAGGAGCAGATAGTAATGCCTTTTCTTCTGCAGAGCACCTGGAGGGTTTGAACCTGTACTTTTTGGTTGACAGCTGAATGCTTAACCGTTGTGCCACAGTTTTCCACTTTACCGTCCTACTAGCAGTGTAGGAAACCCTGGTGGCGTAGTAGGTTAAGTGCTACATCTGCTAAGCGAAAGGTTAGCGGTTCAAATCGCCAGACATTCCTTGGGAACTTTGGAGCAATTGTACTCTGACCTTTAGGGTCACTGTGAGTCAGACCTGACTAGACAGCAGCGGGTTGGATGTGGGTTACTAGCAGTGTATGAGACTTGTTTTTCCTTCAGAACCTCACAAGAGATGTCTGTATAGTAAAATAGTTACTGGGAAGTTCAGGGTTTTGGCTTCAGTCTAGTGTAGGACGTGCTTGGAGTCCTACTCACTTCCAGCACAGCAATTCATTTTGATTTTAAATGTGGGACTCAGAATCAAGTGTATCATTAGTATTCAGACACCAAAAAAGCTGAGGATAATTTGAGTTTTTACTTTTGTTGTTCTATTTTACTCAATATTAACCTCATTCTTACAAATGTGTTTGTATCTTTGTTGTAGTAAACAGTAAAAATTTCAAAGAGTTAAGTATTGATTGTATTCCTGAAAATTGTAGGTTTAGTATGTCTACTGCTGGGCTGTGAGAACAATTTCACCCCAGTTCCTGCTCCAAGCTGAGATTGTACTCTAACCTTTAACTCTTTGGGGTTGGCTCGGCGGCTGTTATGGAACTGTGTGGTCTGCCAGGCAAGTTCTATAACTTAAAATTTATATTTTCTTACCCTGTAATTCTTCCAGCTGGACTCCAGTGCCACCTGCAGTCTCTGAGGGTAAATCCACAAGCATGCTTTGATAGCTGCTGCTCAAAACCGTGATTCTCAAACTTAAAGGCATGAAAATCACTTGCGGAGTTGGACCCTGTCCCCAGAGTTTCTGAGTCAGGGTGGCCTGGCAATGTGTGTTTCTACCAAGTCCTCAGAGGATGCTGCTGCCAGTCTGGGGACCCCCTTGGGGAACTTCAGTAGTTACGGTTAGCCACTGGCAGCTGGGAATGGGAGCTATGAATGACCAGCCTTGGGTTAGCTCTCTGTAGTGGACCAGAATTTACATAAAGAAGGGGATACAGGGATGTACAGGGAAGTGAGACCCATCTTCATAGACATGTTTGTTGCTTTCTCTAGTAGGTGGGAAATCATCCCAGTTAGTTGTCAGTGAAGAGGAGGAGGATAGACCCTTGGTTGAGAGCCCCATAGCTACTATGAAGTTGCAACCTCGCTAAAGAAAACAAAGTTTATGTAAACATTTTCAAAACTATTTGGTGGGTGCAGTCTGTACTCAGTTTTTGAAAACTTCTGGGATCTGAAGAGCTAACTCAGAAGACTAAAAGGGAGCACATTAACAAACAAGCCAACAGAACATGAAGAGATTTATTCTGAAGGAAATGTAAAATCAGCTAACCTTGAGATGATACTTCTTTCCAACATTTAATTCCCATTATTCAGTTGTTTATCCTAAGCAGGTAGGTGAGTCCCTGCGTGGTACAAACTATTAATAAACTGGGCTGTTAACTAAAAAGTTGGAGATTGGGAGTCCATCCATAGGTATTTTGGGAGAAAGCCGTAGCTATACACTTCTGAAAAATCAGACATTGAAAATGTTATGGAGCACAGTTATATAGGGTTACCAAGAGTCAGAATTGACTCAGTAGCAGCTGGAACTGGAACCATGAGCACTGTGTTCTATATTGAAACACATGTTTAAAAATAAGATTTAGGTCTCTTACCCTCTAGTTTTCATTTTGTCTGGACAGATACTTGTAAGGTGCTCTCATTTGGGACCTTGATTTTTACAGGCAAGTGGAAATAGCATTGTTTCCTATTTCAGCAATAAGCATTCTTTGCAGTGTGAGGTGGTATTAAATGTTTTCTCTAAAATGTCCTGGATATACGAGCCTATTTGAAGTTGCAGTTATTGTAAAAGACTATTAGCATCTTTGAAATATGGTGGAAGTTTCCATCCCTCTTTGCTTTCTGAAAAATAAATGTTTTTATATATGTCCGTAGTCCAAGTTCTACATGCTTGTCAGTTCTCTTAAGTTGGGGTGGACCTTGTTATGTAAGATGAGCTAGGAGCAGATCCCCTGAGTGTAGGACATACGACTGTTTATGGCTACTGCCTAGATAATGTCTGTTACCTGGCCATCTCCATGGAAATGTTAAAACACTGGGATACCTTCATGTTAAGCCAGAAAAAAAAAGAGGGGGAAGGAGAACAGAAATGATCTCAGGACCATAAAGAAACTGGTTTGGGTCCATTTTAGGCCGGTCAAAGAGTCCTTTTAATTAGATTGAACTGGCTATAGGTTGTATTTAACTAGAATAAAATTATTCCCCTTAATTTAATGAATATACATATTGTTTTAGTCACGTGGTGCTGCTCTAACAGAAAATACTATTAAGTGGAAGGATTTATGAAGAGAAATTTTATTGCCACAGTCTGTTAAGCCAGAAATCTGTTCACAAGTTGTAAGGCCATTCAATAAGAGAAATTATCATAGTCCAGTAGGTGGAGTCCAAATTCAAGGAGAGCATCTTGGCACAGGAACCTCAGGTCCCAAGGAAGTGCTCTGCTCTGTCTTTCGTTCTTGGTGGTAGGGAGTTCCCAGGTTACTCTGCTCACTTCTCTCCCTTAATGTGCCACAGCCGGAACTTGAGTGCTGCTTCACCAGCACAGCTGTTGCCTGTAGTCAGTCTGACACCACCCAGAGATGCCTCAGAAACCCTGGTGGCATAGCGGTTAAGTGCTGTATCTGCTAACCACAGGTCAGCAGTTCAAATCTGCCAGGCACTCCTTGGAAACTATGGGGCAGTTCTACTCTATGAATTGGAATCAACAGCAGTGGATTTGTTTGTTTTTTGGTTTAGAGATGTTTTGGAAGATAGGCCAGGCAATTAGCTTCCAAAAGGTCCAAACCTAGAAAATCTTATACAGCAGTTGTACTCTGCACACATGGGATTGCCGTAAGTAACAAGCAACTAACAACAGTACAAGTAATAGCCAGTATTTAGGGGATTTGGAAGATAAGAATCCCAGTGCTGTTTACCTTAGACAAGAGTGAACATTTCTAATACAGTTACCAGCTTTTTATGTGAAACAGTGGTAATCGCAAGTAACATCAGATTGTTTCTCCAAATGAATTGCCAAAGTAGAGGTGAAATATTGTATGACTGCTTTCTTTAGAACTATGTACTAATTAAAAGATTTTTAAAAAATCAAAGAAAAAAACTAACGTTCCTACTTAGTGTTGAGGAAAATTTATATTAATGTTGTTATTTCTGTTTATAATCTGTGGATATATCTTTGCGTGAGCCCAAAAGAAACCCTTCTAGTTTGGGGAAAAAAAAACTTAAGTGTGTAGCAAAGGAAAAACTATAAATCTATTTTCAGTGACCCTAGGAAAAAAACAAGAAACTTTTTCTCTCTCTTTTCCTAAGAACAAGTAGTTAATCTCAGAAGATAAATTTAAGCAGATGTTTCTATTCCTTGTGAAAGCTGTTTGTGTGTGTTGGTGGTTAGAAATAGACTCTAGGCTAGAAGTTCTCTTCCTTTCACAAAAGCTTATTGTGAAGGGATAAAGCAGCATTTGGGAAGCGATGGGGAAATTGGCTAACAAGTGCTGATCGTAGACAACTTCTGACTACCTTTGTGCTCAGTTCTTGGAGGATACTTCATTTGCTGAGTTGTGTCCTGTAAGCAGTCAGTAATTTGGGAGTCTCAGCTTTCCAGCGTGGAGCACACTTAACATTTTCTACAAAAGATACGAGTCTGGCTTTGTCTTTATTAAACTGTGTTTTGGTGGGAATCTGCCTGGTCTTAGGCGGCCCCTGGTTCTACTTCCCCAGCTATCTGAGCACGTTCTGAGGTGGACGTACTCTGAAATCAGTTGCCAGTTGGTAGAGTCAGACAGTTCTGTAGCCTGAGGTTTTGTCCTACTAATAACTGTTCCAAACGATCTGGGAAATTTGTGAATAAGAACTGATGACTCCTACATATTTGTCCTTCAGGGCAGAAAAGAAATTCACTGAAGGAAAGTAACTAGTATTCATAATTTTCTATTTAAATTGCAGAAGAGGTATTACTTGGGTTCTCTTAGCCCCTGAGCTTTAACCATGGTGGTAAGACATAAGCTACCCAATCAGTGTTCTCTGAAGCCTGGCTGTAGGTTTATGCCATTTATTTAAATTTGTAGTGTAATCTGAACAGGTTTATGCTCACTCTGTCCTTGGGCAAACTGCTTCCTCATTGTAAAGTTTAGTTTTCTCATCTCAGCAGTGGGGAGAACAATACCAGCCTCATGGAATTGCCATCTGTTGGTTCAAGTTACATTTAATCTCTCCGTTACACCCCAAAGGTGCTCTGGTGGCAAAGTGGTTAAAGCACACAGCTTCTAACTGAATGGTCTGCACTCTGTGTAGTAGTCTGCTTCCATAAGGATTCTGGCTTGGAAACCCTTTGAGGCCGTTTAATTCTACTGTGTCTTGTAGGATTGCTATGAGTTGGAGTTGGTTGTCGATTTGGTTGTCCACCAAACTCTTAACCCCATGCCTGGAGCAGAGTAGATATTCAGTAAGTATTTTTTAAAAGAATAAATGTGTCAAATTCTGTTTCTTCACACGGTGTCTTTGCTTATGTTATTTTTCATTTGCCTTCTACTTCTATCTAGATTCTTCCCTGTCTTTGAGACTGGGTTTCGCTTTAGTTCTCAAAAAGCCAGGCCGTTCCTCTTTTCTCAATCCCAACTGTCTTTCTCTCCAATTCCTGTGACTTCTTATTTGCTTTATACTCTGTCTGCTCTTCTCCATTTTTTTCATCTAAAAATAAAGCCTGTTGTTAAACTGATTTCTATTCCTTGTGACCCTATATGCTTTAGAGTAAAACTGCCCCATCGTTTTCTTGGCTATAATCTCTTTCTTTCTTTTTTTTTATTATGATTGAGTGAAAATGTACATTCCCATCTAAATTTGCATGCCCACCTGTATGCAACTTCCAGTGCTCTCCCTGCCCAGTGACGGCACACTATTCCTCTCTGTTCCATACATGTCTTGTCCTCCCAACCTTCCTTTCCCCTCCTCTCCACCTGCTCCCCTTCCTCCAGCCAGAAGTCAACAGGGTGATATCCTATAGATGCACAGAACCATAAAGTGCACCCAATATATGGTCACTCTGCGTTGCCAAGTCCAATCTGTTCCTGTCCGAAGAGTGGACCTTCTTTATGATTTATGGGCAAGGGCAGCATCAGGGTCAGGGGCCATGCTCCCAGGGGAACCTCGAAGCCGCTGGACCATCAATTGCAGTCTTTTAGTGGAGATCTCAGGGTGCACTGCTTTTTATTCTTGTATTGCCAGTGAGACTCAACTTAGTGAGCTCCATCACGGCTATCACTGGTGGCCAGGCACCATCTGGTTCTTCTGGTCCTAAGTTGATGTAGACACCCAGTCATGTGTGTCTTTCTGTCTTCTGGGTTGTCTTTCCTCCGTGTCATTTTGGTCCTCGGTGATCATCCGTTCCTGCTGAGTTGGAACCATTTGCTGTGTCCTCGAATGGCAGCTTGGCAGGTTTTAAGAACCCAGATGCCACTCACCAATGTGGGGTGCAGAGAGCCCTCTTAGCAAAATGCTAGTTGTGCCAGTTGGTCTCGATTTTGCTTAAGAGCATGGTCCCTGGCCCCTAGCCCCAGCTACTCTGTCGTTGCAATATTGGGTTAAGATGGAAGGAGTACTCAAGTTATGCTGAAGTCCCCTTAATGTTCTTGTTTCTAATGTGTGCTGTCACCAATTTCACCCAACCAAATTTCTGTCAACTATCTAATATAAACCCTCTACCCCTGGCTCTCCCTCCCTCCCCACCCTTGCAGCCATCAAAGAGTCTTTTCTTCTATGCGTAAATCTATTTTGAGTTCTTATTATAGGGGTCTCATACAATATTTGTCCTTTTGTCACTGACTACTTTTACTCAACGTAATGTCTTCCAGTTGAAACCAGGTTATAAGATGTTTCCTGGAATCATCGTTGTTCTTTATCACTGCATAGTGCTCCATTGAGTATATATACCATAGTTTACCTATCCATTCTTCTGTTGTTGGACATCTGGGTTGATTCAATCTTTTTGCTATCATGGACTGTGCTGTGATAAACATTCTGATGCATGTGTCTGTTGGTGTGAAAGGCCTTGATTCTGTAGGATATATTCTAAGTAGTGGAATCACTGGGTGAAATGGTATATCGATATCCATTTTTCTAAGGAAGCGCCAGATTGCTTTCCAAAGAGGCTGGACCATTTTGCAACCCCATCAACAGTGTGGGAGGGTTCCATTTTCTCTACAGCCTCTCCAGCATTTGTTGTTTTGTGTTTTTTGGAACATGGCCAACCATGTTGGGGTGAGATGGTATCTCATCGTAGTTTTGATTTGAATTTCGTTAATAAGTAAAGATCATGAACATATCCACATGTGTTTTTTGGCTGCCTGGATCTCCTCTTTAGAGAAATATCTCTCCATCTCCTTTGCACATCACTTAATTGGATGATTTATCTTCTTCTTATTGATATTTTTGTAGTACCTTATAGATTATGGAGATCAGATGTCAGTCTGACATAGAGTTGCCAAATATTTTTTCCCATTCTGTAGATGGCCTTTTCATTCTATTAATAAAGTCTTTGGACAAGCAAAAGTATTTGATTCTTAGTAGTTCCCATTTATCTATTTTCTGTCATTTGTGGTTTGTTTGACAGATTTTGAAGTCTGTCTGTGTTGTGTATTAAACTTTCCATTGTTGTTCCTACTTTTTCTTGGATGAGCTTTATCATTTTAGATTTGATATTTCGGTCTTTTATGCAGTTTGAGTTGGTTTTTCTATAAGGTGTAAGATATGGGTCTTGTTTTAATTTAGTGCACATGGACATCCAATTTTGCGAGCACCATTTGTTGAAGAGATTGTTTTTACCCTGGTTTAATGTCTTAGGGTCTTTATTGAATATCAACTGTTCATAGGCAGATGGTATCATCTCTGGGATCTCAGTTCTTTCCTGTGGATCAATCTGTGTGTTCTTGTATGAGTACCAGGCTGTTTTGACTACTGTGGCAGTGTAATAGGTTCTGAAGTCGGCCTCCCAGTGTGTTCTTCTCCTTTAGTAGTACTTTACTTAGCCAGGGCTTCTTCTCTTTCCAGACAAAGTTGGTAATTTGTTCCTCCATTTCATAAAAAAATGTCACTGGAACTTGTATTGGGGTTGCATTATATAAGCAGATTGCTTTGGTTAAAATAGACATTTTCACAATGTTAAGTCTTCCTATCCATGAGCAGAGTAGGTTTCTCCATTTATGTAACTCTCTCTTAGTTTCTTGTAGTAAGGGTTTGTAGTTATCTTTGTAAAGGTCTGTTATTTCTCTGGTTAGATTTATTCTTAGATACTTCTTAGAGGCTATAACAAATGGTATTGACTTGATGATTTCTGCCTTAATAATCTCGTGTCTATACAGGAATCCTACTGATTTACTTATGTTTACCTTATATCCTGAGACTTTGCTGAATTCCTGTATCAGTTTGAGTAGTTTCCTTATGGATTCTTTGGGATTCTCTGCATATAAAGTTGTATCATCTGCAAATAGGGAGATTTTTAGTTCTTTGATGATGCAGATACCCTTTATTCCTTGGTCTTATCTAATTGCACTGGCTAGAATTTGTAGTACAATATTGAATAGGAGAGGTGAGAGTGGGCATCCTGTTCTCAAGGGAAATTCCTTCAGTCTCTCTCCATTCAGGATGACATAGGCAGTTGGCTTTGTATAAATGGCCCTTACTGCCTTGAGGAATTGGCCATGTATTCCTATTTTGCTGAGAGTTTTTAGCATGAATTGGTGTTGGACTTTATCAGATGCCTTTTCTGCATCAGTAGACAAGATCAGGTGATTCTTGTCTTTTGTGACATTAATTGTTTTTCTGATGTTGAACCAGCGTTGCATTTGTATTATGAATTCAACTTGATCATGATGGATTATTTTTTGGATATGCTGTTGTGTTGTATTGGCAAGAATTTTGTTGAAGATTTTTGCATTTAGATTCATGAGTGATATTGTCTGTAGTTCTCCTTCTTTGGGTCTTTCCTTAGCATTGATATCAGGGTTATGCTGGCTTCATAGAATGAATTTGGGAGTATTCCATCCCTTTCTATACTGTGAAATAGTCTCAGTGGTATTGGAGATAGTTGTCCTCTAAAAGCTTTATAGAATTCTGTGCTGAAACCATCTGGCCCGGGCTTTTTTTGGTTGGCAGTTTTTTGATGACTTTTTCAATCTCTTCCTTTGTGATGGGATTATTAAGTTGTTCTGCTTCACCTTGTGATTATTTTGGTAGGTGATATGATTCAAGGAATTTGTCCATTTCCTCTAGGTTTTCAAATTTGTTAGAATATAGCATTTCATAGTATTCAGCTATGATATTTTTGATTTCTGCAGGATCTGTTGTGACAACTCCCCTCCTTTCTAATTTGGGTTATTTGTTTCCTGTTTTTCTTTAGTAAGTTTAGCCAATGGTTTGTCAATTTTGTTGATCTTTTCAAAAAACCAGCTTTTGGTCTTTTCAATTGTTGTTCTATTCTCTGGTTCGTTTATTTCTGCTCTGATCTTTATCATCTGTTTTTCTGGTATCTGTGGTGTTCCTCTGTTGTTCTCTCTCTACTTGTTCAAGTGGTAGGGTCAGTTCTTTGATTTGGTTTCTTTCTTGCTTCCAGATGTGTGCATTTATGGAGATAAACAGACCTCTGAGCACTGCTTTGGCTGTATCCAATAGGTTGTGGTAGGAAGTGTTTTCATTCTCACTGGAATCCATAAATTTCTTCATTTCATCCTTGATTGCCTCTATGACTCATGGTTTTTTGAGCAAGATGTTGTTCAATTTCTAAGAGTTCTGCTTTCTATCTATGTTTCTTCTGCTATTAATTTTTACATTTATGGCTTTACGATCTGGGAAGACACTTTACACTAATTCAGTGATATGGATTTTGTTGAGAATTGCTTTATGTCTTAACACATGGTCTATTCTGGAGAGTGTTCCATGTCTGCTGATGGATGGAAAGTTCTGTGTATGTTGATTTGGTCTAGATGGGTAATTGTAGCAATGAGGTCTTCTGTGTCTTTATTGAGCTTTTTTCTAGATGATCTGTCCAATATTGAGAGTGGAGTGTTGATGTCTCCTACTATTCTGGAGTGATCTGTGTCCCGTTTGAGTGTAGTCAGTGTTTCTTTGATGTATTTAGGTGCTCTAATATTGCCAAGCCAAGTGCCATCGAGTCGGATCCAACTCATGCTCTAATATTAGGTGCATAAATATTTAATATTGTTAAGTCCTGCTTGTGTATTGAATCTTTCAGTAATAAATAGTGTCCATCCTTGTCCATGATGGTGGATTTTACATTAAAATGGATTTTATCTGCAATTAGAGTTGACACCCCTGCTTTTCTTTGTTCATTGTTAGCTTGATATATATTCTTCCATCCTTTGATTTTCAGTTTGTTCCTATCTTTAGGTCTAAGGTGAGTTTCTTGTAAGCAGCATATAGGTGGGTCATGTCTTTTGATGTCACTCGATGTCTCTTTACTGGAGCCTTCAGTCCATTCACATTCAATGTAATTACTGAATAGGTATGTATTCAGTGCTGCCATTGTGATATGTTTATTTTTGAATTGATGTTTTCTCTGTTGTTCTTATTAGTCTGTTCTGGGACGTTCTTTTTTGTGAGTTGATTTTTCACCTTTTTCAGTGGTGGTTTTGTAGTTGTAGAGACTCCTGTGTTACATTTCTTGATACGGTATGTTGCATCTCTGTTGTGCTTTATGGCTGCCCCTATGATCTCCCTTAATAAAGTATATATAAACCCAATTTTAATTACTACCAGTCTTGTTGACTTCCTCTCCATCTGGAAGGTCTCTGACGACTGTAGTACATCCCTCTTTTTAATATGAGGGCATCATAATTTTCATGATAATCATTGGATTGTTTCTTTTAATATTAAAGCTTTGATTGAGTTTGGAGCCTTCCCTTATTGAGTAGAATGCTGGATGATGTGTCGTTCTAAAAGATAAAGTTAGTGGTTTTGTTCTTCTTAGCCAAAGCCAAGAGCTTCTTTCAATATTTCTTGTAGATTCAGTTTGGTTTTTACAAAGTCTCTGAGTTTCTGTTTATCTGGGAATGTCTTCATTTCATTTTCATATTTGAAAGACAGTTTTGCAGGATATATAATTCTTGGTTGGAAGTTCTTCATCAAGGCTTTGAATGTGTCATGCCACTGTCTCTGTGCCCGCATCGTTTCTGTTGAGAAGTCTGATGAAAGCCTACAGGATTTCCCTCTGAATGTTGGCTTTCCTTTCAGTCTTGCTGCCTTTAAGAATTGCTGCTTATATTTAATTCTGTTAAGCTTGATTAGAATATGTCTTGGAGTCTGTCCTTTGAGATCTATATTGAGTAGCATACGATATGCATCTGGGATATCTATATTCTCTTTCGTCATGATTTCTGGGAAGTTTTCTGTCTGCAGCTCAGTAGCAACCCTCTCTGTGTACTCAGGTGTCTGGTCCTGTTCAGGGACTCCAATTAATTGAAGGTTGTTCCTCTTAATAGAATCCCACATGCTTCTTAAAGCTTCTTCATTTTTCTTGTTTCTTTTTTCTGATTTCTGCCCATAGACGCTGGCATCAGTAGCTCTGTCTTCCTAGTCAGAAATTCTTTTTTCCATTTGTTGCATTCTGTTTTCTTGGCTTGGAATGGAAGTTTCTATGTCTTTGATTTTGTTCTTGATCTGTTGAGTTTCCAAGTACTGTTGTTCCATCAGATTGAAGTTTGTTTAATTTTTCCTTTTGTTCTGCTGCATTTTCTATAAGGTATAGAAGGGCTCTGTATATAATCCTTTTGTATTGACCTTCCAGTAATTTCAGAAGAGTTTCTTCATCTGAAAAACTCCTTAGTTTTTTGGTTTGGGAGCCTTCTGAAGCCATGAATGATTTCTTGTTTGCCACAAGCACGTGTTCCTTTTGGGTTTCATGTAAGTCAGTAAACGCTGGGAGAGATACTGTGAGGATGGACCACAGATGTTTCTCTAGGCTGTCTTAAAATGTAAAACAAAAGGTATCTGACTACTTCCCAAGTAGTCTTCAAGGTGACATCTTTACTTTTCAGTACTTTAAAAAGGTCCTTTGCAGCAGATTTTCCCAATGCAGTGCGCCTTTTGATTTCTTGACTGCTGCTGCCATGGGTGTTGATTGTGAACCCAAGTTAAATGTAATTCTTGACAACCTCAATCTTTTCTCCATTTATGACAATGTTGCCTACTGGTCCAGTTGTGAGGATTTTTGTTTCCCTGTGCTGAGGTGCAATCCATACTGAGGGCTGTGGTCCTTGATTTTCATCAATAAGTGTCTCACATCTTCTTCGTTTCCAGTAAGTAAGGTGATGTCATCTGTGTAACACAGGCTGTTAATGAGGTGCCTGCAATCCTGATGTCTCGTTCCTCTTCATGTAGTCCAGCTTCTCGGATTATTTGCTTGGCATACAGATGAAAAAGGTGTGGTGAAAGGACACAACTCTGATGCACTTGTTTCCTGACTTTAATATATACATGATCTCAATTTTTATGCATAAAGTGCATTGCCTTCTGGCTTTTAAAATAAGATATCTTGGTCCTAATTTAACTCTTCTTGGAAGGTAAGCTTCAGGGTAAGTGTTCTTTGGTAGTTTTGTGCTTGGAGTTTCTGACTTTTAGGTTTTGCTCTTCTGTACTTCTTTTTTTTTTTTTGGCTTTTCAATGTATTTGAGGATAGGGAAGCTGATTGTTTCTTTTTTTAATTTAACATGACTGAGTGAAAAAGTACATTCCTGTATAAATTTACATGCCCACCTATATGCAGCTTCCACTGCTCTCTCTGTCCAGTGGCACACTATTCCTCTCTGCTCCATACATGTCTCATCCTCTCAACGGCCTCCTTTCTGCCCCCCTCCACCCACTCTCCTTCCTCCAGCCAGAGGTCAGCAGGATGATATCCTATAGATGTATAGAACCATAAAGTGCGTCCAATATATGGTCACTCTGCATTGCCAAGTCCAATCCATTCCCATCCGAAGAGTGGACCTCCGTTATAATTTATGGGTAAGGGCAGCATCAGGGCCGGCAGCCAAGCTCTCAGGGGAACCCCGAAACCGCTGGACCATCAGTTGAGGTCTGTTAGTGGAGATCTCAGGATGCACCCCTTTTTATTCTTGTGTTGCCATTGAGACTCCTCTCTGTGAGCTCGATTGTGGCTATCACTGGTGGTGGCCGGGTGCCATCCGGTTTTTCCGGTCCCAAGTTGAAGTAGGCACCCACTCTTGTGGGTCTCTCTGTCTTCTAGGTTGTCTTTACCGCATGTCATTTTGGTCCTTGGTGAGCATGCATTCCTGTTGAGTTGGGAACATTTGCTGTCTCCTTGGATGGCAGCTTGGCAGCTTTTAAGACCCCAGACGCCACTCACCAATGTGGGGTGCAGAGAGCTCTCTTAGCAAAATGCTAGTTGTGCCAGTTGGCCTCGATTTCGCCTAAGAGCATGGTCCCCTGTCCCCTGCCCCAGCTACTCTATCCTTGCAATATTGGGTTATGATGGAAAGAGTACTCAAGTTATGCTGAAGTCCACTTAATGTTGTTCTTGTTTCTAATGTATGCTATTACTGCTTTCTCCCAACCAGATTTCTAGCAACTGTCTAAGCCCTCCCCCTCCCACCCTTCCCCCTCTCCTCCCTTGCAGCTGTCAAAGAGTCTTTTCTTCTATACACAAGTCTGTTTTTGAGATCTGATTGTAGAGGTCTCATAGAGTACTTGTCCTTTTGTTGCTGACTGTGTTGACTCAACATAATGTCTTCCAGTTGAAACCAGGCTAGGAGACGTTTCCTGGAATCATCATTATTCTTTATCATTGCGTAGTACTCCACTGAGTATGTGTCTCATAGTTTACCTATCCATTCTTCTGTTGTTGGGCATCTGAGTTGATTCCATCTTTTTGCTATCGTGGACTGTGCTGTGGTAAACATTCTGGTGCATGTGTCTGTTGGTGTGAAAGGCCGTCATTCTGTAAGATATATTCCAAGTACTGGAATTACTGGGTGAAATGGTATATCGGTATCCAATTTTTTAAGGAAGCACCAGATTGCTTTCCAAAGAGGCTGGACCATTCTGCAACTCCACCAACAGTGTAGGAGGGTTCCACTTTCTCCACAGCCTCTCCAGCATTTGTTGTTTTGTGTTTTCTGGATCATGGCCAGTCTTGTTCGGGTGAGATGGTATCTCATTGTTGTCTTGATTTCAATTTCTTTAATAACTAAAGATCATGAACATGTCCACATATGTTTTTTGGCTGCCTGGATGTCCTCTTTAGTGAAATGTCTGTCCATCTCCTTTGCCCATTGCTTAATTGGATGGTTTATCTTCTTTTTATTGATATTTTATAGTATCTTATAGATTATGGAGATCAGGCGTTGGTCTGACATAGAGTTGCCATATATTTTTTCCCATTCTCTGGGTGTTCATTTATCTATTTTCTATTCTGTTGATTGTGGTTTCTTTGACAGATTTTGGAGTCTGTCCTCATTGTGTATTAAAACTTCCATTGTTGTTCCTACCTTTTCTTGGATGAGCTTTATCGTTTTCGGTTTGATATTTAGGTCTTTTATCCAGTTTGAGTTGGTTTTTGTATAAGGTGTAAGATATGGATCTTGATTCAGTTTATTGCAGATGGATAACCGATTTTGCCAACACCATTTGTTGATGAGGCTGTTTTTACCCCAGTTTAATGTCTTAGGGCCTTTATCGAATATCAACTGTTCATAGGCAGATGGTGTCATCTCTGACGTCTCAATTCGTTCCACTCATCCATCTGTCTGTTCTTTTACCAGTACCAGGCTGTTTTGACCACTGCGGCAGTGTAGCATGTTCTCAGGTCGGGTAATGAGAGGCCTCCCAGTGTGTTCTTCTTCCTTAGTAGTACCTTAGTTATCAAGGGCTTCTTCCCTTTCCAAACAAAATTAGTCGTTTGTTTCTCCATCTCATTAAAAAATGACGCTGGAACTTGTATTCGGATTGCATTATATAAATAAATTGCTTTGAGTAAGATAGACATTTTGACAATGTTAAGTCTTCCTATCCATGAGCAGGGTAGGTTTTCCCATTTATCTAGGTCTCTCTTAGTTTCTTGTAGTAAGGGCTTGTAGTTCTCTTTGTAAAGGTGTGTTGTTTCTCTGGTTAGATTAATTCCTAGGTACTGGATCTTCTTAGGGGCTATCGTAAATGGTATTGATTTGATAATTTCTTCCTAAGCAGTCTTGTTGTTGGTATAAAGGAATCCAACTGATTTACTTATGTTTATCTTGTATCCTGAGACTTTGCTGAACTCTTCTATCAGTTTGAGTAGCTTACTAATAGATTCCTTGGGGTTCTCTGCATATACAATCATATCATCTGCAAACAGGGAGATTTTAATTTCCTCTTTGCTGATGCAGATACCCTTTATTTCTTGGTCTTGTCCAGTTGCTCTAGCTAGAATTTCTACCACAATTTTGAATAGGAGAGGTGAGAGTGGGCATCCTTGTCTAGTTCCTGATCTCAAGGGAAAGTCTTTCAGTCTCTCTCCATTCAGGATGACGTGGGCAATTGGCTTTGTATAAATGGCCCTTACTGTGTTGAGGAATTTGCCGTCTGTGCCCATTTTGCTAAGAGTTTTTAGCATGAATGAATGGGTGTTGGACTTTATCAAATGCCTTTTCTGCATCAATGGACAAAATCAGGTGATCCTTGTCTTTTGTGTTATTTTTGTGGTTAATCACATTAATTGTTTTTCTGATGTTCAACCAGCCTTGCATCCCTGGTATGAATCCCACTTGGTCATGATGGATTATTTTCTTGATATGTTGTTGTATTCTATTGGCAAGAATTTTGTTGAAGATTTTTGCATCTAGATTCATGAGTGGTATCGGTCTGTAGTTCTCTTTCTTTGTTGGGTCTTTCCCTGGCTTAGGTATCAGGGTTATGGTGGCTTCATAGAATGAATTTGGGAGTACTCCATCCCTTTCTATACTGTGAAATAGTCTCAGTAGTATTGGAGATAACTCTTCTCTAAATGCTTGGTAGAATTCTGCAGTGAAGCCGTCTGGGCCTGCACTTTTTTTGGTTGACAGTATTTTGATGACCTTTTCAATCTCTTCCTTTGTGATGGGTTTATTAAGTTGTTCTGCTTCACGTTGTGATAATGTGGGTAGCTGGTATGAGTCAAGGAATTTGTCCGTTTCCCCTAGGTTTTCAAATTTGTTAGAGTACAGCCTTTCATAGTATTCTGTTATGATATTTTTGATTTCTGTTACATCTGTGGTGACCACTCCCCTCTCATTTCTAATTTGGATTATTTGTTTCCTTTCCTGCTTTTCTTTAGTAAGTTTAACCAGTGGTTTGTCAATTTTGTTGATCTTTTCAAAAAACCAGCTTTTGGTCTTTTCAATTTTTTCAATTGTTTTTCTATTCTCTAATTCATTTAGCTCTGCTGTAATCTTTATGATCTCATTTCTTCTGGTGCCTGAGGGGTTCCTCTGTTGTTCTCTCTACTTTTTCAAGCTGTAGAGTTAGTTCCTTGATTTGGTTTCTTTCTTCCTTCCAGATGTGTGCATTTATGGAGATAAACAGACCTCTGAGCACTGCTTTGGCTGTATCCCATAGGTTCTGGTAGGAAGTGTTTTCATTGTCATTGGAAGCCATGAATTTCTTTATTTCATCCTTCATTTCCTCTGTAACCCATGTTTTCTGAGCAAGATGTTCAATTCCAAGAGTCTACTTTCTATCTATGTTTTTTCTGCTATTGATTTAAACTTTTATCGCTTTATGATCTGAGAAGATGCTTTGCAGTAATTCAGTGGTATGGATTTTGTTGAGCATTGATTTATGGCCTATCACATGGTCAATTCTGGAGAATGTTCCATGTGCACTGGAGAAGAAAGTTTAGTTGTCTGCTGATGGGTGAAAATTTCTGTATGTACCAGTGTACAGATTGGTTAATTGTGTCAATGAGGTCTTCTGTATCTTTACTGAGCTTTTTTCTAGATAATCTGTCTGGTAATGAGAGTGGAGTGTTAAAGTCTCCCACTATTATTGTGGAGTCATCTAACTCTCTTTTGAGCGTAGTCAGTGTTTCTTCAATGTATTTAGGTGCTCTGATATTAGTTGCATCAATATTTAATATAGTTAAGTCTTGCTTCTGTACTGAACCTTTCCTCAATAAATAGTGTCCATCTTTGTCCACGCTGGTGGATTTGACATTATAATTGATTTTGTCTGAGATTAGAATTGCCACCCCTGCGCTTCTTTGTTCATTGTTAGCTTGATATATATTCTTCCATCCTTTAATTTTCAGTTTGTTCCTATCTTTAGGTCTCAAGTGCGTTTCTTGTAGACAACAATGAATGGGTCATGCCTTTTGATCCAGGATGACAGTCGGTGTCTCTTTACTGGAGCATTCAGTCCATTCACATTCAATGTAATTATTGATAGGTATGTGTTCACTGCTGCCATTGTGATATGTTTATTTTTATGTTGATGTTTTCTCTTTTGTTCTTATTACTCTGTTCTGGGACATTCTTTTTTGTGAGTTGATTTTTCACCTTTTTCAGAGCTGGTTTTGTAGTTGTAGAGACTCCTGTGTTACATTTCTTGAAGTGGTATGATACATGTTTGTTGTGCTTTACAGCTGCCCCTATGAACCCCCTTAATAAAGTATATATAAAACCGATTTTAACTACTACCAGTCTTGTCATCCTCCTCTCCATCTGGAAGGACTATAACAACTGTAGTACATCCCTCTTTTTATTATGATGACACCATAGTTTTCGTGATGATCACTGGATTGCTTCTTTCTGTATCAAAGCTGTGATTGACTTTGGAGCCTTCCCTAAATGAGTAAAGTGTTGAGTAGTGTGTCTTTCTAAAATATAAAATTAATGGTTTCGTTCTTCTAAGCCAAAGCCAAGAACTTCTTTCAGTATTTCTTGTAGTTTGGGTTTGGTTTTTACAAAGTCTCTGAGTTTCTGTTTATCTGGGAATGTCTTAATTTCATTTTTGTATTTGAAAGATAGTTTTACGGGATATATAATTCTTGGCTGGAAGTTCTTCTCCTTCAAGGCTTTGAATGTGTCATGCCACTGTCTCCATGCCAGCATGGTTTCTGCTGAGAAATCTGATGAGAGCCTACAGGGTTTCCCTCTGAATGTTAGCTTTGCTTTGAGTCTTGCTGCCTTTATGAGTTGCTGCTTATGTTTCATTTTGTTAAGCTTGATTATATCATGTCTTGGAGTCTTTCTTTTGAGATCTATATTGGTTGGCGTACGATATGCATCTGAGATGTCTATATTCTCTTACTCCATGATTTCTCGGAAGTTTAGCATCAGCAGTTCAGCAACGATATTGTCTGTGTTCTGAGATGTCTCACCCTGTTCAGGGACTCCAATTAATTGAAGGTTGTTCCTCTTAATAGAGTCACACATGCTTCTTAATATTTCTTCATTTTTCTTGTTTCTTTTTTCTGATTTCTGCTCATAGACGCTGGCATCAGTAGCTCTGTCTTCCAAGTCAGAAATTCTTTTTCATTTGTTCCATTCTGTTTTCTTGGCTTTGCATGGAAGTTTCTATGTCTTTGATTTTGTTCTTGATCTGTTGGATTTCAGAGTACTGGTGTTCCATCAGATCGAACAGCTTGCTTAATTTTTCACTTTGTTCTGTTGCATTTTGTATCAGGTTTAGAAAGGCTGTGTATATAAGCAATTTGTATTCACTTCCTGATGCTTTCATAAAAGTTTCTTCATCTGGAAAACTCCTTGGTTGCTTTGTTTGGGAGCTTTTTGAAGCCATGGGTGATTTCTTGTGTGCCACAGTTGTCTGTTGCTTTCTGAGTCCCATGTGAGTATGTAGAGGCTGGAAGAGGTACTGTGAGGATGGATTGCAAATGTTTCTCTAGGCTGTCTTCAAATGTAAAGCAAAAGGTATCTGACCACTTTACAAGTCAGTTATGTTTTCAGGTGTAGAGGTCCCTCTTCTCAACTGACAAAGTAAGTGCCACTATATCCAACCCCAGGCGATAACAAACTAGTTCAGAATACAGCAATGCTACTGCACTGTTGGCCTCTGCTGACAGGGCCTAGCCTTAGGCGACACTGTGTCAAATACTGCTTTTGTGATAGAAAAGCACTCTCCTGTGGGCAGGCTCTGGCTCCCAAGCTAAGAATCAGGTCCAGCTGCGGCCACCGTATCCAAGATGGCGTCCTCCACACAGGCAGCAGACAGAGGGGCTAAAGGTGCCGAGAGGTAGTGATTCCTCTGCTTTTGTTCCAGGGCCTGCAACAGAGGTGGCTTTCGGTAAATTAATACTTTTCTGTTGGAGAAGCGCTGTCCTGTTTGCACGCGCTGGCTCCCAGGCTAAGAATGAGGTCCCCCAAAATCTCGGTACCAACATGGCGTCCGCACACTGACCGCGGAGCTCCCCACAAATCCCGCTGAGGCAGCTACAAAACCAAAGGCTCAAAGTGGCTAGATTAACAGAGTCCCGAGCCTGGCTCTCAGAATATGGGAATTTCGCCTGCCTAGCCCCCTAGCCGTGCGTCTGAGTCCAGCTGCCAGGCAGGACCCAGCTCCGCTTGGCAGCCGAGACAGAGGAAAAAAAAAGTCAAAATAGTGCGTTTACCTTCCGTCCGTGAGAGCCCGGGCTAGCCAGGAGCAGGAGTCAGCGAAAGAGAGAAGGTTTTTCACTGAGTGGTATGAAGTCCCAATTAACAGCCCTGTGCCGTGTCCAGAAGGCTCTGTTTGATTGTCAATTCATGTCCTGGTTTCCAGAGGGTTATAAGGAGACGTGTGCTTAGTCCACCATCTCTACTCTGCCCTGGGGAAACTGATTTTTAATTCAATACTTATCACGTGTTCTAGACACTTTCACATCCATTATTGTTTAAATTTACCAGTAGCCTGTAAAATAATCATTATTGTGCTTATTTCATAGATAAAATAGCTGAGGAATAAAAAAGTTGTTTATCTTGCTCAGCCTTACAGTGCTAAGGAAGGAGAGAAGCTGAAACTGGAACAAAGCCTGTCCGACTCTGTAAACAGTGCTTGCTAAATAACTAAGAGTCAGTAGAAAAGAGTCAGTAGTTGACAGCCCTTCTCTACACTCTTTCTGTTTTACTTTTTTGATTCTTTTCCATGACTCCAGAAAGTTTTTCCTTCTCTAATTAAGTTAGCTATCCTTCCGTTGTTGTAGATGGAAGTCTGAATGTAAGAGTTGAAAGTGGATGAAGTTTTCTGCACTGGAGTGTGACACAGTAGCCTAGGAGATGGTCCAGAGTTTTTTACATTTAACCAAATTAAAAACTCTAACTTTAAGAGAGCCTTTAGCTCATGGTCACATGTGATTTTGTCTGTCTAAGGCCAGGTTTAGAGTGAAAAATTTATCAGGAGTATAAATATGAGATCAGCTTTTGAACTAAGCCTTCAAAATATGGTGAGTATGAATTTATCCTTTCACAGAAGCAACAAAAAACACTGGTAAAAATTGTCAAAGTAATTTTTTCCCCAGAATTTCAGAGTTAACCAAAGGCTACCAATACTCTAAAGAGTGTTTATTTAAAAAAAAGCAAAAAACAAACTGCTAAGTATTGTAAGAACAGTCAAGTTGTGCATAACTTGACCTACTTCTGTCTGCTTCTACTCAACTCTGGAAACCAGCAGCCTTGTGTCTAATGGAGGGAGCAGAGTGAGTTTGGAGTTCTCCAAATGTCCCATCCCTGAAACATTGCCCCTATTTGACCTATCCTCTATCTCCATGGCAAAGCCCCATTTGCAGGGCATTGCTATTATTTGACCTGATTTGGAGCTCAGACTTGTTTTGAGGAAAAAGTCTTGTTTCAGAGAGTTTGTTGAAAACAGTTGGTGATAATTGTTGAATGTTATAGCTGTTGGGAAGATACCAGCTAGGGCAATTAAATTAGTGAAAAATATAAAAAGAAAATGTGAGAGTGACATGCCTATAAGGATTTTGAGAAGTTCTAACACATTTCTAGGAAATTAGAAAACTACACGTACGTGTAGGGTTATGTGCCTTATCAGGAAAGAGTGGAGCAAGTCCTAGTCTGTTACCTTGGGCTGACTTTGAGGCACTGAGAAAGCAGTAAATACAAGCTAAGGTAAAAGTATAGAGCACTTTAGTATTGAAGGCTTGCTTCACAGGAAGACTTTTAGCAAAGGTTGGAAGACTTATGGCTTTAAAGCATTGGAAGAAATTTGTATCCAGTCATTAGTGAACTGTGAAGCTAGCCAGAGACTTTAGTTGCTGTGCACCATAGGGAATGTAGACTCTGTGTAAGAATAAACTTTCCTTTGTTAAAACCACCCACTTTGTAAAGTGATATTTCTGGTAGAGCAACAGCACTAGCTGACTAAAACAGAATGGTTGTTTATGCAGTACATGATACTTGCAACCTGCTGTGGGTCCATAGGCTATAGTAAATGAAAGGGCAGTTTAGTGAGGATAGAAGAGATGTTTGGTAATTATCTAGTCATGAGATGTGTGTGCAAGGTATCGGAGGGGACTGAAAGAAACTGAAATAGTTACGGCCCTTGGAGAACAGCAGTTTATTCTTGCCAGGTTTTTTGATTTTGTAAGGCAAAAATCTTTGCTTAATCTTTTTATTTTTTTTTCCCATAGTAGGGAAATATGTTTGAAACCTATAATTTCTGTAAAATTATCTGATTTTCAAATATCAGCATTTAATTAAAATGTTTTTAAATATGCATTTGAGAAACCTTGTGTGAACTGGGCTTATCTATAGGAGCTAGCTAAAAATGTAGCTGATGACAAGGATACTCTTTATTACCACTCTTATTCACCATTGTGCTGCCCTTTATCACTATTCTTAGTCTTCACTGTGCTACAGCTCCTAGCTATAGTATTTAGGCTAGAGAAGGAAATAACATCCAAATTGGTAAGAAATAAATAAAAATATTTCTTTTTGCGTATGATATGATCTCGTATACTGAAAACAAAAAATCCATAAGAAAACTACTGAAACTAATAGAATTTTTCAGCAAAGCATCAGGATATAAGATAAACATACAGAAATCAGTTGGATTACTCCACACCAACAAAGAGAATGTTGAAGAGGAAAGCACAAAGCAGTACCATTTGTAGTAGCCCCCAAGAAAGTGAAGCTAACCAGGAACATAAAAGGCCTATCCAAAGAAAACTACAAGACGTTACACTACTGCAGGAAACCAAAAAAGAGACCTGCGTAAGTGGAAAAACATATCTTGCTCATGGATAGGAAAGCTCACCATTTTGAAAATGTCTTTTCTACCCAAAGTGATATACACATACAGTACAATCCTCATCTAAATTCCAGTGACATTTTTAATGAGATGGAGAAACAAATCACTAACTGTTTTAGTCATCTAGTGCTACTTTAACAGAGATACCATGAGTGGATGGCTTTAGCAAAAGAAAGTTTGTTCTTACACAGTCCAGTACGCTACAAGTACAAGGGAATGCTTTTCCTCTTTGTCCGCTCTAGAGGAAAGTCCTTGTGTTATGTCAGTCTTTGGTCAGGGGGCATCTTGGCACAGGAACCTCAGGTCTGTACTCCCGGTGATGCTTTCTTGATGGTGCGAGGTTCCCAGTTTTCTGCTTGCTTCCTCTCCTTTTGTGTCTTGTGGGATAAAAGGTGGTGCAAGCCACACTCCAGGGGAACTCCCTTTACAAAGGAACAGGCGGGTGATCTTATGAAGGAATTTATAGTGTCACCCTAATCCCTTTAACATCCGATGTGAGGAAATCACAAAGTGGAGGGCAATCACACAATACTGGTAATCACAGTCCAGCCAAATTTCTATGCATATTTTGGGGGGACACAAATTCAATACATGACACCAACTTTGTATTGAAAGTGAAGAGACCTCAGATAGGTACAGCACTGCTGAAGTAGGAGAGCAAAATGGGACACCTCACACTACCTGATTTTAGGGCCTATCATACCACCTGGCACTGGTACAAGAACAGATACATACACTAATGGAACAGAATTGAGAGTCCAGGTGGAAATTCATCCACCTATGAGCAGCTGATATTTAACAAAGGTCCAAAGTTTGTTGTCATTGTTAGGTACCGTTGAGTTGATTCCAACTCATAATGACCCTGTGAACAACAGAACAAAACACTGCCCAGTCTTGCACCATGTCCACAATTGTGTTTATGCTCAAGCCCGTTGTTATGGCCACTGTGTCAACCCATCTTGTCTAGGGTCTTCCTCTTTTTTGCTGGTCCTCCACTTTTGCCAAGCATGATATCCTTCTACAGGGACTGATCTTTCCTGACAACATTTCCAAAGTATGTAAGATGCAGTCTCCCCATCTTTGCTTCCAAGGAGCACTGTGGTTGTATTTCTTCCAGAACAGATCTGTTTGTTCTTTTGGCACCCCATGGAACATTCAGTATTCTCCAGCACCACAATTCAAAGGCATCTGTCTTCTTTTGTTCATTGTCTAGCTTTCGCATGCATATAATGTGATTGAAAATACCATGGCTTGGTTCAAGTGTTACTTTTTAATACTTTAAAGAGTCCTTTGGAGCAGATTTTCCCAATACAATGTGTCTTGATTTCTTAACTGCTGCTTCTATGGGTGTTGATTGTGGACCCAAGTAAAATGAAATCCTGGACACCGTCAATCCTTTCTCCGCTTATGGTAGTGTTGCGTACTGATCTAGTTGTGAGAAGTTTTGTTTTTCTGATGTTTAGGTGCAATCTATACTGAAGGCTGTGGTCACTGATCTTCATCAGTAAGTGTCTCAAATTGTCTTCATTTCCAGCAGGTAAGGTGGTGTTGTATGTGCAATGTGGGTTGTTAATGAGTCGTCCTCCAGTCCTAATGCCTCATTCTTCTTCATATAATCCACCTTCTCAGATTATTTGCTCAGTGTACAGATTAAAAAGGTATGGTGAAATGATACAACCCTGACTCTCACCTTTCCTGACTTTAAACCATGCAGTGTCTTTTTGTTCTGTTCACATGACTGCCTTTTTATTAAAATACAGATTGCTGAAGAGCACAATTAGGTGTTCTGGAATTCCCATTCTATGCATTGTTAGCCATAATTTAGTATGATCCACACAGTTGAATGCTTTTGCATAGTCAGTGAAACACAAGTAAACATCTTATTGGTATTCTTTGCTTTCAGCTGAGATCCATCTGATATCAGTGATGATATCCCTGGTTCCATGTCCTCTACTGAATCCGGCTTGAATTTCTGGCAGTTCCTTGTCAATATACTGTTGTAGTCACTTTTGAATGATCTTGAGCAAAACTATACTTGTGTTTGATGTCAGCGATATTGTTCAGTAATTTCCACATTCAGTTGGATCACCTTTCTTTGGAATGAGCATAAATATGGCCCAAATCCAGTCAGTTGGTGAAGTAGTTATCCTCCAGATTTCGTGGAATAGACGAGTGAGCACTTCCAGCTTTGCGTCTGTCCATTGAAATATATCCATTGATACTCCATCAGTTCCTGGAGCCTTGTTTTTTGCCAGTGCCTCCAGTGCAGCTTCAGCCTCTTCCTTTGGTACCATTGGTTCCTGATCATTTGCTACTTCTTCAAGTGGCTGAACACAGACCACTTCTTTCTGGTGTAATGACTTTGTATTCCTTCCATCTTGTTTTCAGGCTCCCTGAGTTGTTTAATAGTTTTCCTGTAGAATCATTCACTATTGCAACTTGAGGCTTAAAATTTTTTCTTCAGTTCTTTCAGCTTGAGAAATGCAGAATGTGTTTTTCCCTTCTGGTTTTCCATTTCCAGCTTTGCCATTCCTTCCTTTTGCTTTAGCTGCTCAAATTTCAAGAGCAAGTTTCAGAATCTCTTCTGGCATCAAATACAGTCTTTTCTTTCTTTCCCCATCTTTTTAATGACCTTTTGCTCTCTTCATGGATGATGTCTTTGATGTTATTCCACAGTTCATCTGCCCTTCGGTCATTAGTATCAACACATGAAATCTGTTCTTGAGACAGTCTTGCGGCTGATCTTGTTCTGACTACTGATACGGAGCTTTTCAATGTTCTTTATCCATAGATGTGGTCAGTTTGGTTCCTGTACATTCCACCTGGTGAGATCCTTGTGTACAGTCACTGTTTGTATTGGCTAAAAAAGGTATTTGCAATGAAAAAGTCGCTAGTGCAGAATTCTGTCGGGCCATCTCCACCATTATTTGTAACACCAAGACTGTATTAGACTGTATTTTCCAAACATTGATCCTTCTTTTTTGTTTCCAACTTTTGTATTCCAGCCACCAATAGTTATCAATGCATCCTGATTGCCTGTTTACTCAATTTCAGATTGCAGAAGCTGGTAAAAATCTTCCATCTCTTCATCTTCGGCCTTAGTGGTTGGTGCGTTAATTTGAATAATAGTGGTATTAACTGGCTTTCCTTGTAGGCATATGGATATTATCCTATCACTGACAGTGTCACACTTCAGGACAGATCTTGAAATGTTCTTTTTGATGATGAACACAGCACTATTCCTCTTCAAGTTTTTGTTCCAGCATAGTAGACTATGTAATTGTCAGATCCAGAATGGCCCAAACCAGTCTGTTTGGGCTCACTAATGCCTAGGATGTCAATGTTTATGCATTCCATTTCATTTTTGACAATTTCCAGTTTTCCTAGATTCATACTTTGTACCTTCCCTGTCGCGATTATTAGTGGATGTTTGCAGCTTTTTCTTCTCATTTTGAGTCATGCCACATCCCTGGACGAAGATCCCGGAGGGCTTACTCCATCCACGTTGTTAAGACTGACTCTACTTTGAGGAAGCAGCTGTTCCCCTTTGTCTTCTGAGTGTCGTCCAACCTGGATGGCTAACTTTCTGGCACTGTATCTGACAGTGTTTAGATGCTGTTCATAAGGTTATCCCTTGCTAATTCCTTTTAGAAGTAGGCTGCTTGGTCATTCTTCCTATTCTGTATTAGTCTGCAGTCTCAACTGAAACTTGTCTACCATCGCGACCCAGCTGGTACCTAAATACCAGTGGCATAGCTTCTCGCATCACAGCAACAAGCAAGCTTCCACTGATAGACAAGTAGGGGCTCCTCACTCTGTCTTTACATTCCTTGTCTGATGCTGTTACCGCTCTTACCTGATGGTGTTAATTGGGGAAAAGATAGTCTCTTTAACAAATGGTGGTAGCCCATCTGCAAAAAATGAAACAAGACCCATACCTCACACCGTGCATAAAAACTCAGAATATACCCAGCACCTTAAAGAGAAAATCTGAGACAGTAAAGATCTTGGAAGACAAAGTAGGGACAATGCTAGGAGCCCTAATACATGGCATAAACAGAATATAAAACATTACTAACATTGTTCAAACACCAAAACAGAAATTATATAACTGGCAGCTCCTCAAAATGAAACACCTATGCTCATCCAAAGACTTCAGCAAAAGAGTGAAAAGACAATCTACAGATTTGGAATAAATTTTTGCATACAGCATATCTGACTAGGATCTGACTAGGATCTAGTCTACAAGATGCTATAAAACGTCTACAACAAAAAGACAAATAACCCAGTTAAAAAATGGGCAAATGATATGAACAAGCACTTTGCCAAAGAAAAAATTCAGGCAGCTAACAGATAGTTGAAGAAAAGCTCAGGATCACCAGCCATTAGATGAATGCAAATCAAAACTACAGTGAGATACCATCTCACCCCAACAAGACTAGCAGTAATCCAAAAATCACAAAGTACTAAATGTTGGAAGGTTATGGAAAGCCTGGAATACTTACACACTGCAGGTGGGAATGAAAATGGTATAACAACTTTGGCAATCAATTTGGCAGTTCCTTAAAAAGCTAGAAATAAAAGTAGCGTATGATCCAGCAGTTCCACTCCTTGAAATAGACCCTAAAGAAATGAGTCATCACACAAATATGTACCCCCATGTTTACTGCAGCACCATTTAAAATATCAAAAAGATGGAAACAACATAGGTGCCCATCAATGAGTGAGTGGATCAACAAATTATTGTGGCATAGCTACACAGTGTAATAAAGAGCAGTGATGAATCTGAGAAACATGAATGAATGTATCTGGAAGGAATTATGCTGAGTAAAATTAATTAGTTGCAAAAGGACAAATACTCCACGAGACCACTGTCGTGGATTAAATTTTGTCTACCAAAAGTATGTATCAACTTGGTTAGAGTATGACTCCCAATGTTGTATGATTGTCTTCCATTTTCGTGGTTGTAATTTTATGTTAAAGAAGTTGAGAGTAGTATTGTAACATTGTTACCCAGGTAACCTCTCAGGTCCAATGTAAAGGGAGTTTCCCTGGTGTATGGCTTGTATAACTTTTTATCTTACCAAAGATAAAAGAAAAAGGAAGCAGACAGAAAGTTGGAAACCTCCTACTATTCAGAAAGCAGTACTGGGAGCAGAATGTATCATTTGGAGCTGCTGTTTCTGTGCTAAGATTAGACCAAGGAAAGACTGATGCCTCACAAGTACCTTCCTCCAGAGCTACCAGAGAGGAAGCCTTCTTCTCGAGCCAGCTTTCCGAATTGAAACTTGCAGACTACTGAGATATTAAATTTCTCATTGTTAAGGCCATCCATTTATCGTATTTCTGTTATAGCAGCACTTGATGGGTAAGACAACTGCTGTTATAAGACTCAAAGATTTAAAAATGGAAGAAAACATCTTTGATATTACAAGGGTAGGAAGGATGGGAAAGGGATACTCTAACTAGATCGTAGAGAAGAATTATGTAAGGGGAAGGGAAGGACAACACAATATGGGGGAAGTCAGCACAGCTGGACTAAACCAAACCAAACACTTTGAGGTACAGGGTAGCATGGGTGGGGGTCTGAGGGCCATGTTTTCAGAGGACATTAAGGTCACTTGGCACAACAAAATTTACTAAGAAAATGTTCTGCATCCCACTTTGGTAAATGACATGAGGTCTTAAAAACCATTGAAGAAATGTGTTAGTTGGTCCCAACCTACGGAGGGCAGAGGAGAATGAAGAACGTCAAAGACACAAGGAAAATATGAACCCAAGAGACAGAAAGGGTCACATAATCCAAAGAGCAAATCAGCCTGAGACTGGAAGAGTTAGATGGTGCCCAGCTACCACTAAAGATTACTTATACAGGGAACAAGAGAGAGTCCATAATGGAGCAGCAGAGAAGGGGGGTACTAAACTAAAATTCTAGTAAAAAGACCAGATTCAGTGGTTTGCCTGAGACTGGAGGGCCCCCAGATGACTTGGCCCTTGGAC
Source organism: Heterohyrax brucei (assembly GCA_028571685.1). Classification (NCBI taxonomy): domain Eukaryota; kingdom Metazoa; phylum Chordata; class Mammalia; order Hyracoidea; family Procaviidae; genus Heterohyrax; species Heterohyrax brucei. The sequence continues at coordinate 8,105,396 of CM053159.1, read as the reverse complement.
TCTGTTAGTCCATAACTAAAACTGTACCCAAAGTCGAGTCTTCAGACAAAGGTTAGACTGGGATATAAGACTTGAAATTGTAATTGTGAAGTGTGTTTCTTAGCTGAAGCAGCTACATGAAACTTAATGGACAGCTCGTATTTGGAAGCATGATGAAAATGCAAAAAGGGACAGGAGCTGGTTAACTGGAGACAGAAAATACAGGGTGAAAAAGATGAGTGTGCTGTCATTATCGAGAGCAACTAGGATCACGTAACAATATGTGTATAAACTTTTTGTATGAAAAACTTAAAGCACAAAACAAAATAAAAATAATATAAACCAGTTTTGAGAACCCTAGTGTGGAAAACATTCATCTTGACCAGGGTCCTGGAGAAGCTCTGGCAGAAAGTGCTGCTTAAACTAGAAATCCAGGAAAGGGTATGTAGATGGCTAAAAATATGCAGTCACATCAGTCCACCGACTCACTTGTGCAGAAATGCAGCTTTGCTTCTTGGTTTGAAGTTATACTTCAGCTGATGTTTGAAAATACACCTTTGTCGATTCATGGTAATGCAATCACTTTCAAATTTCAGCTGATAGTTTAGGACCTGAACGGTCCGTCCCATCCCACCCTGCCGTCCTTTCTTCATGTATATCAGAGAGGCATCCCTGTGCCGTCTTTGATCCTCACGGCATCAGCTGAGGAGCATCTCAAGTTTTCTGTCCTTTGGTATTGGCGTCTGTCTCTGCAGTCCACTTTCCAGATGTAGTGCAGCTTGCCCATACACCAAGTGTAACTCTTCTTAGTTGATCTAACCTGATAGCTCTCCTTTGATGTAGATTTTTTTTTTGAATCAGGTGTATGAGGTACAGTTTACATATTATAAAATTTGCCAGTTGTAAATGTATAATTCTGTGAGTTCAAACAATAGAATACAGTCTTGTTACTTCCATCCCAGTCATGATCTACAACAGTTTTGTTCAGTTGAAATTTCATGTAAACCACATATGTAATGTAAAATTTTCTGGTGGCCACATTAAAAAAAAAAGGGTAAAAACAAACAAGTGGAATTAATTTTAACAACATGTTTTATTTAATGTAATATATCCACACAGTATCACTTCAGCATGTAGTCAGTATAAAAATGTTGATGACATGCATTCATTTTCATTTTATTTCTTCGAATCTAGTGTTTGTTTTATACTTATCAATCCTAAAAAGAATTCATACCCACTGCCATTGAGTTGATTCTGACTTACAGTGACCATGTATACAGCATACTTCAATTTAGCTGCTAAGTTTTCAGCAGAAATACTTCATTTGTATTCAAATTTCATAAAATTTAAAGTTGAAAATGTTGATTCAAATGCTCAAGTTTCAAACGTACTAGAAAGTTTTCTTTTTAATTGTGTTTACATTTTATTTAATTAAGTTTTATGTAATTAAAACTTGACTCCTTTAGTTATACTAGCGATATTTTAAGTGCTTGGAAGCCACATGTGGCTAAGGCTACCACATTGGACAGTGCAGAGAAAACTTCTGTCACCCCCAACATTGTCTTCTGCTCGTTTGAGATCCGTCTCCTCCTGCTCAGGGCCACCTGTGGTCTTGTCCTTGTCGTTATAGCTCTGTCTTATCATATAAATGGAATCAAACAGCCTATTGTTTCTGGCTTTTTCCACGTAACATTGATTTTGAGATTTATCTGTGCTGTTGTATTTATCAGTAATTAAAACCAGTTACTGTTGAATTGATTCCAATTCATGACATGGTGTATTGTCAGAGTAGAACTGTCCCACATAACTTGGAGAATTTCCTAACTTTTTAAAATTCTTTTATCTGATTTTTCCTCAGAGATGTTAGGATCAAGTGCATTTTCAGTTTCACTGCTCAATTCTGCTCCTATGACTTTCTATTGATTAGTCTGACTCTGAAATTTTATAGTTAATCCTCTGGATATCTGTTTGCTGTCTCGATGGATTCTTGCAGCCTGTTAAATGTGTCATTATGCTCTTCTCCAGTCTTTTCAGTTTCTTTGATTACTGTGCCTTTGTGCTTCTCGAGTTTTTCTGCATTATGCCTAATCTTCTTCCTGAATTCCTGAAGATTTCTGTATATTAATCTTTTGTATTCTGCCTCTACTAATTCTAGGAACTTCTCTTTATCTGGAAGATTTCTTGAGTCTTTGTTTTGGTAGCTTTCTGAAGCCACAGTGATCCACCTCTTTATGTAATCTGACAGTGCCTGTTGTCTTTGAGAGATCAATAAGTTATTGTACTTATTTTGTTTGCTTACTGTGTCCTAGCTTCTTGTTTTGATATTCCTAATAGATGCTTGTGTGAGCTAGTTTGATTATTGCCACCTTTGAAGCCCTAATGTCCTGTCACCAGGAGGTAATAGTTGTTACTAAGTATATGAGCCAAGTAGTCCCTTTACTTTTCTTATGTAGATTCAGCTAGGTATCCAGGTACTCAGTCACTAAGTGGGTGGTGAAGGCTCTTGTGGTACAGTCCTAGATGGGCAGTGGTCATTAGTGTAGGGACAGGTATCTGGCTGCACATGCTGAGCAGTGCAGAGGGGCTGACAACTCTCCTAAGTGTCTGTGAGGAAATGATGTTCCTGCTCCCTAGAGTGCATAGGTGGGTACATTTTGCAGCTAAATTATGGTACCCAGTGCTGTTATCTGTAAGGACTGGCAGGCACCACTTATTCTTTGACCCATGTCGCAGGTGACTAGATGATGTGGGAGGAGCCACCAGTCCTCAGGCCAGTGTTGTGGGTATGTGAGGATGCTGCTTAATAGACAGTACAGTGTCAAATGTCAGGAACCTGCCTTTCGATCATCTATCTGACACACTGAAATTAGAGTTTAGGTATATTATATACCTTGTGGTACTGTGCTAATGAAGGCTTACACTTTTGTAGTGGGTCTATGCAAGAATGAAAAGCATTCGAACTCCACTGACCCTTTACACCTGTACCTAGACAAAGGAACTGTTTTTCTTGCCCTGAGTTCACAATTTAGGAAAGCTGGCAGATTATTTTTTGTTTGTTAATTTGTTCCCTCTCCAAGTCTGAGAAAATGGCTCGGGGCACCTAAGTGGTAATACCTCTAGCCCACGGGATGCCTCGGTCCCTGGAGCTGTCTCAGAGCTAGTGCAGACTGGGAGGAGGGTAGGTAACTAGGAGAGGTTTTTCCCAAAGGAGAATGTTTTTATCTGTGTGAGGTAGTTTAGCTCAGACCCAGTGCACACTGGGAGGAGGGTAGGTAAATGGTAGAGAGGTTTATCCCAAAGGAGAATTTTTTGATCTGTGTGCAGTCGTTTAGTTGTAAATTACTTATCTTTTGCTAGTTGAGCACCACTTACCACTGATTCTGTAGGTGTGGGTGGTCACTGCATGGTCTCTCTTGATGTAGAAAATGCTTCTGAACAGCACTGCTTGTCTCACCCCACTGGCACCAGCAGATGCAGCCTGTGGGGTGCTTATTCCCTCCAAATATTGTAAGCCTCACTGTTTCTGAACCTTCTTTCCCTCCCCTGCTGCACAATCCAGTTTCCTAACGTTGCCTTTGATGTTCAGGGCTACTAGAATGCATATATAATTGATTCACTTATTGCTTCGTTGTTGTTAGAAGGATCACACGAAGCATCTGGCTATTCCACAATCTTGATCAAAATATGGTTCCCCCAACAAAATGTAAGATAGAAAAAACAGTTAATACCCATTGCTGTCAAGTTAACTTTGACTCATAGTGACCCTATAGGACAGAGTAGGACTGCTCCATAGAGTTTCCATGGAGTGCCTGGTCAATTCGAACTGCCAGCATTATGGTTAGCAGCCATAGCACTTAACTTAGATCTGTGCCACTGGGGTTTCCTGGTATCTTTTCATTGTTTTAAGCTCTGGAGGAAGGAGAAAGCTGAAGGAGAACAGGTGAGGGTCATTAGAAGTGACGTTTTCTATGTGTAAAAGCAACAGGAATTCACCAAGTTAAAAAGTGAAATAGAACAAGGTGGTAAGTATATTGCTGAAATAGAGTGGTCACTTTTTCTGCCTTGAGATATCATGAAGATATGTGATACTGGAAAAGTATGAAACAGCATGGGAAAAAAAGGAGAAAAAAAAAACCCCACATTCTCTTTTAGTTTTTTGGAGAAGTGTTAAACTTTATCCTTGACATTTTTATCTGGAAACCTGCTGCCTCAAAGAGTTTCCAAGGAGGACCTGACGGTGATGAACAGCTAGCCTTTTGGTTTGCAGCCATAACTCTTTAACTACTATGCCACCGTGGTTTCGTGTATCTGGAAATCAGTTGCAAAAAAGAAATTCTTCAACGTTTTAAAATTTCAATCACTTGTATAACATTCTCAAAATGACAAGAATGTAGAAATGGAAAACAGATTAGTGGTTACTAAGGGTTGGGGATACGGCAGGGTCTTCTGTTAGGTTTTACTTAAAATGTTCTGATGTTCTCTATATTTGGATGCATACCCACTTAGTGGAAACTCTGGTGGCTTGCTGATTGAATGCTACATCTGCTAAGCAAAAAGTCAGCAGTTTGGATCCACCAGAACTCCTTGGAAAATCTATGGAGCAGTTCTACTCTGGCCTACAGGGTCACTGTGATTAAAAATCGACCTGATGGCAGTGGGTTTGGTTTTGTTTTTTTACCCACTTAGGATTGTTAAGTCCTCTTTTTTTTGTTTAATCGTAGGTGAAAGTTTATAGCTCACGTTAATTTCCTATTTAAAAATTTATACACTTTTTTTGTGATATTGGTTGCAGTCTGCACATTGTGACAGCATACTCCCTCTTTACATCCTGGGCTCCCTGTATTTATTTGTGCAGTTTGTTTCACTCCTGGTTTATATCCTCCTTTTGGACAGGAGTTGCTCATATGGTCTCATATATTTGGTTGGTGTAGTGGTTAAATGCTGCATCTGCAAACCAAACTGTCAACAGGTCAAATCCTCCAGGCACTCCATGGATACTATGGAGCAGTTCTACTCTGTCCTAGAGGGTCTCTATGACTCGGAATTGACTTGATGGTACTGGGTTTGTTTTTTTGTTTTTTGTTTTGGCTGAACTAAGAAACACTTCATCATGTGCTTTAACTTTTGTGTTATAAGCCTACATAATCTTTAAAAACTGAACTTCAGGAATGGCTTTAGTTCTGGGTTAGCAGAGTATTCAGAGGGTTCTTCCAGTCTCTGTTAGACCAGTAAGTGTTTTTTGTTTGTTTGTTGTCATGAATTTGAATTCTTTTCTACTTTTTTTCTCTTTTCTGAGTCTCTCAGTTGTATTCCCACTCTCTACGAAGCTGGTAGAGGCTAGTTCATGTGGTCCTTTAGTCCTTTAGGCTAGTATTTCCTTGTGTCTTTGATTTTTGTCTTCGTTCTACTTTGCTCTGGACAGAATGGGACCAATAAATGTACCTTAGATGGTTGCTTACAAGTTTTTAACTCTCCGGATGCTACTCACCAAAGTTGAATGTAAAACATCTTTTTAATTTTTTTTTTTTATTTAATATAACTGAGTGAAAATATACATCCCTGTATAAATTTACATGCCCACCTATATGCAGCTTCCGTTGCTCTCCCTGCGCGGTGACAGCACACTATTCCTCTGCTCCATACATGTCTCATCCTCCCAACAGTCTCCTTTCCCCTCCTCTCCACCCACTCTCCTTCCTCCAGCCAGAGATCAGCAGGATGATATCCTATAGATGTATAGAACCATAAAGTACATCCAATATATGGTCACTCTGCATCGCCAAGTCCAATCCATTTGTGTTCGAAGAGTGGACCTTCATTATGACTTATGGGCAAGGGCAGCATCAGGGCCTGGGGCCATGCTCCCAGGGGAACCCCGAAACTGCTGGACCATCAATTGAGGTCTTTTAGTGGAGATCTCAGGATGCACCCCTTTTTATTCTTGTGTTGCCAGTGAGACTCAATTTAGTGAGCTCCATCGCGGCTATCACTGGTGGTGGCCAGGCACTATTTGGTTCTTCCGGTCCCAATTTGATGTAGGCACCCAGTGATGTGGGTCTCTTTGTCTTCTCGGTTGTCTTTCCCCCATGTCATTTTGGTCCTCAGTAAGCACTCGTTCCTGCTGAGTTGGGACCATTTGCTGTGCCCTCGGATGGCAGCTTGGCAGCTTTTAAGACCCTAGACACCACTCACCAATGTGGGGTGCAGAGAGCCCTCTTAGCAAAATGCTAGTTATGCCAATTGGCCTCGATTTTGCCTAAGAGCATGGTCCCCTGCCCCCTGCCCCAGCTACTCTATCCTTGCAATATTGGGTGACGATGGAAGGAGTACTCAAGTTATGCTGAAGTCCACTTAATGTTGTTCTTGTTTCTAATGTGTGCTATCACCGATTTCACTCAACCAGATTTCTAGCAACTATCTAATTTAAGCCCTCCCTCCTCACCCCTACCCCTCCCCTCCCTTGCAGCTGTCAAAGAGTCTTTTCTTCTATGCATGAGTCTGTTTTTGAGATCTTATTGTAGAGGTCTCCTGCAGTATTTGTCCTTTTGTCACTGACTACTTTCACTCAACATAATGTCTTCCAGTTGAAACCAGGTCATGAGATGTTTCCTGGAAGCATTATTCTTTATCATTGCATGGTGCTCCATTGAGTATATATACCACAGTTTACCTATCCATTCTTCTGTTGTTGGGCATCTGGGTTGATTCCATCTTTTTGCTGTTGTGGACTCTGCTGTGGTAAACATTCTGGTGCATGTGTCCGTTGGTGTGAAAGGCCTTGATTCTGTAGGATATATTCCAAGTAGTGGAATTACTGGGTCAAATGGTATTATCAATGTCCATTTTTTTTAAGAAAGCGCCAAATTGCTTTCAAAAGAGGCTGGACCATTTTGCAACCCCACCAACTGTGTAGGAGGGTTCCACTTTCTGCACAGCCTCTCCAGAATTTGTTGTTTTGTGTAAATTTTTTTATTGTGATTAACTGAAAGTTTGCAGTCTGAGTAAATTTTCCATATAAAACCCCAGGTAGCTGCCTCTATGCAGTTCATTCTATCTGACGTCCTTACCCTGTGACAGCACATTCTTCTTTTTCACTATTTTCTTCCAGTATCCACTCAACCAGCATTTGTCCTCTCTCCTCTAAAAAGAAACTAGTAGGACAGCTTCCTATATATATTAAACCATAAAGTACACAGACTACATGCATCGCTCTCTGTCCCTAAGTCCAGTCCATTATTTGTCTGAAGTGTTGCCTTCAGTATTGGTCTCAGCTCTGGGCTAGCAGCAAGTCTAGAGGCCATGTTCTCAGGGGACCCTCCAGGTTGTCAGACCATCAAGTCTGGTCTTCTAATAAAGTTCTTAATCTGCATACCCCTTTTTTTTCATGCTGTTTGAGGGACTCTATGTTATGTCCCCTATCAGGGTTGTTTTTGGTGGTGGATAGACACCATCTAGTTCTTGTGGTCTCATTCTGATGTAGTCTCCCAGTCATATGGGTCCTTCTGTCTCCTAGACTCATTTTTCCTTGTGTCTTTGATGTTCTTGGTTGTCATCTGTCCCGTGTGGATTGGGACCAGTTAATGTTCCTCAGATGGTAGCTTTTTAAAACCCCAGTTGCCACTCACCAATATGGGATGGAGAAGACTCTCTTAGAAAAAGACTAGTTATGCCAGTTGATCATGATTCCCCTGAAAACATAGCCCCTAGACCCTTGACTTTGTTTCTCTGTCCTTTGAAATACTGGGTTAAATTTAGAAAGCTTTTTAGCTTATTCTGTAGTCTAGTTATGCTTACCTGCCTTCTATTGCATGCTTTCACGTCTTCCACCTAACCGAATTCTTACTATCTAATCTGTGAAAAATCCTCTCCTTCCGTCCCCATCCTTGTCGCCATCAAAGGTTTATTTTCTTCTGTGTTTAAGTCTTTTCTTAAGTCCTTATAATAGTGGTCTCATACAACGTTTCCCTTTAGCAGCTGACTGATTTCACGCCACATAATGTCTTCTAGACAATTCCAGGTTATGTGATATTTCATAAAATCATCATCGTTCTTTATCACTGTATAATGTTCCATTGTGTATGTATACCATAGTTTGTTGATCTGTTCATCTTTTCATGAGCAACTAGGTTGATTTCATCTTTCTGCAGTTGTGGACAGTGCTGCAATAAATATTTGTGTGCATGTATTTGTCTGTGTAGCCAAGCCAGCCAAAGGTCGTCGAGTCGTATCTGACTCATGGTGACCCTAGGGTCCACAGTAGAACTGACCCCCAGAGTATTCAAGGAGCAACAGCTCTTATTTCTGTGGGATATATTCCAAGTAGTGGCATTGTTGGATCATATGGTATCTCTATTTCTAGCTTTTTAAGAAAGCACCAAATTCCTTTTCAAGGAGGTATATACCATTTTACATACCCAATAGCAATGTAGGAGAGATCCAGTCTCTCCACAGCCTCTCCAACATTTGTTGTTTTGTGGTTTTTGGATTAGTGCCAGCCTAATTGGGGTGAGATGGTAACTCATTGTAGTTTTGATTTGGATTTCTCTAATGGCTAATGATCATGAGCATTTCCTCATGTGTCCTTTGGCTGCCTTAGTGTCTTATTTGGTGAAGTGTCTGTCCATGTCTTCTGTCAATTGTTTAATTGGGTTGTCTTTTTCTTGTTATTATGTTGTAGTACCTTGTAGATTATGGAATTAGATGTCGATCAGATTCCTGGTTGCCAAATATTTTTCCACAGTCTGTAGGCAGTCTGAGCATAAGTATTTGGTTTTTAGTAGTTCCCATTTGTCCATTTTTTCTTCTGCTGTTTGTGCACTGTTGGTAATATTTTGTAGTCTGTTGTCTTAGGCTGGGTTTTCTAGGGAAGCAAAACCAGTAACACGTGTAGGTACAAGGAAAGATTTATAATATATATATATAGACAGATAGATACAAATATAGGAAACAGCTCACGTAATCACAGAAGCTGAATGTCCCAAGCTCTGGCACAAGCCTCACATGTCCACAGAAGCTGAGGAACCCAAGGTCAGCAAGTCAGAGACCAGAGTTGCAGATCACCGGTTGTGTAGGTCAGTGGATCCCAAGCTGGTGGCGAGACGAAGACACAGAGGCTGGAGGTCAGTGGATCCCAAGCTGGTGGTGAGATGAAGTGACAGAGGCTGGTGAACCCAGGATCTGCAGGTCAGGGAGTAGGACTGGGCAGAGGCTGGCGAACGCAGGATTGGCAGGTCAGGAAGCAGGACTCTCAAGTGCCGACTGTAAGGACTGATGAGCCCAACAGCTGCTAGCTCAAGTCCCGGAACCAGATGCTGGAACAAGAGAGCAGGAGCTCCTGGCCACGTGAGCGATCAGCAGCCGTAGTCCAGGGTCACGAGATGAGAGCCAAGGGGCAGGGAGCCACCACAAACCCCGCCCTGCCACTTAATACAGCAGCCAGATAGGTAGTAGCCAAGTTGACATAATCCTGACCACCACGTCTGTTTAAGCCATGTGTTAGGGCTTCTTTTTTGTCCCTAGTTTTTCTTCCATAATCTTTATTGTTTTAGATCTGATGTTTAGGTCTTTGACCCATTTTGAGTTAGTTTTTGTGTAAGGTGTGAGATACGGGTTTTGTTTCAGTTTTTTACAGATGGATATCCAGTTTGGCAACATCATTTATTAGACTGTTTTTACCCCAGTTTACAACTTTTGGACCTTTGTCAAATATCGCTGTTTATAGGTGGATGGAGTTATTTCTTAATTCTTTATTCTGCTGTCTTGGTCTATGTCATGGTTGGAATTGTGTCCCCCCAAAGATGTGTGCAGCCACGTGGCTGGGATATGGTTCCCAGTATCTTGGGACTGTCCTCCATTGTGTGGTTTTGCTAACCTGTATGTTAAAGGATTAGGGTGGGGCTGTAAATTCCTGCTGTAGGGGGAGTTTCCCTGGAGTATGGCTTGCCCCACCCTTAATGCTTTTAGCTTGCAAGGAATAAAAGGAAAAAGAAACAAAGGACAATTTGAGAATCTCGCTACCATCAAGCAAGCAGCACTGGGAGCAGAATGTGTCCTTCAGACCAGAGGTTCTTGCATCAGGACGCTCCCTGGACAAAGACTGATGCAATACTGGACTTTCCTCCAGAGCCGACAAGGGGAAAGTCTTCCCCTGGAGCGGACACCCTGAATATGGACTTGCAACCTACCGGACTGTGTAAGAATAAACCTTCCTTTGTTAAAGCCATCCACTCTGTGGTATTTCTGTTAGAGCAGCCTAGCTGACTAAAACAGTCTATGTATCTGTTTTTGTACTAGTACCAGGCTGTTTTGACCACTGTGGCAATGTAATAGGTTCTAAGGTCAGGAAGCGTGGGGCCTCCTGTGTTCCTCTTCTTCAGTATTGCTTTATTTATCCTGGGTTTCTTCCCTTTCCAAATGAAGTTGGAAATTTGATTTCCATCTCATTAAAAAATGACATTGGAATTTGTATTGGGATTGCATTATGTGTATAGATCTCTTTGGGTAGAATAGACATTTTCACCATGTTAAACCTACAGATCCATGAGCAAAGCAGATTTCTCCACTTATATAAGTTTCTTTTGGTTTCTTGCAGTAGGGTCTTGTAATTTTCTTTGTATAGATCTGGTTAAATTTATTGCTAGGTATTTTATCTGTTGGGGGCTATTGTAAATGGTATTGATTTGGTGAATTCCTCTTTGGTAGTCTTTTTGTTGGTGTAAAGGAATCGTACTGATTTGTTTCTGTTTATCTTGTATCCTGATACTTTACTGAACTCTTCTATTAGTTCCAGTAGTGTATTTATGGATTCTGTAGTGTTTTCTGTGTATAAGATCATATCATCTGCGAGTAGATCAACTTTTACTTCTTTACCAATGCCAGTGCCCCTTATCTGTTTATCTTGTCTGGTTATTCTGGCTACAGCCTCTAGTACAGTGGTGACAATGGGCATCCTTATTTGGTTCCCATTCTCAGGGGGAGTTCTTTCAGTTTCTCATTCAGGATGATGTTGGCTGCTGGCTTCACATGGATGCCCCTTACTATGTTGAGGAATTTCCCTTCTATTCCTCTTTTGCTGAGAGTTTTTAACATCAGTGAATATTGGACTTTGTCAAATGCCTTCTCTGCATCAATTGATAAAACCAAGTGATTCTCATCTTTTGTTTTATTGATGTAGTTGACTACACTAATGTTTTTCTGATGTTGAACCACCCCTACATCCCTTGTGTGAGTCCTATTTTGTCTTGGTAAAATATTTTCTTTATGAAGAACATTATGCCAGTTGACCTAGATGTCACCCAAAACCATGGTCTCCAGCTGTCAGTCCCAGTAACTCAATCCCTCCAGGTGTTTGAATGTGTCTGGGGAACTTCTGTGCTTTAGCTTTTGTCCATTTGTGTTGACTTCCCTTGTATTACGTGGTGGCCTTCCCTTTGCCAAATTTAACACTTGTTTACTGTCTAGTTAGTGACTTTTCCTTTCCTGTTCACCCTGTGCTCTTAACCATCAAAGATTTTTTTCACTCTGTATATAAATCTTTTCTTGAATTCTTATAATACTGGTGTCATATAGTATTTGCCCTTTTGTGACTGACTTATTTCACTCAGCATAATGCCCTCTAAATTTATCCAAGTTGTGAACTGTCTCATTGATTCATCATTGTTCATTTATTATTGTGTATATGTACCATAATTTTTTTATTCATTTATCTGTTGATGGGCACTGAGAGGTTGTTTGTTTTCACTATTATGAATAGTGCGGCGATTGGAACATGAGTATCCATATGTCTGTTCTTGTGACATCTCTTATTTCTTTACGGTATGTTACTAGGAATGAGCTTGGTGAATAATACGGTATTTTGTTTCCAGCTTTCTAAGGAACTGCTCTGTAATTCTGTAAAGTGGTTAAGTGGTTGCACCATTTTACATTCCCACCAACAGTGCATAGGAGTTCCCACAGCCTCTTCAACATTTGTTATTATTATTATTTCTTTGATTAGTCCTGGTAATGTTGGAGTGAGATGATACCTCATTGTCACTTTGATTTGCATTTCTCTGATTGCTGGTGGTTTGTTAGCATTTCCTCATGTGTTTGTTAGCCACCTGAGTGTCTTCTTTGGTGACATATCTGTTCACATTTTTGGCCCATTTTTTAATTGAATATTTGTCTTTTGTTATAGAGGTGTCAGATTTTCATGCAGAATTTTAGAAATTAGACTTCCATTGGCTATGTCATAGTCAAAGTTTTTTTCCATTCTGTAAGCAATATTTTGGTTGAATTGTTCTGATGAGTGTGTTTAATTTTTAGGCGCTCCTTGTTATCTAGTTTCTCTTCTGGTTCCATGATCATTATCATTTTAAATTTTATATTTAGGTGTTTGATTCATTTTGGGTTAATTTTTGTATGTGGTGTAAGTATGGAGCTTATTTCATTTTTTTATTTTTTATTTTTATTTAACATAACTGAGTGAAAATGTACATTCACGTATAAATTTACATGCCCACCTATATGCAGCTTCCACTGCTCTCCCTGCCCAGTGACAGCACACTATTCCTCTCTGCTCCATACACGTCTCATCCTCCCAACAGCCTCCTTTCCCATCCTCTCCATCCACTCCCCTTCCTCCAGCCAGAGGTCAGCAAGATGATATCCTATAGATGTATAGAACCATAAAGTGCTTCCAATATATGGTCACTCTGCATTGCCAAGTCCAATCCATTCCTGTCCAAAGAGTGGACCTTTGTTATAATTTATGGGAAAGGGCAGCATCAGGGAAGGGGGCCATGCTCTCAGAGGAACCCCAAAACCGCTGGACCATCAATTGTGGTCTTTTAGTGGAGATCTCATGATGCACCCCTTTTTATTCTTGTGTTGCCAGTGAGACTCCTCTCTGTGAGCTCCATCATGGCTATCACTTATTTCATTTTTTAAAAGAGAAACCAATCAACCAAAAAAAAAAAAAAAGAACCAACCTCATTGCCATCAAGTCAATTCTGATTCACAGTAACTCAGTAAGATGGAGTAGAACCACCCTATAGGGTTTCAAAGGAGTGGATAGTAGATTTGAAATGCCAGCCTTTTGGTTGTCAGCTGTAGCTTCTAACCACTGTACCACCAGGGTCCTTTGTATACATATACATCTGGTTATGCCAGTACATTTATTAAAGAAACTGTCTTTTTCTCATTTACTCAGCTTTGGCCCTTTGTCAAACATTAGCTGCTCATAGATGGGTGAATTTACATCTAGGTTGTCAGTTCTGTTCATTGGTCTCTGTGTTTGTTTTTGTATCAGTACCATGCTGTTTTTTGTTACTGTGGCGGCATAATAGGTTCCAAAATCAGGTAGTGTGTGGCTTCATAGCTTTTTCTTCTTCTTCAGTAATGCTTTACTTATCTGAGGCATCTTCTTTTTCTGTATAAAGTTGGTGATTTTTTTTCTGTTTCTTGAAAGAATGCTGTTCAAATCTGGATTGGAATTGCATTGTATCTGTAGATCACTTTGGGTAGAATTGACATTTTTCAATGTTGAGCCTTCCATCCATGGACATGGTATGTTTTCCCACTTATGTAGGTCTCTTGGTTTCATGCAGTAGTAGTTTGCAGTTTTCTTTGTGTAGATCTTTTACATCCCTGGTTAGATTTATATTTATTCTAAAATACTTTGTCTTCTTGAGGGATATCATAAATAGTACTGATTTGGTGATTACCTTTTTGAAGTTCTCTTGGTTGATTTGTATTAATATGGTTGATTTTTCTATATGTCTGTCTTGTAACCAGCTACTTTGCTGAAATCTCATATTAGTTCTAGTAGATTTCTTGTGGCTTTTTTGTAGTTTTCTGTGCGTCAGATCAAATCATCTGTGCATGGGGATTTTACTTGTTCTTTGATAATTGGTACTTCTCTTTGTCTTAGTCATCTAGTATTGTCCTAACAGAAATACCAAAAATGGATGGCCTTAACTAAGGAAAGTTTGTTTTATTAGCTAGAAAACCAGATTCAGGATGCTAGCTGCAAGGGAACATGCTCTCTCTGTGTCAGCTCTGGAGGAAGGTCGTTGTGTTGCATCAGACTTTCTTTGGTCCAAGAGCATCTTGGCACAGGAACCTCAGATCTGAAGGACATGCTCTTCTCCTGGTGCTGCTTTCTTGATGGTATGAGGTCTGCAACTCTCTACTTGCTTCTCTTTCCTTTTTTATAAAATAAAAGGTGGTACAACCCACACTCCAGGGAAACTCCCTTAGTACAAGTTTTAGAGTCCCACCATAATGCTCTTTAACACAATCCAGTGTTGTCCTGTTAACCACAGGGAGAGATTAAGATTTACAACATAGGAAAATTGCAGAATGGAGGACAACCATACAATGCTGGGAATCATGATCCAGCCAATTTGCTACACAAATTTTGCAGGGGGAATGTAAGTCTATCTTTGACACCTTTCTTTCTTTCTTTTTGCTGTATTGCTGTCGCTAGACCTTCCAACACAATGTTGAATAATAGTGAAGAAAAAGGGGATCCTCAAAAGGAATGCTTTTAGTCTTTTACAGTTGAGAATGATATTGGATGTTGGTTTTATATAAATACTGTTCATTATGTTAAGTTTTCCTTTCATTCATATTTTGCTGAAAGTTTTTAGCAGGTATGGTTGTTGAACTTTGTTAGATGCCCTCTCTGTATCAACTACAATGATTGTGTAGTTCTTTTCAGTCATTTTATATGTGTGGTAGATTACATTGATTGATTTTCTAATTTTAAACCATCTTTGCATGTCTCATATGAATGCCACTTTTTGTGTGTTTGTGTGATGTCTTTACCTAGCTTTATTATCAGGGTTATACTGGCTTCGTAGAATGAGTTTGGGAGTATTTTTTCCTTTTCTATGCTCAGAAAAAGTCTGAGTAATATTGCTTTGAGGTCTTCTCTGCAAGTTTGGTGGAATTCTCCAGTGAAACTGTTCAGGCCAGGACTTTTTTTCTTTGCTTTTTGCTTTATCTCTTTAATTTCTTTTGCCATGTGTCTGAAATTTGTCCATTTCTTTGTGGTTTTCAAATTTGTTGAAGTAAAATTTTTCATGCTATGTTGTGATCCTTTTTTTTTCAGTTGTGTCTATTCTCATTTCTTATGTGGGATATTTCCCACCTCTCCTGTTTTCCTTTTGTCAGTTTTGCCAACAGTTTACTGATTTTGCTGGTCTTTTCAAAGAATCAACTTTGGGTCTTGTTGATAATATCTATTGTTTTTCTAGTCTCTGTTTCATTTATTTCCACTCTAATTATTATAGTTGCTTTTTAGTCTTTATTGTAGAGAGTTTGTTGTGCTTCTTGGAAAGATATCGTCTCATCTTTCACGATATTAGGGTAGTTTTCTGCAGTAAATCTTCAGAAATTCTTTCTGTGTTTTCTGTTATCCTCCCCTGTTTTGCTAATTTGATCCTTCACTGGTTTTTCCTCTTGAGGTGTTATACATGATTCTTAGGCTTTGATCATTTTTCTTCATTCTTTTTGATGATTTTACCTCAAACTAATTGTGGTCAAGGGATTTATCTTCAGTCTCCTTAATTCTGACTTCCATTGCCTTAATTCTGTGCCTGTGACCTTTTATTGAGTTGTATAATTCTGAAACTTTATTGTTAATTTTTGGGGTTTCTAGTTGCTATTTTAGTTTCTAGTGGTTTATTTTGTCATTTTTGCTCTTGTATTGTTTTCCTGAATTCTTCAATTGCTTTGTCTGTGTGTTCCTTGGCTTGGTCTTGTTGCCTGATCTCTTATTAGTCATCTGAAGTTTTTAATCAAGTAATTTATTATCTTTGCTTCCTACAGAAGGTTTTCTGGTGCTTTATTTTTGTCACTTGCTGGAGCTGTCTTATCCTTCTTTTTGTGATTTGATATTAACTGTTGTCACCAAGGCATCAAATAATTATTATTTTATTTATTGTATTTTTGGTTACTGCATCCCGACTTTTTGTTTTGTTTTGATCTGTCCAAGTAGGTTGAGTGGATGTGCTACTCTTGTCATTGGTATCATTGAAGCTCTCACCTGCTGTCTCACCTACTGACTGGTGAGAACAACTATTAGGTGTGTAAGCTTGGGAGTCTAGTCCTTGTTCTTGTAGGGATGCAGAAAATTTGATGAGATAATGAATCTGTCCTTCCGGCCACTTAGCCATGGGTGCAAGGGGTGTTGTTGAGTTGGGCATCATGTATATGATCCTCTGCTTACTGTCTAGTTGGGGCACAGGTGCCTTGGTTATTAGTCACTCAAGTGTGTGGTGTCACCTACAGTCCTAGATGGGCAGGGCCACATGGAAGTGTTTGGAGTGGGCACAGGTATCTGGTTGCAATGGAGACAAAGGCATGGGGCTGTCAGCTGCCCCCAGGTGTCCAAATGAAGAGTATGTCTCTGTCCACTAGAGTGTGTGATAGGGAGGGTAGTGCAGTCAATCCTTGGGCTGCTGGTGCCATTGGCTAGAAGAATTGAGAGACATCACTAATTCTCAACCCCCTATAATGAGTAGCTAGGTGGAATGGGTGGCATCACCAGCCCTCATGCCTCTAGTGTGTGGGGATGGGGGTGAGGTAGTGTTGAATGGCTCAAATTTACAATTTTCACTTGGCTGCTATAGGTAGAAATGGGTGTCAGGTAGATTCCATGTCAATTTTGCCCCAATGAGGGTATGCGGTGTCAGGTTGGCATAGGTAAAAGGCATTGCAAATCCATGGAACCCACTGGCTAGCTGAGTGAAGGAGGGGGTGCCTCCAGACCTGGCCACGAGTTCCAGGCCTCAGGGTCATGGTGGTGTTTAATGGCACTGGATTGGTGTTGAATTGGGGAGGGGAAAGAGTGAGGAGAAGGGAGTGCTCCTTGGCTATGGAGCTCTGGTTGGGGGAAGGGTTATGGTGTGTGCACAGTGGTTTGAGAGCTTGTACTTAAGTTTTGTAGGTCTGCTGTTCCCACTTTATGGTTCTGGAGGTGCATGAGGATTTGTTGCTGCTCCATTGCACCAGATAGGGTCAGTTTTGGCTTGAGATGTTGCTCTTTACTTCAACTGTGTGTTCTGTGCAGATTGAACTAGCAGGATGCTGGGATCTGTGATCTGTATGTAATTCTCCCTTTCTTCCTTTTTCTTTTTTGTCTTCTCTTACCTGTTGTTCAGTCTGATTCTTCATCTTTGTCTTTGATGATTAGAATTCCCAGATTATCATATACACCCAATTTATTTGTTTTGGGTGGTGGTCTTTGGTGTAAAAGGAATGACATGAAGCATCTGTCTTGGCCCTACTCCCCAATTCCTTATTAGTTTCTTTTTTTTAATTGTATTTTAAATGGAATTTAATAGAGCAAATTAAATTCTTGTTAAACAGTATACATAGTGTGATGTTCACTTAGTTGTCCTTATCATTATGAAAGTGGGTGACTCGTGGTTTGCGTGAGTCACCTAACGTACAAGTAGACAGTTTGAAACTCTGCAGTAGCTTTGTGAAAGAGGGCCTGGCATACTGATGGTGTAAAAATTACAGTTAAGAAAACCCTATGAAGAAGTTCTTGTCTGTAGCACATGAAGTCACTATAAATCTGAATCAACTCATCAGCAGTTTGTATCATTATCAAATAACCTTTTAGGAATATAGCCACTTTTTCCTTTAATGATATTACCATCTTTTTTTTTTTTTTTCATTTTAATCTATTTATGTCTGTGTGTAAAATGAGTTTCTCATAGGCAGCATATAGTTTTGGCTTTTTATAAACCGAATCCGATAATTTCTGCCTTTTAATTGGGTTGTTTAACCTGTTTACATTTAATGTGTGTATTGATATGGTTAGATTTGAGTCAGTCACGTTGCTATTTGTTTTCTAATCATCTCATCTGTTTTGTGCCACCTTTACTCTTTCTGCCTTCTTTTGGTTTAACTGATTTTTCTTAAATATTTCTATTTTATGTCTTTTGTGTCTTATTAGTGTGGTTACTGTAAGGTTGACTATATATGTATTTAACTTACCACATTCTACTTTCAGATGATATTATACCATTTCACATAAATAGTATGCTTATATTTCTCCTCTCCTGGCTTTTCTGCTGTTGTCATCATAAAATATATGACATGGATATATTTACTTATGCATATGCTACAAACCCCACATTAAGTTGTTATTTTTGTTTAAACAGTTTATCTTTATGAGATTTAGATAAGAAAAAAAAATTCTTATTTGTTTTTCTTTGTGGTTACCATTACTGGTATTCCTTTTTCCTCTTTGTAGAGTCATATTTTTTATCTGGTATCCTTGTCTGCAAAAGTCAGCATCAGCTTCATTTGTCAAAGATAATTTACTGGCTATAAAATTCTAGGTTTATTGCTATTACTATTTAAGTATTTAAAGATTTTGCCCCATTGTCTTCTGGTTTGCATCATGTCTAACAAAAAAATCACTTTCATCATTAGTTTTCTTGCTTTGTTTTGTATTGGTTTTCCCTTTGTTCATAATATCTTTTTTCTCGGCTGCTTTTTACTTTCCTTGTATTACTGGTTTTGAACTATTGATTATAGTGTGTTTTGGTAAGTTTTATTCACATTTCTCTGTGTTTGGGGTTCACTGAGCTTTTTGGATCTCTGAGTTTATAGTTTTTATCAAATTTTTGAAAGCATTTATGTTTCATTGCTTCTTCTTTGGGACCTCCAATTACACATATATTAGGATTTTTTTCCGTTCATCTTCATTTTGGATAATTTTTGTTGCCATGTCTTCATAGTTACTAGTTTTTTCTTCAGCCATTAATCCCATCCAGTATGTTTTTCATCATCTCTAGGAATTCAGTTTAGATCTTTAAAAAAGAAAATCTCTCTCTCTTCCATGCACTTAACCATGTGTACATGAGAAATATTGTTTTAATGCCTATATCTTCTAACATCTGTGTCTAATATCAATAACTCTTCTTGGTAATTTACCTTTTTTCCTAATCATGGATCATATTTTTCTACTTTTTGTATGCCTAGTAATCTTTGATTGGATGCCAGACATTGACAATTTTACTTTGTTGAATACTGGATATTTTTACTTTCCTATAAATATTTTTGAGCTTTGTTTTGGGACAGTTACCTGTTTGGTGCTTTTAGATTTTGCCTTTAAAAATCGTGTGCCAGAATCAGAGCAGAAGTCCAGAGATAGTGTGGGAAGATTGTTCCCTACTACTGAGGCAAGATCCTTCTGAGTTCTTGCTGTCAGGTACTGTTGAATTGGTTCAGACTCATGGTGATCGTATGTACAACAGAAGTCTACCCAATGCCTCATGAATAATGAGATACTATTGTTTCTAATCCTTTCAGATGTTCTTTTTTTTGTCCTTTTGGCTTTGGATAGTTTTTGTCACATCCATGTACTGATCACTATTTTGTTGAAGGCACAAGAAAGATCCTCTGCAGGTCTTGGGGATTTTCTTTCTTTGTCACAGTCTACCCTTTTTGTGAATTCTAGCCACCTTGGTGTCTCTAGAACCCTTAGCTCCACCTCCTTCACTCAGGGAGTCTCTCTGGCATCACCTGGATTCTCTCATTGCTGTGGCATGGAATCTCTCTCCAGGCTTTAAGCTGGGTCAATCATAGGGCTTGTATCATTGTTTCCCGTCTCATGGGGGATTATTGTCTTTCATGGCTTTTTGTTGTCTTCAGTGGAGCTGTAAATTACATTCCTTTTACTTCATCTTGTTTGGAAGGGGAAATCTCCAAATTAGTACATTCTTTTCCTTTTACATATTTAATATCAGATTTAGTTTTAAAAAGAATATATTTTATCTGTTTATGAGTAAGCGAATTTCTAAACATGCTTGCTATGTTTTAAGTTCAGGAAGCTCTGAAATGGAGGAAGGTAGTGAGAGCTGTGCAGAGGACACAAGAGAGAGTAAAACCTCTCTGCTTCCTCTGAAGCTTTTCTGTTTGCTTTTTGGTATATTGTCACAACACTCTTATCAACTAAAGTCCCTTTATACCTTTTGGAGAGACTCCTTAAATGAGTTTCTATGACTCTGCCCCTGAAAGTGTATGAGGAATGAGTTACCAGTAAGATTGTCATGGAACCAAATTTTTATCTACATAATTACAACTTTGACAGTCACATTGTAGAGAAAATATAATAAGGGAACTTACCTTAAAAGGTATTAAAATGTCATACCAAGGTTCAGAGTTACCAAAAGAGACACAAACTACATGCTGTCGTAATGCATGCGGTAACACTTGACTCACAAAAGGAGAGCCAGAGTGAGATCACTTTCAGCTGTGGGCACTGTTCTTTCTGCCATGGCCAGTGAATCCCCCACTGGAGCCAGTGCAGGTCATTTGCTTCACACAAACCGCTCTGACAGAGAGACTGCATGCTCTCCCTGCTAAGAACAGATATGGAAGTCAGGTTAGCCAGGTGCCGTATGGCACCTATGCATAAGCAAGAAACAAAGTTATTGTGTCTCCAGAACAGAGAAGAAGGCTTAAATGATAAGGGGAAGGATCTAGGAGAGAGACCCAATTCCCAGTGGGTCATGTCACTGAAAAAATATTGAAGTTAGATCTACTCTGTATGTATTATACTTGGGTATACTGCAGAAAGATTAAAAATAGAACATAGAAGTATTTGAAGAAAATATAGGTACTTAATTCATAACCTTGAAGTTCTTTCTGAGTGTGACACAAATACAACCATAAAGAAAAAGATGGATATAGTTACACAAAGATTTTATTTGTTCTATATGAAAAGAAATTGTCATAACAGAGTTGATACAAAGACTCCTCATACAGTGGTAAAATGAAGATAAAGATGTAACTGGAAAGAGCAGTGTGATTAGGTAATCACAGTTGGCCAAAATTACAAACGACCAATGAACAGTGAAAACAATAGTGCTAGTAACAGTAGTTCTGATTTATTATATGTTCCTGTTTGCTTGATTGTGTTGGGAGCTTTCAACAGATTAACTAATTGGATCCCTTGAAGGCAACTATATTGTCACTATTTTCCAAATGTGGTAATTGAGGAGACAAGAGAATAAGGAACTTGTCCAAGAGCCATCAAGTGGTTGAAACACCATTATAACCCAGTTATCTGATTCTAGAGCTCTGCTGTTCATCATTTCTGAAAAACCTGCATTAAAATGTCTTGAAATATTAGTGAGTTACAGAGAAATCGGTAGTTTGCTGAAGATTATGCTGCTTGTGAGTGTTAGAACTGAGTTAAAAGTTTTAGGAAGAAAAATCATATAAGCAGAACAAAAAGAAAACTGATAAAGTAAATACGATGAGCTACAAAGTAAATGTCTTGCAAATGTCTTCTAGTTTTAAAAAAATCACCATTTCTTTTCAGAATATTTGAAAGACACTTCAAAGAAGATGAAAAGTGGGCTTATGTTTGTAAAGTTGGTTAACCCCTGTTCAGGTAAGTAGCTTCTCCTCTCACTTCTCCTCCTTTTCTTTCCCCTGTCCTTCTCTCCATATCCCGCCCTTCTCTTTCCCTTTTCCCAGTAATGAACACATGAGTGTTTTTCAAACATTAAGGCTAATAAATGTATTTATCTATTTGACTTTGTGTCTCCAGTTTTCCAGAATAGCTTTTAAAGTTAAATGGCATCATAAGGAGACAAAACTAAGCTGAAAACATTACTTGTCCTCGCAGATAGTTCTCTCAGATTAAGTAGCTGCTTAGTTTTGTCTTTCAATTTTAACTCCACATAACTGTTCATTCATTTGAAATGCTGTAAAACAAAAGAGTAGCAAGTTTGTTTTCTGCTTACAACAGGTTAATTTTCTTTGGCTTTCTTTAACTTTTCTCAGAGAATTTATCTAACATTAGCTTTAATTTATATTATTTTATGTTCTAAAGTAAAATAACCAAAATTGTTTTCAAAAGAAAGATTTTACTTGATGTGCCAAAATTTTGAGTAATTTCACTTTTAGCTCTGCCTTCATTATTTCCTTCTGTAGAATAAGTATGTTTTTACTTGTGCGGGGGCATTTTTTTTTTTTAATTAAAAATTTTGGGAGACCATTAAATTTCCCAGATGAAGAAGCCTTTCTGAATCTATCAGAGGTCGAATACAAAAGAATTATATATAGAACCTTCCTAGAGATTAAACAAAATGCAGCAGAACAAAATGAAAAATTTAGTAAGCTATCTGAACTGAACATCAACGAAATACATCAGATCCATAACAAAATTACAGAGTTAGATTATTCAATCCACAGTCAAAATAGTAGGATTGAACAGATAGAAGTTAGACTCAGTGACCTTGAAGACAGAGCAAATGACACCAGCATTTATGAGGAAAAATCAGAGAAAAGAAATAAGAAAAGGAAGCATTAAGAAACACATAGGACTCCATTAAGAGGAATAATTTACGTTTAATTGGAGTTCGTGAACAAGGGGGGATTAATGACAATATAGAGAGTATTGCTGAAGAGATGCTGACAGAAAACTTTCCTGAGATTATGAGCAAAGAGAACATAGGTATCCAAGATGTTTATCGAACACCCCAAAAGCTAGACCCCCAAAGAAAGACACCAAGACATTTTATAATCAAACTTAATAAGAGGAAACATAAACAGATGCTTCTGAAGGCAGCGAGGCTCAAAGCAAAGCTAACACTCCAGAAGAAACCCTGTAGGCTTTCGTCTGACTTCTCTGCAGATACAATGCTGGCTAGAAAACAGTAGGCAGACACCTTCAAAGCCCTGAAGGAGAAAAACTTCCAAGAATTATTTATACTGGAAAATTGTCTATCAAATATAATGGTGAAAGTTTAGAGACTTTGTGAAAACTAAACCAAAATTACATGAAATATTGAAAGAAGCTTTTCCCTTAGAAAAACAGAACCATTAAATGTATATTTAAGGTAACAATTCAGGACATGTCATCCAAAATTCTAATCAGTTAGGGAAGTCACAAAACTTAAGCAAACCTACAGTATTAAATCTGTCATCATATCATGACAACTGTAGTTCCATCACATTAAAAGAGGGATACACTACAGTAGTTATAGTCATTTCAGATGCAGAGGAATTTTAAGAGTTATGGAGTAGTTAAAATTGGGTTTAACCTTTGTATGTTAA
This sequence comes from Heterohyrax brucei, assembly GCA_028571685.1. Classification (NCBI taxonomy): domain Eukaryota; kingdom Metazoa; phylum Chordata; class Mammalia; order Hyracoidea; family Procaviidae; genus Heterohyrax; species Heterohyrax brucei. The sequence goes on along the minus strand of CM053159.1, from coordinate 8,082,344 downwards.
GGGGGATAGTACATGTAGCCATGAAGCAAGTTAACAATGCATTGTATCAAAATAAGAAATGCAATACAGGAGTCTCAATGAACACAAAACCAACACTGAAATGACAGCCCACAAAGAAGAATGCCCCAGAACATAACATTAAGAGCAATATAGTAAACATCAACATAAAAATAATTATATCAAAATGATGGCACTAAGCACATACCTATCAGTAATTACACTGAGTCAAAATGGACTGAACGTTCCAGTAAGGAGACATCCTGGATCAAAAGACATGACCCGTCTGTATGTTGCTTATAAGAAACACACCTTAAAGATATGAACAAATTGAAAATTAAAGGATGGAATAACATACAAGCTAACAATATACAAAGAAGAGCAGGTGTGGCAACACTAATCTCAGATAAAATCGCTTTTAATGTAAAATCCACTATTGTGGACAAGGATCGTCACTATTTATTACTGAATGGTTCAATATTCAAGCAGGACTTAACAACATTAAATATTTATGCACCCAATACCATAGCACCTAAATACGTTGAACAAATACTGACAACAGTGAAAAATGAGATAGATCATTCCACAAGAATAGTTGGAGACTTCAACACTCCCCTTTCAGTTATGGATAGATCATCCAGAAAAAAGCTCAGTAAAGGTGCAGAAGGTCTTATGGCAACAATCAACTAACTTGACCTTATCGACATATACAGATCTCTTCATCCATCAACAGATAAGTATATCTTCTTCTCCAATGCACAGTAAACGTTCTCTAGAATACATCCTGTGTTAGGTCATAAAGCAATTCTCTATAACATCCAAACCACTGATTTACTGCAAAGTGCCTTGTCAGACCATAGAGCTATAAAAGTTGAAATCAATAACAGAAAAATCATAGGTATAAATTCAAACTTATGGGGACTGAACAACACGTTGCTCAAAAAGCCTTGGATTAGAAGAAATCAAGGGCAAAATAAAGAAATTTATGGAACCAAATGAGAATGAAAACACGTCCTACCAGAATCTATGAGATACAGCAAAAGCAGTGCTTAGAGGTCAGTTTATCTCTATAACTACACACATCCAGGAAGAAGAAAGGGCCCAAATTAAAGAATTAATGTTACAGCTTGAACAAATAGAAAGAGAGCAAAAGAACCCCTCAAGCACCAAAAGAAAACAGATGATAAGGATTAGAGCAGAACTAAATGAATTAGAGAATAGAAAAACAATCAAAAAAATTAACAAAACAAAAGCTGGTTCTTTGAAAAGATCAACAAAATTGATAAACCATTGGCTAAACTTACAAAAGGAAAACAACAGAAGATACAAATAACCTGATTAAGAAATGAGATGGGAGTTGTTACAACAGACCCAGCTCAAATAAGAAAATTCATAACAGAATACTATGAAAGGCTGTACTCTAACAGATTTGAAAACCTAGAGGAAATGGACAAATTTCTAGATTCATATCACTCGTGAAGATTATCACAAGGAGAAGTAGATCAACTTAATAAATCTATCACAAAGGAAGAGATTGAAAATGTCATAAAAAATCTACCAACCAGAAAAAGTCCTGGCCCAGATTGTTTCACCAGGTAATTCTACCAAACTTCTAGAGAAGTGTTAACTCTGATACTACTGAGGCTATTTCACGCCATAGAAAGGGATGGAATACTTCCAGATTCATTCTGTGAAGCCAGCATAACTCTGATACTAAAGCCAAGCAAAGATCCCACAAAAAAGAAAATTACAGACCAATATCACTCAAGAACCTAGATGTAAAAATCTTCAATAGAATTCAACAGCATATAAAAGAAAATCATTCATCATGATCAAGTTGGTTTCATTCCAGTGATGCAAGGCTGGTTCAACATGAGAAAAACAATGAATGTAATCCACCACATAAATAACACAAAAGTTAAGAATCACCTGATTTTGTCAGCTGATGCAGAAGAGGCATTTGACAAAGCTCAACACACATTCATGCTTAAAACTCCCAGAAAAATAGGAATAGAGGGGAAATTCCTCTATGCAATCAATAATATCTACACAATGCTAGCTGCCTTCATTGTCCTGCATGGTGAAACACTGAAAGAATTCCCTTAGACAAAGATGCCCACTCTCACTGCTTCTATTCAAAATTGTGCTAGAAGTTCTAGCCAGAGCTATTAGACAAGACAAAGAAATAAAAGGCATCTGTATTGGCAATGAAAAAGTAATAATCTCTGTATTTGCAGATGATCTGATTGTTTATACAGAGAATCCAAAGAAATCCATAAGTAAACTATCAGAACTAATAGAAGAGTTTAACAAAGTAATGAGATACAAGGTAAACATCAGTAAATCAGTAGGATTCCATTATATCAACAGTGAGATTATTAAAGAAGAAATCACCAAATCAATTCCATTTACTGTAACCCCCAAGAACATAGAATACCTAGGAATAAATCTAACTAGAAAAATAAGAGGTCTTTACAAAGAGAACTACAAGACCTTACTATAAAAAATGGAGAGAGACTTACATAAGTGAAGTAATCTACCCTGCTCGTGGATAGGAAGACTCAACATTGTGAAAATGTCTACTTTACCCAAAGCAATCTACTTATATTGTTCAATCCCAATACAAATTCCAGTGACATTTTTTAATGAGATGGAGAAACAAATCATCAATTTTGTTTGGAAATGGAAGAAACCTTGGATAAGTAAAGCACTACTAAAGAAGAAGAACACATTGGAAGGCCTCTCACTACCTGACTTTGAACTGATTACACTGACACAGTAGTCAAAACAGCCTGGTACTCGTACAAAAAGAGACATATAGATCAATGGAGCAGAGTTGAGACCCCATAGATGCCACCGTCCTCCTATGAACAGTTGATATTTGACAAAGGCCCCAAGATTTTAAGTTTGGATAAGAACAGTCTTTTTAACAACTGGTGCTTGCAAAATTGGATATCCATCTGGAAAACATTGAAACAAGACTCGTATCTCACACCTTATAGAAAACCAACTCAAATTGGATGAAAGACCTAAATATAAAATCTAAGACGATAAAGTTCATCCAAGGTAAGATAGGATCAGCAATAGAAGTTTTAATACACAATGTAGACAGACTTCAAAATCTGACAAATAAAGCACATTCAACAGAAAAAACAATAGATAAATGGGCACTACTAAGAATCAAACACTTTTGCTCATCCAAAGACTTCATCAAAAGAATTAAAAGACCACATACAGAATGAGAAAAAATATTTGGCAACTCTATGTCAGACCAGCATCTGATCTCCACAGTCTACAAGGTATTACAAAATATCAACAAGAAAAGGATAAATAATTAAGTGATGGGCAAAGGAGATAGATATTTCTCTAAACAGGATATCCAGGCAGCTGAAGGACACACACAGAATTGCTCATGATCATTAGCTATTGAAGAAATTCAAATCAAAACTGCGATAAGATGCCATCTCACCCCAACAAAGTTGGCCATGATCCAAAAAACACAGAACAACAAATGCTGGAGAGGCTATGGAGAAACTGGAACTCTCCTACACTGCTGGTGGGATTGCAAAATGGTACAGCCTCTTTGGAAAACAATCTGACACTTCCTTAAAAAGATGGAAATTGATATACCATATGATCCTGTAATTCCACTGCTTGGAATTTATCCTTCAGAAACAAAAGTTCTCACAGGAACAGACACGTACATGAATGTTTGCTGCAGAACAGTCCACATTAGAAAGTTGGAATCAACCCTGATGCCCATCCACAGATGAATGGATAAATAAACTATGGTACATATACTTAATGGAATTACTATGATATGATAAAAAACAATGACAATTTTAGAAAACATCTCATAACATGGTCTCATTTGGAAAAGATCATGCTGGGTGAAGTCAGTCCGTGTCAAAAGGACAAATTTTGTATGAAACTCCTGTTATAAAGATTTAACAAGAGAATTATCCACAGAAGAAAATGTCTGTGTTGGCTACATGGGTGGGTAGGGAACTGAGGGTTTTTTGTAGATGAGATAATTGATAGATGTTAGAAATTTTATTATTTTAGTGTAATTAAAAAAATAAATATAAAGAAGAACCAAAAAAAATTTATTTTGTATATTGCAGACATGCATATTCTATTAGGATAATATCATTTAATTTTATAGTCCGTACATGTTCTGTTTTGTCTCCTAATTTTTTGAGATAAAAATATTTAAATGTACTATAGATGTGCAATGAATTTGATATTATTTATCTTTGTGTGGGATTGCTTTTCTTATTACTTTATAAAGTATTGAGATTTATCAAATCAGAGAATTCTGCTAGCAACTGTGACACTGCATATTAAAAATAAAGATAGCCAGTGACCAGTGCCTCTGTTGTTATTGTGAAGAGACATAACTCTAAGTAACAAGAAAGGTAAAATATCCTGACTTAACGCCGGTGTCTGTTTCCTCAAAATGTAATTAAGTGTCATTTGTTCTCTGTATTATTTCGAACATGTAATTATACACATAAGATTAAGTCAAGGTGAAAAATATTTCTTCAAGACAAGCTTTAGTTATTAAAAATTTTAAGAAGCACTTGTGGTACAGTGATTAAGAGCTCAGCTGCTAACCAAAAGGCAGGCAGTTTGAATCTACAGCCACTCTATGGAAACTCTATAGGGCAGTTCTACTCTGTCCTGTTGAATCACTGAGTTGAGAATGACTCACTGGCAATGAGTTTAAAGGTCTGAAAAAGATTTAACAAAATTACAAGAAGAGACAGCCCCCTCTAAAATTTCTGTTTTATCTTACTATCTGTAGACAATAGACAAAGAAATGTTTTCATTTGCTACACTGACAATGGAAAAATAAATTCTGTCATTTGCTTAGCACTTACTATGTGCCAGGTACTGTTTTAGGAGCTTTACTATGTGTTCTGTCTTTTTAGTCTTTATTATGAAAAACCATAAGAGGTGGGTTCAGTAACACACTTTACAGAAGTAGAAACAGAGGCACTTGAAAGGCGCTGTAACTTCCCCCAGGGTGCTCAGCCGACGTATGGTGAAGATGGCCTCATACTCAGGCATGTTGACTCCAGAGACTGTGCTGTGCTTAGAAGAACATGTCATGAATTGGAGGGCTAGAACACGGAGATTTCCACATCCTCCCACCACCCCATATATTATTATTATTATTTTAGGAAAGGGAGAAATCCATTCAGTTAAACATGCCTGAAGCATGTTTCAGGGCCCATGCCAGTTTGATGTAGAACTGGTCTGCAGGCACCTCTCTGGATTCCTGTGTCAGAGGAGTCACAGACTGTTCATTTAGGTATTGACAGTGCAGGAATATGTCTTGCCTCTACTCTGATGAAGACTCAGTGAAGAGTTATGAGCAGTAGAGAGAGACGATCTGTGTGTTTTTATTTGTTGGTTTAAGTCCAGTGGAGTCAATAGAGCTGGAAAACGAGCATCTGGATGTCATAGCTGTAAGCTTTCCGTGGAGTCAGTTTGTAGAAAATATATCTATGTATGTTCCTGTTAGGAACATTCCTTAGAACTATAGGATAGTCTTTTGATTTTTTTCTGTTTTTAATGTGAAAACTTATCAAATAAAAAACAGATTTGTCTTAACAGGAGAAGGAGCCATTTACTTGTTTGATATGTGTCTACAGCAGCTGTTTGAAATAAAAGTTTTTAAGGAGAAATACCATTCTTGGTTCATAAACCAGTCAGTTCAGTCAGGTGAGTGACATGATGTATGTATTTCCATCAGTTGAGCAGATATTCCAGCTTATCTGTCCTTCACACCGGCCTGCCACCGTGGGTTTGAATCTGGTTCATAGGCACCAAACCTAGGCTCCATACCAAGCCAAAACCAAATTTGTTGCGATTGAGTACATTCTGACTCATAAGTATCCTACAGGACAAAATAGAACTATCCTGTAGGGTTTTCAAGGAGTAGCAGATAGATTTGAACTGCTGTCCTTTTGGTCAGTGGCCCGGGCACCATGTTGTTGTTATTAGCTGCCATCAAGTAAGTTCCAACTCATAGCAAACCTATATACAACAGAATTTTTGGTCTGGAAACAATATCCTGATAGCTACTCTTGAAAACAGCTATAGGGTTTATCCTAAAACTTATCACTGCTGAGTGACATCAGGAGCAACAAAGACACAGAAGCAAGCAAGCACAAACTAGGCGAGAGCAGATGTCCCATGGAAACGAGCACAGAACCAAGGAACAGTAGGGTTACCGAAGCCGAGACAAAATGTTTCCCAGGAGCTGACAGCTAGTGTCCTGAATGTGGGCTTCTAGCCTCCTGAAGTTTTAGAAAATAATTTTCTGTTTGTCAAAGCCACCCACTTGTGGTATTTCTGTTACAGCAGCACTAGGAAACTAAGATGAACGTTATCAAGCACGGCTAAGAGGACTAGTCAGGAAGTTCCGGGTGACAGGACGTACTCAACATTACAAAGGAGATTTGATTTCTGACTGAGCCACTGTCAACATTTAGTAGATAAATCAGAGATACTGGTTTAGAATTTCCTATGATCTAAGAAACACAGATACTGGTCCCAACCTGTTCAAATACCTTGCTTTTCGTCTTGAGCAATTAAAACTTGCTATGGTGCCAATGCCTACAGAAAGTGGAGATGATCTGAAACACAGATGATGATCAAAGACCACAGCTTTCAGTATGGACTGCACCTCAGTGTCAAGAAAACAAAAATTTTTACAACTGGACCAGTAAGCAACATCGTAATAAATGGAGAAAGGATTGAGGTTGTCAGAGATTTCATTTTATTTGGTTTCACAATCAACACTCATGGGAGCACTGGTCAAAAAATCAAAAGACACATTCCATTGGGAAAATCTTCTGCAAAGGACCTAAGAGTTGAAATGTAAAGATGCCGCCTTGAAGACTAAGGTGCGTCCAACCCAAGCCATGGTATTTTCGTTGTATCATACGTATGTGAAAGGTGTACAAGGAATAAGGAAGACAAAAGAATTGATGCCTTTGAATGGTGGTGCTGGAAAAGGATACTGAATGTACCATGGATAGCAAAAGAACAAACAGATCTGTCCTGGAAGAAATACAACCAGAGTGCACCGAAGCAAGAATGATGATAATTACATACTTTGGACTTGTTTTCAGGAGGGATCAAGCCCTGGAGGAGAACAGCAGGCTTGGTAAAGCACAGGATCAGTGAAACAGAGCAAGATCCTCAACGAGATGGAGTGATACAGTGGCGGCATCTTTACAGTGGGCTTAAGCATGAAAACAGTTGTGGGCAAGACACAGGACTAGGCAGGACTGAGCAGGTTTCTGGTCTGCAAACATCACCTTTGTAACACTGAGTACATCCTGTCACCCGGAACTTCCTGACTAGTCCTCTTAGCCGTGCTTGATAACGATCATCTTAGTTTCCTAGTGCTGCTATAACAGAAATACCACAAGTGGGTGGCTTTGACAAACAGAAAATTATTTTCTAAAACTTCAGGAGGCTAGAAGCCCACATTCAGGGCACTAGCTGTCAGCTCCTGGGAAACATTTTGTCTCGGCTTCGGTAACCCTACTGTTCCTTGGTTCTGTGCTCGTTTCCATGGGACATCTGCTCTCGCCTAGTTTGTGCTTGCTTGCTTCTGTGTCTTTGTTGCTCTTGATGTCACTCAGCAGTGATTAGTTTTAGGATAGACCCTATAGCTGTTTTCAAGAGTAGCTATCAGGATATTGTTTCCAGACCAAAAACCTGTTGCTAATTTGTGAATATAATGGTTGCCTCATATAAAATGAGCTTATCGCTTCTTGTGAGGTTGATTTCATAAACTTCTACTTTTTTAAAATAATCAAGCACAACAGTGTGAAATTACTTCCTTAAGTTTTTTTTTTACTTACATACCATGGAATGAATTTGTGTGTGCACATACACACTCATACATATGCAGCATATGGCTCACTCTCTATCCAAACACATTTACCAGTGTTAGAATTTGGGACTATATAGGTAAGTTACTGTATTGGAGAATAAATGTCAGTACATGTGTATATTGGTTTCCTGGAGTGGCCTTACTAAAATAGCACAAGGTGGGATTGGCTTTAAAAACAGAAACTTACCATCTTACAGTTCTGGAGATGAGAAGTCCAAATCAGTCATATTGAATCCTTTGAGGGTTCTGAGAAACTGTTTCATGCCTGTCATGAATTGAATTGTGTACCCCCAAAAATGTTTGTGTTGATTTGACTCAGCCATGGGTCCCAGTATGGTGTGATTCCTCCCATGTGCTGTGAATCATGCCTCCGTAATGTTGATGAGGGAAAATGGGCAGCAGTTGCAGCAGTGAGGCAGGACTCAACCTACAGGCTTGTGGGATATCAGAGAGAGAAGTGAGCACAGGAAGTTGGGAACCAGAAGGCAGCCCTGAGAGCAGAGCATGTCCTTTGAACTTGAGATGCCTGTTCTGAGATGCTCTCCTTGAATTTGAACTCAGCCTACTCGACTATGATAATTTCTCTTATTGAATGGAACTACAATTTGTAAATGGATTTGTGGTTTATCAGACTGTGACAATATTCTCTTCATAAAGCCTTCTGCTCATAGTATTTTCTGTTAGAGTAATACCAAATGACTAAAACAATGCCTTTCTACTAGCTTCTGCTGGTAGTCCTTGGCATTCCTTGGCTTTTAGATTCATCTGCTTCTATCTTCATATGACTGTCCTTTCTCTGCATCTCTTCTGTTTTATAAGGACAGCATTCAGATGAGGTTAGGACCTACTGCACTTTAGTATGACCTCATGTTAACTAAGTTACGTCTTCAAAGATTGTATTTCCAAACAGGGTCATGCTTGCAGATATAGGGATTAGGACTTCACCATAACTGTTGAGAAGGAACAGTTCACCCTGTAAAAATGTGCTTCCTGATGCTAAAACAGTAAGTTTTGAGGACGGAAATGAGGTGTATACTGTTCCATTTGGTGACATACCGATTCTGGTTCATGTCCATGGAAGGGAGAGTCTGGGATGCTTGGAGGGGTTTGAGATGAGAAAAGAGAAGGGGGAGCAGGCGGACTGGTTTGTGTTTCTGTTTAGCCTGGAGAATATCATTAATCTTTGGTTCTGTTTGCTTATGTCCAGTATTGTTACATTGCTGTCCTCTTGCCTTTTTCTCCCAGGAGCAAGTGGCCACAGCCTTATGAACTTTGAGTCAGTGGTCCATTCAGCTGTGAGCCAACTACAGAGCAGACCATGGAAGAAGCCATGTGTAGACTGATTGTATTGCTTTCCCATGACTTCACCCTCAAAAGCACAGGAAATTACATTTTACTGTTGCTTTATGGATGAACTTATTTATGTAGGTTTCTTAATATTTGCTAACTCACCATTCTATGGACCACTCCCCTCATTCATTTTTGGCGACAGTTGTAAATGATTTGATGATCTTCAAAAGAGTAAGTAGAAAATTGAAGATCCATTTCAGTGTGTTGGCTTTCCTTTGAAGTTCTTTGGAGTAAAATCTCATGTCCTACAGTTTGCCTTTTAGAGAGTCAGCTAGAAATCTTGGAACTGTATAAAAAGACCATCTTAATTTGTGATTTCAAATATATTTTCAATAAGTAGTTTTTTCATGGAGATTAAGATGAAATAACCAAATTGCCTTACTAACACATTTAATTATTTTTGTTGTCTTTTAAATCTGTAGAAGGTCATCTCCACTTTGCCACACCAATGGACCCATTATTTCTCATTCTGTATTATCTTATGAGGGCTGATAAAGAGGTAAGATTCTCAGTTTGGGGTACTGTCAATGAAGAAACAGGATAAACTGTTCTTTACTTTGTCTCTTCTTTTCCTTGTAATTATCCAAATACAGACTCCTCACACTTCAGATTTAGTTGGTTATTATAAAAAAAAATTTGCATCATGTGCACTAGAGTGGATCAGAGCATCAACACACACAGAGCTTAGGACTGGGGCCTTAATGCTGATCTAATTTAAAACTCCCTGGGTATGCAAATGGTACACTCGTGGTCACTAATCAACAAATTAGAAGTTCAGATATACACAGAGATGCCTCAAAAGAAAGGCCAGGTGATCTGCTTCCCAGAGATCAGCCATTGAAAACCCTGTGGAGCACAATTCTAACACACGTGGAGTTACCATGAATCAAAGTCATCTCTCTGGCACCCAGTTAGTTTAATATTAGTTTGCCATGTGACCTTGCCGCGAGAATCATCCAACCCTATGTGCTTTACTGGATTGACAGAGTGTAACAATAAAACTTTTATCAGCAATACTCATAAATTTGCAATACAATACAAATGTTTTTAAAAAAAATTATCACAAGCCTTGAGACTATTTAATTGATAGGAACCTTGGTGGTACAGTGGTTAAAAGAAAGCTCAGCTGCTAACCAAAAGGTCACAGTTCAGATTCACCTGATAAAACAGTTCTGCTCTGACCTGTAGGGTTGCTGTGAGTTAACTTAACAACAGTTAAGTATACTAGGTAAAATGGGGCATGTCTTCTAAAAGTTCATTAATGAGAAAGTCCATAAAATCAAAATTTTATGGAATTCTGCTGGATAAAATTACTTTTGTAATAGAAATAAAGTCAGCTTACTAATAGTGATAATTTCAGCTAGTGGTCTGAAACTTGGTTTCAGGACATGTTTATACTCTTAAAAAGTATTAAGTATCCAAAGAGCTTTTGTTTCTGTAGGCTGTATCTATGAGTATGTACCATATTAGAAATTAAAACTGAAAACCTAAACAATATTTTTATTAATTTATTGAAAAATAAATAAGTCCATTGCATGTTATATAAATAACATTTTATTTTTTTATTATACTTTAGATGAAGGTTTACAGAACAAACTAGTTTCTCATTAAACAGTATACAGTTTGTTTTGTAACATTTATTAACAACCCCACAATAGGTCAGTACTCTCTCTTCTCAACCTTGCGTTCCCTATTACTAGCTTTCATGTCCACTCCTGCCTTCTAGTCCTTGTCTCTGAGCTGGTGTGCCCCTTTAGTCCCATTTTGTTTTATGGGCCTATTCAGTCACTGACTAATGTCAAACCTCAGCAGTGACTTTGTTACTGAGTTGAAATGGTTTATCTAGTCTTTGTTAGGGTGGCAAATCTGGTCTTTCTTTTTGAGTTAAAATTCTATTTTGTGTTTAAAAAAAAACAATTTTTTTTTTCATTATTGAGCTGAAATGGTTTCTCAAGGCAGCAAGTCTAGTCTTTCTTTTTGAGTTAAAATTCTAAAACAAAAAATTTTTTTGTTTTTTAGATATGTAGCACTCTTCTACATTTTTGCAAATCTCTTTTAACATCTGGCTTACTAGAGGACAATTGGATTCTCGTCTATTTTTTGGCATTCATTCTGTTTCAATAATTGTTTTGGGGGAAATATATGAAGAATATTCTGACAAAGATAGGCAGTCAGATGATGAAAGAATATTATGATAGTCTTTTCAGATAATTGTGGGTATTCTATTTCCAATACTACTCCAAAAATCAAAAAACTTTTCTTAAAAGTTAATCGCAGCATGGAATGTGAAATCCTAATAGTGAACTTTTTGTATTGTGTTAAATTTAAATCCATGGGTTCATCTTGTGTTTAAATTGTATCCTTTATCCATTGGAAACCCTGATGGCATGGTGGTTAAATGCTAAGGCATTTAACTGAAAGGTTGGCAGTTCAAATCCAGCAAGCACTCTCTGGAAACTATGGGGTATTTGTAACTATGTTCTGTACTGTCACTACAAGTCAGAATTGGCTCAATGGCAACAGGTTTGTTTTGTTAATTTTGTAGCATCATGCATAGGTTATTTGGAAAATATCCATTCACTGAGTTATGCATGTCTTCCACATCTCATTATAAACATAATCACTTTTGTTAATGTGACTGATCTCAGAAGATTCTTTAAGTGTTATGAAGCTTTCATGGTGGCAGAGACAAATTTTGTATAATTTGCATTTTTACTTCAAGCATCAAATTTTATCACTGGCCACAAATCAGTCTTACCCTTGATGGAGCAGGTTCACATCATTTGTTTACTGCCAAACACCAAAAGCTGAATAATCATATGCCATCAAGTTGAGTCTGGCTCATGATGACCCAATATGTGTCAGAGTAGAGCTGTGCTCCATAGCTTTTTTAGTAGCTGATTTTTCAGAAGTAGGTTGCCTGGCCTTTCTTCCAAGGTGTGTCTAACCTTTTGGTTAACAGCTGAGTGTGTTAACTCTTCGCACCAACCCAGTGTGTCTAACCTTTTGGTTAACAGCTGAGTGTGTTAACTCTTCGCACCAACCCAGGACATCTTGGTGTGAATCAGTGGAGCTGTATATCTGGAAACTACCATGGTGTGCAGTATAGTTAGGTCATATCAACAATTAAGGCACAAGTCATATCAAATATGAAGAAACCAGTCTGGTCATCACCAGGAAGGCCCTGAGAGTATTCCAGGAAGAAGTTGAAAACTTGAATTGGCCCATGTATGTGGATAAATTAACAGAAGAGCACCAACCAGCCTTAGGGCATGTATTGATGTACTTTTAAGTTCCCTTCCGCTTCTTTTGGTAGTGTTTCACCATTTCACATTTGTACCATGACTCATCTGGCTTAACCATCTCCCGTGGAAGCCCCGGGTGCCAGGGGCTTGGTCAAGCTGACAGCTCTAAAGTAAAGCTGAAATCCTTCTGAAGGGGCTGTCTTACTTTCATTTTAAATCATTTTGTTTTCTCCCCTCAAGTGCTGGAAAAGTCCTTTAAAGTAATAAGGCATGTAGTTATTTCTTTCCCTATATTTGAGAAGTGATTTTTTTCTTACTTAGAAAAAAATTGGTAAGCACTTTTGAAATGTTGATCTGTTCTTTTTTAATCACCAGACCTATTTTAATGTCTGTAAAGATAACTCTACTTGTTAGTTTTCCCAGGTGTTACTAATTTTTATCTTCAATGCATCAGCGAGTTATTTTGTTACATATTCTTTTATGTATGTGTGGTAAGGAAAATGAGAATAAGAAAATTCTATCATGAGTGTGTAATAGTCCTTTACAGGTTATTTTTAAATATTTAAAATATTTGTTGATCACAAAAGTACAGATTAAGGTAGAAATTTGAAGCTGGCAAACCCAATGCTGTCAAGTCAATTCTGACTCATAGCAACTCTATAGGACAGAGTATAAATGCTCCATAGAGTTTTCACGGAGTGCCTGGCAGATTCTAACTGCCAAGACATAGCACATAACCACTACGTCACCAGGGTTTTCCTGAAGATAGTAATACCTAGTAAATCTGTGAATTATTGTGGTCATTGAGAGAAAAAGAACACTTGAATTGAGGCATTTCTTACTACTGGTTGCCCTGACAGAAAAGAGGAATTTGTTATCCTAGCAGAAAAGAGGGCAAGCTGTATACATGCTACCAAATGAGTAAGACTTCACCCTTAAAATCAAAGGGAGCTACAACTCTAGAAAGAAAACGAATCAGTTCTGTCTTCAGAAGGAGTTGTCACTAAACCAGAAAAGTAGTTGAGCAAGAAGTGGTAGAAAGGTGGAACCATGCATCTTTTGTAAGTCAGTTTAAAATAACCTGTATTCTGATACCCTCAAGTCAGGGCACTAATATTTTAATTTAGCCAGACTAACTCTCCTCTCTACTAGTGAACACAAACTAAACTGAAATGAGAAGAATAATGTTCTGAATTCTGCTCTTCAGGGCCCATTGGGAACCAAGCCCCTTAAACCTCTCTGTCTAATCCTGATTGGAGTGTATCTGCAGCTTGCTTATACTTATCCCCTAGTTGTCTTCTTTTTATTACAGTCTCAATTAGTAAGTATGTCTGACAGCTTTGACAAGAGTAGATTTACTTTTGGTGCTTTCTTTGCGGTGTTTCTTTCTTCATGCTTGCAGTGAATAGAGGGAGCAAAGAGGTACATTCCTCAAAATATCAACCCCCACCAAAAGAACCCAAACCAAAACAGTTGTCATCAGTTGATTCCTACTCATAGTGACCCCATAAGTAGGACTACCTTCCATGAGGTTTTCATAGCTGTAGTCTTCCAGGAGAAGATGGCCAGGTCTTTGCAGATGTAATTGATCTGCCAACTTTTTGGCTAACAGGCCAGCACTGAACTGTACACACAACCCAGGGTCTCCATTCTGGACTCAAGTGGCCTTATTCCTGTGGATAATCAGTACTCCTGCTCTATAGTCCTCAGCTCCTTCATCTTCACATTTACTGGTTTGGAATAGCCGTGGATAATCGTAGCTGTCTGTGCAAGTTTCTGTGGCATCCAGTGCTTTTCCTGAATAATGCTCCTCTTTAATAAGTGACTGTGCCTGAAGGTAGACGATGTGAGCTCTAGCTCTCACAAGAGTTTCCCAAGGGCACCTTAAGGTCAATTCCAGAGCCTGTCACATTCAGTGTAGCGATTCTTAGGGATTTGTTATGTGGGATAAATGACTGACCTGAGTGTAAAGGCCTAGACATAAGGTAATACACATTTTTCTCCTCTTTTTGTATGTAAGTTTATTGACTAAATTAAGTATTTTTACAGGGAAAATTCCAACCCCTCGATCAAGTTGTGGTGGATGACACATTTCCGAATTGCACCCTGTTGCTGAAACTTCCTGAGCTTGAGAAGTTACTTGGCAACATAACAGAGAAAAAAGGTACAGTATCTGGGACTTTAAGAACCAGGCTGCTAGAAAGCCTGGTGATATGTCTGAAAATGTAGCTGCTTAAAGAACAGCTGCATTTAATGTTTGTTCTATGTTGGCCATAGGATTAGCTGTCACTCAGAAGATGTGTTCCCATCTGTCAATACTATTCCTGGATTGCATTGAATTGTTAGGCTATAGGATGTCTCCTGTTGACTGCTGATAGTCCATGTCCCACAAGGCTAGAAATCCTGAAGCATAGGCTTTAGTTTCAGTTCATATTTAAGCAAGCCATTTAATTACTTTCTCCCTCAGAGTCCTCCTTTGTGAAATTACATAAAATCTCTACCTTTATTGAGTCAAGAAATGTTTATTGGGCACCAATTAAAAAGCATCTCTTAAGCACAAGTGCTAGGTTCTGAAGATGCTTATCAATAAGGAACTGTCCTTTCCCTCATATTGTTTCAAATCTAAGTGGGTAAATGACACATAGAGCAATAGACAGCACACTGTGATTGGTGACTCCTAGGTTCTCTGGGGATGCACTATATACTTATCACTAAAACAGAAAAGTGAAGTGAGCTAGGCTTGGTGCATGAGTGGACTAGACACACATCTCTTCGTTTCCCTCTGAGAACTAAGGCCTGGAATGGAGCACTTGTATGGAGCACTGAACATTTGGGAAACTCTAGAACCTACCATATTTGAATAGGCACCAATATTGAACTAATCTTCCCCTCTCAAAAATGAGCCAGCAGCCATCTGACCTCCACTTCTGCTGTTTCATGGTTCTGAGAACTGTAGCTTCTGCCAATGGAAGGTAACATACTTTCATTATAAGCTAGAAGGTGGAGTCTGCTGCTCCTGACAGCCTGTTTTTGGCTAGGACATTGGATCGCCCCTAGTTCAACACCTGGACAACTCTCCACATAGAAGTGAAGTTAACTTTTAAGGCTGAGAGGCCTGTGTATTTGCCTGGAGATCTGTCTGTTGAGACGCCCAGCATCGTTTCCTCCTACCCTTTTCTGACCCACATCATAGGGTTGACTGACAGCCCCCAGTTTCTCCATAAATAAGGTGGCATCTTTGTCACCCAATAAGCAGAGACTTCCACCCCAGAGACTCCACCTGGGGCAAGTCACTACAGTATTAGAGACAGCTGGGGACCAACAATTCTCTTAGATCTACTACCAGAGAAATCAAACAGTGTCTAGATGGCACACAGGCAGCAGATCATAGTTAAATATTTAAAGAAGGAGCCTTCAGATGCTGCAGAAAACTCCCAAAATAAAGATTCAAAAAATGTCCCAGATGAAGAAGCCTTTCCAAATCTATCAGAGGTCGAGCACAAAAGAATTATATAGAGAACCCTCCTGGAGATTAAACAAAATGCAGCAGAACAAAATGAAAAATTAAGTAAGCTATTTGAACTGATGGAACATCAATGATCTTAAATACATCAGATGAATAACAAAATTACAGAGGTGGATAATTCAAAGCCAAAAGAGTAGAACTGAACAGATAGAAGTTAGACCCAGTGACCTTGAGGACAGCATTTATGAGGAGCAATCAGAGAAAAGAAATAAAAATGAAGAAACATTAAGAAACATGTGGGACTCCATTAAGAGGAATAATTTACATTTAATTGGAGTTCCTGAACAAGGGGGTATAAATGACAGTATAGATAGTATTGCTGTAGAGATGCTGACAGAAAACTTTCCTGAGATTATGAGCAAAGTGAACATAGGTATCCAAGATGTTTATCGAACACCTCAAAAGCTAGACCCCCAAAGAAAGATACCAAGACATATTATAATCAAGCTTAATAAGAGGAAACATAAACAGATGCTTCTGAAGGCAGGAAGGCTCAAAGCAAAGCTAACACTCCGGGGGGAACCCTATAGGCTTTTGTCTTCTCTGCAGAAACAATGCTGGCTAGAAAACAGTAGGCAGACACATTGAAAGCCCTAAAGGAGAAAAAATTCCAACCAAGAATTATTTATCCTGCAAAAGTGTATATCAAATGTGATGGTGAAATTAAGACTTTTGCAGATAAAGAGAAGCTTGGAGACTTCATAAAAACTAACTCAAAACTACATGAAGTATTGAATGAAACTGCTTAGAAAAACAGAACCATTAAATGTATATTTAAGGTGACAATTCAGGACACATCATCCAAAATTCTAATCAGAGAAGTCATAAAACTTGGTCAAAGCTACAGTATTAAAATGAGGGAATCTGTGATCATATCATGAAAACTATGACACCATCACATTAAAAGAGGGATACACTACAGTACTTGTAGTCATTTCAGATGCAGAGGAAGTTAAAGAGTTATGCAGTAGTTAAAATTGGGTTTAATCTTAGTATGTTAAGGAAGATAATGGAGCTTGCCATGAAGCAAATTAACAATGTGTCATATCAAAACAAGAAATGCAACACAAAGTCTCAACAAACACAAAACCAATACTGATAAGACAACCCATAAAGAATGGGCCAGAACAGAACATTAAGAGCAATACAGAAAACATCAACATAAAAACAATTACATCAAAATGATGGTACTAAGCACATACCTATCATTAATTACACTGAATGTAAATAGACTGAATGCTCCAGTAAAGAGACAGCCAGTGACATCCTGGATCAAAAGACATGACTTGTGTATATGTTGCTTACAAGAAACACACCTTGGACTTAAAGATATGAACAAATTGAAAATAAAAGAATGGAAAAATATATACCAAGCTAACAACATACAAAGAAGAGCAGGTGTGGCAATATTAATCTAAGGTAAAATAGATTTTAATGTAAAATCCACTATTGTGGACAAGGATGGCCACTATTTATTGCTGAAAAGTTCAGTACTCTAGCAGGACTTAACAATATTAAATATTTATGCATCCAATACCAGAGCACCTAAATACATTGAACAAATACTGACAACACTGAAAAATGAGATAGATCATTCCACAAGAATAGTCGGAGACTTCAACACACCCCTTTCAGTTATGGATAGATCATCCAGAAAAAAGCTCAGTAAAGGTGCAGAAGATCTTATGGCAACAATCAACTAACTTGACCATATCGACATATACAGATCTTTTCATATATCAACAGATAAGTACACCTTCTGCAATGCACAGTGAACATTCTCCAGAATAGATCCTGTGTTAGGTCATAAAGCAATTCTCTGTAAAATCCAAACCACTGATTTACTGCAAAGTACCTTTTTGGACCATAGAGCTATAAAGTTGAAATCAATAACAGAAAAATCATAGGTAGAAATTCAGACTTATGGCAACTGAACAACACGTTGCTGAAAAAGCCTTGGGTTATAGAAGAAATCAAGGACAAAATAAAGAAATTTATGGAATCAAATGAGAATGAAAACACAACCTACCAGAATCTATGGGATACAGCAAAAGCAGTGCTCAGAGGTTAGTTTATAACTGCACACATCCAGAAAGAAGAAAGGGCCCAAATTAAAGTAACCTTACATCTTCAACAATTAGAGAAAGAGCAACAGAAGAACCCCTCAGGGACCAGAAGAAAACAGATTATAAGGATTAGAGCGGAACTAAATGAATTAGACAATAGAAAAACAATCGAAAAAAATTAGCCAAACCAAAAGTTGGTTCTTAGAAAAGACCAACAAAATTGATAAACCATTGGCTAAATGTACAAAAGAGAAACAGCAGAAGTTACAAATAACCTGACTAAGAAATTAAATGGGAGATGTTACAAAAGACCCAGCTGAAATAAATTGATAACAGAATACTATGAAAAGCTGTACTCTATCAGGTTTGGAAACCTAGAGGAAATGGACAAATTTCTAGATTCATATCACTCACAAAGATTATCGAAAGGAGAAACAGATCAACTTAATAAATCTATCACAAAGGAAGAGATTGAAAATGTCCTCAGAAATGTACCAACCAAAATAAGTCCTGGTCCAGATGGCTTCACCAGAGTATTCTACTAAACTTCTAGAGAAGAGTTAACTCTGATACTACTGAGTCTATTCCACACCATAAAAAGGGATGGAATGCTCCCAAATTAATTCTGTGAAGCCAGCATAACCCTAATGCCCAAACCAGAGAAAGACCCCACAAAAAAAGAAAGTTACTGACCAGTATTACTAATGAACCTAGATGCAAAAAATCTTCAACAGAATTCAAGCCAATAGAATTCAACAGCATATTAAAAAAATCATTCATCATGATCAAGTTGGTTTCATTCCAGTGATGCAAGGCTGGTTCAACATGAGAAAAACAATTAATATAATCAACCACATAAATAACACAAAAGATAAGAATCACCTGATTTTGTCAATGGATGCAGAAAAGGCATTTGATAAAGTCCAACATGCTTAAAACTCTCAGCGAATTAGGAATAGAGGGGAAATTCTTCAACACAGTCAGTAGCATCTACCCAAAGGCAACTGTATTCATTGTTCTGAATGGCGAAAGACTGAAAAAATACCCTTGAAAACAGGAACTAGACAAGGATGCCCACTTTCACAACTTCTATTCAGTATCATGATAGAATATCTAGCCAGAGCAATTAGACAGGACAACGAAATAAAAGGCATCCGTATCAGCAATGAAGAAGCAAAAATCTCCCTATTTGCAGATGATATGACTGTATATATAGAGAATCCAAAGGAATCCATAAGGAAACTACTGGATCTACTAGAGGAGTTTAGAGAAGTAACAGGATACAAGACAAACATAAGTAAATCAGTAGGATTCCTTTATACCAACGAGATTATTAAAGAGGAAATCACCAAATCAGTACCATTCACTATAGCCACCAAGATAAATCACCTAGGAATAAATCTAACTAGAGAAATAAGAGACCCTTACAAAGAGAACTACAAGACCTTACTATAAGAAACTAAGAGAGACTTACATAAATGGAGTAATCTACCCTGTTGATGGATAGGAAGATTCAACATTAGGAAAATGTCTATTTTACCCAAAGCAGTCTATGTATATAATGCAATCCCAATTCCAGCGACATTTTTAATGAAATGGGGAAACAGATCACCAACTTTGTTTGGAATGGGAAGAAACCTTGAATAAGTACAGCACCGCTGAAGAAGGAGAACACACTGGGAGGGCTCTCACGACCTGACTTTAGAACCTAGTATACTGCCACAATTGTCAAAACAGCCTGGTACTGGTACAAAAAGAGACATGTAGACCAATGAAACAGAGTTGAGAGCCACCATCGTCCTATAAATAGTTGATATTTGACAAAGGCCCTAAGACTTTAATCTGGGGTAAAAATTGGTCTCTTTAACAAATGGTGCCGGCAAAATGAGATATCTTTCTGCAAAAAACTGAAACAAGATCCATATCGGACACCTTATACAAAAACCAACTCAAATTGATCCACTGCTTGCAATATATCCTACAGAATCAAGGCCATTCACACCAACAAATACATGCACATGAATGTTTATCGCAGCACAGTCCACAATAGCAAAAATATGGAATCAACCCAGATGCCCAACAACAGAGGAATGGATAGGTAAACTATGGTGTATGTACTCAATGGAACACTGCAATGGTACAGAACAACGATGATTTTAGGAAACACCGCATAGCCTGGTTTCAATTGGAGGACATTATGTTGAGTGAAAGTAGAAGGCAAAAGGACAAATACTGTATGAGACCCCTACAATAAGAACTTAAAAACAGACTCATGCATAGAAGAAAAGACACTGATGGCTGCAAGGGTAGGGAGGGTAGAAAGACAAGGAGTAAAGGGTCTAGATTAGATAGTTGACAGAAATTTGGTTGGGTGAAATCTGTGACAGCATACCTTAAGAAGATCAATATTAACTGGACTTCATCATAACGTGATTACTCTTCCCATCTTAACTCGATATTGCAAGGGCAGAGTAGCTGGGATAGGGGGCAGGGGACCATGCTCTCAGGGGAGATAGAGGCCAGTTGGTACAACTAGCATTTTGCTAAAAAAGCCCTATACACCCCACATTTGTGAGTGGCATCTGGGGTCTTAAAAGCTGTCAAGCTGCCGTCTGAGGGTACAGCAAATGGTCTCAACTCAGCAGGAACGGACAATCACCAAGGTCCAAAACGACATGGCAGATAGAGAACCCAGAAGACAGAGAGACCCACGTGAGTGGGTGACTACTTTGACTTGTGGCCAGAAGAACCGGATGGTGCCCAGCAACCACGAATGATAGCCGTGATGGAGCTTACAAAGTTGAGTCTCACTGGCAATGCAAGAATAAAAAGGGGTGCACTCTGAGATCTCCACTAAAAGACCACAACTGAGGGCCCAGGGGTTCCAGGGTTCTCCTGGGAGTGTGGCCCCGGGCCCTGATGCTGCCCCTGTAGATAAATCATAATGGAGGTCAGCTCTTCGGACAGGAATGGACTGTACTTGGTGACAGAAAATGAGTATATCATGTATGCACTGTATGATTTTATGCATCTATAGGGTGTCATCCTCCTGACCTCTTACTGAAGGGAGGGTAGTGGGTGGAGAGGTGGAGATAGGAGATTGTTGGGAGGATAGAACATGTATGGAGCAGAGAGGAAGAGTGTGCTGTCACCATCCAAGGAGAGCAGTGGGAGCTACCTATAGGCGGGCATGCAAATTTATATGGGAATGTACATTGTCATTCAATTATAATAATAAAAAAAGAACTCAAATTGGACGAAAGACCCAAATATAAAATCTAAAACAATAAAGCTCATCCAAGGTAAGATAGGACCAACAATGGAAATTTTAATACACAGTGTAGACAAGACTTCAAAATATGACAAGGCATGATCAACAGAGGAGAAAATAGATAAATGGGAACTACTAAGAATCAAACACTTTTGCTCATCCAGAGACTTCATCAAAAAAGGTAAAAAACCAACTAGAGAATGGGAAAAATACTTGACAACCATATGTCAGACCGATGTGTAATTGCTGTGATCTGCAAGGTAGTACAACACATCAACAAGAAAAGGATAAATAATCTAATTAAGCGATGGGTGAAGGAGATGGACAGACACTTCTCTGAAGAGGATATCCAGGCAGCCAAAAGACACAGGAGGAAATGCTCACGATCATTAGCTATTAAAGAAATTCTAATCAAAGCTATGATGAGATGCCATCTCACCCCAACAAGGTTAGCCGTGATCCAAAGAACACAACACAACAAATGCTGGAGAGGCTGTGGAGAAATTGGAACCATCCTACACTGCTGGTGGAATTGCAAGGTGGTACAACCTCTTTGGAGAGGAATCTGGTGCTTCCTTAAAAAGCTGGAAGTAAATAATACCATTTGATCCTGTAATTCCACTTCTTGGAATTTTTTCTTCAGAAACAAAGGTTGTCACATGAACAGACACATGTACATGAATGTTCATTACAGCACAGTCTGCAGTAGCTAAAAGGTGGAATCAACCCAGATGCCCATCAACAGATGAATAGATAACAAACTATGGTACATGTACTCAATGGAACACTATGGTATGATAAAAAAAAACAATGACAGTGTTAGAAAACATCTCATAACATGGTCTCATTTGGAAGAGATGATGCTGAGTGAAAGCAATCGGTGTCAAAAGGACAAACATTATATGGGACCTATATTATAAGGACTTAAAAACAGAATTATCTACAGAAGAAAATGACTCTGTTGGCTACTGGGGGTGGATGGGGAGTGATGGTTTATCATAGATGAGATAATTGATAGATGTTAGAAATTTTATTCTTTTACTGTAATTAATAAATTTAAAAAATCATACGTCTTATACAGAGTCTGATATCCACATATCAGGAGGCCAATATCTTCTTAATTTAGACAGACTTCACCTATTCGTACTACTAGTGAAATGAATACAAACTAAAACCTAAGTGGGAAGAATAATATTCAAAATTCGAATGTTTTGCGCTGCTCAGCCCAGTGGCAGTCAGGCCTCATTAATATCATTAACACTACACACAGGTGCAGTTTTGCTAAAGATCGTCAGAATCAGTTGTAGCAGTATATTGACGGAACTGCCATAAATTGAAACAGACTTGAGAAGAGGACATGGAATGAGGGTTATCACTGCTGATGTCAGGTGGATCATGACTAAAAGCAGAGAATACCACAAAGATGTTTACCTGTGTTTCATTGAATATGCAAAAGCATTTGACTGTGGATGATAGCAAATTATCAATAGCACTGTAAAGCATTTGAATTCCAAAACACTTAGTTGTGCTCATGAGGAAGCTGTACTTAGACCGTTCAGACAGAATAAGGGGAGACTGTGTGGTTTAAAATCAGAAAAATGGTGTGTCAGTGTTGTCGCCTCTCACCATACTTATTTGGTTTATATGCCAAACAAATAATCCAAGAAGCTGGACTATATGAAAAATAATAGGGCTTCAGAATTGGAGGAGGACTGTAACCTGTGATATGCAGATGATACAACCTTGCTTGCTGAAAATGAAGCGAGTTTAAAGGATTTACTGATCAAGATCAAAGACAATAGCCATAAGTATGGATTACACCTCAATATAAAGAAAACAAAAATCCTCACATCTATATCAATAAGCAATATCATGATAAATGAAAAAAGAATTGAGGTTGTCACTATTTCCTTTTACTTGGATCCACAGGGAGCAGCGGTCATGAAATCAAACGATGTATTGCATTGGGAACATTGACTTCATCAGACCTCTTTAAAGCGTTGTAAAGCAAAGATGTCACCTTGAGGACTGAGGTGAGCGTGACCCAAGCTGTGGTATTTTCAGTCACCTCATATGCAAGCTAGCACCAAAAAAGAATTGAAGCTTTTGAATTATGTTGGTGAACAATATTGAATATTCCACGGACTTCCAAAAGAATGAACATATATGTCTTGGAAGAAGTACAACCAGGATGTTCATTAGAAGCAAGGATGGTGAGACTACGTTTCACATACTTTGGACATGTTATCAGGAGGGATCAGTCCCTGGAGAAGGACATCATTCTTAGTAGAGTAGAGGGTTAGCGAAAAAGAGAAAGGCCCTCAGTGAGATGGAATGAAGCAGTGAGTATAACTATGGCCTGAAGCATAGCAACTCTTGTAAGAATGGTGCAAGACCAGGCAGTGTTTCACTCTGTTGTACACAGAGTTTTTACAGTGAGCACAACTAAGTGTGAAATGCAAATCTAAACTACAATGAATTACCATCTCACCCCAGTAAGGCCAGTGCCAATCCAAAAAGTACAAAACAACCCATCAAAGGTTGTGGGGCGATTAAAACTCTTATTTACTGCTGGTGAGGATGTGAAATGGAACACTATGGAACAACCATGGTTCCACTACGGAGATCAACATGTTGTTGTTAGGTGCTGTAAAATGGCCGGTCATGTTTATGAACATTTTCTCGTATATCTGTTAGCTGCCAGAATGTCTTTGGTGAAACATCTGTTCATATTTTGTGCCCATTTAATTGGATTGTTTATCTTTTTGTTTTTGAGGTGTTTCAGTTATTTCATAGATCTTAGAAATTCAATCATTATCAGACATGTCGTAGCCAAAGTATTCTCCCAGTCTGTAGGTTCTCTTTTTTACTCTTTTGGTAAAGTCTTGTGTGAGCATAGGTGTTTGACTTTTAGGAGCTTCCCTTTATCTAGTTTCTGGTATTTGTGGGTTATTAGTTGTGTTTTTTATTCCATTTATGCCATATGTTATGGCTCCTAGAGTTGTCTCTCTTTTTTCTTCCATGATATGTATCGTTTTAGGTTTATATTTAGGCCTTTGATTCATTTTGAGTTGGTTTTTCTGTATGGCGTGAGATACAGGTTACAGATGGAGATCCAGTTATGCCAGCACTATTTGTAAAAGAGACTGTCTTTTGTCCATATAATTAACTTCAGGCATATGAAGGTCAACTCTTCAGACAGCAATGGATTGAACTTGGTAACACAGAGTAACCATATTTTGTGGACACTTTATGGTGTCCTATGCATAGGATGTCGTCCTGCTGACTTCATACTGGAGAAAGGGGAGTCGATGCAGAGGAGGAGATAGGAGACTGTAGGGAGGATAGGACATATGTGGAGCAGAGAAGAGTGTGCTGTCACCAGGCAGGAAGAGCAGTGGAAATTGCATGTAGGTAAGCATGCAAATTTATATGGGAATGTGCATTTTCACTCAGTCGTAAGAATAATAATAAAAAAATCAGCTGCTCATAGATGGATGGATTTATGACTGGGTTCTCAGTTGTGTACCATTTGTCTCTGTGTGTGTGTTGTATTAGTACCAGGCTGTTTTAAGTACCATGGCCATGTAATAGTTTCTAAAGACAAGTCATGTGATGCATCCCACTTTCTTTTACATCTTCAGTAATACTTTGATTATCTGGGACTTCTTCCCTTTCCGTATAAAATTGGTGATTTGTTCCTCCATCTCTTTAAAAAAATGCAGTAGGAATTTGGATAGAGATTGCATTGTATCTGTACATCGCTTTGGGTAGAATTGACAGTTTCATAGCAGTTCTAGTGATGAGCATAGTATGTTTTTCCAATTTAGTAGGTATCTTTTGGTTTGTTCCAGTAGTGTTTCATAGGTTTCGTTGTACACGTCTATCATATCCCTGGCTAAAGTTATTCCTAAGTATTTTATTTTTATTTTTTTTAGGACCTATTATAAATGGTATTGTTTTCCTGATTTCCTTTTTGAAGTTCTTTTTTGGTATATATAAATCTGTCATAGATTGAATTATGTTCCCCCCAAAATGTGTACTAGTTTGGTTGGATCATGATCCCCACAGTTGTGTGGTTGTCTTCCGTTTGTGCCTGCAATTTTATATTAAAGAGGATTAAGGTAAGATTGTAGCACCCATACTCAGGTTGCATCCCTGATTCAATGTCAGTGGAATTTCCTGGGGGTCTGGCCTGCACCACCTTTTATTTTTCATGAGATAAAAAGAAATGGAAGTGAGCAGAGGATTGAGGACCTCATACCATCAAGAAAGAAGTACTGAGAGCAGACTGTCTCAATTTGGCCAGTGATTTGTCAATTTTTATTGGTCCTTTCCAAGAACCAACTTTGTTATTATTTATTCTTGGTATTGTTTTTCTATTCTGTGTTTCATTTGTTTTTGCTCTCAAATTTATTATTTCCCTTCTGGTTCTGTGGATTTGTTTTGCTCTTCTCTTTCTGTTTGTTCAAGTTGTGGAGCTAACATTTGATTTTGTCTCTTTTTTTTAATTTAATATGACTGAGTGAAAATGTACATTCTCATATAAATTTACATGGCCACCTATATGCATCTTCCACTGCTCTCCCTGGCTGGTGACAGCACACTATTCCTCTCTGCTCCATACATGTCTCATCCTCCCAACAGTCTCCTGTCCCATCCTCTCCACCCACTCTCCTTCCTCCAACCAGAGGTCAGCAGGATGACATCCTGTAGATGTATAGAACCATAAAGTGCATCCAATATATGGTTACTCTGCATCGCCAAGTCCAATCCATTCGTGTCCGAAGAGTGGACCTTCATTATGATTTATGGGCAAGGGCAGCATCAGGGCCAGGGGCCATGCTCCCAGGGGAACCCTCAAACCGCTGGACCATCAATTGAGGTCTTTTAGTGGAGATCTCAGGATGCACCCCTTTTTATTCTTGTGTTGCCAGTGAGACTCAACTTAGTGAACTCCATCACAGCTATCACTGTTGGTGGCCAGGCACCATCCGGTACTTCTGGTCCCAAGTCGATGTAAGCACCCACTCATGTAGGTCTCTCTGTCTTCTGGGTTGTCTTTACCCCATGTCATTTTGGTCCTCAGTGAGGATTTTGTCTCTTTTTTGATGCGTGCATTTATTACTGTAATTGACCTGTCTATGAGCACTGCTTTTGCTGTGTCCTAAAGGTTTTGATAGGATGTGTTTTCATTTTAGTTAATTCTAGGAAGTTTTTGATTCTCTCTTTGATTTCTTTTATTATCCAGTGTTTTGTTAAGCAAGATGTTTCTGTGTTCCATTCAGTTTCTATGTTTTCTGTTTTTTCCCATGTTCTTCTTCTTATTGATTTCTGTACTTTGTATTATCTTAATGTTTTGGAATTTGTTAGAGTTGATTTGTGGCTTAAGTTGTGGTCTGTTCTAGAGAATGTTCCGAGTATTGAATAAGAATGTATACTTCGCTGCTGTTAGGTGAAGTGTTCTGTATATGGCTTTGAGATTAACTTGATTGATTGTGACCTTTAGATCTTCTATATCTTTGTTGTGTTTCTTTTTAGGTGTTCTACCCTTTACTGAGTGTGTTGTGTTGAGATCTCCTACCATTATTATGATAGTGTTCTCTTTCAGTGTTGTTAGAATTTGTTTTATGTATTTTGGAGCCCTGTCTTTGGGTATGTAGATATTTATTAAGGTTTTGTTGTATTGGTGGGTTTTTTTCTTTAATCATTATATGATGTCCTTCTTTGTCTTTTATGGTGGATTTTGCCTTGAAGTATATATTGTCTAAGATTGATATTGACACTCTTACTCTTTTTTTGGTTGCTATTTGCTTGATGTACTTTTTCCATCTTTTGATTTTTAATACATTTGTGTCTTTGTTTCTAAGGTGTGTTTCTTGTAGACAGCATATTGATGGGTCCTGTTTTTTACCTATTCTTTCACTCTCTCTCTTTTTATGTGTGCATCTACGTTATTTACATTCAGTGTGATTATAGATAGGTGTGAGTTTATTGGTGTCATTTTGCTATATGTGTGATTTTTTGTTTTTTGTAGTGCTGACATGTCTGTGTTCCTGTTGCTTTACTGTACTGAATTTATTTTGTTTGTGGAATTGTTTTCTATTTCTTTCATTATTGTAGACTTTGTATTTGTTGAGCCTTTTGTTGTTGTTCTTTTTTGGATGAATCAATTTGTTAACTTTCTTTGTGCTTGTCTTGAAAAAGACCAAACCAAACTGAATGCTGTTGAGTCGATTCTGACTCATAGTGACCCTAAAGGTCAGAGTAGAACTGCCCATAGAGTTTCCAGGGAGTGCCCGGTAGAGTTGAACTGCCAACTTTTCTTGGTTAGCAGCCATAGCACTTAACTGCTATGCCAAAAGATACTGTTAGATTCCTAAGTTTGAATCAGCTTTCCATGAGTTGATGGCCCCTTGACTTCCTCTGTGTTTGAACGTCCTGTACCTTTACTGCTGCTTCTTCCTTTTATTGATTTGATATTGCCATCATTTACTGATTGACGTCTCTGGTTCCCTGTTTAAAATCTTTTAGTTTTTGCTTTAAGAATTCATTATCTAGCTTAGTATTTTGCTAACAATGTCCTGTGTCCTAGGTTCACATTGTTGTCTGATGTTGTTGGTTTTCTAACTGAAGGACTCAATTTTACATTTCTTGTAACTTTGGTTTTGTTTTTATAAATTCCTTTTATATCTGTCTACCTAGAAATGTCTTAATTACACCATCATATTTAAGAGACAGTTTTGCATGGTATGTTTTTCTTGGTAGAAACCTTAGTGGTATTGTAGTTAAGTGCCATGGCTGGTAACAGAAAGGTCAGCAGTTCAAATCTCTTGGGTGTTCCTTGGAAACTTTGGGGCAGTTCTGTGTCTGTAGGGCCACTGTGACTCAGAATTTACTGAATAGCAGTGGGTTTGGGTTTGTTTTGTTTTTCGTAGTTTGGCAATGTTTTTTCTTCCAAGGTTATATATATTTCTTCTCCTTGCCTTCTTGCCTGCATAGTTCCTTCTAATTTAGAGCTTAGTCTTATTGCTTCCCCTTTATAAGTGACTTTTTGTTTTTCCTGAGCTACTGTCAGGATTCTTTGCATGTGGTTTTGGTGAGTGTGATTATGATATGTCTTGGTGACTTTCTTTTGGTGTCTCTCTTGTGTGTGGGGGGTTCATTGAGCTTCCTGGATTGTCAGCTTTTTGTGTTTCATAATATTTGATAAGTATTCCGCCAGCAAATCTTCAGCAGTCTTCCTTGTTTTCCAATTTTTCTCTCTGTCCTGGAGTTCTGATCACATGGAAGTTTTTGGTTTTGATTGAATCCAATATAATTCTTAGGTTTTCTTGATTTTTATTCTTTCTTTTCTCTGATTTTTCTTCAGTGTGATGTCCATAGATTTGTCTTCAATTTTTCCTACCTTGTCTTCTGTTTTTTTTAATTTCTTTCTAGAACATTCTGTTGAATTTTCCATTTCTGAAATTTTGTTGTTTATCTTATGGATTTCTAATTTCTGTTTTTGTGTGATTTCTAATTATTTATTTGGGTTTTTTTTCTTGTATTATTTTCCTGAATTCTTCCATTGCTTTATCTGTATTTTCCTTAATTTTGCTTGTTGCTTTGGTTGTTTTATCTGTGTTTTCTAGATTTTGCATATATTTTCCTCAGTTGTTACTGTGCTTTCTTTGATCTTTTTCCTAATTTATTGGAGAACCCTGAATATTATGCTTTTGAATTCCCTATCATGTAGTTTCAGTGCATTTTCTTCTACTAGAAGATCATCATATACTTTATTTTGGTCATTTGATGGCACCATCTTGTCCTGCTCTTTTTATGTTTTAATGTTGTCTGCTGTCTCCAAGACAGTCACGTTATTATTTTATTTATTGTTTGCTGAGGTTTGTTTTTTTTTTTTTTTTTTTTTGGTTTGTTGTTTGTTTCATCCCTGCTTTTTCATTTTGTTTGGTTATTTCTGGATTACCAGGCCAGTCATGCTTTGTTGTTTGTTTGTGGGCAGGATGGTTCTTACCACTCTGTCTGGGTATGGCAGAGGTGACCACTCCACTATGATGTGGCAGGCAGCCCCAGCTGGGTAGAGGAAACGAAGTGAGTGAGACGGAGCTAGCCAAGAGACAATGTCATGAGACTCGTTCCATGTGGTACTGCAGGGTGCAGTGAGAGCCAGAGCTGGTGAGGAGTTAGGTGTTGTATAGCTGGTTCTACTCAGAGCGGTGATAGTGCAGAGATGCCAGGACTTTATGACAGGGCAAGTTCTGCTCAGGGCTGTGTGATGGGTGGATTGGGAGCTGGTGGGGAGGGGTGTCAGAGGGCTGGTTCTGCTGGGGCAGTGGAGTGCAAGGTGGGGGAACTGGCAGGAGTTTGGCTGAAGCAGTGCCGGTTCTGCTTAGGGTATGGGACTCAGCAGGACAGAGGAGAGAGGCAGAGGGTGAAGGGTGGGTGGAATTAGATGGAGGAGGGCAATAGGGAAGATTTATACTGTTATTACTGACAGTTGGAGCTGCTAGAATGGGCCGATTCTTGCCACTATTCATCAGACAGGTAGAAATTAAAGACTGAGGGCATTTCTTTGAGCTGCAGCCAGCAAGTGTGGTTTTACTTCACCCTGGTTGTGTTCACACTGTTCTTCTGTTTCCTACTGGGAATTATGTGAAAGTGCTTTTTTGAGCTCTTTGTACAGAGACATTTGCTTAATTCTGAGATGACCACTCTGCATCAGACCAGATGGCCAGAAACCGCACTCTGTATTTCTACTCTTTCACTGTTTTCAATCAGTTTTTTCTCAGTAGATTCCAATCTAATACTTAATTTTTCAATTTAAGATTCAGGTTTCCAGAATTGATGTCTGCATGTTCTACCTGTGTCTTAATCATCTAGTGCTTCTGTAACAGCAATACCACAACTGGGTGACTTTAAAAAGAAGGACCTTGTTCTATCAGAAATCTTATTCAGTGCAGCAGGATACAAGTCCAAATTCAGGGCATCAGCTTCAGGGGAAGGCTTTCTGTGTTGGCTCTAGAGAAAGGTCCTTGTTGTCAGTCTTTCCTGGTCTAGGAACTTCGGAGGTTCAGAGATCCCCAGTTCTTTCTAAAGGACGTGCTCTGTTCCTGGTACTGCTTCTTGCTGATAAGAGGTCCCAAACTCTCGCTTACTTCCTCTTTCTATATATCCCAAGAGGGTACTTCAAGACACAGTACAGTCTTACACATTGAGTCCTGTCCCACCAACACAACTGCCACACTAGCATCATACAATACCAGGAATCATGGACTAGCCAAATGGCTACACATATTTTTTGGGGATACAATTCAATCCATAATATTCTACTCTTTCCCCACACCCCAAAATCATAGCTCTGCAACAAAGCAGAATTCTGAAGTCCAAGTCTCAAATGTAGAAATTCTTCAACTGTAAAATCTGTAACAAGTTATCTACTTCTAAAATACAGTGACATAACAGACAGGCACAAGCTAGACATTTGCACTACAAATGGGAGAAATTTCAGGAAAAGAAGGCATAACAGGTAAAAAAGCTAAAAAAGCCTCTGTATGCGGGGTGCTCAAGATCGAGGGCCTGAGATGCTTTGCTTCAAATCACTCCCAGCTTACAGGGAAAGACATGACCTCTGTTTTAGTTAGCTGGTGCTGCTCTAACAGAAATACCACAGGGTGGATGGCTTTAACAAAGGAAAAGTTTATTCTCACCCAGTCTGGTAGACTGTAAGTTCAAATTCAGGATGTCTGCTCTAGGAAAAGGCTTTCCCCATGTCGGCTCTGGAAGAAAGTCTGGCATTGCATCAGTCTTTGTCCAGGGGGCATCTTGGCACAGGAACCTCAGGTCTGAAGGACACGCTGTTCTGCTGGTGCTGCTTTCTTGATGGTGTGAGGTTCCCAACTCTGTGCTAGCTTTCCTTTATTTTTATCTCTTGTAGGATGAAAGGATTAAGGGTGGTGCAAGCCATACTCTGGGGAACCTCCATTTACAGTGGAGGAAAGAGGTGATCTTAGGAAGGGATTTACAGTCCTATCTTAATTCTTTAATATACAGCATAGGAACACCACAAAATAGAGGACAATCATAGAATACAGGGAATCCTGGCCCAGGCAAATTACTGCACGTATTTTTTGGGGGACACAATTCGATCCATGACAACCTCCATCTTCTACAAGCCCCAGGCAGTGACACTAGGGTGGGACCCTCGAAGGGTACCAGTGCAGATTCAGTGAACTATAAGCAATAAGTGACTCCTTTTGTTTTGATAATTGAACCATTGACTAATGATGGAAGAATTAGGCAGGGCAGACTGGGAAGTTACTTGTGTTTAACCATTCTTCCTTCAGATTACTGACCAAATGTCTAGCACCACTTTGTTTCCTTGATGGCTGGCAGTAGCTTGCCAGGTTGTGAAGCCGACAACTGCCACCCAGGACCCCGCACATGCCCCTCTTAACTGCTCCCATTGTTCTAGTGAAACCTCTGTGTGCCTAAGTGTTCCATATATAACCCCGGGTTCAGCCTGCCTAATTTTAACCACCATGGAGATTCAAATAGGTCTGTCCCCTGTGTCCAAGCCAGCAGAACATGGTTAATAAACTTGGTCTTTAATCACTCACAAAACCTGTCTCAGAGATTGGCTATTCAGGGCAGGTAACAAGAACCTGGAGTTTTATCTGATAACAGAGGTACTGAGGAAATTAGCAGAACACATTACATTAGCCCTTAAGGCTTGAAAATAATCTTCCATTCTCTGAGACATTTGACACAATGACCCTGACCTCCAGACTCTAGGTACTGGCCACACTAAGTGGAGGCCCCTTCAACCTGGGCTACAACGCTGCCTTCCAGGCCCACTGGGATAGCAGTGGGATAGCAGTGCTCCCCCACCTTTATGCACACCATTCTCCTAGTCCAACTGAGTGGTAATTCCACCCTTAGAAACACCAGAGGCCTGGCTCCACCCTTTGAGACCCCTGAGGTTATGACCATACCTTTTGAGACTGAGGCACCTCAGCTGCTTGTGATTCATGTCTCTTCAACTGCTGCTTCCTGTGGCCTGCTGTCTTGGGCCTCATGCTTGCATCTGTCCTGCTGGGACAAGTGTTACAAAGCTCTGTAGCTCTATCATTGGTACCTAGAGGCACCCATTGTCAATATCAAATTCTGTCTCAGTCATTTAGTACTTCTCTAACAGAGATGCCACAAGTAAATGGCTTAAACAGAGAAATTTTATTCTGTCACAGTGCAGTAGGCTACAAGTTCAAATTTAGGGCATCGGTTCCAGGGGAAGGGTTTCTCTGTTGGCTCTAGAGGAAAGTCCTTATCATCAATCTTTCCCTGGACTATGCTACACACAGTTTTTGTGGGACACAATTCAATTCATAACAGCTTGGTTTTTTAGATCTTTGTTGCAGGGGAATGGCATAGTGTGTCTCTCTAATCTGTCATCTGAGCTCCACCACTTGCATTTTGTAATTCAAAAGTTTAAAGATAGAATATTATAGATGTTATTTGTACTCACCCCTAAGAATGAATAAGGATTAATATTTTGCTGTATTTGCTCTGTAGATGTTTTTACTTAGGGACAATCTGGTAACCTGATTTCAGTGTGATTGCCTGTGTAGTTCTGAACAAATAATTCAGACTTCCAGCATCCTTGACCTTTAAGATAAAGGGGTTGAAGAAGAGACTATCCCACATTTCATCTCTTTATTATAAGAATTATTTTGTAATTTTTATAAGTCAAAAAATAAAGCTTTAATTCTTTTAGCTTTATACTGTTGTGATTTCTAAGTGACAAAAATGTGAATATTGTATAAATACTGTAGTTAATACTACCTAGCATCTACTACAAAGAGAGTTTCAGGAATGAAATGAAATAATACAAGCAAGTAATGCCCAGAAGAGTACTAGGTATACTGTAAATTCTCAGTAAATGTTAGTGTTGTTAAGACTTGCTGAATTAGAAAATTTTAATTTTTTGCTGCTGTTTACTTTAAGTACTAGATACACAGAAAGTGACCAGTCCATGTGTTTTAGTCAGTTGGTTAGTATGTATTCAAGTGGTTTAAGTAGGAGAATGGGTATAACTGGATAATAAAAGTAACTCCCACATATTAAGAAACTTATTATGTACAAACCTTGCTTGTTGCTCTGCTGTTGTTAGTTGCCATCAAGTTGACCTGGACTCATGGTGACCCTATGTGTTCATAGTAGAACTGTTTCATAGGGTTTTCAAGGCTGTGACATTTCTTAAGTTAATTTTCAGTCCTGTCTTCTGACGTGCCTCTGGATGAAGGTGAAGCACTAACTTTTTGGCTATTAGTCAAATATATAACCATTTGTAGCACCAGGGACTCCTGTTGTACTATCATTTTATATATATTATTTAATCCTTGCAGGAATTCTGTCACTAATGTTATAACCTACATTTTTACAAGTGTAGAAACAGATTCTCAGACAATTTAGGTAACTTGATTTACATCGCAGAACTGGAAGTGGTTAAACCAGTAATTGAATCCCATGTTTGTGTGAGACTAACTCCTTTTTATTCCTTCCTTCTTACAGCTCTGCAGTACTTCTGAAATGCTCTGCTGGGGTTTTTAGGTTTTGTTTCATGTAAAATTGGAACCTGATTTTTCTTTTTTAATCTTGTATGCCTCCTAATAATAATACATCTTTATGTGGCATAAACAGGGAGAAAGATCTTTGATAGCTTATGAAAAAGGCAGTCCCTTATCCCAGCAGTAAGCTTCCTATTCCAGTTATTGTGGTCCCTTAAGTACTTACTTGAATTTGCATTGTTGTCCATTTATAAATCAGTGTTCAACTCTACTTTCTGTTTATTTCTATGATTTTTAAATAAGAAAAAAATAAATGATTACTAAAGAGTGGTCTGAGTCCCTGGGTGTTACAAATGGTTAACATGTTTGGCTGCTAACTGGTAGGTTGGAGGTTCAAGTCTATCCAGAAACTCCCAGAAGGAAGGCCTGGTGATCTGCTTTCAAACCATCAGCCATTGAAAACCCTAAGGAGCACAACTGACACATCTGGCGTCACCTTTAATTGTCAACTAGAAAGAAAAGAAATGAAAAGTGTGTTCAGGTTGTATCAACGACTGGGAGTAAAGATAAAGAAAGTTGATATTTAACTTCCATCCTCTCACAGACAGTTGTGCAGATAAAGGAAACCTGTAATAGTTAAGTTCCCTAAGCAGCTATTTGGAAATTAAACTCTAAATGCTGTCTTGAAAGTCTGTAGCATTAAAGATCTCATCTGCTCTGTTAGGTTTGGGAGAACCTTTCCTCATGCCTTCTCCCCAGTGATAAAGCCAGGGCTGTTTGCAGCCTGAATGATGATGGCCGTGAACTTTGCCCTGCCTGCTTTCTTAAAGAAGGAAACCATGTGTCTCTCCTTGCCAGCTCTGGACTGCAAAGCACATTTCTTGCCAAAGAAATTCACATACAGTGGAGAGATGACAGGAGACAGGACCAGTAAAGGGTTATGGACTTCATTCTTGAGTGTTACACTGCTTCATGTTGCAAGTAAAAGCTGCACTATGTACTGTCTGATGTGATTGACAAGAAGAGCCAGGAAAACTTACCTGATTAAAATACCCCAAGTCCATCTGCCAAGTTTCTGTCCTAGGAAGCAGGAAAAAAAGAGACCATGTGAGTTTTTGAGTTCTGGAAAACATTGAGGAAGTGTGTGTTAAATGTGCTTCAGGCAGTTTGTTTAACAATGCATCAGGGAAATTCAGGTTTGTGAACTGATTTACCCAACTGCTCAACAAGCTATTTAATAGTGCACTCACTTTTATTCCATCTTTATTTTCTAAACCCAGTCTTTCCAGATGTTTGAGACCAGTTTTATAGGTACCAGATATGTTAGGGGAAAAACCTTTCCAGAGTAGTTCATATTATCAAACTCACTAGGCTGTCATAAACTCTCAATTTATGATGCAAACATGTTGTAGTTTTTCATAATTATGGGTAGTCTTTTGTCTTCATAAATGTCCTGAATCTCTTTGCTTATCAAAATTTGTAAATTTATAAATTGAACAGTAGTTCATGCATTTTGTTCTTGTATAGAATTTTGGAATAGTTAAGCTGGATGGTTTTTAGTGATGTCTTGTCCAGGCAATGTTTAATTTAGAAATAAATTGCCTTTAATAACTTACTAGAAAGAAGTCTGTAGGCCCAGATGGCTTTATGAGTAAATTCTACATTACTTATGGTGCAATGGTTAAGCATTCAGCTGCTAACCAAAGGTTGGCAGTTCAAGTTCACCAGCTTCTCCTTGGAAACCTTACTAGGACAGTTGTTCTACTCTGTCAAGTAGGGTCACTGTGAATCAGAATCAAGTCTAAAGCCTGAGGCTTTTTTTTGGTTACAAAAGAAATAATTGCAGTCTCATTCAAACTCTTTCAGAAAATAAGTGAGGAAGGAATATTTTCCAGCTAATTTATGAAATACAGTTGGCCCAGTACCACAATGAAAGTTATAACCCAAAAAAACCTAAAACAAAACAAAACCAGTAGGTCGCTTATAAGCATTGACTGAAAATCCTTATCAATACATTAGCAAATTAAACATAAAAAGAATAATAGTACATTATGATGAAGTCGAGTTATATGATGAAGTCGAGTTTATAACAGGAATGTGAAGTTGGCTAAACATTAAAAAATCAGTGTAATTCACCATATTTACATGTTACAAAAATCATATGATTTCAGTGCAGAAAAAGCTTTTGAAATAATTCAGTCATGATAAAGAAGATTCTCAGCAAATGAAGAATGAAACGGAACTTCTTCAAGCCGATAAGGAACATGTATGAAGGACTCACAGCTAACATCATACTTCACTGTGAAAGATGGGACACTTTTCCCTTAAGTTTGGTTACAAAGCCAGGGGGGTATCCTTGCCACTTCCATTCAGCATTATAGTAGGAGTGTTAAAAAGCCAAGTGCCGTGGAGTCAGATCCAACTCTTGGCAACAGGATCAAAAAGACAAAAGTTAAAAATCATATAAATTGGGAAGGAAATAAGAAAACTGCCTTTATTCATTGTCGTGTCTTTTCAAAAATCCAGAGGAATCTACCTATATGCTGGCAGTGAACAATTGGATAATCAAATAAAAATATACCATTCGTAATATCAAAAAGCAAAATTTTTAAATTTTTTTGTAACTCCCTGTTGAATTGACTACTACTTGTGGCAACCCCATGTGTGTCAGCAGAACTGGGCTCCATAGGGTTTTCAAAAGCTGGTTTTTGGAAGTAGATCACCAGGCCTTTCTTCAATGGCACCTATGGGTAGACCCAAAGCACCAGCATTATGGTTAGCAACTGAGCACACAAGGACTCATGTGCTAAGGG
Organism: Heterohyrax brucei; assembly: GCA_028571685.1. NCBI lineage: Eukaryota > Metazoa > Chordata > Mammalia > Hyracoidea > Procaviidae > Heterohyrax > Heterohyrax brucei. The sequence goes on along the minus strand of CM053159.1, from coordinate 8,045,592 downwards.
ATAAATTGAGCAGAACATGTGCGAGGGTGGTATACCAAACATGGCAAAAAGATTGCTGACTAGCTGTGACTTTGGACAATGTACTTAACTGCACTTGAACCCAGACTTTTAAAATAAGAGTGAATAGTAGTTTCTGTCTGAGACTCATTTTGAGAATTAAAAGCTGGACAGCAGGCTGGAAGCCCAGGCAGCCTGGCCACAGGGTGCTAGACACTGCTCTTGTTAATTCTCAAACTGCTGACATGCTAATTTCAAGTGTTGTTCGTTTCTGTTATTGCTGCTACATGTCCTAAAACTGTGAGTGTGAACGCCCCACCCCCACTCCATCGTGCCTTGTTGTCGCCCATGATGTTGTTGCCGACGTCACCTGTATGGCGAAGAGATTCACAGCGGCTGAGGCCCGGGACCCCCCGGCCTCTGCTGTACACGAATCATTTAGTGGTGCTCAAGCTAAGTAGGCAGTTTACATTTCCCACCAGTTACAGAGGGGCAGCAAGAGAAAAAGTTCTTCTGTGTCACCTTAGCATAGCTCCCAAGGAGTTACAAGTGATGAACCCGCATGTGGTATAAGATTTGCAGTGCTCACTCAGACAGTCCTGCTGGAGGGGAAGGCGGGAAGGTGGGAGTGCTGCCTTTGCTAGTTACTCAGAAAGTACGCAACCTTGTGAATGACAAGTGTTACACAGGAAACAGCAGTGTAATGACATAGCCTGCAAAGCTAAGTGGATTGTGAGGAGCAGAAGTATAGCTTATAAGAGGTAGAATTTTTATTCCCATAAAGAGCTAGATTGAGCCTACCATAAATTTAAAGTCCCTTGAAAGGCCTATGGCTGTACTGTAACACATTAAAAGGTATATGTATCTTTTCTTTTATGCTCTACTAATCCTGCCAGCATAATACTGAGTAGTCAACAAGACTTTTTCCTTTCCCTGAAAGTACACAGTGAACTTTATGGGCATCTGCCTTTAGTTTCTATTTTCCTTCGTAGGATTTCCATTATCATTTTTAGAAAAGAAGTCTTTTGTTAAAAACATTGAGGTATGCTTGAAATCATTCAGAAAAATTAAGATTGACTGGCATGTTAGTTGACTGAATTTTTTTTTTTTTAATTGCTTTTTCCATAACTTGGTGGTGTAATTTGGTGATTTTCTTAAATTTCCACCTCATTTAATGGTTCAATGAATTCTGGAGGACCCATACTGTTTTGGAATTTTATTTATTGTATGTGTCCAAATAGAATCTCAGGCTCATAAATTAAGTTTTTCAAGAACATGAACTACTATAAAATATTTTAAATTATTAATTGTATTTGTGTGTGATAATAACCTTATGAGCTTATTTTATGCATAATTCTTAATGCTTTTTTTCTTTCTTTTAATTTAATACAGAAATAAACAGCCAAAAATATTACAAGTACAGCAAAGAGAAGACACTAAAGTGGCTGGAAAAAAAGGTAGAGTACCTTTCTAAGTACTTTATGGTAAAATAAAGATTTTAAAAATCTTTAAACAGGGAAAAAAAAATCCCACAACCTAACCTGTTGCCATGGGTCAGTTCTGACTCATGGCAACCTAAAGGATAGAGGAGCACTGCCCAATAGGGGTTCTAAGAGCAGCTCGTCCATTCAAACTGCTGAGCTTGTGATTAGTAGCTGTAGCTCTTAACCACTGTGTTAGCAGGGCTCTTCAGACAAGAAAGTAAATCTAAATTGAAGTTCCATGTTACATATCCAACTAAAGGAAGAAAACTGTCTAGAAATATCCAAGTATGAGGATAAATCTTACCGTTTTTAGCCTCCCTAACTGATAAAATCAACTGATATATGGAAACTCTGGTAGTGCAGCCATTAAGTGCTGTGTCTGCTAACCAAAAGATTAGTGAGGTGCTGCTTGGAAGCTCTTTGGGAAGGTATACTCTGACCTGCAGTGTCGCTGTAAGTCAGAATGGACTCTGGCATTGGCTTTTGTTTTTGGCAGCTCATATATCTCAGCCTTGTTTTTTCCTTTCTCTGACATCCCCATTCTGCCTGATTGTCACCACAGAATATATGAACTATTAGTGTAAATTTGAGCCTTCCAAGTTAGGCAATACCAGGCCTGACATGTGTTCTGCTGTCAGTCCTACAGCTGTTGAAGTGGTTGATGTTGCCCACGTGCAGCCACACGGGGCTTAGATGATTTGTTTTCCACACTTGCTGCCTGCACTCTGAAGAGGGGTCACCTTCTTGGCAGAACATCACTCTCCTAGTCTAAGAATTATGACTCAATACAAGATCTAGGCCAGTGTTTTACAAATGACTTTATAAGTCATAGGCAGCATTTCTCTTGGAGTGGAATGTCTTATAGAAAATAATTTAATAGAACAGAATGTATCAAAGTGCATTAAGTATGGTTCTATGAAACATGTATGTATGAGATTGTATTAGATTGCTATGTATTTCTTACTGTGAGTTATAATGAAACAGCAAAAAATAAAATCACTTTGAAAACCTCTAGTTTAGGGAATGGTGTACATTCACGTTGACTCACCACCTCATAAAACCAAATTGATAGTTGACAAAGCTTGAACAGTTCAGCAGATACCAGTATTGTTTCCTAAGATTCTTTTATTTATGAAAAATATGTTCATTTGTCTTACCATGTTACTGGGCATATAGGAGCTGGGGAACATAGAAATGAACCTCAAAGAACTAGTCCAACTCTTAATGTAAAAACAGTGAAATTTTAAAAAATGCTACCATGTTTCACTTTTCATCTGTACAATAATGGTAGCATTCTGTATGGGTGAAGAGTAAGTGTGAAACTAAGGAAAAACTTGATATATAGTTTTTGCTTTTAGCTAGTAATGATGGCACACATACAAACCAAACCTATTACTGTCAATTAGATTCTGAGTCACAGTAACCCTGTAGAATATGATAAACCTGCCCCATAAGGTTTCCAAGGCAGTCATCTGTACAGAAGCAGACTACCACATCTTTCTCTGAGAAGTGTTGATGGGTTAAAGCCATCAACCTTTCAGTGAACAGCCAAGTGCTAAACCACTGCATTACCAGGGCTCCTTTATGGCATGCGTAGCAAAGTGGAATTTATATTTATTGTTTTTACTTTCTTAATTTCCTAAGAAATTATTCTGTTTAGATGCTACATAAAATTAATAGCAAAAACTCATTAGTATTTACTCTGTGCCAAATTCTGTTCTAAACACTTACTTGTATTAACTCGTTTAACCCTCACAACAGTCCTACAAGGTGGGTACCCTTTTTCTCCCTGTTTCACAGATAGAAGCACAGAGAAGTTAAATAACTTGCCATTGGTCACAGAGCAAACCTAGTCTTCGTGGCTGCAGAGTCAGGGGTCTCTATTACCCATGTTTCACAGTATGTGGGGTCTTGGAAGGCCATGTATTTTGATCAGCCAGATACATTGTTGCTGCCTCTTAACTTCCTCTAAATGTTCAGCCATCTCCCATCTGATATTGGGCATACACTTCTCCCTGAATCTTAAATGGATTGAGGACAATAAATAAAGGTATTGCTGTCTAAAGTTAAGCTGAAAATAGCCTGATTTTCTCCTGTTGGTTACATTGTAGGTGAATCAGACTATGGCAGCATTAAAAACCAATAAAGTAAATGTTGGCCCCCGGGTACAGTCAGCTGCATTTTTCCCATGTGACCAGGTATCCAGTGATAAGGAGGGTAAGTATGTATCTTCATCAGAAATTCTTTTCTCCTGGACTAGACTGCAGACACGTGAATGCCTCTCTAAGATGTAAGAATCCTTACATTGCAGAAGCTTCATATTCTTGTCAGTGTGTTCTCATAGATCTTGTGACCAGTGTGAGCATTTTATTTCAGAGGCAAGTACTGTTTATACTGTAGATTACTTCTGTCACTGATTCAGACTCAAAGCACTCATTCAGCAAATTCTTATTTTGTATTAGTAATAATAACCCTGGCTACCATTTTATGCCAGGCCTTTTGCTGTATTGCCGGTCCATACACCTTCTTTAATTTGACCCTCCCAGTAAGTCTCTTTTGACAAATGAAAGTTTTAAATCTCTGTCTGAAGTCACAGAGCTTCTAAATGGCAAAGCTGAATCACCAGGCAAGCTTGTTTCTCTCTTCACCTTTTGTTTTACTGCTTAGGTGGCACAGACTTCCCAATAGGCTGAAGCTGTTTGCATCGTACCCTTGAGAAGTTTATGTCTTAATAGTAGTCTCAGTGAATGAAAATAGATTTACTGGTGTGATTGTCTTCCTTCGAGTTATTAGACTACATTCTTTTGCTTTTTCTATGTATGAAAAAACAAAAACTAAACCTGTTGCTGTCAGGTTGATTCCAACTCATGACAGTCCCATGTGTTACAGTGTAGAACTGCTCCATGGGGTTTTCTTGACTGTAAACTTTATGGAAGCATGTTGTCAGGCTTTTCTTCCAGGATGCTGCTGGGTAGGTTTGAACCACCAATCTTTAGGTTAGTAGTCAAGTGCAAACCAAAGGTCTCCACGCAGAGAACCTATTTGTATGCACAGTTGGATAAAAATAGCTATGTAATGTAATTTACGTTCTCACCTGGTTGGGCAGAAGTTATTCTGACTTCCAGCTCCACTTTAGAGTTCCTCTATTCCAGAAATACAACTCCAAAACATGTGGCTTCAGTCATTAAAAAAATAAATAAATAAAATAAAAACTAGGAATACTGACTGGCTGTCTGTTTGATGGTAACTCAGGCGGTCCTAATTTTTAGAATTCTGCATTACTGTATACGCACAGATAGCTGGCTCCCACCATTCTGGAGTGGTAGACAGGACCACTGAGTGCGCCAAGTGTCTGTGTCTTTAGTTGGAGCTAACAGAAGAAGAGGAGGGACTGAGTTGAATGAATCAGTCTATCAATCTAATCTTAAGAGTTTTTTGTTTTTTTTTTCAGTTGTTATTTTTTAAGTATGTGAAAGGATTTCAGAGGCAAATTGGACCGATCCTCTCGCTTTTCACCAAAGTGAAAAACTGTGGTTCTTGGCAAAGTAGATGATTTGTCCAGGGTCACCATCCTGGCTCATAGCCAAGGCTTTTTTGCCTCAAACCTAGTACTTTTACCAGTAATCTAAATACAAGTGTGTGAGCTTGGATGTATTGCTATTTATTATCCTTGTTGCAAAGTAAGCTTGCACATTTTATTTATTTATTTATTTATTTACTTTTACTGTGACTCAAGACGGCACTTGGCCTGGCATCATGTTGCCATACAGTTCCCAGAACTTTCACTGGTAACCTATTATAGCTGCTCTGCAGCCCGCCATGACCCCCATGTTGCAGCACACTTTCCCTTTTGTTGTAAACTTCCCGTGACCTTTTGACCAAGGTCTGGCCCTCCTCACCCAATAATCTTAGCTCTAGCAAAGAGCCTCTCAGACAACCCACGTACATGTTCAAAGGTTTGTTCATCTCCAGTATCACTCTATGGTTTGTATAATCCAGATCAGTCTTTGGAGGCTGCTCCCAGTATTGGATGCACTTTGGGGTTAGAGAATACAGGGGACATGCTCCCAGGGAGCCTTCCATTCAGAAGGATCGTCACATGTGGTCCTGGATAGAGTACTAGCTCTGCCGTCTACTTCATCACCTTATGTGTCCGGGACTCCATTCCATGTACCCCATCCAGGCTGTCGTTGGTGGTTGCCAGGTACCATCTAGTTCTTCTGGCCCCATGTTGAGGCAGACTGTGGCTCATATGGCCCCTTCCATCTAGTGGGCTCATATTTTCCTGTGTCCTCAGTGGCCGTGATTTACCTCGGGTCCAGGTGGTTTGGGACCATTTGGTGCTGTTTATTTATTTTAGACCATGATTTTCTTTTATTACGATTAGGTAAAAGTATGCAATCCAAATCAATTTTGCATGCCCGCCTATCTGTAGCTCCATCTGCTCGTCTAACTCAGTGACAGTATAATCCTCCTTTTCACTCTATATTTCTAGTATTCTCTTAACAAGCACTTGTCCCCTCCTCTCCACTTTCTTCTCTCCCATCTAGAAAGAAACCATTAGGAGAGCCCTCTATAAATGTAGAGGACCATAAAGTACATACACCATATGGTCACTGTCCTTGAGTCCAGTCCCTTTTGTCTGAAGAGTTGACTTCAGTATTGGTTTCCAGTCAGCCAGCAGCCGGTCGAAGGGCCATATTCCTAAGGGATGCTCCAGGCTTTGAGACCATCAGTTGTGATCTCTTTTATTAGAGCTCTTGAGCTGCACCCCTCTTTTTCTCATGTTGCCTCAGCAACTCTACATTGTGTTCTTCATTGTGGCTGCTTTTGGTGGTGGCCCAGCACCATCTCGTTCTTCTGGTCACTTGTTCATACACTCTCCAGTTCACATGGGTCACTGTGTCTCCTGAAATCTTTTTTCTCTGGTCTTTCTTGTTCTCAGTTGGTCATCTGTTCTGGATGAGTTGAGACTATTTGATGTGTCTCAGATGGCGGGTTGCTAGCTTTTAAGACTCCAGACGCCACTCACCAATATGAAGTGCAGAAGACTCTCTTAGCAATAAGCTAGTTATACCAATTGGCCTTTATGTCCCCCAAGAGCATGATCCAAGACCCTGCCTCTTCTACTCTACCCTTACTGTATTGAGTTGAAATTAAAAGAGTTTTCAGTTTATTGTGAAGTCCAGTTAATATACTTTCTACTATGTGCTGTCACTGCTTTCACATAACCAAATTTCTATCAACTATCTCATTGATGAACAACCCCCTGTCCCCACTCTTCTAGCCATCAAAAAGTCTTCTGTTCTGTACATAAGTCTATTTGAAATGTCTTATACTAGGGGTCTCGCACAATATTTGTCCTTTTGCCACTGACTGATTTCACTCAGCATAATGTCCTCCAGTTGAAGATAGGGTATGAGATGCTTCCTAATTGTTCTTTATTACTGAGTCGTGCTCCATTGAATATATGTACCATAGTTTGTTTATCTTTTCATCTGTTGATAGTCATCTGGGTTGATTCCATCTTTTTGCTATTGTGCACTGTGCAGCAATAAACATTCATGTGCATGTATCTGTTTGTGACAACCGTTGTTTCTGTAGGCTATCTTCTGAGCAGTGGGATTACTGGAACAAATGGTATATCTATTTCCAGCTTTTTAAGGACACACCAAATTGTTTTCCAAACAGGTTGTACTATTTTGCAATCCCACCAGCAGTGTAGGAGAGTTCCACTTTCTCAACAGCCTCTCCAGAATTTGTTGTTGTTTGTTTTTTGGATCATGGCCAACCCCTTTGGGGTGAGATGGTGTCTTACTGTAGTTTTGATTTGGATTTCTTTAATAGCTAATGATTGTGAGCATTTCTTCATGTGTCTTTTGGCTGCCTGGATGGCCTCTTTGGTGAAGCGTCTGTCCATCCCCTTTGCCCACCTTTTTCTTGTTAATATTTTGCAGTACCTTGCAGATTATGAAGACCAGGCATCAGTCCAACATGTGGTGCCAAATATTTTTTCCCATTCTGTAGGTGGTTTTTTAACTCTTGATAGTCTTTGGATGAGCAAAAGTATTTGATTAATAGTAGTTCCCATTTATGTATTTTCTCTTCTGTTGATCATGCTTTGTTTCTCAAATTTTGAAGTCCCTCTGAGCTGTGTATTAGAGCTTTTATTTTTGACCCTATCTTTTCTTGCATGATCTTTATTGTTTTAGGTTTGATATTTAGGTCTTTTATCGTGAGTCGGATCCGACTCGACAGCACTTGGCTGGCTTGGCATCCACTTTGAATCAGTTGTTGTGTGAGGTGTGAGATGTGGGTCTTACGTCAATTTTTTGCAGATGGATATCCAATTTTTTAAGACCGTTTATTAAAGAGACTGTTTTTACCCCAGTTTACAATCTTAGAGCCTTTGTCAAATATCAGCTGTTTATAAGAGGATGGTAGCATCTCTGGGGTCTCATCTCTGGTCTGTATGTCTCTTTTTGTACCAATACCAGGCTGCTTTGACAACTGTGGCAGTGTGATAGGTTCTAAGACCGGGTAGTATGAGGCCTCCCACTGTATTCCTCTTCTGCAGTAGAGCTTTACTTATCTGCGGTTTCTTTGATTTCCAAACAAAGTTGGTGATTTGTTTTTTCATCTTATTAAAATATGACACTGAAATTTGTATTGGGATTGCATTGTATATGTAGATTGCTTTGGGTAAAATAAACATTTTCATAATGTTGTCTTCTGATCCATGAGCGGTGTAGGTTTCTCCATTTATATAAGTCTCTTGATTTCTTGGAATAACGTGTTGTAGTTCTCTCTCTATAGGTCTCTTATTTTTCTAGTTAGATTTATTGCTAGGTATCTTATATTCTTGGGGGCCATAGTGAATTGTATTGATTTGGTGATTTCTTCTCTAATGATCTCTGTTGATATAAAGGAATCCTACTGATTTACTTATGTTTATCGTATATCTTTATACTTTGCTAAACTCCTCTGTTAGTTCCGGTAGTTTTATGTATGAATTCTTTAGGGTTCTCTGTGCATGCAATCATATCATATGCAAATGGGGAGATTTTTACTTCTTCTTTGCGATGCGGATGCCCTTTATTTCCTTGTCTTGTCTAATTGCTCTGGCTGGAACCTCTAGAACAATGTTGAATAGAAGCAGTGAAAGTGAGCATACTTGTCTAGTTTACATTTTCAAGGGGAATTCTTTTGGTTTGTCTCCATTCAGGATGATATAGGCAGTTGGTTTTGCATAGAGGCTCCATATTGCATTGAGGAACTTGCCCTCTATTCCTATTTTGCTGAGAGTTTTTAGCATAAATGGGTGTTCAACTTTGTGAAATGCCTTTTCTGCATCAATTGACAGAATCAAATGATTCTTAACCTCTGGGCTATTTATGTGGTTGATCACATTAATTGTTATTCTGATGTCGAACTAGACTTGCATCCCTAATATGAATCCAAGGATGGACCAGACTTGAATGATGACTTCTTTTTTTGATATGTTGTTGAATTCAGTAGGCTAGGATTTTGTTGAAGATTTTACATCTAGGTTCATGAGTGGTGTTGGTTTGTAATTTTCTGTTTTTGTAGGATCATTCCCTGGCTTTGGTATCAGGGTTATGATGGCTTCACAGAATGAAATTGGGAGTATTCCACCCTTTTCTATGCTGGGAAACTGTCTTGGTAGTATCTGTAGTTAACTCCTCTCTAAAAGTTCTGTAGAATTCTTTGGTGAAGCCGTCTGGGCTGGGACTTTTTTTGGTTGGTAGTTTTTTGATGACTTTTCCAATCTCTTCCTTTATGATGGATTTATTAAGTTGTTCTGCTTCTCCATGTGATTATATTGGTAAGTGACATGAATCTAGAAATTTGTACATTTCCTCTAGGTTTTCAAATCTGTTAGAGTACAGTCTTTTGTAGTATTCTGTGATGATATTTTTGATTTCTGTTGTGTCTGTTATGACATCTCTCATCTCATTTCTTATTCAGGTTATTTGTTTCCTCTCCTGTTTTTCTTTCATAAGTTTAACCAATGGTTTATCAATTTTGTTGATCTTCTCAAAGAACCAGCTTTTGGTTTTGTTAAGTTTTTCAATGATTCATCTATTCTCCAATTCATTTAGTTCTCCTGTAATCTTACCTGTTTTCTTCTGGTACCTGAGGGGTTCCTCTGTTGCTCTCTTTCTCTTTCTTCAGGCTATAGGATTACTTCTTTGGTTTATGTCTTTTCTTCATTCCGCATGTGTGCATTTACTGAGCACTGCTTTTGTTGTATCCCGTAGGTTCTGTTAGGATAGCTTTTCATTCTCATTAGATTCTGTAAATTTCCTTTTTTCAACCTTGATTTCTTCTGTAACCCATGGATTTTTGAGCAACATGTTATCAGTTTCCATGAGCTCAAATTTCTGCCTATGTTTTTTCTGCTATTAATTTCAATTTTTATAGCTTTATGGTCTGAGAAGATGCTTTGCAATAATTCTGTGTATTGCATTTTGTTGAGACTTGCTTTCTGTCCTAACACATGGAAGATGTTCCTTGTGCGTTGGGAAAGAAGGTGTACTTATCTATTGGTAGGTAAAGGGTTCTATATTTGTTGATGAGGTGTAATTGGTTAATGTAACAATAAGCTCTTCTGTATCTTTTCTGAGTGTTTTTCTAGATGATCTGTCCGTTACTGAAAGTGGAATGTTGAAGTTTCCAACTACTATGTGGAGTGATCTAATTTTTCAGTGTTGTCACTGTGCGTTCCATGTATTTAGATGCTCTGGTACTGGGTGCATAAATATTTAACATTGTTATGTCTTGATATGCATATCAGCAATAAATAATGATCATCTTTATGCACAGTGCTGGATTTTACATTAAAGTCTATTGTATCTCAGGTTAATATAGCCACTCCTGTTCTTGGTATGTTGTTTACTTGGTATATATTTTTCCATCCTTTGATTTTCAGTTTGTTCATATCTTTGAGTCTAATATGTATTTCTTGTAAGCAACATATAGATGAGTCATATCTTTTGATCTTTGATGTCACTGTCTTTAGTGCTGTCATTTTGATGCATTTATTTTTGTGTTGTTGATGTTTTCTGTGTTGCTCTTACTATTCGGTTCTGAGTCAACTTTTCATTTTTCGCAGTGTTGGTTTTGTGTTTGTTGAGACTCCTGTCTTATGTTTCTTGTTTTGATATATCAGATTGTTATTTTGTTTTGCAGCAACCCCTATGATCCCATTACTAGTGTAAGTTTAAACCAGACTTTAACATCATCATATCTTTTTAAATTCCTCTCCATCTGAAAGAGTTATAACTCCTGTAATACATCCCCTTTTTAGTGTGATGATGTCCGTGTTTTTGTGATATGATCAGTAGTTCCCTTCTTTTAATTTTGTAGCTTTCTTTGAGTTTTGTGACTTCCCTACCTGAGTAGGATTCTGGATGCTCTGCCTTGCATTGCCTCCTTAAGTATACACTTAATGTTTTTGTTTTTCTAAGCAAAGAGCTTCTTCCAGTATTTCCTGTAGTTTTCCTTTGGTTTTTATAAAGTCTTTAAGCTGTTTATCTGTGAATGACTTAATTTCCTCTTCATATTTGAGAGGCAGTTTTGCAGAATATGTAATACTTCTTTGGAAGTTTTTCTTCAGGGCTTTGCAGATGTCATCCCACTGCCTCCTTGACAGCATCATTTCTGCCAAGAAGACAGATGCAAGCCTACATGGCTTCCCTCTGAATATTAGCTGTGCTTTAAGCCTTGGTGCCTTTAAGAGCCTCTGTTTATTTTTCTTGTTATTAAGCTTCGTTATAATATGTCTTGGTGTATTTCTTTTGGGGTCTAGTTTTTATGGTATTTGATAAGCATCTTGAAAGTCTGTTTTCTTTCATAATATCAGAAATTGTCTGTCAACAACTCTAACAATACTGTGTATTTTTGGCTATCCCTCTCTGCTCAGGAACTCCAGTTATGCACAGATTATTCCTCATAATAGAGTCCCATATGTTTCTTAATGCTTCATCATTTTTCTTATTTCTTTTCTCTGATTTTGCCTCATAAGTGCTAGTATCAGTTGCTCTGTCCTCAAGCTTACTAACTGACTTCCTTTTCCTCAATTCTGCTCTTTTGGCTTTGGGTTGAATTGTCTAATTCTGTAATTTTATTGTTATTCTGCTGGAGTTCAGATTGTTGATGTTCCTTCAGTTCAAATAGCTTGTTAATGTTTTGTTTTGTTCTGCTGCATCTTATTTAGTCTTTAGGAGGGCTCTATATATAATTCTTTTGTACTTGACCTCTGATAGTTTCAGAAAGGCTTCTTCATCTGGAAAGATTTTTGATTCTGCATTTTGAGAGTTTTCACAACCACGGTGGACTGTTTCATTAAATGGTTAGCTATGAGTTGTTTTCTTTATGCCATCTAGAAACTTTTCAATGTGTCTTATGTTTCCTCAGCAGGAGCTGAGGTGTAGTTCTAAGAGGGAAGTTGGTCACCAGCCACCTCTATAAACTCTGGTGACTGGCCCCACCAGTGGACTCTGGCGTGGCAGGCTCTGTCACCTAGCTGTCAAATATGGCTCCCTACTTTTGGAATCACTGGGAGGCTGTCAACTGATGGTATGATATGGATCAGTGAAGGGTGGAGGAGATGCTGCCTGGTGCTCGGCCATCAGTTCTCCAGATGATGCTATTTTAAAAAGGTACTTTACTGCTAAGGGAGGAGCTGTCCAACAGCTGCTGAAGTCATTCATGCCCTCAGGTGTGGCAGGCTCCACCTTCCAGTTGACAACAAAAGTACTTTATAGGCCGTCCCCATGTGCTATGGTGTGATTCAGAGTAGGGAGGGGTTACAGCCTTGTTGATGTACTCTGCAGGCCATAGCTGTGACTCTAGAGGCTCCACTGTCATAAACATAGCTTTTCTGCTGGACAAGCACTTCCCAGACAGGCACTGCCTGTCAGTGTACGAATTAGCCCCCCGCTGAAACTTCCAGTTGTGTGACTCTGCCTCCCAGCTGACCAAGATGACGTCTAGCCTGAGCTGCCCTTCCTGAAACAGCAGAATCTATGGCACAGCTCACAAAAGAGAGGGTGGGGAGCAGTGGTGCCCTCAGTCAGTAGCTGGGCTCTCACTACGTGGCTGTCCCTGACACAGGCTCTCTGCTGCAGTATTCGCTTTTTACTTAAGCACTGAAGCTCAGCAGATTAGCTTACTCCATGTCCAGCCCCTGCCTCCTGGATAACAAAGAAGGCATCAGTACCTGCAATCTTACCCAACAGTTAGTCAGCTGAAGTGGACTCAGCATTTGCTGCCATGTGTTAGAGAGAGGTAGTTTCCTGCTTACTGATGCACAGTCCAGTCTGACAATCCTATGCCACATCCTAAGGCTCCCTGGATTGTCCACACTGATCCATTCAATTATCATTCCAGGCCTTAGTTCTCAGAAAGAATTGAGGATATGTGTATCTAGTCTGCCATCTTAGCCCCCCATTTGATGCTCTTTAGATGGCAGCCTTCTAGGTTTTAAGACCCCAGATGATACTCACACATACTTGTGGTATGAGAAGCAGTATCTTAAGAGAGCGAGAGAGGAAAACCTTGGGTATGCCAATTAGTCTGGATGTCCCCTGAGAGCATGGTCCCCCAATCGCAGACCCTCTTTCTTTGCCCTTCCAAAGAGGTGGTCCACATTAAGGGGTCAGTTTGGCTTTAAAGTTAATTAGTTGTGGATATCTCACTTCTGGTGTATGCTGGCACATCCTACACCCAACCCTAATCCTGACCACTATCTGATTTGTAAACAAATTCTCCCTCTCTCCTTTCCCACCCTTGTTACCATCAAATATTGATTTTGTCTGTGCTTAAATGATTTGTTTCATCCTTATAATGTTCTCAAACAAAATTTGTCCTAATTTGGCTAATTTCACTCAGCATAATTTCCTCTAGATGGTCTCATGTTGACAGATATTTCTCTAAGCCATCATTCCCATCACTGCATAGTAGTTTATTATATGACTGTACCACAGTTTGTTTAACCATTCATCTGTTGATGGTCATCTAGGTTGCTTCCAACTTTTTGCTGTTGTGGAGAGAGCTGCAATAAACATTGATGTGAATGTATCTGTTTGAGTGGTGGCCATTATTTCTTTGCGCTATATTCCAAGAAGGGGGATTGCTGGATCATATGGCATTCCTGTTTCTAGTTTTTAAGAAAGCACCAAATTGATTTCCATGGTGGTTGAACCACTTTACAGCCCCATAAACTATGAGAAGATACCCAATCTCTCCACATCCTCTCCAGCATTTATTACTCTATTTTTTTTGTGTGTGTGAATTATTACCAGTTTTGTTGGGGTGCGATTGTATCTCATTGTGGTTTTGATTTGGATTTCTCTAATGGCTAGTGATCCTGAACATTTCCTCATGTATCTGTTGGCAACCTGTATGTCGTCTTTGGTGAAGTGCCTGTACATGTCCTTTGCCCATTTTTTAATTGTGTTATTTGTCTTTTTCTTCTTGAGATTTTGCAGCATCCTGTAGATTAGAGAGATTAGGTGACAGAAACGTGATGGGCAAATATTCATTTTCACTCTGTAGGCAGTCTTTTTACTCTTTTGATGAAGGCTTTGGATGAGGATAAGTGTTTAATTTTTAAAGAGTTCTCAATTATCTGTTTTAATTTCTGTTGATTAAGGGTTGTTGGTAGTTGTTGGTAGACCATTGATGCCATGTGTGAGGGCTTCCAGTGTATCCCAATTTTTCCCTCCAAGAATTTTATTGTTTTAGCTTTTTATTTAGGTCTTTGATCCATTTTGAATCAGTTTTGTGCATAATATAAGAGTCTTGTTTCTTTTTTTTTGCAGATGGATAACCAGTTAGGCCATCATCATTTGTTGAAGAGACTGTCTTTGTCCCAGGTCACAGCCTTTGGGCTTTTATCAAATATCAGCTGTTCATAGATGGGTGAAGTTATATTTGGATTCTCAGTGCTGTTCCATTGGTCTGTGTGTCTGTTTTTGTGCCAGTACCAGGCTGTGTTGACTGGTGTGGCAGTACAGTAGGTTTTAAGATCAGGAAGAGTGAGGCTTCCCACTTTGTTCCTGTTTTTTAGCAATATTTACTTCTATGTGGCTTCCTCCCTTTCCATATGAAGTTGGTAATTTGTTTCTCAACGTCATTAAGAAGTGTCATTAGAATTTGAATTGGGATTGCATTGTATGTATAGATTGCTTTGGGAAGGATAGGAATTTTCACAGTGTTAAGTCTTCCTATCCAAGAGCAAGGTAGGTTTATCCACTTATGTACGTCACTTTCCGTTTCTTGCAGTAGCGTCTTGTAGTTTTCTTTGTATAGGTCTTGTACATTTCTAGTTAGGTTTATTCCTAGGTGTTTTGTCATCCTGGGGGCTGTAATAAATAGTAATAATTTTGTGATTTCGTCTGTGGTTGTCTCTGTCTTTGCATAAAGGAATCCCACTGATTTATGTAAGTTTATCTTATAGTCTGATACTTTGCTGAAGTCTACTGTTTGATCCAGTAGTTTTTTGGCAGATTTTTAAGAGTTTTCTATGTGTAAGATCATGTCATCCTCAAATAGCAATACTTTAACTCCTCCTTTACCAATTTGGATGTCTCTTATTTCTTTATCATGCTTAATTGCTCTGCCTAAGACCTCCAGAACAGTGTTGAATAGAAGTGGTGACAATGGGCATTCTTGGCCAGTACATGTTCTTAAGGGGAATGTTTTCAACTTCTTTCTATTAAGTGTGGTGTTAGCTATTGGTTTAGTGTAGATCGCCTTTAATATGTTGAGGAATTTCCCTTCTGTTCCTATTTTGCTGAGAGTTTTTAACATGCATGAGTGTTGGACTTTATCAAATGCCTTTTCTGCATCAGTGGATAGAATCAGCTGGTTCTTGTCTTTTGTTTTGTCTATGTGGTTGATTACAATAATTGTTTTCCTAGTGTTAAACTATCCCTGCATCCCTGGTATAAATCCTACTTCATCGTGATGAACTTTTTTTTCCGACGTGTTGTGGAATTCTTTTAGCTGGGATTTTGTTAAGGATTTTTGCACGTCAGTTCATGAGATATTGTTCTGTAATTTTCCTTTTTTGTTTTATTGCTACCTGGTTTTGGAACCAGAGTTGTGTTAGCTTCATAGAATGAATCTGGGAGTATTTCATCCTTTTCTAGGCTCTGGAATACGTTTAGAAGTAGTGGTGTTCACTCTTCTCTGAACATTTAACAGAATTCCACAGTGAAGGCATCCAGGCAAGGGCATTTTTTGGATGGAATTTTTTAATTACCTTTCAATCTCTTCTTTTGTAATGGGTTTGTTTAGTTGTCCTAACTCTGATTTTACTAGTTTAGGTAGGTGATGTTTTTCTAGAAAATTGTCCATTTCTGCTAGGTTTCCAAATTTAGAGTATAATTTTTCATAGTATTCGTCTATGTTTCTTTTAATTTCCTTAGAGTCTGTTGTGATATCAGCTCGTTTCTTATTCAGATATTTGTTTCTTCTCCTGCTGTTCTTTTGTCAGTTTGGTCAATGGCTTATCTATGTTGATCTTTTCAAAATATCAGTTTTTGGACTTGTCTATTCTTCCAATCATTTTTCTATTTTCTGTTTCATCTTTTCCTGCTCTAATTTTAATAATTTGCTTTCTTCTAGAGACTGATGGGTTCTTTTGCCGGGATCTCTCTTGTTGTTCAAGTTGCAGACTTAATTCTTTGATTTGGGCCCTTTTTTCCTTTTAAATGTGCATGTTTATTACGCTAAATTGACCTCTGAGCATTGCTTTTGCTGTGTCCCACACACTTTGGTAAGATGTGTGTTCATTTTCATTTGATTCTGTGAAAAATTTTGTCACATCCTTGACTTCTATTACTCAGTACTTCTTCAGCAAAATCTTACTCAGTTTCCATGGTTTTGATTTGGTTTGCATCTTTTTTCTGTTACTGATTTCCAGTTTTATGTCTTTATCTTCTAAGAAAAAGCTTTGCAGTGTTTCAGTATTTTGAATTTTGTTGAGGATTGCTCTGTCATCTAATATGTGGTCAGTTCTGGAGAAGGATGTCTATTAGAATAGGAAGTATACTTAGCTGCTGGTAGATGAAGTGTTCTGAAAATATCTGTGAGGTTAAGTTGGTTGACTGTGGCATTTAGATCTTCCCTGTGTTTGCTAAGCTTTTTTTCGGGATGTTCTGTCCTTTATTGAGAGTGGTGTGTTGAAGTCTTCTACTATTATTGTGAAACTGTCTGCTTCTGTTTTCAGTACAAATAGTGTTTGTTTTATGCCTTTTTGGGGGTGTTATAGACTGTTCCTCTGTTTCATTCCATTTTCTGTTCTCAGTATTTTTTCTGAGTATAGTATGTGTTTTGTCTTCATGACTTTGTTTTCTTGAAATTGTTGTGATTTTTGTATTTTGCTTTTTGATGTGTAGAATTACAGATTTCTTTTGCAGTTACTCCCTTTAGTCCTTTGTATTAAACAGTAGTCACACTTCAGTGTCTTTGTATATTCTTGACTTCTTCCACACCTGGAAGATCTATGTGTACATCTTTTTGACCCTTTTTTTCATATAAGTAATTGTCAGTTATGTCCTGAGATTTCTGAATTTCTGTTTTCTGTGATTTGTCTTGGTTATCATTTTTGGATTTCCTTTCCTGATGGTATGTAGATGCTCTTTTGAGTGATGGCTGTTTAAGTATGTATCTAAGATTATTGATTTTCTAATCGAAGAACTGACTTCAATGTTTCTTGCAATTTTGGTTTGGTTCTTGCAAATTTTCTAAATTTCTGTTTATCAGTGAAGGTCTTAATTTCAGCTTCATGTTTGAGAGACCATGTTGCAGGATATATTATTCTCAATTGGTAGTTTTTTTCCTTCAGGGCTTTGTATATGCTATCTCATTTTCTTCTGGCCAGAATTGTTTCAGTTGAGTAATCTGAGCTTAATCTTAATAATCTACCTTTGTAAGTTATTTTTTAGGTCTGGCTGCCCTCAGTAGTCTCTTCCCTCAATAGTCTCTCCTTGTCTCTAGTTTTATTGAGCTTGATTATAACATGTGTTGGTATATTTCTTTTGAGATTTATCTTGAGTGGGTTTCAATGAGTATCCTGAATAGGGATCTTCTCATCTTTTGTGATGTCTGGGAAGTTTTCTCTCAGCAGCTCTTCATAAGTTCCCTCTGTATTTTCAGCTTTCCCTCCTTGTTCTGGTATTCCAATCACTCAAATATTATTTCTCTTTATAGAGTCCCACATCACCTTTAGTGATTCTTTACTCTTATTGAATATTTTGTCTGATTTTTCCTCATGTGTGCTGGTATCATTCACTTTGTCTTCAGTCTCGCTAATTCACATTCCATATTCTCGATCCTGATCCTTTGACTTAATATTGAGTTATCAATTTTGGTGATTTTTATTGTTAATCTGCCAAATTTGAAAGCATTGTTGCTCAAGCATTTCTTGCAGCTTATATAAGTTTTCAGTGTGCTGTGCTTCATTTTGCCTTATCTCTCATGATATCTTGCACAGCTCTGTACATCAATCTTTTGTATTCTGTCTCTGATGGTAGCAGGAACACTTCTTCATCTGGGAAATCTATTGATACTTTATTTTAGGAGTTTTGGGAAGCCATGGTAATCTGCTTCTTTAGGTATTTAGAAAATAATTGTTACCTCCAAGGCATCAGGAAGTTATTGCAGTTTGGGGGAGACTTAATGGCTTGATTGTCTTGTCCAGCATCTCCTTTGGGGGCTGGGGCTTAGTTTCTCTGTGCAATCTGATTATTTCCTGTTACTTCATCTTACTGTACTGCACTGGACCACGATCACAGCCCACTGGTGGGCAGGCGAGCCATGCTGCCAGGGCAACTCCCAGGTGGGGGTGGGGCACACCTGCTTTCAGCAGTGCCACTGTCTCTTCTGCCTTTGGGCTGGGGTGTCACTTGCACAGCCACCATGCTTTTGCAGCCCCTGCAAAGCAGGCAAGACATAAGTGCCACTGCGACAGCTAGTTCTGGGTTGGGCTGTCCCTTACAAAGTCTCAGCCTCAGCTCTCAGGCAAGAGGGGTAACACATGTGTCCTCTTCCCCAAGCTGCAGCTGCAACTGTTGCCCTTGTGGAGCTTTGTTGGTGGCTCTCCAGTGGGGTTGGTTCATGCATCCCTCATTCACAGCTCCTGGGTCACTTACACACCCTCCTTGTCACTGCCTCTGCGCTGGGCCAGTTGCCCGTGGAGCCTCAGTCGCAGCCATGGCTCACAGGCTAGACAGGGGTTGTGCACTCCCTCGCCTCTTCTCCCTGGTTGCACACTTACCCCATGTCACTGTCACTGCTGCTCCAGGGTCATACATGTTCCCAAAGCCACCCCTGTCCTCAGGCTGCACATGTCCTCACGCGGCTGTTTGGGCATTTGTGTGCATTCCCTCCTCACTTCTCGTAGTACCACAGGACCTAAACCTGCTTGGCCTGGCCCACTCTAGGGCCTGCAGGTTCACTGCATCCCGATGCCCCCTGATTGCTGGACTGGTCTCAAGCCCTTTTGGCTGTGGTTGCTTTCTTTAGGCAGATGTGGATTACCTCTGCTCTCAGACCTCACGGTGTCTCCCAGACTCACACTGCAGATTTGTTCTGGTTGGGGAGTTTTACTGCATCCACTTCACTTTGCATGCATAGTATCTCTTTGTCTGGAGACCCATTGTTTCCTCCTTGGTGGTCTTGTGCTGCTACAATATTCCTGTCTCTGAATCCGTTCTTATATGTTTCTACCAAGTGTTCAGGCCTCCTGGAGTGCCCAGTTTGGTTGGTTTAATTGACTCTGCTGCTCTTTGTTTTAAGAGGGTTCTGCAGGGTCGTGTGGCTGCACTGCCATCCTGACTCTGCCCCAGCTTACATATTTTATTTTTATTTTTAGATCATTGGTGTTTTAGTCAGCTATGCTGCTCTAACAGAAATACCATGAAGTAGATAGCCTTAACAAAGGAAAGTTTATTCTTACACAGTACAGTAGGCTACAAGTCCAAATTCAGGATGTCTGCTCCAGGGGAAGGCTTTCCCCTTGTTGGCTCTAGAGGAAAGGCCAGTATTGCCTCAGTCTTTGTCCAGAGAGCGTCTTGGTGCAGGAACCTCAGGTCTGAAGGATGCACTCTTCTCCCGGTGCTGCTCTCTTGATGGTGTGAGGCTCCCAAGTTTCTGTTTGCTTATCTTCCTTTTTCTTTTGTAGGACGAAAGGATTAATAGTAGTGCAAGCCATACTCCTGGGAAACTCCCTTTATAGTGGAGCAGGGAGGTGATCCTATGAAGGGATTTACAGTCCCACCCTAATCCTTTAACGTACAGAACAGGAAAATCACACAATGGAGGACAGTCACAAAATATCAAGAATCATGGCCCAGCCACATGGCTACACATATTTTGGGGGGGACACAATTCAATCCATGACAATTGGTTTGATATGGTATCAGAAGAAACGTAACGAGTGTTACATTTGCTACATCTACTCATGACTCATTGAATAATTCTTTGTGGGGATGTGTATGTTTGTCCTCCAGAAGCCAATAACAACAGCCCTCCTACAGGTATAATACCTGACAGAAATAACAGATGCACAAGAAAGAAACAAATTCTCTGGAGTTGGCGGGGCACCTCTGTTTGCCAACACTACGTGACTGAGTGTTACCAGGGCCTCTCGACTTAAGATTTGCCTTATTAAATGAGCAAATGAGGTGGAGGAGAATTTGAGCTAACAGATCTTGTTGTTTGAAAGTTTGATAAGTAGAAGCTATTAACATAATTTTAATTTGTCCCTCATAATCAGAATCTGTCACTCCAGGTAGGATTTGGATGCCTCGAGCTGAGACCCTTGAACGACCTGTGATAAGTCCTGCAGCATTTTGAGGAAGTGGTCCCCATACCTCTGTCTTAACTGTATGTACTTCTCCTGCTTCACTTACAACAACATCCTTAGCCAATGGCAAATCCACACCAGCGCTACCATGTATAGCACCTCTCAAATTTTCTACTCTTCTTTTTCCTTTTTCTGAGGCTCCCGCTCTGGAGCCTCCACATTCGAAGTTATTCTCTGACTGTCCCTCTTCTCTGGGCTCTTGAACTTTTTCAGGGCATGGGAGCCAGTGCCCCTCCTCCAGTTTCCTTGATTCATTTCATCACTAGCAGTAAAACTGAAGTGACATTTGCTGGCCCAGTGAAAACCTGTTACATTTTGGGCATCTTTTAGGTGGCTGAATAAAACCAGCATTCCTCCTAGTGTATTCCTTGTGGAGATGACATTCTTTTCCACATTTGTAACACTTAGAGGGGACGGAGAGCAACAGCCAATACCTGAGCCTTATGGGTCTCAGTGCCAATGTTTTGGCATGCACGTATCATTTCAGCAATGTTGGGCTTTGGGGACATAAGTGGAGCCAAAACCTTTTGGCAATCAGTATTAGCATTTGCAGAGGCCACTTGAAGAGCCAGTACCTCTTACATTCCTTAAAAACTTGAAAAGGCAAAGAGTCATATAGCGGAGCACCTCCCTGACGAATGACAAGGAAAGCCTGGGGACCCTCCAATTCTTGCCCTCACGCAAATATTTCTCCATCAGAGATTCAAACTTAGGAAACCTAGGTGGAGCCACTGGCAGTACTGAAGAAACAGGCTCTGAAGAGGGAGAGGATGGCTCCTTATTTTTGCAGTTAGACTGTACCAGGGACAGGGCAACATGACAGTGATTTCATGTAATCAAATTTTGAGGGTGGCCAGGTCCCAAAGAACTCTTAAAGCCACTCCTATCTTTTCCCAATCATCCAAATCAAGACTTCCCTGAGGAGGATACTGGGAACAACTATGCCAAATAGTCTGAAGAAGCATAAGCAGTGCAGAATCAGAAATGTCAGCCCCAGCTGCACATGAGAGAGCGCACAGCTGAGCCTTGTGCTGCTTTTGCTCTGAGGAAAGAGAGTTGCCCATAGTAAGGCAAGAGAGTAAGGCCCATAGTAAGGCCTGGAGAGCTCCAGGGAAGGCTTCAAGAGCCGTGTAGCGTACTCACCCCAATGCACGTCCTTTTTGTCTCTGGAGCCATGGGAACCTTGGTTGTCTTCTCAGTCATCCCTCACATAGGGCACCATCTGTTAGTGTAGTTCACGTGGGACACCAGCCATTGGTGTGATTAACACAGGACACCACTTACAGGTGTGAGATGGGACACCGCTTACGGGTGTGGTGTGTGTGAGACGCTGAGGTTGAAAAATCACACTGACAACAAACTTTTAGTTTGCTGTGGGCAGAAAAGGGACAGTCTCCTGCCAGTAGAGACTGACCCCAGTTTGTTTAAGCCACCACCTTTTATTGAGCAAAGTAAACAAACTTTCTGCTGAGAAAGTGAGAAAAGGCATCTTATCAGTGTTCCTTACTTCAGTAGAAGAACAGGCATTCCCAGGGAGGGGGGAAGGGAAAGTCTTTGAAGCAATCTCAGTAGATGCTGTTTTCAGCACATCCTGGTTTTCCAGTCCACCAAGACTAAACTTGTCTCAAGGGCTTTTGCCGTTCTCAAGGCAAGACCCTATCTAAAGACAAGGTTAGAGTAAGCAGAATTTCACATTCGTTCCAAACATATACATCCCCACAATTCTTAACTCAGAACCATGGTAACTTCTGATTCTAAGTTGACAGTGACAGTGTCTTACTGAAGACGTTGTAAGGTCAGGTGGTTTCCAGACCACAGTCATTTTCTAACTAATGCTGCACCAAATTGTTACTTGAGCTTGAGAGCAGAGTAGAAAAGACAAAAGGAAGCTGGTGAGTATCCCAGCAAAAGATCAGGAATCTCTTTTTGGTAGTTGAAATCCATGTGAGATTATCCCACTTTATGATTAAGTTTGGTTATCCTTTACTATTCTACATAAAATATCAACTTAGAAACAAAGCTTTAAAACAGATTTTATTATCTCTTCCAACTGTCTTTAACTGATGTCAGAAATGCACAGATTAGCACTCAAGTTTTTGCCAAATAATTGTCAGGCCCATGTGATTTAGAATTAATAAGCATTTATTGAATAAAACAACTTTTTATTAGTTTTTGATTAGATACATTCAGTGTTCTTAATGAGCAAGAGACATTGTATAATTTCTTTTAAACAAGTATACTAATTTTTTTAGATTTATTCTGTATATTCTATATTGAAACAGACCTATAAAGGATTAGCTAAAAAGAAAAGACCTGTGTATTTTATATTGTTACAGCTGATTTTTGAACTTGATTTGTTAAGGGCATCAACTAGAAAGCTATCCTTGAGTGTTTGTCTTCACTATCACTTAATGTGTATCTGTCATGTTACACTCAGGGCTTTCAACTAATTCATTTCAGTTTGAGCTCCTGCCGAGATGCCGAGAACTTGAATCCCCTACCCCCCTTCCCCATATTCTGAATCAGACTCTATAGTTTAAAAAGGTTTCTAGTTGAGTTTTATGTATAATAAGATACCCGGCCCACTGGGACACAAGAATTCTCCGAACACTGAGTGGGGATTTCTGGAGATTTTCTCCCTAATCGCCATGATATAGATGCATATACTATTGTCTTTCCTGAAGAAGACTTTGGGTTGTCTCTTTTCTCTGTGAGCCCCTGGCCAAGTGGGCTTCTCCCACTTCAAACTTTTACCCTTACCTCCAGCATTGTCACAGAAGGCGTGGAATCCAAGAGCATTGACTGCATGGCCTCTTTACTCTAGGCATCCTAGGGCCACCTCACTGCTGTGAAGATCTGGTACCGGGCCCACATGTCAGCTACATAGCAGTCATGCACAGCGCCAGCTCTGCCCTTGGGTGCACTGGGCATACTGCTGAACTAGTGGTTCTCAGAATTGGTCTCCAGGATCTTGATTTGAGATGATCTAGTCACCTCAATAATAAAAGCCCATTAAACAGATACAAATGACAAACGTGGAACCCAGAGCTTCAGATGGAAGGCTATAGAGGTGGATCAAAAACTGTCTGGAAAAAGAAACTGGCTGATAGTAGCAAATAAGGAAAGATACAAACTAGAGTGACCTGCCAGGCAAGCCAGCACGGCAGGGCCCTTTTGAGATAAATACATCAGCAAACCTAGATGAGGAGCACAGGAAGACAATGCCATGGAATTCCCAACAGGAGACAGAGAAACCACTGTGGTACCCAGAGTGAAGCAAAGTGAACAGGAAGTGAACTGGAGATAAGGAAGGAATTACCAGATGGTGGATGAGAGTTTCAGGGATCCTAAAGTAATACAGAACAGGGAGGGAGCCAGGACCCAGAGACAGGGCAATTTTCCCTTGATGGCGTTTTCCTTTTACAGTGAGTGGTGAACATGTAACAATAGATGAACCTCTCTTTTTTATTTTCTTCTTACATACTTTTTCTTCCTCCCTATCATCCAGTTGCTCTGCTCCTCCTCCGTTAGAGAAAGTGCTTGAATGATCCCAGTCACCACCTGTCCTCCCCTTCCCCAGCCAGAGAGTTTCTGTGTTCTCCCAGCTGCCCTCCCTGCTCCTCTAAAGAAGAGAGCACTAGTGTGACTTTCATTCTCCTGCCCCACCCCTCCCCTGCCAGAGAGCACCTCCATGACCCTAACTGTGAGCAAGGGAGCCTAGAAGCCTCTGTAATCACCTAGCCATTGTAACTGAAACTACAAACAGGTGGTAGAGGGAGAAGAAGGACCCAAAAATTAATCACATACTGGTACAGTGAGATAGAAAAGCACATGAGGCCTTGTCAAGAGGTTTAGAAACCCCTAAGGATGATTAAGTCATAAAAAGTATGAAGCAATCTGACTATGACTACTGATGAATACACCACATATACCAAAGAACAAGAACTTCTTTAAAGTGTTTTTCAGGATGAATGAGAATATGCTAATGAGAAGAACATGTACATTGGTGTCAGGAGTAGGCACTACGTGATCTTCCAACAGGGAAACACAAGAGTACAAAGCCTCAATGGATGACACATGTACAACATTCCATAGTAAGTCCTGCTAGTGCTTCCCAGAACCCTTTGGTGCCAACTTCATTTTGTACATTTTATCCTATCCCTGCCACTTCCTGGAAGGGCATACAAGTCCACTGAAACAATGGAAGAAAGAATTAGCAAAGTAGAGGACAGATCATGTGATACTAATTTGTTGCAGGAAGAATCAGAAAAAAGAATAAGTAAAAATGAATAAGGCCAAAGAGTTATGTGAGAGCCATGAAGAGGAGTAATTTACATGTGTTGGTAATCCCAGAACAGGAGGAGACAAAAAAAAACACTCGTATAATTTTTGAAAATTTGTTGAGAGACAGCTTCCCCAATATCATGAAAGATGAGAAGATTTCCACCCAAGAAGCTTAACAAACCTAGATAGACTCATTGGTACTGGATAGACTCTAAAAGAAAGTCACCAAAACGTATCATGACCAAACTTTCTGAGTACAAAGATAAAAAACTCTGAGAGCAGCTGGAGAACAAAATAACACCTACAAAGGCACTCTAAAGCTAAGCTCTGATTGTTTTTTGACAGAGACCGTGCAAACTAGAAGTCAATTAAATGACATATATAAAATCCTGAAGGAAAAGAATTTCCAACCAAGAACTGTATACTCAGCAAAACTGTTTCTAAAACATGATGGTGAAATTAGGATATGCCTAGATAAACAGAAAATAAGGGAATTTGTAAAAAAACAGATCATTTTTACAAGAATATTGAAAGAACTCATTTGAGTAGAGAACCACCAGCATCAGACAACAACCTGAGAGTGAAGCACCCAGTGGCACCAGCAAGATACCAGCCTGAATACAGAAAGCTCAAAAGTAAAATAAATCCACAGGACCAAAGAAAAGAAACCAGTGATGTCTATCTGAGACAACAACTTCAAAAAAAGGGGGGGGGAATGAATGGTATAATTACAGAACTTCCATATACAGAGAAAGTCAAGGCAATATCTGAAAATAACAGACTGCTTTAAACATAGTGTGATGAAAGTAAACTTCATGGTAATCACAAAGGAAATTAAGAAGCCTACACACCAAAGTAAAGAAGAAAATTAAAAAGACTCAGTAAGGACAAAATTGACAAAAACAAAGGAAATGAAGACAGTCTGAACAACAACAACAGAAAACTAAGCACAGACAATGAAACAGAACAAAGAAACTGACAACACCACACAAAAAAAGCATAACAAAATGATGACAATACTTTCATATCTGTAGGTAATCACACTGAAGGTGAATGGATTAAGTTCAGTGAAGAGACAGAATGGCAGAATGGATTTTAAAAAGTCTCATTAATATGTTGCCTATAAGACATAGACATAAGGAGATTAAAAATTAAAGGTTAAAAAGCAAACAGTAACCCAAAAGAGCAGGAGCAGTGTCATGAATTGAATTGTGTAGCCATGTGACCATGATTCCCTTGTATTCTACGATTGTCCTCCATTTTGTGATTTCACTGTGTTGTATGTTAAAGGATTACGGTGGGACTGTAAATCCCTTCAGAAGATCACCTCCCTGCTCCACTGTGAAGGGAGGTTCCTTGGAGTGTGGCTTGCACCACCCTTAACCCTTTCATCCTGCAAGAAATAAAAGGAAAGGGAAGCAGGCAGAGATTTGGGAACCTCACACCATCGAGCAAGCAGCACCGGGAGAAGAGCACATCCGTCAGACCTAAGATTCCTGCGCCAAGATGCTCCTTGGACAAAGACTGGAGCAATACTGGACTTGCCTCCAGAGCCGACACGGTAAAGCCCTCCCTTGGAGCAGACATCCTGAATTTGGGCTTGTAGCCCATCAGACTGTGTAAGAATAAACCTTCCTTTGTTAAAGCCATCCACCCTGTGGTTTTTCTTGTTAGAGCGGCGCTAGTTGACTAAAACAAGCAATACTAATAATCTCTGAGAAAACAGGCTGTAAATCAAACCCATCATAAGGGACAAAGGACATTATATAATAATAAAGAGATCAGTCCACCCAAAGAGGATGTAACCCTAATGAGTGTCTACTTAGCCAATGACAAAGCTCCAAAATATATAAAGCAAACCGTAATAAATTAAAAGAGAAACATTGTTCTGCACTAATAAATTTAATAGGAGACTTTAATACACTATTTTTGATGATGGACAGAACTAGAAAGAAACTCAACAAAGGCACTAAAGAACTAAATAACACAATTATCCAGGCTGACCTCACAGACATACAGAGCACTGTACACAACAGCAACCCAGTACACATTCTTCTTCGGAGTAGACATAGGCCACAAATCAAGCATGTATAAATTAAAAAATGTTGAAATATAAAGCATCTTGTCAGATCACACTGCCATAAAATTAGAAATCTAACATGAAGAACAAGAGGAAAAAAATCAAATACTTGGAAACTGGACAACTCTATGGTTAAAAACCACTGGTAATAGAAGGGGGAAAAATTCCTAGAATCAAACATGAATGAAAATACAGCATACCTCTCAGAGACCAATTTCTGTCAAGAAATGTATACATCATAAAAGAAGGGCCAAAATTAATACTGTCTTAGTTATCTAGTACTGCTCTAACAAATACTAAAAGTGGATGGCATTAATAAAGGGAAGTCTATTCTCTCACAGTCCTGTAATCTAGAAGTCCAAATCCAGTATGCTGGCTCCAGGGGAAAACTCTATGTTGGCTGTGGAAGAAGGTCCTTCTGATGCATCAGTCTTCCCTTTGTCTGGGAGCATCCCAGCTGAGGAACCTGAAGTCCCAAGGAAGCACTCTGCTCCCAGAACTGCCTTCTTGGTGATAGGAGGTCCCCAATTCTGTGCTTGCTTCCTTTTCCTTTTATCTCTTGTAAGATAAAACATGGTGCAGGCATCACCCCAGGGGCACTCACTTTACACTGAATCAAGGATGTGACTTCAGTAGAGGGTGTTATAGTCCCACCACAGGCCTCTTTAACATAATCCAATCTTGCCCTTTAACCACAGACAGATTAGGATTTACAACATATAGGAGAATTACAATCATAAAATAGCACCCATTATTGGAATAATGGCTCAGCCAAATTGATAGACACATGAGGGGGCATAATTCAATCTGTAACAGATACCTTAATGTTACAGTTCACACAAACAGAAAAAGAGCACTAAAAGAAGTCCACAGCCACAAGAAGAAATGAAATAGTAAAGATTATATCAGAATAAATGAAACAAAAACAGAAGATTAGAAGGTGTTTCTTTGAAAGGATTGATAAAATTGACAAACTCCTGGCTAAATCAACAAAAGAAAAAAGGGGAAGATGCAGATAACCCAAATGACAATGCTTTCTTTGGACCTGAGCTTCCTGAGCTGGGATGCTCACAGACCAAGGAAAGACTGATGCATCAGAAGGACATTCTTCCAGAGCAACAGAGAGAGAAAGAGAGCTTTCCCCTGGAGCCCGCATTCTGAATTTGAACTTGTGGTGTGTGACAGCATGACAGAACCAACTGAAATAAAAAGAGTCATAAATGAACACTACAAAAAAGTATTCTCCAACAAACTTCAAACCTGGAGGAAATAAATTCCTAGAAACACACTATCTATCAAAAGTAACACACACTAAGGTAGAAAATCTAAGTAGACCCATAGCAAAGGAAGAAATGGCAGAGGTCTTAAAAACATTTCCAGCAAAAAAAGTCCTGGCCCAGATGATTTCACTAAAGAATTCTACCAAAACTTCAGAGATTTGACACCACTGCTACTCAAACTGTTCCAGAATATAGAAAGGAAGGGATATTCCCAAATTCATCCTATGAAACCAGCATAATGCTGATACCAAGCTAGGCAAAGACGTCACTAAAAAATAATAATAATTATTATAGATCAGTATCATTAATGAATATTAAGGTAAAAATTCTTAACAAAATTCTAGGCAGCAGAATTCAACAGCATATCAAAAAAACAGTGCATCATGACCAAGTGGGATTCATACCAGATATGTAAGGATGGTTCAACATTAGAAAACCAATAATGTAATACACACATAAATATAACAAAGGAAAATAATCACATTGTCTTATCAATGCAGAAAAGGTGTTTGATAAAATTAAATAATCATACCTGTAAAAATCCTCACCAAAATGGGAATACAAAGGAAATTCCTCAACATTATTAAGGACATATACACAAAACTAACAGTCAACATTAGTCACAACAGAGAACTGAAAGTGTTCCCATTACACATGGGAGCCAGATAAGGATGTCTTTTATCACCACACTTAATCTACATTGTACTGGAAGCCCTAGCTAGAGCAGTAAGACAAGAAAGGGAAATTAACGGGCATCCAAATTGGAAAGGAAAAAGTAAACTATCCTTATTTGCAGACAGTGTGTTCCTACATAAAGAAAATTCCATGTGTTCCACAGGAAAGCTGCTGGAACTAACAGAAGGATTCAGCAAAGTGACAGGGTGCAAGATCGACAAAAATTGGTCATATTTCTCTACACTATCAAAGAACACTGAAGAAGAAATCAGGAAAATAATACCATTTACAGTAGACCTCAAAAAAAAAAAAAACTTAGGAATACACCTAACGAGGTATTTAAAAGACTTACACAAAGAAAATTACAAAACTATTTTGGGAGGTTTGGAGCCAAGATGGTAGACTACACACACCTCCTCAGTTCCCTCTGAAAACTAAGGCCTGGAATGATAATTGAACAGAGCGACAGGGACATCTTGGGAGCGCTAGAGATCTGGTGTAGAGTTGTCAGACTTGACTAGGTGCCACTAAGGGGGAAATGACGTCTCTCAAAGACGAGGCAGCAGCATACTGAGTCCTGCTTCTACTGACTTATCGTTTGGAAGCAGTACCTGCAGTCCTCTTTGATATCCAGGAGGCGGAACTTGTGCATGAGCCAGTAATACTCTGAACTGTAGTGCTTAAGTAAACAGTATGTAGTGCAGCAGAGAGACTGTGCTTGGTATGGCCACATTTTGAGAGCCTGGCTGCCGACTGAGGGCACCACTTCTGCTCCACCCTCTTTTCTGAGCTGTGCCATTGATTCTCCTGTCTCACAGGAGTGCAGCTCAGGCAGGACACCATCTTTGTTAGCAGGGATTGCAGAGTCAGCCACCTGTAGGTCTCAGCTGGGGCTGATTCTCATGCTAAACAGCAGTCTCTGTCCAGGAAGTGCTGATCCAGCAGAAAAGGTGTGTTGAAGACGATCCTACCTAGAGTTGCTGTGGGGCATGGCAGAGAGTAGCAGCAAGAGCCTTACCCCTCCCTTTTTTGAACCATGTCGTAGCATCTGGGGAGAGCCTATAAGGTGCTTTCATTGTCACACAGAAGGCAGGGCTTGCCACACCTGAGGGACTGACTGATTTCAGTACCTGTTGAACAGCTCCTGGCTCAGCAATGAAACACCTTTTTAAAATAAGACCATCTTGAGAACTGACTGCTGAGTGGGGCAGCAGCATCTCCATAACCCTTCACTGATCCACAGCATGTCAACAGATAGCCCCCAGTGACCACTTAAGTAGGGCACAATCTTTGCCAGCGAGAAAGCGGAGCCTGCCACTCCAGAGAGTCCAACTGGAGCCAGTTACCACCCCAGAGAGTCCACCTGGTGCCAGTTACTAGAGTGGCTAGTAACAAAATCTAGTAGTGGCCTCACTCCCCTCTTAGAACTACGCCTCAGCTCATGTTGAAGTAACACAAGAAACTGAAAAGCTTCTAGATGACACAAAGAGAATGATCGATAACCAACAATTTAAAGAAGCAGTCCACCATGGCTTTGGAAACCCCCAAAATAATAAAAAATGATCCCAGATAAAAAAGCCTTTCTGAAATTATTGGAGAATGAGTACAAAAGAATTACATACAGAGCCTTCCTAGATGTGAAAGAAAATGCAGCAGAACAAAATGAAAATTTAAAGTAAGCTGTTTGAAGTGATGGGATATAAATGATCTGAAATTTGACAGATCAGTAATAAAATTACAGAATAGACAATTTATTCAAAAGCCAAAAGAGCAGAATTGAGGAGAGAGAGCAGCTGACACCAGCATTAATGAGGAAAATCAGAGAAAAAAATCAGAAAAATGAAGAAGCATTAACATACATGTGGGACTGTATTAAGAGGAATGATCTGAACAGAGGGATAGCTGAAAATACAGACAGTATTGTTGCAGAGATGCTGACAGAAAACTTTCCTGAAATTATGAAAAGGAGAACATAGATATCCAAGAAGCTTATTGAATGTCACAAAAACTAGATCTGCAAAGAAATCACCAAGGCATAGTATAATCAAGCTTAATAAAATGAATCACAAAGAAATGCTCTTAAAGGCAGTGAGGCTTAAAGCTAAGCTAATGTACGAAGGGAAGCCCTGTATGTTTTTATGTGACTTCATGGCAGAAACAATGTTGGCAAGAAGGCAGTGCGATGGTACATTCAAAGCCATGAAGGAGAAAAACTTCCCATCAAGAAGCATGTATCCTGCAAAATTGTCTCTCAGATATGAAGATGAAATTAAGACATTCACAGATAAACACAAACTTAGAGAAGCTGTGAAAACCAAACCAAAACTATAAGATATGCTGAAAAAAGCTCTTTGTTTAGAAAAACAAAAACATCAATTATGTAATTAAGGAGGCAGTGCAGGACACAGCATCCAATCTTACTCAGGAAAGTCACAAAGCTAAATCAAAGCTGCAGTAGTAAAGAAGAAAACCAGTGATCTTAACACGAAAACTATGACATCACTCTAAAAACAGGACTATATTACAGTAGGAATAACCCTTTTAGATCGAGAGGAAATTAAAAAGATAGGCAGAAGTTAAAGTCTTATTTAAACTTAGACTAAATAAGGGGGGCCATAGGGGTAGCTGGAAAGCAAACTAACAAGGTGGCATATGAACACAGGAAATGTAATTCAGGAGTCTCAGCAAACAAAAAGACAATACTAAAAAAGATGAAAAGTCAACCCCAAAAGAACAGAATATTAAGAAAAACATAGAAAGATCAGCAACCCAAAAATAAAGGCATAAAAATGAAAGCACTAAACACATACTTACCAATAATCACAGTGAATATAAATGGACTGAATGCTCCAATAAAGAGACAGAGAGTGACATCCTAGCTCAAAAGACAAGATCTGTCTATAAACTGAAAATCAAAGGATGGGAAAATACACCAACCCAGCCACGTACAACGAAGAGCAGGAGTGACAGTACTAACTGTCATGGATCGAATTGTGTCCCCCCAAAAAATGTGTGTGGCCATGTGGCTGGGCCATGATTCCCAGAATCTTGTGACTGTAGGTTGAAGGATTAGGGTGTGGCTGTAAATCTTTTCACAGGATTACCTTCCTGCTCCACTGTAAAGGAAGTTTCCCTAGAGTATGGCTTGCCCCACCCTTAATCCTTTCATCCTGTGAGAGATAAAAGGACAGAGAAGGTGGCAGAGAATTGGGAACCTCGTACCATCAGACAGCAGCACTGAGAGAAGAGCGCGTTCTTCAGACCTGAAGTTCCTGTGCCAAGATGCTCCCTGGACAAAGACTGATGGCAATACTGGACTTACCCCCAGAGCTGGCAAGGGAGAAAGCCTTCCTCTGGAGCAGACACCCTGAATATGGACTTGCAGCCTACTGGACTATGTAAGAATAAACCTTCCTTTGTTAAAGCCATCCACTCTGTGGTGTTTCCGTTAGAGCAGCCCTAGCTGACTAAAACAGATGGTTACAAGGGAGAGGAGGCACAGGGAAGGGAAGAGAAATCACTAACTAGATAGTAAACAAGTGGTAACTTTGGTGAGGGGAAAGACAATCAATACACAGTATAGGGAATGTCAGCACAACTTGATGAGGACGAAACAAGACATTTGGAGCACAGAAGTTGGGAGGCAGAAGAAGCAACCACACTAAGTATTATGACATATACAACTCTGCAAAACAATAAAAACAAAATGATTTACAAGCAGAGACATACGCTGATGCGGGGGCATGTAAGAGTATACTCGTAAATATATAGGTTAGTCCGGTTATTTTTACATTGGCGTCTGTATGCACAGGATGTATTTTCATGTATGTAATAGAACACAAGGTCACGATCATAGAAGCTTCCTGGATACCTCCAAACATCTTGAGGGACTAAGTTACTAGGGCTGAGCATAGGAGACCATAGTCTTGAGAGACATCTAGATCAATTGCCTTGATATACTTTGTAAAGAAAATGCTCTACTCCTCTATTTTCAGTGAATAGCGTCTAGGGGAAACCCTGATGGCCTAGTGGTTAAGTGCTAGCTCTGCTAAGAGTCAACAGTTCAGATCTGCCAGATGCTCCTTGGAAGCTCTATAGAGCAGTTCTACTCTGTTTTATAGGGTCGCTGTGAGTCGGAGTCGTTTCAACAACAGGGAGTTCGATTTGGTTTTCAGCATCTAAGGACTTTAAAGCTTGCAAGTGGCCATTTAAGATACATCTTTTGGTCCCATTATGTCCAGAGCAAAGGAGAATGGAAAAACCCAAAGACACGAAGAAAGTATTAATCCAAAGGATTAGTGAACTATGTCAGCTGCAGCATCCAACAGTTTGAGCCCAGAAGAACTAGATGGTTCCTGGCTGCCATCAGTGTTCACTCTTAGAGGGAGCACAATGTATGGTTTTGGACAGAGTGGGAGAAATAATATGAAAAAGACCAGACTTACTGATCTGACAGAGACATTGGAACCCCTGAGACTATAGCTCCCAGACACCCTTCTGATACAGAACTGAAGCCCTTCCCAAAGATAGACAGGCCTATAAAACAAATAGTAGCACAAATGAGGAATGTGCTTCTTAGTTCAATCAAGTATATGAGACCACATGGGCAACACCTGCCGTAGAGTAACAATGTGAAGACAAAAAGGAACAGTAAAACTGAATGAATGGACATGAAGTACCCAGGGTGGAAAGGGAAAGAGGGAGAGTGCTGATGCATTGCAGAGATTGCAGCCAGTGTCACAAAATAGAGAGTTTGGGGATAAGAAAATTATTTGTTCTGTTAATAGTCATCTAAAGCACAAGTTTTTAAGAAAAGAAGATTGGGTCTGTAACAGGAAGTGTTAGCGTTACTACCTGGAAACTTGTTATTGTTAGGTGCCGTTGAGTCAGTTCTGACTCATAGTGACCCTATGCACAATGCAATGAATCGCTGCCCAGTCCTGTAGCATTTCCCTATCATTTCTATGCTTAAGCCCAGTGTTGCAGCCACTCTGTCAGTCCGTCTTGTTGAGGGGCTTCCTCTTTGCTGACCCTCCACTCTACCAAGCACGATGTTCTTCTCCATGTCCTGACAACACGTCCAAAGTATGAGAGATGCGGTCTTGCTATCTTTGATTCCAAGGAGCACTCTAGTTGTACTTCTTCTAGGACAGATCTGTTCTGTTGGCAGTCCATGGTGCATTCAGTGTTCTTCTCCAGCACCACAATTCGAAGGCATCACTTCTTCCTCTGTCTTCCTTATTCATTGTCCAGCTTTCTCGTGCATGTGAGGAGATTGAAAATAGTATGACTTGGGTCAAGGACACCTTAGTCTTCAAGGTGATATCTCTACTCTTCAGTAATTTAAAGAGGTCTCTTGCAGCACAAAATTCAATTCAGTGCATCTTTTGATTTGTTGACTGCTGCCTCCCTGGGTGTTGATTTCTGGAACCAAGGAAAATGAAATCCTTGACAACCTCAATCCCTTCTCCATTTATCATGATGTTGCTTATTTGTCCAGTTGTGAGGGTCTTTGTTTTCTTGCTGTTGAGTTGCAATCCATACTGAAGGCTGTGGTCTTTGATCTTCATCAGTATGTGTTTCAAATCCTCTTCACTTCCACCAAGCAGCATTGTGTTATCTGCATAATGCAGCTTTTTTAATGAGTCTTCTTCCAATCCTGATGTCTCATCCTTTTTCATATAGTCTATCTTCTCAAATTATTTGCTTGGCATACAGATAGAAAAGATATAGTGAAAGGATACAACTTTGATGCACACCTTTACTGAGTTTAAACCATGCAGTGTCTCCTTGTTCTGTTCCAACAGCTGCCTCTTGATTTGTATACAGATTCCTCACTGACACAATTAAGTGTTCTGGAGTTCCCATTCTCCACAGTGAAGTCCATAATTTATTATAATCCACACAGTCAGTGCCTTTGCATAGTCAGTGAAACAGGCAAACATTTTTCTGGGATTCCCTGCTTTCACCCGAGATCAATCTGACACCAGCAATGATATCCGTGGTTCCACATCGTCTTTTGAATCCAACGTGTTCTTTGAATCCAACTTGTTCTTTGTCAATACACTGTTCAGCAGTCCTTTGTCACTATACTGTTGCAGTTGCTTTTGAATGATCTTGAACAAAATGTGACTTGCATGTGATATTAATGATATGGTTTGATAATTTCTGCTTTCAGTTAGATCACATTTTTTGGGAATAGGCATAAATAGGATCTCTCCCAGCTGTTTGGTCAGATAGCTGACCTCCAAATTTCATGACACATACAAGTCAGCGCTTTCAGTGCTACATTCATTTGTTGAAATATTACCGTTGTTATTCCATCAATTCTTGGAACCTTTTTTTCCACCGATGTCTTCAGTGAAGCTTAGCCTTCTTCCTTCAGTACCATTGGTTCCTGTTCATATGCTACCTTTTACTTTAGCTGTGCTATGTTCAAGAGCAATTTTCAGAGTCTTTTCTGACATCCAGTTTGATCTTTTCTGTCTTTTTAATGGCCTCTTTCTTCATGGATGATGTCTTAGATGTCATTCCATTACTTGTCTGGTCATCAGTCGTTAGTGTTCAATGCATCAAATCTGTTCTTTAGATGGTCTCTAAATTCAGGTGAGGTATACTCAAGGTCATGCTTTGACTCTTGTGGACTTGTGCTAATTTTGTTCAAGTTTCAGTTTAGACGTGCATATGAGCAATTGATGATCTATGCCTCAGTCAGCACCTGGTTTTGTTCTGACTGCTGATATTGAGCTTTTCCATCATCTCTTTCCACAGATATAGTCAGTTTGATTCATGAGCATCGCATCTGGTAATGTCCATGTGTGCAGTCACCGTTTATGTTGGTGGGAAAGGTATTTGCAATGAAGAAGTCATTGGTCTTGCAAAATTCTGTCATGCCATCTTCGGCCTCATTTCTGTCACCACGGCCGTATTTTCCAACTACCTATCCTTCTTTGTTTACAACTTTGGCATTCCAATCACCAGTAATTATCAGTGCATCTTGATTGCATGTTCAATCAATTTTGGACTTCAAAAGCTGGTAAAAATCTGCAGTTTCTCCTTCTTTGGCCTTAGTGGTTGGTGCATAAATTTGAATACTAGTCATATTAACTGGCATTCTTTGTGGGCATATGGATATTATGCTATCACTGACAGCTTTGTACTTCAGGATAGATCTTGAAATGTTCTTTTTGGTGATGAATGCAACACCATTCCTCTTCAAGTTTTTGTTCCCAGCAAGGGGACCATATGATTGATTCAAAACGGACAGTAGTGGTCCATTTCAGCTCTCTGATGGCCTGGGGTATCAGTGTTGATGCATTTTTAACAGTTTCCAATTTTGATATATTCATACTTCACACATTCCACATTTCAGTCATTAATGGATATGTACAACTGTTTCTTCTCATTTTGAGTCTTGCCACATCAGCAAATGGAGGTCCCACATCACTAAGGTCAACTCTACTTTGAGAAGGCAGCTGTTCCCCAATTGTCTTCTGAGTGCCTTCCAACCTTGGGATCTCATTTTCTGGTACTATATCAGACATTTTTCTGCTGCTATTCATAAGTTTTTAGAGGTAGGCTGCTGGGTCCTTCTTCCTACTCTGTCTTAGTCTGGAAGCTCAGTTCTGCCATGGATGACCCTCTTAGAATCTGAATACTGGTGGCATAGCTTCCATCATCATAGCAACACAGAAGTCCCCACAGTGTGACAAACTGACAGACAAGTGGGGGGAAACCTGTTAGACATGCAAATTCTCGGCAGAGTTTTGAACCAGAACAAATTGGTTCAAAGCCCTGGTTGTACTTTTGTCATCTCCTTACAACTCAGAAAGATGTTGTTATACCCGTTTTATACATCTTGAAGCTAAGAGGTTGAACCAGATAGTGACAGAATTTGAACTCAGGTCAATTTGAATATAAAACCACCATAGTTATTACTAATTGTTTTGTTTCTCCATTCTGCTTTCTTTCAGAAGACTATGTTCGTTATGCCCATGGTTTGATATCTGATTACATTCCTAAGGAGTTAAGTGATGACTTATCTAAACACTTACAGTAAGTATAGTTGATGTGCTGTCACAATCAACAAGAACCTTTGTGCTTGTGGCTTTCCCAGCAGGGGGTTTCTTTTTTTAATGACTTTTAGTATCATTATTCTGATTAGAGATTATTCTTGAGTTATGTCATATACTGTATGGTTTGGAGATGGTTTTTAATGGATAGTGCTTGATTGAAATGAACTCATTTGGTGGATACTGACTGCAGGACCTAGTGAGTAATTATGATTGGAATTATCGATTGATAAAAGTTTGGAGAGTCCCTAGGTGGTGCAAATAATTAATATGCTCAGCTGCTAACTGGAGGGTTGAATATTCAAGTCCACACAGAGGTGGCTCAAGAAAAACCTGGTGATCTGTCTGAAAAATCAGATGCTGAAAACCCTATGGAGGATACTATTCTGACACACATAAGGTCGCCCTGAGTTGGTATCATGACCACAGAAATAGTAATAATTTTGGATAATGTGAGCTAAAATTTTATCCTTACTTAAAAAGAAAACTCAAACCTGTTGCTGTTGAGGTGATTCCAACTCATGGTGACCCTATAGGACAGAGCTGAACTGCCCACTAGAGTTTCCAAGATGCACCTGGTGGATCTGAACTGCCAACTTTTGGTTAGCAGCATAACTCTTTACTACACCATCAGGGTTTCCATTTAGACTTAGCTAATTTACTCAATACTGATTTATATAATACTTCACTATGTTACTATTTTGAACAGAAAATCAGGAGAAGATGGCATGCAGAATATTTAGATCAGATTTAAAGATTTTGCACCATTTTCACTGTTATCATTTGATATTCACTAAGTATCTTTATTGTGCCTAGTATTATAACCTGAAGGTAAAATGTGACTTGTGTCTTGAAAACATTAAGAAGGCTTTTAGAGTGACAAGAAATATATTCCCTCCTTTATAAAGATCTTTATCTTAGGTTGATATTAGCAACTGTTGTTAAGATGTTTTCAGTGTAATGATCTGAAAGCTTTTCCTGATCTTTATAAATCTTTTTTCCCTCTGATGCATCAAGATAAAATACATTTTTAATAGATGTAGTTGTTGTTTTTAGCAAATTCCGTAGGACTTAGCTTAAAACTAAATTTGTAGAAACTTGTTTCAGTCGTAGTCAAAGCATGTTGAAAACTTATTGTTCTTTTTACTATTTCCTTGAATTTCTGCTGCTTGTCTTTTTGTGTCTTTGTCCTTCTTTTTTTTTAGATTTTTTTTTCTTTTTGCTAGAATTTTTACATTTTAGTTAAGGATTTGGAGGAAAAGACAATTGAATTTCTTAATGGAAAAATAAGTTCGTGTGGCTTTTTGTCAACAGTTAAAATAATTTTCCTATCATATTTTAATGTATGTTAGCATGGCCATTTGTAGAGGAAAATAATCCAATCCCAAAATGCAAATTGGTGGGAGCTATAAAAAAGCAACTGCGTTTCAACAAATGGATTCTAATTTTTTAATTTTTTTTTTTTAATTCAGACAACTCCCACCTAGGGAGTTAAGTAGCAAAATGAAGACTTAGTCATGCAAAAAACCTTGTTCTTTACACTGCAACAGTTATACAGTAAGATACATGGAGGTAAAGCTGTACTGTGAAAGTGAGACTTGCTAAGTCCGAAGTTGTCTCAGTCTTGCTGTTTGCTTGTCTATGAAAAACCATGACTACGATTTTTATTTTTTATTTCCTTAGGCTTCCAGAAGCTTTAGCTTTATTGCCAAATCCTCCATCAAAGGTAAGAAGCTGTGACTAAAATATCTTTGGGAGACTTAGAAAAATGTACTTTTTCCACATGAGACTAAGCTTCTTCTAACTTAGCCAAGATTCATCTTGAGCAGAGTGACACTATGTGGAATAAGGATTGTAGTGGACTTTCCTTCAGTGTTTTTTATTTCATAGATTTTGCCTGAATGGTAAAGTACCATGAAAACCTAAAACAAGATACCTTTAGCGAGATATTTATGTAAAAATATTACAGATGTGTAATTAAAATTAGATCTTCTTTAATTAGCCAAATCACATAATTAGCTTTTTTAATATCCTCCTTATTGCTAAAACTCATGTTGCTAAATCTAATTGTCACTGGCACAAAGGGTACACAAAACAGGATGTTTTGCAATACATAGAATCCATTTGAGCAAGAATAGCTTTTTTTTTTCTATATTTGAAGTGTCAAGGAAATTTGTATATAATGTTCATCTGCTAGTGGAAAAATTTTTATTCTTCCAGATGGTCACAAACTGCCACCCACAACTTTTCTGCAATGTGGGCTGCCACTCGTATTTGTCTCTCAGATCTGGAAAACAGAAAAAAAACAGCAACAGCAAATGGACAGTTGTCTTTGAGTTGATTCCAATGCATGGAGCAACTCCATATGTGTCAGAGTAGAACTGTGCTTCATAGAGTTTTCAATGGAAATAGATTGTGAAGACTTCCTTCAAAGGTGCCTCTGGATTCACTCAGACTTCCAGCCTTTCAGTTAGCAGCTGAGCTCATTAACCATTTGTACTTCCTGGAGGTTCTGGAGGATAGAGAAACTAGCCATGAGCCATACCTGATCTCAAAACAGTCAGCCCAGGCCAGATCTCAGGTGAGTCCATACTGTTCAGAAACAAGAAAGTGAGCTTGTCAGTGAGGGCATTTTCCTTGTGCCTACTGCAGCCAGTGAAATCATGATGGCCCTGAGAATGTAAAGCACAAGTCAGCAGCCTCCCTTCACCCTGCATTCACCCTCCCCATGCATCAAGATAGCCGTAGCCAACATACCCAGCACTTGTTTTGCATCATGTCTTGTTTTGAGGTGATGGGCCTCCAAAAACAATTATTACTTTGAATTTTAGAGGAAAAAAAAACTGATTAAGTTTTTTAAATCTTTGTTGCTGGTTTTTGACCATTTTTAGCAGGTTGTCAAATGAGGTCCAATGTTTACACTCTTGAAAAATTCCCTGGGAAGAATTCAAATGTTGTAGGATATAGTAAAACCCACAAAGGGTGAGACCTGTGTAAGGCAGGCAGCTGTCAAGGAAGAAAAATTCAAATACCAAAAACCAAACCAAACCAAACCCAGTTCCCAAACTCAGACTCATCGTGACCCTATAGGACAGAGTAGAATTGCCCCTTAAAGTTTCCGCAGAGTGGCTGGCAGATTCCAGCTGCCAACCTTCTGGTTAGCAAAGGTAGCACTTAACCAGTATGCCGCCAGGGTTAATTTTGCACTAAATAGAGAGTGACAGAAAAGTGGTGACTGCAGCCTGTCAAAAACAGGAAAAATTATGAGATGCAGAAAAACAAAGCAGCACCATTAAGTTCTGACTTTCATAGATTTCACTACGTAGGGAAGTCCACTCTGAGTTAGACCCACCAGTCTCTACCCTAGTAGTTCAATTTCCACTGGTAGCCCTAAAAAGCAAACCAAATCCTCTGGAAACAGACTGCACATTTTTCTCCCATGGAGTGGCTGGTGATGCTGACCTATCAGTTAGCATCCAAGGACTAAAACCACTGTACCACCAGGGCTCCTTATTGTAGCACAAACCCAGTCCATCAAGTCGACTCTGACTCATAGTGACCCTATAGGACAAAGTAGGACTGCTCCTTAGGGTTGCCAAGGCTGTCAAGTTTTAGAGAAGGAGACTACTGTGCCTTTCTTCAGCAGACTGACTAGTAGGTTCAAACTGCAGATCTTTTGGTTAGCAACAGAGAGCTCAATAATAGCACTAAAAAAAAACCCAAGCCTATTGCCGTTGAATTGATTCTGACTCATAGCAGCCCTATATGACAGAGCAAAACTACCCCATAGAGTTATCAAGGAATAGCTGGTGGATTTGCACTACCACCGTTATGGTTAGCAGCTGAGCTGTAAACAACTATACTGTCAGGGCTCCTAAACAGAAAAACCAAGCACATTGCCATGGACAGATTCTGATTCATGGTGACCCTGTATGTTACCTAGTGGAACTGCCCTATAGGGTTTTCTTGGCTGCAATCTTTTCATCTATAGCTTCTGGGTATGTTAAAACTGCAAACCTTTAAATTGGTGAACCCAACCCAGTGCCTTGGAGTCAATTGTGACCCATAGCAACTCTATAGGACAGAGTTCAACTGCCCCATAGGGTTTCCAGTGCTACAAATGTTTACAAAAGCAGATGGCCATGTCTCTTCCGCAGATTGGCTAGTGGGATGGAAGCACTGACCTTTTGGTTAGCATCTGAGTACTTGAAGCTCAGCAGGACTGTTTTAGTCAAGTGCAAATTCTTTGTATCTCATCGAGACCCAGTAGGAGAC
The DNA here is from genome assembly GCA_028571685.1 of Heterohyrax brucei. Lineage (NCBI taxonomy): Eukaryota > Metazoa > Chordata > Mammalia > Hyracoidea > Procaviidae > Heterohyrax > Heterohyrax brucei. Next base: position 8,004,544 of record CM053159.1, on the reverse strand, counting down.
ATAGAGAAACATAATTATCTTGCTGTAGTTAAGGGAGGCCTTCAGATGTCTGTCAGGTTGTTGTACTATGGGGACTTCCGTGTTGTTGTGATGCTGGAAACCATGCCACTGGTATTCAGATACCAGCAGAGTTACCCATGGCGGACAGGTTTCAGCTGAGCTTCCAGACTAAGATAGAATAGAAAGAAGAATCTGACAGTCTCTTCTGAAAAGAATTAGGCAGTAAAAACCTTATGAATAGCAGCAGAACATTGTCAGATACAATGCCAGAAAATGAGCCCATCAGTTTGGAAGGTGACTGGGGAATAGCTGCCTTCTCAAAGTACAGTTGCCCATAGTGACATAAATAGAGTAAACCTTTCAGGACCTTCATTTACTGATGTGTCGTGACTCAAAATGAGAAGAAACAGCTGAAAACATCCATTAATAATTCAAGTGTGGAGAGTAGAAGTATGAATCTAGGAAAACTGGAAATCATCAAAAATAAAGTAGAGCATATAAACATCAATATCCTAGGCATCAGTGAGCTGAAATCGACCAGTATTGGCCATTGTGGATCAGGCAGTCGTATAGTCTACTATGCTGGGAATGACAACTTGAGGAGAAATGGTATTGCATTCATTGAATGTCAAAATAACATTTCAAGAGGGAGTGGGGCCAAGATGGCAGACTAGGCACATGTCTCCTCAATTCCCTCTGAGAACTAAGGCCTAGAAAAGCAATTGAATGGAGCAGAGTGGACATTCTGGAGCCCCAAGATCAGGTGGAGGGTTGTGAGTTCGGGCTGGGCAACATGAAGTGTAAAATTACCTTTGTTGGAGGTGAGACGGCAGCACAAAGGGTCCCACTTCATCTCATGCATGACAGAGAGCTTACAAGTATGGATTACCATCTTTGTTAACTGGGAGACTGAGACTGGGACTGCTGAGCCTTAGAGCCTGGGTGGGGCCAGCTGCCATGCTGAGCTGCAGTGCCTAAGTAGACAGTGTCTCTCCCAGCCAAGAGGCTATACTTAAGACAGTCACATCTAGAGAACCCAGAGGCGGCTGGAAGCCGAGGGTACCCATGCTTTTCCCCCATTTTCTTTGAGCTGCACCATAGATTAGGCTGGCGCAGCTCAGGAGAGGTGGCACAGGTAGGACACCATCTTAGGTAGCCGAGAGGCAGTCAGCTACTCTGGAGGGCCTGGCTCTGGCAGCTGCCACAGTGAGCAGCAGTTCCTGTCTGGACAGTGTCTCTCTCAGCAGAAAAGCTGTTTTTAAGACAACTGCACCTAGAAAACACAGCAGTGGCTGGTGGCCTAATGGTGGTGCACTTGCTCCTGCCCTTCTGTGAGCCACGCCATAACATCTGATGTAGAGGTTCCACAAGTCGGTTGCCATCTTCCTCCAGGAGGTGAGGTCTGCCACCTCTCAGGGCTCATCTGGGGCCAGCTGCCAAGCTGAGCAGCATTGCTGGGGTGGATGGTGTCTCTCTCACCAGAGAAACTGTACTTAAGACAGCTATACCTAGAGAATGCAGCAGTGGCTGGCTGCCAAATCTAGCAATGTCCTTACTCCCTTCTTAGAGTTATGCCATAGCTTTTGCAGGTCTGACACCAGAAAAGCTAAAGAGCTTTCTGATGGCATGAAGACAACTATCACTGTCTAACCATTTAAAGCAGACCACCATGGCTCTGGAAAACTCCCAAAATAGCAAAGCAAAAACTTTCCAGATGAAAAATCCTTCCTGAAATTGTAGGAGGTAGAATACAGAAGAATTATATATAGAGCCCTTCTAGATCTTAGGATGGAGATTAAAAAAAGTGCCGCAGAGCAAAATGAAAAATTAAACAAGCTATATGAACTGCTAGAACATCAACAATCTGAAAATCAGCAGATCAATAATAAAATTACAGAGTTAGACAAGTCAACAGAAAGCCAAAAGAGCAGAGTTGAGAAACAGAATTCAGAATTAGCAAGATTGAAGATAAGGCAACTGACACCAGCCTCTGTGAGGAGAAACCAGATAAAAGAATCAATAAAAATGAAGAATCATGTAGAATCTATCAAGATGAACAATGTATGTGTAATTGGAGTTCCGGAACAGGGAGGGAGAGCAGAAACTACAGAGAGAATTGTTGAAAAGTTGCTGACAGGAAAATTCCCTGATGTCATGAAAAAGGATAGCTATTCAGGATGCTCATTGAACTCCGTAAAAGGTAGACTCCAAGACATTATAATTGAGCTTAACAAAATGAAACATAAGGAGAGCCACTTAAAGGCAGCTAGGACTAAACAAAAACTAACATACAAGGGGAAGCCTTGTATGTTGACATTGTAGTCGAATCTTGCTTGGCAAGAAGGCAATGGGATGACACATACAAAGCCTTGAAGGAAAAGAACTTCCAACCAAGAATTATATATCCCACAAAGTGGTCTTTCAAATATGACGATGAAATTAGGACATTCTCAGACAAACAGAAGCTTTGAGACTTTGCAAAAACAAAACCAAATTTACAAGAAATATTAAAGGAAGCTCTTTGATGAGAAAATCAGTAACACCAGCCGTATACCCAAGGATGCAATGCAGGGCACAGCATCCAGAGTCCTAATTAGTTAGGGAAGTCGCAAAGCTCAGTCAAGGCTAAAATATTAAAATTAGGGAAACAGAGAGCTTAACATGTAAACTATGACAATGTTACACTCTAAAGAGGGATATATTACAGTATTCATAGTCCTTTCAGATGGACATAAATTTAAGGAGATACGAAGAATTTAAAGACTGGCTTAAGCCTAGAACATTAGAGGGAAGAAAGGGGTAGCTGCAAAGCAAACTAACAATACTACATGTCAGAACAAGAAACAATGAGGAAGTCTCCACAGACACAAAACTATCAATGAAAAAGATGTAAAGAAAACCTATGAAGAAAAATGACCCAGAACAGAACATTGAGTAGCAAAAAGAAACTGCCAACAACACAAAAGTTAAGGCACCAAAATGACAGCAGTAAATACATATCTATCAATAATTACAAGTTAATGTAAATGGACTGAATGTTCCAATAAAGAGACAGAGAGTAACAGGCTGGATCAAAAAAATACAATCTGTTGATATACTGCTTACAAGAAACACAACTTAGACTCAAAGATGTGAACAAACTGAAAATCAAAGGGTGAAAAAATATATATCAAGCTATAACATGCAAAGAAGAGCAGGAGTGGCAATACTAATCTCAGGTAAAATGGATTTTAAAGTACAGTCCACTGTCATGGACAAGGATGGTCACTATTTGTTACTTAAAAGTTCAGTACCTAAGGAGAATATACCAATATTAAATATTTATGCACCCAGTATCAGACCATCTAAATACATCAAACAAGTGCTGACAACATTGAAAAATGAGATAGATCACTCCATGATAATATTAGGAGCCTTCAACACTCCACTATCAGTAAGGGACAGATCATCCAGAAAAAAGCTCAGTAAAGATACAGAAGATCTTATTGCAACTGTCAGTCAACTCAACCTCACAAACATATACCAAACTTCTTGCCCAGCAACAGACAAGTACACCTTCTTTTCTAATACACATGGAACATTCTCCAGAATAGACCATGTATTAGCCCATAAAGCAAGTCTCAACAAAATCCAAACCACTCAATTATTGCAAAGCATCTTCTGAGACCATAAAACCATAAAAGTTGAAATCAATAGCAGAAAAAAACATGGATAGAATTTCATACTTATGGAAACTGAACAATAACATTTTGCTCAAAAATTCATGGACTATAGAAAAAAATCAAAGATTCAGTAAAGAAACGTGTGGAATCAAATGAGAATAAAGACACATCCTACCAGAACCTATGGGATACAGCAGAAGCAGTGCTCAGAGGACAGTTTATCTCTATTAAGGCACACGTCGGGAATGAAGAAAGGGCCAAAACCAAAGAATTAACCCTACAACTTGAACAAGTAGAAAGAGAGCAACAAAGAAACCCCTCAGGCACCAAAAGAAAACAGATAATAAAAATTACAGCAGAACTAAACTAATTAGAGAATAGAAGAACAATTGAAAGAATTAACAAAACCAAAAGCTGGGTTTTTTTTTTTTTTTTTGCAAGATCAACAAAATTTAAAAACCATTGGCTAAACTTACAGCTCAGACAGCTTCACCAGTGAATTCCACCAAACTTTTAGAGAGGAGTTAATTCCAATACTACTGAAGCTATTCCACAACACAGTAAAGGACAGAACATTCCTAAATTCATTCTATGAAGCCGGCATAACCCTGATACCAAAGCCGGGTAAAGACACCACAAAAAAAAAAGAAAATTACAGACCAATATAACTCATGAACCTAGACACAAAAATCTTCAACAAAATCCTAGCCAATGGAATTCAACAACATAACAAAAAAATAATTCATCATGACCAAGTAAGATTCATACCAGGGATGCAGGGTTGGTTCAATATAAGAAAAACAATTAATGTGATCAACCACAAAAATAACAAAGGCTAAGAATCACTTGATTTTATTAATTGATTCAGAAAAGGCATTTGACGAAGTCCAACATCTGTTGATGCTAAAAAATGTCAGCAAAAATAGGAATAGAAGGGAAATTCCTCAACCCAATACTGGACATCTATACAAAACCAAGTACAGCATCATCCTGAAAGTAGAGACACTGGAAGAAATGCCAGTGAGAACTAGACAAGAATACCTGCTACCACCACATCTGTTCAACATTGTGCTAGAGGTTCTGGCCAGAACAATCAGGAGAAAGAAATAAGGGTATCTGCATTAGTAAAGAAGTAAAAATATCCCTGTTTGCAGATAATAGGGTCATATACACAGGCAGCCCTACAGAATCTGTAAATAAACTACTGGAACTGATACAAGAGTTCAGCAAAGTATCAGGATATAAGATACACATAAATAAAACAGTAGGATTCCTTTACACCAACAAAGAGATTATCAAAGTGGAAATCACCAAATCAATGCTATTTACTATAGCCACCAAGTAGATAAAATACCTAGGAGTAAATCTAACCAGAGATAATGAGACCTGTACAAAGAAAATTACAAGACCATACTGCAAGAAACCAAAAGAGACTTAACAGAAGTGGGGAAACCTGCCTTCCTCATGGATAGGAAGATGTAACATTGTGAAAATGTCTGTTCTACCCAAAGCAATCTACATATAATCAATCCCAATACAGATTCCAATGTCATTTTTTAATGAGATGGAGAAACAAAGCAGCAACTTTGTTTGGAAAGGAAAGAAACCCCAGACAAGTAAAATACTACTGAAGAAGAAGAACACAAAGTGACACCTCATGCTACCCAACCTTAATACCTATTACACTGCCATGGTAGTCAAAACAGCCTGGTCCTGGTAGAAAAAGAGATATATAGACCAATGGAATAGAGTAGAGAATCCAGAAATATCACCATCCTCCTATAAACAGTTGATATTTGACAAGGGACCAAAGGTTGTAAATTGGTGTAAAAACAGTCTGGGTATCCATCTGCAAAGTAACTGCAACAAGACCGATATCACATCTTCCACAAAAACTAAATCAAAATGGATCAAGACCTAAATATCAAACCTAAAACGATAAAGATTATGGAACAAATAGGGACAACAATGGAAGTTCTAATACCAGGCTTGACAGACTACAAAAATCCTACCAAGAATGCATGAACAACAGGAGAGAAAATAGGTAAATGAAGATCAACCACTTATGCTCGTCCAAAGACTTTATCAAAAAAGTTAAGACTGTCGACAGAATGGGAAAAAATACTTGACAACTACATATTGGATTGATGTCTGGTTTCCATAATCTACAAGGTACTGCAAAGTAACAACAAGAAAAAGACAAATAACCCTGTTAAACAATGGGTAAAGGACATGGAAAGACACTTCACAAAGAAGACTTTCAGGCAGCCAAAAGACACATGAGGAAATGCTCACGATCATTCGCTACTAGCGAAATCCATGTCAAAACTACAATGAAATACCATCTCACCCCAGTGAGACTGGCAATAATCCCAAAACCACAAAACAACAAATGCTGGAGAGGCATTGGAGGGGTTTTGGAACTCTCCTGCACTGCTGGTGGGAATGCAACACAGTACAGCCTCTTTTGAAAACAATTTGGTGCTGTCTAGAAAGAGAAATACTGTGTAATCCAGCAGTCCCCCTGCTTGGGATATATTCTTCAAAAATAAGAGCTGTTACTCAAACAGATATGTGCACATGAATATTTATTGCAGCACAGTCCACAATAGCAAAATAATAGAATCAACCTAAGTGCCCATCAACAGATGAATGGTATATACAAAATGGAACACTTTGCAATGATAAAAAAAACAATGATCATTTCATTAACAAGTGGTGTTGGCAAAACTGGAAAAAAACTGAAATGACCCGTATCTCACACCTTACATAGAAACTAAACCAAAACGGATCAAAGACCTAAAAATGATAAAGATTATGGAAGAAAAAATAGGAACAACAATGGAAGTTCTCATACACTGCTTGGCGGACTACAAAATCTTGCCAACATTGCATGAACAGCAGGAAAGAAAATAGCTAAATGGAAACTACTAAAAATCAACCACTTACGCTCATCTCATAACCTGTTATCAACTAGAAGACATTAGACTGAGTGAAATCAGTCAGCTGCAGAAGAGTGAGTATTGGATGAGACTACTATTATAAGTAATTAAATAAGGACTTAGGCACAGAAGAAAAAACTTTGAAGGCTACCAGCATGGAGAGGGAGGGAGAGGATTTTTCACAGATTAGATCGTTGATAGAAATTTGGTTAGGTGAAGGATGTGACAGCACTTAATAGAGGGCAAATCAGCATAAAATAGACATACATCATAAACTGAAATGTTTTCTAACTTCAACCCAACATTTCAAAGGATAGAGTAGCAGGGACAGGGACTGTTTTTTCAGGGGATGTTGCTGGCATAACTAGCCTTTTGCTAAGAGAGTCTTCTGAATCCCATATTGGTATGTGGCATCTGGAATCTTGAAAACCAGGAAGCTGCCATTTGAGGAACATCAGTTGGTCCCAATCCACCTGTAACAAGTGACGACCAAGAATATCAAAGACACAAAGAAAAATGAGCCCAGCAGACAGAAGGACCTATATAATTGGGAGACTATATCAGCGTGAGATAAGAAGAACCAGATGGTACCCAGCCTCCACCAAAACAGCCTTGATAAGAGACACAATGTAAAGTCCCTGCTGTAGCATGAGAAAAAGAGGTGTGCAGATCGAAAACTCTATTAAAAAGACCAGTCCTGATGGTCCAACAACCTGGAGAGTCGCCTGGGAACGTGCACCCTAGACTTTCGGCTGCCCCAGACCTGAAACCAATACTGAGGTTAACACTTCAAACTAAGAATGGACTGGACTTGGGGACACAGAGTGAGCATGCATTGTGTGTACTTAATTATGGTTTTATAGATTGAGGAGAGGCTGTCCTACTGGTTTCTTTTCTAGAGGGGAGAGGAGAGGATGGAGAAGAAGGGACAGGTAATTGTTCAGAGGATACTTGAACAGTGAAAGGAGGAGTGTGCTGTCACAGAGTAGGGAGAGCAGATCGAGTTGTAGAGAGGTGGGTATGCAAAATTGACTTGGATTGTCTACTTTCACTTAACCATAATTAAAAAAAAGGAAAGATCATTTCCAGCTCTGTTCTGAAGTACAGTGCTGTCAGTTATAGGATAATATCCATATGCCTACAAGGGATGCTGTTTAATACAAGTGTTATTCAAATGTATGCACCAACCGCTAAGACTGAAGTTGAAGAAACTGAAAATTTTTATAAGCTTCTACAGTCCAAAATTGATTGAACATGCAGTCGAGATGCATTGATTAATTACTGGTGATTGGAATGCAAAAGTTGTAAACAAACAAGGATTGGTAGTTGGAAAATGTGGCCTTGGTGATACAAATGTTGCTGAAATCACGTGATAGAATTTTGCAAGACCAGCAACTTCTACATTACAAGCCCTTTTTTCACCAACATAAATGGCATGTGCATACATGGACCTCACCACACAGAATTCACTGGGATCAAATTGACTGTATCTGTTGAAAGAAGCAATGGACAAGCTCAATGTCAACAGTCAGAACAAGACCAGGTGCTGACTGCAGCACACACCTTCAATTGTTTCTATACAAATTCAAATCAAAACTGAAGAAAATCAGAACACACCTAGGAGAGCCAAAGTATGACCTCTAGTATATCCCACCTAAGTTTAGAGACGGTCTCAGAAACAGATTTGATGCATTGAACAATAATGACCGAAGACCAGAGAAGTTGTAGAGTGGCATCAAAGACGTCATCCGTGAAGAAAGAAAGGGGTCATTAAAAAGACTAAATTGGATGTCAGAAGAGACTCTGAAACTTATTCTTGAATATCAGGTAGCTAAAGCAAAAGGAAGAAATGATAAAGTAAGAGAACCAAATAGAAGATTTCAAAGGGTAGCTCAAGAAGACAGTATATAGTATTATAGTGACGTGTAAAGAGCTGGAAATAGAAAACCAAAAGGGATGAACAGGCTCTGCATTTCTCAAGCTGAAAGAACTGAAGAAAAAGATTCAAGCCTCAGATTGCAATAGGGAAGGATTCTACAGGAAGCATCAAAAGAAGATGGAAGGAATACACAGAGTCCTTACCAGAAAGAACTGGTCAACGTTCAGCCATTTCAGGAGGTGGCATGTGATCAGAAATAGGTGTTGCTGAAGGAAGAAGTTGAAGTTGCATTGAAGGCATTGGTGAAAAACAAGGCTACAGGAATTGATGGAACATTAATTAAGATGTCTCAACAAAGGGATCCAGTAAGTAATGCCATGATAAATGGAGAAGGGGTTGTGGTGTCAAGGATTTTATTTTACTTGATTCCACAGTCAACACCCCTGGAAGTAGCTAGTAGTCAAGAAATGAAAAGACACATTGCATTGGGAATGTTGAAAAGTAAAGATGTCACTTAGAAGACTAAGGTGTACCTGACCCACTACATGGTGTTTTCAGTCACATCATATGCATGTGCAAGCTGGACAGTGCATAAGGAAGACAGAAGAAGAATTGATTCATTTGAATTGTGGCATTGGAGAAGAAAACTGAATGTGCTATGGACTGCCAAAAGAACAACAAAAAAGTGCATCGAGAGTGCTCCTTGGAATTAAAACTGGCGAGACTGCATCTTATATTCTTTGGACATGTTGTCAGGAGGGATCAATCCCTGTAGAAGGATATCATGCTTGGCACAGTGGACAGCAAAAAGAGGAAGACCCTCAACAAGATGGACTTGTACGGTGGCGGCAACAATAGGCTTAAGCATAAAAAGGATGTGCGCCTGGTGCAGGACCGGAGAGTGTGTGTTCTGTTGTGCGCAGGGTCGCTGTGAGTCAGAACCAGCTCGATGGCACTTAACAACAACAAGTTAAGGGAAACGTTCTGAAAACATTTGTTTCTTATTTTTCTCTTCTTCCAAATTAAGTCATAGTACTTTCTCCTAGATGTCTTTTTCTTAAAGATTATTTGTGAATTGATCCAAACAAATTTTTACAGGTTTTAGCTTGGTGTATCCTCTGGGATAATGAGTTTCCTAATATTCTTTTTTGTCCCAGTTGTTTTCTTCTCATTTTAGTATCCAAAACTTTAGTAGTTTGTGAATTCGTTTATGATTTAGTTCAGGGGTCAGCAAACTTGTTCTGAGAGGGCCAGATAGTACGTATTTTAGACTTCTTAGGACAGATGGTTTCTGTCACAGCTACTCAACTCTGCTGCCGTAGTGTGAAAACAGCCATAGACAATTTGTAAATGAATGACTCTGGCTGTGTTCCACCAAAACCTTATTTGCAACAGCAGGCAACCAGCTAGCTAGATTTGCTGTTTGAGCCATAGGTTGCCAATCTCTGATTTAGATCTTTGTATCTTATTCCTCCTGAGGCTCAACCTCATGTCCTGGATTCTGAGTTGCTTTTTGAGATCACATCTATCATGTCTTCTTCCAGTCCCAGAGTACACATTACACACTGTGTATTAAAAGTGTAGAGTGATGTCTTCTACTGGTTTTCCATTCTGTGTCTAAGATTTGATCAGTTTTATGGTAGTACATTTGCTTGTGTTCAGGAAGTGCATTCCAGTGGCTCCTAAGTTTTTGTTGCTATTATTGATGACTTGGAGCTTGTCATCTTTAATGTGTTTTGCATTACTCTTCCCTTACTATTACAGACTTGCCTATGTTGAAGCTGAGTTTCCAGCCTTAGCTCCCTAGATAAATGGCAGAATGTGAAGGAGCTCATAAAATTTCAAGCCCTTTGTGGTATTTGCTATTCTGAGGTCACTGCTAGGTTCAGATTGTGGATGATACTGCACGTGATTGTTATTGTTGTTTTAAATTGATCTAAATTGAAACAAGACCTCTATCTAATGCCTTATACAAAAACCAACTCAAACTGGACTTTTGATATCACTTAACTGCTCTAACATTGCAGAAAACAAAGTTGTCTGATGAGCCTATAGAAGCAAAAGAAGATTATACTAAGTTTAACTCTAAAGATTTGAAGACTGAAAAGGTACGTCTGTCCAGGGCAATGGCATGCTGTCTGTACATCTGGGTGCCACTGCCTGGATGCATCAAGGGAGGTTAGCCAGCTGGATGATGCTCTTGGAATACTGACCATGTAAAATGAGAAACTTCCATTTCCCTGATATAATAATTAAGTGTAAGCTGTGAATGACAATGAAAATGTTAGTTAATCAAGACTTTTGATAAAGAAATACAGTGTACTTAGTGTGAGTGTACCTGAAGTTTGGGATGTATTCATAGAGCAGTAGGGTGGGACAAGAGAAAGAGCAACCACAGGCAATTTTTTGCCAATTCATCTACACAGAAGCTTCTCAGAAATCATGACACCTTCAAAATTATTAGTCCACCATTCAGCAATAACCTCAGCAGATGTTTTGGTGGTATTTGTTGTTGAGTTTTTTGCATGCAATGTATATGTATAGTGTACACAACACTACATATATACATATGCACATATGCATATACGTGAATTTTAAAATTGGCATAAAATTCACATGTTGCTAGTTCTTTTCATTTTTATTTACCATTGTGTATAAAAATATTTATGTCATTGAAAACATTTTAATTGCTTCACAGCATTCAAGTATTTGTGTTAGTTTATTTTGTTATGTGGAATATAATTTATTTATAGTCCCCTATTTTTGGACACATAGGTTACTTCATTTTTTTTACTATCATAAGGAAGTGACCAACATTCTTGTTTGTCTTCTGTCTGCACCTCTGATTATACTGTTTAGAAACAATTTAGAACAGCTCAGAAAACCTGAAGTGTTTCATGATTACTGAAATAAAACTCCCAAATCTGCTGCTGTCCTGTTGATTCTGACTTACAGCAACCATATAGCCAAAGTAGAACTGCCCCAGAGAGCTTCCAAGGAGTGTCTGGCGGATATGAACTGCCGACCTTCTGGTTAGCAGCCGTGGCACTTAGATACTATCCACCAAGGTTTCCTGCTGAAATATACAATGCTTTCCAAATATGTAGTGAAATTTATACCTCAGTCTTTATTGCTGATGAGTATTTGTCTTGCATGCTTGACAACACTGAACATGATTTTAATTCTTGAAAAATTTTGCCTGTCAAATTAATAAGTTAGCTTACAGCTAAAAAGATTTTTTCCAAATGCTTACTACTCATTTGTGTTTTTCAAAATTGTTGGTTCATCCTTGTCTGTTTTTATATTAGAATAGTAATGTTTGTCTTACTGATTTGTAAGAGTTTATTCTGAATTATGGCTGTTAACACTTTTTATGGTGTATCGAAGCAAATAAATGTGTGATATTTTTTAGCTCTTTTAACTTTTTATTGGTTTTATATTTCCTAAGATTAATTTTAAAAATTTCTTTTCTTTATGAATTTACCATTGGTTTTATACTTAGAAAGGTCTTGCCCATCCCAAGATAACTTCCGCTTAGATTTTAACAACATTTAACAACTACCCTTAGAGTTGCTTTTTGTTTTTTTTTATTTCATTTTGTTTTTCAGTCTAGATGTAATTTATTTTGGCCTGTAGTGTCAGGGGATAATGCAACCTGGGAGCTGGCTGCTGAACTGATTCTCTCATTGCTCTTTGTTAGCAGGAACGTTGTGAGTTTTTCTGAGAGCCATATTTTTGTCCCATGTTTCTAAGTGCCACCTTCCCTGTATTGACTGAGAATAGCACTAATGAGGTACAAGGTTGGACAAAGATGTCAGCGAGGTACATAGGATAGCTTGTCTGAAAGGGGTTGTCATTTGTCACCATCCTGCCAAAAAAAATGAGCTACTGAATTATAAGTGGCATAATATAAGGAAAAGTGCAGGGATCATATATTGTAGCCTTAAAAGATACTTTGGCAATGATTTTGTTCCACAGTTTCCAAGGAGACAAATGATTTTTTTTTCTTTGCCAGTTTTCATACAGTATTCTGAGCAAGTTGTGGAAGCAATAGAAATTTATAGGGCAGGCTCATTTAGAATCAGCTGTTTAGAAAGTCTTTCTTTCTTGGAAGAAAAATGGGGCTGTTCTGCTGCTGCTGCCAGTATACCCTGCAATGCAGGCCGTTGGTTATTCTTGGTTTCCCTTAGGGCGTATCAATAAAACTAAATAGTGAATTGGTGTAAATTATTCGTCATGTGATAATACAAGGCCACAGTTCTTCCTCTAACAGCACAGACTGAATTGCAGTGGATGTCAGTTTTATTGTGACTGTCATCATACTTACGGCATAAGAATTGTCCCCTAAAGTAAACTTCTGTAACATCCCACTCTTTAGAAGGCAGCAGTTGTATCTTCTGCCTCTTTTAACGTGCTCTGTCATTGGATTTGAGTCCTGGATAGAATTCAGAACGCCCTTTTCGTAATCACTCCCTTAGGAAGTGTGTTAGCAGCGAAGGCTTACCTTCCCTTGATAAACCTTGAGGTGTACACAGTCTTGTTTGATTTGTACGTATGATTTATGAGTGTTACCATTTATGACAGTTTTTTCTCTCTTATTTCCATTAACAGAAAAATAGCAAAATGACTGCAGCTCAGAAGGCTTTGGCTAAAGTTGACAAGAGTGGAATGAAAAGTATTGATAGCTTTTTTGGTGCAAAAAACAAAAAGAAAATTTGAAACTTTGAAGATAAGCCAAGCCAAAGTAGCAAAACTTTGTTTTGGCTTTTTATGTATTTCATTTTTCACCTTCCTCTGCACCACTGTACTTCCTGATCCTTAGTGGCTACCTTTTGGGGAGAAACCAAAACAAAAAAAATGCCTTATCAGAGAAGCTGAAGAATAGTTTTCGTATGCACCTGAACAATTCTTTGTATTTGTTTTCTGTGTTCTTAAACAAATTGTAAGAAAGTAATTGTATAACTTCATGACTTGTGGCTTTTGGAGTCTTGGTTGATGTAATGCAAAGTAATCAGGTAAATAGAATTAACATATAGTAGCACAGTTTCCTCAATAAAATGACGTGTAACAGATTTTGAGTGTGTGCCTGTTATTTCGTACAACCCACACAATAGCTACAGCAATACTATTTTCGTTGTACTGAGAGAAATGGTATAGCAGGGCTATCTGGTAAACTGAAAAGCCTGATGATACAGTGGCTAAGACCTATGGCTGCTCACCATAAGATCAGCAGTTCAAAGCCAGCAGACACTCCTTGGAAACCTTATGGAGCAGTTCTACTCAGTCCTCTAGGGTCACTGTGAGTCAAAATTGACTCAGTGGCAGTGGGCTTTTATCAGGTAAACTGCTACTTTTCAAAAGACTTTAGTTTTCAGTAAATCTTTGTTAATGATGTTTTTGTGAATATACGTTCATTAAAGAAAGTATACATAGATGATAGGTAGATACATAGATAAATGATGGAGGGATAGATACGCAGATATATAACCAAAAAAAAAAACCAAACCCACTGCCATCGAGTTGTGTCTGACTCATAGTGGCCCTATAGATCAGGGTAGAACTGCCCCATAGAGTTTCCAAGGAGCCCGTGGTGGATTTGAACTACTGACCTTTCAGTTAGCAAACATTAGCACTTAACCCACTACACCACCAGGGTTTCCAGATAAATTTATGAATAACAATAATCAAGTCGATTCCAACTCATGACAACTTTATGTACAACAGAATAAAATTGTTACCTGGTCTTACATCATCCTCAAAATTTTCTAGCATGTTCAAGTCCATCATTGTGGCTATTGTACAGATTCATTACACCAGGGTCTCTTTCACTTCACTGGTCCTCTACTAGTGGCATCGTTGAGTTGGTGTCATCCATTGTCGTAATTCGTGATGTCACCCCTCCCATGGACCTCTTCCCACACCAGAACATAAAGAAACTGTAGTAAGTTTGTTTTTTGTAATCTCTGTATATCACTCCTTTTCCTTTAATTACTGTTGTTTTCTAAAGAAAGATGTCAGTATGTTGTCATTTGCCTTCAAGTTGGTTCTGACTCATAGCACCATTATGTACAACAGGATGAAACACTGTCCATTCCTGCACCATCCTCAAAATTGTTGTTGCGTTTGAGCCCGTTGTTGCAGCCACTGTCTCAGTCCATCTCATTGAGGGTCTTCCTCTTTTTCACTGACCCTTTATCAAACATAATGTCATTCCCCAGAGACTAGTCCACCAGTCCATCCAAGTACAAAGTACGTGACATGAAGTCTCACCATCTGTAGTTCTAAAGAGCCTTCTAGCTGTACTACTTGCAAGATAAGACTTATTCATTCTTCTGGTAGTCCATGGTATATTCGATATTCTTTGTCAACACCATAATTCAAAGGTGCTAATCCTTGTTCAGTCTTTCTTATTCATTGACCAGCTTTGGCATGCATATGAGGCAGTGGGGTCAAGTGTGCCTTAGTCCTTAAAATGGCACCTTTTTTTGTTTATTTTAGCAATTTGTAAAGAGGCTTTTTGCAGCAGATTTGCTCAATACAATGGGTCATTTTATTTTTTAACACTTGTTTCCATGCACCCTGATTGTGGACCCAAGTGAAATGAAATCCTTGACAACCTTATTCTTCTCTCTATTTACCGTAATATTTTTTTACTGACCTGTTTGTAAGGACTTGTGTTTATCCATGTTGAGTTGCAGTCCATACTGAAGGCTGTGGTCCTTTATCTTCATCAGTAAGTGCCTCAAGTCTTCACGTTTAGCAAGTAAGGTTGTGTCATCTGTGTATAACAAAACAACCCAGTGCCATAGAATCTATACTGACTCATAGTGACCCTACAAACAGAGTAGAACTGCTCATAGAGTTTCCAAGCAGAGCCTGACAGATTCGAACAGCCAGCTTTTTGGTTAGCAGCCATAGCACTTAACCTCTGTGTCACCAGGGTTTCCATCTGCATATAGCAGGCTGTTAATAAGTCCTCCTCCAATCCTGTTGCCACATTCTTGTTCATATACTCCAGCTTCTCGTGTTATACAATCAGCACACAGATTGAATAAGTATGGTGAAAGGATACAACCCTGATGCACACCTTTCCTGACTTTAAATCATGTAGTATCCCCTTGTTCTGTTCAAACAACTGCCTCATGGTCTGTGTACAGGTTCCTCAAGAGCATAATTAAGTTTTCTGGAATACCCATTCTTCACAATGTTATCCATAGGTCCTTATGATCCATATAGTAAAATATTGTTGCATATTCAATAAAACACAAACATTTGTCTGGTATTCTCTGTTTTCAGCCGGTATCCATCTGATATCAGTAATATTACACAATCTTTCTGAATCCAGCTTGAGTTTTTGGCAGTTTCTTATTGATATACTCCTGCAACCACTTCTGAATGATCTTTAGCAAAAATTTACTGCTGTGTTTTGTTACAACTGTTGTTCAATAATTGCCACATTCTATTGGCTCACTGTTTTTTGGAATGAACTAAATCACAAATCTCTTCTCAGTTGGCCAGGTAACTATCTTCCAGGTTTTTTGGCATACACCAGTGAGTACTTCCACTGCTGATCCAGTTGATGAACATCTCAGTTGGTGTTCCGTGAACTCCTAGAACCTGGTTTTTTTGTTGTTGTTGCTGTTGTTGTTTGTTTTTAATACAGCTTAGACTTCTTTCTTCTTTTCCATTGGTTCGTGATCACATGCTGCCTCGAAATGGTTGAACACTGACCAGTTCTTTTTGGTAGGTACATACCCATTGCCATCAGGTCGATTCAGACTTGCAGTAACCCTATAGGATGAGTAGAATTGCCCTATACAGTTTCCAAGGAGACTGGTGGAAACTGCTGACCTTTTGGTTAACAGCCGTACCTCTTACCTACTACACCACCAAAATTTCCTATTTATTTGATGCGTCCTGAGTCATTCAACATTTTGCCCACAGAATCTTTCAGTTTTGCAACTTCAGGCCTGAGCTTAAAAATTCACTGTGTTCTTCTCATTTGGTTTTCTGTCTCCAGCTCTTTCCACGTGTAATTATAGTATTTTACTTTGTCTTCTGGAACTGCCCTTGTAAATGTTCTGTTCAGTGCTTTTACTTCATTATTTCTTCATTCACTTTAGCTAACTCAACATTTACAAGCAAGTTTCAGTTTCTTCTGACATCCAGTTTGGTCTTCTCTCGCTCTCTTTTTTTTTTTCAATAATTAACTATGCTTTAATTGAAAGTTTGCAGTCCAAGTTAACCTGTCATACAAAAATCTGCACACACACTGATATGTAACTCTAGCTGCTCTCCCCATGCTGTGGCAGGACACTCCTTACCTGTTTCCCATCTCCCTTCAACCAGCTCCGGTCCCTCTGTGCCCACTCTTCTCACCCAGATCTGCACAGGAGCTTCCCAGTCAGCCTCATGTATCTACTTAAGCCAAGAAGTGCACCCTTCACCAGTATCATTTTGTGTCTTACAGTTCTGTCCAATCTTTATCTCAAAAGCTGGCTTTGGATATGTTTTCTGTTCTGGGATAAGTCAGGGTCATGTCTTCTGGGGACGCTCCCGACTGTTGGACCATCATATCTGCTGTTTTTACTAAGAGTTTGAGTTCTGCCCACTGATTTTTCTCCTACTGTGTCAGGGATGCTATGCTGTGTTCCCTGTGAGGGCAGTCATTGACGGTGCCTGAGTACCATCTAGTTTTTCTGGTCACGTACTGATGTAGTCTGTGGATTATGTGGATATTTTCCTTATGTCTTCGATGTCTCATTTTCCTCTGCTCCAGCTGGGTTGGGACAAATTGATGCCACTTACATAGCCACTTGCTAGCTTCGTGTGTGTGTGTGTGTGTATGTGTGTATGTGCATGTGCTTGCACACACAGGTAAATATATATGTATATACACGTGTATGTACATATGTATTCCAAGTGCCGTCGAGCATATATAAAATTGTGATTTAAGTAAAAGTTTACAATCCAAATCAATTTGCTATAGAAAACTCATAACACATACCACTATGCAACTCTAACTACTCTCCATCTACTCTCACACCACCCTGTGATAACACACTCCTCCTTTCCACCATGTACTTCCTACATTCATTCAGCCAACTCTTGACGTCTGCCACCCTCTCATCTCACCTGACAGAAGAGCTACTCAAGCAGCCTCGTGTATATACCTAAGAAGCACAGTCTTCACCAGCAGTCTCTTTGGCCTATAGTCCAATCCAATCTCTGTCTGAAGAGTTGGCTTCAATACTGGTTTCAGCTCTGGGCTGAAAGAGAGTCCAAGGTCCATGCCTTCATGGGATCCTCCTGTCTGACAGACCATCAAGTGTTGCCTTTATTTAATAGAGTTCTAGTTCTGGATACCCACTTTTTTCCTGCTACCTCAGGAAATTTACATTGTGCTCCCTGTCAGGGCAATCATTATTGGTGGCCAAGCACCATCTAGTTCTGGTCTCATGATGATATAGTATCTGCATCATATGGCATCTTCTGTCTGCTAGGCTCCTATTCTCATGTCTTTGATGTCCTTCAATCTCCTCAGCTCCAGATGGACAGGAACAAGCTGACATTACTACAGTGGCCACTTGCTAGCTTTTAAGACCCAGACACCACTCAACAAACATCTTCTTTAAAAAAAAAAAAAAAAAAAAAATGCTGGTTAGCCTAGATGTCCCCTGAAACTGTGGTCCCCAGAGCCCTGTCCCTGCTACTCTGTCCTTCAAAATCATGGGTTTTATTTGGAAGACTTTTCAGCTTTTGATATAATCAGTTTTGCCGACCTCCCTTCTCTTGCATGCTGTCACTCCCTTCACCTACCCCAATTCCCGTCTACTTTCTAATCTGTGAATAGCCTTCTCCCTCCCTACCCTTGTAACAGTCAAAGATTATTTTCTTCTGTGCTTAAACCTTTTAAGTCCTTATAATAATGGTGTAAAGCAATGTTTGTCCTTTTGTATCTAATTTCACTCGTCATAGTATCTTCCATATAACTCCATTTTATGAGATGTTTCTTAGAATTGTTCTTGATCATTACATACTATTCCATTGTGTGAATATACCATAGTTTGTTTATCTGTGCACCTGTTTATAGGCACCTAGGTTGATTCCATCTTTTTGCTATTGTGGACAGTGCTACAGTAAACATTGGTGTGCATGTATCTCTTCATGTGACGGCCCTTTTTTATTGTCAGATATGTTCCAAGAAGTGGGAATGATGGATCATATGGTATTTCTAGCTTTTTAAGAAAGTGGCAAATTGATTTCCAAATTGGTTGTACTTTTTTGCATTCCCACCAGCAGTATACAAAGATTCCAGTCTCTCCACAAGCTCTCCAACATTTATTATTTTGTGGGCAGTTCTACTCTGACTTCTAGGGTCATTATGAGTCAGACCTGACTCGATGGCACTGGGTTTTAATGGATTTGGGTGAATGCCAGCCTCGTTGGAGTGAGATGGTATCTCATTGTAGTATTTGGATTTCTCTAATGCCTAATGATTGTATTTCCTCATGTATGTGTTAGCATCCTGAATGTCTTCTTTAGTGAAGGGCCTGTTCATAGTATTTCCACATTTTTTAATTGGGGACGGCACTTGGCTTTGGCTGTCTTTTTCTTGTTGAGGCTTTGCAGTACCTTAATGCTTACAGAGATTAGACACTGGTTGGATTTAAGGGAGCCAAAAATTCTTTCCCACTCTGTAGATAGTCTTTTTACTCTTTCGGTGAAGTCTTTGGATGAGCGTAAATGTTTGATTTTTAGGAGTGCCATTTATCTGTTTTCTCTCCCAGTGTTTTTGCATTGTTAGTAATATTTTCTAGTCTGTGCCATGTCTTACAGCTTCCATCATTGGCCCTATTTTTTCTACTATTATATTTATTGTTTTAGATTTTATGTTTAGGTCTTAATATATTTTGAGTTAGTGTTTGTGCATGGTGTGAGGTACGGGTCTTCATTTTTTTTTGCAGGTGGATATCCAGTTATGGCAACACCATTTGTTAAAGAGACTGTCTTTTCCACAGTTTACAGACTTGGCACCTTTGTCAAGTATCAGCTACTTAAAGGCGAATGGTGTTATGTCTAGATTCTCAATTCTGTTCCATTGGTTTATGTGTCTGTTTTTGTACCAGAACCAGGATGTTTGGACTGCTGTGGGAGTGTAATAGTTTCTAAAGTCAGGTAGAGTGAGACCTCCCACTTTGTTCTTCAGTAGTGCTTTTCTTGTCTAAGGCTTCTGCTCTTTCCGTATGAAGTTGATTTGTTTCTTCATCTCATTAAAAAATTCCATAGGAATTGTATTGGTATTGCGTTGTGTCTATGGATAGCTTTGGGTAGAATACAAATTTTCACAATCTTGAGTCTTCCTATCCATGAGCAAGGGAAGTTTCTCCTCTTATGTAGGTTTTTTGCAGTAGGGTCTTGTACTTTTCTTTGTAATAGGTCTTTTACATCTCTGGTTAGATTTATTCCTAGGTGCTATATCTTCTTCGGGGCTGTAGTAAATGGTATTGTTTTGGTGATTTCTCCTATGATGGTCTCTTTGTTGATGTAAACAAATCCAACTGATGTATGTATATTTACCTTGTATCCTGATCCTTTGCTGAACTCTAAGTTTCATTTTTTTGTGTGTGTGTGGATTCTTTAGGGTTTTCTGTATATAAGATCATATGATCTACAAATAGAGATAGTTTTACATCTTCCTTAACGATTTTAATGCAATTTATTTCTTTATCTTGCCTGATTGCTCTGACTAGGACCTCCAGAACAATGTTGAGTAAGAGTGGTGACAATGAGCGTCCTTGTCTGGTTCTTGTTCTCAAGGGGAATGCTTTCAGACTCTCTCCATTTAGGATTATGTTGGCTGTTGGCTTTGTGTATATGTTCCTTATTATGTTTAGGAATTTGCCCTCTATTCCTTTTTTGTTGAGAGTTTTTAACATGAATCGGTCTTGAACTTTGTCAAATGCCTTCTCTGCATCACTTGATAAAATCAGGTGGTTCTTTTATTTATGAGGTTGATTATATTAGCTGTTTTTCTAATTCTGGTATGAGTGATACTGGATCATGGTGAATTATTTTATATATATATTGTTGTATTGGCTAGAATTTTGTTGAAGATTTTTTCATCTAGGTTCATGAGAGCTATTGTCTGTAATTTTCCTTTTTAGTGCTATCCGTACCTGGTTTTGGTACCATGGTTATACTGGCTTCATAGGATGAATTGAGAGTATTCTATCCTTTTCTGTTCTCTGGAATGCCTTTGGTAGTGATGGTGTTAACTCTTTAAAAGTTTGCTAGAATTCTCCAGTGAAGACAGCAAGGCCCAAGCTTTTTTCAGTTGGGAGTTACCTTTCAAATATCTTCTTTAGTGTTGGGTTTATTTAGTTCATCTATTTCTGTTTGTGCTAGTTTTGGTAGGTGATGAGTTTCTAGAAATTTTGTCCATTTCTTTTAGCTTTTCAAATTTATTAAAGTACAATTTTTCATGGTATAGCCAAGCCAAGTGCCGTCGAGTCGGATCCGACTCATGGTAGTCTGTTATTATTTTCATTTCATTTGGGTCTCTTGTGATATCACCCATCTCATTTCTTATTTGAGTTATTTGCTTCCTCACCTGTTTCTTTTGTCAGTTTGGCCAATGGTTATTGCAAAGTACTAGCTCTTGGTCTTGTTTACCCTTTCAATTTTTTTTCTTTTAATTATTTCATTTAGTTTTGCTCTAGTTTTATTTTTTGTCTTCTTCTTATGCCTCGAGGGTTCTTTTGCTGCTCTCTTTTGATTGAGTTGTAGAGTTAATTCTTTGATTATGCATTTGTTTAGATAAATTGACCTCTGAGCGCTACTTTTGCTGTGTGCCATACCTTCTGGTAGGATGTGTTTTCATTCTCATTTGATTCTGTGAATTTCTTTAGTCCGTCCTTGTTTCTTCCCAGTTGTTTTTGAGATTTCTTCTATAACCAGTCATTTTGGGGCAAATTGTTGTTCAGTTTCCATGTGTTTGATTTTTTTCCCCCTCATTTTTTCTTTTACTGATTTCTACTTTTATAACTTCATGGTTTGAAAAGATACTTTGTAATATTTCAATACTTTGAATTTTGTAAAAGATTGCTTTGTGGCCTAGTATGTGGCAATTCTGGAGAATGTTATGTGTGCATTGGAAAAGAAAGAATACTTGGCTGCTGTTGGGTTGAGTGATATGGTCTGTATATGTCTGTGAGGTCAACTTGCTTGACTGTGGTATTTAAATATTCTCTGTCTTAACTGAGCTCTTGTCTAAATGTTTTGTCCTTCCCTGAGAGTGGTATGTTCAAGTCTGCTGTTATTGTGGAGCTGTCTGTTTCTGTTTTCAAAGCAGACAGTCTTATATATTTTGGAGCCCTGTCTTTGGATGCATAGATATTTAAAATCATCATGTCCTCCTGGATTATTGAGCCTTTAGTCATTCTATAATGTTCTTCCTAATCCAATATGATGGATTTTACTTTGAAGTCAATTTTATTATAGATTAATATTACCACTCCCTGTTTTTTGTTTGCTTTGTTTGTGTTTTTAATGTTTTTAGGTGGATATCTTTTTGCATTCTTTGAGCTGTACTTTGTGTCTTTGAGTCTAAAGCATGTCTCCTGTAGGCAGCATATAGATGGGTTTTTTATCCAGTTTGCCACTCTCTGTCTCTTTATTGGTCATTTAGTCCCTTTATATTCAGTGTGATTATTGATAGGTTTGGGCTTAGTGCTATCATTATGATGTCTTTTTTTGTTATGTCCTTTGTACAGTTTAATTTTTGGTGCTGAATCTTTTTTTCTTGTGTGTTTTCATCTTTCTCAATGCTGGTAGTTTTGCATTCATGGAGACTTCATGATTTTCATGTTTTTTATTTTGATACAAAGGATTGATAGTCTCATTAGTGGTTACCTTAATATTCACTCCTATTTATCTAAATGGAAACCATAATCTTTAATTTCTTTGTATTGCCTTGATTTCCCATTCATATGAAAGATCTATGACTACATTATCTTTTAGGTCCCTCTTTTTCACCCTGTTGTTCACATAATGACTTTTTCGTTTCTGTAATTTTAGTGTTTTGCCTGTGATCTATTTCTGTGATTCTTCTATTTGAGTTGATATCCAGTTCCTCTATTCTGTGTTCTGGTCTTGGATTATTACCTGGTTTTATTGGTTTTCTAACCAAAGGACTCCCTTTCTTGGAGTTTTGGTTTGGTTTTTGCAAATTCCCTAAAGTTGTGTTATTCTGGAAATGTCCTAATTTTGCCGTCATATTTTAGAGACAGTTTTGCTGGATATATATTTCTTGTCTGGCAATTATTAGTCTTCAAGGCTTTGTATGTGTCATCCTGTTGCCTCCATGCTTGCATGGTTTCTGCTAAGTAGCCTGAGCTTAGTCTTACAGTTTTTCCTTTGCAGTTTTTTTTTTTTTCCATTTATCTCTATCCCATTTTAAAAGTGTCTCTTTATCTTTAGTTTTAGCAAGCTTGATTATAATAAGACTTTGTGTCTTTGGGGGGGATTTACCTTGTGTGGAGTTCGATGAGTGTCTTGGATAAGAGGTCTAACAGTTAAGTTCACTAACTCATCCTAGAAGAAGTGCTGCATACCTCACTGCTGAATACACTACAGTTACCTTCAAAGCACTCCTCTTGGGAAGCTATGCACTGATGCCACACGAGTACCTAGTCTACCCTTAAAGCAATTTTAGAACTCTTTCTGGAATGGCCATCAGAGCTGTCATTGTATTTCCCTTGACATCCTGAGTGTCATCAAAATGTGTTCCTTTCAATATTTCCTTTATCTTCGGGTAAAGAAAAAAAGTCATTGGGGGCCAGATCAAGTGAGTGGGGAAGGTGTTCCAATACAGTTGCTTATTGGGTAACAACTCCCTCATAGACAACTATACAATTAAGTTTACTAACTTGTTACTGTGCCACTGTGCACAATGGTTATTCTAGAAAGAGTTCCAAAATTGCTTTGAAGGGTATATTAGGCTCTGGCATTGGTGCATAGATTCCCAAGGGGAATAATTTGAAGCTGACCATAGTGATACTCAGCAATGAGGTTTGTAGCATGTAGAAAAATTAAGTTTGTAAACTTAATTGTTGGACCTTATAGGTACCTTCTCATCTTCTGTGATATCAGAGAAGTTTTCTGTCAGCAAATCTTTGACAGTTCTATCTACATTGTTTGTTATCCCCGTGTTCTGGTACTTATATAACTCGTGGATTATTCCTCTTGATAGAGTTCGACATAATTCTTAGTGTTTCTTCATTTTTTTAATCGTTTTTTCTGATTTTTTCCTCAAATTTGTTGATTCATATGCTTTATCTTCAGTCTAATTCATGCTTTCATTGCCCTCAATTCTGTTCCTTTGACTTTTATTGAGTTGTCTAATTCTATAATTTATTAATGTTTTTGAATTTCTAATTTTTGCTACTCAGTGCTTTCTTGCAGCATGTTCAAATTGATATCATCCTCTTCTTCATTTTACCTCATCTTCTCTTGAAGAGTTCTAAATATTAATATTTTGTATTCTACCTCTGATAATTCCAGGAAGTTCACTTCCTTTAGAAAATATGATCCCTTGTTTTGGGAGCTTTCTGAAGAGATTGTGTTCTGCCCCTTTAAGTGCTCTGATATGGACTGCTATTTCCAAGCCATCAATAAATTGTAATTATTTACTGTGTTCTTGCTTCTTGTTTTAAAATACGCAGTTTACTTTTATTGCATGGATTCAGCTCAGTTGTCCAGGTAGTCAGTCACCAAGTGTGTGATGTAGGCTCTTGCCTACTGTCCTAAATGGGTGGAGGTTATTGGTATAGGCACCGGTGTCTGGCTACAGCTGAGGAGAAAGGCAGGGGGTTAACAGCTATCCTTGAGTGTTTGTGACATTGGTATATCTCCTCTCGTCCTGGATCTAACCAAAGGAACAGTTTCTGCCCTGATTTTCCCTCTTAGGGGAGTCAACAGAAAAAAAATTTCTGCCCCTTCCCTGAGTTTGCTAAACTATTTCTCTGTCCAAGCCTCAGAGAAGGGCTCAGGGTGGGCTTAAAGAGTCCAGCTTCTGACTCAGTTAAAGACATCAAACTTCAGAGCCAGGTTCTAATTCTTACTATTTGCTTTCTTCTAGTGTCCAAAGGCTTCCTTTGCTTCTGTCTTACTATTTGTTTCAGTTGTAGTGTTAATATTTTGATTGGGGCACTTTCATCTTTTTGGATATGTACATTTATTGAAATAAGTTGACCTCTGAGCTCTGCTTTTGCTGTATCCCAAAGATTATGGTAGGATGCATTTTCATTCTCATTTCACTCTAAATTTCGTTATTCTATCCTTTATTTCTTCTATAATCCAGAATTTTTGAGCAAGTTTTTGTACAGTTTGCATGTGTTTGATTTTCTTCCTTGCTTTTTCTATTCATTTCTACTTATATGGCTTTATGGTCTGAAAAAAATGCCTCATAATATTTCAGTGCTTTGAATTTTATTAAGGCTTTATGAACTAATATGTGATCTTTTCTGAAGAATTTTCCATGTGTGATGGAAAACAAAATATACTTGGGTGCTGTTGGGTGGAGTGTTCTGTTTATGTCTATGAGCTCAAGGTTGGTTGATTATGGCATGTAGATCTTCCCCGTTTTATTGAGCCTTTCTCCGGATGTTCTGTCCTTCACTGAAAGTAGTGGTTTAAAGTCTCTTGGTTTATCATGAAGCTGTCTGTTTCTGTTTGCAGTGTGGTTAGGGTTTGTTTTATGTATTTTGGAGCCCTGTCATTAGGTGTGTAAATATTTAATACAGTTGCATCCTCCTGGAGTATTGACCTTTGTCATTGATTGAATTGTATTCCCGCAAAAATGGTGTGTAGCATTTTGGCTAGGCCATGAATGCCAGTATTGTGTGATGTTTCTCTGTGCTATAAACTCTACCTCTGTATTAATGAGGAAAGATGGGAGGTACTTGTTTTCTTGGGGCAAGACTCTACCTGTAGGATTGTATTTTGCCTTGAAGCAGTCTTTTGGGGTATACAGGGAAGGGAAGCAAGCAGAAAGTTGGACACCTCATACCACCAAGAAGCAGTGCTGGGAGCAGAGCACCTCCTGTGGAAAGAACTCAGGTCCCTGTGTGTTTTAGTCATCTAGTTGTGCTCTAACAGAAATACCACAAAGTGTATGGCTTTAGCAATGAAAAGTTTATTTGTACACAGTCCAGTAGGTTACAAGTCCAAATTCAGGGTGTCCGTTCCAGGAGAGGGCATTCCCTCTGTCAGCTTTGGAGGAAGATCCCCGTGTTGCATCAGTCTTTGGTGAGGGAGCATCTTGGTACGGAACCTCTGGCCTGAAGGACTCCTCCCAGGGCTGCCTTCTTGATGCTGTGAGGTTCCCAGTTCTCTGCTTGCTTCCCTTTTTATCTCCCATGGAATGAAAGGATAAAATGTGATGCAAGTCACACTCAAGGGAAACTCCCTTAGCAAGGGTATTGCAGTCCCACCCTAATCCTCTTAACATAATCATCCTATCTGTTAGCCACAGGCATAGATTAAGATGTATAGCATAGGAAAATCACAAAATATTGGGAATGATGATCCAGCCAAATGTCTACACACATTCTGGGGAGGACACAATTCAATCCATGACACTGTACATCAGAAGCTCCCGGTTCAGAGGATGACTGACAATAAAGTCCTTCCTCCAGAGCCAGTAGAGAAAGCTTTCCCCTAGAGTTGACACCCTGAATTTGGAGTTTTAGCCTACTGGACTGTGACAGAATAAAGTTTATCTTTTTAAGGCTATCCATTTGTGATATTTCTGTTATAGCAGTACCAGATGATTAAGACAACCCTTTAATCATTAGATAGTGTCCTTCTTTATCCAATGTGATGGATTTTAAAGTCTACTTTTTCAGAAGTTAACATTGCCTCTCCTGCTCTTTTTTGAACATTGTTTACTTGCTGTGTTTTTTTCCACCCTATGAGTTTTAGTTTTTGTCTTTAAGACTAAGGTGTGTTTCATGGAGGCATCATATAGATGGACTGGTTTTTTTGTTTTTTTTTTTTTTTTAATCTAATCTGCCACTCTGTCTCTTTATTGTTGGATTTAATCCATTTATATCCAGCATAATTATTGATAGATATGAGTTTAGTGTTGTCATTTTGATGTCTTTTTGTGTTTGTTCTAGATAATTCCTTCTTCCCCTTAATTTCTGTGCCAGGTTGTTTTTTCTTCTATGTTTTGATCTTTTTCAGTGTTGGTGGCTATGTGTTTGCTGAGACTTCACGGGTTTTTGTGTTGTTCTTTATTTTCATTAATAGGATTGCTGATTTCCTTTGTAAGTACCTTAACATTGATCTTTGTTTTTTTAAATTTAAAACAATCTTTAATTTCTTTCACATCCTCTCCATATGAGAGATCTATGACTACATTTTTTTATAAGTCCTTCTGTTTTATTATAATGTTTACATATGACATCTGTTTCTTATTTCAGTATTTTTCCTTTAATTTATTTTTGTGATGTCCCTGTTTGGGTTGCTATCCTCTTGCTCTGTTCTGCATTCTGGTCTGGGGTTTTATCTGGTGTTAATTGATTTTCTAACCAAAGGAGTCTCTTTCGTATTTCTTGTAATTTTGGTTTGGTTTTTGCAAATCCTCTGAATTTCTCTGTATCTGGAAACGTCCTAATTTCACCATCATGTTTTGCTGGATATATAATTCTTAGCTGGTGGCAGTTGTTTTTCTTCAAGGCTTTGTGTATGTCATTCCATTGCCTTCTTGCCTGAATGTTTTCTGCTGAGTAGTCCAAGCTTAGTTTTACTGACTTGGCTTTGTATATTATTTTTCCTTTAATCATACTAGTTTTAAAATTATTTCCTTTGTTTTGGCAATTTTGATTATGATACGCATTAATGTCTTTCTTTTGGGATCTACCTTGTGTGGAGTTTGATGAGCATCTTGGATAGATATCTTCTCATCTTTCATAATTTCAGGAAAGTATTCTGCTTACAAACCTTTGACAGTTCTCTTTGTATTTTCTGTTATCTCCTATTCTGGTACACCAATCACTGACTGATTATTCCTCTTGAATGAGCCTACATAATTCTTAGTGTTTCTTGATTTTTTTTTTAAATCTTTTATCTTTTTTCCTCAAATACACTAGTGGCATGTGCTTTATCTTCAGCCTCACTAATTCAGCCTTCCTTTGCCTCATTTCTGCTCCTTTTACTTTATAGTATAAAGTTGTCTGATACTATAATTTTATTATTAATTTTCTGACTTTCTAATTCCTGTTGCTTTATGCTTTCTTGTAGCCTGTTCTATTTGGCATTATGTTCTCATGCATTTTGTCTGATCTCTTTCCTGATCTCTTGAAGAGTTCTTCTATTAGTCTTATGTATTCTTCCTCTGATAATTCCAGGAAGTTCTCTTCATCTGGAAAGTTTATTGCTCCTTTGTTTTGGGAGATTTATGAAGCCATCATGGTCTGCCTCTTTAAGTGATTTGAAATTGACTGTTGTTTCTGACCTGTCAGTAAGTTGTTGAATTTATTTTATGTTTGCTTACTGTGTTCTAGTTTCTTGTTTTGTTTTGAAATGAGCAAATATGCTGCTTTATGTAGTAGTTTCATTGTTGCCTTTGAAGCTCTAATGTCCTATAACCAGATGGTTAGAGCTGTTACTAGACATTTGAGCTGTTACTAGGCATGTGTACTTTTTGTGTGTGGATCCTGCTCAGGTGTCTAGGTAGTCAGTCACCAAGTGTATGGTGAGGAAGGAGAATGAAGGAAAAGCCACCTTACAAGCTAATATGGATCACTTTGCTGTTTCCTACCTTTATCCAGTTATCCAATCCACAAGTCATCGTGCCACCCTTGACCCCACTCTCTATTTAAGCCCTGGCATGACATGTGTAGTTTTTCTATTTTACCCTGTAATAATCACATAAAACCTGATGCCTTGCTCCATCACCATCACCATCACATTAGTCCAAGTCACTATTATCTGTGTTCTCAGGTACTATTGTGCCTCCCCACTAACATGCCAGCAACTTCTCTGGAACTCTCCTGTCTCTTCCCTACACTGCAGACAGAGCGCACCTTTCTAAACACAAAGTTCATTATGTGTCACCCCCTACCTCCTCCATACACATGTACCTAGCTTCACTTAAAACCTTACAGTCATTGCCCCTTGCCTTTAGGATGAGTTTCAAATCCTTGCCGTGATCTGTGAGACTGTGCTATACCTCCAGTACGGAAGGTACTGCTCCAGCCACTCTACCAATTCAGACTGTTATGGATTGGATTGTGTCCCTCAAAGATACGTGTTGTGAGTCACAACCTTCCTACTTGTGGATGAGGAACTCTCGAGGTAGAAATGATTAAGCTCTGAGCTGCTAACAAAAGGTTTAAACGCCCCAGTTGCTTCATGGGAGGAAGAACTCGTGATCCTCTTTTGTGAATATTACAGCCAAGAATCCTATGAAGCAGTTCTACTCTGTCCTATAGTGTTATTATGATTCAGAATCAACTTGAGGGTAACAAACAATGTATGTGCAGATCCAGTCCCATCTCAGAATGTTGTTTCTATGTAGGTGCAAGTGTGTCTTAAACCAATAATTTTTGAAATATTATAGGATCAGCTGAGGGACAAAAGCAAGCAGGAATGGAGAAAGGATAGATGCCACATGAAGATCACCAGGGAACCAAGGAGCAGAAGCTGAAAGAGACAAAGACCTTCCTCCAGAGATGATAGAGAGCCTTCTCCTAGAACCAGTGCCTTATATTCAGACCAAGCAGCTAAACGTTGAGAAAATAAATTTTTGTTTGTTAAAGCCACCTATTTGTGCTATTTCTGCTCTGGCAGCTCTAGATAACTAAGACAAAGACCCTCGGTTAAGCCATATTCTCTCTGGCCATTTAGCTTTGATACCTGCTGTTGCCTCTCCCATAATATTCTTCCAGCTGCTCTCTCAGATCTCAGCCTTAGAGAAAACTTAGGCCTTAGTTATGGATTGAATGGTTTTTCCCAAAAAAAGATATGCTGAACTCCTAACTCCTGTACCTGTAAATGCATCCTTGTTTGGAAATAAGGTTTTTCTTTGAAGTTATCATTAGCTAAGTGAAGGAGCTTATACCAGAGTAAAACCTTTGCAGTCGAGTCAGTTCCAACTCATAGCAACCCTAGAAGACAGAGTAGAACTTGCCCCATAGCGTTTCCAAGGAGTGGCTTTTATGTGGATTTGAACTGCTGGTCTTTTGGTTAGCAGCCTAAGCTCTTAACCACTGCATCACCAGGGCTCCATACCAGAGAAGGGTGAGTCCTAAGCCCTTCTGAGTGCTATCTTATAAAAGGAGAGAACAAAGTCCCAACAGAGGAAGCAGATGCCCTGTAAAGATACATCTAAAGCCAAGGAAAGCCAAGAAAACACCTGGGGCTACTAGAATTTGACATAGACGGGAAGACTCTTCCCTTAGAAAGAGCATGGCTCCTCTGAGGCCCTGAACGTGGACTCCTAGCCTCCAGAATGCAAGAGAAGAATAAGTTGCTGTTCTTCCAAGCCACCCAGTTTGTGGTATTTTGTTATAGCAGCCTAGGATGCTAACCTTAGGAGACAAAGACAGGAGGCCTTAGGAGCAGGCGACTCCCCTGACCCCTTAGACCATGTCAGACCTAGCATAGGCACTCCTGGTACCCTATGCCACTCCTTCACAGGATTGTCACAGTCACATTTTTATATTTGGGTATATATTGAAGTTAATGTTTATCTCCCCAGTTAAACAAAGCTTCATGAAGGCCCAAACTATTTGTGCAGAAAAGGGCTAACAGAGCAGGCCTGAGCCTACTGCGCTTAGAAAGGCTTCTTCTAGGGCTGGCCCCTGGCTAACATCTGGGAATATGCCTATATAAAACTTTCCCTAAATGGTAATTGGTGAGAGTGGCTCACTGTCCCCAAACTGTTTGTACAAAGAAGGTAATTTGTGCTGAATACTTATTTCCCTTCTGAGGGTGCCTCCATGACCAGCCCCCATAAAATCCATGGGCAGAGTCTCCAATAGCCTTCCCTGTTCAGAATAAACTACATGTAAGTTGCTGTATTTTTGTGGCTGGGGGAACAGTGTGCCCTGGATGACCCATCATTGATTCAATTGTCCCCCTCCAACTCATGGTGACCCATGCACAACAGAACAAAACACCACCCATTTCTTCCTCATCCCCATGATTGGTTGTAGATCAGACCCTTGTGATCCATGAGGTTTTCACTGGCTGATTTTCAGGAACAGATCACCAGGCCTTTTCTTCCTAGTCTATCTTCATCTGAAAGCTCCACTTAAACCTGTTTGGTGTCATACCAATACACAGAAGGGTGGTAGCTTCACATGAGGTGCACAGGCCATGAATTGAACCTGGGTCTCCTGCATGGAAGGTGAGAATTCTACCACTGGATTATCTCTGCCTCCTAGGATCCAGCTCTGTATCCTTTCTACACCACTGTGAGTACAGTTATATGCTAATGCCTGTGAGATCTTAAGAAATATCTCCTAACATAGAAGAGTGCTCTTGGGTACCCTCAGTGCACCTTTGTATTCCCAGAATCTTGCACAGTATTTGACATTTAGTATTTGCCATAATGCATATTTTCTAAAATGAAAATGAAAAAGATCTCAGAGGGCCAGCGCTGTCTTTTCTGTGAAAATTCACGAGACAATTTTCAGCTACATTCTAATTACCGAATTGAGAATGTACATAATTCTGGACAGGAGGGGGTGGTTCTAGAAATTTATCATGCTTAAGGCCCACAGGGCTTTTTTCCTCAAAGGGTTAATTTTCTGAGTCTGAGGTGGAAGGGGACACAAACAGGGACCAAACACGTCACTAAACCTAGATGCTGTTTTGTGGCCTGACTGCCTGCTCTCCTCCCCTCTCCACCAACTGCATTTTTTGGCCAGTTCTGTATGCAGAGTGACATTGTGTCTTGTCCTGTCAGTGCTTCTCACCCTTGGTGCATTGGAAATCATGGGGTGAGCTTTAAAAAATAAGAATGCTGGGCACTACCCCTAATGATTCTGATGTAATTGGTCAGAGATGTGGCCTGTCTGTTGGGATTTTAATGTGCAGCCCTCCCACTGGATGGTTCTCTTACCCTTCCTCCTGCCCTAGCCCTGAGGCTGCCTATTTTCCATCCCCCCTTTTCCTTTTAACCCTGACATGGCCCACACCCTTCCTACTTCTCCTAGCCTTGACACCCGCTATATGATTCCCCCTTCTTGTCACAGCCCTGACACCCTCTATTTTCCTTATCCCCCCTGAGCCCTAACAGCTCCTTTCATTTCACTCTCCCCTCAGCCCTGCTGCCCCCACACCCCTTAACCTCTCCCTAATTTTTAAAAAATTATTATTGAGTGAAAATATACAATCCCATGTAAATTTACATACCCACCTATGAGCGGCTCCCACTGCTCTCTCTGTTTGGTGACAGCACACTCCTCCTCTCTGTCCTGTACATGTCATATCCTCCTAAAAATCTCCTAGCCCCTCCTCTTCACCCTTGCCTTCTCACCCAGTAAGAGGTCAGCCGGATGACATAATAAAGATGCA
Organism: Heterohyrax brucei; assembly: GCA_028571685.1. Lineage (NCBI taxonomy): Eukaryota > Metazoa > Chordata > Mammalia > Hyracoidea > Procaviidae > Heterohyrax > Heterohyrax brucei. The sequence goes on along the minus strand of CM053159.1, from coordinate 7,972,469 downwards.
TAGAATCCTAAAGTGCACACATGATATGGTCGCTCTGTGTCACCAAATCCAATCCATTTCTGTCAGAAGAGTTGACCTCCATTATGATTTATGGACAGGGGCAGCATCAGGGCCAGGGACCATGCTCCCAGGGGAACCCTGAGGCCCCAGGACCATCAGTTGTGGTTTTTTAGTGCAACGCCTCCCATTTTTGAGCAATCAGACTTCATAAGACCAAGGCCTCCACTCAAGACCAATTTATTCTTTTTTTTCGTTTTTTAATTGTGCTTAAAGTAAAAGTTTATAGTTCAAATTGGTTTCTATTACAAAATTTTATATGCACATCGTTATGCAACCCTAGTTGTTCCCCCTGTAATCAGACAGCACACTTCTTTCCACCCCAGATTTCCTATGTCCATTCCATCAAGTTCTCTCACCTTTTCACCTCTCGTCTCACCTCCAGGCAGGGGCTGCCCAGTTAGTCATTTGTATCCATTTGAGCTGAGAAGCACACTCTTTACAGGTACCATTTTACATCTTATAGTCCAGCTTAATCTTTTTCTAAAGAGTTGCTTTGGGGAATAACTTTAGCTTTTGGCTAACAGAGAGTCCAGGGGCTGTGCCTTCTGGGGTTCCTCCAGTCTCAGACTATTTAGTCTGATATTTTGACTAAAATTTCAGTTCTGTACCCCACTTTTCAGCTGTTCCATCAAGAACTGTTGTGTTCCCTATAAGGGAAGTCATTGGTGGTAGTGACACCATCTAGTTCTTCTGGTCTCAGGTTGATAGAGTCTCAAGTTTATGTGGCCCTTTCTATTTCGGGAGGGCCAATTTTTTCTTCTTTTAGAAACATTTCTTAATAATGTTGTTTTCCAGTTTGCTGGCCCATGCCCTTAGGCTGGCACACTGATAAGAGGAAGAAACAACACCTTTAACCTCAACAGCACAAAAAGAGGTAGAATGACTAGGAAAATCAGGTAGAAGAGCTCAGAACTATAAAAATCAGGGCTACTCAGATTGGGCCACCCACAGGGCCCCTCTGTAATATAGAAAATCATTAATGAGCATTGTATGTAACAATGGCCAGTAGTGTACACCACCACTCACCACCAGAGATATACACTTCATTTTCCAAGTATTTCACTTTGTTTTGGATATTTGATAATAACTCATTACCAGTGATGAGGATGCATATGTTTGTTACTGTACTGGAGAAGCTTCCTCTTCTAGTAATTGTAAATCCATCCATTTATCATTAACCCTTCCACATCAAACCCTGGTGGCATAATTGTTGAGTGCTATGGCTGCTAACCAAAAGATCTGCAGTTCAAATGCACCAAGCACTCCTTGGAAACTATAGGGTAGTTCTACTCTGTCCTACACAGTCACTATGAGTTGGAATCCACTCGACGGCAGTGGGTTTGGTTTTGGGGATTCATGGCAGTAGACTAGGGTGTGTCAACTGTTAATTGCACACTCTGAGTGGTACAAATGGTTAACACGCATGGTTGCTAAGTGAAAGACTGGATGTGCAAGTCTACCCAGAGGCAGTTTGGAAGAAAGACATCATAATCCACTTCTGAAAAATCAGCCCCTGGAAACCCTTTGGAAAACAATTCTGCTCTGTCAGGCATGGAGTTGCCATGAGTTGTAGTCAACACATCTTGGGATTTCTTTTGTAGCACAGCTACATGGATGCTCGATTAAGTGTTCAGGAGCAGCTAACAGTAAGTTGTGTGAGGAAAAGTGATCCGAGTTTTGAATGTCCAGCAGAAGAGTTTGGCTTTGAATCAGATGGAAATGAAGGTTCTCGAACAGAAGAGAAGCGGTATAAAAGCGGAGATACTAGGTTTGGTAGGTGTTGATGGAGAGGGCTCCATGAAGAAGGTGAGCCTGGGCCATGGCCCAAGGCAGAGAAGGAGATGAACAGCGTATATGCTACTCTGGGCCCCCACCTGTCCTTTGCTTCTAATTAGAATCAGGGAGAACTCAGGAGGAAGGCAGCCTCATCTCTTTGTGGTTTGGTGAATTGCTTTGGAATGTAATTTCATGTTTTCTCTGCCAAGTTTTGGGACCTGAAGGGGCAGATAAGTTGTGGTTCGAGTCTCTGCTCTTTAGATTCAGCAGGCTAGCAAGCCCACTGGGACGCAGAGTCATGGGGCTTTCTGGGAGTCTGGGGCTGGGCAGGGCTGGGCAGGCCAGAGTATAGCAGGAGACTTTATTTATCCTGTTTCTCCTTTGTGACACCCACCCACCAAGAACCAGGTGTGAAGCCACTGTGGCAGCTTTCAAAACTGATAAAGGCAGCTTTCCATTGTTAACATGCCAGCAGAGGCAACTCAGCACTAAATGGGCACTAATATTTTTGTTTCTCATTTATCTTCCCTATTAATGGTTTTCAACACATATGTTTATATTTCCAAAGAATAAAGACTTGTAAAAACAGTGGTGGAGTTTATGGCTGTGGGAAACTGGCTTCTGCTTTATTTTTCTGACAGGTTTATAAGCCAAGGAAGTTTACAGATAAAAAGATTTCTAGGCAAATATATTTTTCAAAACTTTATTTTTGGTGGATTTCTTTTTTTGTTATTACAAATACAAAGATTATTTGCCTAGGTGCATAGGCTTGTCTTGCACAATCTACATGGGCTACACCAACTGTATGTCATTAGTGAAGAATGAAAATGGTCAAAATAATGCGTTTTATTTTAAAATACTTGAACAAAAGCACCACCAGCTGTTTGTCTTGTTTTAAAGAAATGATCTGGGTAAAAGAGGCATTAGATCTTCAAAGATGTCTGCTTTCTTGCATTTTTTAAATGAACAGTTTGTCTGAATAATATCATTGAATTAACATTTTATTAAATTACTTCCCTCTTATTTGGGGTACATTTTCCAGAGCACTCTCCTACGCAGGTTGAATCCTCAGCACAGTGTGGATCATGAATGGACTCAGAACACAGTGGACTATTTTGATTGGCTTCATGACTGATGAGTAAATCAATCTAATGAGTAGATTAAAAGACCTGGTTTTAAAATAATTGCCATGGAGATGGGGTTGCTACAGGGTCACTACAAGTTAGACTTGACTTGGCAGCAGTGGATTTGGTTGGGAGAAGGAATGGGGAAGGGAGCAGAAGGCAGGAGTGAACCAGAGATGCTAACCCAACCCATGCAGTTGTTTCAGGCCAGGTCTACGCAAAGCTCTCAAAAGGAAGAGGGCTTCCGCAGCCAAGTGCCGTCGAGTCGGATCAGGGCTTCAGAGTCAGAAAAACTAAGAGTCCAATCCTGCCTCTGCCATCCTGAATGAGTTCTTTAACTCCTTAACACCTCCTTTTTCCATAATTCTAAAATGTAGTTGATAATAATACCTACATCCCTGGAATATTTACATACATAAAGTTCTCAGCACAGAGCCAAGCACATCAGAATTTCTCCAGACACATGAATTCACTTTCCATTTCTCCCCCATCCAAGTATCTTAGCACCTAATTCCACCAGCAGTGAGTCATTTCTTTGAGTTAAACCTTGGGTCTTAAGGCATTGGAGATCCTCTAGCCAAAGCCCTTACTGGAAAAATGAGGTCCAGAGAGATTAAATGACTTGGCCAAGTGGTAAGCTAAGCAGATACCTTAAATAGCTAAAAATTGGCCTTGTGTATTGTTGCTGCAGAATAGCTCTGTGCTTTGGAAGTGAATTCCATGCAATTTTTCTTTTAAAGATACAAAGAAAATTGGCTGCCTTAAATTCTTTAAAATACTCACATTGGAAATTTGAAGTATTAATGTCCACCTGTTGGCTGTGAAGATCAAGGTGTAGTTATTCTTTCCTTTCAAATCACCTGAAGCAAAAGAAAAATAAGACACAGAAACACAAAATGTTTATACCCAAAACTAGGATGCAGTTAAGCCCACAAAACAAAACAAAAAATAGGTAGAAGGATTCCAAAGAGCAGGGAAGCAGACAGGAAGAAGGGATTAAAGAAAAGACTTCATGGCTACAAAAATCAGAATGAACCCACAAAAATAAAAGGGGCAGTTGTGGTATGGAACAGAACAACAATCCTTATGTTTGCAACAAGGGGAGCAGTGTGTACCCAAGGACACCACAACTCTCATGAACCCAGTATAGTTAAGAAAAGCAGGATTGATGTGGTTGAAAATTACACATACAATCCTCATTTGCAGGGAATATTTTATTTTGGTGACAACAGGAAAAAAGAGTGATACCACTTTTTGAAAACCTCCTCTAGCTGCCTATCTTTTTTGGCTGGAGAGAAGTAGATATAACACTCAACACAGAGAGCCCTTGTTTATAAAGACAATTCTTACTAGGCTGTCCTACAACTATCTAGGCCAGGAAAAACTTGCCTGTCCAGAAGATGAGAAATCAGAGGAATCAACCCAAGATATTTCTAAGATACAAAAAATAAAACAAGAAAAGTGTTAAAATGGAAAGAATGCCACGTTCCTGGGGGAAAAAAGAGTGAGTGAATATCATTGTATTACATACCTAGTGCTGCTGTAACAGAAAACAGAAAAAAACAAGTGGATGGCTTTAAACAAAAAGAAATTAATTCTCTCACAATCTAGGAGGCTTGAAGTCAAAATTCAGGGTGCCAGCTTCAGAAGAGCACTCTCTCTCTGTAGCATCTGGAGGAAAATCCTTGTCATCAATCTTTCCCTGGTCTAAGGGCTTCTCAGCTCAGGGGCCTCAGGTCCAAAGCATGAGTTCTCCCAGCTCTCATTTCTTGGTGGTGTGAGTTCTCTCTGTTTCTCTGCTCGATTTTCTTTTATATCTCAAGAGACTGGCCCAAGTACAACTTAATCTTGCAGAGTGAACCCTACCTCATCAACAGAGCTGCCTCTAGTTATGCCTTATTAACCACAGAGGTAGAATGCACAACACATAAGAACATCACATCGGAGATAAAATGGTGGACAATCACATAATACTAAGAATGATGGGCTAGCCAAGTTGACACATTATTTTGGTAGGACAAAATTCAGTCCATGACAAATGTAGAGATACCAAGTTAATATTTATAATTCTAACCAATATAACACCAGGAGGATACATCTGTAACTCAACAAGATGATTCTAAAGTTCGTGTAAAAAGATAAAATATTCAACATTCGGAAAAATTATTTAAAACAGTAACAAGGTCTACACTAGCCATCTCATATTAAAATGTATTTTAAAATTACAAAAACTAAAAGAGTGTGATACTGGTAAATGAATAGACAGATAATCAAAATAGAGAGATCACAGACAGACCCAAATGCATACTAAATTCAGTGTATGATAAAACCGGCAGCAAAAATATGTATCAAATCAGCAAATAATACTGGGAACACTAAGTAGCAATTTAGAAAACATGAAGTTAGACTTCATATACTAAGATAAATTCCAAATATGTCAAAGGTTAAAGGATAAAGCATAAAGTGATAGAAGAAATATGGGAGACTTAAAATTCTACATGGCTAAATCAACATAAGCAAAGTCCAAAGACAAGAAACGGAAGAAAAGTACTTGTACCTCATAACACAAATAACTATTTCCTAGGAATTGAGAATTAAAAGAACACCCACAAATAGAAAAATGGGCAGAGACAATCTAAGTAAAAGAAAATATGCTAAATTGCAAATGCATTTATCCTTCGATGCATTATCTTAGGCTGGGTTCTGAAGGGAAGCAAAACCAGTACTGTTTATCTGTATAAAGAGATTTATATCAAGGAAATAAATGGCTTCTGCAGCTGTAGAGGCTGGAATGTCCCAAGTCATTAGGCCAGACTGGAGGCTTCTCCTGATTCACGTAGCCACAGGGGCTAGTGAACCAAATCTTGGCAGTCCGGGTAGCAGGGCTCTTGCTTACAGGTTGCAAAGAACAATGAATCACGAGATCATCAGCAAGACCACAGGCAAACTTGTTAGCTTAGGCTTCCTCAGAGCATCCTGACCATCTCAAGGTAGTCAGACATCTTTTAAAGCATCTAGCTTCCTTCAGAGCAAGTGTTCCAAGTGACAGCAAATGAAAAAACCCAGTCTAGGAACTGGCATGGCATTGCTTTCACTGTATTGTGCTGCTCAAATAAGTCACTAAAGTCATCACATATTCAAGCAGAGGGAATTGGGTTCTACCTGTAAGTGGGAAGAGGAACAAAGGATTTGGTACCATTTTTAATGTGCTACATAGTGAAAAGATACGTACTTGTAAAGAAGAGCAAGGAAGCTGCCTATTCACTGACATGGAAAAACTTCAGATTTTAAGTGAAAAAAGCTAAGAGAACAGCGATGTAAGCAGTATTTTTATGTAAGATATGGGTCAGAAATAAAAATATACATTTCTTTGCTTATATTTTCATAAAGGTAACGAACAAATAAACATGTGAATAGCACCAGCGTAGGACAGAGTTCATTTAATATATGCCTTTCGCGTTATTTTCACTTTTGAAATGAACTGATAAAAGAAAATACGTGGATCTGAAAGAAATTCAGAGATGTCCAGCCTTGTTCATTTTCTTACAGCACCCATTTGGGCAAGTAAATGCTGTATCCTATTGCAAAAACCCCATAGATTTTCAAATAGTCTTACATTTTACAATAATGCAATCAATCTAGAAAATGATTCCTTTGGTTATGTGTTTAGTTACAGCTAACAGCTTTCCCTTCTCCACCCTGTGTATAACCTACAAATGAATTGCTTATAGCAATTATAGACCTAAGGGTACGGAGAAAGTTAGAATTTTTTGTTGTTGCCTGTCAAATTCAAACTACCGTTTGACATGCAATTTAAGATATTGACATTGTCAAAACAGATTGGCCAGTAGTGTGCTGGCTCATATTGCCAATGACAGTCAACTGTCAAATGCTTAGGAATTTTGCAAGACTGTTGTTCAACCACTGGTCACTTAAAATCAGAAGTTCTGGTGATGAGTGGTTAAGTGTGGGCTGCTAACCAAAAGATCAGTGTTCTAATCCATTTAGCATCTCCCAGAGAGAAAAGATTTGGCAATCAGTTCCAGTAAAATTTGTTGTTGTAGTTACGTGCTGTCAAGTTGATTTTGATTCCTAGTGACCCTATAGGACAGAATAGAACTGCCCCAAAGGGTTTCCTAGGCTAGGATCTTTATAGAAGCAGATCACCAAGTCTTTCCTTCCATGGAGGTGCTGGGTAGGTTTGAAACTCCCAACCTTTAAATTAGCAGCTGAGCACTTAACCACTGTGCCACCAGTGCTCCTGTCAGTAAAGATTATAACAACAACAGCTTCAAATCATCATGATGAATGTATTTATACTGTGAAAATTGGAAAAGTTTACAAACAAATAATTACTCCCACCTGCTGCCAATAAATCCTGCTATAAAACATTTATCAGCACAATACCAAGATCATTTGCCTGGGCAATTAATGTTAAACATGATACACACTCCCAAGAGACATTTTAGAAGCAACAAAACTGATCTCTGTGTGCGTGTGTGCGTGTGTGTGTGTGTGTGTGTGAAAACATGCTTATCCCTTTTTATTAAAGCATGTCTTTCAAACTCAGCACTCAACAGTCATTTTTTTTGTGCCTGATATGAGTTAGATATTGATCTAGATCCTAAGAGGTGATGAAAAGACAAGTTCCTGTCCTTACAGAGCTTACATTCTGTGGAAAGGGTAACCATAAACTAGTACATACAGTAAGTCTGGTTTGCAGTGAATGCTGCTAATGAACAATACATGTAAGTGCAACAGAGAGGGAATTAGAAGGAGTTCTCACTTGTATCAGGAGATTGATCAAGGTAACATTTGAAAATTATGTTGACTTCATCAAAGAAATTTAGGATTTCCACCTTTTCCATTTTTATAAGAAACCTTGCCTATATGGATTTAAGGTCTTTTTGTTTTTCCTAAACAGCATTTATTGTGTACTTACATGTGCAAGGTGCTATGAGCTTTGAAAGCTTTATCTCACTAATTATTATTACACGTTTTTAAAGTAAGCACTGTGATGCTTCCATCCTACAGAGAGTCCAAAGGTGGAAAGTGACTTGTACAAGCCTGAGCCACAAAACCAGAGTCCAAACCCAGTGGCTAGGTGTCAATTGTATTCATTTAAATGGTGTACTGAAAACTCTTCACACTGTTATTTGGAAAACTCAGAAAAGAAATGCAGAAGAAAAATAAAATCCGACATAGTCCAAGTTCCTGAGAAGAATCACTGTTAACATTTTTCTCTGAATCAGTGACATTCAACCCTTACTTCACTGAGATCCATCTGTGTAACACTTCTGTGAGTGACTATGGTCCACTCTAAAAAGCATTTTCTCAGGGGTGTGAAGGGTGTAATCTGAAAAATGCCACATACTATTTTCATGGAATCTGTCTACTGCCTAATTTTCCTAATACATGCACAGTTTTTCAAAGTTCATGTTGTCCATGATCAAGTGTAAAGAGTTGTATGTATTTTTATTAGACTGATTCATGGAAAGATTTCCTGCACTATTGCATCTCTACTGGTTTATTCTGTACTCTCTCTGGCAATTTGTTTTACTTTTCTAAAGATGTTTAGGTTATTACAGTGATATACATACATAGTCACATACATATGTACCTGAGAGGCTAATTAACATTCAAACACATATACATACATACATATATATACAAATATGCACCTATGTATGCCAAGCCAAAGCCAAGTGCCGATTAAGTATACATATATATGTGCTATATTTTTTACACAAATAATGTGACAAGTATTTTCACAAATGCCACCATGCCAATTAATTTACACATTGCTATAGAAAGTTAGCATAGTAGGCTTACAAAAATACTTCACTGGTGAGGCCAAAGTTGGCAGTGTACAAAGTGCACATTATTTGCATAAAAATATGGTATGTGTTTATATATGCACATATATTTACACACATATATACATACACACATATGCTTTGGTGACAGAAATGACGCCTGAGTCAAATTATAGAGTTTCACAAGATTAACAACTTCTTCGTTGCAAATACCTTTCTTGCTAACATAAATGGCACCCTTGCTAGATGGAACACACAGGATTCAAATCGACTGCCTTTGTGGAAAGAGACCAAAAATCTCAATATCATCAGTCAAAACAAGGCCAGGTGTCAGTTGCTGCACAGACTATCAGTTGTTCACATGGAAGTGCAAATTGAAACTGAGGAAATCTGAACAAGTTCACAAGAGCCTTAAGTATATCCCACCTGAGTTTAGAGACCATCTCAAGAACAGATTTGATGTGCTGAACACTAATGGTAAAAGGCTAGGCAATATGTGGAATAAATAAAGACATAAATAAATAAATAAAGACATCATCCATGAAGAAAGCAAGAGGTCATTAAAAACACAGGAAAAAAAAGAAAAGACCAAACTGGATGTCAGAAGAGATTCTGAAACTTGTCTTGAATGTCGAGTTGCTAAAGCAAAAGGAAGGAATGCTGAAGTAAAAGAGCTGAGCAGAAGATTTCAAAGGGCAGCTTGAGGAAATTAAGTATTATAACATGTACAAAGAGCTGGAGATAGAAAACCAAAAGGGAAGAACACATTCTACAATTCTCAAGTTGAAAAAACTGAAGAAAAACTTAAAGCCTTGAGTTGCAGTAGTGAAGGATTCCACAGAGAAAATACTGAATGACTCAGGAAACATCCAAAGAAGATAGTAGGACCATGTAGAGTCATTATACCAGAAAAAATGTCAACATTGAAACATTTCAAGAGGAAGCATATGATCAGGAACTGATGGTAGTGAAGGAAGAACTAAAAGCTGCACTGAAGGCATTAGTGAAAAACAAGGCTCCAGGAACTGATGGAATATCAATGGAGATGTTTCAACAAACATGTGCAGCACTGAAAGTGTTCACAAGGCTATGCCAAGAAATTTGGAGGACAGCTACCTGGCCAACTAACTGGAAGAGATACATATTTATGCTTATTCCCAAGAAAAGTGATCCAACTGAATGTGGAAAATATCAAACAATATCATTAATACCACATACAAGTAAAATTTTGCTCAAGATCATTCAAAATCACCTGTAACATTGTATTCAAAGAGAACTGCCAGAAAGCTGGATTCAGAAGAGGACATGGAACCAGAGATATCATTGCTGATATCAGATGGATCTTGACTGAAAGCAGGGAATAGCAGAGAGATGCTACCTGTGCTTTACTGACTATGCAAAGGCATTAAACAACATGGATTATAACAAATTATGGATAACATTTGAAGAATGGAAATGCCAGAACACTTAATTGTGTTCATAAGGAATCTGTACATGGATCAAGACATAGCTGTTTGAACATAACAAGGGGACACTGCTTGGTGTAAAGTCAGGATTAGTGTGCCTTAAGGTTGTATCCTTTCCCCATACCTCTTCAATCTGTGTGCTGTGCAAATAATCTGAGAAACTGGACTACACATAAAAGAACAAGACGTCAAGATTGGAGGAAGATTCATTAACACCCTGTGTTATGCAGATGATACTGCCTTGCTTGCTGGAAGTAAAAAGGATTTGAAACACTTACTGATGAAAGTCAAAGACTACACCTTCAGTATGGATTGCACCTCAACATCAAGAAATCAAAAATCCTCACAACTGGACCAGTAAGCAGCATCACAATAAATGGAGAAAGGATTGAGGTTGTCAAAGAGTTCATTTTCCTTGGTTCACAATGAACACCCATGGAAGCAGCAGTCAAGAAATCCAAAGATGAATCGCACTGGGAAAATCTGCTGCAAAGGACTTATTTCAAGTGTTGAAAAGTAAAGATATTACCTTGCAGACTAAGGTGCACCTGAACCCAAGCCATGGTATTTCCAATTGCATTGTATGCATGCAAAAGTTAGACAATGAATAAGGAAGACAGAGTAAGAACTGATGCCTTTGAATTGTGATCTTGGAGAATACTGAGTGTACCATGGATGGCCAAAAGAACAAACAGATCTGTTCCAGAAGAAGTACAACCAGAGTGCTCCTTGGAAGCAGAGATGACATGAATGCATCTTACATACTTTGGACATGTTGTCAGAAGGGATCAGTCCCTGGAGAACGGCATCATGCTTGGTAGAGTGGAGGATCTGGGAAAAAGAGGATGACCCTCAACAAGTTGGACTGACACCGTGGCTGCAGCAGTAGTCTTAAGCATCAAAATGAATATGGGCATGGCACAGGACCAAACAGTGTTATGTTCTATTGTTCATAGAGTCTCTATGAGTTGAATTTCACAACTGCTAATCAATTGTGAAAAAGTCACAATCACAATATCATTATAATACTTTCAAGTAGGTAGAGCGTGGGAGGTGAAGTCAAGACGGCGGACTAAGCACACGTCTCCCTATATCCCTCTGGAAACCAAGACCTGAATCGACAATCAAATGGAACCTTCTGATCACCTAATCAGCCCCAGGACGTGGCACAGGGCTGTTAATTTGGACTTCATACCACTGAGTGAAAAACCTCCTCTCTTTCGCCGACTCCCACTCCTGGCTGGCCCTGGCTCTCACAGACTGAAGGTAAACGTACCATTTTGAATTTTTTTCCTCTGTCTTGGCCACCGGGTGGAGCTGGGTCTTGCCTAGGGGCTAGACTCAGACACGCTGCTGGCGGGATAGGCAGGCAAAATTCCCATATTTTGAGAGCCAGGCTTAGGACTCTGTTAATCTAGCCACTTTGGGTCTGTCTTTTTATCACTGCCACAGTGGGTCTGTATGGATTTCCACTGCCAGTGTGCGGGACACCATGTTGGGCACAGAGATTTTAGCAGGACTTAATTTTTAGCCTGGGAGCCAGTGCCTGCAAACAGGACAGCGCTTCTCTGACAGAAAAGCAGTAATTTTCACAGTGCTGGCTACGGTGGGGGTCCTGCAACAGAAGCAGAGGAATCATTACCTCTCAGCACCTTTAGTCCCTATATCTGCCACATGTGTGGAGGGTGCCATCTTGGATATGGTGGCTACAGCTGGACCTAATTCTTAGGTTGGGAGCCAGAGCCTGCCCACAGGAGAGTGCTTTTCTACCACAGAAGCAGTACTCTACACAGTGTCGCCTAAGGCTGAGCCCTGTCAGCAGAAGCCAACAGGGCAGTAGCATTGCTGTATTCTGAACTAGTTAGTATCATCTGGGGTTGGATATAGAAGTGCTTACTTTGCCAGCTGGGAAGAGGGACCTCTACATCTGAAAATCTTACTGACTTGGGAAGCGGTCAGATAACTTTTGCTTTACATTTTAAGACAGCCTAGAGAAACATCTGCAGTCCGTCCTCACGGTATCTCTTCCAGCCTCTACTTACTCACATGGGACCCAAAAAGCAACAGACACTTGTGGCATACAATAAATCACCCATGGCTTCAGAAGGCACCCAGACAAAACAACCAAGGAGTTTTCCAGATGAAGAAACTTTTATGAAAGCATCAGAAAGTGAATACAAAATGATTATACGCAAAGACCTTCTAGACCTCATAAAAAATGCAGCAGAACAAAAGGAGAAATTAAACAAGCTGTTCTATCTGATGGAACACCAGTACTCTGAAATCCAACAGATCAAGAACAAAATCAAAGACACAGAAACTTCAATGCAAAGCCAAGAAAACAGAATGGAACAAATGGAAAAAAGAATTTCTGACTTGGAAGACAGAGCTACTGACACCAGCATCTATGAGCAGAAATCAGAAAACAGAAACAAGAAAAATGAAGAAGTATTAAGAAGCATGTGGGACTCTATTAAGAGGAACAATCTTTGATGAATTGGGGTCCCTGAACAGGGTGAGACATCTGAGAACACAGAGAGTATCATTGATGAGCTACTGACCAGAAAACTTCCCAGAAATCATGAAGGAAGAGAACTTAGACATCTCAGATGCATATCATACGTGAATCAATATAGATCTCAAAAGAAGGACTCCAAGACATTATAATCAAGCTTAACAAAATGAAACATCAGCAGCAACTCTTAAAGGCAGCAAGACTCAAAGCAAAGCTAACATTCAGAGGGAAACCTGGTAGGCTCTCATCAGATTTCTCAGCAGAAACCATGCTGGCACACAGACAGTGGCATGACACATTCAAAGCCTTGAAGGAGAAGAACTTCCAACCAAGAATTATATATCCTGCAAAACTATCTTTCAAATACGAAAATGAAATTAAGACATTCCCAGATAAACAGAAACTCAGAGACTTTGTAAAAGCCAAACCAAAACTACAAGAAATACTGAAAGAAGTTCTTGGGTCTGGCTTAGAAGAATGAAACCACTAACTTTATATCTTAGAATGACACACTACTCAAAACTCTGCTCAGTTAGGGAGGGCTCCAAAGTCGATCACAGCTTTAATATGGAAAGAAGCAATCCAGTGATCATCATGAAAACTATGGTGCCATCATATTAAAAAGAGGGATGTACTACAGTCGTTATAGTCCTTCCAGATGGAGAGGAAGATGACAAGACTGGTAGTAATTAAAATTGGGTTTATATGTAGTTTATTAAGGGGGATAATACGGGCAGCTGTAAAGCACAACAGAGACATATCATACCATTTCAAGAAATGTAACACAGGAGTCTCAACAACTAGAAAACCAGCTCTGAAAAAGGTGAAAAATCTACTCACAAAAAAGAATGTCCCAGAACAGACTAATAAGAACAACAGAGACACCATCAACACAAAAATAAACATATCACAATGGCAGCAGTGAACACATACCTACCAATAATTACATTGAACGTGAATGGACTGAATGCTCCAGTAAAGAGACATCGAGTGACATCTTGGATCAAAAGGCATGATCCATCCATATGCTGTCTGCAAGAAACTCACTTGAGACCTAAAGATAGGAACAAACTGAAAATTAAAGGATGGAAGAATATATATCAAGCTAACAATGAACAAAGAAGAGTGAGTGTGGCAATTCTAATCTCAGACAAAATCAATTTTAATGTAAAAACCGCCGTTGTGGACAAAGATGGACACTATTTATTGCTGAAAGGTTCAGTACACAAGCCAGACTTAACTATATTATATATTTATGCACATAATATCAAAGCTAAGTACATAGAAGAAACACTGACTATACTCAAAAGAGTTAGATGACCCCACAATAATAGTGGAAGATTTCAACACTCCACTCTCAATACTGGATAGATCATCTAGAAAAAAGCTCAGTAAAGGTACAGAATACCTCATTACCACAATTAACCAACCAAACCTCATTGATATATACAGAACTTTCCACCCCTCAGCATACAACTACACCTTCTTCTCCAGTACACATGAAACATTCTCCAGAATTGACCATGTGTTAGGACATAATGCAATTCTCAACAAAATCCATACCATTGAATTACCGCAAAGCATCTTCTCAGATCACAAAGCCATAAAAGTTGAAATCAATAGCAAAAGAATCATAGATAGAAAGTGGAACTCTTGGAAACTGAACAATATCTTGTGCAAAAAAAAAATGGGTTATAGAAGAAATCAAGGATAAAATAAAGAAATTCATGGCTTCCAATGAGAATGAAAACACTTCCTACCAGAACCTATGGGATACAGCCAAAGCAGTGCTCAGAGGTCTGTTTATCCCCATAAATGCACACATCTGGAAGGAAGAAAGAAACCAAATCAAGGAACTAACCCTGCAGCTTGAACAAGTAGAGAGAGAACAACAGGGGAACCCCTCAGGCACCAGAAAAAACCAGATCATAAAGATTAGAGCAGAGCTAAATGAATTAGAGAATAGAAAAACAATTGAAAAAATTGAAAAGGCCAAAAGCTGGTTCTTTGAAAAGATCAACAAAATTGGCAAACCACTGGCTAAACTTACTAAAGAAAAGCAGGAAAGGAAACAAATAACCCAAATTAGAAATGAGAGGGGAGTTGTCACCACAGATCCCACAGAAATCAAAAATATCATAACAGAATACTATGAAAGACTGTACTCTAAAAAATTTGAAAACTTAGGGGAAGTGGACAAATTCCTTGACTCATACCACCTACCCAAATTATCACAATGTGAAGCAGAACAACTTAATAAGCCCATCACAAAGGATGAGATTAAAAAGGTCATCAAAACACTGCCAACGTAAAAAAGCCCATGACCAGATGGCTTCACTGCAGAATTCTACTAAGCATTTAGAGAAGAGTTATCTCCAATACTACTGAGACTATTTCACAGTATAGAAAGGGATGGAGTACTCCCAAGCTCATTCTATGAAGCCAGCATCCCTGATACCAAAGCCACAGAAAGACCCAACAAAGAAGGAGAACTACAGACTGATATCACTCATGAATCTAGATGCAAGAATCTTCAACAAAATTCTTGCCAATAGAATACAACAACATATCAAGAAAATTATCCATCATGACCAAGTGGGATTCATACCAGGGATGCAAGGCTGGTTGAACATCAGAAAAACAATTAATGTGATTAACCACATAAATAACACAAAAGACAAGAATCACTTGATTTTGTCCATTGATGCAGAAAAAGCATTTGATAAAGTCCAACACCCATTCATGCTAAAAACTCTCAGCAAACTAGGCATAGATGGCAAATTCCTCAACGCAATAATGGCCATTTATACAAACCCAATTGCCCACATCATCCTGAATGGAGAGAAATTGAAACAGTTTCCCTTGAGAATAGGAACTAGACAAGGATGCCCACTCTCACCTCTCCTATTCAACATTGTACTAGAAGTTCTAGCCAGAGCAATTAGACAAGAAATAAAGGGCATAGGCATCAGCAAAGAAGAGGTCAAAATCTCCCTGTTTGCAGATGATATGATTGTATATGCAGAGGATCCCAAAGAATCTATAAGTAAACTACTCAAACTGATAGAAGAGTTCAGCAAAGTCTCAGGATACAAGATAAACATAAGTAAATCAGTAGGATTCCTTTATGCCAACAACAAGACTGTTAATGAAGAAATCATCAAATCACCACCATTTACTATAGCCCCTAAGAAGACAAAATACCTAGGAATTAATCTAACCAGAGAAATAACAGACCTTCACAAAGAGAACTACAAGCCCTTACTACAAGAAACTAAGAGAGACTTAGATAAATGGAAAAACCTACCCTGTTCATGGATAGGAAGATTTAACATTGTGAAAATGTCTATTTTAGCCTAAGCAATCTACTTACATAATGCAATCCCAGTACAGTTTCCAGTGTATTTTTTTAATGAGATGGAGAAACAAATCACCAATTTTGTTTGGAAAAGGAAGAAGCCCCGGATAAGTAAGGTACTACTAAAGAAGAAGAACACACTGGGAGGCCTCTCATTACCTGACCTTAGAACATACTACACTGCCACAGTGGTCAAAACAGCCTGCTACTGGTATAAGAACAGACAGATTGATCAGTGAAACAGAATTGAGACTGCAGAGATGACACCATCTGCCTATGAGCAGTTGATATTCGACAAAGGCCCTAAGACATTAAACTGGGGTGAAAACAGTATCTTCAACAAATGGTGCTGGCAAAATTGGATATCTATCTGCAAGAAATCGAAACAAGATCCATATCTTACACCTTATACAAAAACCAACTCTGACTGGATGAAGGACCTAAATATCAAACCTAAAACGATAAAGCTCATCCAAGAAAAGGTAGGAACAACAATGGAAGTTTTAATACACAATGAGGATAGACTCCAAAATCTGTCAAAGAAACCATAATCATCAGAAAAGAAAATAGATAAATGGGAATTATTAAGAATCGAACACTTTTGCTCATCCAAAGACTTTATTAATAGAATTAAAAGGACACCTCCAGAATGGGAAAAAATATTTGGCTACTCTATGTCAGATCAATGCCTGATCTCTGTAATCTATAAAATACTACAAAATGTCAATAAGAAAAAGATAAGTCATCCAATTAAGCAATGGGCAAAGGAGATGGACAGACATTTCTCTAAAGAGGAGATCTAGGCGGCCAAAAAACACATGCAGACATGTTCACAATCTTTAGTTATTAAAGAAACTCAAATCAAGATGACAATGAGATACCATCTCCCCCCAACAAGATTGGCCATGATCGAAAAAACACAAAACAACAAATGCTGGAGAGTCCGTGGAGAAAGAGGAACTCTCCTACACTGTTGGTGGGGTTGCAGAATGGTCCAGCCTCTTTGGAAAGCAATCTGGCACTTCCTTAAAAAAATGGATATTGATATACCATTTGACCCAGTAATCCCACTACTTGGACTATAATACTTCCAAGTAAATGTGTTTTAAAATGAGAGAGAGAAAAAAGCAAAACCAATTTTCTCTAATTATGCTTTTGTTGATTCACTTTTTTTCTGTCCCAAGATAAGCCCATAACCAAAAGGATTTTGAATGGGTTTCTAAATGATTTTCTACATTTGGGAATTTAAAATTACTTATGTTAGGGGAAATGAATATGTGTGTGTCTATCTTATGTTCATAATCACCAACAAATTAGTACACGCCTTAGCCAGCCAAGTAGCTAACTGCCGTCGAGTTGAATCCAACTCATGGCGACCCTACACACCTTGGGTTTAGTTAATTATCTCTCTCTGGTTGTTGGTGGTAGACTTTCAAGATGATACTTATAAACCTGGGGAATTGTTATAGTTTTCTCTGTAAATTGATTTTATTTTTGTCAAATGTTTAATTTTGGGAGATGGAGTCAACATGGTGCCCTAGACAGACACACTATGCCAATGCCTCTGCAGCAAAGACATGAAAAATGAAGTAAAAGAGATTAGAATGTAACTCCTGGAACCCTAAGCACTAAATGAATAAAGAAGTATACCAAACACCAACTTGGAGCAAAAACTAACCAAAAACAGAGAATGAGGAAAGACACAGATTGGAGGTTCTTTGCCAACTAACATGGCACAGTGTCACTATCTTAAAGGACTGACAGCAATGACCCCATCGAGGAGTATGGGAAAGCAATTTCATGGAGATCCCACAGGAGGCAGTGCGCTTGGTAACCAGAGAAACATGCTTTCCTAACCCTTATCTTTCTGCCTCTACCACATTCTTGCTGGCCCCCACTGTACTACCACAGGTAGAGAGCCACCAGCCTGCCACCATTTGGGGTTCACTCAATACCTGCCAGTTCCCATCATGTCATCATTTTTTCATTTCTTTCTCTCTCTCACGTAGCCCCATACACTATCTCCTCCCCCTTCTCACCAGTCCCCGGGTCCACCCTACCCTTAATTACTGGCCCTCATGACACTGCCATTTTTCTTCTATCTTTTTTCTTTTCTTTCTCCCTCTCAC
The DNA here is from genome assembly GCA_028571685.1 of Heterohyrax brucei. Classification (NCBI taxonomy): domain Eukaryota; kingdom Metazoa; phylum Chordata; class Mammalia; order Hyracoidea; family Procaviidae; genus Heterohyrax; species Heterohyrax brucei. Next base: position 7,954,225 of record CM053159.1, on the reverse strand, counting down.
CTAGCCCTGTACATCACCTCCCCCTCTTCTCATTGGTCCCTAGGTCCACCTTATCCTATTTGTTGGCCCTTAGCATACCTCTATTTCTTTTCTTTTCCTTTATCCCTCTACCTAGCACCATATGGAAATCTTGATGGTGTAGTGGTTAAGTGCCGTGGCTGCTAACCAGAAGGTCAGCAGTTCAAATCTTCCAGGTGCTCCTTGGAAATTCTATGGGGAAGTTCTACTGAGTCCTATAAGGTTGCAATGAGTAGGAGTTGACTTAACGGCACTGGGTTTGGTTGTGGTTTGGTTAGTACCATATGCCACCTCCTCCCCTGCATCAGCCCCCACACCACTGCAGTGACTAGAGAGCCACCAGCCCATCAGTACCTCAGGCTCACCTTGCTCCCACCTGCCAGCTTCCACCACATTGCCATTTCTTTCCTCTTTTTCTTTTCTTTTCTTTCTGCCTCCCATCTAGCCCTGTAAGCCACCTCCCACTCCTTTTGGACAATGCCCAGGTCCTGACCACAACTATTCACTAGCTTATGCCACACCACTATATTTTTCCCCTTTTTTCCTTCCTTCCTTTTCTTCTGCCTTCCCATCTAGCCTTGCCTGATACCACCCCCATTCCAATTATTTCCTACTGCACTGCTGTGGATAGAAAGTTGCTGGTGCATCAGACCACCACTGTCATCAGTCAACCCCATATCACCTAATGGCCCCCACCAAGCAGCTATTTATTTATTTATGATTTTTCTTTCTTACTCCCACATAGCCCTGTATGCCAATTATCCCCCTTCCTACTGGCCTCCAGGTCCACGGTGCCTCCATATGTCAGCTCCCAAAGTGTTGCTCTTTTTTCTCTCTCTTTTCTATTACTAGTCCCTCCTAACTAGCCCCATGTGCCACCTCTCCCTTGTCCTATCAGCCCCCACTGCCCTGCTGTGTCTACAGCATCCCTGGCACCCATGCCCACCTCTGTACTGGGCCCATACTGCCCCTCCCATCCCACCACTCAACTAGCTGCTAAATGGTGAGCCTATACCACTTCACCATTAACACTTCCACTCCTCTGGAGAGGGCCTGTGAGTTTTCCCACACTGTTGGACCAGCATCAGGAGACAGACAGTGACCACCAAGTCTACCCTCAGACAGACTTGGCCAAGCAGTATACAGTGAAGCACCCTTGCTATCCTACTGCTGCCCTGCCCACATGAATAAGATGATGAGAGCTATTGTGTCCATAGATGAGCAAGCATCAAAGCACACCTGCCTACTCTCCACCCCACCCCCGACATAGCAAAACAAAACAAAAAAAGGAAGACAAAACAAATGAGGATATAATAAAAAAAGAATACTTTAATGTCTTGGAGACAGCAAACAATATCAAAAGACACAAATAAGCAGGACAAGATGGCTTCAGCAAGTGACCAAAATAAAGAATCAGATAACCAAATGGTAGATTATAGGGCAGTGGAACTACCTCACATGGAACTTAAAAGATTAATACTTAGATCTCTCCAAGAGATTAAGAAGGAGATCAAGGAAAACACACACAAAGCAATAGAAGAATTTAGGAAGATAATACAAGAATAAAATGTCAAAATAAACCATTAGAAATTATACATATACAGCAATTAGAAATCCAAATAGTAAACAATGAAATTTCAGAAAAGGACAATTTCATATAAGGTTTCAGGATCAAATCTGAAACAACAGTAGATGCAATCAGTCAGACTGAAGATAAATCCATGATGCCACTTGTTGAAGGAAAAATCAGAAAAAGAAAGATGACAAAAACCTAAAAATTATGTGGAACACAAGAGCAAAACATTGTGCATGGTCAAAGTTCTAGAACAGGAGAATGAAATGGAAAATATAGAGACTATTGAAGATTTGCTGGCAGAAAACTTTCCAAATGTTATGGAAGTCAAAAAGCTGATCATCCAAGAAGCTCAATGAATCACATATAGGATAGATCCAAAGGAAAACCACCAAGATATACCATAATCACACTTGACAAAGACAAAGAAAGACTCCTGAGACTAGCTTGAGAAAAAACACTCACATATATATATATATAAAGGGGAAACAATAAGATTAAACTTCGATTACTCAGAAAAAAACTAAATAAGCGAGAGGTAATGAGATAACACATATAAAAAATTGACAGAAGAAAACCTGCCAGTCAAGAATAATATATCAGCCAAAACTTTCCTTCAAACATGATGGCAAAATTATGGCATTTCCAGGTAAATAGAAATAAAGGGAATTTGTCAAAAAATAAACCAAACTTACAAGAAATATTAAAGGGAGTCCTTCAGTTAGAGAACTAACAACATCAGCCAAAACCTGAGTCTAGGACACAGGACATCATTAGCCTAATACCAACCTAGGTACAGAACTTTCAATAACAAAACAAAGCTAAACATCGTAAAACATGGAAACAGAGATTTCAATCTGTAAATAATGATGATGTCAAAACAACAAAAGGGGGAATAAACAGTGTAGGTGTACAACTTTGAAATGAAAGACAAGATGATACTAAGTAATAAAAGACTGGTTTAAAATTAGGAAGATAAGTGTCAATTTCTAGGTAGCCACAAAGTTAACAAATCTACTTACTCATCAAAATAAAAAAAGAAGGAAACCATAAAGGTTCAGTAAACAAAAAATGTATAATAACGAAAGAAAAGGAAACCCATGAACAAAAAGAATTCAGACAGGAAAATAACAGGGACCAAAAAAAAGCTAGCACCACAAAAACAGCACAACAATATGACAGTAATAAACTTATGCCTATCTATAGTCACACTGGGAAACTCTGGTGATGTAGTGGGTTCAGTGTGATGTCTGCTAACCAAAAGGTCAGCAGTTCAAATCCACTAGGCAGTTTTTGGAAACTCAGTTCTATTTTGACCCCTAGGATCTCTATGAGTCAGACCCAACTAGATGGCAGTGGTTATTTTTGTTTGTTTTTATAGTCACACTGAATACAAATGGTTTAAATGCACCTGAAGAGTTGCAGAATGTATTAAAAAGAAAAAAAAAATCCGTCAACATGCTATCTATACCTTAGCAACAAATGCATCAATATATTAAAAATCAAAGGATAGAAAAAAATATGTCAAGCAAACAGTAACCAAAAAGAACAGGAGTGGCAATATTAAGCTCAGATAAAACAAACTTTAAAGCAAAATCCACCATAAAATGTAAGGATGGACATTACATAATGATTAAAAGCACAATCAATTAAGAATACATAGCATAGACCTAAGAAATATCTATGCACCCAGTAACAGGGCTCTAAAATACATAAACTTTAACAGCACTGAAAAGAGAAATAACCATTTCCACAATAAAAGTAGGAAACTTTAATGCAGGACTCTTGGTAAAGGACAGAACATCTAGAAAGAAATCCAACAAAGATACAAAAAATTCAAATGCCATAATCAACCAACTTGACTTCATAGATATATACAGAACAGTCACTCAGTAGCAGGAAAGTATGCATTCTTTTTCAGTTCATAGAAAAGACCACATTTTAGGCCAAAAAGCAACCCTCAATAAAATCCAAAACATCAAAATAATACAAACCATTCACTTTCATCAAATACCATAAAAGTAGAACTCAATAACTGAAAGAGCAAGAAAAAAAATCGAACACTTAGAAACTGAATAACACATTGCTTAAAAAGAAATCAAAGAAGGGATTTTAAAAATTCCTAGAATCAAATGAAAATGAAAACACATTATACTAAAACCTTTGGGACACAACATAGGCAGTGCTCAGAGGTTAATTACAACAATAAACTCACACATCAAAAAAGAAAAAATGGGCCAAAATCAAAACATTAGTCCTACAACTCAAACAAATAGAAAGAAAAGCTCAAAAGAAGCTCACGGGGACTAGAAAAGAAAGATTAGAGCAGAAATAAATGAAATAGAAAACAATAGAAATAATCAACAGGACCAAAAGTTGGTGAAAAGATCAATGAAACAGATCAAAGGCCAGACTGACTAAATAAAAACAGAAGAGAAAGCAAACAACCCAGATAAGAAGTAAGATGTGAGACATTACAAGAGACCTAACTGAAATAAAAAAAGATAACAGAATTCTATGAAAAATTGTATACCAACAAATTTGAAAACTTAGAGGAAGTGGACAAATTTCTAAAAGCACACTACTCACCTAAACTAACATACTGAGGTAGAAAATCTGAACAGTCCTGTAACAAGAGACAAGATTGAAGAGGTGATAGTAAAACTCCCAACAGAAAAATGCCCTGGCCTGAATAACTTCACTGGTGAATTCCACTAAATATTCAGAGAAAAAATCACACCAAAAGTATCAAAAGTATTTTAGAGCAGAGAAAAGGGATACTACCAAATTCATTCTATGAAGCTGGCATAACCCTGATACCAAAACCAAGAAAAGATAGCAAAATAAAGAAAATTACAAACCAGTATCTCTAACGAATATAGGTCTAAAAATTTCCACAAAATTCTAGCCAGTAGTATTCAGCATCATTTCATAATAATAATAATAATAATAATGCATCACTACCAAATGGAACTATATTTGTTATGCAAGGATGTCTTAGCATCCTTGCATAAGTAGAACAAAATAAAAGAATCACACAATCATCTCAAGTGATGCAGAAAAGACATTTAATAAGGTCCAACACATGTTCCTAAAAATACTCTTAATAAAATAAGTGTAGAAAGGAAATTCCTCAACATAATAAGGGGCATTTGTAGAAAACCAACAGGCAATATCATTCTTAACAGAGAGAAGCTGAAAGCATCCCCCTGAGAATGGGAACGAGACAATGATGCCCTTTATCATTGCTCCTATTTAACGTTTTCCTGGAAGTTCTAAAGAAATAAAAGTTACCCATGTTGGAAAGGAAGAAGTAAAAATGCTCCCTACTGGCAGATGATATGACCCCACACATTAAAGAACCCCAAGGATTCCACCAGGAAACTACTGGAACTAAAAGAAAAATTCAGCAGTGTAGCAGGATACGAGGTAAACATACAAAAATCAGTTGGGTTCATATGCATCAACAAGATAACTTCAAAAAGGAAAACAATATCATTTATAATAGCCCTTTAAAAGATACAATATTTAGGAATAAATCTAACCAGAGACATAAGAGACCTATACAAAGAAAACTACAACACACTATTGCAAGAAGCCAAAAGACACCTATATAAATAGAAAAACACACCATGCTTATGGATAGAAAGACTCAATATTGTGAAAATTTTAATTCAACCCATAGCATTCTAAAAATACAATGCAAGCCTGGTCCAATATCAACAGCACTCTTTAGTAAGATGGTATAACTAATCACCAGTTTTATAGGGAAAGGAAAGAGGTCTCGGATAAGCAAAGCATTCCTGATGAAAAAGGCCTCACATTACCTGATCTCAGAACCTGCTATACAGACACAATAGTCAAAACAGCTTGGTAGTGATACAAAAACAGACACATAGACCAATAGAACAGAGCAGAGAACCCAGACATAAATCTATTTACCTATTTGACAATAGACTAAAGTCTATTAAGTGGAGGAAAAGACAATATTTTTAACACGGTGGTGGTGGCAAAATAGGATGTCTGTTCATAAAAAAAAAAAAAATGAAACATGACCTTGTCACGTACACAAAAAACTAGCTCAAAATGGATAAAAGACATAAATATAAAATCTAAAACAATAAAGATCATGGAAGGAACAATAAGGCCAACACTGCAGGTCCTAATATATGTCATAAATGTAATGCAAACCATAACTAACAATGCACAAAATGCCAGAACATAGACTAGATAACTGGAAGCTACTAAAAATTAAACTTTAACACTCATCAAAAGAGTAAAAAGAGAGCCTATATATTGAGAAATAATTTTTGTCTATGACATATCCAGAAAGGGTCTAGTCTCCAAAATCCAGATGATCTGTCCATTACTGAAAATGGAGTGTTGAAGTCTCCAACTATTATTGTGGAGCGATCTATCTTGCTTTTCAATGTAGTCAGTGTTTATTCGATGCATTTAGATGCTGTAGTACTGGGTGCATAAATATTTAATATTGTTAAGTCCTACTTGTGTATTGAACCTTTCAGCAAATAATAGTGACTGTCCTTGTCCATGATGGTGGATTTTACATTAAAATCTTTTCTGTCTGAGATTTGTATTGCCACATCTGCTCTTCTTTGTATATTGTCAGCTTGGTACATATTATTCCTTGAATACTCTGGGGGTCAGTTCTACCCTGGCCCCTAGGTTCACCGTGAGTTGGATCCAACTCGACAGCACTTGGCTTTGGCTGGCTTAATTTTCAGTACCTATCTTTAAGTCTAAGGTGTGTTTCTTGTAAGCAACATATAGACAGGTTGTGTCTTTTGATCCAAGATGTCACTCATTGTCTTTTTACTAGAGCGTTCAGTCTGCTTACATTCAGTGTAATTATTGATAGGTATGTGTTTAGTGCTGTCATTTTGATGTATTTATTTTTGTGTTGGTGTTTTCCATGTTTTTCTTAATATTCTGTTCTGGGTTATTCTTTGTGGGTTGCCTTTTCACCATTTTGAGGGTTGGTTTTGTGTTTGTTAAGACTCCTGTATTACATTTCTTGTTTTGATATGTCACACTGTTATTGTGCTTTGCAGCTACCCCTGAAATCCCCTTTAACATTCTAATCTTAAACCCAATTTTAACTTCTACACATGTTTTAACTTCCTCTCCACGTAAAATGGCTGTAACTACTATAGTATATCCCTCTTTTTAGTGTGATGGTGTCATAGTTTTCATGATGTGATCACTGGTCCCTTCTTTTAACACTGTGGCTTTGATTGAGTTTTATGCCTTCCCTGAGTATGTTTCTGGATGTTGTGTCCTGCCATTGCCTTCTTAAATATACACTTAATGGTTTTGTTTTTCTAAGCAAAGCTCTTTTTTCAGTATTTCTTGTAGTTCTGGTCTGGTTTTTACAAAGTCTCTAAGATTCTGTTTATCTGTGAATGTCTTAATTTCATCTTCATATTTGAAAGACAGTTATGTGGGATAAATAAATTTTGGTTGGAAATTTTTCTCCTTCAAGGCTTTGAATGTGTCATCCCACTGTCTCCTTGCCAACAGCATTTCTGTGGAGAAGTCAGACAAAACCCTACAGGGCTCCCCTCTGAATGCTTTGAGTCTCGCTGCCTATAAGAGATGTGCTTTATTTTATTAAAGCTTGATTATAATATGTCTTGGTGTCTCTTGGGGTCTAGTTTTTGTGGCATTTGATACACATCTCGGATATCTATACTTTCAGGGAAGTTTTCTGTCAGCAACTCCACAACAATACTCTCTGTGTTTTCAGCTATCCCTCCCTGTTCAGGAACTCCAGTTAATCATAGATTATTCCTCTTGATAGAATCCCACATGTTTCTTAACGCTTCTTCATTTTTCTTATTTCTTTTCTCTGAATTCTTCTCACAAATGCTGGTGCCAGTTGCTCTATCCTCAAGGTCACTAAGTCTGACTTCCAGTTCCTCAATTATGCTCTTTTGGCTTTGGATTGAGTTGTTTAATTCTGTAATTTTGTTACTGATCTGTTGGATTTCAGAATGTTGCTGTTCATCAGTTCAAATAGCTAGCTTGATTTTCCATTCTGCTCTGCTGCATTTTGTTTGCTCCATATCTAATTATTTTGTGCTTGACTGCCAATAGTTTCAGAAAGGCTTCTTCATCTGGGAATCTTTTTGATTCCTTATTTTGGGAGTTTGCCAGAGCCATGGTGAACTGTTTCTTTAAATGGCTAGTTATCATCTGTTGACTTCAGGGCATCTGGAAGCTGTTTAGTTTTTCTGGTATTACCTCAACAGGAGCTGAGGCATAGTTCTGAGAAGGGAGTTGGTTACTAGCTGCCTCTGTGTACTATAGTGACTGGCTCCAGTGGACTATCTGGGATAGCAGGCTCTGCTTCCTGGCTGGCAAAGATACTGCCCTACTTATGGAGTCACTGGGGGGCTTTCAACTGACCCTATGATGTGAGTCAGTAAAGGATGGAAGAGCTGCTGCTGAGCCACTAAGCAGTTTAAAAATTTTAAAAGATTTTTTAATTAATATTTTAAAAAGCTAAAGGCTATCTGACAGCTTCCAGAATCAGTCAGGCCATCATGTGTGGCAGGCCCCTCCTTCTGGCTGACAACAGAAGAACATCTTTGGTCATCCCCATATGCTATGAAGTAGTTCAAAGTAGGGAGGGGCTATAGCCCTGCTGCCATCCTCAGCCAGACTCTATTCACAAAGCAACACTGTGCTAAATGCAGTCTTTCTGCTGGAAAAGGGCTACCCAGACTGGCACTGTCTCCTAGCCTGGGAATTAGCCCTCACTGAGGCCTCCAGTGGAGTGACTCCACCTCCCAGCCTACCAAGATGATGTCCTGGTCAAGCTGCTCCTCCTGCCACAAAACAGCAGAATCTATGGTAGAGCTTGGAAAAAAGAGGGTAGAGGGGCTGTGGTACCCACAGTCAGCCACCGGGCTGTTAAAACATGGTTATTCCACACAGTCTCTCTGCTGCACCACACTCTGTTCACTTCAGCATTGCAGCTCAGAATATCTGCCAGCTCATGCCTACTGGCCAACAACAACAACAACAAAAATTAAAAGTGCCAGTACCTGCAGTGCACCCAAGTGGCAAGTCACAGAAGTGGGGCTCAGCAAGAGAGAGAAAGTTTTCATGTTTAGTGGCATATAGTCCAATCTTACAATGCTATGCCATGTCCTAGGGCTCACTGGGTGTCTAGAAAGCTCCATTCAATTATCAAGCCAGGCCTTAGTTTTCAGAGGGAATTAAGGAGACATGTGTCTAGTCTGCTGTGTTGGCTCCACCTCTCTAATCTCTAAAGTCTATAGAAGACTTAACATCTTAACAACAAAAAGACAAACAATCCAAGTAAAAACTGTGCAAAGGATATGAAAAGACACTTCACCAAAGAAGACATTCAGGCAGCTAATAGACACATGACTATCAGCCACTATAGAAATGTAAATCAAAACTATAGTGATATAGTATCTCACCCTGACATTGGCACTAATTAAAAAAGAAAAAAGGAAAATAACAAATGTTAGAGAGGCTGTGGGGAGACTGGAACTCTTATGTACCGCTGGTGGCAACGTAAAATGGAACAACTACTATGGAAAATGATATGGTGCCTCTTTTAAAAGCTAGAAACAGAAATGTCATACCCTCTTGTAGTCTTGTGCTTACACATACATCATAGAGAAATAAAAGCTGCCACATGAAACATATATGCACGGTCATATTATGCAGCACTGTTTACAATAGTAAAAGACGGAAACAACCTACATGGCTGTAAATGAATGAATAAACAAATTATAGTACATACACACGATGAAATACTACACAATGATAAAAAACAATGATGAGTCCGGGAAACATCTCACAACATGGATGAATCTGAACAGCATTATGTGAAATAACCCTAACACAAAAGGATAAATGTATGAGACTACTATTATAAAAACACAGGAAAATGTTTACATGCAGGAAAGAAAACAAACAACAACAAAAAAACAGAAATAAGTCTTTGGTGGCTATTAGGGAGAGGAGGGGCAATCACTACTAGAGAGCAGACAAGTGTTAACTTTGGTGAAGAAAAAGACAATACATAATATAAGGGAAGTTAGCATAATTTGTCCAATGAAAGGTTGCAGAAATTTTCTAGGCACATCCCAACACCCTGACGGACTGAGTTAACTGGGAATCAAGATTCAGGACCATGTCTCAGGGAATAGGTCAGTGGGAAAAATAGTTCATAAAGAAAATGTTCTACCTCTTACTTTGGTGAGCAGCATTTGGGGTCTTACAAGCTTGTCAGTGGCCATCGAAGATACATCTATTGGCCCCATCCTGTTTAGAGCAAAAGAGAATGAAGAAGACAAAGCCCATTGCCATTAAGTCATTTCCAACATATAGCAACCCTATAGGACAGAGTAGAACTATCCTATATTGCTTCTAAGGTGGATTCAAACTGTCAATCTCTTGGTTAAGCACCAAAGAAGACCAAAGACCTGGGAAATATTAGTACAAAGTTCTGATAGACCACATGAACCACAGACTCCACTTCCTGAGCCCAAAAGAACTAGATAGTGCCGTGCTATCACAACCTACCACTCTAATAGGGATCACTATATAGGGTCCACCCAGGAGACCAGGAGAAATTACTGCACAAATTGACATTCTAAAAAAAAAAGAAAACTTATTGATCTGACAGAGATTGAAGTAACTGGTGAATATATGGTCCCTGGACCCCTTGCTAAGTTAGAACTGAAGCCACTCCTAAAGTCTACTTTTCAGCCAAACATTAGACAAGCCTATAAAATAAACAATAATGTGTATGAGAAACATGCTTCTTAGTTCAATCAAGTATAAGAGATCAAGTGAGCAGCACCTGCTCAAAAGCAAAGAGGAGAAGGCAGAAATGGGACAGGAAAATTGGTCTAAAGCAAAAGGGGGAAGTGCCGACACAATGGGGTGATTGCAATCCATATCACAAAACAATTTGTATATAAATTTTTGAATGAGAACTAATTTTCTCTGTAAAGTTCCACTTAAAGCACAATAAAATAATAATAAAAGATTTTTTTACGTGTTAAAAATTTGTCATGAAGATAAATTTTTTTTGTGGAAAGATATATAATCCAAGAACTCGTCACAGGCATTAACCAGTTGAATGACATGTATTTCTGAGGGCTGTTGACCTCCATTAGTTCATCCTGATTCTTTCAAAGCTGGAATTGATTGATTTCCCATTTTCTTATCAGAGTTTCTCATTCTCAGTAGGAAACAGCCATTGTAGGGTGATGGGCTCTGTGATCTGATTGTCTCCAGGAGCTCTAGAAAGCCCATCTGTGGAACTGTTTCTGCAATCCATTCTTGAGGGATTTGTGACTTCTGTCTCTTTCATGCTTGTCATTAGTGTTAACTCTTTGTATATTGAAGGGGGCACTTGAATAACATTTTTCATTCCTGCAATGCAATTATACTGACTCCATTAATTTTTATAATAATGTTTCCAAACAAGTGTGCTAAATAGAGATGAAAATTCTCTTTGAGCAGAATTTAACTTTTTCCTTAACATAACACAAAGCTGATGGTCTAAAAGGTTTTGAATCACCCTACATGTTTTTCTGCCCTTGGATAAGTTAAAAGGATTAGAAGGTAATCTGCATGTGACTATGTGTAATAGTCACTAGCAAATTAGTAAACATTTTGTCTCCTGAACCTCCGTTTTCTTCTGTTAATACCTTCTCTCTATAGCGGAGCCTCTTAGGCTTTCAGAATGGTGTTTGTTGGATCTGAGAAAACATTAGAAATTCTTATGTAAACCTACTTGTTTTAAAGTCATATTCTTAGTTGAAAAATACTTATTTTGGAAGATAAAATGGCTTCGCTTTTCTCTCAGTTCTCACTGGCCGTCAGTTTCAGTGTACAAAGTCATACAATTAAGTTTGCAAACTCATCCTAGAGAAAGTGCCACATACATTGCTGAATATCACTACGGTCACCATCCAAGTACTCCCCTTGGGAAGTTGTGCACCAATGCCAGTGCATAGCTCATTCTTCAAAGCACTTTTGGAACTCTCTTTCTGGAATACCCATCAGAGCTATTGTCAGATGAGGTCTGACAATTAAGTTCCTGAACCCATCCTAGGAAAAGTGCTTTGAAGGGTAGACTAGGCACTGGGGTTGGTGCATAGCTTCCCAACAGGAGTACTTCAAAGGCGACTACAGTGGTGTTTAGCAATAAGATATGTAGCAGTTTTTCTAGGATAAGTTTGTGAACTTACTTGTCAGACCTTGTATCTGAGGCAGGTACTTGGTGAGGAAATTCAGGCATTGTGAAGACCAAAGCCACACAGACCAAAGCCTACCCGTCTGTTTCCTCTGTGACAAAAGAGAGCATTTCCTGTACTGGGGATACTTTATTTCTGTAGAAAATCAGCTAACTTAAAACCAGTTTTGGACACACTGAGTGATGAAATTTTAAAGACTTTTATTTAAACAGCTGTATATTTTAGGGAAAAAGTGTTTTTAACTTTTATTTAGATCTATTTAGCTCACTCAAAAAAAAAGCGTTCAATATGAATGCACTTTATAAAGTATGCATAAGTGAGTATGAATCTTTCATCCTATTGCCTGTTGAAATTGTGCTCAAAGGCAGCATTAGAGGGATTGAACCTACTAGCTGAGAGCTAGAGTCAGAATCAGACAGGGCTAAGTCTGAAGCCTGGCTCTTCGACTTAGGGCTGTGCACCGGTTTCCTCATCTATAAAATGTGGATAATATGGTATCTGCCTCATCCGCCTCACACTCACTGGTAGAATTCTCACTTTCCACATGCGAGACATTAGTTCAGTTCCCAGCTGATGCACCTCATGAGTAGCTACCACTCAACTGTCAGTACAGGCTTGTGTGTTGTTATGATGCCGTGCAGATTTCAGTGGAGATTCCAGACTAAGATGGACTAGGAAGAAAGACTTGGTGATCTATCTCTGAAAGACAGTCAGTAAAACCTGATGGATCACAGTGATCAGATCTGTGATCAGTCATCAGGATGGTGCAGACCAAGTAGCATTTCATTCCATTGTGCATGGTGTTGCCATGAGGGATGTAGTATCTACTGAACAAGAGCTAACAACTACAACACTCACGTGTACTGGACTACAGGAGGCCATGTACATAAAACACTTAGCCAGATGTTGACATACTTCAAGTACCCAACCAATGGTAGCATGATTGTTAATGTATTTCCAGCTGGAGCTCCTAGATAGCTAAGCTCAGATGTAGACATGAAGCTGCTCCATCACCTAGACCTCAGGCTGCTACTGTCCCCCTTTATGGCGACTGGAGCCTGTTACGAGGGGGAAATGGAGCACACTAAAATGCTCTGAAGCTCTTCATTTGGAAACCAGGAAACAGATGCACATAGCAGCATCTGCCCACATTTGATGTACATTTTAATGGGCTGCTCAATGTTCCTTTATAAGGACAAGTTAAACAGCTCGTTGATGTACGATTGTCGCATTTTGAAGTCAAACAGCCATAGGCTCTATGAGCTCTCAGCACACAGTTAATTATGCCTGGTTTTCTGTGCTCCTGAAGCATACTCTATTTACTGAATGGTCCCCTGGGAGCACTGGCTGCCTTTGTCACTCTGACATGGCCGGTGGTGTAAAACCTCTGCTTCTGCCAGCTTTCTCCATGTGAAGCATAATTGCCTCATTTCCATTTGAAAGTATGGCCCTGACATTAAAAATACATAACCCAGCAATGATAGCAATGATTTCCTGACACCTACAAGAGGGAAGGGATGTGGGTAGGGGGCATAATGTAGTAATAAATATGTGTACCAAATGAACGCTTGCCTGGAGAAGGAGCAGGTCTCAATGTACAGCTGCAGCTGAAATGTTCCTTGGAGAGAAAAAAAGAATAAAGAAAAAGAAACCAATAAGATGGCTCTCTGAAGAGAGCTAGCTTCCTTGCTTTCCTCCAGTGGCCCAACCTGCAGACAGTGAGCTTGCTAAGAGAAATGATCTCATTCCTCCAAAAGGCACAGGATTCTCCTTCTTTCTCTTACACCTAGGTGGAGCTGAAGGAAAAGTGAAAGAGAGAAAGGTGGGAAAGAAGGAGGAGGCTGGGTTGTTGTAAAGAATGAGCAAGTTGTAGACAGACCTGGGCAGCCCTAGGCAGCCCTGGGCATGGAAAACGGGTCTCCTGCCCATGAAGGGTAAAGCCATGCAGAAGGAAAGGGAGGGGGAAGAGGCAACCTGACGTATGCCCTCCAGCATCGAAGGCTGCACAGAAAGCTTGGTGTTCGAAGCGGTTGGCAGAAGGAGTGGGGTCCACACTGTGCAAACTATGGGATTAAGCACTGTGGCATGTGGGAGAGGACAGCGGTCAGTGTTTTCAAGTTCTTAGAAATGTACACATCTGCCTTTCTCCAGAGTTGAAGGCTAGTGTACCTATAACAGTCCTTGGCCTGCTATACCAGGTCAGAAGTTGGACCAGGTATCTTCCGCTTGGAGGCAAGTCTGCCAAGCAGCTGGACTGGTGCCCGGAAGTGGAGTGAATGAGAGTGGGCAGGAGTGAGGCAAGGCTACTCGGTAAAATGAACCTAACAGGGTGTAGGTGTGGGAGGGCTTATCTCCTGGAAGTTTCTAAGGTTTTGGAGGGGCCACAGCCTGAACTCATTCTGCTTTCCCTGCTAAGCAAAATATTCACTGCTCATAACAAAGTCTGTTATCTATAATAGAAGGTAGACTTGCAGCTGATGCAAGAATAGAGCATTTGCAGAGGCGCTCAGACACTGCTGTGGGAACAGGACGTTTGCAGAGTTATAGGCATCCTGCAAGCCGATCTGCCCTCTTAGTGGCCCTTCACACACCACAGCCTGGCACCATGGCTCCAACCCAGCAGGTGAATGCAAGAAAGAAGGAGACCGTCCTGGGAATGTTAGGGGTACACAAAGCTTGGCTTCAGCCTGGCTAGGCTTCCTGGGTACCCCAAATTCATCCCCACCAGTGTTTACTCAAAGGAATAAATAGTGGGTTCCAGAGGGATACTAAATGCAGGAAGAGTGAGTCATTTACAGCTGGAAGCTGTTATTTCAATCGTAATAAACAGTGAGCTAAGTCTTCTTGATTTCCACCTAGGACTAGAGTGCCTGATTCAGTCTCTGGGGGGTCTCAGCAATGGCTGAATGTGTTCAGTGGGCATGGTCTCTTAGGGCCAAGGAAGCCAAGGCCTCAGGGTCCTGCTTTTCTTCTTTCAAAAACAAAACAGAAATCCATCAAAACAAACAACTGCTTTGCTCTTCATCTAACAGGCGCTACCTCCTGGTACCAGCTGCCATGGAGTGGATTCTGATTCACAGCAACCTTGTGTGTGTTCGAGTAGAACTGCTGGTTTTCAGTGGCTGGTTTGGAAGCAGATCCCCAGGCCTTTCTTCCAAGAAGCATCTGGATGGACTCAAACCTCTAACCTTTTGATTAGCAGCTAAGCTCACTAACTCTTGCACCACCAGGGAACTCAAGCTATCCTTTAACAGTGTTCACAGTGCTTTCAATGGAGCAGTCCTATCTGAATATATAGGGCACTGTGAATTGAAATTGACTCAGTGGCAACCAGCAACAATCGCTTAAAAGGAACATTTTTTAAAAAACAAACAAATGCTAACATTTAAAGAAGAATTGCTCAATGTCAGTAACTTAGAAGTGTTTTGTTTATATTTCAATTAATTCTCCTCATGACAGCTCTATGAGGCAGATCTCACGATTATACTGATTGTCTTCTATTATACAGAAGGGACACTGAGGCACGGAGATGTTAAGCAACTTCCCCAAAGTCCCACAGCCGCTAGGTGAATAGGCAGGATTTCAATCCGGCTATCCCAGCCACAGGGTCTGGACCTCCATGCTTTCCTGACTCCTTGAAGTTATGATAACATCGAGCACCACTCATTCTATTAAAACTACTCACCTGCTGTGTCACTTAGGGCTGTGAAGCCCTCTGCACCTCAGTTTCCTGATCCGTCAAGTGGGGCTTCAAGAGCTGTCTGACAGAGTTGCTGCTGGATCAGAAGCAATGTGCATGAGCGATCAGCACAGTGACTGTGTATGGTTAGTAAGCAATGTATTTCATAGTTCTTATCAGTGCACGTATTACTGTCACCTCTGTGCTCTCATATTTCATGGAATCCTCACAAACACCCTGTAAGGTAAGCAAGATACTGTCATCAACCTGTTTTTATAGGTGGTGAAACTGAGATACCTAGACATCAAGGGGTGGAGCCTGGACAAGTGTCCACATCTCTGGACTCTGGGTCCAGGCCACCACTCTTTGGGTTCAGGCTAGTCTGAGGTTGATGTGGCCCTGCTGAGCTATGGGCTATCATTGCTTTCCAGTTGGTCCCAGTTCAGGGCAACCCTATGTGTGTCAGAGTGGAACTGTGTAGTACAGCATTTTCAATGGCTGAGTTTTTCAGAAGCAATCTCCAGTCCTCTAGGTGCTCTCCAACCTCAAATCCTTAGGTGATCTGCTGAGTATGTTAACTGTTTGCACAACTCAGGGACTCTTTACTATGAGCTATATGGGCCAGATCCAGGTGAGAGATCTGGTGGTCCTTTGGAAGGATGGAGCAGGGAAATCAACTCTTGGCAGCCTTGCCTTCCTGCTCCAGCCCGCAGCTGGCTGGAAACCGAGCCAGGCCTTGCCCATGCCCTCCTAGGAATCACAAAAGGCACCTACTGCTCTTGGTACAAGCCAGGTACTAGCAAGAATGACTCACAAGCTTATGTGTACCTTTAAGAGTGTCTTTATTATCTAGGTCTAAAAGTACATATTTTGTCACCATCATCCAGTGCTGATGCACAGTCTACACACTGCTGCACCTCGTCTCTGAGAACATTTTAAGTGCTCTCCTTTGTAGAAGACTTTCTATGCCTATAGCTAAAGCAGGAAAGGAGCTCTCTGTGTCTGGTCACAATGCTTTGTTTTCCATAACTTCCCTAGCTCTGCCCTTCTGGTGATTTTCACACTTTCCACCTCCATTTTATTTCAGAAAACCTCTGGGGAATGCAGCTTTTGTTCTGTTGCTTCACATAATTCCCAGGGCTGGGAATGAAAATGATTTCCTTTCACAATCCTGGCAGCATGCCTTTCACATCCTGCCTGTGTTATGGGTGATTTACAAACTGTGGTTCTGGGTCCCTCTCCTCCTCCTCCTCCTCCTCCCTCCCTTCCATCACCATTTCAAGCAAGACTTTGCAGACCGTGGGCCTCCAGGGTCAGGGTGTCCTTGAAGCCAGCCACTAGAGCTTTTGTGCTGTGGCAGAGCTTGACCAGAAGCACAGTGACGAAGGCACGGAAGCAGTTCTTTCTGTTAGAAGGAAACAGAATCGGCCCCACAGCAGAACTTAACATCTCTGACAAGTAGGACCTGCAGTCCGTAAGTCTGGTGCTTGGTTTTGGTCTAAAAATGTGAAAGCAGTTTCTAAAGTTGCAGGATTGTGTTTCATCTCTAGACTTGTGTTTTCAAAGGGACTGTAAAGAAGAGACACCGCTTAAGAATTTCATGCTGAGAAATGAAATCTCTTTGCCGCCACAGAACTTATAGGAGTGGGGAAAATGAAGATAAGGGGTTTATTTTCCTTCAGTTACAACACAGAAACCAGATGGTGTGGAGTTCTCCTGAGAAAGTTGCGTCTTTATCTGATACGAAGGCCACTGTTGGTCAGCTCCCTCCACTGAGTCCTGTCCTGCAGCGCCACTCTCCTCAGCTGATGACGCCTCAGGAGCTGAAACAAGGCAGAAGCGTGGTTGAATCAGTCAGGGGATTCTGGTCTGAACCAGGCCCAGGGACCCAGGGTTGACATTATAGCCTTCTGCTGGGCCTTGCGTGATGCTGTGCGGGGAAACGTTTTCACAGCCCATATAGATGATTGTCTTTTGGAGTGATATTATTTCTTTTGGCTTCTACCCATGTCATCTTGTTGACGTTACACACATAACTCTACAGAGTCTCTAGACTTGCTAGTCCTACAACTGTGCATAAGTTACGAGAATCAATGTCCTGATGGGGAAAAACGAGCCGGCACCTCTAGGTGAGGCGGCCAGCGGGCGTTAATGCTCTTGAAGTGCTGGCACTGTGTGTCAGGGGTTTGGGTGTTTTATGGGGTTGGTTGCAGGCGGGGATGGAGCGGCCGGGGGAAGCGGACGGTCAGGTGGTAGGGATCTTATCAGTCTGGTTCCAGAGCAAGGCAAGGCAGCTCAAGGGAGGGGGGTGTTTTCGATGAATCAGATGATGGCACGGACGATGGTGGGACCCACCATAGCAATCAGGAGAAGAACCAGTAGTGGCCCGAGGACTGCTGGATCCATGGGAGCCACAAAGCCATGACGTTCCAAGAAGAGGCGAGTTCACACCGTCGTTGATCAATTCGGGTGCGAATCTCTGCAACCTCAGAGGAAACTATGTTAGACTGGCTAAGAAAATAACAGCAGTTTTCTTCTAGGGCCTGGAACAGTCCTCCTTGTTTGGCTACAAGAAGATATAATCCCCTTTGGTTTTGGAGAACTACTGAGGCTAGGGAATTATTTGCTCCTGCAGTGTGAACAGAGTTTCAGCTACCATCTCCATCTCGGAGTTAAGAGCTTCAGACAATTTACAGAACAAGGTGAGGGAGCTACAATCAGGGCGGCCTTCTGCCAGGTCCTCCTGTCAGCCTCTCTGTGGGCCTCCCTGTCCCAATCCGTATATACTTTGTTGGCCACTTCTGTTAACTGAGTGATATTAATCCCTGCAAAGCCATCTAGCTTTTGGAGTTTTTTTCAGATATCCTCTGTGGCTTGAGCCACAAAGACGGCGTTTACCATAGTCTGATATTCTGGGGTGTTTTAGTCAGCTAGGGCTGCTCTAACAGAAATACCACAGGGTGAATGGCTTTAACAAAGGAAGGTTTATTCTTACACAGTCCGGTAGGCTGCAAGTCCATATTCAGGGTGTCCGCTCCAGGGGAAGGCTTTCCCCCTTGTCGGCTCAGGTGGAAAGTCCCATATTGCATCAGTCTTTGTGCACAGGTCCGGAGGACACACACTTCTCCCGGTGCTGCTTTCTTGATGGTATGAGGTTCCCAGGTCTCTGCCTGCTTCTCTGTCCTTTTATCTCTTGCAGGATGAAAGGATTAAGGGTGGGGCAAGCCATACTCCAGGGAAACTCCCTTTACAGTGGAGCAGGGAGGTGATCTTACAAAGGGATTTACAGTCCCACCCTAATCCTTTAACATACAGCATAGGAAAACCACAAAGTGGAGGACGGTCACAAGATACTGGGAATCATGGCCCAGCCACACGGCTACACGTATTTTTGGGGGGACACAATTTGATCCATGACAGATTTCTGGATTAAAGGGGGTCCACATGCGGTAGGCTTCACAGAGCCTCTCATAGCATTCTAAGGGTGGCTCCTTTGGCCCTTGTGTGACAGTTTGAGCCTTGGTGATGTTGGTTACTTTCTTGGCTCCTGCTCGGACTCCCTGTATGATGGCTTCTTAGAAGGTTTGAAGCTGTCTTCTTCCCTCCATGGTGTTAAAGTCCCACGTAGGCCTAGTCTTAGGCAGACTTCTTCAGACATAGCTGTCTAAATCTATTACTCCTACCAGTGGATTGTCTTGGAGCCATCTACGGGCCCCTTCCAGCACTCGTCTCTTTTCATCCGTGATAAGGAGACTAAGCAGTAGCTCACAGACATCGTCCCAGGTGGGCTGGTGAGTGCTAAAGACAGTCTCAAATAAGTCTATTGTGGCCTGAGGTTTTTCAGAGTATGAGGGTGTATGATGTTTCCAGTTTAGGAGGTCTACTGTGCTAAAAGGCTGGTAATAAAACACCGGTTGCCCAGGAGTTGTGGACCCATCGGCTCTGACTGAGGGCAGACTCCAAATCTCCCTGAGTGCTCCTTGTCACTGGCCAAGGTGGCGGCTCAGAGGACTGTGGAGTTGATTTTAGTGTCTCAGGTGGGGGCTCCCGTGGTGATGGGAGACTACCAGTGGGGCTGAAGGTGACACAGACAGAGGGGGAGTTTCTTGCAATGTTGGACCTGGTGAGGGGACCACTGCTGTGGGGACATACAATGGGGCTCATCTTTGGGGGGCCCTTGGTGAACAATGGGCTTTTGTCTAGATTTGCACCTAGTGGACAAGAGGACCTTGCCACCTGCTCTGTTGCTACAAAAGCGGACCCATGGGGGCAGGGTCTGCGCTATAGTCAGCCATTGGTCTATGGAAGGGAATTGATCAGAGTGTCCTGGTTCTCCATTTACTACCATCCAGACAGCCCTAACCTTAGACTCCTCCAGGGTTCCCTCTGGAGGCCATCCTACTCCATATGAGGGCCAATCTATTTCATAGGGGGTTTTCAAATTCCTGGGGTAAAGTCTGACTCCATTGTCATCTGTAAATCCATTCTTCTTTTTTTTGTTTTTTACATGTGTCAAATATTTTATTTAACTTCTTTTTTTTTCTTTTTTATTTAACATGACTGAGTTACAATGTACATTCCCGTATAAATTGACATGCCCACCTATAAGCAGCTTCCACTGCTCTCCCTGTCCAGTGACAGCACACTATTCCTCTCTGCTCCATACATGTCTCATCCTCCCAACAGCCTCCTTTCCGCTGCTCTCCACCCACTCTCTCTCCTCCAGCCAGAGGTCAGCAGGATGATATCCTATAGATGTATAGAACCATAAAGTGCATCCAATATATGGTCACTCTGCATTGCCAAGTCCAATCCATTCCTGTCCAAAGAGTGGACCTTTGTTATAATTTATGGGTAAGGGCAGCATCAGGGCCGGGGGACATGCTCTCAAGGGAACCCCAAAACCACTGGACCATCAATTGAGGTCTTTTAGTGGAGATCTCAGGATGCACCCCTTTTTATTCTTGTGTTGCCAGTGAGACTCAACCTAGTGAGCTCCATCGTGGCTATCACTGGTGGTGGCCGGGCACCATCCAATTCTTCCGGTCCCAAGTCGATGAAGGCACCCACTCTTGTGGGTCTCTCTGTCTTCTAGGTTGTCTTTACCACATGTCATTTTGGTCGTCGGTGAGCATCCGTTCCTGCTGAGTTGGGACCATTGGCTGTGTCCTCGGATGGCATCTTGGTAGCTCTTAAGACCCCAGACGCCACTCACCAATGTGGGGTGCAGAGAGCTCTCTTAGCAAAACGCTAGTTGTGGCAATTGGCCTCGATTTCGCCTAAGAGCATGGTCCCCTGCCCTGTGCCCCAGCTACTCTGTCGTTGCAATATTGGGTTAAGATGGAAGGAGTACTCCAGTTATGCTGAAATCCACTTAATGTTGTTCTTGTTTCTAATGTGTGCTATCACCGCTTTCTCCCAACTAGATTTCTAGCAACTATGTAAACTAAATCCGCCCCCCATCACCCTCCCTCCCCCCCCCCTTGCAGCTGTGAAAGAGTCTTTTCTTCTATACACAAGTCTGTTTTTGAGATCTTATCGTAGAGGTCTCATACAGTATTTGTCTCTTTGTCACTGACTACTTTCACTCAACATAATGTCTTCCAGTTGAAACCATGTAAATCCATTCTTAAAGTTTTTGAGCATGCTTTCTAAACTGTTGCCTAACAACAATGGAAGTTTTAATACACAATGAGGACAGACTCCAAAATCTGTCAAAGAAACCACAATCAACAGAAGAGAAAATAGATAAATGGGAACTATTAAGAATCAAACACTTTTGCTCATCCAAAGACTTTATTAATAGAATTAAAAGAACACCCACAGAATGGGAAAAAATATTTGGCAACTCTATGTCAGACCGACGCCTGATCTCCATAATCTATGAGATACTACAAAATGTCAACAAGAAGAAGATAAACCACCCAATTAAGTGATGGGCAAAGGAGATGGACAGACACTTCACTAAAGAGGTGATCCAGGCAGCCAAAAAACACATACGGACATGTTCATGATCTTTAGTTATTAAATTCAAATCAAGACGACAATGAGATACCATCTCACCCCAACAAGACTGGCCATGATCCAGAAAACACAAAACAACAAATGTTGGAGGGGCTGTGGAGAAAGTGGAACCCTCCTACACTGTTAGTGGGGTTGCAGAATGGTCCAGCCTCTTTGGAAAGCAATCTGGTGCTTAAAAAAATGGATATCGATATACCATTTGACCCAGTCATTCCACTACTTGGAATATATCCTACAGAATCAAGGCCTTTCACACCAACGGACACATGCACGAGAATGTTTATCGCAGCACAGTCCACTATAGCAAAAAGATGGAATCAACCCAGATGCCCAACAACAGAAGAATGGATAGGTAAACTATGGTACATATACTATGGTACATATATGGAGCACTACGCAATGATAAAGAACAATGATGATTCCAGGAAACATCTCCTAACCTGGTTTCAACTGGAAGACATTATGTTCAGTGAAAGTAGTCAGTGACAAAGGGACAAATACTGTATGAGACCTCTACGATAAGATCTCAAAACCAGACTTGTGTATAGAATAAAAGACTCTTTGACAGCTGCAAGGGAGGGGAGGGAGGGAGGGTTTAGTTTAGATAGTTGCTAGAAATCTGGTTGGGAGAAAGCAGTGATAGCACACATTAGAAACAAGAACAACATTAAGTGGACTTCAGCATAACTTGAGTACTCCTTCCATCTTAACCCAATATTGCAAGGATAGAGTAGCTGGGGCACGGGGCAGGGGACCATGCTCTTAGGTGAAACCAAGG
Organism: Heterohyrax brucei; assembly: GCA_028571685.1. Lineage (NCBI taxonomy): Eukaryota > Metazoa > Chordata > Mammalia > Hyracoidea > Procaviidae > Heterohyrax > Heterohyrax brucei. The sequence goes on along the minus strand of CM053159.1, from coordinate 7,931,882 downwards.
CCAACTGGCACAACTAGCATTTTGCTAAGAGAGCTCTCTGCACCCCACATTGGTGAGTGGCGTCTGGGGTCTTAAGAGCTGCCAAGCTGCCATCCGAGGACACAGCCAATGGTCTCAACTCAGCAGGAACGGATGCTCACCGACGACCAAAATGACATGTGGTAAAGACAACCTAGAAGACAGAGAGACCCACAAGAGTGGGTGCCTTCATCGACTTGGGACCGGAAGAATTGGATGGTGCCCGGCCACCACCAGTGATAGCCACGATGGAGCTCACTAGGTTGAGTCTCACTGGCAACACAAGAATAAAAAGGGGTGCATCCTGAGATCTCTACTAAAAGACCTCAATTGATGGTCCAGTGGTTTTGGGGTTCCCTTGAGAGCATGTCCCCCGGCCCTGATGCTGCCCTTACCCATAAATTATAACAAAGGTCCACTCTTTGGACAGGAATGGATTGGACTTGGCAATGCAGAGTGACCATATATTGGATGCACTTTATGGTTCTATACATCTATAGGATATCATCCTGCTGACCTCTGGCTGGAGGAAGGAGAGTGGGTGGAGAGAAGGGAAAGGAGGCTGTTGGGAGGATGAGACATGTATGGAGCAGAGAGGAATAGTGTGCTGTCACTGGACAGGGAGAGCAGTGGAAGCTGCATATCGGTGGGCATGTGAATTTATACGGGAATGTACATTTTCACTTAGTCATGTTAAATAAAAAAGAAAAAACAAAACAAAACCTGTTGGCTTTGATGGGGTCCCAGCCATCTGGATGGTGTCGCAAAGACAAAGCGGTCACAGACAAGTTTTCTTTCAGGAGCTCGACTGGCCTTTCCTCTCGCAAGGACTTAGAGTTCTGGCTTCGCTAAGGTTCTCCCTTATAAGCCCCGGGCTGGAGGGGTTGTTCACTCAGCCCCGTTTTGCCTTGTGCTAGATATACGGAACCGCAGTTGAGAGCCCATTCAGGATCCACTGCTGAAAAGTTGGACTGTCACAAAACATTCTCTCTCTCTGTCACACACACACACACACATACACACACACACGCACCCGCCTGAAGACTCCCCCCCCCCACCCCACAGTTGTGAGTGATAGTCCTCTTCTGGTGTCATAAGACACAGGAGGTGATCAGTCTCCTCTTCTGCCTCTTAGGGCAGTCCTGACTGGGACAGGGCCCCTGGGTGCCCTACCTGAAACCGTCCAAACTTGACTCGGTGGACCCCGGAAACTGCTTCTCGTTGGTTTCCTGTTGGGTCCCATCTGCGACTGGGTTGGGAAGCCCCGATGCCAAATCGGAACGCTGGGTACCCCCAACAACGCGGTGGGTGGTGACGTCCTCTGGTTCCTCCACTTGGCCCGGGCGCCTTCAAGCCGGTTGTACAGGTTGCTCAAGGGGCCAGCACAGTCGTTTTCCTGGTCAGGGAACCAAACTGATGTGGAAAAACGAGCCGACATCTCTAGATTAGAGAAGCAGTAGCAGTTTATTACACTAGTGGGCCAGCTGGGGTTAATGCTCTCCAAAGCGCTGGCCCCATGTGTCAGGGGTTTGGGTATTTTATGGGGTTGGTTGCAGGTGGGGATGGAGCGGCTGGGGGATCCGGAGGGTCGGGTGGCGGTGATCTTACGGGTCTGGTTTCAGAGGGAGCCAAGGCGGCTCAAGGGGGGGGGATGGGGTCAGCTAATTTCCTCTTGAGTCCCACAGGTTCAAGTTCAGACCCCAGCGCTGCTGCTGCTGCTGCTGCTTATCACGTGATTCTGCTCAAGTTACTCTACCTCTCCAGGCCTCAGTTTCATCAGCTGACACAGGGGGAAATGGTGATTATACCTCCCAGAATAGTTGCGACCATTAAATTAAAAGATGGATAGATATAGATATATGTATCTCTTAGTTAACACAATGCCTAACAAAGAGTGCAAACTCAAGGATGCCAATTATTCTAAGTTTGGGAGGGAGCCCAGGGAGAATGCATTGGCTAATAACAGCCCATGAGACTGTGGGCCAAAGCACAGAGTGAGAAAGACAGAGTTGAGAGAGGAGCGGAAACCGGAAGGCTGGAAAGAAGACGCCTCTCCGTTTCTTCCTGCTTTTCCTGTGGGTTCATTTAGAAAGGTCAGCCTTTGAGATTTTAAAACCATATATGAGTCCTAAGTTTTTTCATAGTAGTATACAAATAACTCTGTTAAACGCCCCCAGAAACTTTCAATTCCAGAGAGGCTGGTGTGTTAGATTTGAGGCCCATGAATTTCTAGTGTTCTAAATGGAAACCCTGGTACACAGTGGTTAAGTGCTGTCGCTGATGACCAAAAGGTTGGCAGTTAGAGTCTTCAAGGGCCTTCCTGGAAACTGTATAGAGCAGTTCTATTATGTCCTACAGGGGCATTAGGAGTCTGAATCAACTTGAAAGCAGTGGGTTTGGTTTTTTGGGTTAACAATCAGGCCAGAAGGTAGTACTGGGTTAGTCTTCTGTCCTCAAAGTTACGGAATGACTTCTTTCACCATTTTGGGCTGTTAGCGCCTCAGGCTCCTTCTTGAATCTGGATCAGTGAAAAATTTTAAGATACTGAGAGCAAGTGCTAGCTTATATCACAAATAATTAGACTGAGACAAGCTTAACTTGCTAATTTACCAATGATTAAAGAACTTAAGTTACAATATATATGTGGAAAAATTTAGAGAAAATCTTTGGAGGAAACCCCAAAATGTTTCGTGTCCACTTTTTGTGGCATTGGTAGTCTGCTGGGGCCATAGTTGCCCATCCTTTACACTGCTAGGGCACTGGGTGGCCACGATGGGATGAAAGTAAAGGAGGAGGAGCTGGAAGAGAGATGGGTTAGGACTTTCTCTCTACTTTTTCCTTCCTCTGCCAGACCTACCCCATCTCATCCAATCTTCAGGATGAGGGGAGAGTTGGTGAGAGGGGCCTGGAGCAAAGGGGGATTGCAGAGACACCAAGAACCATATTGCTGGCGCAGCTCTCCAGAGTAATTCATGTGGAATATTTAGTTCTTTTAAATTAGAGCTAATCTGACAAGGAATGAAGACATTTTAATGTGGCATTCTTATAGGGTGTGGTCAAACTGGAGTTGGCTAAGTACATATGTCATTAGCTACAGGTTCATTTGAGTTTTGTAATGAATTTCCTTTCTCCCTAACCCAAAACCATTCTCATGCTCTCTCTGTCCCCTTCTCCATGCAGGACCCATCCACCCCCATGAATGAATTGTGTTCAGCAATGTTTTAGGCTTTTTAGGCAATTTTGTTGTACTCTTTACAAATTGGCAATGCAAGTATTTTTTTGTTTGTTTTCCTCCTAATTCTGTACTAATTTTATTACTACAAATACCCATTACTCCTTTCATTTTGAAATTACAGAGTTCACTGCACTTTGCATTGCTTTGAGTTGTAAGTCCTATGCTAACTTTTAAAGGAATTAAAATTTCAAAACCAAAAACTTACAGATTAAATGATACAAAGTATTTGGAAGATTTAGGTTCAGCTTTGTTTTGGCATCATGGCAAGTAAAGGGAGAAAGAGCTGTATTACCCTGTAACGATTTGTTAATGGGAAGATACAGCTTTCTGTCTCTGCTGTTGTCTTAGGCTGGGTTTTCTAGGGAAGCAAAACCAGTAACACGTGTAGGTATAAGGAAAGATTTATAATATATATATATAGATATATATATATAGACAGATAGATAGATAGATACAAATATAGGAAACAGCTCACGTAATCACAGAAGCTGAATGTCCCAAGCTCTGGCACAAGCCTCACGTGTCCACGGAAGCTGAGGAACCCAAGGTCAGCAAGTCAGAGACCAGAGTTGCAGATCACCGGTTGTGTGGGTCAGTGGATCCCAAGCTGGCGGCGAGACGATGCAACAGAGGCTGGAGGTCGGTGGATCCCAAGCTGGTGGTGAGGCGAAGTGACAGAGGCTGGAGAACCCAGGATCGGCAGGTCAGGGAGCAGGACTGAGCAGAGGCTGGCGAGCGCAAGATTGGCAGGTCAGGGAGCAGGACTCTCACGTGCCGACTGTAAGGACTGATGAGCCCAACAGCCGCTAGCTCAAGTCCCGGAACCAGACGCTGGAACAAGAGAGCAGGAGCTCCTGGCCACGTGAGCGATCAGCAGCTGTAGTCCAGGGTCACGAGATGAGAGCCGAGGGGCAGGGAGCCACCACAAACCCCGCCCTGCCACTTAATACAGCAGCCAAATGGGTAGTAGCCAAGTTGACATAATCCTGACCACCACAGTCCACCCCTTGTCAACTTGGCATCTGCACACATCTCACCTTACCATGCACAGTCTCTGAAGGGGTACAGTTACAAAGTCATACTTATGTCAACATGATATAACTAACACATGTACAACTGAAAATGCATTAACCCATTTACATCTTATGTTTCATAAGTAAACAAAATATCCAATACACACATACAAAGCAGGAATACTCATAGCAATTACAGTCCTCGTTTCTGCAACTGGTCGCGTGGCCGTAACTGATATTTAGAACTACCTTCTTCTACAACCCATTCTGTATTCCCTTTGCCCTCAGCAAGTACCTCAGCTGGTTGTGGTTCCTTGCCTGGTGAGGTGACCCAAACCTTCATTCCTGAAGGGTCTGGGCTATTATCACTCATTTTGGAGTTGGGTTGCTGTAGTTTTCCATTGACCTTAATCACAGGACATGGTAGTACTAGGAGGCGTCCTAAGGGATCTCCTGCATTCCAAACATACTCTTCTTTACTTCCGTTATGTAATGTCAATCCAATTTCATCTTCATAGTCAGGATCAATCACACTGGCCAGTATTGTAACTCCCTTCTTTGTCTGTTGATCCAGAGGTACAAGGAGCCCAAAATGGCCTGGTGGCAATTTTAGCTTCCAGTTCAGTGGAAACGTTGATGTGTCTCCAGGCGGCAGCATTCCTCCCTTCGGAACTAAGACATTTAGTCCTGCAGAACATAAAGTCATGGGGACAGGAAGCAAAAATCTTGCAAGTGGGTCACTAGGGGTAACAGTGAGTGGTGCCACTCCCGTTTCCACCTCTTGATTCCTGGACCCATGAATCCTGGCAATAGGAGAAACAGCACCGTATATTGGACGCTGGTTTAGAGCATACACAGCCTCCTGGAGAACATTTCCCCAACCCTGCAAGGTACTGCCACCTAGCTGGCAGCGTAATTGTGTCTTCAGGAGACCATTCCATCGTTCTATCAAGCCAGCTGCTTCAGGATGATGGGGAACATGGTAAGACCAGTGAATTCCGTGAGCATGGGCCCACTGCCGCACTTCATTTGCTGTGAAGTGAGTCCCTTGATCAGAGGCAATGCTGTGTGGGATTCCATGACGGTGGATGAGGCATTCTGTAAGTCCACGGATGGTAGTTTTGGCAGAAGCATGTCGTGCTGGGTAGGCAAATCCATATCCAGAGTAAGTATCTATCCCAGTAAGGACAAAACGCTTTCCTTTCCATGATGGAAGCGGTCCAATGTAATCAACTTGCCACCAGGTTGCCGGCTGATCACCTCGAGGAACAGTGCCATATCGAGAACTCAGTGTTGGTCTCTGCTGCTGGCAAATTGGGCACTCAGCAGTGGCTGTAGCCAAGTCAGCCTTGGTGAGCGGGAGCCCATGTTGCTGAGCCCATGCATAAGCACTGTCCCTACCACCATGACCACTTTGTTCATGGGCCCACTGGGCAATGACAGAGGTAGCCGGAGAAAGAGGATGATTGGTTCCCACAGAACGGGTCATCCTATCCACTTGATTGTTAAACTCATCCTCTGCTGAGGTTACTCTTTGATGAGCATTCACATGAGACACAAATATCTTCACTTCTTTGGCCCATTCAGAGAGGTCTATCCACATACCTCTCCCCCATAAATCCTTGTCTCCAATCTTCCAGTCATGTTCCTTCCAAGTCCCGGAACCAGACGCTGGAACAAGAGAGCAGGAGCTCCTGGCCACGTGAGCGATCAGCAGCTGTAGTCCAGGGTCACGAGATGAGAGCCGAGGGGCAGGGAGCCACCACAAACCCCGCCCTGCCACTTAATATAGCAGCCAAATAGGTAGTAGCCAAGTTGACATAATCCTGACCACCACAGCTGTATCATGGCCCATCAGTACAAAAGAGATCAATTGATTCATTCCAACTAATATCTGTCTGTGCCTCAATCTTTGCAGATTTCAAAAGACACTGAACAGCATTGTCTTCCACTAGTCTCACAGAAATTTTTTAAGTATCTGTGATGGAATAGCTCCACAAAATAGTTTGGTGAATACAAAACATACTTGTTTCATGTCTTTGTAACTGCACCAAAAGTGGTGGTTAGCCTAAAGCAAATGAAAAGTGCACAATGAGGGATCAGAGCAGCTGACAGCAGAGGGAATGGAGGTGACAGAACTACCTGTCAGCAGTGCTGCTCCTGCTTCCAGATAGCAGAGTGACTTCTTGGCAACTGAGATAAACAATCAGTTTTCTGCTCACCCTTTCACAAAAAATTGTGGATGTAAACTCATCACTAGGCAATAGTTCACAGATCTTTTAGCTTCCTCTTTCTTCAACACTTTTGTTTCATGCTTTCCTTCCATCTAATTTCTTGTCTCAAAAATTTTTGAACTTAGCATTTTATCACTGATTCATTTTTCTCTCTTGGCCATTTTTCATTTTCTTGCCTGTATTTTCCCTGTTGTGTTCCTTCTCTTCCACGTCTACTAGTATTTCCTTCATGTTTCCATTAAACAGACTAGCCCATCTGCCAGTTTGCCATGCCGTGGTGGCTTGCATGTTGCTGTGACACTGGAAGCTACCAGCAGCATCTCCCTTGATGGATGGGCTTCAGCAGAGCTTTCAGACTAAAACTGACTAAGATGAAAGCCTGGTGATCTACTTAAAAAATTAGCCAATGAAAACGTTATGGATCACAACAAAACATTGTCTGATATTGTGCAGAAGGTTGAGTCCCCTGGGTTGGAGGGCATTCCAAATACACAGGGGCCACAGCAGAGGACTGAAACATACCAACACTTGTGAAGATTGTGCAGGTCCAGGAAATGTTTTGTTCTATTGTATGTGGAGTTGCCATGAATCAGAGGTGACTCAGCGGCAACTAACAACAACATATTTGCCATTTTTTGTTTGCTTGCTTATATTTTCACTGCCATTTTTATCTTTAATCATGTTCCTCTTAGATTGCCATTAAACTCATTTTCCTCTTTTCCTTTTCTCCCCTTGCGAAAAAAGTCTAATCAACAGAGAAGAAATGACACCCAGCTAGGATTGTACTAGGGAAGAGAATTGAGGCAGCATTTTGATGACTGGGCAGGTCAAACATGACTACCAATGCTTCCTTGTAATTCAGACTAGGCTAGGTCAGCACAGAACTGCAAGACTCTCTTGGGAATTTCTATACATATTTGTCCAATATTTTATCCCATTTTAACTCCCCGGTCCAGATGCCAGGAGAATTTCCTCATTTACTTGAGAAGAATTCTCATCTGTCCTCTTGAGCTCCCACAAGACGGCTGTTCACAGCCCCAGGGGACTGCCAATCAGTACTATCACTGTGCTACAGTAAATGCTCATTTGTGGTGCGCAGTTGGGAAATGTAGAGCTTGGGTTAATTACATTTTCTGATTGAGATTTACAGGGTTTATCTTCCATGGATCACAGATACCAAGACACCTGACATCATCTAAACACTAAAGCTAGATTGAACTTGTCTAATCTTTCTTGGAAAATTCAAAGGAAGGTTCTGGACTCACAGAATATCTGGGACATCATGGATATGTTGTTGTATATGGAGTCTGACAGTTAAACCTGTGAACTTAACTGTTCCGAGTGCTATATAACTCATCTCTGAGTATCACTATGGTCACCTTCAAAGTACTCCCCTTGGGAAGCTATGCACTGATGCCAGTGCCTAGTCCACCCTTTAAAGCAATTTTGGAACTCTTTCTGGAATGCCCACTGCACACGGTGGCAAGTTTGTGAACTTAATTGTACAGCTGTCTGTGAGGGAGTTTTTAGCCAGTAAACAAATCACTGTATTGGAACACCCTCCCTACTCACCTGATCTGGCTCCCAATGACTTTTTTGTTTACCTAAAGATAAGGGAAATATTCCAAGGAAGACATTTTGATCACACTCGGGACATAAAAGGGTAATAAGACAACAGATCTGATGGCTAGTCCAGAAAGAGTTCCAAAATTGCTTTGAAGCATGTATACAGAAATACAAGATAATTGGGATTTCCATTTAATACAATGCAAATGAGGTTTTGGGTATATAACAATGCAAGCCACATATCCAGTATATCATATGTTTTAAATTATGCTAATCTGTTTTAAAATGTGTTTAAATATTCATCGTGCATAACAACACAGATTAGCATAATGCTGAACAGATTCAGTGGAGCTTCCAGACTAAGATGAACTAGGAAGAAAGGCCTGGAAATCTGCTTCCAAAAATTAGCAAATGAAAACTATGGAACACAACAATCTGATCTGCAACCAGTCATGGGTACAGAGCTGGGCAGTGTTTCCTTCTGTTGTGTATAGAGTCCCCATGAATTGGGGCCAACTCAATGGCAGCTAAGAGCAAGTATTCAAAGGAAAGGAATTTGTAACTTGCCAAGTTACAAAATAGTATATGTAAGACAATTATACTTTCTTGTAATAAAAAGTATATATATTATAAACATAAAAATAAATAATCTTTTCTTGGGCAAACTAGGAAACCCTAGTGGGATACTGGTTAAGTGCTATGTCTGCTGAACAAAAATGTTGGCAGTTCAAATCTGGCTAGCGCTCCTTGGAAACTCTGTGGGGCAGTTATACTCTGTCCTATAGGGTTCCTATGAGTCAGAAACAACTTGATGGCACTGGGTTTGGTTTATTCTTTTTCTTTTTGGTTTTGGGAAGACTAAATCAGCCCACTAAAGAATTAAAAACAGTATAGAAGCCTATTTCAATGTAGATTAATAACAGAATAAATTAAATGAATGGTTGTAGAAAACAACTGTTCCGTGAGCCATGATGTCAAATATGAAGTTGGGAAATGCTGTGGTGCAGGCAACATGGTGATTGGAAGATAGAAACTGTTGCCTTGGCAATGGAGGTGGAATGTGGATCATAGTCTGGTTATTACAGACAGGGTGCTGAATCATAAATGATATGAATATGGGATTCCAAGAAAAGATTCTTCCATCTTTGATTAAAATATACCCCATCCGCCTTTCTTTCTTCCTTTTTTTTTTTTTTTTTTTTTTGCATTTCTGCATCTGTTTCTAACTTCTTATACAATATAACGTATGGAAGACCACATCTTGGTTTTAGCGCTGCTTCTTCATGACTGGCCAGGGATCTTGGCCTACAGCCAAGTCTTTTCTGTTGTCGTCAAGGGTCCCACCACTAGTTCTGGTACTTTCCAGCAAAAGGACTGTTGCAGGCTGTCCTACAAGTACTGCACACCGCTCTTCCATCCCTGGCCCTGGCCCTTATGTCACAAGGTCTCCACATGTGTGAACACTTTGTTTCTTTCATTTTGATTAATTTTCCAGTGTATTCCACCTGCTCTGGAGTAAGGGTAGAACAATTTTACCAGAGATGTAAACAGAGAAAGGAGCTATGAACTCCAGAAATGAAAATTTGGAGGGGAACACTGCCAGTCAGAGTAGAATTTTATCCTAGCACACAGTGATATAAAGGGTACAATGGAGTCTCCAAGATGTAGGGAAGTGGCTCATTCTAGAACAATCCCTGGTTCCCCACTATCCATTTCTCCTACTTCTGTCTGGGGGGTTTTGCTCCAGGGGAAGTGTGTCTACAGCCTCCCAAAGCCCAAGAATCTGCAGAGAGCAGACAAGAGCCCCAGCCTTGGCCATGCCTGTCTCTGCTGTCACCTGCCCTCCACTGAGAGTGTGTGTCCCAGTGTCAGCTGTGCCCACTGTCAGCACTGACTAGTACCCTGTCTTCCACATGGGGACCTCCTCCTCCCCAAGGATCTGATGCTCCTGAGTACACCAGGTCATTCCTATCTTTTCAAATCCCTGAAGTAGCTATCACAGAATTCCTAGGTTGTGCAAATTGTTAATGTGCTCAGATGCTAATGGAAAGATTGGAGGTTAAAGTCCACCTAGATATGCCTCAGAAGAAAAGCCAGGCTATCCACTTCCAAAAAACCAATCACTGGAAACCCTATGGAGCAACAGTTCTACTCTGACATGTGTGGGGCCACCACGAGTTACCATGGTGACTGGTAAGGTAAAATAGGTACCTGTTACAGTTTTGTGCCCCAAGACCCATATGTTTGTTAAATGGAAGGCCTCCCATTTATGGAGTCTCCAAGAGAGTCAGCAGTTGGATACCTGATATGTTTTCAGCACTTCGCAGCTTACACATATGTACTAGCCCATCTATTCCTTGAAGCAATCTTAGGAAGTAATCATATGAACCCCACTTCAAGTAGGAGAAGAATAAGGCAACTTAGACTTGGCAGAGTTACACAGCCAATCAGTGAGTGCCAGGACCTCAACTCAGGCCCAAGAATCCTGATTTCAATGTAGTGCTGTAACTATGACAACCAAAAAACAATGCAAAACATTTGTTGTCAAGTGGATTCCAACTCATGGTGATCCTATGTGTGCTAGAACAGAACTGTAGAACTGTGCCCCATAAGGTTTTCAATAGCTCTTTTTATGTGGTTTTTCCCCTAGCAGTGATCACCAGACTTTTCTAAAAGGCACCTCTGGATGGACTCAACCAACTTTTCAGTTAGCAGCCGAGTGCTTACCCATTTGAGGCACCCAAGAACCCTCTGCCACAGCAGGGTACCTACACGCAATAGCTCATGAGAATCCTGTGTAGAGCTGAGTCAAAACTCAAAGTCCCAGGCTGGCTGTGGACCTCCTAAGTGTCTCTCAGGATGGGGCCCAGCAGTCCCTATTATTAGCAAGTTGTTCCTGACGACTGAGGCCCTTCTACACACTGCCTGCCCATGCCCAGCTCTTACATTTCCATCTGTGACAACAAGAGTGGGTGACAACAGTGGCTTTAGAAACTAGCCTTAACACTGAAAATCCTATTTTGCTCCACAGAGACCACTTTCTTTGTAAAGAGTTCATTTACACCTTCCAGGCTCGCCTCCTAAAGAACTTCGCTGAGATAACATCTGAACTAGAAAAGCAGAGGTCAAAAGCAGCAATGCTGCTCATCAGCACAAAGCAGCAAAGGTCGGGAGAGTTTGACAGCCACACTTAAGAAGGTCTCAGAAAGACGCTGAAAGGCCTCTGAGTGGAAAATAGGAGCCCAGTGTTCCTTCAGTGGCCTGGCTCCAAACCAGCCGGGCCCCAGCTAATTGGACATGTCTGGGGAAAGGCGCTTATATTGTCAGAACTCTGTAAAGCAAGGAGCAAGAACCCTGGTGATTAAATGACCACAAACCCATCCAAGAAATTATAATCAGGGGGATCGCACATGGTGGGAAAGCTTTTCCTGTTTGGAAGGGTGAGTTGAATTTGGAGGGATTCAGTAAACCTCAAGTATCGACAGTTAAGCTCCAAACTTGAGTCTCAGTTAGACTCTTTTCACTAAAGGAACAATTAGGAATTGGCTTAAGAAGTCCCTCAAGTTAAATTAACTTGCCGCAGACCCAGAGAGTGGACACCCTGACTGTGATTTGTAAGGAAGAGGTCACATCCAGAAAAGAGCCTGGGCGTCTTGCTGAAGTGTCTTATGCAGGTCAGCCTGGAACCCATTATTAAAATTGTCAGGAAAATCAGTTAAGGAGACAAGCTGAAGCAAGTTGAAATATGAAAAACACTTTCACTGGGGCCTGACCGGATGCCAGAAGAGCCTGCCAGCAGGGACAGCTGGAAGGCCAATTTCTCAGTCAAGACTAAAAGTTGGTTGCTTAAATATCTGAGTCAACACACACAGATTTCTCTCCCACTCAATACTCCTGTTTAATTGCACTGGGGAGTCTCTCCACTAACACATCCAACACCCCAGTACAGAGCGGAGTGAAAGAAAAGCAAGATATTGAAGTGCAAATGAGGTCTTGGGTGCTGCCTGCAGGCCTGGGCTAGGGCCGCACAGTGATTCACGCAGGCCCCTCTCCTTAAAGAGGGTGAGAGAAAGGGTGAGTTTCCTACCTTCTGCTGGTCCTGAGGTGGGGTAAAGGGGAGGGAGGATGTGGGAGTTTGTAGGGGCACTGCTCAGCTGCATGGGTCTGTGTGCTGACAAGGCGCTGAGCTAGTGGTCTGTCAGGTGCTGTAGTACCACAGGAGAAGAAAGAGAAAGAGGAACCCTCCTTCCCACTCTGAGCCAAGGCAGATGGAGGCTCGCAACTGGCAAGCCATTGTAAGTTCGGTGATCAGGTGACAAGCTGGTGAGGTTGAGGGCAGACGTGACCAACGAGGTGAGTCTTGACTGTTCACCCAGCTGCCTACAGACTGGGAAGCAGGCAGATGCCCGAGGCAGCAAGTGTCAACAGCTTAACCTTAGAAGTGCTCAAGGGCTTTGGCTGCGGATCGGAACACTCTTCCATAGCAGTGCCTACATAGGAACCAGGTGGTATGGCCCAGGGGTGAGAGGTGAGCGTCGGGGCTGCGACATTGACTCATGGCACGTTCACTTACCTCGGAGCTAAGCGTGACATAACAGACCTAGCTAAGATCAAAAACCATTAGAAATGGGACCTAAACCACAAAGAAGAAGACAGGTACTGTGAATAGGTTGGGGTCCCCGGGTGGTGCACACCGTTAATGCATTTAGGCGGAAGGTTCAAGTCTACCCAGAGGCTCCCTGAAAAAAAGGCCTGGTGATCTACATCTGATAAAGCAGTCATTGAAACCCCTGTGGAGCACAGTTCTGCTCTGACACCCGCACGGGTTCATCATAAACTGGAGCCTGCTTGAAGGCAACTGATCTATTTGGTCTTTGGTTTTGGTGAGCAGATTATGTGAATCCTACAATGCAGAAATCTGTGGTTGGCTCTATCCTGTCTGCTTCAACCATCAGAGATAAGGAGTAGCCCATGTAGACGCTAAACTCAAACACTAGTGTGTGAACAAATCACCTGGGAAAGTTGTTAAAAGGCTTTTTCTAATTTGGTAGGTCTAGGGTTGAGTAGCTAAAGTGAAGCCCAGTGGCTCAGCTTGCTTTGTCCTCATTTCTTCAAGTAGGTAGCTCACACAACTCAGTTTATCATCCACCTATAAATCAAAACCAAAACAAAACCGTTGCCATCAAGTCAATTCCAATGCATAGCAACCCTATAAGACAGAGTAGAACTGTCCCATAGGGTTTCCAAGGAGTGGCTGGTGGATTTGAACTGCTGACTGTCGGGGTTAGCAGCCTACTAGGGCTCCCATCCATTTACAGTGTATGGTATTCATCATCCATAAACTTGCTAATCTAGTTCCAAGGAACCTCAGAAGATAGGCCTGCGATCTGCTCCAGAAAGGTCACAGCCTTGAAAACCATACGAAGTAGTTCTACCCTACATACATAGGGTCAACATGAGGTGGAATCAAGTTGATGGCAGCTAACCAAAACAAGCTCTTTACAAGGATTATAAAGATGTTGTGTTCTCTATATGGTGCTATGTGTTGAGTACCAGAGCCCTGATGGTGCAATGCTTAGTTAAGCATTTGACTGCTAACTGAAAGTTTGGCAGTTCAAACCCACCAGCCATTCCTGGCAATTCGCTCCCATGAAATTACAGCCTTGGAAATCATATGAGGTGGTTCTACTCTGTCCTATAGATTTGCTGAGTAGGTACAGACTTGGTGGCAAACAACAACCTCGCTGTGGGCTGGGAGCTACTGTGTCCTAGCCCCCTTGCCCTCTGTTCCCTCTCCCCGTGTTTGTGCTTTTCTGCTTGGCACCTTGAAACTATTTGCAGAATAATAAGCTCAGGTTAAACTATTTGCAGCTCAAGCTAAACTATTTCCTTGAGACTGTTTCCAGAATAATAAGATCAGGATAAACTATTTGCAGTATAATAAGCTCAGGCTAAACCATTTGCAGAAACCATTTCCTTGTTCCTGTCTTTTGTTTGAAGTCAAGACCTCCGTGTGCTCTGTAACCAAAAGGACCATGACCGTTTTTTGGCAGTGTGTGCCACCCTGTTGGCTTCCTACCTAAGCATATAAATAAAGCTTGTAAAAGAGAATTGGTGGCCATTGTTCTCCATCAGAGACCATGGTCTCACCTGGCCTCAACTTTATCTTGTGTGATGTGTTTCTTGTGTAAGTGAGTAACTTTACCTTGTGTGATGTGTTCCTTGTGTGAGTGAGTTTCCCATCTCCTTTCCTGTCTCCTTCGGCCTCATACCCTTCCCAGTGCTGGTCACTGGGGTGCGAGACGCAGCACAACCTAAGTCAAAAACGTGTTAAGAACTGCCTATGAGGTCTGCCCATTAAGTCCATGAACTTAATTGTTCTAAGTGCTATATACCACATTGGTGAATATCACTACAGTCACCATCAAGGTACACCCCTTGGGAAGCTGTGCACTGATGCCAGCACCTAATCTACCCCTCAAAGCAGTTTTGGAACTCTTTCTAGAATGGTGGCACAGTGGCAAGTTTGCAAACTTAATTGTACAGTTGTCTGTGAAGGAGTTTTTAGCTAGTGAACAAAGAACTGTGCTGGAACACCCTACCTACTCACCTGATCTGGCCCCCAATGACTTTTTTCTTTACCCAAAGATAAAGGAAATATTGAAAAAAAGACATTTTGATGACATTCAGGACATCAAGGGTAATATAACAGTCATTCCAGAAAAAGAGTTCCAAAATTGCTTCAAAGGATAGACTAGGTGCTGGCATGAATGCACAGCTTCCCAATGGGAGTTCTTTGAAGATGAACGTAGTGATTCTCAGCAATGAGCTGTATAGCACCTTTTCTAGGATGAGTTCGTGAACTTAATTGACGGTCCATGTACGTATGAGAAAATAACAACCCTAATCTCCACTTCCTGTGAAGGTGACCTGTTTGAAAACAGGATGTCTGAAGATGCTGTTTAGGTTAACATGAGGTCAGACTGTAGTAGAATGGGTCCTGATCCAATCTCAGGGGTGACCTTCTAAAAGGAGAAGACACAAAAACAGAGAGCATAGACGAATATGTGAAAATGGAGTCAGAGATTAGAGCGATACAGCTGCCAGCCAAGGAAGGCCGGAGAACACCTGTGATTCCTGTAACCATGTGGTGGGGAACACTGAGGAGGTCTGCTTATTTAGAGTAGACACACTGCTGAGGGCTATGATATCAAGACAAACTTCATTTTGTGAGTATTTGGGGACTAAAAAAGTTTCTCTGAGTATTTCTGACAACAAAGAAAAGAAAAATTTTAAGTCACTCCTCTCTTCTGAGAAGACTAACAATCCTGCTGTAATGTTTGGGGTCATGTTGCTCTAGAAATACATCAGGGCATGAAAATTCTAATAAGGGTGGCTTCTGCCCTTTATTTGCCAGCATTATTTCTAGCTTTTTATTTATAGCTCTCTTAGTGTCTCCATCAGGAAAATGTAGCCAAAATCAGTCGTAGCTCACAGGTATACTAGTGAAAGATGTTACTAAAACTTAAAAAACATTGTAAACAACTTTAAAAGGGTTCTTCAAACGCCTATTCTATGTGTGGTACAGCGCCATTTGTGAAAAACAGTAACCATAATACATGTGCTCCAAAGGGATCTATATGTTGTACAAATGAGATTTTCCTCCACAGACTCTGGAGTGGCCAAAGATTAGCTCTTGTTGGAAGAAATGGCTCTCCTTCTTGAGTGTGCATCAGGGTTCAGACACGTTTGCCTCCTGCATTAAAAAAAAAACTACACTTTTTTCGCTTACCTTTGTGATCCAGAGGGCTTTTAGACCCCCGATGATCTCATCTTCCGTGGCCTTCAAGTTCTAGATCAGAAAGTATGTGGTCGTCTTCCCTTTACCTTTCACTTCAATTGTGCCCCTTTCAATTATTTCAAACCGTTGTTCTTCCAGGGCTCTGCGCAGAGAAAGAAATGCACTAGGTATCACAAGATTTAGCAATTAGGCAAAGGCTCTTGAGAGGAGAGATCTGAGACACAAGGCACACCGCAGGGAATGGAGCGAGGGACTTCCTCCTAGGGCACGCTGAGGCCAAAGAGGCGCAGGGGGAGAGGAGGGAGCCATGCACCCCACACACTGTGAGCAGGATGCCGAAAGCAGAGGGACACACAGGAGACTCACCCCAACCCTGTGTCCCCCACCATGTTTTCTCCCCCCAACAGATCCTCGTAGATGCTGCTTTTACATCTCTGCACGCTGTGTCACCAACGCCTGTGTGTACCTCACCACATGATTCGGAAGCAGACGGCTCCTTGGGAGTCTGTACCCTTCTGTCTTTCACCAAATACCCAAGTGTACCGTGTGGTTGTCATCATGCTGACTGTAATTACCTCAGCTCTTTCCACCATGATTTCCTGCCACCAAGGAACTGAAAGGCATAGGGAAGGTGCTGTGAAAAGCAACCAAGCTATGAGATAACCATGCAATACTTTTTTGTTTGTTCATTCACCGTACTAGAAGCTGAGTGATGCTGGTGAAATATCACAGAACCGGGTCCCCTAATGACATCTAAGTTCAAGGTTACCTGCCTCGGTACTTCATCAAGCTTTCTCTCACCTTTGGCCAACTGTGCCACTCTCTTCATCCCATCACCCATTTGACATCTTCTGCCTAGCACTCAAGCTACTGGCTGTACCTTCTACTTTCTGACCCCATTCAGCTATAAGGTTGCAATCATTATAGGCACAATCCTGCAACATCTTATTCGACTGACCATATATTAACCCTTACCTCCATCTCAGCAAATGAAGGGTCCTTCTTGTTCAAGTGTGCCCTTCTGTGGTCCCGACCCGCCCCTTCCCCTCCTCTCTGGTTCCTGCTGCATCAGCTGCTCCCTCCCTTATAGTCAGCTCCTTTCCACTTGCATCTTCCCCTTAGCCTGCTAGCACACTTAGGTCCTTTCCATCCTAAAGAGAAACAAATAATTCTCTTGTGACGATCTCCTACTTTAATTCTGTATAAACTCAACTCATTCCTCCTCTCTGGGTCTGTTCCCATGATTCTACTGAAACCACTTTTGGTAAATGTTCCAAAAACCTGAATATGTTTTCAGTCCTAGCTGCCAGATTTTTGTTCATTTCTTCCTCCTTAACACTTTTCACAAGGGTGCTTCTCACCCTGACATCTCCCTATTCTTTTCTTACTGTGTCTTCCTCTGCCTCTTACACGGGCTCCTCTTCCTCTATCTGCCACAACACTGTGATTCGCCTCCATTGTTCTTCCCACACTGAATCCTTCCCCAGATGATCTCATCAACACTCATGGCTTTAATTACCAACTATTGAGTTGCTATAGCATAAAAATGATCGTGGACATGGCACAAGACCAGGCAGTGTTTCGTTCTGTTGTTCATAGGGTTGCTATATAAGCCAGAACCAATTCAACAACAACCTAGGGTTGCTATGAGTCAGAATCAACTCAATGTCAACATGTTTGTTCATTTTGTGCTTGTTTGATAAGTTGCTCGGAATCCCTGAGTGGTGCAAATAGTTAATGTACTTAAATGATAACCAAAAAGTTGGTGCTTTGAGTTGACCTAGAGGAGTTTCAGAAGAAAGGCCTGGAGAACTACTTTAAACAAAATCAGTCTATGAAAACCCTGTGGAGCACAAGTCTACCGTGACACATGTAAACTCACCATGAGTCTGAGCCAACTTGATGGCATCTAGTTCTGTTTTTATGTTGCTTACTCTTAGTCTATACCTCAAATCTACAACCCATCTCCAAAGTTCACTGATAAATCTAATGGTGCCTTTACCTAGATGCTCAGAGATCCTTCAAGTTGAACATGCCCAAACGTAAACTCTGCCCCTATGAAAAGATTTTCCTCTCATGTGTTAGAGATACCACCAGTCAGGTACCCAGTCACCCAGGATGTAGATCTGGGGACATCCAAGGCTTCTCCCTCTTTTTCATGTTCATTTCTAGCAATTACCAAGATTAGTTGACTTCCTTTCCCCTATATTCTCACCACCAGTATTTTAGATCAATCTAAACTCTTAACAGGTCTTCTTGTGCCGATTATTTGCCCTCAAATCTGTCATTCTCAGGGTCTTTGGAGTGATTACTGTACAACAGGACTCTGATCATATCTTTTTCTCCAGCCTAACTGTCCTGAGGGCTTTTCCTTACCTTGTGATGTAAAGACTAGCCCTTCAACAAAGTTAAATTTTTTTGTACTTCTTGTCACATATTCTAGGCCTCCCTGTACTGGTTGTTTTTGGCTAAATCCCATTCTTGACTGGATCCAACTTTTGAACTCACTCACTCACGGTTTGAGATTCAGCTCAGGAATCTCCTCCATGAAGCTCAGCACACTTCATCCCTGAGCTCCCATTTAAAAAAAAAAAAAGTTGCTGTCAAGTTGACACTGATTTACGGCACCTCCACGTGTGCCAGAGTAAAACTGTGATCTGTAGAGTTTTCAGTGACCGGATTTTCATAATTAGATCAGTAGACTTTTTTCTGAGGCACCTCTGGGTAGACTTGAACTGCCAACTTTTTAATTAACAGCCTAGTATCTTAGCTGTTTGGAGCATCCTCATTCTTAGCTAAGTCCTACTCTTATATTGGAAACCATGTAACACGCTTGCTTTTACGTTTAAACTAAGGCACAATTTACATAAACTTATAAGGGATTCTCATTTGTAAATAAGGATAATAAGGGAATCTATCTTCACAGAAACCAAACTGAAAACTAAACCATTACCTTCAATTCTGACTCATAGCAACCTTACAGGACACAGTAGAATTGCCTCATAGAGTTTCCAAGAAGTGGCTGGTGAATTTGACTTTCTGACCTTTTAATTAGCAGCTGAGCTCTTAACTACTGTGTCACCAGGCTCCACTTTCATAGAGCAGTTGTAATACAACAATACAGCGTAAAAAATTTAGAATAGAATATGGTCTGCAGTAAGAATTGTTTTATGCATGTCTTTATCATTGTATTTATCATACTTTTAAGGTAATCTATGAGTATTTCCTCTTCTACTAAACTAAGACCAAGTAAAATTTGTCTGGGGAAAAAAATTTGCTGTTGAATCCATTCCGATTCATAGCAACCCCATAGGACAGAGTAGAACTACCCATGGTTTCCAAGGAACACCTGATGGATTTGAACTGCCAGTCTTTTGGTTAGCAGCTAGAACATGTAACCACTAAGCCACTATGTCAGGGTTTCCCAGACAGTAAACATTTTAGGCTTTGTGGATGATACGGCCTCTCACAATTGCTCAACATGAAATCAGACATAGACAATCCATAAACAAAAATGCATGGCTGTGTGCCAGTAAAACTTTGTTTACAAACATAAACATCAGGCTGGATTTCACCTGTGGCTTATAATTTCCGAATTCCTGAACTAGCCCATGTAGAAGATAATAATCAAGTATTAATTGATTGACCCAATGTCTGCATGCAGTGTGGAATGGAAGGATTTCCCCCACTACCCTCTGGTCTTGGTCGTTTTCATCCTTGTCTGAATGGGCATTCTGTAAGTTCTAGAGGGAGCAAGGCAAGAGCAACAAAGGGAAGGAAGCATGCGTAAATGCACAGTATCTGTAGGCAATGGGGCTGAGCTGGATTTTGTCAGGAAGTCCATGACTTTCCATTCTAGATGCGGTGTTCACAGTGTCTCCAAATAAGCAATACCAGGGCATTTCGTCCCCTATGACACCTGCTAAGACAGGTCCAGTGTGGATCCCCACTCTGATCTGCACAGAGAGAACCTCACTGAAGAGACTACCTGACAGTATTGGTTTTTAATGTTTAAACTGAGATATAGTTCATATGAAATTAAAATGCAAATCTTCAAGTGTTTAGCTTCATGAGTGCCGATAAGTTCATATATCCCTGTAGTAATTTGGCAAAATGAAATATAGAATAATTCCACTTACCTCACAAAATTATCATGTTCTCCTGTCGGTTAAGCTCTGTTCCTCCCCTGAGAGGAAACAGCTTTCTTATTTCTTTTGCAAAAGACTAACTTGCCTATTGTAGAATGTCACACAAGGAGAATTCTGCATATACTGTTTTGTGTCTGGCTTTATCTATTCAATGTAATGTTTTTGAGGTTTATCCGTGTTGTTGCATGTAGTAAGAGTTCATTCTTTTACTACTGAATAGTATTGTATTGTAAGAATACACCACGATGTGTTCAGCTGTTCTCTTCTCTGTAAACATTTGGTTAGCTGCAGTTTGGAGTTATAATAGGTGAGGCTGCCACGGACATTCCTGTACAAATCTTTCTGTGGACATGATTTCACTTCCCTTAAGTAAACATCTGCGAGTGGAATTTCTGGGTTGCAAGGCAGATATACATCCAGTGTTACAATACAAACAACTGTCCCCTGGTGTCCTGAGGCTCCTCCCCTGTCCCTCTCTGCCTGCTGGGTCATCTGTAGTGTTTGAGATGATAAACTCGTTGTAGTTTTAACTTGCATTTCTTTGATGGTTAATGATGTTACATGAACTTTCAAATGCTTCAAAAACAGACCAAACCCTGTACTGTCGAGTGGATTCCAACTCTTACATTGACTCTGTAGGCCAGAATACCACTGCCCCCTCCAAGGCTGTAATTCTTGATGGAAGCAAAACTGTCACATCTTTCTCCCTTGGAGCAGCTGGTGGTTTGAACCACCGGCTGTTTGATCATCAACTGACTGCTTTAACCCCGCACCCGCAGGGGCCTTTGCCGGTCAGTGTTCCCCTGTGCAGCTATCCTTATCTTAGAATTGCTAACATCCTTTCCAACTTTTCTTTTTGAGAAATTCACCATGGTAACATCTAGGAATACCTCATTTGCTTTCATTCTTAGTAATGTAGTGTGATTTTCATCTTTGTTGCCCCTTTCCCCACTCTTTTTGATTGAGTTTTCTTCAGTGGATGGACTTCAGTCATTCTATTTTTACTTGGAGTGATTTCGTATGTGTAAAGATAGGTATAGATAATAATATGTAGAGACAAATACAATATAGACACACACATGTATGTATTTTTATGTTTGTTGCTAGGTACCATCGAGTCAGTGCCATCTCACAGTGACCCTTTGTGCTAGAGAACAAAACGCGGCCTGATCCTGTGCCATCCGCACAGTCGTTGGGCTTGAGCCACGTTGTAGCCAGTGTCAGCTCATCTCACTGAGGGCCCTCCTCTTTTTCTCTGACCCTCCGCTTTACCAAGCATGAGGTCCTTCTCCAGGGACTGATCCCTCCAGATAACATGGCTAAAATACGTAAGATGTAGTCTTGCCATTTTTTTTCTAAAGAACACCTGGTTATACTTCTTCCAAGACAGATTTGTTTATTCTTTTGGAAATCTGTGGTATATTTAATATTTCACCAACATCACAATTGAAAGGCATCCATTCTTCTTTGGTCTACATTATGCCTTGTCCAGGTTTCACATGTATATGAGGAGATTGAAAATACGGTGGCTTGAGGAGTCAGATGCACTTAGTTTTCAAGGTGACATGTTTACTTTGTAATAGTTTAAAGAGGTCTCTTACTGCAGATTTGCCCAACACAATGGGAAAATTTACAGTTATTTTTTCCTCAGTGGCTTGTATTAACCTTTCAGTGAAAACATTCTTCTTTTATCTGACCTTCTCGTTCCCATGACCTCACTGCTTCTCCTTCTGATTCTTCACACTCCCCCGGGCTGCTTTTCTGAAATAGGTTGCCAGGCCTTCATTCTTAGTCTGTCTTATTCTGGAAGCCCTACTGGAACCTGCTTAGCGTCTTAGCATCACGCCAAGTCTCTGCTGACAGGCATGTTGCGGTTGTGCTTTGAGGTACATTTGCCAGGAATTGAAACTGGGTCTCCGGCACAGAAAGCCAGAAATCTACCATTAAAGCACTTCTGCCTCGTCCTGATTTTTTTTAGTCCAGTTTTGTGAACACTTTGTATTTTCATTTACCTAAAGCCATCTTTTACTTAGAACATTACAGTAGGCGCTGTAACTAGGATCTGCACTACTTCTGTTTCTCAACTTCTCATCCACTGTGGTAAGGGTGAGATGAGCACACATTCAGAATCTCCTGGAAGGGGTAATTTGGACAAATCATATTCCGTCTTATAATTGGCTTTACATTTAGTTATCTAATTATTTTGGAAATTTGGCAGACTTGAGCAGGGAAGGACGTCTAAATGTCAAAAGGCAGAGAGACACTGTTCTCTATACCATCTTAGAGCGCTTAGTTTCTGCTAAGCAGGATTCCAGAAAAAGACAGTTGCTTTGCATTCCCAGACTGTCTAACTTTTGCAGTGTGAACAAACTTCTATACTTGGAAAAGAAGCTTCTTGTGAGAAAGGCAGCAGATGTCTGAGCTAATGGGCCTTGGTGGATAGAAGGCTTTTCTGGGTATCTTATGGCATCCCAGTGTCTCCCTGCTAGCCATGAGCAGTTTCCCAGCTCAGCCTGAGTTCTGAGCCTATCAGACAGTGGGTGGATGCCCACACTCACTGAGTGGGAAAAGTTGGCTATTCAGTAAATTTGAGCCCCTTGTTGAAATGCTTGAACAAAAAAAAAGCGAGGTTATATATAATATGGCTCCCCAAAAGAACTGAGCCATACAAAGGAAATGGGGAAAAGGACTTAGCACTGTCCTGAGTGATGGACAAAGGAAGCTTGCAGCAAATCACATGAAAATCAGGGCTTTTACTGGCCTCATCTGCAATATGTTCAGAAAGTGATATACTTACTGATGCCTCTGTTCAATCAGTTAACATCAAACTGACCCAAACCATGTGGTGATCTTGTGTGTGTCAGAGTAGAGCTGTATTCCATGTGGTTTATAGTGGCCGATTTGGGGGAAGTAGATCTCCAGGCCTTTTTTCCAAGGTGTCTCTGGGAGAACCTGAACCTCTAACCTTTAGTGTAATATCTCTGTTACTTAGGAACATATGCAGGACAAGCAACCAGTTGGGACAAATTACCTGTTTTAATTATTGTAACATTAAATAATCAGAGCAGACTAATAAACAGAATTTTCCTCTTTGATGTGAGATGTTTGGTATGAAGCAAAGTATGCAATTGCTTTTTACCTGTATGGGTTTTCCAGTGACAGGGTTCATCACTTCACTTGCAGAAATTCTCATCCCCAATGCAAAATTAGCCAGTCTGCGACAACGGCTTCTAACAGGTCCTGGTACACTCCTGACCACCATATTAGCATCTCCTAATTGTTTCCACCTATAAGGAAAAATAAGTAGTCAGGAGGTATCCTCAATGTACTAAACATAGCAATAGATATTTTTGTCATTTTCCATACTGAAAAAAGACCATGTGATTATTTGCTAGGGTATAGGTAGTGTGTAATGCACGGAAGTGGTGTGACCAGAAGGAAAATGACTCTGAAAACAACTGAGAGCAAAAAGCCTCTCAGCTTTTGGTGGAAACAAACCCAGACAAGATGAAACTCCTGCCGTAGCCATATGATGCTATATGTGAAGTAATACATCATTTGGATTAAACTGTCTGCTGAAATGAAGGAGCAGGAAAACTGTTTACTGAGAAAATGGTGTTTTCCAACTCAAAGGCTCCAGAGAACCGGATGTTATAAAAGGATTCCCCAAACCCCAAATTCCTACAATACTTCCAAGTCTCTTTTAGCCTGTCCTCCTCAACCCACTCCTGTCTATTCTGTGATGATTAATTTCATGTGTTAACTAGGCTAGGCTTAGACATCCAGGTATTTGATCCACACTAGAGGAGACGTCGCTGTGAAGGTATTTTGTTGGTATGATTAACACTTACACGCAGTTGATTCTAAATAAAAGAAATTAGTCTTGATAATATGGATGGGCTTCACCTAATAAGAGCCAAAACCGAGGTTTCCTGCAGAATCCAAGGTCTCCTGTCTCAAGACTGGAGCATAAAAATGTTGCTGGACTTGCTGCCTGGCCAACAGATTTTTGGATTTGCCAGCCCCACAACTGCACAAACCGATTTCTTTAAATCTCTCTCTGTCTGTATATACGTGTATTTGTGCGTGTATTTGTGAGTATGTATGTATATATATCTGTTATATGATACATAGCCATTGCCATCATGTGGATTTCCACTTACAGCAACCCCAAGTGTGTCAGAGTTGAACTGTGCCCCATGGGGTGTTCAACAGTCAACTTTTTGGAAGTAGATCACCAGGCATTTCTTCTGAGGCCTGGATTCAGATTCCAACCACTTTTTAGCAGGTGAGTGTATTGTCTGTACTACCTAAGATTCTGTTCTTTCTGTCTTTCTCATAGAGGATATTCTCACAAAGGATATATATACATACACATATATGCATATATATGTTATATATATATACACACACACATATACATAATGTGTATATAAAATATGCGTTCTGTTTCTCTGGAGAATCCTGACAAATATACACACCAAACTGCAGACTAGTGAAGAGAGAGGAAAAGGAAGTGTTACACTCAAGTACCTCTCTTGGTTAGCATGCTGAAGTGCACTGCACTGTACAGAACACTTACTGTAAGCATCATGGACAGTAGTTAACCTGTCAAACTTGGAGTATGTGGAATTCAGCATATTGACTGTCTGAACGGCTCACAGGCAGCACCGACGTTTGTGAAGGTTACCAAATCACTGAAGAGAATTGTGCAGGGTTTAAATTCTCCTGCAACAGAAGCCAAGTATCAGTGACAGCCCTGGAAATGAATGATAATCCTACCAACTCTGGATTCAGTTGCCCTTAAGGAGCCAAGCCTCCCTGGGCATCGGCGAAGAGGGCTGGACGCTGCTCTGTGTTCAGTGAACAGACATTTACTGAGTGCCTGCTGTGACCTACTTACCACTCTAGAGAATCACATACGTGAACAGAGTCCCTGAAGGAGTAGGAGAACCAGTTTAGTCAAAGAGACAGAAGAGTAAGCAAATAATCACAGTACCCTATGACATAAGTGGGGTGATGTGGGCATGGTTTCAAAGAAGACCCTAGCAGGAGGCCCAAGGCAGAACCTGGGCTGCAAGAGATGCAGGGTTGGGCTGGTGGAGACTAGTCACTATGATGTGACGGCTGGGAGGCTACCATGTCCTGAAGTTTTAACATGTTCTCTTAACTAGTCCCTTTGTTTCCACCCCAGTTGTGGTTGCTGGGTGCTGTGGAGTTGGCTTCCACCTCACAGAAACCCACTCAAAATGAAACAAAACACTGCCGGGTCCCCCTGCTTTGTTAGGGATTAGATCGTTGTGATTCGTAGGCTTTTCTCTGGTTGATTTTCAGAAATAGATTGTCAGTCCATTCTTCCTAGTTTATCTTAGTCTGGAAGTTCCCTTGTTCAACACCACAGCAACATGCAAGCCTCTATTGACAGACATGTTGTAGCTGTACATGGGGTACAATGGTTAAGAGTCAAACTTGGGTCTCCTGCATAGAAAGCAAGAATTCTACCATAGAACTTCTGTTGCCTAATAATTTCCATACAGCAGCCAGACACTCTGTAGTTAGCTTCCTCTTCCCTCCGCTCCTCTATCTCAAGCTCTCCATAGCTTCTATCATGTTTAGAATAAAACACAATGCCTGTGGGATGTGGTCTCACTGCTGTTTGACCCTGTTCCAAAACTCTCCCTCTCCCCTCTCTCCCCTCTCTCCTCAGCATACTGACCTCCTTGGTATTCAACACAGGCTTCCCAGTTGCGACTGTGGTAACCTGACCTAACCATCCTCCCCTCCAGCCTACTCTTCCTTCTGATTCTGTCTTTGGATAAGGCATCACATCTTTCCATTCTGTAAGCTGCAGAGTATTCGCTGACTCCTTTCTCTACCTTTCACATCTTACTGGTTAAAACTTGTGCTGATTTCTACCCAGGCCTCCTTAGTGTCAGACTCCACCATCAACTACTGGACTTGTGGTGGGCTTTCAGTTTGCCTCATTGTAGCATATTCCCTACACTGCAGCCAGAATCATATTTATAAAACTAATTGTATTGCTTTGATTACAGTGGGGAGATTTCAACAAATCCCCACTGTCTACCAAATAGAAGATCATTTCTTTCTCCATGACAATTGTGATCCACACCTGTAGCCTCTGAGCTTCTGCCCACCCACCCAGCTCTACAAGCCACTTTTCCATTCACCCCTGAGTTCTAGGACAATGCATTGCTGTACCTATTTTCATACCGCTTTGCCTCTTGCTCTTGCTACGCCCCTCACCTGGAAAGACTTTCCCTTCTTTGCTTGCTAAAAGTCAGCCTCAAGGCCCAACTCAAGCACTGTACTCTTCACACAGGCCAGTCTGCAGATGAACCTGTAACAAATGACAAGCCAGACTGATCAGGGCATCGCACCCTCAGAAAGTAGCTGCCCTCCCAGAATGACCCTCAGGGCCACCATGATATGGCAAGTATGTGGATATATCATCTCTAGTCATAGCTAAGAGTCATTTTCATGGTCACTGGGCAGAGAGACCAACCTCAGGACACACCCTTAAACCCTTTATTGTTGTGAACCGTTAAGTTGATTCTGACTCATAGCAACCCTATAGGACAGAGTAGAACTGCACCATAGGGTTTCCAAGGCTGTAGTCTACAACAATGAGCTGAAAGACAGCAACAATTGTGAGGATGGCACAGGACATAGGGTCACACTGTAAGCAGGAGCCAACTCTAGGGTACCTATCAACAATAGTCTTTATTGGAGCAGATCACCAGGTCTTTTCTCCTATGGAGGCCCTGGTGGGTTAACTGCTAACTTTTCAATTAGCAGCTTAGTGGTTAACCACTATGCCACCAGGGCTCCTTAAAAACCTCACTGAACCTAATGAATGAATGTGTAGTTGATCGCCAAGCCCTAATCCGTATGTCCCTCTCCTGTATTATTTTTATTATTCTCAGTTTAGAGAGAGAAAGACTGATGGCATGCGAGTTGGATACTCAGCCCAAAGCCGTGTAGCTAACAAGTAACAGCACCAGAATTCAAACTCGGGTTTGTCTGGTTTCAGAGGCTGTGTTCCTTCCCACTAAGACACATCACCTACTGCTCTAAGGCCCCAGGGAAGGGAGTGCCCGCTACACCTGCAGCGACCTTTCTGCCTCCCTTCAGCTGGCTGGCCACGTGTTCAGGCAGCACAGCAAATAGCAACTTGGTCTCTGTTCTCTTCTTCTCTGTAGCTAGGTGCTTGGAGAGGACCCTCAGCTCCTCTTTCTTCATCTCCAGCTGGTCAGACAGCTCCATCTCAGCCAGCGCCTGCTGGTCCAGGAGGATGAGATCCCTGGTGGTGTCATAGAGTGCAGACTCAGAAAGGTACATCTCACACTCCTCTAGCTCCTGAAGGCTACAGAGTTTCAGAGAACACATGTGTATCGTGCACCACATGGACTCCATCCGTATCACCTGGCCTTTTGGTCAGAGAGGAAAAGCCACAAGAAAATATGTTACCAAGATGGAACTTCACCAGGCAACTCTATGAAACACATGTTAGCATTCTAAGGTGGTTTGTGCTTGGCTGCTAATCAAAAGGTTAGTGGTTCAAACCCACCCAACAAGGCCAGAGAAGAAAGGCTCTGCACTCTGCTTCCAAAAAATCAGCTATTGAAAACGCCATCGAGCACATTTCTATGATGACACACATAGAGTTGTCATGAGTCAGAATATAGTTGGTGCCACTGAGTTTGTTTGGGTTTTGGTTGGAAAATTATCTAAGACATATATTTTTCTTGCATTCTTAAACACAGTACATATGTTGCACATATTTAAACTTTTATCAATGATTCAACATCAATATGCTTAGTATCTGTCAGCCTTTTGTGTTACGTATGATAAAGTCTGAGGAATATTTAGGACACGTTTTTGTTTTTACTGCATTTTATACATTTTGTGTTTGTTTAATTTTTCCAACTCTTCTGTTGTCTCTTGATAAAATAAATTTTAGTGCCATTTCTTTTTCCTCTAATGGCTTCCATAAAGATTACAGCCAAGAAAAACTTATGAAGCAGTTCTACTCTGTAACACATTAGGTTGCAATGAACTGGAATAGTCTCAAGAGGCAAGGAGTTTTGTTGTCATTGCTCCCTTAAGATAAACAATCTCTAGAAAGCTGACAAGTTACCATAGCCAAAAACAAATCCCTTTACAGATCATTCTTGAGAAAAAGCTAACAAGTGAGACGTGACAGTAGTATCAGCTTTACATCTCTAAGACATGAACAAAAGCGTAGGAGAGCCAGAGCAAGGAAGATAAACATGCTGATCACATTGCCAAGGGTGTTACTCTCATCTCCCTAAGGAGGTGGCACAGCAAAGCAGTCAAGAACACTGTGCCAGGGGCAAACTAAACCAAAGACCAGAGCCGGTAGCTATCTAACCCCAGGCTAACCCCACACATATCAGAGTAGAACTCTGCTTCATAATTTCAGTGGCTGTGACTGGAAACACATATTCAGTACTTTTTCCTGAGGCACCTGTGCGTAAATTTAAACCTTTAACTTTGAGATTAGTAGCTGAGTGCTCAACCAGTTGTGCTACCCAGGGATGACCCACACCATGAAGGACACTTAAACATGCCTCCAACTCTAGATAGAGTTCAAACCCCTTATCTTCTGGTTTTGTCTCTCATCATTACTCCAGTATACAACTCACTCGGGGTTCTCGGAGCACGTCATTTTTCTCTCAGATGTCTCCCACAGCTTCACCCGTAATACCTAACTAGCAGTCTAATAGAAAGACAGCACAAATGCATGTCTTATTAACAGTAGGTCAGACATGTCATGTATGTTGCTGTATAAAGGACGTACGTTAAATTAGTACCAACAGTAACATACACATTCTGGAAATTTTGAAACAGATATCAAAATTATATAATTCAACAATTTATGCATAAATAAAAATAGTTGACGAAGTAGCATACATTGTTTGCAGATTAGGCCAAATAGAAATGTTGGAATAAAGTGGCTGTTCTCAGTGTAGTTCGTTCCCTGCATTTTATGCTTTTTTTTTTTTAGCATGTTGGAAAACTCTGTCTCTTCCATTTCTGACAAGTCTCCAAAACAGACGGAGAACAATGGGGAAGGGGTGATTTGTCACTTTGAAGTTGAGTGGGAGCTTTGTTGCCCATGCTTCAGGCATCATTTCTTGTCTTGTTTTCAAGACAAATTGACCGTTGATAAATTTGCAGATGCTAAAAACATCGAAATTAACTGGGAGATGTATGATGGAGAAATATTTGTCTAATTGAATTTTCTGGGCTTGGAGTCCTGGGACATACCTCTGAATATTCACTCCAGCTTGCTTAACCTTTAGCTGTACACAGAGGACAGATATAAAGTTGAGGATTAGAAGGCAGCCTGCACTATAGACTTTTCCTTAGAAATAGTACTCTGGACATGGGAGTGGGGTAGTAAGTAACAAATATTTTTAAAAAAATCAAATCTGCAGCTGAACTCTGAAAGAGAACAGAACAGTGTGGGAATACCCAGAAACATTTGCAACTAACAAGAAACAAGGTTAAATCTCTCAGTTGGATCATAGTTTTCCCTTGGCTCTGCAAGATGTAACTCTCTCCCTACAGAATTAGCTAATGACACAGACTAGCATGTTCTGGAGTGCTGCAATTGCCACCCAAGCATGAGTGAGTAAGTCCATCTGGGAGACACAGAGACCCCTTTTACTTATACCTTTAGGGAACAGAAAGAAGGAAGAAATATTAGTAACGAGAATCATTAATGTGAAGTGCCCATTGCCAGTGCAGCTGTCTAGGAACAGTTTGCTTCATTCACTGTGGTGACTGCTACTATGCTAAAGAATTCAGCGTAACCTTTTGGAATAAGTATTGCTGAAATTTCTGTCATTCTATGCCTACAACCTAAACAGAGATTTTTTAAAAACGGGTCAGAATGAAAAATATTAATTATAGCAATGATAAGAATGCCTGAAGGATTGAGGAAAAGGAAAAGTACACTGTTTTATAATTCCCTACTTTTTCATGTAGGGAGCATTTATTTTCCTCAGTTAAATTATAAATTCTTGGTAGGCAGAGAGTACCATCAGATCTCAGATGAGTACATTTCATAGACTGTCTACTCAGCAGTAACTAGTAGGTAATGATTTAACGTGTCTGGGTTCAAGTATGTGTCAAAGAAAATCACGATGGCTGCAGACACTTTAATGGATGTTTTCCACCAAATTTATTTTGCCTAACTGACCTTTAAATGATTCAAAAAATCAATTCAGTCGATATATATTTCACCCAGGGAAATTGATGAAGATCAGACTTCAGTAGGTATGCTCAGATCCCTCGCAACAGGGGCGTGAGGTGACACAGACCTCTTCTCCACCTTAACCACACAGAAATGAAGCCAAATGCAATTGGGACATTCCACAGTGGCCACAAGGATGGTGTGTATCTGGACTTAGAACTCTACCTTATTATTCCTACTAAAATATTCTGTTGTTTCCTGATGAAGTGAATTTTGGTGGCATTTCCTGTTTCTCTAATCACAGAACTTCTGCTACACTCGCTGTTTGAATCTCTTGATGTTGCTCCCCTACATACCTATAAAGAAGAAACTATTTGCCATGAAGTCGATTCAGACTCATGGTGACCCCATGTGTGTCAAAGTAGAGTTGTGTTCCACAAGGTTTCAGTGGCTGACTTTTCCTAAGTTACCAGGCCTCTCTTCTGAGTCACCTCCAGGTGGACTCAAACCACCGACCTTTCAGTTAACAGCCCAACTCGCTAGCTGTTTGCACCACTCAGGGACTCCTCTTACCAAGAATGTTCTGTACTCTGATTCCTGGAGGGTGCTACACTGAAAGGGAAGTAAGTGATCCTACCAGGCCAAGTCTAGTCTCCAAGACCCAGGAATGTTAGCAGACTTGGACTTTGCCACTAGCCGAAGAAACTGCAAGAGTTCTCCATTTACCAATCTATCTTCAACTTCAAGCTTACTAATTCATCAAATACGATGTGGAAGTGAAAAACACTGCAGATTGTTTTTTTCTTCAATCCAGAGTCTCTCAGGATAAACCGTCTCGAAGGTGTTCATGAGATGCCCTGGATACAGAACAAAAGAATGTTCTGTTGAGAGGCAGCTCTGCCTTACCCTCACACAAAGCAAAACAAAGCAAAGCTCAGGATATTATCTGTGTTTTGCAGGCAAAGTGCAATCCATTCCCTCCAGCACAGGCTCCTTCGCTGCCTCCAGATGGCCATGGCCATTCTTCTTCCAAATTAAAACAAACAGAAAATTTGCCACCAGGTTGAGAAACCTTCCTGCCCTCTGCCAAGTTTCTGCCTGATGCTGAAGAGCTTCTGCGCCAATTGAGTATGCTTCTCCATGAAAACAGCATCAGCATTGAAGCTGTGACAGCCAGACAATGGATGAGCAGAGCGGAGTGTGTGTGCCCAGCCTGGCGTCAGGGACATTTGCCATGGGGCATTTGAGACTGACAGTTTGGGGTGGCACATGAAAATTTAACCAACAGCCTTATTTGACAGGGGGAGAGATTCCAAATGGAGACTTTTTGATATGAAAATCTCCTAGACAAAGGACGTCAATTGCACGTTTGACTCGCTTTCCACAGCTTGAAGATTCAAAATGCAGCCTTTGAGCCCGGCAGAACTTCTTCCAGATGCACGTCATCATGACCTGTCAGGACACGAGGCAGGCTCAGCTCTCTGGCCCCCGCCTCTCCCAAGGGACCAGAAGCCTTCTTTGAAAGCAGGCATTTGGTGTTGATCATGAGAATAGAGTGCTCTGAGCTTCTGGTGTACTTAACCCTTTTATGGGTGATTTTTTTAAAGAATATTTTTTGGTGAAGCTATGAGTTTTCTCTAATAGTATGGATGCTGAATCACTGTTTATTGGTAGTTTTTAAATTATTATTTGAAAATGAAAAGAAAACGTACCAATTGCAACCAGGCCAAATCAGTAACACATTCCATGAAAAACTTCAAAATCAATACCACAGCCCAGGAAGTTTATCACATTCCTTGGTTACATTTGAGCCATAAACTATCTCACTCAACTTTTCAAACACACACATAGATATTAAACAAACAATGCACTTGCTGTACATAATTGTTATCAGCTTGATTTAGAATGGGCCATATTGTTACCATGTCCCATGACATGCATCACACCGATGTTACATACCAGTACCATCACCCAGGAAGTGCATCACAAACTGGTTTTCACTTAAAAAATAACTTGCTTACTTTAATACTTCTGAATGCCAGTAACTATACCTTCTCAAATAACAAGAAAGAATAGTAAAAATATTTGCAAGCCTTATCTCGCTGCATAGAAGCAAAAAGACACAAAAGGTGCCCACAATCACTTCTGCGGGAAGCATTCCTCAGACAAGTGGCTCTAAGCTCTCAAATGTGGGACAGACCGGATTCATTGTTTTTAGGTAGTTGTACTGTGTCCACCATGACCCAGAATATATTAAAGTGGTTCAACTATCCACCACTAATCTCCAGGGCCACAAAAACTGCCTGGGACATACATTTCTCAGAGGCTACTGCCTTGCTCCAGAAGATAGGAAGATGGAGGACCAGAGACTGTGATGCCTCCTGAAAGTCACACAACTTGTCAGTGGCAGGCAAGAAATCTGCTTTCCTGACTCTCAGACCAGTGTCCTCTGCATAATGGATGACCACAGTTACCACCAGAAGTGATTCCCAATCAAGAAGGGCTAAATCCAGAAGGAGCTGGGGAAAATTCATTGTTCTGAATAATACTTCAGTAATTAACCTCCTTTTCAAAACAGTCTCCAACTGGGACTTATCTCACTTTTGCTGATCATAGGGGAAAGTGTCTCTAAGTCACTCACACAAATAAAGGTGGCGAAGCCCTCATCCCATTTTCCTCTCACTGGTCAAGGGACAAAGTTTTTAACCCTTTCACATTCCAATTATTTTCTGCTTTGAATTTTTGTTGTTGTTGTTGATATCATGTGTTCACTAATGGAGTGCACACTGAGTTACTCAGGGGGTTTAAATTTGGGGTTGTAATACTGAAGGAGAAGCCAGACTAAACACCACCCCCACTCCGTTTGCCCCCCGCCTCATTCCGGGAAATTTGCCCCTTGTTGCCCCCAGCACCAAATATACACTGCCCCTTGCTACACTCGCCACCCAGCTGCTTCCCCTTGCTGCACTCAGCACTCGGCCCCCTGCTGCACTCAGCACTCAGCCCCCTGCTGCACTCAGCACTCAGCCCCCTTGCTGCACTCAGCACTCAGCCCCCTGCTGCACTCAGCACTCAGCCCCCTTGCTGCACTCAGCACTCAGCCCCCTTGCTGCACTCAGCACTCAGCCCCCTTGCTGCACTCAGCCCCCTTGCTGCACTCAGCCCCCTTGCTGCACTCAGCACTCAGCCCCCTTCCTGCACTCAGCCCCCTTCCTGCACTCAGCACTCAGCCCCCTTGCTGCACTCAGCACTCAGCCCCTTGCTGCACTCAGCACTCAGCCCCCTTGCTGCACTCAGCCCTCAGCCCTCAGCCCCCTTGCTGCACTCAGCCCTCAGCCCCCTTGCTGCACTCAGCACCAAATATACCCTGCTGCACCCGACCCAGAATACCCCAACGCATAAAAGCCTGCTTAACTTCCCCTTCGGGGCCAGTTGTTGGAGGTTTGTGAGGCCCTGCTGGCCTGCTGGCATTACTATAATAAATAGCTGCATCTTCTCTCCTTGGGTGTTGGTTGATTTCCTATAACAATACTATATTGAGAAACATTATATGAAAATGGTTGTCGAAAACTGACCCACTAGTCCTTGTTAGTAGGCTTTACTTGCAGGATGTCTTCCATTTAAGTGCATGGGGCACCTCTGGTTTTCCTAATACTCTAGCTATTTTGCTTCACTGAATGTTTATTTTGCCTTTCACTGTTACACAAATTGCCAGTGGAGGGAAGCAAATATTTTTAGTGGGAAAAATATTCACCCAAAGAACTCGAGGAGCATAAAAAGTGGGTGGGATACCACAAGTTCCACAAATCATGAAATGATTATTTAAAAACCAGGCCCACGAAGTCTGAACATTTTAAAGTTAAAAACTGTCTTAGTGATCTAATGCTGCTATGACAGAAACATAATGAGCAGATAACTTTAAAAGATAAACTTTTTTCTGTCATAGTCCAGTGAATTCAGGGCATCAGATCCAGTGAAAGTCTTTCTATGCTGGCTCTGGAAGAAGGTCCTTGTCATCAGTTTTCCCCTGGACTGGGATATTCTGAGGCACAGGGATCCTGGGTCTTCTCCAAAGAATGCGCTCTGCTCCTGGCACTGCTTCTCGATGGTATGAGGTACCCAAATCTCTCTGCTAGCTTCTTTCTTTATACCCAAAGAGAGTGTCTCTTGGTATATTACAACCTTACACATTGAGTCCTGCCCCACCAACACAACTGCTGCCCATCTTCTCACACTAACATCATAGAAGCAGGGTTTACAGCATATAGGAATATCACGTAATATTGGGAATCATGGTCTAGCCAAATTGCCACACACACTTTTTGTGTGGGGGGGAAAATTCAATCTATGACAAAACCATGATGACCAAGTCCAGGATCAACAGAACTCAGAGACAGCATACAGGGGATTCTGCTCTGTGTATGAGCACTGCTGCCACTGCCAAGAACCATTCCTCTGGCCAAATGTGCACCAGCAACCATAGAAGCTGAAGATGGAAGAAGAACTCACTCAACTTTTCCAGACGTAACTATGCTTCTTATAACATCCCTGTGACATTTCTTCACAGGACAAAGAGAACCACTCAGATACTTCTCCTTCATCCTAAGAAAAGCTGTCTCAAGGGCCTGTAGAGGGCAGAGAAGAAAGTGTATAAGTCCCATATTTTCTGCACTGGGACCAGCTTTAAGTAGGTGAACACTTTGTCCCTGGCCCAGTGGCAGATAAACAGGAGAGGGCTTATGAGGCCAATTCTACCAAGACTTCAGAAGCCTTCAGACTTTGTCTAATTCTCATGCTGATTCTCCATCAAAGGCAGAAAAATTTCATCCAAAATATCAAGAGGGGGCTGGGATGATGTCTGGCAGGATAATTGCAGATGACGTGGTCTCTCTCTTAGGTTGAAGATTTGTCCTCTGAACAGACACTGAGATAAGCAATGAGCCCTAGGACATGGCCTAGGGCTGTCAGTTGAACGACATGCCGCTAAACGGGAAACCTCTTTCTTGTTGAATGCATGGCTTGTGTGGACTGAAAACAGTGGTGGTTTTAACTTGCTTTTCTTTTTGTTGGCCAGTAGGTGTGGGATAGGCATGAACTGGCAGCTACTCTGAGCTGCAGGACTGAAGTGAATAGTGTGTGCTGCAGCAGAGAGACAATGTGTGGAATAGCCACATTCTGAGAGCCCAGTGGCAGACTGAGGGCACCACAGCCCTTTCACCCTCTCTTTTCAGAGCTCTGCCATAAATTTGGCTGTTTCACGGTGGGAGGGGTAGCCTGACTGGGACGCCATCTTGTTCAGTTGGAAGGTGAAGTTACCCCACTGGAGTCCTCAGCAGGGGCTAATTCCCAGACTGGAGGGAAATGCCAGACCAGGCAGCACTTTTCTAGCAGAAAGGCTATGTTTAGCTCAGTGTTGCCTTACGGATAGTGTAGAAACAATGGCAGAAACTCAGTACCCATGGCTGAAGAGGTGCCTCTGTTGCCAGCCAGAAGGTGGGGCCTGCCACACCTGACAGCGTGACTGATTTTGGAAGATGTTAGGTAGCTTTTAGCTTTTTAAAATGAGACTGCATGGAGAAATAACTGCTGAGCAGCCTGATGGCATCTCTTCTACCTTTACTGACCCACAGCATATGGTTGGTTGATGGCCCCCCAGTGACTCCATAAGTAAGGCAGTGTCTTTGCCAGCCAGGAGGCAGAGCCTGCCATGCCAGAGAGTCCACTGGGTCAAGTCACTAGAGTACACAAAGGTGGCTGTTGAACAATGCCCTTCTCAGAACCATGCCTCAGCTTCTGTTGAGGCAACACCAGAGTAACTAAATAGCCTCTAGATGTCCCAAAAGCAACGGATCATCATGAAGCATTTAAAGAAACAACCCACCATGGCTCCAGAAAACTCTCAAAATAAAAAATCAAAAACCTTCCCAGATGAAGAAGCCTTTCTGAAACTATGAGAGGTCAAGTACAAAAGAATTATATAGAGAGCCACCTGAGAGACTTAACAAAAGGCAGCAGAGCGAAGTGAAAAATTAAGCAAGCTATTTGAACTCATGGAATATCAACATTCTGAAATCTGACAGGATAATAACAAAATTACAGAATTAGACAATTCAATTTAAAGCCAAAAAAGCAAAATTGATGAATCAGAAGTCAGACTTAGTGGTCTTGAAGATAGAGCAACTGATGCAGGCATTTATGAGAAAAATTCTGAGAAAAGAAATAAGGAAAATGAAGAGGTATTAAGAAACATATAGGAGTCTATCAAGAGAAATAATCTATGATTAATTGGAGCTCCTGAATAGGGAGCGATAGTTGAAAACACAGAGAGAATTGTTGTTCAGTTGTTGACAGAAAACTTTCCTGTGAAAGAAGAGAACATAGATATCCAAGACTATATATCAAACACCACAAAAAAATAGACCCCAACAGAAAGATACCAAGACATTATAATCAAGCTTAATAAAATGAAACATAAGCAGACATTCTTAAAGGCAGTGAGACTCAAAGCAAAGCTAACATTCAGACAGAAACCCTGTAGGCTTTTGTCTGACTTTTTGGCAGAAATGATGCTGACACAGAAGCAGTGGGATGACACATTCAAGGCCTTGAAGGAGAAAAGTTTCCAACCAAGAATTATATATCCTGCAAAACTGCCTTTCAAATATGAAGGTGAAATGAAGACATTCACAGATAAACAGAAACTCAGAGATTTTGTAAAAATGAAAACAAAACTACAAGAAATACTGAAAGAAGCTCTCTACTTAGAAAAACAAAACCATTGAGTGTATATTTAAGGAAGCAATGCAGGGACAACATCCAGAAACCTACTAAGTTAGGGAAGTCACAAAATTCAATGAAAGCTATAATATTAAAAGAAAGGAACCAGTAATCATATCATGAAAACTATGACATCATCACATTAAAAAGAGGGATATACTACAGTAGTTATTGTCCTTTCAGAAGGAGATGAAGTTAATAAGATACGTAGAAGTTAAAATTGGGTTTAAACTTAGAATATTAAGGGGGATTGTAAGTGTAGTTTTGTTTTATTATTTTGAAGTACATTTGTTTTTCTTTAGGAAGTTTAGCCAATGGTTTGTCAATTTTGCTGATCTTTTTGAAAAAACAGCTTTTTGTCTTTTCAATTGTTCTTTTATTCTCTCATTCATTTACTTCTGCTCTAATCTTTATTATTTGTTTTCTTCTGGTGCTTGAGGGGTTCCTCTGTTGTTGTCTTTCTACTTGTTCAAGCTGTAGGCTTAGTTCTTTGATTGGGTTTCTTTGTTCCTTCCAGATGTATGCATTTATGGAGATAAACTGACCTCTAAGCACTGCTTTGGCTATATCCCATAGGTTCTGGGAGGAAGTGTTTTCATTCTCATTGGAATCCATAAATTTCTTTATTTCGTCCTTGATTTCTTCTGTAACCCATGGCTTTTTGAGCAAAATGTTGCTCAGTTTCCATGAGTTCCACTTTCTGTCTACACTTTTTCTGCTATTGATTTTGACTTTTATGATTTTATGATCTGAGAAGATGTTTTGTGTTAATTCAATAGTATGGATTTTGTTGAGAATTGCTTTATGCCCAAACACATGGTCTATTCTGGAGAATGTTCCATGTGTACTGGAGAAGAAGATGTAGTTGCCTGCTGATGGATAGAAAGTTCTGTATATGTTGGTGAGGATTAGTTAGTTAACTGTGGCAATAAGGTTGTCGGTGTCTTTATTGAGCTCTTTTCTAGATGATCTGTCCAATATTGATAGTGGAGTGTTCAAGTCTCCCACTATTACTGTGGAGTGATCTAGCTCATTTTTTATTGTAGTCAGTGTTTCTTTGACATACTTAGGTGCTTTAATATTAGGTGCATAAATATTTAATATTGTTAAATCCTGCTGGTATATTGAATCTTTCAGCAATAGTGTCCAATCTTGTCCACGATGGCGGATTTTACATTAAAATCGATTTTATCTGAGATTCGAGTTGCCACCCCAGCTCTTCTTTGTTCATTGTTAGCTTGATACATATTCTTCCATCCTTTAATTTTCAATCTGTTCCTATGTTTAAGTCTAGGGTGAGTTTCTTGTAGGCAACATATAGATGAGTCATGTCTTTTAATCCAAGATGTCACACGATGTCTCTTTACTGGAGCATTCAGTCCATTCACGTTCAATGTAACTATTGATAGATACGTGTTCAGTGCTGCCACTGTGATATGTTTATTTTTGTTTTGATGTTTCTCTGTTGTTCTTATTAATCTGTTCTGTGACCTTCTTTGTGAGTTGATTTTTCACCTCTTTCAGGGTTGGTTTTGTGGTTGGTGAGAATCCTGTATTACATTTCTTGATATGGTGTGTTGCTACTTTATTGTGCTTTATGACTGCCTCTATGATCCTCCTTAATAAACTATGTATAAATCCAATTTTAATTACCACAAGTCTTGTCAACTTCCTTTCCACCTGGAAGGACTGTAATGACTGTAGTACATCCCTCTTTTTAATATGATGACACCATAGTTTTCATGATATGATAACTGGATCATTTCTTTCACTATTATAGCTTTGATTGAGTTTGGAGCTTTCCCTAACTGAGTAGGATTCTGGATGACTTGTCCTTCTAAAATATAAAGTTAGTGGTTTTGTTCTTCCAAGCCAAGAGATTCTTTTAATATTTCTTGTAGCTTTGGTTTGGTTTTTACAAAGTCTCTGTGTTTCTGTTTATCTTTGAATGCCTTCATTTTGTTTTCATATTTGAAAGACAGTTTTGCAGGATACATAATTCTTGGTTGGAAGTTCTGATCCTTAAAGGCTTTGAATGTGTCATGCCACTCTCTCCATGCCAGCACTGTTTCTGCTGAGAAATCTATTGAAAGCCTACACGGTTTCTCTCTGAGTGTTAGCTTTGCTTTGAGTCTTGCTGCCTTTAAGAGTTGCTGCTTATGTTTTGTTATGTTAAGCTTGATTATGTCTTGGAGGCTTTCTTTTGAGATCTATATTGAGTAGCTTTCGATATGCATCTTGGATATCTATATTTTCTTCTTTCATAATTTCTGGGAAGTTTTCTGTCAGCCATTCAGCAACAATACTCTCTGTATTCTCAGGTGTCTTGCCCTGTTCAGGAACTCCAATTAATCACAGATTGTTCCTCTTAATAGAGCCCCACATGCTTCTTAATGCTTCTTCATTTTTATTGTTTCTTTTTTCTAATTACTCCTCACAGATGCTGGAGTCAGTAGCTCTGTCTTCCAAATCAGAAAGTCTATTTTCCATTTGTTCTGTTCTGTTTTCTTGGCTTCAAATTGAAGTTTCTATGTCTTTGATTTTGTTCTTGATCTGTTGGATTTCAGAGTACTGATGTTCCACCAGATCGAATAGCTTGCTTAATTTTTTATTTTGCTCTGCAGCATTTTGTATAAGGTCTAGAAGGGATCTATATGTAATTCTTTTGTGTTCACCTTGTGATAGTTTCAGAAAAGCTTCTTTGTCTGGGAAATTCTGAGGTAGTTTCTTTTGAGGGCCTTCTGATGCCACAGGTGATTTCTTGGTCATTGTCTTCTACAACGTTTGTTGTTTTTTGGGCTTCATGTGGGTCAATAGAGGGTGGGAGAGATGCTGTGAGTATTGACCATAGTTGCTTCTCTAGGCCATCTTAAAATGAGAAGTAAAAAGTATCTGACAACTTCCAAAATCAGTCAGGTTTTCAGGTGTATAGATCCCTCTTCTCATCTGGCAAAGTAAGCACCTCTATGTCAAACCCCAGATGTTATAAATTAGCTCACAATACAGACAGGCTACTGCCCTGCTGGCCTCTGCAGTGAGGCCACAGCTGTAGACCTCTGCGATCAGGCCCCAGCTGTAGGCAACACTGTGTAGAATTCTGCTTTTCTGCTGGAAAAGCGCTGTCTTCTGGGCCAGCACTGTCTCCTAGCCCAAGAATTAGGTCCAGCTCAGTGTTCCATATGGGTATACCTGCCTACTAGCAGGGCAAGCTGGTGTCCCTCACAAGCTTACAACCTGGCTGGGACCAGGCCACTGGCAGAGAGGCCAAAAGTGCCAAGATGCCCAGAGTCCACAGCATCCATTGCCGGGCCCCAGTCTCAGGTGACACTGTGCAAAACACTGCATCTCTGCCAGAAAAGCACTCTCCCCCTGGCAGGTGCCACCTCCTGGCCTAGGAACCAAGTCCAGCCAGGACCTCCGCCTGGGCATCTCCATCTCTCAATGGATCAAGATGGCATCCCACACAAGCTCACCACCGCAACTGCACGGCTACCACAAGACAGAGTTAAAACGATAGGCCAAAGGAGCTGAGATGTAGAGTCCAAAGCCGGGCTCTCAGAACATGACAATTGTGCTTGCTGACCCCACCAGCAGTGTGTCTAAGACCAGCGGCTAGTCAAGTCCTGGGTCTGCCCGCCGGCTAATACAGAGAAAAAAAAATCAAAATGGTGAGTTACCTTTGGTCCATGCAAGCTCACGCTTGCTGAGGGTAGGGTCAGTAAAAGAGAGGAGATTTTGCTTTCTGTGGTATGAAGTCCAAATTAACAGCCCTATGCCACGTTCTAGGGCTCACTAGGTGTCCAGAAGGCTCTTTTTGATTGTCAGTTCACCTCTTGGTTTCCAGAGGGATTTAGGGAGATGTGCGTTTAGTCCACCATCTTGATTCTACCCCTTGAAGTACAATTGACGGCATTGTGTGTGGAAGAGAAGTTTGGGTAAAGGCATCTATGGCACCTTCCAATGGGGCCAAAAAGAACCAGTTATCATAGCCTGATATCTTTCACCATTGATAGTCACAGCTTTTCCTCATTCATCTTGACAAAAATGAAGGCCAAATGTTGTTCTAGACACAAAATCCACACCAAAAGGTAACTTTTGGTGATTAAGTAGACATTCTTGAATCTCCATTGGACTCTCATTGCTCCAAATGCTACAATTTTGTTTGTTAACAAACCACTTTATACAAAAATGGGCTTTGTCGCTGAAAGTGATTTTTCAGCCAAAAGCAGGGTCTACGTCCAATTGCTCCAGAGCCCAGTCAGCAAATGTACAGGACAATCTGTGGTTGTTGACTTCAGTTTTTGAGTTAAAAAAATTTTTGTAAGGGTAAAGCTTTAAGTCCAGGTGCAAAATTTGTCAAATTGTGGTCGAACAAAGGTCCAGTTCTTGTAGACTTGGAGATAAATTGATTGGGACAGATTCTAACATACACTCTGACAAACAGTGGCAATGTTTTCATCAGAACGTGTGGTTTGTTGATGTACAGGCATTATATGATTGTCAGCAGACCTGGTTGTTGAATTGTTCTCTTGGTGGGACAATTATGTGCATCGTAAGTTTCACGTAACACATGGAATGTTTGATAAATGGAACACCCATTTTGAAAACAAACTAATAATTTCTATGTATTATGGAATTGTGTAACTTCACACGACTATCAGTCAAGACTAATCAAAAAAGTGATAAATATGGCTGTTATAGCTTCACAAATATCACTGTCATGAACTGTCAAAAACTGGACATTCTTTATGGAAGACGCTTTTGATCATTTTCTTTATAAATTATGTTATGCCAATTGAGGTCAATTTCCATGAGACTATCATCCCCACAGCCCTCAACCCAGCTATTCTGTCCCTCAGGGAGTCTGGATGTACCTATGGAGTTTCCATGACTTTGCCTTGTATGGATTGTGCTGGCTTCCCGAGTAGTATGCACTGTCATACCTTACCATTTGTCTATTTTCTATTTAGTGTTTTCCCATCCTTACTCCTCCACTCTCTTGTAACCATCAATGGTTGTTTCTCTGTGTGTAAACCTTTCATGAGTTTTTACTAGTGGTCTCACACAACACCTGTCTCTCTTTCAATGGCTGATTTCAATCAGCATAATGCCCTCCAGTCTCCTCCATGTTGAGGTGACATCTAGTTTTACCATCACCCTGTGCTAAAAAGTCTGTCCTTTGCCCATTTGACTTTGGACCCTTGTTGAAGATCAGGTGAGCATAGGTGGATGTATTTACATCTGGGTTCTCAATTCTTTTCCATTGGTCACTGTATCTGTTGTTGCACCAGTACCAGGTGTCTATGTTTCTAAGGTGTGTCTCTTGTAAATGGCACGTTGATGGATCTTATTTTTTTTCTACATCTTATCACTCTCTTTATGAGTACATTTAGACTATTTGTATTCAGTGTAATTGTTG
The DNA here is from genome assembly GCA_028571685.1 of Heterohyrax brucei. Lineage (NCBI taxonomy): Eukaryota > Metazoa > Chordata > Mammalia > Hyracoidea > Procaviidae > Heterohyrax > Heterohyrax brucei. The sequence continues at coordinate 7,889,428 of CM053159.1, read as the reverse complement.
CTAGGTGTGTGATTTTTATTGCAGTCCTTTTGTAATTTTTTTTTTTTTTTTTTTTGGTGTGATGCTGGTATTTTCTTTGTCCCTCTACTGTCCTGTGCTGAATTCTTTTGGATTGTGAATTTTTCATTTCTTTTGTTTTTGTAGATTATGTTTTTATGGAGACTTTACATTTTCCCTCTTTATTTTAATAAGTAGTTTTTTTAAAATTTCTTTGTATTTACATTGATATTTACCCTTGTCTTCCTAGATTTGAATCTTTACCTTCCACTCTGTTAAAAATTTCTATGTCTACACTGTTTATTCCCTCTTTTATGCTTCTGACGTTGTTATGATTTATAGATTAACCTCTCTAGTTCTCTGTTGTAATTCTCTTGGTTTTGTATAGCCTTTAAGAGTTCATTTCCTAGGCTAGAATCCGTGTGGTACAATCTTGTGTACTAGATTCAAGCTGTAATCTGATGACTCCCTAAACAATTCTTGTAAGGTTTTTTTTGTACATATTTCCTTAGTTTCTGTTTGTCTGGAAATGTCCAAATTTCACCACCGTATTTGAATCAGACTTTTGCAGGATATATTATTTTTGGTTGGTAATTTTTTTCCCCTGAAGTTATATATATATCATCTTATACAGTGCAGTTCTACCCTGACTTCTAGTGTCACTATGAGTCAGACCTGACTCGATGGCAGTGGATATTTCCTTCTTGCCTACACAGTTTCTGCCAAGTAATCAGAGTTTCGTTTTATTGTTTCTCCTCTTTATGAGACTTTTCTTTTTTTGTTTTTTTCAGCTGCTCTCAGAATTTTTTCTATGTCATTCCAGTGAGTGTGATTATGGTATACCTTGATGACTTTCTTTTAGGATCTATACTACGTGGGGATAGATCATTGAACTTCTTGGTTGATCAGGTTTTCATCTTTCGTGATATTAGAGCTGTTCTCTATCAGTAATTCTTCAATGATCCTTTCTGAGTTTTCTGTTTTCTCCCATTGTTCTGATATTCCAATTACTCACAAATTTTTGCTTTTGACTGTATTGTACATCACTCTCAAGGTTTCCTCACTTTTTCTTCATTCTTTCTATGATTTTTCCTCAGAATTGTGCCCACATGTTTGTCTTCAATTTTATTGAACCCTTCTTCATTCACTTCAATCCTGCTCCTCAGACCTTTGATGGTGCTGTCCTTTTCTGAAATTCTGTTATTCATCTTTTGGCTTTCTAATGGTTGCTTCTGTGGGACTTCTAGTTGTAAATGTAATTCTGGCAATTTATTTCTGAGTTATTTGCACAAATTCTTCCATAAATTTGCCTGCCTTTTCCACGAATTTGTGTCCGCATCCCCCCAATAACCCCCTCAATTTTGTCTGCATTTTGCTTCAACTCTTGGATAGCTTTGAATATTACAGATGTGTATTCCCTGTCAGGTAATTCTATTGCTTTTTTTCCTACTAGAAAGTCATCTGGTGTGTTATTATCCCATCCTGTTTATTTTTATGTGTTTTGATATTGTCTGCTGTCTTTGGGCTACTCAGCAATTATTTTCCTTGTTTATTGATGGCAGATGTGTTTGCATCATCATGCTTTTCTCTTTTGTTTGGTTATGTTAGAGCATGTGGGCTGTGTGTTCTTTGTTGTTCACTTGATTTTGGTCATGATGTTTTTCACCTCCTTGTCTAATGTGTGTGGCCAGTGGCTTAGCTGTGGTGTGGAAAGGTAGGTTCAGTTGAAGGGATAGGGCTGAGATGGATTGTTTGTGGCAAGTAATAGAGCCAACAGGGCTGGCCAAGGATGAGTGCTAGGCAAGTTCAAGTAGGCCATGCCTGTGCTGCTTGGGGTATGATGTTCAGTAGAAAGTACAGGTAGGTGGGAAGAAGAGAGTGGCTGTCATGTGTGGAGCTGAGGTGGCTGTGGGAAAGAGAACAGAGAAGAGAGAAATAGCAGTCAGAAAATAAATAAATAAGAGTGCTAAGGAAGCTAACTGTTAGAGTAGAGAGAAGAGAGATTAAGAAATGGACAACAACTAAAAGAGAAGAAAAGAAAAAAGTAAGTTTAAATTCTGAAAAAGAAAATAAAGATCCGAAGTGTCCCACTGGTCTGCTGTGAAAACCAGGGAAATATTTCCCAGGCTGCATGGCATAACGTGGCTAGAAGAGTTATAGATGTCACACAATGTCGGGTATTCAGGAGACAGGAAAAAAAAGGGGAAGGAACATAAGAAAGAAAAAATAAGAAATGTCCCCAGAGATCCCACTGGTACAGATGCCTAGACTGGGGACATGGGTCCTAAGCCATATTGCACAGCCCAGCAAGAAGAGACACCCAAGCCACAAAAAGAAAACAAACAGATGAAACAAAACACAACAGGGAGGTCGAGTCAAGGTGGCAGAGTAGTCACATGCTTCTTTTGACTCTTCAAACAAAAAGGATCCAAAAGAACAAATGAATCCATCACATATGACATCCTAGGAGACCATAACATCAAAGAGACAGTTGGGAAATCAGACTTAATGAGGAAGAAGGGAGAGAAGTATTCGCCAACATGCACCCTACAGGAAACAGCTATAGCTAGTGTGGTGAGCTGAGCATAATGATTGGAAGGAGTCCTTCCCAGCTGAAGAAACTGATCATAGAATCAACTTACTCCTCCAGAACCAGTGAAAAACATCACAAGAACATCAAAAGCTAAGTCTTGGCATGCAACTTACTGTGTGTTGGGATCTAAATCTTTCCCTCAGGATAAACTTTTCTCTCATCTCTGAGCATCTTCCCCTTCCTTCTCAGCAAGCACTTTGCCTGCATCTGGAGTGTGACACCATTAACTGAGTAGGAAGTAAGAATCCTTAAGCCTACCCTGAGCTGTTTTCTTTTTTTTAATTAAATAAAAAAATGAAAGTGTACATACTCTGTGCTTACAATATTGAGTTAAGAGACAAGGAGTACACAAGTTGTGTCGAAGTCCCATTAATATTGATCTTCTTACTAATGTGAATAGTCACCAATTTCACCCTACCAAATTTCTAGCAATTATCTAATCTAAACCCTTGCCCCTTGCCTTCATGCTCTCCCACCTTCCCCACCCTTGTAGCCGTCAAAGGGTCTTTTCTATTATGTATGAGTACACTTTTAAGTTTTTATCATAGGGATCTCATATAATAATTGTCCTTCTGTCGCTGACTAGTTTCACTCAATATAATGTCCTCCAGTTGAGACCAAATTGAGAGATGTTTCCTGCTATCATCGTTGTTCTTTATCAGTGTATAATACACCATGGAGTATGTATACCAAAGTTTATCCATTCTTCTGTTGTTGGGCATCTGGGTTGATTCCAACTTTTTGCTGTCATGGGCTGTGTTGCAATGAACATTCGTGTGCATGTAGCAGTTGGTGTGAATGGCCTTGATTTTGTAGGATATATTCAAAGCAGAGGAATTACTGGGTCAAATGGTATATCTATATCCATTATTTTAAGGTAACGCCAAATTGCTTTCCAAAGAGGTTGCACCATTCTCCAATCCCACCAAAAGTGAAGGAGAGTTCCAATCTCTCGACAGCCTCTCCAACATTTATTGTTTTGCGTTTTTTGGATCATGGCCAATCTTGTTGGGGTGAGGTAGTATCTCATTGTCGTTTTGATTTGAATTTCTTTAATAATTAATTATCATGAACATGTCTGCATGTGTTTTTTGAATGCCTGGATGTCCTCTTTAGAGAAGTGTCTGTCCATCTGCTTTGTCCATCGCTTAATTGGATGATTTGTCTCTTTCTTATTGATATTTTGTATAACCTCGTAGATTATGGAGATCAGGCGTCGGTCTGAAATAGAGTTGCCAAATATTTTTTCCCATTTTGTAGGTAGTCTTTTAATTCTTTTGATGAAGTCTTTGGATGAGCAGAAGGGTTTGATTCTTATTAATTCCCATTTATCTATTTTCTCTTCTGATGAATGTGTTCTGTTTGTCAGATTTTTAAGTCTGCCTATATTGCATATTAAAATGTCTGTTGTTGACCCTATCTCATCTTGGATGAGCTTTATCGTTTTAGCTTTTATATTCAGGTCTCTTATCCAATTTGAGTTGATTTTTGTATAAGGTGTGATATATGGGTCTTATTTCAATTTTTTGCAGATGGATATCCAATTAAAGAGACTGTTCTTACCCCAGTTCAAAATCTTAGGACCTTTGTCAAATATCAGCTGTTCATAAGAGGATAGTGGCATCCCTGGTGTCTCTACTTTGTTCTATTGGTCTATATGTCTCTTTTTGTACCAATACCAGGCTGTTTTGACTACTGTGGCAGTGTAATAGGTTTTAAAGTCAGGTAGTGAGAGGCCTCCCAGCATGTTCTTCTTTTTCAGTAGTGCTTTACTTATTTGGGGGTTTCTTCTTTTTCCAAATAAAGCTGATAATTTGTTTCTCCATCTCATTAAAAAATGTCACTGGAATTTGTATTGGGATTGCATTATATAGGTAGAGTACTTTGGGCAAAATAGACACTTTCACAATATTCAGTCTTCCTATCCATGAGCAGGGCAGATTATTCCACTTATGTAAGTCCCTCCTAGTTTCTTGTAGCAATGTCTTGTAGTTTTCTCTGTAAAGATCTCATTTCTCTAGGTAGATTTATTCCTAGGTATTTTATTTTCTTGGGGCTATAGTAAATGGAGTTGATTTGGTGATTTCTTCGTTAATAATTTCATTGTTGGTATAAAGGAATCCTACTGATTTAGTTATGTTTACCTTGTATCCCGATACTTTGCTCAATTCTTCTATTAGCTCTAATAGTTTACTTATGGGTTTCTTTGGATTCTGTGTATAAACAATCACATCACCTGCAAAGAGGGAAATCTTTACTTCTTAAGTGCCAATGCGGATACTTTTTATTTCTTTGTCTTGTCTAATTGCTCTGGCTAGAACTTCCAGGACAATGTTGAAAAGAAGTGGTGAGAGCGGGCATCCTTGTCTAGTTCCCATTCTCAAAGAAAATTCTTTCAGTCTTTCACCATTCAGGATGAGGAAAGCAGTTGGCTTTGCATAGATGCTATTGATTATACTGAGGAATTTCCCTTTTATTCCTATTTTTCTGAGAGTTTTAAGCATGAATGGATGCTGAACTTTGTCAAATGCCTTTTCTGCATCAATTGACAAAATCAGGTGATTTTTATCTTTTGTGTTATTAATATGGTTGATTACATTAATTGTTTTTCTGATGTTGAATCAGCCTTGCATCTCTGGAATGAAACCAACTTGATCATGATGAATGATTGTTTTTATATGCTGTTGAATTCTATTGGGTAGAATTTTGTTGAAGATTTTTGCATCTAGATTCATCAGTGATATTGTTCTATAATTTTCTTTTTTTGTGGGATCTTTCCCTGGTTTTGGTATCAGGGTTATGCTGGCTTCATAGAAGGAATTTGGAAGTATTTCATTTCTTTCTATGGTGTGAAACAGCCTCATTAGTATAGGAGTTAATTCTTCTTTAAAAGTTTGGTAGAATTCTCCAGTGAAGCCATCTGGGCCAGGACTTTTTTTGGTTGGTAGTTTTTGGATGACTTCCTCAATCTCTTCCTTTGTGATAATTAAGTTGATCTATTTCTCCTTGTGATAGTTTTGGTGAGTCATATGAATCTAGAAATTTGTCCATTTCCCCCAGGTTTTCAAACCTGTCAGAGTATAACTTTTCATAGTATTCTGTTATATTTTATTTCAGATGGGTCTGTTGTAATATATGAACTCATTTCTTAATCGGGTTATTTGTATCTTCTGTAAGTTTAGCCAATGTTTTATCAATTTTGTTGATTTTTTCAAAGAACCAACTTTTGGTTTTGTTAATTTTTTCAATTGTTTTTCTATTCTCTAATTCATTTAGTTCTGCTCTAATTTTTATAATCTGTTTTCTTCCGGTGCCTGGGGGGTTTCTTTGTTGCCCTCTTTCTACTTGTTCAAGCTGTGAGGTTAATTCTTTAATTTGTGTTCTTTCTTCTTTTCAGAATTGTGCATTTATAGAGATAAACTGAGCTCTGAGCACTGCTTTTGCTGTATCCCATAAATTCTGGTAGGATGTGTTTTCATTCTCATTTGAATCCATAAATTTCCTTAATGTGTCTTTAATTTCTTTTATGACCCAAGGCTTTATGAGTAAAGTGTTGTTCAGTTTCCACAAGTTGCAATTTTTACGTATGATTTTTCTGTTATTGATTTCAACTTTTATAGCTCTGTGGTCCGAGAAGGTACTTTGCAATAAATCAATGTTTTGGATTTTATGGAGAATTGTTTTATGACCTAACATATGGTCTATTCTGGAGAATGTTCCATGTGCTTTGGAGAAGAAGGTATGTTTATCTGTTGATGGATGAAAAGATCTGTATATGTCAATAAGGTCAAGTTGATTGATTGTTGTAATAAGATCTTCTGTATCTTTACTGAGCTTTTTTCTGGATGATCTATCCTTAACTGAAAGGGGAGTGTTAAAGTCCCCAACTATTACTGTGGAATGATCAATCTCATTTTTCAATGTTGTCAGTATTTGTTCAATGTATTTAGGTGCTTTGGTATTGGTTGCATAAATATTTAATATTGTTAAGTCTTGCTTGAGTATTGAACCTTTCAGCAATAAATAGTGACCATCCTTGTCCGTAATAGTGGACTTTACATTAAAATCTATTTCATCTGAGATTAATATTGCCACACCTGCTATTTTTCATGTATTATTAGCTTGATATATATTATTCCGAACTTTAATTCTCAACTTGTTCTTAGCCTTAAGTCTAAGATGCGTTTCTTGTAAGCAACATATAGATGGGTCATGTCTTTTGATCCACGATATCACTCGCTGTCACTTTACTGGATCGTTCAGTCCATTTACATTCAATGTGATTACCAAGCCAAGCCAAAACCAAGTGCCGTTGATTCGGATCCGATTATTGATACATATATGTTTAGTGATGTCATTGCAATATGTTTATCTTCATGTTGGTGTTTCTCTGTTGTTCTTATTAATCTATCCTGGGATATTTTTCTTTATGGATGGTATGAGTTTTGATTTTATATTTATTGAGACTCCTGTATTGTGATTTTTCATTTCAAATGGTTTATTGTTAATTGGTTCTATGGCTACATACCTAATCCCCCTTAACGTATAATTATTGAAATCAATTTCAATTATTTTAGAAGTCAGAAACTGTCGCTGCATCAAGAAACAACTGTAACTATTGTAGTGTATCCCTCTTTTAATGTGATATTATAGTTGTCGTGATATGACCATGGATTCCCTTATTATAATATTGTAGTTTTTGGCTTGATTTGATGAAGTTTTGTGCCTTCCTTAGCTGATTAGAAATTTGGATGAAGTGCCTTAAATTATCACCTAAAACATATTTAGGGAAGAACTTCTTTCAATATTTCATGTAATTTGGGTTTAGTTTTTATGAAGTCTTTAAATTTCTCTTTATTTTCAAAAGTCTTAATTTCACCATTATATTTGATAGACAATTTAGAGGGATAGGTTATTCTGGGATGGAAGTTTATCTTGTTCAGGACTTTGAAAGTGTCTGCCCATTGTTTTCTGGCCGGCATTGTTTCAGCAGAAAAGTCAGATGAAAGTCTACAGGGTTTCTCTTGGAATGTTAGTTTTGATTTGAGCCTTGCTGTCTTCAGAAGCATCTCTCTGTGTTTTAGCTTATTAAGTTTAACAGCACTTAGCTTGGCTTGGCTTGGCATAATATGCCTTGGCGTTCTTCTTTTTAGACCTAACTTTTGCGGTGTTAGATAAACATCTTGGATATCTATGTTTTCTTTGTTCATAATCTCAGGAAAGTTGTCTGTCAGCATCTCTACAGAAATACTCTCTATGTTGTTAATCCTCCCTTGTTCAGGAACTCCAGTTAAACGTAAATTATTCTTCTTTATGGAGTCCCATATGTTTCTTAATGGTCCTTCATTTTTCTTATTTCTTTTCTCTGATTTTACCTCATAAATGTTGGCATTAGTTACTTCATCTTCTAGGTCACTGATTCTAACTCCCATCTGTTCAATCCTACTCTTTTGGCTTTGGATAAAATTATCCAATTCTGTAATTCTGTTATTAATCTGGTGTATTTCAGATCGTTGATGTTCTAGAATATCAAATAATTTACCAAATTTTTCATTTTGTTCTATTGAATGTTGTTTACTTTCTAGGAGGATTTTAGATATAATTTTTTTTGTATTCAATCTCTATTAGATTCAGAAAGGCTTCTTCATCTGGGAAATTTCTTCAATCTTTAGGGAATTTTCTGGAGCATTTGAAGACTGTTTCTTTAAATGACTAATTATGGTCTTTTGCCTGCATGCCATCTAGATGTTATTTGATTTCTCTCATATTGGATCTAAGAGAATTGTTGGTCACCAGCTGGCTATAATACTGTAGTGATTCACCCCAGGTGGACTCTCAAGGGTGGAAGACTTTGCTAATTGAGTAGCAAAGAGGCTGCTCTGTTTATGGAGAAACTGGGGGCTGTCAGCCAATCTTAAAATGTGAGAGGTTTTTCAATAGAGAGATTTCCAGAGAGAAAATATAAGCCTCTCAGCCTTAAAAAAATAAACCTTAAAAGTAAACTGCACTTCTATGCAGGGAGCTGTTCAGGTGCTGAATTGGGGGCTGGAAGCTGTCCAACAGTCTGGCCTGAACAGGCAGTGGGGAACAGCAGACTTCACTTGCCTGCTTATAATGAAAGTATGTTACTGTTACTGGCAGTTTCCAGAAGCTGCAGTTCTCTTTTACAATGTGGCAGCAGAAGCAGAGGTTAAACGGTCACTGGATTGTTTTTGAGAGGAGAAGCTTAGTCTGACACTGTTGCCCAGTCAAATATGTTAGGTCCCAAGGCTTCTCAGGTATTCAATGCTCCATAAAAAATATCCTCATCTCAGAGGGAGATGAGGAGACATCTGTTTTCTCTGCCATCTTGTAACTTGTAGCTCTTTTCTGAGACTCAAAGTAGGAACAATTTAACAAACAGGGGGAAGGGAGAAAAAAATATATATGCTGACTCCCCTGAGCCAAAAATCCAGGGCAGAAACTGTTTCTTCACCTCACAGATACTCAGAGATGCCTGTTATACTCCTGCTTTTCTCAGCTCATACAGCCAGGTACCTGTGACTGCAGCAATCACCCGTGCCCACCTGGGACAATAGGCAAGAGCCTGCACCACACTCTTGTGATTAACAACCTGGGCACCTGAGTTGAATCCATACAAGAAAAATGAATGCACTATTGGTAGTGCATATCTAGTAACAGGTCTAAACACCTCATAACAGGACAGTAGAGATTCAAAGGCAATGATAACCAAACTATTACACATCACCACCTTATTTGAACACTCCAAAACAAAATAAAATAAGAAGCTAAAACACAGTATGTGATCATAAAATAAATGAATACAACTCATTGATGACTTGGAGACAACAGTCAGCTTGAAATCACTTAAAGAGGCAGGCAATTACAACCTCACAAAGCTTCCAGAGGAAGGGAACTTCCTGGAATTATTGTAGGTAGAATACAAAAGATTAATACTTAGAGCTCTTCAAGAGATCAAGAATAAGATGAAGCAAAATTCAGCAGAGCATGATGACAAATTGAACAAGCTGCAAGAAACCATATGGCAGCAAGAATTAGAAATTCAGAAAATTATAAAATTACAGAATTAGAAAAGTCTGCAGAAAGTCAAAGAAGAGAAGGCATTCAACAAAGTTTAACACTGACTCATGCTAAAAACTCTCAGCAAAATAGCAATAGAGAGGAAATTCGTCAATGCCATAAGGGGCATGTATGCAAAGGCAACCACTTACATTATCCTGAGTGGAGACAAACCAAAAGAATTCCTCTTGAGAACAGGAACTAGACAAGGATGCCCACTCTCATCACTTCTATTCAATATTGGACTAGAGGTTCTAGCCAGAGCAACTAGGCAAGACAAAGAAATAAAGGGCATCTACATCAGCAAAGAAAAAGTAAAAATATCCCTACTTGCACCTGATATGATTGTATGTGCAGAGATTCCTAAAGAATCCACAAGTAAAGTACTGGAACTAATAGAAGAATTCATCAAAGTATTAGGATATAAGAGAAACATAAGCAAATCAGTAGGATTCCTTTACAAAAAGATCATCAGAGAAGAAATCACCAAATCAATAGCCCCCAAGAAGATAAAATATCTAGGAATAAATCTAACTAGAGAAACAAGAGACCTATACAGAGAGAACTACAAGACCTTACTGCAAGAAACCAAAAAAGACCTACATAAATGGAGAAACCTACCCTGCACGTGGATAGGAAGATTTAACATTGTGTAATTATCTATTTTATCCAAAGTGATCTACATATACAGTGCAATCCCAATACAAATTCCAGTGTCATTTTCTAATGAGTTGGAGAAACAAATCACCAACTTTTCTCAGAAAGGGAAGAAACCCTAAACAACTAAAGCACTAGTGAAGAAGAGGAACACAGTGAGAATCCTCTCACTACCCAACTTTAGAACCTATTACATTGCCACAGTAGTCAAAACAGTCTGATACTGGTACAAAAAGAGTTGTATAGACCAATGGAACAGAATTGAGACCCCCGAGATGCCACCATCCTCTTATGAATTGTTGATATTTGAGACAGGCCCTAAGACTGTAAATTGGGGTAAAAACAATCTCTTTAACAACTGATGTTGGCAAAATTAGATATCCATCTGCAAAAAATTGAAACAAGACCCATAACTCACATCTTACACAAAAACTAACTCAAATTGGACCAAAGACCTAAAGCAAACCTAAAATGATAAAGACCATGCAAGAAAAAGTAGGGTCAACAATGGAAGTTTTAACACAGCTTAGACAGACTTCAAAATCTGACAAACAGAGCACCATCAACAGAAAATAGATAAATGTGAACTACTAAGAATCAAACACTTTTGCTCATGCAAAAGCTTTATTAAGAGAGCTAAAAGAAAGACCACCTTACAGAATGGGACTGACATCTGATCTCCATAATCTACAAGGTACTGCAAAATATCAACAAGAAAAAGTTAAATAACCCAATTAAGCATTAGGCAAGGGAGATGGACAAATGCTTCACCAAAGAGGACATCCAAGCAGCCAAAAAATATGTTAGGAAATGCTCACTATCATTAGCTATTAGAGAAGTCCAAATAAAAACTACAATGAGATACCATTTCACCCCAACAAGGTTGGCCATGATCCAAAAAGCACAAAACAACAAACTCTGGAAACACTTTGGAGAGATTGGAACTTTCCTCCACTGCTGGTGGGATCGCAAAATGGTAGAACCTCTATGGAGAGCAATTTGGTGCTTCCTTAAAAAGTTGGAAACAGATATGCCATTTGATCTGGTAATCCCACTGCTTGGAACATAACCTACAGAGACAAAGGTGGTCACATGAACAGATACATGCACACAAATGTTTATTACAGCACAGTCCACAATATCAAAACGATGGAATCATCCTAGATGCCCATCAACAGATGAATGGATAAACAAACTATGATACATATACTCAATGGAACACTATGCAATGATAAAGAACAATCATGATTTTAGGAAGCATCTCATAACCTGGTTTTGATTGGAAAACATTAGCTGAGTGAAATCAGTCAGCAGCAAAAGAACAAATATTGTATGAAACTCCTACCATAAGGACTTTGAAATAGACTTACATACAGAAAAAAAGACTCTGACAGCTGTCATGGTAGGGAGAAAGGGAGAGGGCTGGTCCTAGATTAGGTAGTTGATAAAAATTTGGTTGGGTGAAAGCAGTGACAGCACACAGTAGAAAGAAGATAAATTTAACTGGACTTTAACATAACCTGAAAACTCTTAAGCCAATATTGCAAGGATAGAGTAGCAGAGACAGGGGCCTGGGGACCATTGTCTACAGTGACATTTAGATCAGTTGGCATAGCTAGCCTATTGCTAAGAGAGTCTTCTGCACCTTATGTTGGTGAGTGATGTCTGGGGTCTTAAAAGCTGGCAGGCTGCCATCTAAGGTACGCCAAATTGTCCCAACTCAGCTGGAACAGATGATCACCAAGAACAAAGACATGAATAAAAAACAGCCCAGCAGACAGAAGGACCCATCTGAATGGGTTACTGTATCAAATGTGACCAGAAGAACCAGATGGTACCCAGCCACCACCAAAGGCAATGGTGATGGGGCACTCAATGTTGAGTCCCAGTGGCAACATGAGAAGAAGAGGGGTGAAGCTCAAGAATTCCACTAAAAGACCAGAGTTCATGGCCTGGCAGCCTGTGGGTTTCCCTGGGAGCATTGTCCCTAGACGCACTGCTGCCCCTGACCAGAAAATATTAAGCAGGTCAACCCTTTGGACAGTAATGGACTGGACTCTGGAATGCAACATCACCATAAGTGTGTGTACTTCATGCATTTATAAGATGCTGTTCTACTGGCCTCTTACTGGACGGGAGAGGAGAGGTGGAAAGGAGAGGACAGGATATCGTTAAGAAGATATAACATATATAGAATGAAAGGAAGGAGTGTGCTGTCACCAGACAAGAAGAGCAGAAGGAGCTGCGAATAGACAGACATGAAAATTTAATTTGAATTGTATACTTTCACTTAGTTACAATAAAAAAAAAAAAAGACAAACAACTGGCCAAATTGAGAAGAGAAAAAGAGAGGAGGAAGCAAATTACTCAAATAAGAAATGATGGGTTATATCACAACAGACTCAACTCAAATTAAAAGAATCGTAACAGAATACTATGAAAAATTGTACTGTAATATGTATATAAAAACTAGTGAAAATGCACAAATCTCTAGAAACAAGCTACCTACCAAAACAAATGGAAGTAGAACAACTAAATAAACCCATCACAGGAGAAGAGATTAAAAAGGTAATTAAAACACTCCCTACTAAAAAAAAGGCCTAACCTTGATGGCTTCACTGGAGAATTCTATCAAACTTCTAGACAAGAGTTAGCACCATTGCTACTAAAGGTATTTCAGAGGATAGAAAAGACGAAATACTCCCAAATGCATTGTATGAAGCCAGCATTACACTTCCGGCTTATATACCTGAAACGTGCATAGAAAATTAAAAGGAAAATTAAAGACCAACATCTCTCATGAACATAGATGTAAAAATCCTCAACAAAATGCTAGCCAATAGAATTCAACAAAATATCAAAAAAATAATTCACCAAGTGGAATTTATACCAATGATGCAGGGATGGTTCAGTATGAGAAATACAGTGAATGTAATCAACCGTATAAATAAAACAAAAGACAAGAACCACTTCATTTTGTCAATTGATGCAGAAAAGGTCTTTAACAAAGTCCAATACTCACTACTGTTAAACACTCTGAGCAAAATAAGAATAGAAGGCAAATTCCTCAGCATAATAAGGAGTATCTGCCCCGCCATGAGTTGGATCTGACTCGATGGCACTTGGCTGGCTGGCATGCAAAGCTAACATCATCCTAAATGGAGACAGTCTGGAAGCATTCCCGTTGAGAATGGGAACCAGATAAGGATACTCATTGTCACCACTTTCATCCAGCATTGTGTTGGAGGTTCTAGCCAGAGCAATCAGGCAAATACAGAAATAAAGCGTTGTCCAAATTGGTAAGAAAGAAGTAAAAGTGTCTCTATTTGTAGACGATATGATCTTATACACACCAAACTCTGAAGAATCCACAAAATACTACTGAAACTAACAGAAGAGTTCAGCAAAGCGTCAGAATATAAGGTAAACATGCAAAAATCAGTTGGATTCCTTTGCATCAAATCAAAAAGGAAATCACCAAATCATTACCATTTACTATAGCCCCAAGAAGACAAAATACTTAGGAATAAACCTAACTAGAGATGTAAAACACCTATACAAAGAAAATTACAAGACTCTACAGCAGGAAACCAAAAGACACCTACATAAATAGGGAAACCCATTTTACGGATAGGAAGACTTAATATTGTGAAAATAACTATTTTACTGAACATTATCTATAAATACAAGGCAATCCCAATATAAATTCTAATGGCATTTTTTTAATGAAATGGAGAAATATATCATATGGAAAGGGAAGAAGCCAGGCCTCACACTGCCTGACTTCAGAAGCTATTACACTGCCATAGTAGTCCAAATAGCATGGTACTGGTAGAAAAACAGATACATAGACCAATGGAACAGAATGGAGAATCCAGATACAATATCACCCTTCTATGAGTATCACACATTTGAAAAAGATGTGAAGTTCATAAACTGGGGAAAAGATAATCCCTTTATTAAACAGTGTTGGCGTAACTGGATATACAGCTGCAAAGAATGAAACAAGACCCATATCTCATGCCAGGCACAAAAATTAACCCAAAATGTTTCAGAGACTTAAATACAAAATTTAAAACAATAAAGATCATTGAAGAAAAAATAGAGTTAATGTTAGCAGCCCTAAATACACGGCATAAACAAACTACAAAGTATTACTAACAATACACAAACACCAGAGGGGAAAATAGATGCAAATTGCTAAAAATCAAGGGCTTATTATGTTTATCCAAAGAGTAAAAAGACTACCTACATACTGGGGAAAAAAAAATTGGCTAGCACAAATCTGATAAGCATTCAATCTCATAATCTCAAGGTCCTGCAAAATCTCAACAAGGAAAGGACAAAATGGGCCTCGGATATGAACAAGCACTTTACCAAAGAAGTCATCCAGGACACTAACCAATACATGAGAAAAAGTTCACAATCATTAGCTATTAGAAAAATCTAAATGAAAACTACAGTGAGATACCATCTCTCCCCAACAAGGCTGGCAGTAATCCCCAAAGCACAAAATCACAAATGTTGGAGAGGTTGTGGAGAGACTGGAACTTTCTACACTACTTGTGGGAATGTACATGGTATAACCAGTTTGGAAATCAACTTGGCATTTTCTTCAAAATCTAGAAATAGAAGTACTTATAGGATCCAGCAATTCCAATTTTTGGAATATATCCCAGAGAAATAAGGGCTGTCACACAAACAGATAAATGCACACCAATCTTTACTGCAGCATTGTTTACAATAGCAAAAAGATGGAATCAACCTAGGTGCCCCTCAACAGACGAATGGATAAACAAACTATGGTATATTTGCACAACAGAATCCTATGCAATGGTAAAGAACAATGATCTTAGGCAACATCTCATAACATGGAGTCATCTGAAAGATGCTGAGTCAAATCAGTTTCAAAAGGACACATTTTGTATGAAGCCACTATTTAAGGACTCAAGAAAAGGTTTAAGCACAGAAGAAAATAATCTTTGATGGTTACAAGGGTGAGGAGGGAGACAGTGGGGTATTCATAGAGTAGATATGAATTTGGAGATAGGTGGAAGGAGTGACAGCATACAGTAGAACAGAGGTTAGCTAAAAGCTAAGAGGTTTCCTGAATATGGTTTAACATTTTGAAGGACAGAGTAGCCAGGACAGGTGTCTGGGGACCCAAGTTTCAGGGAACATCTAGGTCAATTGGCATAATAAAGTTTTATTTAAGAAAATGTTCTGTATCCCAGTGGCATCTGGGTCTTAAGAGCTAGCAAGTGGCCATCAAAGTAACATCAATTAGTCCCAATTCACCTGCAGCAGAGGAGAAGAAAGGACATCAAAGACATGAGGAAAATATGAGCCCAGGAGACAGAAGGGGCCGTGGGACCTAGAAACTACATCAGCATGAGTCCAGAAGAAACAGATGGTGGACAACCACCCCAGTGACTGCCCTAACAGGGAACCCTGAAGTAGCTAGAGAAAAATGGGTCTGCAGAACTACAACTCTGTTAAAAGACCAGACTTGGTGGTCTGACAGACTGGAAGGTCCCCTGAGGACATGGCCCGTGGACGCTCTGTTATGCCACACCTGAAACCAGTTCTGAAGCTACCTCTTCAGACAAGGACTGGCCTGGCCTATAAGAAACAGAGTAATGCAGTTGAAGACTGTGTTTCTTTGTTTAAATATATGCATGGGGTTGTCTGAGCAGCTTCTCTCCAGGGGAAAGATGAGAGGGTGGAGGTAGACAGGAGTTGGTTGTAACACAGGGTAGAAAGAAGGAGTGTGCTATCACAGGGTCGGGAGAGCAGCTGAAGTTTCACAGTGACATGTGTGCAAGGTTTTATAAAGCAAACTGACTTGGATTGTAAACTTTCACCTAAAGCACAATAAAATACATGTTTTAAAAAACCAAAGCAAAACAGAAAAAACACCAACAGCAATCAACCAACCAAAAGCTCCAAGGATCACACTAGCTTCTTGTCACAGGTCTGGGGAGTGGATCCCTTGTTGAGTGATGCTTTAAGGAAGAGGGAAAGATGGCACACGGGGCCAGGAGTTTGAGAGAAAGGAGAAGGGGGCAGTGACAGGCATAGAAGAAACCAAAAGAAATGGAAGAAAGCAACACTAGCAACAGCCAGATGTCACTCAGGCAGCTGGCCAGTGAGGCAAGGGGGCAAATCCAAGCAGCCGGGGCTGAAGGAGGTTCCCTTCAGCCAAGAGATTGCAGCCAGCAGAAAGCCAAGGGGTGGAGAAGTGATGGTTAGGAAAGTGTACATAACTGGTTACCAGGTGATTTCTGTCCTGTTAGTAGCTCCTGAAGGTTCTTTCCGATACTCCCCATCTGATGATCTCCGTGTGAGTAGGGTGAATCTAAGCAGCTGGCTGAGCCACTGCATCTAGCCAGGAGGCTTTGGAGGTAAACAAGCAGGGAGAAGATGGGGGTAGGAAATCGTGTCTTCCTGGTTACCAGGTGCTTCGTCTTCTGCTGGGATTTCTGTGAATCTCTTTCCCTATGTCTTCTGTCAGCCACCCTCCAACAGGAGTCCAAGATAGCAAATTCACATTGGATTAGCTGATAGCGGACTTCCTCTCACTTTGCTTCTTGTACTCTGTTCTCCATCAGTTTCTTATTTCGTTTAGTATTTGGCTGAGATCCTTAACATTTTGAGTTCCAGGCTTGATGTTTGCTTCTGTTTTACATAGGTTTCGGGGTCTTTGCTGTGGAGGGATGCCATTGTGCTTCTTCTGTGTATGGTGCCATGTTGGCCAGAAGTACCACCCAAGTTATGCAACTTCTGACAAGCATTATAGAGTTTCTCAAGCCAGGGCCCTGCCTCAATACAGGCAACGCATAACAGATCAATAAAAGGAAAATATGCAGAGATTTAAGTTATGTATGTCTAGATACCATCTATATCCCTGCTGCTCTAATTTCTTGTTTAGCATCTGTTCGTTTGCTTGTCTGTTTATTTTAGGAAGGCAGTTAACTCACTGAACAAACAAATGAACAAAGTCACGGTTTCATACGCAAATTTTAGTTATAAAAGCATTCAAAACTGTTCAGCCAGGAATCTATCCCAGGGTTATAATCTAAAATAATAGGGAAAGCATGCATGAAGATGTTAATCCCAGCACTGTTTTGCAACAGCAAAAGATTACTGTCAACTAAAAGTGTAACAGTAGAGGACTAGTTCAGAAAATTACAACATATATCATCATTCAGCCATTTCAGATACTGGTTTTAGGCTATGAGAAAAATGGAAAGACATTTTTTCAACAATGCTAAACACACACAAAAAAGCAATTGATATTGTGTAACACACACAGAATTATTGTTTTGTTGTTGCCGTCCACTCATCTCTGACTCATGGTGAACTTACATGTAACAGAACAAAACACTGGCTTGTCCTGTCCTGTCTTCATGATTATTGGTATGTTTGAGTTCATTGTTGCAGCTAATGCGCAGAGCATTCCAGTCTAGCGGTTTACACACAGGACAATATTCTGTTGTAACCCACAAGGTTTCCACTGGCTAATTTTCTGAGTTGATCTCCAGCTTATTTTTCCTAGTATGTCTTCATTTGGAAGCTTTGCTGAAACCATGGGTTATCATGATGGTGTTTGAAATACTGGTGGCATAGCTTCTAGCACTGTAGCAGCACGCAAGTTACTGCAAAACAGCAAAGTGACAGGTGGTGGGCAAGGTTATTACAACTAAGTAATAACCACCATAACTAAAACTGTTGGAAGAGAAACAAAGATTATTCTTTCTGTAAGCACCTTGGAAACTTAATTTAAAGATTCAAAGACTTTGGGAATAACAGTCAAGACAGCAATGAGTCAGACTTCGTAATAGATAGAACTTTAACTCTCTACCCCAAGCCAGCTACTAGCCATTCTGAAGGATAAATAGAAGACATTCTTTACCGCAAAATCCACCTAGTTGAGGAACTGGGTCAGCCATTCCCATACCTGGTGCGCTGTGGCAGAGACCACTTCTATCAGAGTAGTAATGAAGAAGTATTTTCCCATCTGTGGCTTTCTCTACACAAAATGATGGAGCATTCATTTCCTAATTAAAAACACAACACATTTTTCCAAGTGAATGCAAAGTTTTTATTGTTGGCTGCTGTCAAGTTAGTGCCAGCACATGGCAACGCCATGCGCAATGGAAGGAAACGCTGCCTACGTCCTGTACCATCTGCATGACTGGCTGTGAATCAGGACATTTTGATTCATACCTTTTTTTTATTGGCTGACTTCTGAAAGTAGATCACCAGGCCATTCTTTCAAGTCTGCCTTACTCTGGAAGCTCCTATGAAACCTGTTCAACATGGTAGCCAAATTCAAGCCTGTACTGGCAGAGAAGTACTGCTTGGGAAGTGAACCATAACCCCCCCACAGGAGGTGAGAGTTCTACCACTGAACCCCTAGTGTCTCATCCTATATGTTAGGAACTTTATATTGTACCTACTCCCCAAACAACTCTATATGGCAGGTATTATCTCTACCAAGTGGAAAAAAACTGAGGCTCAGAAGTTACAGCTAAAGTTAGTGATAGAACAATTTGACGGCAAAATGAACCTTTCTATCCTACTGTGTTACTTCTGCCCGTACTCCAGAGGGTGGCTGGCTGATTGGTATCAGGGGGCCTCAGTGAGGTCTCTAGCTGCTTGGCCTATGACTAAATGACCACAGGAATACTCACTTTCAGAAAGATCAGAGGCTCTGAGGAATTTGTAAGGAGAGTTCATTTCTTCTTTGAGAATAATGCCATCTATGGTATGAAGTTACACACTTGGAAAAAGACCTGTGATGGCTGACTTTATGTGTCTATTTGACTGAGCTATGGTTCTCAGTGGTTTGACCAAACACCAGTCTGGTTGCTTTTCCATAATGTACTGTAATGTGATATAATCGATGGGGCAGATGAAAAGAGAGTTTCCTTATAGTTCTGCCTTCAGACTATAAACAGGTATTTTGGCAGAAGTCACTCTGGCTCTGCACTCTCTGCTCTTCCCGTAACCGATCTGCGAATCTTGGGACACAGCCTGCAGAAGTCTCCAGCCTGTCACATGACCTACAGATTTTGGACTTTCCAGCCTACTGCAATTTTGTAAGCTAATTCCTTGAAATAAATCTTTCCTTTTATGTAGAGATAGAGACAGATAACCCCTCCCTCCAAAAATCCCAAACCCACTGTCTTCAAATTCATTCGGACTTATAGTGACCCTAAGAGTTTCCAAGGCTGTAAATTTCAGTGGAAACAAACTGCCACATCCCGCACCCATAAAAATGCTGGTGGTTTTGAATCATTGACCTTTCAGTTAGCAGCTGATGGCTTTAACTAGTATACCACTAGGGCTCCTAGAGATAAATACAGATATACCGATTGCTATCATGTAGATTCCAACTCATAGTGACCCTATAGGTATAGATAGATATAAAGATTCTGTTTCTCAGGAAACCCACTGCCACTGAGTCAATTCAGACCCTATAGGGCACAGCAGAAAGGCTCTATAGAGTTTCCAAGGAGTGCATGGCAAATGAGAGCTGCCAACTGTCCAGTTAGCAGATGTAGCGCTTAACCACTATGCCACCAGGGTTTCCTGTTTCTCTGGAGGTACACAAAGAAGACAAAAACTCTCTGGGAAAAAAAATGTTGACTTTTTGGTAAAAATCATTCCCCAGGAAAAGTGTTGATGTTCAAATTTGCATCATCTGTATTAGGAAATAAGGAAAAAGAAAAAAGACCTTGCCTGAGGGACTCTGAGAGAAACAATTTCCTTCCCTGTACAGGCCATCTAACTCTCTGGTCATGCAGCTTTTGGTCTGAGGGAAGAAACTAGGGAAATGGCTTCCTTCCAAAATTGCTGTCCTCTTCCATACTACGGTGTTGCTGGTTAAAACAGGCTTCTTTTTGTTCAAGTGCTTATTTTATATTTCCAAAAGCATATGTCAAGAAGGTATATATGTTTGCATGTTTGTGTTTACATCTTGACTGAATCCAAAGAGTATTTCTGGAAACATGTAGTATTACAAAAAGCATGTGATAAAACAGAGTCCTAAAAGGTATTTTTAAAGAGTATATCAAAATTCTACACAGTGAAAATAAAATCACTGAATACAGAAGGGCTTATATGAAAAGCCACATGCTCCCATTGTCATCCTCAGGTTAAAAGGTTAACTTTACCCAGAAAATTTGGTCTTTGTCCTTTGTTCCAGAGAGTCAACCACTAAAACCTTGGAATTTCCCCAGTTATTGAGGTATCTTTGTTATTATCTCTAGGCCTCCACAGACCTGAGAAATTATGCTAATAACATGACCAGGCCAGGCTAGAAAGATCACCTCTTGGTGTGATATTGGCCAGTTTCAGAGATGGCTCTGGGCCTGGCAGTTATATGTGCTTCTTGGTTGGTGAAAACATCAGTGCGTGTGGGAGGATAGTGCACCCATCTGGGCCACATAGAAGCCCTGGATTGGGATCCTTCCCAGACTTTTTCTTCATTTGTATCTTTTTTTCTTTAATAAAACTATAATCATAGTTACAGTGCTTTCCCTAGATTCTTTGAGTCATTCTAGCAAGTTATTGAACTTAAACAAGTATTGATGAGTCGGATCCAACTCAACGGCACTTGGCTGGCTAGCGAACAAGTATTGAGGGACAGTCTACCAAAAGTGGTGGAGATGGCTATTCCTGTGCTTGCAGCTGGCAGCCTGAGGGAATGGGGAGAATCCTCAAATTTATAGTCAGGAGGCCAGAAGTGAGGGTGTTGTGGGGACTTCCAAGTTTGTGGCTGGTGTGTAAGGTCCTGAGCAGACTTGGCAGTCGAGATGACTGCATCCTATAGCCTGTAAGGTCTGCGTTAGCTCCATGTGTTAGGATCAGAAGTGCTACACAGACAGCTTATGCCAGAACAGAAGTGGGGAACAACTGAATTGATTCAATTGATCCTTACAGTTTGGTGTGACAGATGGTGTCAGAAAGGTGGGATTTGATCTTTTCCACACATAACTCCACACAACCCACTTCTCAGAGACTTACAAAATTTGAGCTTTTAGTTCTTCCGGTCAGTGTCTCAAAATCTGAAAATAATATGGTTATACTTTTATTTCTTGATTAAAACAGACTTTTTAAAAAATGAAGAATGATGGCAAAGGGAAAACAATGAAAGACAGATCACACCACAGTTTTGAAGACAAGACCCGTCTTGGTTTGGGTCCTAGCTCAGCCACCATAACCTGCAGAATTGAGGACTTTGCTTGATCTTTCTTGACTTCAGTTTTCTCACGTGCATCATGAGAACAAACAAGAGTACCTGTTCCTAGGGGAATTAAGAAGGTAAGTCAACAAGCTGATTTATCACCACCTATCTTATCATTTGCACTCAGTGAGTCAGCTAAAAAATAAACAAGATTAAGGGCACAATTATGTTCAGAAATACATACCTCAAGGTACTGAAAAATTACTAGAAGTAGACCTTTAAAAAAATCAGCATTGTTTTACTTTATTTTTGCCCAAAGAGACAATTTACAATATTTTCTCAGTATGAAGTACTGTATAGCTATCAAGTATCATTGCAAGTATTTTATGTCAACTTGTATGACATTTATATATTACATTTATCTTATCATATGCAAAATGTCCTCAAAAAGTTCTCTCCTCTTGCTATTCTATCGTTGTTTTGACACACAGGAGTGACTATTAGAGGAAGAGTTTCAGGGTTGGGTGTGAAAACAAAGAGCTTGGTACTTCAGAACCCAAATTCCTTTTACACTTGTTCCTAAGGGTTATAATAACATGGTGAGAACAATGTTCAGAAAACAACAGATACTCCACAAGCATTTGATGATTTATCAAGTGAATGGAAGGGTATCAGTGCCTTTTCCTTGACTGTGATGTAAAATACCAACCAAATTATTAGAGAAAAGACATTTGAAGAGAGCTAACTATGGTTCTTTATACCCTAATCACAGTGCTTTAGCTAAGAAATTTGAAAGAAAGTTGCTATGTGAATGACTGTAAGTTTGCAAGTGGCCATACTGAATAGAAAGAAAAGGAAAGGAAAGGGAGTGAGGTGTTATTTCTGGAATATCTTTTCTGGGCCAATAACCATGGTAAAGATTCTCTTTTGGTATCTGTTGTAATTGACACATCACTGTGAGATATGTTTTGTTTGTCTATTTATTCTTTTTCTTTCTGGGTGTGTCTGGCGCTCAAAAAGTGTCTGGCACTCAGTAAATATTTAGCAAGTAAACTGAGGTTCAGAGAAGGCAACTAACTTGCCTAGGGTCACAACATTAATAAGTTCCCAGCTGGTCAGGCAGAGCTTTAGGCCCATCTGACCCATGGCCAGCGCTCTTTCCATTCACTCTGTCCTTGAATAGTCCATTAGACCACAACAGGAGACATCCAACTACGCATTCTACCTGAAGTCAATTAAGGTTTCCAAACGTCAATTCTTTATCTGAAAAACGAAGAAAATAATACGTTTCATTTGCAGGGCAGATTAACAATTGATAAGACACTTTGACACGCATGATTTATCTCTGTGATCACCCTGGAAGGACGGTTGTGAGCATCACATACAGAAATGGTATAATAAAAGAGCATGGTAAATGATAAAATGCCTTAAAAATAAACTATTCTTGTAATCTGTGTAAACTCCGCTTTGTCTTTTTAAAATATTTTCTTTTCTAAAGAAGAAAAAGGAGCCTAGGTACATGAATTTTCAATGATCTCTAAAACCAAGAAGAACAAGGAATAAACTCCGGAACGACATACCCATTGGGGAATTAGTTTCTTGACACCTCAGTCAGTCAGCCATGGGTTCATCAGAGTTGACTAGATCCCAGTTTCAGCTCTTGGCCCAGTTAAACAACTTCTTCTCAATATCCATAACACAAATCTGGCTGTATAACCTATTTTTCAGTTTCATTCAGACGAGGAAACCTTAAGAAAGAGTTTCAAAATTCACAGAAATGTGACTACATTTCAGCTTTTGTTCCCATTGTGATCAATACTGAGACCTAGCTTCACGCTCGAAGTAGCCCCTATCAGAATAGGCCCTCACCCTTCACAAAGCCAGGCCTCTCCAACTTGTCCTTCTTTGATGTTTGTTGTCCAGTTTATAAAAGTGAACAACAAGCATTTATTTTCTATTTCTTTCCCTAAAGAAATACCTGGCCACTGGTGTGTTCACCAAGGATTCAGCAGTAGTTGAGAGCCATGTCCTTTGCAGTTGCAATTCTGTTGAGAGTGAGTGATGCCCAGGACTTCTGCAGGCATTCATTGTTAGTCAAGTTGACCTCCAACAAATGGTGACTGCAAGCCCAGTGGAACAGACCATTGTGATCTACAGGATTTTCATTGGCTGACATCCAGAGGTGGATTGCCAGGACTTTCTTCCTAGTCTGTCTTAGTTTGCAAGCTCTGCTGAAAGCTCCTAGGCATCACAGCAACACACCAGCCTCCACTGGCAGGTGGCGGCTTTGCATGAGGTGCACTGTGTGGGAATGACCTGGATCTCCTGCACAGAAAGGGATAATTCTACCACTGAACCAGCACTACTCTCACTGCAAGTATTTGCTTCTGGCAGATAGGCCCTGAAACACAGTCCCAAATTACCCTACCTGATAAGACAGCATGAGTTAACCGTAGAGGGCATCTAGATTTTCAGTAACTCCACAAGATTCCCTCCCAGTGTCTGCAGCATCCTGCCATAGCCAGACATCTTACAGAATTGAAATAAGTACTCTCCAAAGAGTTTCCAAATGGCTTCCATAAGGACACCTGTGGAGTACAAAGCACAAGAAGTTAACCAGTTGTGATCAAGTCAGTTATGACTTCTGGTGATCTCTTTCATGTCAGAGTAACTGTGCTCCATGGAGTTTTCATTGGCTGACTGCACATCTGGATGGATACAAACCACCCAGTTTTGAGTTAGCCTCTGGGCATGTTAACTGTTTTTACCACACAGAGATCTCCCCCCTGCCCCCCCCAACTCCGCTTGCTAGATGTCTGCTGTCACTTAGATGGACAGTCTACGTTTATTTCGAAAATAAATCCAAATCCTGACTCTGTGACATGTTACTGAGCTCCTCTCTAAGGCTTCACTTTTCCCATCAGTCAAATGCCAATGGTGATATCGATGACAGCCCTGGTCAGCTCAAAGGATTCAATGAAATACCTCCACATTTTGCTTTCCCTTTAAGCTCTGGTTTCCTCATCATATTCTCTGTAAAGATATCTCACAACACCCCAGATGGCACTGACTTCTCACTTCCTAAGTGTTACATCGTCTGTGATAGACATGGAGTAGATATTTGATAAGTACCTGATGGTAGATTTTCCAAATTAGTAGGGGCTGCAGCCTCTGTCAAAATAGACAGCATGAAACTGTTTGAATTATGGGAAGGGCAGTGAATATTTCCATAATCTTTTACACGGTTCTGGAAGCACTCATTATTGACATGCTTATACTCAGTCCTTCCCAAATCCTTCAAAAGTAGATAATCTTATGATTTTCTCCACTGTTGACCACTGAACTGAATGCCATCTTTGTGAATTGCCCCAAGTCACACAGAGTGGCAGAGACCAGATGACATAGGTTGAATCATGTCCCCCCAAAATATGTATGTGTCAATTTGGTCAGGCGATAATTCCAGTATTGTGCTATTGTCCTCCATATTTGTGATTTTTCTAGGTATTATAAATCATAATCACTGCCTGTGGTTAAAGAGTATTGGGGTGAGATATAAAACCCTTGCTCAGGTCTCATCTCTGATCGAATGTAAAGGGAGTTTTCCCAGGGTGTGGCCTTTCAGGATGTGATAGAAGAGGACATAGAGTGACAGCCTCTCCAACAAGTCTAGTGTCTTAAAGGTCATATCTTGCTAGTATAAAAAATACCACAAAAAGATGGCTTTAGCAAAGAGAAAGTTTATTTGCTCACAGTCTACAAGCTAGAAGTCCAAACTCAGGGTGTCAATTCCAGGGGAAGGCTTTCTATCTCTGTTAGCTCTGGAGGAAGGTCCTTGTCATCAATATTCTTCTGGATTAGGAGTTCTCCATGCAGGAAACCCTGTCCAAAGGATGTTTTTTGCTCCTGTCTCTGCTGTGTTTTGCTGCTCTCTTCTCATTTCCCTTTCCTTTAATCTCTTATAAGATAAAAGTTGATGCGGCCTCCCCAGGGCAGAGCTGCCATTGGTTCTCATTGGTGGCACAGGAGACATGCATTATGGATACTGGCAGCCTGGAGCTTCTGGAGGAGAATGGGATTATCTACATTGGTGCTGTGACTCACACGAAGTCCTGAGGGGTTGGGACTACTCTCATTTACGGGAGACCTGTGAGATTCACAACCACCAGCCAAAGCTTCTCCTCAGCTAGATCCTAGAAGAAGGGAGACAGTTACAGCCTGGCTGTAAGGTGCTTGCCTGTGTCTGCGTTATGGTGTGCATTGTGTCCTCCAAAAGTATATGTGCTGAAATTCTAATCCTTTTGCCTATAGATATGACCCTATTTGGAAATGAGAGTTTTATTTTGTAGCATTAATGAGGCTAGCCCTGTAGGATGGTCCTAAACCTAATCACCTCTGAGTTATAAAATGACCAAAATGAAGATACACACACCCAGGGAAAGACTGATTCCAAGGATCATGGCAGACACCGGAAACTAGAAGAGGGGCCTACAGAGGATTTAAGCCTCAAAAAATAGGATTTCGGTTCATTAAAATCTCTCACTATAGTATTGCTGTTGTGGCAGCCTTAGGAGACTCAGACAGCCTGCAATTCATAACCAGACAGTTTCTAGGCTCTCAAGATATGCAAGACCAATTGTTATGAGATGGCAGGGTATCCAAGGAGATCTGAACACCTCGATGTCCTGCTTGTTTCATAGGATGCTCTAAACAGCAGATGCCCTATAGCTCAATGTCTGCAACAAAACTGTTGAGCAAAACATTGTTCTGGAGTATAAGCAGGATAGATATCATTCCCACTGAAATGGTCTGGTCCTATCAGAGATGAGCAATACATACTTCTCAAAGATTTATTAGCCAGGTCTTCTAAAGCTAGACAGAGCATGGGATGGAGTGGGGAGGGGGTTGTGATCTGTGTTAATGGGCTGATATGACTTCTGTGCTTGCAGGTCCCTAGCTAGATGTCTATGATAGTAAGCTGGAGCAACCTGATCCCTGTTGTTGCTGTTAGTTACTTTAAGTCAGCTCCTAGGTCATCTCTACCAATACTACTGTTAAAAAAAAAAAAATTAACATAGAAGCAGGACTAAGATAGCAGAGTATTCAGATGCTTCCTGTGATCCCTTTAACAACAAAAATTAAAAAACACACAGAAATGAATCAATTATATATGACATAGAGGCCTGGAACATCAAAGTGACAATTTGAGCAACAGGGAAGGGAGACCAGATCCAGAAGTACTTAGGTTTAGCCAGACATGACCCATTGGGAATAAGTACCCTCAGGAGGATTAGCAGTGGCCAGCATGGTGAACAGAGTAGTGGCATTCAAGCAGCGTCTTCCTCAGTGAGAGAGACTGAATGGCAGAGAGTCTACTCATACCTCCAGAATCAGTGAAAACCAACATTCAATCATGAAAAGCAAAGTGGTTTGCATCTCATATGCTGAATGCAGATCTAAGACTTCCCTTCAGGCTAAATCACTCTCCATTTTCCCAGTGCTTCCTTTCCCTTCTCTGCACTGCTGTAGGCTCCATAGAATGAAGCAATACCTGGGCCAGAAGTGGGACCTGTTTTTTGCACCACGAGCTATTCTCCCAGGTTTAGAAAGGGACTAATTTAGCAAATGGAAGAGAGAACGAGAGAGAGGGAGGGAGGGAGAGAGGAAGAAATAGAGAAGGAGGGAGGCAGGGAGGGAGAGAGAAAGAAAGAGAGAGAGAGAGTAAAGGCAGATAGAAAGAAAGAAAGAAGGAAAGAAAGAATCTGCTAGCTCACCCAAGCCAGGAACTCAGGGCAAAAACAAGTCCTTTGTTTAAGTGCAAGCATAAGGAGTCCACAGAAACTGAAAGCCTTTCAGTGGTACAAAAAACATTTAGTGGGCCCATTGTCCTGCCAGCAAAAGCTATCTACCTATTCACATTAAGGAATAGGGACTGGGTTACCTCACTGACATCCAAGGAATGGATGTTATCCCCTACTTTTCATAGTATGTGCAGCCAGTTACCTGTGACTACAGCAATCAATCCTGCCAATCTAGAACTGTAGGGGAGAGACTGCACCACACACTTGCTGACTGACAACCTGGGCACATAAGCTGAATACATACAACAAAAGTAAATGGATGCCTGGGCCCACATGCCTAGTAACAGCTTTAGTCACATGATGACAGGATGTCAGAACTTCTAAGAGACCAATAATCAAACTAGCTCACAAGGTGAGCTTCAAAACAAAATAAAAAAAGAAGTTAGAATGCAGTAAGCAAACATAAATGGATGAAACAATTTTCAGATGGCTTGGAGACAACAGTCAAAGTAATTACTTAAAGAGGCAGACAGTGATGGCTTCAGAAGGCTTTCCAAACAAAGAATTGAGAAATTTTCCAGATGAAGAGAACTTTCTGGAATTATTAGAGATAGAATACAAAAGATTAATATTTAGAAATGCAGCAGGAAACAATAATAAATTGAACATACTGCAAGAAATCTTTGAGAGAAATCAGAAATTCAGCAGAATAATAATAAAGTTACAGAATTAGACAACTCAGTAGAAAGTCAAAGAAGTGGAACTGAGGTAACAGAATGCAGAGTTAGTGAGATTTGAGATAAATCAGTTGACACTAACATATTTGAGAAAAAATGAGATAAAATAATTTAATACAATGAAGAAACACTAAGTTGTGTGGCGCTCTATCAAGAGGAATAATCTAAAAATGATTGGAGTACCAAAATGGGGAGGGGGGTTCAATAACAAAATAGAGAATTGTTGAAGATTTGTTGACAGAAAAATTCCCTGATATCATAAAAAATATCAAGATACAGGTATCTATCCAAGATGCTTATTGAACTCCATGAATGGTAGATCACAGAGGAAACACACCAAGACATATTATAATAAAACTTACAAAAACCAAGATAAAGAGAGTGTTAAAAGCAGCCAAGGATAGATGAAAAATCATCTACAAAAGAGAGTCAATAAGACTCTCAACAGAAACCATGCAGACAAGAAGGCAATGGGATGAAATAGACAAAGCCTTTAAGGAAAAAAATTGCCAGTCAAGTTTTATATATCCAGCAAAACTGTCTCTCAAATATGATATTAGGACTAGAACATTTCCAGATAAACAGAAAATTTCAGGAGTTTAAAAAAAAAAAAAAACACCCCAAATTACAGGAAATAGGAGAGTCCTTTGATTAGAAAACCAAAAACAATAGATAATAACCCAAGGTTGGAGGTAGGGCCAAGATGGTGAACTAGACACATGTCTCCTCAATTCCCTTTGAGAACTAAAGCCTAGAATGATAACTTCATGGAGTAATGTGGACATCCAGGGAGCCCTAGGATCTGACATAGGGTTGCCAGATTCAGTTAGATGCCAGTGATAGTGTAATTACATCTCTCAAAGCCAAGGCTTTGCCACACTGAGTCATGCTTCTGCTAACTCACTGTTTCGGAGGACTGCAGGTACTGAGGCCTTCTTTGTTATCCAGGAGTCAGGAACTGGGCATGAGCCAGCTAATATGCTGAACTGCAGTGCTTAAGTAAACAGTGTCTAGTGCAGCAGAGAGAATATGCATGGGATAGTCATGCATGAGAACCTAGCTGCTGACTGAGGGCATCACTGCCCATCCACCCTCTGTTTTCTGAGCTGAGCCATAGATTCTGCTATTTCACATCAGGAAGGGCAGTTTAGGCGGGACACAATATTGGTCAGCTGAGAGGCAGAGTCACCCACCCAAAGGCCTTAGCTGGGGCTAATACTCACACTAAGAAGTAAGGCCTGTCTGAAAAGTGCTTCTCCAGCAGAAAAGCTATGTTTAGGTAAGTGATAACTAGAGGTATGAGTGGGGCCTGGCAGATGATGGCAGGAAGCCCCTAACCCCTCCTTACTTTGAATTACAA
Source organism: Heterohyrax brucei (assembly GCA_028571685.1). Classification (NCBI taxonomy): domain Eukaryota; kingdom Metazoa; phylum Chordata; class Mammalia; order Hyracoidea; family Procaviidae; genus Heterohyrax; species Heterohyrax brucei. The sequence goes on along the minus strand of CM053159.1, from coordinate 7,860,012 downwards.
AATAACATCTGTGGAAAACCTATGAAGTACTTTCATTGTCAGCCAGGAGGTGGGGCCTGCCATACTTGAGGGCCTGGCTGATTTTAGCAACTGTTGGACAGCTCCTGGTTAGCAGTAAAGTATCTGTTTAAAATAAGACCACCTGGAGAATTGACTGCTGAGCAGCCATCATCTTCAACTCTTCACTGGTCCACATCATAACACAGGCTGATGGCCACGCAGTGACTCCATATGTAGGATGCCATCTTTGCTTGCCAGGAGTATCCACCACAGAGTGTCCACATGGGGTCAGTCACTAGAGTACTCAGAGGAAGCTGTTGACCAACTACCCTCTTAGAACTGTGCCTCAGCTCCTGTTGTAGTAACACCAGAGAAACTGAGCAGCTTCTAGATGGCGTGCAAACAACAATCAATAGATAAACATTTAAAGAAGCAGTACACTGTGGCACCAAAAAACTCCCAAAATAAAGAATCAAAAAAACTTGCCAGATGAAGAAGCCTTTCTGAAACTATCAGAGGTTGAGTACAAAACAATTACACAGAGAGATCTCCTGGAGATTAAACAAAATGCAGCAAAACAAAATGAAAAATTAAGTACATTGTTTGAACTGATGGAACATAAATGATCTGAAATCCAGCAGATGAATAACAAAATGACAGAATTAGACAATTTGATCCAAAACCAAAAGAGCAGAATTGAGGAGATAGAAGCCACAGATAGTGTTCTTGAGGATAGAGTAACTAACAGCAGCATTTAAAAGGAGAAATCAGAGAAAAGAAATGAGAAAAATGAAGAAGCATTAAGAAACATATGGGGCTCTATTAAGAGGAATAACCTGTGAATAATTAGAGTTCCTGAACAGGGAGGGATAAATGAAAATTGTTGTAGAGTTGCTGACAGAAAACTTCCCTGAAATTATGAAAGAAGGGAACAGAGATATTCAAGACGCATATCAAATGCCATAAAAACAAGACCTCAAAAGAAAGACGTCAAAACACATTATAATCAAGCTTAATAAAATGAAGCATAAACAGATGCTCTTAAACACAGTGAAGTTTACAGCAAAGCTAACACTCAGAGGGAAGCCCTATAGGCTTTCATCTGACTTCTCCACAGAAACAATGTTAGCAATAAAGCAGCGGGATGACACATTCAAAGCCCTGAAGGAGAAAAACTTGCAATCAAGAATTATATATCCTGCAAAATTGTCTCACAAATATGATGATGAAATTAAGACATTTTCAGATAAACAGAAGCTTAGAAACTTCATAAAAACCAAACCAAAACTATAAGAAATACTGAAAGAAGCTCTTTGCTTAGAAAATCAAAAACATTAAGTCTATACTTAAGGAGGAAATGCGGGATACAGCATCCAGAATCCTACTCATGGAAGGAAGTTATAAAGTTCAATCAAAGCTGCAATATGAAAAGAAGGGAATCAGTAATGATAACACAAAAACTATGACATCACCACACTAAAAAGAGGAATATATTACAGTAGTTATAACCCTTTCAGATGAAGAGGAAATTAAAAAGATATGCAGGAGTTAAAGCCTGGTTTAAACTTAGAATAGCTAGGGAGAACATAGGGGTAGCCACAAAGCAAAATAACAATGTGACATATCAAAACAAGAAACATAATACAGGAGTCTCAAGAAACACAAAACCAACACTGAAAGATGAAAAGTCAACCCATAAGGAAGAATGACCTGAAACAGACTATTAAGAACAGCACAGAAAACCACAACATAAAAATAAATGCAACAAAATGACAGCAATAAACACATATCTGTCAATAATTACACTGAATATAAATGTTCTGAACATCCCAATAAAGAGACAGAGAGTGACATCCTGGATCAAAAGACACGACCCATCTGTACATTGTTTACAAGAAACACAACTGAGACTTAAAGACATGAACAAACTGAGAGTCAAAGGATGGAAAAATATATACCAAGCTAATAACATACAAAGAAGAACAGGAGTGGTAATACTAATCTCAGATAAAATAGACTTTAATGTAAAATCCTCCATCGTGGACAAGAATGGTCAGTATTTATTGCCAAAAGGTTCAATGCATAATCAGGACACAAAAATATTAAATATTTATTCACCCAATACCAGAGCATCAAAATACATCGAACAAACACTGACAGCATTAAAAAATCAAATAGATCACTTCACAATAATAGTTGGAGATTTCAACACTCCACTTTCGGTAATAGACAGATTATCCAGAAAAAAAAATCAATAAAGATACAGAAGATCTTACTGTGACAATTAACCAACAGACCTCATTGACATGTACAGAACTTTTTACCCACCAATAGATAAGTACACCTTCTTCTTTAATATACATGGAACATTTTCCAGAACAGACCACATGTTAAGACATAGAGCACATCTCAAAAAAATCCAAGTCATCAAATTATTGCAAAGCATCTCCTCCAATCATAAAGCCATAAAAGTTGAAATCAATAGCAGAAAAAACATAGGTAGAAATTTGAACTCATGGAAACTGAACAACGCCATGCTCAAAAATCCATGGGTTATAGAAGAAATCAAAGACATGATGAAGAAATTTATGGAATCAAATGAGAATGAAAACACAATCTTCTGGAACCTACGAGATACAGCCAAAGCAGTTCTCCGAGGCCAACTTATCTCTATAAATGCACACATCCAGAAAAAAGAAAGGACCAAACCGAAGAACTAACTCCACAGTTAGAAGAAGAAGAAAAAGAGCAACAGATACCAGATGAAAATAGATCATAAAGATTACAGCAGAACTAAATGAATTAGAGACCAGAAGAACAACTAAAAAATTTAACAAAACCAAAACCTGGTTCTTTGAGAAGATCAACAAAACTGATAAATAATTGGCTACACTGACAAAAGAAAAACAGGAGAGGAAACAAATAACTTGAATAAGAAACTAGAGGGGAGATGTCACAACAGATCCAAATGAAATCAAAAGTATCATAACAGAGTACTACAAAAGACTGTACTGTAACAATTTAAAAACTTAGAGGAAATGAACAAATTTCTAGATTGACACCACCTCACAAAATTATCACAAGCAGAAGTAGAACAACTTAATAAACCCAGTGTGAAGGAAGTGATTGAAAAAGGAATTAAAAAAAAAAAACTACCAACCAAAAAAAATACTGACCCAGAGAATTCTACCAAACTTTTAGAGAGGAGTTAAGTCCAATGCTACTGAGGCTACTTCGCAGGGTAGAAAAGGATGGAATACTCTCGAATTCATTCTCTGAAGCCAGTACAACCCTGATGCTAAAGCCAGGGAAAGATACCACAAAAAAAGAAAATTACAGACCAATATCACTCATGAATCCAGAAGCAAAAATTTTCGACAAAATCCTAGACAACCGAATTTAACAACGTATCAGAAAAATAATTCATCATGACCAAGTTGGATTCATACCATGGATGCAAAACTGCTTCAGCATCAGAAAAAACAATTAATATGATCAACCACATAAACAGAACAAATGATAAGAAACACCTGTTTTTTTCAATTGATGCAGAACAACCATCTGACAAAGTCCAGCACCCATTCATGCTAAAAACTCTCAGCAAACTAGGAATAGAGGGAAAATTCCTCAGTGCAAGAAAGGATATCTGTGCAAAGGCAACCATTTACATTATCCTGAATGGAGAGAGACTGGAAGAATTCCCCCTGAGAACAGGAACTAGACAAGGATGCCCACTCTCATTACTTCTATTCAACATTGGACTAGAGGTTCTAGCCAGAGCAATTAGACAAGACAAAGAAATAAAGGGCATCTTCATCAGCAAACAAGAAATAAAAACATCCTTATCTGTAGATGATATGCTTGTATACACAGAGAACCCTAAAGAATACATAAGTAAACTACTGGAACTAATAGAAGAGCTCAGCAAAGTATTACGATATAAGATAAACATTAGTAAATCAGTAGAATTCTTTTACACCAACAAAAAGATCATCAAAGAAGAAGTCACCAAATCAATACCATTTTCTATAGCCCCCAAGGAGATAAAATACCTAGGAATAAATCTAACTTGAGAAATAAGAGACCTATACAAAGAGAACTACAGAATCTTACTGCAAGAAATCAAAAGAGACTTACATAAAAGGAGAAAGCTACCCTGCTCATGGATAGGAAGATTTAACATTGTGAAATGCCTATTTTACCCAAAGCAGTCTACATATATAATGCAATTTCAATACAAATTCCCTTGTCATTTTTTAATGAGATGGAGAAACAAATCACCAACTTCGTTTGGAAAGGGAAGAAACCCCAGTAAGTAAAACACTAATGAAGAAGAGGCCTCACACTACCTGACCTTAAACCTATTACACAGCCATAGTAGTAGAAACAGTCTAGTACTGGTACGAAAAGAGACATGTAGACCAATGGAACAGAGTTGAGACCCAGAGATGTTGCCATCATTTTATGAATGGTTGATATTCAAGAAAGGCCCTAAGATTGTAAACTGGGATAAAAACAATCCCCTTGACAAACAGTGTTGGCAAAATTGGATATCCATCTGCAAAAAATGAAACAAAAATCATAACTCACACCTTACACAAAAACTAACTCAAAATGGATTAAAGATCTAAATACCAAACCTAAAATGGTAAAGATCATGCAAGAAAACTTAGGGTCAACAGTGGAAGTTTTAATACACAGCTTAGACAGACTGTAAAATCTTACAAAGCATGATCAACAGAAGAAAAAATAGATAAGTGGGAACTATGCAGAATCAAACACTTCTGCTCATTCAAACACTTTATCAAAATAATTAAAAGACCACTTTACAGAATGGGAAAAAATATTTGGCAACTACGTGTCAGATCGACATCTGATCTCCATAATCTACAGGGTACTGTAAAATAGCAACAAGAAAAGGGTGAATAGCCCAATTAGGCATTGGGAAAAGGAGATGGACAGACACTTCACTAAACAGGACATTCAGGCAGCCAAAAGATACATGAGGAAATTCTCAGAATAATTAGCTAACTTTTAAAGAAATCCAAATCAAAACTACAGTAAGATACCATCTCATCCCAACAAGGTTGTCCATGATCCAACAAACACAACATGACAAATGCTGGAGAGGCTGTGGAGAAATTGGAACTTTCCTACACTGCTGGCAGGATTTCAAAATGGTACAACTTCTTTGGAAAGCAATCTGCTGCTTCTTTAAAAATTTGGAAATATACCATTTGACCCAGTAATCCCACTGCTTAGAATATATCCTACACAGTCAAGGGCAGTCACATGAACAGATACATGCACACAAATGTTTATTGCAGCATAGTCCACAATACCAAAAAGATGGAATCAACCCAGATGCCCAACAACGTATGAATGGATAAGCTATGGTATATATACTCAGTGGAACACTATGCAACAGTAGAGGATAATGATGATCTTTGGAAGCATCTCATAACATGATTTCAACTGGAATACATTATGTTGAGTGAAATCAGTCAGCAGCACAAAGATAAATATTGTATGAGGCCCCTACTATACGAACTTAAAAACAGATTCATGTACAGAAGACTCTGATGGCTGCAAGGGAAGGAAAGGAGGGAGGAAGAGGGCTGGTTATAGATAAAATAGTTGATAGAAATTTGGTTGGGTGAAAGCAGTGACAGCACACATTGGAAAGAAGATCAATTTAACTGGACTTCAACATAAACTGAAAACTCTTCTAGTCTTAACCCAATAGTGGAAGGACAGAGTAGCAGGCATGGGGGTCCAGGGACTGTGTTCTTACAGGATATCAAGGCCAACTAGCATAATTAACCTATTCTTAAGAGAGTCTTCTGCACTAAATATTGGTGAGTGGCATCTGGAGTCTTATAAAGTAGCAAGCTGCCATCTGAGTTACACCAAATTGTCCCAACTCAGCCAAAACAGATGATCACCAAGGACAACAAAGATTTTAGGGAAAAAGAGCCCAGAAGACAGAAGGACTGGTGTGAATGGGCGTTTGCATCAACATGTGTCCAGAAGAACCAGATGGTTCCAGGCCACCAACAGTGACAGCTGTGATGGAGCACAAAATGTTGAGTCCCAGTGGCAACATGAGAGAAAGGGGAGTGCACCTCAAGAACTCCACTGGAAGACTGCAACTGATGGTCTTAAGGCCTGGGAATTCCCCTGGGAGCATGGCCCCTAGACCTGATGTTGCCCCTGATCATAAATCATTACAGAGATCAAATCCTCAGACAGGAATGGATTGGACTTGACCATATCGTGTGTGTACTTTATGATTCTATGCATCTATAGGATGTTGTCCTACTGGCCTCTTACTAGAAGGGAGAGGAGAGGGTGGAGAGGAGGGGATAGGAAATTGTTAAGAGGATATTATTTGCATAGAATGGAAAGGAGGAGTCTGCTGTCACCGGGCAAGTAGAGCAGAAGGAGCTGCAGATAGGTGGGGATGAAATTTATCTTGGATTGTATACTTTCACTCAATCACAATAATAAGAAAAGACCTAAATAGCAAATGTAAAACAAGAAAGATCATGCAAAAAGAAAAATAAAATAGGGTCAACAATGGAAGTTCTAATATACAGCTTAGACAGACTTCGAAAACTGACAAGGTAGGATCCACAGAAGCGAAATAGAGAAATGGGAACTACCAAGACTCAAACACTTTGGTTCATCCAAAAGCTTTATCAAGAGAGTTAAAAGAACACCAACAAAATGAGAAAATAGTTGGCAACTACATGTTGGACTGATGTCTGATCTCTGCAGTCTACAAGGTACTGCAAAATATCAACAAGAAAAAGGTAAATAACCCAATTAAGTGATGGCCAAAGGAGACAGACAGATACTTCACCTAAGAAGACATCCAAGGAGTCAAATGACACATGAGGAAATGCTTACAATCATTAACTGTCAGAGAAACCCAAATCAAAACTACCATGAGATAACATCTCACCCCAACAAGGTTGGGCATAACCCCAAAACACAAAACAACAAATGCTGAAGAGGCTGCAGAGATATACAAATTCTCCTACACTGCTGGTGGGATTGCAAAGTTCCACAATCTCTTTGGAAAGCAATTTAACCCTTTGTTAAAAACCTGGAAATAGATATACCATTTGATCAAGTAATCCCACTGCTTGGAATATATCCTACAGAAATTAAGGTGGTCACACAAACAGATACACACATACAAATGTTTATTGCAGCACAAGCCACAATAGCAAAAGGATGGAATCAACCTAGATGCCCATCAACAGATGAATAGATAAACAAACTATGGTACATATACTTGATGAAACACTATGCAATGATAAAGAGCAGTGATGATTTTAGGAAGCACCTCATAACCTGATTTCAATTGGAAGACATGCTGAGTGAAATCAGTCAGTGGCAAAAGGACAAATATTGGATGACACCCCTCCTACAAGGACTTAAAAATAGACTTAGGTACAGAAAACAAGACAGCTATAATTGTGGGGAGGGACAGAGACAGTTGGTCATAGATTAGATAGTTGGTAGAAATTTGGTTAAGTAAAAGCAGTGACAGCATACAGCAGAAAGCAGATCAATTTAACTGGACTTCACCATAAACTGAAAGCTCGTCTAATCTCAACCCAATATTGCAATGATAGGATAGCCGGGGTGGGATCTGGGGTCCACACTCTTGGGGGACATCAAGGTCAATTGGCATAACTATCCTACTGCTATGTGAGTCCTCTGTACCCCATGTTGGTGAGTGACGTCCACAGTCTTAAAAGCTAGCAAGCTGCCACCTGAGACACTCTGAACGGTCCCCACTCATCTGGAACAGGTGATGACTGATGACTGAAAACTACAAAGGCACGAGGAAACAAGAGCTCAGGAGACAGAAAGACTCATGAGAATGGGGGACTGTATGAACATGTAACCAGAAGAGTCAGATGGTGCCCAGAGACCACCAAAGACAGCTGTGATGGGGCATACAATGTTGATTCCCTAGGGCAACATGAGAAAAAGAGGAGTGCAGCTTAAGAATTTTACTGAAAGACCACAACTGATGGTCCAACAGTCTGGGTGTTCCCTGGGAGCATGGTCCCTAGACCTGCTGTTGCCCCAGTTTAGAAAACACTACGGAGGTCCACTCTTCAGACAAAAATGGACTGGACTCAGGGACACAATGCGTCTATATGGTGTGTATATTTTATGGTTCTATGCATTTATAGGAGGCCATCCTCCTGCTCTCTTTCTAGATGGGAGAGAAATGGGTGGAGAGGAGAGAACAGAGTTTTTAAAGAAGATATGACAAGTATAGAATGAAAAGGAGAAGGATCCTGTCCCCTGGGAAGGAGAGCAGAAGGATCTGCAGATAGGCTGGCATGCAAACTTAATTTGGATTGTGCCGTGGATTGAATTGTGTCCCCCCAAAAATATGTGTAGCCATGTGGCTGGGCCATGAGTCCCTGTATTCTATGATTGTCCTCCATTTTGTGATTTCTCTATGCTGTGTGTTAAAGGATTAGTGTGGGACTATAAATCCCTTCATAGGATCACCTCCCTGCTCCACTGTAAAGGGAGCTTCCCTGGAGTATGGCTTGCTGCACCCTTAATCCTTTCATCCTGCAAGAGACACAAGGAAAGGGAAGCAGGCTGAGAATCAGGAACCTCACACCATCAAGAAAGTAGCACTGGGAGAAGAGTGCGTCCTTCAGACTCGAGGTTCCTGTGCCAAGACGCTCCCTGGACAAAGACTGATGCAATACCAGACTTTCCTCCAAAGCCAACAGAGGGAAAGCATTTCCCTGGAGCAGACATCCTGAATTTGGACTTGTAACTACCGGACTATATAAGGGTAAACTTTCCTTCGTTAAAGCCACTCACTCTATGGTATTTCTGTTAGAGCAGCCCTAGCTGACTAAAACAGATTGTATACTTTCACTTAATCACAATTAAACACAAAAAAAAAGAAAGAAAGAAAATAAGCCAAGACTAGAAGTCAGGAAAGTGCAAATAGATACCATCCGATAGGGAAATTACAAAAATAACTCAAAGATAAAACATTGAAAATAGGAACACAGCAATGTCACTATATAACAGATGATGTTAGAGCATAGTCATAGATCTTTCACGTGAAAATAAAGTCAAGGTGATACAAATACGTAAAAGACTGGTTTAAATCTGGAAACATATGGGTAAATATTAAGGTACCCACCCCCAAGGTAAATCAACAATCCTACAAATCAAAATAAACAACAAGAAAAACACGAAGTCTCAGTAAATATAAAACCAACAACAATGGAAAAGATGAAAACGAAACACATAGAGAAAGTGATTCAGCACAGAAAATTAAGTGGAACAGACATTGTCAACAAAGCACACATACACACAAAAGCCATCAAAATGACAGCACTAAATTTATATCAGAAATCCTGGTGGATGTGCTCCTTGGAAACTCTATGGGGGCAATTCCATTCTGTCCTATAGGGTCACTATGAATTGGAGTCAACTTGAAAGCTGTGGGTATGATTTGGAAATCCATACTTATTAAGTATAAATGGATTAAGTGCACAATAAAGAGATAGTGACAAAAGGCATTAAAAAACAACCCTACTATCCATCTATGTGCTGCCTACAAGAGACATGCCTTAGACTTAAAGACACAAACAAACTAGAACTTAAGGATAGAAACATATATGTATATGAGGCAAACAATCAATGCAATCGAGTAGCAATATTAATTTCTAATATAAAAACCAGGTAAAGACATCATCAAAAAAAGACAACTGCAGACCAAGGTCTATCATAAAGATAGACACAAAAATCCTACACAAAATTCTAGCCCACAGAATTTAACAATACATCAAAAGAATAATTTATCACGAGTAAGTGAGATTCATACCAGCTGTCTTAGTTGTCTAGTGCTGCTATAACAGAAAAACCATAAATGGATGACTTTAACAAAGAGAAATTTATTTTCTCAAGGAAAAGTAGGGCTGAGAGTCCAAATTCAGGAAATCAGCTCCAGGGGAAGTCTGTTGTTGACAGTTTAAACACAGATGAGATCATTATTTCATGGTTATGAGGGAAAGGGGAATCCAACAATCAGATAATGGACAAGAATTACTTTGGGTGAGGTGAGAAACAACACACAGTAGAAAAGTAACACAAGACTAAACCCAAAGCTTAGAAGCATTCACATGAAAACCAAACACTTCGAGGTACAGAGTAGCACGGTCAGAGGTCTGAGGACCATGGTCTCTAGGTACATCTAGGTCAATTCGCATTACAAGTTTATTAAAATGTTCTGCATCCTACGTTGGTGAGTGGCATCTGTGGTCTTAAAAGCTAGCAAGTGGCCAGCTAAGAAGCATCAGTTGGTCTCAACCTACCTGGAGCACTGGAGAAAGAAGAACATCAAAGACACAGGGGAAATGTGAGACTAAGAGACAGGGAAGAAACAAAACAAAACAATCCCACTGCTATCTAGTCAATTTCAACTCATAGTGACCGTATAGATCAGAGTAGAACTGCCCTATAGCATTTCCAAGGAGCACCTGGTGGATTTGAACTGCAACCTTTTGGTTAGCAGATGTAGTACTTAGCTCACTATGCCACCACGGTTCCCAGAGAGAGAGAAAGGGCCACGTTAATCAAACACTACATCAACATGAGATCAGAAGAACTAGATGGTGCCAGTTCGCTATAAAATACTGCCTTTACAGGGATCAAAACAAGAGTCCCTGATGGAGTAGAAGAAATTTGCAGTACAGAACTCAAACTCCACTAAAAATACCAAACTTCATGGTCTGGCAGACTGGAGGATCTCCAGAAACCATGGCTTCCAGACTCTCTGATAGCACAGAATTGAAACCATTCCAGAAGCCAATTCCTCAGATACTGAAATAGTAGATAAGACAAAAATGATATTGGCAAAGAATGTGCTTGCTGGCTTGGGTGGATGCAGGAGACTGACTGGATAGCTCCTGTCGAGACACAAGACAAAATGATAGAGGGGAACAGGAGGTAGTTAAATATACAGAGGAAACTCAGGCTAGAGGGTAAGAGTGTGATATCACTGCGTGGAGAGAACAGCTAGGATCACATTGCAAATTGTGCGTGAGTTTTTGTATGACAAACTGACTGGAATCGTAAACTTTCACTTAAAGCATAATGAAAAAAACAAAACAAAACAGCATTGCTCACTTTAGAAAATAACCTGGTGATAGGAGAAGCAAGTAGCACTGCTGGCAAAAAAAACACAGAACTTGAGCATTATTTGTGTAAAAATACAAGTAACTTTTCTTTAAATAAGGATCTTGGATATAAGAGTGGGGATTTCCATCTGTGCTGGGTTTACTGCTTCTTCTAGAATCCTTGATTGAGAATGTTTGGCTAACAATGGATACCACTATTAAAAGCGGTACAAATTTTATTTTAGTATAGTTTCATACAGTGAATTTAGGATTCCAAGAACCCTGTGAGCCATTCAGAGGCAGGAATGTGTAGCGAATGATGTGAAAATTCAAGGGAGAACTAAACAGAAATTTCATGTGCCTTAAAATGTTTTTATTCAACAGTGCAAAGAAGAATCTATACCATGCTCATGATTCTATCTTGTATGTAAGAAAGAAGGAAAATGATGAAATATTGGTGCATCTGCTTATTTGCGCAAATGTAAATGCAAAAAGGATAAACCAGGAACTACTGAGATTAGTTACTTATGGGGAATTGGCAGGAACAGGGTGGAAAGGATAGAAGGTGTGAAAAGGTGGGAATGGCACTTTTCTGAGCATAATTTGTTTAATAGCTTTGGTTTGGGGAACCATGTTAATGTTACACATGTGTAAAAAAAGGGATAAAAGGTAAAATAAACAGAAAAACCCTAATCAATAAAGAAAGGAAAAAACCTAAGATGGACTACAAATAAAAACAAATAAACAGAAAAAGTATCTCAAATGAATAACCTAATTACTCTGGGAAAACTCACCCAGTAATATTTGAATATAGTATTTAGATTGCTTTGTCCTCGGACCTAACACAGAAATAACTTTAAACAAGAATTAGTTGGACTTTAGACTTCTTTTTCACAGAGGCTGAGTTTGACAATTCTGAAACTACTTTCTAAACAGTCTAAGAATGAGTAAATAAATATGTTCTGAATAATGGGAGTCAAGCTTCTCACTGACTGAGAATGAAGTTGTAGTTATGGACCCAGTAAAGGTAGAACAAACTCTTGGTGTCATGTTGGGGGTATCAGTGAAAACTTGTAGCACAAAGGCAGCCATGGCAGTTCACTGGCAGAATTCTCACCTTCCATGAAGGATGCACTTTCAATTCTGGGACAATATAGCTCATGTGTGGGAACCACATATCAGTGGAGGCTTACATGTTGCTAAAATACTGAACAGGTTTCAGAATAGTTTATAGACTAAGAGGGATTAGGAAAAAAGGCCTGCTGATCTAGTTTCAATAATCATCCAATAAAAAACTCTGTGGATCATAATGGTCTGATCCTCAACCAACCATGAGGATGGTACAGGACCAGACAGTATTTGTTTCATTGTATGTGGGGTTGCTAACTCAATGGCAGCTAACACAACATATGCAGGCAATGTCATAGCAGGGGTGGGAGAGAGAACAAGAGATCTGTGTGTGAATATGTATGTGTGTGTACATGTATATGAATAACAGTGTGAAGAACAGGAATTCCAGAATACTTAATAACGCTCATGTCAAAACTATAGACACACTAAGAGGCACCCTTCAAACAGAACAAGGGGATACTGCATGGTTTAAAATCTAGAAAGGTGTGTATCAGTGTTGTATCCTTTCAACATAGTTATTCAATCTATTTGCTGAGCAGATAATTTAAGAAGCTGGGCTATGTGAAGAAGAACATGGAAGATGATACAATTTCACCTACCAAAAGTGAAGAGGACTTTAAGTACTTACAGTGAAGACCAAAGACTACAGCCTTCAGTATAGATTACAACTTAACATAAAGAAAACAAAAATCTTCACAACTGTACCAACAAGCAACATTCTATCTTTGTCCACAATGGTCGATTTTACATTAAAATTGATTTTGTCTGAAATTAGAATTGCCACACCTGCTCTTCTTTGTTCATTGTTAGCTTGATATATAGTCTTCCATCCTTTAGTTTTCAGTTTGTTCCTATCTTTAGGTCTCAAGTGAGTTTCTTGTAGACAACATATGAATGGCTCATGTCTTTTGATCCAAGATGACACTCAGTGTCTCTTTACCGGAGCATTCAGTCCATTCACATTCAATGTAATTTTTGATAGATATGTGTTTACTGCTGTCATTGTGATATGTTTATTTTTGTGTTGATGTTTTCTCTGTTGTTCTTATTAGTCTGTTCTGGGACATTCTTTTTTGTGAGTTGATTTTTCACTCTTTTCAGAGCTGTTTTTGTAGTTGTTGAGACTCCTGCGTTACATTTCTTGAAATGGTATGATACATGTTTGTTGTGCTTTACAGCTGCCCCTATGATCCCCCTCAATAAACTATATATAAACCCAATTTTAATAAAGTATATATAAACCCTACCAGTCTTGTTGACTTCCTCTTCATCTGGAAGGACTATAATGACTGTAGTACATCCCTCTTTTTAATATGGTGGCACCATAGTTTTCATGATAATCACTGGATTGCTTCTTTCTGTATTAAAGCTGCGATTGACTTTGGAGCCTTCCCTAAATGAGTAGAGTTCTGAGTAATGTATAATTCTAGAATATAAAGTTAGTGGTTTTGTTCTTCTAAGCCAAAGCCAAGAACTTCTTTCAGTATTTCTTGTAGTTTGGGTTTGGTTTTTACAAAGTCTCTGAGTTTCTGTTTATCTGGGAATGTCTTAATTTCACTTTCATATTTGAAAGATAGTTTGGCAGGATATATAATTCTTGGTTGGAAGTTCTTCTCCTTCAAGGCTTTGAATGTGTCATGCCACTGTCTCCATGCCAGCATGGTTTCTCCTGAGAAATCTGATGAAAGCTTACAGGGTTTCCCTCTAAATGTTAGCTTTGCTTTGAGTCTTGCTGCCTTTAAGAGTTGCCGCTTATGTTTCATTTTGTTAAACTTGATTATAATATGTCTTGCAGTCTTTCTTTTGAGATCTATATTGGGTGGCATATGACATGCATCTGAGATGTCTATATTCTCTTCCTTCATGATGTCTGGGAAGTTTTCTGTCAGCAGCTCAGCAACGATATTCTCTGTGTTCTCAGGTGTCTCATCCTGCTCAGGGACTCCAATTAATCAAAGGTTGTTCCTCTTAATAGAGTCTCACGTGCTTCTTAAAGCTTCTTCATTTTTATTGTTTCTTTTTTCAGATTTCTGCTCATAGATGCTGGTGTCAGTAGCTCTGTCTTCCAAGTCAGAAATTCTTTTTTCCATCTGTTGCATTCTGTTTTCTTGGCTTTGAATGGAAGTTTCTATGTCTTTGATTTTGTTCTTGATCTGTTGGATTTCAGAGTACTGATGTTCCATCAGATCGAACAGCTCATTTAACTTTTCCTTTTGTTCTGCTGCATTTTGTATAAGATCTGGAAGGGCTCTCTATATAATCCTTTTGTATTCACTTTCTGATGATTTCGTAAAAGTTTCTTTATCTGGAAATCTCCTTGGTTGTTTTGTTTGGGAGCCTTCTGAAGTATGGGTGATTTCTTGTATGCCACAGGTATCTGTTGCTTTCTGGATCCCATGTGAGTAAGTAGAGGCTGGAAGAGATACTGTGAGGATGGACTGCAAATGTTTCTCTAGGCTGTCTTAAAATGTAAAGCAAAAGGTATCTGACCACTTCTTAAGTTAGTCAGGTTTTTAGGTGTAAAGGTCCCTCTTCCCAACTGGCAAAGTGAATACCTCTATATCCAACCCCAGATGATACAAACTAGTTCAGAATACAGCAATGGTACTGCCCTGTTGGCCTCTGCTGACAGGGCCCAGCCTAAGGTGACACCGTGTAAACTACTGCTTTTCTCGTAGAAAAGCACTCTCCTGTGGGCAGGCTCTGGCTCCCAAGCTAAGAAATAGGTCCAGCTGTGGCCACCGTATCCAAGATGGTGCCCTCCACACAGGCAGCAGATAGAGAGGCTAAAGTGCCGAGAGGTAGTGAATCTTCTGCCTCTGTTGCCAGGCCCCAACCATAGGCGACACTGTGTAAATTACTACTTTTCTGTCAGAGAAGCGCTGTCCTGTTTGCAGGCGTTGGTTCCCAGGCTAAGAATTAGGTCCTGCTAAAATCTCCGTATCCAACATGGTGTCCAGCACACTGGCAGTGCGGTTCTGTACAAACCACGCTGTGGCAGTGATAAAAAGACAGGCCCAAAGTGGCTAGATTAACAGAGTCCTAAGTGTGGCTCTCAAAATATGGGAATTTCACCTGCCTATCCCCCCAGCAGTGAGTCTGAGTCTAGCCGCTGGGGAAGACCCAGCTCCACCCACCGGCCAAGACAGAGAAAAAAAAGAAAGTCAAAATAGTGCATTTATCTTTAATCGGTGAGAGCCAGGGCTAGCCAGGAGCAGGAGTCAGTGAAAGAGAGAAAGTCTTTTGCTCAGTAGTATGAAGTCCAAATTAACAGCCCTGTGCCATGTCCTGGAGGCTCACTAGGTGACCAGAAGGCTCCATTTGATTGTCAGTTCAGGTCGTGGTTTCCAGAGGAATATAAGGAGACATGTGCTTTGTCCACCATCTTGGCTCCACCCCCCCCCAACATTCTAATAAATAGACAGAAAATTGAAGTTGCCAAGGATTTCATTTTACTTACATCCTCAATCAATATCCATGGATTTAGCAGTCACTAATCAAATGGTGTATTCCTTTAGGCAAATTTGCTGCAAAAGACCTCTTTAAAGAGTTGAAAAGCAAAGATATCACTTTGAAGACTAAGGTATGTGCCATGGTTAAGACTGTATGTCAGTCTGGGCCATGATTCTCAGTGCTTTGGAAGCTGTGTAATGTGATCATTTTCCTACTGAGATTTGATACATAATCACTCCCATGATGGAATCTGCTGTTAGTAGCTGATGTGTTCAAGGTGACTTTCTTTGGACATGTGGCCTGGATGGAGGGTAGG
Organism: Heterohyrax brucei; assembly: GCA_028571685.1. NCBI lineage: Eukaryota > Metazoa > Chordata > Mammalia > Hyracoidea > Procaviidae > Heterohyrax > Heterohyrax brucei. The sequence continues at coordinate 7,843,929 of CM053159.1, read as the reverse complement.
TGGATGTTCAGGCAGGGCTCAGGGGGCTTTTGCTCATTCTGGATCCTGCAGCTGACTTCTGTTCATCTGACCTCCAGTTCTTGGGGCTTGAGTTGACAGCTTACTTGTTTTGCTGATCTCGGGATTCACTGATCTTCACAGCTTTCAACCTACTTACCTTGGGTTTTCCAGCCCCATACCTAATGTGAATCAGGAGAGGCCTGTTTCCTTACCCATAGACTTGGGGCACTGCAGACCGTACAACTGTGTGAGCTATTTCCTTGATATAAATCTCGGTGCTTACATATTTACATGCTTTACCAGTTGTGCTTCTCTAGATAACTGACTTTAAGACAGTGTGCTTGACGTGAGCCGTGATGTTTCAGTTGCCTCTTAAGCATGCAAAAAGTAGACAAAGAAGGATTGATACATTTGAATTATGGTGTTGGTGAACAACACACATCATGGACTGCCAGAAGAATGAACAAATCTCTCTTGGAAGAAGTACAAACAAAATTCCCTTTAGAAGTGAGGATGACAAGACTTCATCTCACATATTTTGGATATTATGAAAAAGGACTAGTCTCTGGAGAAGGGCACCGTGCTTGGTAAAGTGAAGGGTCAGTAAAAGAAAGAAAGATCTTCAATGAAATGGATTGACACAGTGCCTGCAACAATAGTTGCAAACACAGCAATAATTATGAGGATGGTACAGGACTGGGCAGTTTCATTCTGTTGTATGCAGGATTGCTATGTATCATAACCAACTAGATGGTACCTAACAACACTGTATGTCTATATATATAGCCTTCTACATGTTAGCACTAGCCACTGAAAGGGCCTGTAAGCAGTGAGTTCTAATTAACAATGAGGTCTTTGTTTTCAAATGGCATACTCAACTGAAAAGAAGCAGGGTTCCTCAGAAAAGTGGCAGACTCCAGGGCTGGGTCAGGGAGAGGATAAGTTAAGCTTGGATCATCTTATCACTCCAGGAAGTAAAGAAGTAATTAAAGAACGATGGGAACACATCGAAGGACTCAGGGTCAGGTTGCAGAGGCTCTCATTGAACAAATCTTGGAGAATTTGAGCTTAAAATAAATGGTCAAAGTAACAGATTACAGTCTACAAAAAAAGATAAATAAATAAGAATCAAGAGTCCACACCAATGTAAACAAAAATAAAAGAGGGACCAGAAGAAATTCTTTCTTATAATAAAAATGCAACTAATATACATAAAAGGAATTATATTCTTAAAAAATCACCATTTAACCACCATCATAATTACTGTTTGAGGTCAGAACCACTAATGTATACCAAGGTTAGGTTATGCGGTGATTTGAGAAGCATCATGATATTTGCATAGTCTGAAGTATCTTCCCTTCACAAGACACTAATTTGGTACTTGACAGTGGGGAAACCTGGCAAACACCACCTGGACCAAGTTATCAGCATTAACACCAGCATTAATGGGACAAATTGACATGGTATGCCTCCTGGAATGATTTATTTAGAATACATTATTGTTTCTGTAGTGTTCTTCATAAAAAAGCATGACCTGAATCTGATCATGAGGAAGAACCCAGCAATCCTGACTTGAGGGATGTTCTACAAAATATGGTAAGTAGCTGGTGCTTTACAAAACTGTCAACGTTACAAAACCCAAAGTAGGAGTCAGAAAATGTTCCAGGTGAAAGAAGATAGAAGAGACATGATAATTAAGACAGGACTCTTTTTTCCTAAAGGGACATTGGGGTAACTGGCAAAACTTCAATAAGGTAGATTAGACAGTAGTAACTATATCAATCTACTACCTATTTTTCAATTTGTTGTACCAAGGTGGCTTGCATGTTGCTTTGATGATGGAAGCAATGTATCATGGTTTGAAATGTGTCCACCCAAAAATACATGTAGTTATTTGGCTGGGCCAGGATTCCCTGTATTCTGTGAGTGCCCTCTGTTTTGTGATTTTCTGATGCTTTAAATCCTAATCTCTGCCTGTGGTTAACAGAGCGGATTATGTGACAGAGAATTAGGGTGGGTCTGTAAATCCCTTATAAGATCACCTACCTGCTCCACGGTAAAGGGAGTTTCCCTGGAGTGTGGTTTGTACCATGTTTTATTCTTTCATCTTCTGAGAGATAAAAGGATAGGGAAGAAAGCAGAGAGTTGGAAAATTCATACCATTAAGAAAGTAGCACCAGGAGAAGAGCATGTCCTTCAGACCTGAGGTTCCTGTGCCAAGATGCTCTGCTTCCAAAGACTGATGCAACACAAAGACTTTCCTCCAGAGCTGACAGAAGGAAAGCATTACCCTGGAGTAAGACATCCTGAATTTGGGCTTCTAACCTACCTGGTTGTGTAAGAATAAACTTTCCTTTCTTAAAGACGACCACTTTGTGGTATTTCTGTTAGAGCAGCATTAGATGACTAAAACCCTATGCCACTGATATTTCAAATACTACTAGGAAGGTCACCACAGCAGACAGGTTTCAACAGAGCTTCCCAACTAAGGCAGATGAAGAAGGCTTGACAATCTACTTTTGAGAAATAGCCAGAGAAAACTCTTGGATCATAACCAAGCATTGTCTGGTATATCGCTGGAAGACAAGCCCTCTAGGATGGAGGATACTCAAGATACACAGTGGCCATAACAATGGACTCCAGCATATCAATGATCATGAAGGCGGTGCAGGACCAGGCTATGTTTCATTCTGCTGTATATGGGGCCACCATGAGTCAGATCAACGTGATGGTAATAGTGTTAATCTAACGATACACTATTAAACAACAAACAAACCATTGCAGTCAAGTAGATTCCAATTCATAGCAACCTAACAGAACAGAGTAGAACTTTCCCATAGGGTTTCCAAGGAGTAGCTGGTGGATTTGAACTGGTTACCTTTTGGTTACCAGCCAAACTTTTAGCCACTGCTCTACCAGGGCTCCAAATGAATACTGAGGTTATCAATATATCATTTTTCTGAGTTTGATGATCAAATGGTGGTTACATAAGAGACTTTTTAGGAGTAAAAAGGAAAGGCATCATGTCATCAACTTACGAACAGCTCAAAAAATTATAGCTACAAACAGAAGGATAGAGCAACAATGATACAATTTTAATGTATGGGAACTATGAATGAGGAATATATGGAAATTCTTGGTTCTATTCTTGCAAACTTTCCGTGAGTTTGAGATTATGTCAAAGTAAAAAACAAAAAATAAAAAGAAATTGTTGATTATCCTGAAAAGGTCTTAGGGAATCTACTGTAATAAGACCATTTGACTACACTTCTTCATGACCAGCTGATACAGCTGGCTCTTGGGCTTCTGTACTGCTATTAATTTTGTTAGGTGTAATCAGTGCATTGTGATGATGATTTAAAATGTCTTTGCCTTGTTAGAGACTCCTACAGAAACATTTACAGGGTGAAGGTACAGGAAGCCTGAGGTTTACTTTAAGACATTCCAGGAAAAATAGAAGCAGAAAAGGGCAGATGAAACAAGATTAGCAAAACACAGATAATTACTGAAGCCAGGTGAAGGGCATGTGGATGTCAGTTCACAGTTCTCTCTACTTTTGTACATGTGTGAAAAAACTATTAAAAAGTTGTTTTTGTTTTTTCCCTTTTTAAATAAAAGACCTCTTCATGGGCAGGAAAACAGTCATCATACAATGTCTCCACTTAACATCCCAGGAACCATGTGGTGCCCTCTAACGGCCCTGAAATTGGAATGATGGATTAACTTAAACTTCCTGACTTCAGTTTTGTTCTTCTGCATCTCCAGGAAATGTTTATTCCTTGCTGGGTTACCACAGGAAAGACTGGGTAGAAGAGAAGTAAGCAATCAGAGTAGGAGGGGAGAAGATACCTGCTAAAGCCAGCTACAGCCCTAAGTGAGGGCTAGCGGATGGAGAGACAGAGCTGAGTCACAAACTGCCACAGCCGGGCTTTCTGGGCTGTGCTTGCCAAGGTCACTTCCCAAGGTCACTTCCCAGCTCTCATCACCCAGGATACCAACAATGAGAGCTATTCCTCAGAGTGACCTGAGCCACCCCAAAATACAGTCTTCCAAAAGACAGGGAAGGATGTGCTACCTATTCTAGAAAGCTTTTTTGATGACATGGATACTTTTTATCCCCACAGCTTTGTTACCTGAAAGAATAAACTTTGGACATCTGGAAAGAACCACTCATTTAAAGCTCCCTCACTTAAGTCAGGCATGATTTATCACTTAAGTCATGCATGGTAACACTTAAGTAAGATATGATATCACTTACGTCAGGCATTATATCACTTAGGTAAAGAGTGGGATCACGTAAGTCAAGCATGGTATGACTTAGGTCAGCTATGATATAATTTAAGTCAGGCGTGGTATCACTTAAGTCAGGTATGCCATCACTTGAATCAACCCTGCTATCGCTTAAATCAGGCACGATATCACCTAAGTTAGATGTGATGTCAATTAAGTCCAGCATAATATCACTTAATTCAGGCATGAAATAATAGATAGAGAAGATATTTTATGAGAAGGAGAAGTTTAAGAGAAGGAGAAAAGTCGTTATCCATGCAGATACCATAGTATGCAAAGAGGGAGCTGACTGGATATTGGGAGGATTGGGTTTCAAATGTAGAAATGTTTATTAGGGCATAGAGAAAAAAGACTCATATAGGGTCATTAAGAGTTGAAACTTACTTGACTGCACACAACAACAGAGAAAAAAGAACACGAGAAATAGAATCAGGAAGCTGAGTTAGACGTTTCTTTGCAGGGATGAAGTTGCTTTGCTTAAACCTGGTTAATGAGAAGCTGTCTGTTTCCCATCTAACCTTGTAAAGAGAACTGTTCCCAACCAGGGATCAGAGTGGAAGGATGGGGGATCTACTGGGTGGAGTGGAGAGGAGGGGGCAAAGGAGAAAGGGATTACTTGGCTGAGAACTACCTTAGTGACCTACCGTAGCCTTAACAGAAATACCACACAACGGGTGGCTAGATTTGTTGCTTTCTCACAGTTCTGGAAGCTAAAATCCAAATCAGGGCCTCAGCCATAACAGTTCCCTCCCTGAGCCCCTCTCCTGGTTTCTGGCATCTGTCAGCGATATTTGTCACTCCTTGGTGTTTCTTGACATCTGTCTTTCCTTTGTGTGTGTCTCTGTGTCTATTCTGGCATTCGCTCATAGCTAACTGTTGAAACGTCTTTTACTATCAGTTCATTAGTGAGCCAAGTCTGGACTGACACACAGCTGTGCCAAATGGCTGTTGTGTGTTGTTTTTAATTTTGTCACTTCAGATCACTAATAACCCACTTATACGCTAAATAGGCACTTATTCACATACAGAACAATTCGTTATGCAGTGTTCAACCTGCCATCTGGTCCCATCCTGAATTATGCTAATTCGAAAGCATGGAGCTATGCAGTGGCAGAATGGTCTGGAAAAGCCCCAGCAGTGGCTTGACGGTAGGGAAATTGTGTTCTGAAGCCCACTTGGAAGGCGAAACGCTGCCTAGTGGTAGCTGAACATATTTTCTTCTTTTTTGAAGTCAAGTCTCAGTTGACCTGTACATTTCTTTGAACAGTAAAATCCTTTCTGTAGCCTTCCTGCAGCAGGACTTCATCTCCTGATTTATGGGAGTTGCATGTGCATACATCCCAGGTTTTCTAGAATCATCCTGATTCCAAATTGCATACATGAGTTTACTTGATTTTGCATCCTAATTTTTTTATTTGAGAAATGCACTGATTATACTTATATACCCTTTCAGGCATAGGCCAAAAGATGTTACTGAGATAAATAACACGAAGAAAAAAATGTCTTCTGCTTTTCAAAACTGGACAGAGAGAAAGCACAGTGATACACTTTGGCAGAAAGTGTGTGTTTGGTAGAAAGGCAACGTGGTCAGTCCACACCCTGTCTGAACTTATTGCTGCCTCTAACATATTGATTGGTTTGGATATGCAAATGCATGAGGGCAGGTGCTGCCGTAGCATACCGCTTTCACCATCACACACGTTTATAAAAAGAAATGGAATGGCAGGAGACATACATAATAAGATTTAAAAACTTATTCGAATTCTTAAGTGTCATAGATTGAACTATGTCTCCCCAAAATACGTGTTAACTTGACTAGGCCTTGTGTGATTGTCCATTATTCTGTCATCAGATGTGATTTTCCTATGTGTTGTAAATCCTACCTCTATGATGCTAATGAAGCAGGATTAGCGGCAGTTATGTTACAGGCTGTATCCTAAATCAATCTCTTTTGAGATACAAAGGACAGAGTCTAGCAGACAGGGAGACCTCATACCCCTAAGAAAGCAGAGCCAGGAGCAGTAAGCATCCTTTGGAACTATTATCCCTGTGCTGAGAAGCTCCTAGATCAACAGAAGATGACAAGGAACTTCCCCCAGAGCCAACGGAAGAGAAAGTTTTCCCCAAGAGCTGTCACCCCAAATTCAGACTTCTAGCCTCTTAAATTGTGAGAGGATAAATTTTTCTTTGCAAAATCCATCCACTTGTGGCATTTCTGCTACAGCAGCACTAGCTAACTAAGACATTGAGCAAAAAGATTTTTTTTTTTTAATCTTGAAAAGTATCTGTTAACTATCCATCCTCTAGAGAATGGGCTTTTTCTGTACAGGTCAGATAGTTGCAGGTCACATGGTCTCTGCCATTATAGTGCAAAACCAGTATATTCCAGTATGACTTAATTTGCAAAGTCAGGCCGGGGGCCAGATTTGTCCTTGGGGCTGTAGTTGGCTGACCCCTGCTCAAAGGATGCTGAATGCTGTTCTGCACCACAACCACTGGAGGTGACAAAGCCTGTGTCTACTTTTAAGAGACAGCAATGCCCCTGTTGTCCCTTGACATTCAGCATTCCGTTCCCATTGCTGAGCACCCACTGTACAGGGTGCTAAGCCTCTTGGGTTTCCCATATGGCTTTGAAGTAGTAATATCCCTATTTGAAGAAGAGATCAACAATCAGCCAAACTATATTGCTCATCCCGATCACACAGCTGGTGTGACCGCAGAATCCAGCCTCCGTTCTCAACCTGTGATGACAACAAGATGCTCATCAGCAGAGAGCTAGAAACCAAACTGCACACTTGACAGCCCAGGAGAGAGACACTACAGCCTCCGGAAATAAAATCAAGAAGAGACGGAAGTTGAGCTGAATTTTGCCACTCAGTCTAAATTTGGGGGCTCTCTTATTTATTAAGTTCTGTGAAGACTCCAGCTTTTTCAGGTCAAATCTAAGTTGTCACATCTCAGAACAGAATTTCCACTAATCGTTTTTATTCTATTTGTAGAGAGAAAGTGACTGAATGCTCCTACAATTTAGCCAGCAGAGGGGAGGAAGCACAAACACGTGGGCTTGCGGCATTCAGAGCACAGACCTGCAGGATGGTCTGCTGAAAGGCCAGCAGTCGTCAGTAAAGGGCACATGCCAGGTAGTGCACCTCAGAAGCAGGAAGCAGGCTGTTTGAGTAGTTTGAAAAATATATTTAATACTATAACTGCATATTTAAACCCTCTCTTAAAAAAAGCATCCACCAGGCGCTCCTTGAATACTCTGGGGGTCAGTTCTACCCTCGCTGGCCTAAAAAACCTATTTTCAACAAAGTATAATATGACATCTTTTCAGAAGTCTGGCAAGTATTACACTGGGAGAGCTGACTCTAGAAACCTGGTCTCCAGGTTTGCAGCCTGGTAGCTCCAAACTGTAAAGAGCACCCACTCAGATTGCCTGTGTAGAAATCCTGACTCCACCTGTTTTTCCTAAGCCCAGCTCCACACACGCTTGTCCCAGTATCAGCTGTGGGGAAGACAAAGGGGATTAAGAGCACCCAGAACAGGCTGTCAAGGGTGCAGCTGGGGTTTTCAGGTGCCATAATGCTTCTCAGTCCCTGGCTCAGCTGGTCACCAGAAACTCTGTGGAATGCCTCTCTGCAAGAGGGTCATCATGGGCAGGGTGCCCAAGTGTGACTCTGGTAGGCTGGGAGAAGGTAGGCCATGCAAGGCCCATGTGCCACGCTTTGGGTCCTGCCCTCCAAAGGGCCCCTGCAGAGGGTACATGCATAGGCTTCTGAAGGTGTGGGTGCTGGTGCTCTTGGACCTGAATCCAAGGTGAGGGTGACAAAGGAATGGCATGCTACCGGGGTCTTATTTCCAGTCTCAGCTCTAATAATAAAGTACAGGTGCTAAGGGACCGGGGGTGAGTGTACATCTAGTTGGAAGTTATTTTAATGACCATTGGCTGCCCTGGACTCTGACTAGCTCTAACATAATCTTGTTAGACCTCAAGGCCTCTGCACGGCTCTGAGGCTCCAGGAAAGAAGAGCAGGCTCAGAGGCAGGACCAGCAGCTGCTTGGAGTTAGCAGGGAGCGAGTGACTACTGTGACTGCAGAGAAATCTGGTCTTTAGATGGTTCAGTTCCCAGACACCCAACAGCCTCACCCTCCGGGCTTTGGACATCTGCAAGATGTAGATTCCCAGAAGGTTCTCTGTGTCTGGGAGAGAATCAGGAACAGGAGATGAGACCCAGCTGACAGTCAAATTGCCACATAACAGTACAGATAAGAGCCCTCTTTTTTATTAGACCCAAGTGCATGGCATTAAAACTGGAGCTGTTCTTTATGCAAAGAATTCATCTGACATTCCGAGAAAAGAGGAATCAGCACAAAACCTCCCCACCACAGGCGTGTTATATAATACTGTGTTGTACCGGGGAGCCACCTGTCCCTGTAGCCTTAGCATTAGCCAGCTCCTCCAGGATGCGTTCCGGAACACCCAGTGTTTGTGTTTGTGGTGGCTGGACCTGGCTCTGTCCTATAACCACCTCACCCAGAGCTTCTGAGGATAACAGGCTGATCTTCTGGGTCCTCAGGTGTCAGCTACTGTAAACTCAGCCACTGACTGTCTTGGATTGAATTGTGTCTCCCCCAAAATGTGCAGAGCAATACTAGCAGACCACGATTCCTTGTATTTTGTAATTTTCCTATATATTATAAATTCTGCATCTATAATATTAATGGGGGAGTATGGGCAGTGGTTGTGCTATGTGACTCCATTCACAACTAGTTCAAACCTCTGTGACCCGTAGGGTTTTTGTCATTCTTCACTAACACCATAATTCAAAGGCATCAATTATTCTTTCATCTTCCATCTTCCATCTTTTGCATGCATGAGAGACTATTGAAAATACCATGACTTGGGTAAGGCACACCTTAGGCCTCAAGGTAACATCTTTGCTTTTTAATTGTTTCAAGAGGTCTTTTTCACAGTTTGGCCCCATGCAACACACCGTTTGATTTCTTGACTGCTGTTTCCACTGGTGTTGATTGTCAATTCAGCTAAAATGAAATAAATCTTTGATAATTTCAGTGTTTTCTCTGTCTGTAGTGGTGTTGCTGATCGGTCCAGTTGTGAGGACTTTTGTTTTCTTTGTGTTAGGGTGTAATCCATACCGAAAGCTGCAGTCTTTGATGTTCATCAGTAAGTGCTTCAAGTTCTCTTCACTTTCAGCAAGGAAGACTGTCATCTGTGTAACACAAGTTTCTTGTACTTGACGATTTACAGAGTGAACTAATTTCTTCTTAAGCAGTTAGTCACATATTGTTTTATGACATTGTTTAACAATCCAACAACCAAGCAGCACTCTACCTTCTCATTGCTGGGGACAGCTTTCCTGTCCCTCCTGCCACCTTCTCCTTGCCCCTAGGCTGGCATGACCCTTTAGTATTGTTTTACTGGGGGCTTATACGATCTTGATCTGAAGTATGAACCTTAGCAGTAATTTCATTACCGAGATGAAAGGTTGTCCAGAGGCCATACTGTCAGTGTTTCTCCACTCTCCGTGAGGCCAGCAAGTCTGGTTTTTCTTTTTGAGTTACAATTTTGTTCTACATTTTTCTCCAGGACCCTCTGTTGTGATTCTTGTCTGAGCAGTCAGTGATGGTAGTCAGGCACCATCTGATTGATTCATTCCGCTGAAGGCTGTTTGCCTTGAATTGTGTCTCCCCCAGAATGTGCATAGCAACACAAGTAGGCCGTGATTCCTGGTATTTTGTGATGTTCCTATATATTATAAATCCTGCATCTATGATATTATTGAGGGAGCACAGGCAGTGGTTGTGCTAGTAAGGCAGAATTCAATCGTTAACAGTATACTGTAACTTGAAGCAAACTCTTGGGACTTAAACAAAGGGAAGAAAACAGAAAGTGGGGAAACTCCTATCATCGGGAAAGAAGTAGTGTCAGGAACAGAAAATATTCTTTAGATCCAAGGTCCCTGAGTTCAGAAACTCCCAATTCAGAGGAAGACCGACATCAAGGACCTTCCTCATGAGCCAACAGATAAAGACTTCCTCTGGAGCTGATGGCCCAAATTTGGACTTTTAGCCTACTTTTCTGTGAGAAAATAAATTTTTCTTAGTTAAAGCCATGCACTAGTGTTAAAATAAATTTTTCTTAGTTAAAGCCATGCACTTGTGTTAAAATAAATTTTTCTTAGTTAAAGCCATGCACTATTTCTGTTATAGCAGCACTAGATGACTAAGACAGAATTTGGTACTGAGAAAGTGGGGTGTTGCTATAACAGGCAACTAAAATGTGGAAACAGTTCTGAAACTGTTCATGGATAGAAGACTCAGAAAGAACTGAGAACTGTTAACATCAAGGAAGGTACAGATAGTGAGAAACAGCAGCAGCAAACCACCAACGCAGGACCATGAGACCAGTGCAGGAGAGCTGAGTGCCTGTGCACAGCAGGCTTCCTGATGGAGTGGGGTACCTCTGGATGCTTATCAGTAGAGCCAGGCTCGCGGACCCACAGAGCAAGAGAACTGAGTGCCTGTGTGCAGAAGGCTTCCTGGCTGAATGGGGTGCGTCTGGCACTTAATGGTGAAGCTACAAGCTTGGGAACACTTCCGCCAGAAGGGCAGATGAGGGGATGAGGCCCTAGCTGAAAGGCCACAGGAAGCAAAAGCTGAAGATACAAGGAACATGAGAAACAGAGTCGCCTCTGTCTCAAAAGGTACAGCCATGACCTCAGAGGTTTCAAAGGGTAGAACCGTGGTCTCTGACTTTTCTAAGGGTAGAGTCTCCACTCAGTTGAACTAGGAAAATGGTACACCTAAAACCCTGGTGGCACAGTGGTTAAATGCTATGGCTGCTAATCCAAAGGTCAACAGTTCTACTCTACCAGGCGCTCCTTGGAAACTCTATGGGGCAGTTGTATCTGTCCTTAGCATCACTATGAGTGGGAATCAACTCAGTGGCAATGGTTTTTGCTTTTTTTTTTGTTTGTTTGTTTGTTTGTTTTGATTTAAAGCCTAGGGAGCAGAATTGCTACCCCAGTTGGCCTGAAAGGTGAAGCTACAGCCCAGGGCAAAGGGATCTCCTCTCGGTATCTGGACAGTGTGGCTAATATTTAGAATCTGGAGGGCAGGGCCATTGTGCAAAATGTCTCAGAGAATGGAGGATTATTTTCAAAGCCTTGAGGGCTAATGTAATGTGTTCTGTTAACTTGCTTGGTTCCAGTTATCCTTTCTTCTCCTTCAGTTTCTCTCACTTGTGATGGGGGATGTTTAGTTTGCACCTTTAGAAGCAGATAACATATATTCTAGATTTCACAGATGAGAAATATTTGAATTTTGGACTTGGACATAAGACTTTTGCTTGCTATGATCTGAATGTTTTGCATGTTGTAAGGATGTGATTTCATGGGAGCCAATAGGTGGAATGCTGTAACTTGAACTGAGTCCCTTCCAAAATGTATGTAACAATTCACCTAGGCTGTGATCCCCAGTCAGAAGCCCTGATGGCATAGTGGTTAAGTGCTACGTTTGCCAACCAGAAGGTCAGCAGTTCAAATCTACCAGGCACTCCTTGGAAACTCTATGGGGCAGTTCTACTCTGTCTGTAGGGTCACAATGAGACAGAATCAACTCAACAACTGGGTATGATTCCCAGTATTCTGTGATATTCTTATATGTTGTAAATCCTGCCTCTATGATGTTAATGAAGGAGGATAGGTGGTGGTTGTGTTAGTGAGACAGGACTCTATCAGCACGTATTTTGTCTAGAGGAAATTTCTTAGGGTATAAAGGAAAAGGGAAGGAAGCAGAGTTGGAGACCTCATACCAGCGGGAAAGAAGCAGAGTACATCCTTTGGATCTAAGGTTCCTAAGCCTCAGAAGCTCCCAGTCCAGGAGAAGATTGACAACAAGGGTATTATTCCAGGGCCAACACAGAAAGACTTCTTCTGGAGATAATACCCTGAATTTGAAATTTTAATCTATTTTTCTGTGAAAAAATAAATTTCCCTTTGTTAAAGCCATCTGTTTGTGGTATTTCTGTTATGTCAGCACTAGATGACTAACACACCACTGTAGATGTGTTCCATTAGTCCATTGAACTAATCTTTGTATCTTTAGTTTTGTTTATTCTGCCTTACTCCTAAAGGGTTGAGACCTAATGAAGTATCCTAGATGGATGCTTTCAGGCTTTTAAGACTCTTGACACTATGTAACAAAATAGAACGCAGAACATTTTCTTTACAAACTATGTTATGCCACATTGAGACAATGGTCCCCGTAGCCCTCAACCCAGTAATTTGGTCCCTCAGGGAGTTTGGCTGTGCCTATGCAGCTTCCACGACCCGGCCTTGTACAAGCTGTGCTGGCTTCCCAAGTATTGTGCCCTGTCATACTCTTCCCTAAAGTTACTACTTTGTCTATTTAGTGTTTTTCAATCCCCACCTGTTCTTTCCCTGGTAACCATCAAAGATTGTTGATTTTATGTATAAATCTTTCCATGATTTTTTACAGGGGTCTTATACAACATTTGTCCTTTTGGGATTGACCACCTATTTCACTCAACGTAATGCCCTCAGTTTTCCTCTATGTTGTCTATAAGATGCATCAGCACTTGGCTTTGGCTCACAGATTCATGGTTGTTCTTTATTTTCATTTAATATTCAGTCGTGTGTATGTGAGAGAAAACTTTGAAAAAGTCTGAAATACCAAGAGGTCCCTCATAGACACTCTCACCTGCTCCGTCCCACAACTTTTCCTGTAACAGCCCAGCTCCTAGAGAAAGAGGAACTTCATGGCCCACAAGCTGAAACTAATGCCTTTTTGCTTCCATAAACCTGCTGATGCTCATAAAAAAGGTAGTTTAAAAATTCCTTTTGCTGATGCTGACGTAATATGGAAATTCCGCTGTCAGCCTTTTGTACAAAACTTATAAAAAGGGAGAGATACAGCAAGTTGAGGAGTGCAGCCATTTTGGACTCTGCTGCTGCTCTGCAGGCTGAGAATAAAAGCCACTTCCTCTTTTAAACATCGTGTTTGGGCGAGTCTTTGTGCTCTGAGGCTTTTCTTGCTATATATGTACTACAGTTTGTTTAGCCACGCATCTGTTGATGGACATCTAGGTTGTTTCTAACTTTTTGCTTTTGTGAACATGAGTGTATATATCTATTTGTGGGACGATTCTTTTCTAGGATAAATTCGGAGGAATGGGACTGCTGTATCATGTGGTATTTCTATTTCTGGCTTTCCACGGAAGCACTATATTGTTTTCCAAGATGATTGTATCATTCTATATTCCCACCAGCAGTGCATGAGAGTTCTGATTTCCCAGCAACTTCTACAACAATTGTTATTTCCTGTATTTTAGATTCCTGCCAATAATGCCAGGTAAGATGCTATCTCACTGTGGTTTTGATTTGCATTTGTATAAAAGCTAGTGATTGTGAGCATTTCTTCTTGAATCTGCAGGAGGCTTGAATGTCTTCTGTGGTGAAGTGTCTGTCCATTTCCTTTGCTCATTTTTTAATTGGATTATTTGTCTTTTTACCATAGAGATGTCAGATTTTCTTGTAGATTTTAGAGAGCAGGCTTGTGTCTGACTTGTGAGAGCCAATTCTTCCGCCAGTCTGTAGGTTCTCTTTTTACTCATTCAGTGAAGTCTTTTGATGAACATAATATTTAATTTTTAGAAGATTCCAGCTATCTAGCTTATCTTCTATAGTTTGTGTGTTGTTGGTTATGATTTGCATTCTGTTAATGTTGTGTATTAGAGCTTCCAGCATTGATCCTTTTTTTCTACCATGAACTTTATGATTTTTGGTTTACATTTAGGTTATTAATCCATTTTGAGTTAATTTTTGTATATAGCAAGTGGTATGGGTCCTTTTTCCTTTCCTTTTTTTTTTTTTTTTTGGTGCAGACAGACATCCAGTTTTGCCAGCACCATTTGTTAAACAGACAGCCTTTCCCCATTTGATGGCCTTTGGGCCTTGTTGAAGATGAGGTGACCATAGTTGGGTGGATTTACAATTGGGTTCTCATCTCTGTTCCACTGGTCAATGTATCTTTGATTGTACCAGTGCCAGGTTGTATTGACTACCATAGCTATATTGCAGATTCTGAGGTCAGGTAGTGTGAATCTTCCTACTTTATTCCTTTCCTTCAAGAGTGCTATAATTATCCAGGCCTTCTTCTCTTTCCATATAAAGTTAATGATAAGTTTTTCGATGACTTTAAAGAATGTTTTTTGGTATTTGAATTGAGATTGCATTGCATTTATAAATCACTTTGGGTAGAATTGTCATTTTCACAATGCTGAATCTATCCATCCATGTCCATGGCATGTTTTTCCACTTAGTAGATCTTATGTTGTTTTGTGCAATAGATTCTGCATTTTCTTTGTACGATCTTTTACATTCCTGGTTAGATTTATTTCTCAGTATTTTACATTTTTTTTAAGGGCTGTGATAAATGGTATTGGTTTCTTGATTTTCTTTTCGTCATTCTTTTTATTGGTGTATAGGAATCCACCTAACTGATTTTTGTATGTTTATCTTGTATCCTGCTTATCTGCTGAATCTTTCAATTAGTTCTAGTAGTTTTCTGGTGGAGTCTTTTGGGTTTTCTATGTATAGTAATAGGGTAAGTTTAACTTTCTCATTATCAATCTGAATGACTTTTTTTCTTTTTCTTCCAGTATTTCTCCAGCTAGGACTTTCAGCACAACATTAAATAGGAGTGCTGATAAAGAATATTCTTATCTTGTTCTTGAGGGGAACGTCTTCAGCTTTTCTCCACTGACAACGCTGATGGCCATTGCTTTCATTTAGATGCCCTTTATTATGCTGACAAATTTTTCTTCTATACCCATTTTACTGAGAATTTTAAAAATTACAATTTTTATCTAATGCCTTTTCTGCATCAGTTGAAATGATCATGTGAGTCTTTCCTTTTATTTATGTGACAGATAATATTGATTGATTTTCTAATAGTCAACAATCCTTGTACACCTGATGTGAATTCTACTGGGTCATGATGTTTCTTTTCTTCTTCTTCTTCTTCTTCTAACAGTGCTGAATTCTAATTGGCTAGAATTTTGCTGAGAATTTTTTTATCTGTATTCATGAGACAGAATAGTCTGTAATTTCCTTTTTTGTGGTGTTTTTGACTTGCTGGGTCAGGGTTATGCTGGCTTCATAGAATGAATTTGGAACTATTTCTTTCATTTCTAATTTCTAAATTAGTTTCAATAGTACTGGTATAAGCTCTCTAACCATTTGGAAGGATTTGTCAGTGAAGCCGTCGCAACCAGGGTTTTTTTTTGTTGTTGTTGGGAGGTTTTTTGTTTTTTTGATTATCTTTACATATTATGGTCTGTTCAGATTTTCAACATCATTTTGTGTTAATTTGGGTAGGTAGTATGCTTCCAGCAGTCTGTTCATTTACTCTAGGTTTTCAAGTTTGTTGGAACATAGTTTTTCAGAATAGTCTGTTATGATCCTTTTTATTTCAGTTGGGTCTGTTGTAATGTCCCTCATGTAATTTCTTATTTGAGTATTTGAGTGCTCTCTTGTCTCTCTTTTGTCAGTTTGGAAATTTGTTTGTTCACTTTGTTGATCCTGTCAAATAGCCACCTTTTGGTTTTGTTGATCCTTTCTACTGTTTATCTAGTTCATTTATTTCCTCTCTGATCTTTATTATTTCCTTTCTTCTGGTGGCTGTTGGCTTCCTTTGTTGTTTTCTATTTGTTAGAGCTGTGTAGCTAATGTTTTGGTTTTGTCCCTTTCTTCTTTTTTGATGTGTCCAACTATTGCTATAAATTGACTTCTAAGGACTGCCTTTGTTGTGACCCAAAAGTTTGGTATGATGTGTTTTTATTCTCTTTTTCATATAGGAATATATATATTTTTAATTCCACCTTTAATTACTTCTATTACTCAGTGGGATTTTAAAAAGGGTGTTATTTAGTTTGTATGTATTTTTTCCCCTCTTGTTCTTCCTGTTGCTAATTTTACTTTGATAGCATTGTGGTCAGAGAAGATACTTTGTATCACTTCAGTGTTTTGGATTTTGTTGAGGATTGATCTGTGACCTAAGATGTAGTCTATTCTGGAGGATGTTACACATGTATTGGAAAAGAATGTGTACTTTGCAGCTGTTGGATGGAGTGTTCTAAATACGTCTATGAGATCAAGTTGGCTGATTGCATCCTTTAAGTTTTATGTACCTTTGCTGAATTTCTTTCTAGACCGTCTATCCTGGTGTGTGAATGTCTTCTGCTATTATTATAGAACACACAATTTCTCCTTTCATTGCTGTTAGAGTTCATTTTCTGTATTTTACAGCCCTATCATTGGGTGTGTAGATGTTTATTATGGTTAAGACTTCATGATGGATTGTCTCTTTAATCATTATACAAGGTCTGACAACTAAGTTCATGAACTCATCCTAGAGAAAGTGCTACATATCTCACTGCTTAATATCACTGTAGCCACCTTTGAAGTACTCCCCTTAGGAAGTTATGTGCCTTCACCAACTCCTAGTCCACCCTTCCAAGCATTTGGAACTCTTTTTCTGGAATGGGCATTGGAGCTATTTTTATATTGTGCTTGATGTCCTGAATGTTATCAAAATATCTTCCTTTCAGTATTTTATCTTTGGGTAAAGAAAAAACTTACTAGGGGGCAGGTCAGGTAAGTAAGGAGGGTGTACCAATATAGTCATTTGTTTCTTGTCTAAAATCTCCCTCACAGACAACTATACAATTAGGTTCATGAACTTGCCACCATACCACCATACTATTCTGGAAAAAGTTCCAAAATTGCTTTGAAGGGTGGACTAGGCACTAGCATTGGTGCATAGCTTCCCCAGGGGAGTACTTCAAAGTTGACCACAGTGATATTGAGCAATGAGGTATGTAGTCCTTAGAACAATTAAGTTCACGGACTTAATTGTTGGATCTTGTAAAGTGCCCTTCTTTCTTTTCATGCCGAATTTTGTTTTAAACTCTGTTTTCTCTGAAATTAGTGTTGCCACTCCTTTTTTTGGTAGCTATTTCCTTGAAATCCCCCATGTATCTGTTAGTTCATACAACCAGAGTGCTCGTTAGAAGCAAGAATGGTGGACATGTTGTCAGTAGGGATCAGTCCTTGGGGATAGACATCATGCTTGTTAAAAGTGTCAAAGAACGTGAGGAAGACCCTCAACCAGAAAGACTGACATAGTGGCTGCAACAATGAGCTCAAGCATAGCAAAGATTATGGTCATGGCAGAGGACCAGGCAGTATGTCGTTCTGTTGTATATAGGGTCAATAAGAGCCAGAACTGACTCAATGGCATATAGCAACAACAGCATTTTCCTGAAATATTGTTTACATTCTTTGATTTTTAATAAATGCTTGCCTTTGTTTCTAAGTTATTTCTCTTGTAAACAGAATATCAACAGAAATTGTTTTACTTATCTATTCTGTCACCTTCTGTCCCTTTATGTGTGCATTTAGGCTGTTTATCCTCTCATTACTGACAGACGTGAGCTTATTGCTGTCATTTTATACTGCTTTTTTTGTGGCTCTGACATTTTCTTTGTTGTCACTTTGTTCTTACTCTCATGTGGATTTCTTTTTCATTTCTCCTGTTTTTGTAGATTTTGTTTTTATTGAGACTTTGTTTTTCTTCATTTTGATGAGTAAATTTGTTAACTTTGTGATTACACTGAAAGTTATAGTATCTTCCTAGGATTGAACCAGTTTATTATTACTTGGAACCACCTTGCTTTCTACTCTATTAGAAAGTTCTATACTTACACTGTTTATTCTCTCTTTTATTTTTCTGACATTGTTGTCATTTACAGATTAGACTCTCTAGTTCCCTGTTGTAGTTCTTTGGGTTTTAGATAGTCTATGAAAATTAATTTCCTAGGTTGGTATCTGGCTGGTACAATCTTGCATCCAACATTCAGGCTGTGGTTTGATGTGATTTCTTCTCAGACTGAAGGATTCCCTTTAATAATTTTTCTAACATTTGTGTGATTTTTATATATTTTCCTAGTTTCTGTTTATCTAATTGAACCACCATATTTGAAAGAATTTTGCAGAATTTTGGTTGGTGTTTTTTTTCTTTCAATGTTGTGTATGTATCATCCCATTGGCTTCTTGCCTGCACTGTTTCTGCCAAGTTATCAGAGTTTGGTCTTATTATTTCTCCTGTGTACATAGCTTTTTGTTTTCCTGAACTGCTCTCAGATTTTGTTTGTTTGTTTTTTTGTGGTTTTAGCAAGTGTGGTTATGATATGCCTTGGTGATTTTCTTCTAGGGTCTATCCTATGTGGGGTTTGTTGAGCTTCTTAGATGGTCAGCTTTCATGATATTAGGGATGTTGGCTGTTAGCAATTCTTTAATGATCCTCCTGTGTCTTCTATTTTTTCTCCTTGTCTTGGAACTCTGATCATGCAAATAAATTTTTGCTTTTAGTTGTAGCCCTCATCATTCTCAGAGTTTCTTCATTTTTTAAAAATTTTTTCCTCAGAGTTGTAGTCAAGTATTGATCTTTAATTTCACTAATCTCCCATCATTTCAAACCTGCTCCTCAGCCTTTCTGTGACACTGTATGTATTTGAAATTTTATTGTTTATCTTTTGGATTTCCAATTGTTTTTTTTTTTTTATTTCCAGTTGTAAATTTATCTTAGAATTTTGTTTCTGTATTATGTTCATGAATTATTCCATAAGTTTATCTATTTTTCCCTTGTTTTGTCTCCTTTTGCTTTAACTCTTGGATAGCTCTGAATATTAGAGATTTTAACTCCCTGTCAGGTAATTCTAGTGCCTTTTCTTCTGCCTTAGAAAGTCATCTGGTGTTTTATCTTGGATACTTACTAGAATCATCCTGTCCTGTTTTTCATATGTTCTGATAATTTCTGCTGTCTTCTGGACATTCAACAATTCTTTTCTCTGCCTATAGAGTATGGAAATATTTTTTACATCCTGACTTTGCTTTATTTCTTTATAACAGAGCAGGCATACTAGGCATTCCTTGTTGCTTTCTCATCTGTGATCATTGTGTTGTTCACCTCCTTGTCCAATGTGCACAGTCAGTCACTCAGCTATGGTGCAGCACGGCAGGTCCAGCTGAAAGGGTGGGGTTCGGATGGTTGGCATGTGGCACATACTAGCACAGATCGACCAGGGTATACCAGCATTCAGTGTTGGGCAGGTTCCAGTAGGGTTTGCCTGTGTTACTCAGAGGTGTGATTTCAGTACACAGTGCAGGTGGGCAAGAAGGAGGGAGGAGGTTGTGATGTGTGGAGCTTAAATAGTTATGGGAAAGAGAAGAGGAGAAGAAAGAAACAGGAGCCCAAACCAAACAAAGAGTGCTGAGGGAGCCTGCCATTGGAGTGGAGAGATGGGAAACCAAGAAATGGAGAAAAACAAATAGGAAAAAAGTAACTAGATAAACAAAAGTATACCCACTGTTGTCAAGTTGGTTTCAATTCACAGCATCTCTATAGGACAGAGCAGAACTACTCCACAGAGTTTCCAAAGAGCACCTGATGGATTTGAACTGCTAACCTTTTGGTTAGCAGCTGTATTACTTAACCACTACACCACAAGGGTTTCTAAACAACAGCATATTGACAGCGAACTGCCAGAAATTCAAGCCAGACTCAGCAGAAGACATATTACCAGAGATATCATTACTGATGTCAGATGGATCTTGGCTGAAACCAGAGAATATCAGAAGGACATTTACCTATTTTTTTGAACTATGCAAAGCCACTTAACTATGTAGATCATAACACATTACAGATAACATTGCTGAGAATGAGAATTCCAAAACACTTAATTGTGTTCATGAAGAATGTGTATTTGGATCAAGAGGCAGCCACATGAACAGAACAAAGGGACACTGCAGAGTCAGGAAAGATATACATCAGGGTTGTATCCTTTCACCATATGTTTTCAATCTGTATGCCAAGTAGATAATCTGAGAAACTGGACTATGTGAAGAAGAATGAGGCTCAGGATTAGAGGAAGACTCATTAACAGCCTGCATTATGCAGATGATACAATGCTTGCTGGAAGTGAATTCGAAACTCTTATGAAAATCAAAGACCACAGCCTTCAGTATAGATTATACCTTCAACATCAAGGAAACAAAAATTGTCACAACTGTGCCAGTAAACAGCATCATAATAAATGGAGGAAGGATTGAGATTGTCAAGGATTTCATTTTACTTGTTTCCACAGTCAATGCCAATGGAAGCAGCAGTGAAGAAGCGAAAAGACACACTGCATTGGGAAAATATGCTGCTGCAAAGGACCTCTTTAAAGTAGTGAAATGCAAAGATGTTACCTTGAAGACTAAGGTGCACTTGACCCAAGCCGTGGTATTTTCAATTGTATCACATGAATGCAAAAGCTGGACAGTGAATAAGGAGTACAGAAAAAGGCTTGACGCCTTTGAATTGTGGTGCTGGAGAGGAATATTGAATGTACCATGGATTGCCAAAAGAGCAAACAGATCTATTCTGGAAGAGGTACAACAAGAGAGCCCTTTGGAATCAAAGATAGCAAGACTGTGTCTCATGTATTTTCAACATGTTGTCAGGAGGGATCCATCTCTGGAGAAAGACATCATGCTTGACAGAGTGGAGGGTCAGTGAAAAAGAGGAAGACACTCAACAAGATGGATTGAGACAGTGGTTGCAACAATGGGCTTAAGCAGAAAAATGATTGTTGGCATGGCAAAGGACCAGGCAGTGTTTCGTTCTGTTGTACACAGGGTCTCTATAAGTTGGAACTGACTCAGCAGCACCCAACAACAACAAGAAGATAAAAATTGGAAAAGAGACAAAGAAAGGACCCCAGGGGTCACCTCAGGGCTGCTGAAAGACTGGGGAGGCTCTCCCACACTACGCAGTGTAGCCTGGCTAGAAAGGGCATAGATGTAACACAGTGTCAGGTATTTAGGAGACAGGAAAGGAAGGTAAATATAAAAAGATAAGAACTGAGAAATGGAGAAAACCAGGAAGCAAAACAGAGAGAAAAAGAAATGCCCCTGAAGATCCAACTGACGGGAACTAGGGATGTGGATTCTAGTTCACGCAGTACACCCTGTCTAGAGGGGACACCCAAGCTGCAAAAAGAAAAAGAAAACAAGTAGATAAAACAAAGCACAATACAACAAAGCTGTCATGGATGGAATCGTGTTCTCCGAAAAATACGTGTAGCCATGTGGATGGGCCATGATTCCCAGTATCTTGTGACTGTCTTCCATTTTGTGGTTTTCCTAGGCTGTATGTTGAAAGATTCAGGTGGGGCTGTAAACTCCTTCATAGGATCACCTCCCTGCTCCACTGTAAAGGGAGTTTCCCTGGAGTATGGCTTACCTCACCCTAAATCCTTTCATCCTACAAGAGATGAAAGGAAAGGGAAGCAGGCAGAGAACTGGGGACCTCTTACCATCAAGAAAGCAGCACCAGGAGAAGAGCGCGTCCTTCAGACCTGAGGTTCCTGCGGCAAGACACTCCCTGGACAAAGACTGATGCAATACGAGACTTTCCTCCAGAGCAGACAAGGGGTAAAGCCTTCCCCCGGAGCGGACATCCTGAATTTGGACTTGTAGCCTACCTGACTGTGTAAGAATAAACCTTCCTTTGTTAAAGCCATCCACTCTGTGGTATTTCTGTTTGAGCAGCCCTAGCTGACTAAAACAAAAGCTAAGCAAAACAAAGTGAAAAGAAATACCCAAAAGATCTTACCAACACAGTATCACAGGCCTGGGAAGTAGTATCCCAGAGAGCAGCACTTCAGAACCTTTCAAGAAGAGGTAACAATGGCATACACAACTAGGTATTCAAGAGAAAGGAGAGGAAGTTGGCAAGAGGCCCAGAAGAAACCAAAAGAAATGGTAATATGTAACACCAATTACAGACAATTCGCACTCAGGGAGACAGCCAGTGTGGTATGGGTGAATTCAAGCAGACAGGTCAAAGAAGTTTTCTCCTAGCCAAGAGACTGCAGCTAGAGAGAAACAGAGGAAACCAAGAGTGGATGGGAAGGGTGAGGTTAGAAAAGTGTATGTCACTAGTTACTGGTTAATCTACGTCCTGCTGGGAGCTCCTGCTGCTACTTTTGCATAATCCCTGTCTGCTGATCTCCAATATGATGGGGGTGCAAATCAAAGCAGTACAGAGTCTGTGCTTCCTGGCTGAGCCAGAAGGCTTTGGAGGGAGAGAAGCAGGGAGAGGATGGAGGAGGGGAAATGCTAAAAGTATGTATCACTGGTTACCAGGTGTTTTGTCTTCTGCTAGGATTTCCATGAAGCTGCTTTCCTGTGCTCCCTGTCTGCTGGTATTTGACAAGAGTCCAAGATGGTGAAACCTATCTCTTCTCACTCTCAGTTCTGTATCAGTTTCTTATTCTATTTGGTATCTGGCTGAGATCTTTATCTCTTCATTTGACATTTTAGATTCCAGAACTGATGTCTGTCTCTGTTTTACTTAGTTTTTCAGGTCTTTGCTGTGGAGAAGGAGCATGCTGCTTCTGTCTACAACGCCATGTTTTTTGGAAGTCACCTCAGGTTGTTAATGACTCTTCCTCCAGTCCTGAAGCCATGTTCTTCATGTAGTCCAGCTTCTTGGATTATTTGGGCAGCAAATAGGTCGAAAAGTGTGTTGAAAGGGTACAGACCTAAAGCAGACCTTTTCTGACCTCAAACAACACGGCATCCCTTTGTTCTGTTTGGACGATGACCTCTTGGTCTATGTGCAGTTTCCACAGGAGCACAGTTAACTGTTATGGAGTTCCCATTACCCAAATTTGTTATCATCCACACAATCAAATGCATTTGCATAGTCAATAAAACACAGGTAAACATCTGTCTGGTATTTCTCTGTTTTCAGACAAGATCCATCTGACATTTGCGATAATTTCCTTCATCCTATATCTTCTTCTGAATCTGTCTTGAGTTTCTGGCAGTTCTCTGTCAATGTAACACTGCAACTGTTTCTGCATTATCTTCATCATGATTTTACTTGAATGTGATATTAATAATATTGTTCTATAATTTCTGTATTCCATTGGATTACCTTTCTTTGGAATGGGCATTTCTATACAGCCCTTCCAGTTCATTTGCCAGGTAGCTGGCTCTTTTCCAAATTTCTTGGCATAGATGAGTGAGTACTTCCAGCATTATATTTTTTTGATGAAGCATCTCAGTTAGTATGTTGTCAATTCCTGGAGCCTTGTTTTCCACCAGTGACTTCAGGGCAGCTTGGACTTCTTCCTTCAATATCGTCAGTTCCTGATTATATGCTACATACTGAAATGGCTGTATGTTGGCCAGTTCTTTTAAGTACAGTGACTTTATGTGCCTTTAATCTTCTTTGGATATTTCCCTTGTTGTTCAATACTTTGTCCAAGGAATCTTCCAATATTTCAACTACAGCTCCTCAAATAGTTTGTTATGGGTCACTAACCTAGAAAGATGCAGAGCTAAAACTTTCTTTTCCCTATGCCTCTTCCCCTCAGAGCCTGGGGTAAACAAATTAATATATAAACTACTCATGCTGATATGTACTGGGGAGAAATCATCTCTTTGGTACATGTACATTATAATGGGACCATCAATACTAGCCTCCACATGGGGTTGCCATGAGTCAGAATTGAATTGATGTGACTGGAAAATAACATTCAGGAGTCCGCAGGTAGTGCAGATGGTTAACACACTAAGCTGCTAACCAGAAGTTTGGTGGTTCTCCAGAATGAGTCCATTAAAGCTAGATGGTGTCTGGCTGCCACAACCAACTACTCTGACAAGGATCACTAGAAATGTTGCCAGACTCAGCTGGAGAAAAATGTAGAACAAAATTCTAACTCATAAAAGGAAGACCAGACTTGCTGGCCTGGCAGAGACTGGAGAAACCCTGAGAGCATGGCCCCTGGACACCTTTTCAGCTCAGTAATAAAGCTACTCTTCAAGTTCACCCTTCAGTCAAAGATTAGTCAGGCCCATAAATGGAGACTAAAAGGACATGACAGCCTAAAGGCAAGGGGTACAAGGCAGAAGGGGACAGGAAATCTGGTAACAGGGAACCTAACATGGAGAAGGGAGAGTGTTGATCTGTTGTGGGGTTGTTAGCCATTGTCATAAAACTGTTGTGTACTGCTTAATGAGAAGTTAGTTTGTTCTGTAAGCCTTCACCAAAATTACAATTTTAAAAAATTAGCAAAAACCAACCACAAAATTTGATGCTGTAAATCCACCCAGAAAGACACCTAAGAAGAAAAGTCTGGCCTTCTGTTTCCAAAAAACTTACCCAGAGTGGTGTCTGAGGTCATAAAATCTAGCAAGCTGCCATCTGAGGTACACTAAATGGTCCCAAGTCATCTCAAACAGACGGTCACCATGAACACAAAAGACACAAGGAAAAAAGAGCCCAGGAGACTGAATGACTCATGTGAATGGGAGACTGTGTCAACAAGTGACCAGAAGAACCAGATGGTGTCCAGCCACTACAAAAGACAGCTGTGATGGGGCACACAATGTTGACTCCCTATGGCAACATGGGAGAAAGGGGGGTGCAGCTCAGGAACTTTACTGAAAGACCACAGCTGATGGTCCAATGTCCTGTGGGATCCCCTGGGATTATATCCTCTAGAACTGCTGCTGCTCTGTCCAGAAAACACAACTGAGGTCAACTCTTTGGACAAAAATGGACTAGACTCAGGGATACAATGTGACCATATGATGTGTGTGCTTTATGGGTCTATGCATTTATAGGATGTTGTCCTACTGGTATCTCTCTAGATGGAGAGAAGAGGGTGAAGAGGAGGTGGTAGGAGCTTGTTAAGAAGATATAAGTATAAATGACAAAGAAGAGTGTGCTGTCACAGGACAAGGAAAGCAGAAGGAGGTGTAGATAGGCAGGCATGCAAAATTGATTTGGAATGTATTCTTTCACTTAATCATACACACAAAAAAGAAAAAAACACACCCATTAAAAACCTCATGGATCACTGTTCTATTCTGACTCATGTAATCACTGTAAATTAGAGATGACTGAACAGCAAGTGAACTAATTGCATTTTAAAGTCTAGACAGACGGAGAAGAGCCTCAGCACCTGGAAAGTACACTGTAAATGTCTGGACAAACACTACCCTGATTGACATTAGGGAACTCTCACTGCTTAATCCTTCTGACACTCTGAAGTAATCATGATAGATCATTTTTAATAGATCACAATACCTGACAAGGCCACTGTTACTGCCACCTGTGTTGATAATGGTGCAGATGATAATATTCAGAGTGGCACATACTATACCTTTTGTTTACATGAAGCTGAAGGCTTATGCAAAGTGAAAGGACCAAATGTGAGCCCTTTCCACATTTACCAAGAACCTTGCAGGCCTCTTGGATGAGTTTAATGGTGATGACATCATCATATACTGTGTAAATCACGAAAGTATCTTGGATTTCTGTAGATGCTCTGAAGGATACATCAAGAGATAATGAAAACGCATCAATTGTAGCCTAGCCCAAAAGACACAGCAGTGGACCCAGTAAGACATAATATAGCAATAAGACTCCAGATTGTAAGGAATGTCAGATATTAGAATGCTCTCGTATCATCCCCTCCAAGAAGTCTTCCCTGGACACATTTGTGCCAAGAGCTTCCTTCTCCAAGCTCCCACAGCTACCTATGCATTTCTTTAACTTACACTAAAATTGTTTGCCTTACCTACAGCCTGGGCTCCTTAAGAGAGCATAGTGACTTCTTTTTATCAGATGTGTGAGTCCCCTGCCCCCAGCAAGTGGCACTTGCTTTGTGCATGGTAAGAACTTAATACATG
This sequence comes from Heterohyrax brucei, assembly GCA_028571685.1. Taxonomy (NCBI): domain Eukaryota; kingdom Metazoa; phylum Chordata; class Mammalia; order Hyracoidea; family Procaviidae; genus Heterohyrax; species Heterohyrax brucei. The sequence goes on along the minus strand of CM053159.1, from coordinate 7,817,782 downwards.
ATAGTGAACTTGGAACTGAGGGATGTAGAGTCTCATTCTCGGAAGCATGGAGAACAGCTGCTTGAACGTTGTGCATGGTCCTACAGCAAACAGCTAAGCAAATCTGGTGAGAAGAGGCTTAAGCTTTATACAACTGTAGTTCAGCAATGCAGTCAACCACTGGGGGTGGGGCAGTCAAGGAAAGCTTCACTGGGAAAGGGGCGTGTAATTGAAGACTAGAGAATAGTAGAGGACGTTTGAATTTATTCCAGAACACATTATAAAATCTAGCAACTAGGAAAGGTATGAAATTTCTGAGTAGTCAAATTCCCAATCCTATATTCTCTCTGATCTCTGGTCTTCCAGTTTCTTCCTGAATACTCCTAGAGACCAAAAGCTCACTCCTTTGCAAGGCATTATGTGCTTGCTCTCTTTGATAGCAAGTGCTTTCTTACACTGAACTGAAGCCTACTTCTGGACCTTGTACAGTCGGATGTTCTTTTATTTCTCTTCACATATTGTGTTTTGCAGATAGCCTGCATCACAAACTTGGTGAACAGTTACCTGGGCATCTGAGATGAATATTACAAGGAAAGAAAATGGATGACAGGGCTCACCTGCCTAGTAACAGCTCTAATCATCTGGAAACAGAACATTAGAGCCTCAAAAGGGCAAATAGTTGAACTAGCTCACATGACCAGCCCGTTCTGGCATTTCAAAGGAAAACAAGAAGCTAGAACACAATAAGCAAGCGTAAGTAAATACAACTAACTGATGGTTCAGAGACAAAAGTCAATATCAAATTACTTAAGGAGGCAGACAACAAGGCTTCAGAAAGCTCTCCTACCAAAGAATCAAGCAGTTTTCCAGGTGAAGAAGAAGAACAAAGTGGGCAGCCTCACACTCCCCAACCTTAAAACCTATGTACTGCCATGGTAGTCAAAACAGCCTGAATGCTGATATAAAAACAGATAAACAGGCCAATGGAACAGAAGAGAGAATCCAGAAATAACACCATCCCCCTATGATCACCTGATATTTCACAAAGGCCCTAAGTCTGTGAACTGGGGGAAAAACAGTTGCTTTAATAAATGGTTTTGGCAAAACCAGATATCCACCTGCAAAAAACTGAAACAAGACCTGTATCTCACACCTTTCACAAAACTAACTAAAAAGGAATCAAAGCCCTAAATATCAAATCTAAAATGATAAAGACTATGGAAGAAAAAATAGAGGCAACCCTAGAAGCACTAATACACAGCATAAACAGACTACAAAATATTACTAACAATGCACAGACAACAGACAAGAAAATAGATAAATGGGTACAACTAAAAATCAAACCCAAAGACTTTATCAGAAGAGTAAGAAGTCTGGGAAAAAATATTTGCAACTAGGAATCTGATCAATGTCTAATCTATATAATCTACAAGGTACTGCAAAATATCAACAAGACAAATTACACCATTAAACAATGGGCAAAGGATATGGACGGAGACTTTACCAGAAAAGACATCCAGGCAGCCAAAAGATACTTGAGGAAATTCTCACAATCATATGCCATTACAGAAATCCAAACCCAAACTATAAGGAGGTACTGTCTCATGCCAACAAAGCTGGCCGTAATCCAAAAAACAAAAAATAACAACTCTGGAGAGGCTGTGGAACTCTTCTACACTGCTGGTGGGAATGTAAAATTGTTCAACCTCTTTGGAAAGCAATTTGGTGCTGTCTTAGGAAGCTGGAAATAGAAATACGGTATGATCAAACAATTCCACTGCTTGTAACACACCCTAGAGATATAAGGTCTTTTGCATGAACAGATTCATGCACACCAGTGTTTCTTGCATAACTGTGCACAACGTCAAAATGATGGAATCAAACTAGGTGCTCATCAACAGATGAATGAATAAACAAATTGTGGTATATTTATACAATGGAACACTGCAATGGAAAAGAACAATGATGATGTTAGTAAACATTTCATAACCTAGAATCATCTGGAAGACATACTGAGTGAAATCAAGTCAGTTGCAAAAGGACAAATATGAGACAACTATCATAAGAACTTAAGAAAAGTTTTATGCACAGAAGAAAATAGTCTTTGATGGTTACAAGGGTGGGGAGGGAGGAAGAGATTAGCTAGTCATGACATATTTGTGTAAGGGAGTGACAGTTCACAGTAGAAGGGAGGTCAGCACAATTGGACTACAGTTGCTAAAAGGTTTTCTAAATTCAACTCAACATTTTAAAGGACAGAGTAGTGGGGACAGAGATCTGGGGACCATGGTTTCGGGGGACATCAAGCACATTTGGCATAACTAGTCTTTTTCTAAGAAAATGTCCTGCATCCTACATTGGTGAGTGACAACTAGGGTTTTAAAAGCCAGCAAACTGCTATCTAGGGAACATCAATTTTTCCAACCCACCTGGAGCAGATGAAAATCAAGAACATGAAAGACAAGAGAAAAATATGAGCCCAAAAGACAGAAAGGTTCATATGACTGGGAAACTACATCAGCACCAGACCAGAAGAACTAGATGGTGCCCAGACACTACCAAAGACTGCCCTGGCAGGGAACAAAATGTAGAGTTCCTGATGCTGCATGAGTAAAACGGGGGTGCAGATCTAGAACTCTATTAAAAGACCAGACTTGATGGTCCAGCAACCTGGAGGGTTCCCTGAGAACAAGGCCCTGGACTTGCTGCTAGCCCACAGCTGAAGCCAGTACTGAAGCCAATTCTTCAGACAAAAGTTGGACTGGAGAATAAGAGAGTGGTGCAGATATTGTCTGTTCTTCTTGGCTTAAATATATATATGAGGTTGTCTGACCAGTTGCTCTCTAGTGGTGAGAGGGGAAGGTGGAGAGAAGGTGACAAGTGTTCGCTGAATGTATACTGAAAGTACAGAGTGGAAAGGAGGAGTGTGCTGTCACAGGGTGAGGAGAGCAGATAGAGTTGCATAGAGGCATGCTCAGGGTTTTATACGGAAAATTGACTTGGATTGTAAACGTTCTCAATAAAAAAAACCCAGGAGGTCTCAGCAAACACAAAACCAATAACAGTGAAAAAGATGGAAAGAAAACACATGAAGTAAAATAACTCAGCACAGAGAACTACGTAAAACAAAGAAACTGTCAGCCAAGCCAAGTGCCATCGAGTCGGATCTGACAACAACCCTCAAAAAGGGCATCAAAATAACAGCATTAAACCCATGTCGTTGTTGTTAGCTGCTGTCAAGCCTGTTCAGACTCATGGCAAACCTACGCACAATAGAACAAAGTACTGCCTGGCTGGTCTTGTGTCATGTTTACAATCATTTTTATGTTTAGGCCTATCATTGCAGCCACTGTGTCGATCCATCTCATTGAGGGTCTTCTTCTTTTTCACTGACCCTCCACTCTACCAAGCATGACATCCTTCTCCAGGGACATTAGTGAGCTAAAATGGACTAAGCCCATACTTATCAGTAATTATAGTGAATGTAAATAGATTAAATGGATTGTTATGAGTTGGAATCAACTTGATAGCAGTGGTTTTTTTTTTTTTAAATAAATATGATGAATTTTAATGTCAGTGAAAAGAGAGACAGCTCTACAATAATAGAGGATTTTTCAAGACACAACTTTCAGTAAAGGACAGAACATACAGAAAAAAGTTCAATGAAGACATGGAAGATCTAAATGCCACAATGTGACATCATAGATGTACACAGAACTCTCCATCCAACAGCAGCCAAGTATACTTTCTTCTCCAATGCACATGGAACATACTCTAGAATAGACCACACATTGTGCCATAAAGAAGCCTTAACAAAATCCAGTGTTGAAATACTGCAAAACATCTTTTCAGACCAGAAAGCCATGAAAGTAGAAATAAACAACAGAAAAAGTAAGGAAAAAAGTCAAAGACATGGAAACTGAACAACACCTTGCTCAAAATGAGTGGGTTATAGAAGAAATCAAAGACAGAATAAATAAATTTACAAATCAAACAAGAATGAAAACACATTCTATCAGAATTTTTGGGACACAGCAAAGGCAATGCTCAGAGATCAATTTTTCACAATAAATGCACACACTGATCCCAAAAGAAGAAGGATCCCAAATCAAAACATTAACCCTACAATTTGAAAACATAGAAAGAGAGTAGCAAAAGAACCCTTTGGACAGCAGAAGAAAGCAAATAATAAAAATTAGAGCAGAATTAACTAATCAGAGAATAGAAAACTGATCAAAAAGATTAACAAGACCAACAGCTAGGCTCCCTGTAAAGATTAACAAAATCGCTAAACAGCTGGCCAAACTAACAAATGAAAAACAGTAGAGGAAGAAAATTACCCAAATAAGAAACGAAATGAATGATATCACAACAGAACCAAGCAAAATTTAAAAACTCACAACAGGATACTATGAAAAATTGTACCCCATTAAATTTGAAAACCCAGAGGACACATCCCACTTGAATTTAGATAACCATCTCAACAACAGATTTGATGCACTGAACTCTAATGACCAAAGACCAGATGAGTTGTGGAATGACATCACACATGAAGAGAGCAACAGATCATTAAAAAAGACAGGGAAGAAGAGACCAAACTGGATGTCAGAAGATGATCTGAAACTTGCTCTTGAATGTCAAGAAGCTAGAGAACAGGAACAAGGGATGAAGTAAAAGAACTGAACAAGAGATTTAAAAGGGTAGCTCAAGAATACAAGGAAAACTATTATAATGACATGTGCTAAGAGATGGAGACAGAAATACAAAAGGGAAGAACATGCTCTGTCTTTCCCAAGTTTCAACAGTGAAGGACTCTAAGGAGAAAATATTAAACAAGTCAGGAAGCATCAAAAGAAGACAAAAGGAATACACAGTCATTATACCTGAAAGAATTGGTTGATGATCAACCATTGCAAAAGGTAGCATTTCATCAGGAACTGATGGTACTGAAGGAAGATGTTAACGTTGCATTGAAGGCATGGCAAAGAACAAGCTACAGGAACTGAGGAATATCAACTAAGATGTTTCAACAAATGGATTCAGCACTGGAAGTGCTTATTCATGTATGCCAAGCAATTTGGATGACAGTTACTTGGCCAATCAACTGGGAGAGATCCATATTTAAGCCTATTGTCAAGAATGGTGATCCAACCAAATGCAAAAGATCACTCAAAAGCAACTGCAGTAGTATATGAGTATTAACAGAGAACTGTCAGAAATTCAAGTGAGACTCAGAAGAGGACGTTGAACCAGGGATATATCGTTGCAGATGTCAGACAGATCTTGGCTGAAAGTAGAGAATACTCAAAAGATGTTTACTTATGTTCTATTGACTACGCAAAGGCATTTGACTGTACAGATCATAACAAATTATGGTTAACATTGAGGAGAATGTGAATTCCAGAACACTTATTGTGCTAATGAGAAATCTGTACAGGGATCTAGATACAGTCATTTGAACAGAACAAGGGGACATTGCATGGTTTAAAGTCAGAAAAGATGTGCACTAGGGTTGTATCTTTTCGCCACACCATTTCAATCTGTATGCCCAACAAATAGCACAAGAAGCTGCATTATGTAAAGAAGAATGAGACACCAGGATTGGAAGAAGACTCGTTAACAACTTATGTTATACAGATGACACAATCTTGCTTGTAGAAAGTGAAGAGGACTTGAAACACTGATAAAGACCAAAGACCGCAGCCTTCAGTATGGATTTCACCTAACATCAAAAAAAAAAAAAAAAAAACAGTTCTCACAACCAGACCAGTAAACATCATGATAGATGGAAAAAAGATTGAACTTGTTGAGGATTTCATTTTTTTCACAATCAAGGGAAGCAGCAGTCAAGAAATTAAAAGATGCATTGCATCGGGAAAATCTGTGGCAAAAGACCTCTTTAAAATATTGAAAATAAAGATGCAACTTTGAGGACTAAGGTGCACCTGACCCAAATCATAATATTTTCAGTTGTGTCATATACATAAGAAAGCTTGACAATGAATAAGCAAGATGGAAGAAGAATTGAAGCCTTTGAATTGTGGTGTCACAGAAGAATATTGACTACAGCATGGACTGACAGAAGAAAAGCAGATTTGTGCTGGAAGAAGTACAACCAGAGTGTTCCTTAGAAGTAAGGATGGAAAGATGATGTCCTACATCATTTGGACATGTTGCCAGGAGGGATCAATCCCTGGAGAAGGATGTCATGTTTGGTAAGGTAAAGGGTCAGCAATTAAGAGGAAGACCCTCAAGGAAATGGGTTAATGCAATGGCTGCAAAGGTGAACATAAGCATAAAATTATTTGGGGCATGGCACAGGACCAGAAAATGTTTTGTTCTGTTGTGCAGTGTCACTATGAGTCAAAGCCAATTCAGTGTCAACTAACAACAACAACAGAGGAAATGGACAAATTTCTAGAAACACACTACCTACTTAAACTAACACCAACAGCAGAACAACTAAACAAAAGAAGAGATGGAAAAGGTCATTAAAAAACTCCCAGCCAGAAGCCCTGGCCCTGACAACCTCACTGGAGAACTCTAACAAACTTTCAGAGAAGAATTAACACCATTATTACCGAACATATTTCAGGAATAGAAAGGATAGAATAGGGAGGTGGAGTCAAGATGACAGCATAGTCACACAAATCTGCCAAACCCTCTGAAAACAAAGACCAGTAGAATCAGTTAAACCAACCAAACTGGGCACATCAGGCCTGAATATCTGGTAGAAACATATAAGAATGGGCTGGGTGACCAGAAGATCATAGAAGTACAAGACCACAATGGAGGAAACAATAGGCTTCTAGACAAAGACAGCCTACACATAGAAGGTGACTCAAGCGCAGTAAAACTCCCCAACCAAAACAAATTTTGGTGGGAGACTGAGAATGCCACCAGGTCTGGAGAAAAGATGATCCAGACCTACCTAAAGAAAGCAGCCTAGGACAGAAGTCTTCTACAGAGGTCAGAGGGGCTTGAGACCAGTCTGGCAATCAGAGAACATTAAGACCCAGTGGCCCTGCCGGCCTTTCAGTGGTCCAGGCCAAGGAGGCTTAGGTCCTGCAGTACCTGGAGAAGAAAGGAGGAAACTCACACACATAAGTGCCCAGGCAGCAGCATGAGAGCACACACAACATGGAGACAGGGGTGGCTTCAGGAACACAGGGACCCTGGGGTGCAGTGATGGTGACTTGGGATAAGTACACGACTTGGGAGGGGTAGGGACCATGTGCATGACCCCTCCCCGCTGTGAGCCACAGATGTGACTGAGGCTCCATGGGTGACCAGTGTGCCCAGAGGCAGTGGAAGCAGAGACAAGGGGGACACACCGTGACCCTGAGCTGTGGATAAGGGAGATGTGACCCCACCTCCTCAAGAGAGTTGTGGCTGAAGCTCCCCAATTACCTACCCAGCCCAGAGGCAGCAGTAGCTGTGGCTTGGGGAAGAAAGCATGGTTGTGGGTCCCCTCACTTGCCTGAGAGTCATGGGGCAGGCTTCTCCAGTGACCTGTCCAACCCAGAGGTAGTGGTACCAGTGGCCACAAAGGCGTGTGTGACTCCTCCAGCACCTGAGAGCTCCTTCTGGAACCAGCTCAATACAGGAGTGGGCACCAGTGTAAAGGGGCCCATGGTGAGGAAGGGACCTGCAATCCCTCCCTCAACTGAAAGCCAAGGCTGAGGCTCCATAAGGGACCCACCCAAACCAGAGGCAGCTGCTGTAAAAGCACTTGTGTCCTTCCCATCTTCGGGGGTGGATGGGTGGGGGCTGTGACAGCAGAACCTCAATGCAGGACAGAAAGATCAAGGAACAGAAAAAAATCAGACTGCATGGAGAATCTACAGGGGCCAGCCCAAAATGGGAGACACCAGACTGGTCAACTGAATTGTTAAGTCTCCCAAGAGCTGCAATGACTTCCTGATGGCTCAGAGGCAACAATCAATTTCTAAACACCTAAAAAAGCAGACTACTATGGCTTCCATAAACTCCCAAAATAAAGCATCAGTGATTTCCCAGATGCAGAGTTACTGCAACTATCAGAGACAGAATAAAAAGACTGCTGTGCAGAGCTATATAAGATATCAGGAGAGAGATCAGGTAAAATGTGGCACAGCACACTGAAAAATTAAATAAGATACAAGAAATGCTTGAGCAGCAACACTCTGCAATTTGGCAGATTAACAATAAGATCACCAAGCTTGACAACTCAAAAGAAAATCAAAGAAGCAGGATCAAGGATGTGGAATGCAGAATTAGTGAGACTGAAGACAAAGTAAATACACCAGTATACATGAGGAAAAATCAGATAAAAGAGTCAAAAGTGAAGAATCGCTAAGGGTGATGTGGGACTCTATTAAGAGGAATGAAATCTGAATGACTGAGGTACCAGAATGAGGCAAAAAAACAAAACAAAACAAAAAAAACCAAACCCACTGCTATTCAGTCAGATCCAACTCATAGCAACCCTAAGGTTAGAGTAGAACTGCCCCCTGGAGTTTCCAAGGAGTTCCTGGTGGTTTGAACTGCCAACCTTTTGGCTAGCTGGTGTAGCAATCAGCCCACTATTCCACCAGGGTTTCCAGAATGAAGCAGAATAAACTGAAAATACAGAGAACCCCTGAAGTCCTGCTAACAGAATACTTCCTCTGATATCATGAAAGGTGAGATCTCCATTCAGGATGCTCACTGAATCCCACTCACGATAGATCCCAAAAGAAATACACTAAGGCATATTATAACCAAGCTCAGTAAAACTGGAGACAAAGAAAGACTACCAAGGGCAGCCAGACTTAAACAAAAAAATAACTTATAAAGGAAAATTATTAAGATTAAGCTCAGATTACTCAGCTGAAACAATGCTGGTCAGAAGAAAATGGGATAACATAAAAAAAGCCCTGAAGGAAAAGAAACTGCCAACCAAGAATAATATATCCTACAACATTGTCTCTCAAATGTGAAGGTGAAATTAAGACTTTCACAGATAAACAGAAATTTAGAAAATTTGCAAGAACTAAACCAAAACTGCAAAAAATATTAAAGGAAATTCTTCAGTTAGAAAATCAATAACATTAGATAGATGCTTAAACATCCAACACTTGATAGAGTACATAAATGCCATCAGGAAAGGAAATGCAAAAATGATAGCCAAAACCAAATCACAAAAGTAGAAATTCAGAGACTTGGGGATATAATTGAAAATTACATTATATGAAAAAGAGTGTCTAAAAAAATGTATACACAGATCTTCCTGATGTGGGGAAAGTGAAGGAAATACAAAGACACTGAAGTGTGAATTACTTTTAGATTAATAAAGGGGACTAAGAAAGTAACCACAAAAGAAACCTGTAATTCTACACGTGAAAAAGTGAAATACAAAATTACAACGATTTCAAGAAAACAAACACTGAAAGCAATGAAAACACATAAAGAAAAAAGACTCAGCACAGGAAATGGAATTCAGCAGGGGAACTGTCCATGACACCCCCCAAAATGCATCGAAATGATAACACTGACATCATATATATCAATAATCACACTGAATATAAGTGAACTAAATGCACCAATGAGATGAGAGTAGCAGATTGGCTTAAAAAAAAAAAAGTGACCCATCTATATGCTGCTTACAGGAGACACACTTTAAACTCAAAGACACAAACAAGGGGGTGGAGTCAAGAGGCAGACTAGACACACGTCTCTTTAATTCCTTCTGAAAACTAAGGCTTGGATTGATAATTAAATGGAGTCTTCTGAACACCCAGTGAGCCCCAGGACATGGCGCAGGGCTGTCAATTCGGACTACATGCTACTGAATGGGAAACTTCTTCTCTTTTGCTGACCCCCTTCCTTTGTTGAATGGCCAGCTCTTGCAGACTGAAGGTAACCTCTAGATGCCTAAAAAGCAACAGACCTTGGCCAGACACTTAAAGAAACATCCACCCATGGCTCCAGAAAGCTTCCAAAAGAAAGAACCAAAGAACTTCCCAGACAAAGAAGACTTTCTGAAACTTTCAGAAGTTTAGTACAAAAGAATTATATAGCGAGCCCTCCTAGACATTATACAAAATTCAGCAGAGCAAAACAAAAAATTAAGTAAGCTGTTTGAACTGACAGAACACCAGCATTCTGAAATCTGACAGATCAATAACAAAATTAAAGAATTAGAAAACTCAATTCAAAGTGAAGAGAACAGAATCGAACAAATGGAAAATAGGCCTTCTGACTTGGAAGACAGAACTACTAACACCAGCATTTATGAGCAGAAGTCAGAGAAAAGAAACAAGAAAAATGAAGAAGCATTAAGAAACATGTGGGACTCTATCACTAAGAACAATCTGTAATTAATTGGAGTTCCCAAACAGGAATGGACACCTGAAAACACAGAGAGTATTGTTGTTGACTTGCTGATTGAAAATGTCCCTGAAATTATGAAAGAAGAGAACATAGATATCCACGATGTGTACTGAATGCCACACAGTGTAGACCCCAAAAGAAAGACTGCAAGACATAGTATAATCATGCTTAACAAAATGAAACATAGGTAGAAACTCTTAAAGGCAGTGAGACTCAGAGCAAAGCTAGCATTCAGAGGGAAGCCCTGTAGACTTTCATCTGACTTCTCTGCAGAAACCTGCATTCAAAGCCTTGAAGGAGAAAAACCTCCAACCAAGAATTATATATTCTGCAAAACTGTCTTTCAAATATGAAAATGAAATGAAGACATTCTCAGATAAACAGCAACTCAGAGACTTTGTAAAAACCAAACCAAAGCTACAAGAAATACTGAAAGAAGCTCTTGGCTTAGAAGAACAAAACCATTAACTCTATATTTTAGGAGACAATACAGGACACATCTTCCAGAAACCTACTGAGTTACGGAGGGCACAACACTCAACCAAAGCTATAACATAAAAAGAAGTGATCCAGTGATCATATCATGAAAACTACGGTACCATCACATTAAAAAGAAGGATATACTGCAGTACTTCTAGTCCTTCCAGATGGAGCAAAGGTTAATAAGATTTGTAGAAGTTAAAATTGAGTTTATATATAGATTATTAAAAGAGGTCATGGGGTAGCCACAAAGCACAATAAAGATGTGACATATCAAAACAAAAAATGTGATACAGGAGTCTCAACAAACAGAAAACCAACACTGAAAAGGGTAAAAAAATCAACCCATAAAGAAAAATGTCCCAGAACAGAATATTAACAGCAACAGAGAAAACATCAACACAAAAATAAACACATCACAATGACAGCACTAAACACATACTTGTCAATAATTACATTGAAACAATAATTACAATAAATGGATTGAATTACAATACAATAATTACAATAAATGGACTGAATTACAATACAATAATTACAATAAATGGACTGAACTTTCCACTAAAGAGACAATGAGTGGCATCTGGATCAAAAGACACAACCCACCTGTATGTTGCCTACAAGAAACCCATCTTAGACTTAAAGACATAAAAAAAGCCAGCCAAGTGTCGTCGCATCAGATCCGATAAACAAACTGAAAATTAAAAGACAGAATAATATATACCAAGCTAACAGTATACAAAGAAGAGCAGGCGTGGCAATATGAATCTCAGGTAAAATAGCTTTTAATGTAAAATCCACAACTATGGATGAGGATGGACAAAATTTATTGCTGAAAGGTTCAATACACAAGCAGGATGTAACAATATTAAATATGTATGCACCCAACACTACAGCGTTTAAATACCTCAAAGAAACACTGATTACATTAAAAAATGAGATCGATCAATCCACAATAATAGTGACAGACTTCAACACTCCACTATCAATATTGGACAGACCTTCTAGAAAAGAGGTTAATAAATACACAGAAGATTTTATTGCGACAATTAACCAACTAGACCTCATCGACATATACATAACTTTCTGTCCATCAGCAGACAACAACACCTTCTTCTCCAGTGCACATGGACCATTTTCCAGAATAGACCATGTGTTAGGACACAAAGGAAATCTCAACAAAATCCAAACCATTGAATTACTGCAAAGCACTTTCTCAGACTGTAAAGCCATAAAAGTCAAAATCAATAGCAGAAAAAACATAGATGGAAATTGGAACTCAAGGAAACTGAACAACATCTTGCTCCAAAAGCCACGGGTTATAGAAAAAAATCCAGGATGAAATAAAGAAATTTATGGATTCCAATGAGAATGAAAACACTTCCTACCAGAACCTATGGGATACAGCCAAAATAGTGCTCAGCTGTCAATTTATCTCTATAAATGCACACATCCAGAGGGAAGGAAGAATCCAAACCAAAGAAAGAATCTAAACCCTACAGTTTGAACAAGTAGAAAGAGAGCAACAGAGGAACCCTTCAGACACCAGAAGAAAACAGATCACAAAGATTAGAGTAGAACTAAATGAATAGGAGAATAGAAAAACTGAAAAAATTGATAAGACCAAAAGCTGGTTTTTTGAAAAGATCAACAAAATCAACAAACTGTTGGCTAAATTTACCAAAGAAAAACAGGAGAGGAAACAAATAACCCAAATAAGAAATGAGAAGGGAGACATCACAACAGATCCAATAGAAATAAAAAATATCGTAACAATACTATGAAAGACTGTACTCTAACAAATTTGAAACGTAGAGGAAATGGACAATTTCTAGAATCATATCGCCTACCAAAATTATCAAAAGGTGAAGCAGAAGAACTTAATAAACCCATCACAAAGGAAGAGATTGAAAAAGTCATCCAAACACTACCAACCAAAAAAAGGCCAGGCCCAAATGGCTTCAATTCTACCAAGCTTTTAGAAAAGAGTTAACTCCACTACTACTGAAACTATTTCACAGCATAGAAAGGGATGGAATACTCTCAAATTCATTCTATGAAGCCAGCATAACCCTGATACCAAAGCCAGGGAAAGATCCAACAAAAAGGAGAACTGAAGACTGGTATCACTCATGAATCTAAATGCAAAAATCTTCAACAAAATCTTGGCCAACAGAACTCAACAACATATAAAAAAAATAATTCATCATGATCAAGTTGGATTCATACCAGGGATGCAAGTCTGGTTCAGCATCAGAAAAACAATTAATGTGATCAACTACATAAACAACATAAAAGACAAGAGTCACCTGATATTTTCAGTTGATGCAGAAAAGGTATTTAATAAAGTCCAACACCCATTCATGCTAAAACCTTCAGAAAAATAGGAATAGAAGGCAAATTCCTCAATGCAATAAGGGCCATTCATACAAAGCCAACTGCCTACGTCATCTGGAATGGAGAAAGACTGAAACAATCTCCCTTGAGAATGAGAACTAGACAAGGATGCCCACTCTCACCTCTCTTGTTTAACATTGTACTAGAAGTTGTGGCCAGACCATTTAGACAAGACAAAGAAATAAAGGACATCCGTGTCAGCAGAGAAGAAGTAAAAATCTCCCTATTTGCAGATGATATGATTGCGTACACAGAGAATCCTGGAGAATCCATAAATAAACTACTCAAACTGACAGAAGAGTTCAGCAAAGTATCAGGATACAAGATAACCATAAGTAAATCAGTAAGATTCCTTTATACCAATGAAGAGATTATTAAAGAAGAAATCACCAAATCAATACCATTTATTACAGTGCCAAAGAAGATAAAATACCTAGGAATAAATCTAAATAGAGAAATAAAAGACCTTTACAAAGAGAACTACAAGCCCTTTCTACAAGAAATTAATAAAGTTACATAAATGGAGAAGTCTACCCTGCTCTTGTGTTGGAAGACTTAACATTGTGAAATGTCTATTTTACCCAAAGCAATTTACATATGCAATGCAATCCCAATACAAATACCCGCGACAGTTTTTTAATGAGGTGGAGAAACAGCTCATCAACTTTTTTGGAAAGGGAAGAAACCCTGGATAAATAAAGCACCCCTGAAGAAGAAGAACACACTGGGAAGCCTCTCATTACCTGACTTTAAAAACTATGACACTACCACATTAGTCTAAACAGCCCAGTACTGGTACAAAAAGAGACATATAGACCAGTGGAACAGAGTTGAGACCATCCTCCTATGAACAGCTGATATTTGACAAAGCCATAAGACATTAAACGGGGGTAAAAACAGTCTCTTCAACAAATGGTGCTGGCAAAATTTTATATCCATCTGCAAAAAACTGAAACAAGACCCATATCTCACACCTTATACAAAATCCAACTTAAATTGGATAAAAGACTTAAATATGAAATCGAAAACAATAAAGATCATCCAAGAAAAAATAGGATCAACAATGGTAGCTTTAATACAAAACTTTCAAAACCTAACAAAGCACAATCAACAGAAGAGAAAAAAGGTAAATGGGAACTACTAAGAATCAAACGGTTTGGCTCATTCAAAGATTTTATTAAAAGAATTAAAAGACCACCTGCAGAATGGGAAAAAGTATTTGGCAACTATATGTCAGACTGATGTCTGATCTCCATAATCTGCAAGGTACTACCAAATATCAACAAGAAAAGGATAAATAATCCTGTTAAGGAGTGGGCGAAAGAGATGGAAAGACAGTGCTCTAAAGAGGACATCCAAGCAGCCAAAAGACACATGCAGAAATGCTCACGATCATTAGCTATTCAAGAAATTAAAGTCAAAACTGCAATGAGATACCATCTCACCCCAACAAGGTTGGCCATGATCCAAAGAACACAAAACAACAAATGTTGGAGAGGCTGTGGAGAAATTGGAACTCTCCTTCACTTCTGGTGGGATTGCAAAATGGTACAACCTCTTCGGAAAGCAATCTGGCACTTCCTTAAAATGCTGGAAATAGACATATCATTTGAGCCAGTAATCCCACTGCTTGGAATATATTTTACAGAAGCAAGGGCATTCACAAAGAGACATGTACACAAATGTTTACTGCAGCACAGTCCATAATAGCAAAAAGATGGAATCAACCTAGATGCCCCAAAACAGATGAATGGATAAATAAAGTATGGTATATATACTCAATGGAACACTATGCAATGATAAAGAACAATGACGATTTTTGGAAGCATCTCATAATTTCGTTTCAATGGGAAGACATTACGTTGAGAGAAATTAGTCTGTGGCACAAGGACAAATATTGTATGAGACCCCTATGATAACGACATGAAAGCAGACTCATGTACAGAAGAAAAGACTCTTTGATGGCTGCAAGGGAGGGGAGAAAGGGAGGGTGAGGACTGGTTATAGATTAGATAGTTGATAGAAATTTGGTTGGGTGAAATCAGTGGAAAGAAGAGCTGTTTAACTGGACTTCAACATAACATGAATACTCTCCCAATCTTAACCCAATATGGCAAGGACAGACTAGCAGGGGCAGAGGTCTGGGGACCATGCCTAGGGGAAATCAAGGCCAACTGGCATAACTAGCCTATTGCTAAGAGAGTCTTCTTCACCCCATATTGGTAACTGGCATCTGGTGTCTTAAAAGCTAGCAAGCTGCCATCTGAGGTACACCAAATGGTTCCAATTCAACAGGAACAGATGATCACCAGGGACAAAAATGACAAGGGAGAAAGATAACCCAGAAGACAGAAAGATCTATGTAAATGGGTGATTACATCAACACATGACCAGAAGACCGGTCACCTCCAGCGACAGCTGTGATGAGGCTCACAAAGTTGAGTCTCAATGGTAACATGAGAACAAGAAGGGGTGCACACTGAGAACTCCACTAAAAGACCACAATTGATGGTCCCTGTCTTTCCTGGGAGCATGGCCCCTAGACCTGATGCTGCCCCTGATCATAAATCATTACAGAGGTCAACTCCTCAGACAGGAATGGATTGCACTTGACCGTATCGTGTGTGCACTTTATGGTTCTATGCATCTATAGATTGTTGTCCTACTGGCCTCTTACTAGAGGGAGTGAAGAGGGTGGAGAAGAGGGTATAGGAGACTGTTAAGAGGATGTGACTTGTATAGAACAGAAAGGAGGAGGATGCTGTCACCAGGCAAGGAAAGCAGTAGAAGCAGCACATAGGCAGGCATGAAAATTTAAACCTGATTGTACACTTTCACTCAATCACAATTAAAAAAAAAAACAAATGCCCACAAACCACAGCTCAAAGTTTGGAAAAAAATATATCAGGCTAATAACATTCAAAATGAGCAGGAGTGGCAACACTACTCTCTGACAAAGTAGACTTTAAAGTTAACTACATCCACCATATGGGATAAAGAGGGATACTATGTAACGGTTAAAGGCTCAATACAACAGGCAAGTATAACTACACTAAATATTTATGCACCCTGTGACAAGGCTCCAAAATACATAAAACAAAAACTATTTGCAGTGAAAACAGAAATAATTCCACAAAAATAGTAGGAGACTTCAACACACCACTCTCAGTAAAGACAGAATATTCTGAAAAAGGCTTAGTAAACACATGGAAAATCTAAGTGCCATAATCAACCAAACTTGCAACACGTATTCAGAACACTTTATCCAACAGCAGCCAACTATACTTTCTTTTCCAATACACATGGAATGCTCTCTAGAATTGACACATATTAGGCTACAGAGCAGTCCTCAACAGAATTCGAAATACTGAAATACTACAAAGCTTCTTCTCAGAGTATAAAGCCATAAAACTAGAAATCAATAACAGAAAAAAGATGCAAATAAAATCATAACCATAGAAACTGAATAACATCTTGTTCAAGAACTACTGGATAATAGAAGAAATCAAGTATTCAATGAAGAATGGCATAGAATCAAATGAAAATGAAGACATATCCTACCAAAATCTATAGGACACGGCAAAAGCAGTGCTCAGAGGTTAATTTGTCTCAATAATATGTGCATCCAAAAAGAAAAATAGGGCTTAAATCAAAGAATTAACTCTTCAGCTTGAACAAGTAGAAAGATCCCAGCAAAACAACTTATTGGGCTCTGAAGAAAGCAAATTACTGTAATTAGAGCAGATATAAAAGAGATACAAAAATGATTGAAAGAGATGAGTCCAAAAGCTGGTTTTCTGAAAAGATCAACAAAATTGGTAAGCCATTGGCTAAACTAACAAAAGAAAAACAGGAGAAGAAACAAATAATCTGAATAAGAAATGGGATGAGTGATATCACAACAGACCCTACTGAAATTAAAAAAATTATTGACAAATAATATGAAAAATTATATTCTAAGAAATTTGAAACCTACCAAAATCAGAGATAGAAAGCCTTGGCCTGGATGACTTCACTGGAAAATTCTATCAAACATTCAGAGAAGAGTTAACACCACTACTTCTAAAGGTATCCTAGAGCATAGAAAAGGATGGAATACTCCCAAATTTGTTCTACGAGGCTACTATAATCCTGGTACCCAAACCAGGTAGAGATGGGGCAAAAAAGGAAAATTACAGACCAGTATCTCTCATGAACTTAGATGCAAAAGTCCCTAACAAAATCCTAGCTAACAGAATTCAAAACAGTAGTTCATCATTACCAAGTAGGATTCATACCAGGGATGCCGAGATGGTTCAACATTAGGAAAACAATTAATGTAATCTACTACATAAACAAAATAAAAGGCAAGAACCACTTGATTCTATCACTCGATTCAGAAAAGTCATTTGATAAAGTCCAACATCCATTCATGCTAAGAACTGTCCACAAGATAGGAATAGAAAGGAACTTCCTCAACATAACAAAGGCCATCTACATTAAACCAACAGCTAACATCGTACTTGTGAAGAGTACTTGAAAACATTTCCCTTAAAAACAGGTACTAGACAAGGATGCCCTTTGTCACCACTTCTACTCAATGTTATTCTGGAGGTCCCAGACAGAGCAATTAGGCATGATAAAGAAATAAGTGGCATCCAAATTAGTAAAGAAGAAGTGTTAGAGAATCACTATTTGCAGATGATATGATTATACTCAGGAAACCCTAAAGAGTCCACCAAAAAAAAAAAAAAAAAAAAAAAAGCCTACTTGATCTAATAGAAAACTTCAGCAAAGTATCAGGATACAAAATAAACATACATAAATCAGTGGAATTCCTTTACAACAACAGAGACAACCAAAGAGGAAATCATGAGATCATTACCATTTACTATAGCCCCCCAGATAATAAAATACCTAGAAGTAAATCTAACCAGAGATGTAAAAGACCAATACAAAGAAAACTACAAGACCCTACTACAAGAAATGAAAAGTGACTTATGTAAGTGGAGAAACTTACCCGGTTCCTGAATATGAAGACTTAACATTGTGGCAATGTCTATACTTCCCAAAGTTGTCTATACATACAATACAATCCCAATTCAAATCCCAATCACATTTTTTAATGAGATAGTGAAACAAATCACCATATGGAAAGAAAAGAAGCCACAGATAATAAATTATTACTAAAGAAGAGGAACAAAGTGGAAAGCCTCACTCTTCCTGACCTTAAAACCTACTACACTGTCACAGCAGTTGAGACAGCCTGGTACTGGCACAAAAACACATAGACCGATGGAACAGCACTGAGAATCCAAATATAACTTCATCCACCTATGAACAGCTGATATTTGATAAAGTCCTGAAGGCTGTGAACTGGGGAAACCAGAGTCTCTTCAACAAATGCTGTTGGCATAACTGATTATCCATTTGCAAAAAAATGAAACAAGACTGTTATCTCACACCATGCACAAAACCTAATTCAAAAGGGATCAAAGACCTAAATATAAAAGCTAGAAAAAATCTTGAAAGAAAAAACTGGGAAGATGCTGGAAGCCCTAGCCCATGGCATCATCAGTCTACCAAAAAACACCGACAACCTCTAATCACCAGAAATGAAAATAGATACTCGTGAACTCTTGTAAATTAAACAGTTATCCTCATCCATACAAAGCCTTCATCAAAAGAGTAGAAAGACTGCCTACAGAGTAGAAACGAATATTTGCCCACCATGTTTCCGACTGTCATCTAGTCTCTCTAATCTACAAGATACTGAATCTACAAGAAAAAGGTAAATAACCCAATTAAAAAATTGGCAAAGGACATTTACAGGCACTTCACCAAAGAAGACTTACAGGTTGCCCAGAGATACATGAGGAAATGCTCAATTGCTAGCCATCAGAGAAATCCAAATCAAAACCACAATGAGATACCATCTCACCCCAACAAAGCTGGCAACGTTCTAAAAAACACAGAATCATAAATGCTAGAGAGGATAGGGAGAGAGGGGAACTTTTCTACACTCTTGGTTGGACTGTAAAATGGTTCAACAACTGTGGAAATCCATTTGGTGCTTTCTTAAAAAACTAGAAATAGAAATATCATATGATCTAGCAATCCCACTCCTTGGAATATATCCCTAACAAATAATGGCCATGACTCAGACATGTATGCAGATGTTTATTGCAGCTCTCTCCACAATAGCAAGAAGTTGGATGCAACCTAGATGTCCATCAACAGACAAATGATTAAACTAACTGTGGTATATTAATACAGTACAATGCTACACAATGATAAACAACGATGGCTTAGAAAAACACCTGTCAACATGGGACCATCTAGAGGAAATTACATCAAGCGAAATTAGCCAGACATGGACAAATTTTGAGACCATTATTATAAGGATGCAACAATTCATTTAAGCACAGAAGAAATCAGTATTTGATGGTTACAGGGGTGATGAGGGAGGGAGAGGGAGCTTTTACAGATTAGATAGTGGTTAGGGCTATGGTTGGGTGAAGGATGTGTCAGCATACACTAGAATGTGAGTACCCACAACTACTCAACTTCAAAACAAAGTTGTCCCCTTAATGTGGACCACCTCTTAGGAAGGACAGGAAAACAGGATTTGGGATCAGGGGACCATGCTTTCAGGTGACATTCATGCTAATTGACATACCCAAGGTTTTTCTGTCTTCCTCTCTTAAGATAATTCTCCTTAAGGGACCTGGGTGGGTGGCATCTGGGGTCATAAAAGCTAGCAAGCTGTCATCTAAACATCACCAAATGGTCTCAATCCCCCTAGAACAGATGGAAACAGTGGACACTGAGGACAGGATAAAAGTAAGAGCCCACCAGATGGATAGGCTGTATGAAGCACAGTCTGCTTTGACATGGTACCAGAGAGACTGCATGATGCCCAGATGCAGTACATGGAACAGAGCCCCAGGCATAGCAGGTAATGGAGTACAGGGCAGAGCTAGAACTCTATTAAAAGACCACATTTGATGGTCCTTCTGAGCACAGGGGCCCTTGGGAGCATAGTCCCCCCAGACTCTCTGCTTCTAACACCAGGGCCAGTTCCCCAAAGACTGAACCGGACTATACAAAACATAGAGTGAGGCTGGTGATGAACAAACCTTTAAACATGTACATGGGGTTGTCTGAAAGGCTCTGTCATGGATTGAATTGTGTCCCCCCCCACAAATGTATGAGTTGATTTGATTCAGCTAGCCAGCCAAGTGCCGTCGAGTCCGATTCAGCAAGGAGTCCCAATATGGTGTTATTCCTCCCATGTGTTGTGAATCCTGCCTCTGTGATACTGATGATGGAGAACAGGCTGCGGTTGTGTTAGAGAGGTAGGACTCAAGTTACAAGCTTGTAGGATATAAGGGAGAGAAATGAGCAGAGGAAGTTGGAAACCTCATACCATCAAGAAAGCAGCATCGAGAGCAGAGTATATCCTTTGGACATGAAGTTCCTGTGCCGAGATGCTGTCACTGGATTTGGGCTTATCCTACCAGACTGCGATAACTTCTCTTACTGAGTGGATTTGTAACTTGTAAATAGATTTGCGGCTTACCAGACTGTGACAATAAAACTCTTCATAAAGCCTTCCACTCATGGTATTTTCTGTTAGAGCAGGACCAGGTAACCAGGACAGGCTCTTTGCTGGAGCTGAGATGATTGAGTGAGCAGGGCCAGCCTTGGTCAAAAGGTGATCACGGGAAGTTCTGGACTGAAGTGGAAGTGTGCTGTCACGAGGGGCTCGGGGGAGAAGCTAGACTAGAATAGCAGTGAAAAGCTCTGGGTGTTACATGGCAACATGATGTAAACTGTAAAATTGTTCTCAATTCACAATAAAAAATATTAAATGAAGAACTACAAAACTGATTCTATGCAGCCAGCATAACCCTGACATCAAAGCAAACTACAAAGTGCAAAAAGGAAAATTACAGACAAATATTTCTCATCAAGTTAGATACAAAAATCCTCAACAAAATTCTAGCCAATATAAGTCAACAACATATAAAAAAAAAAGTTCACCATGGCCAGGTAGGATTCATACCAGGGATACAGGGATGGTTTAACACTAGAAAAAAAAAATCAACATTATCAACCACATAAATAAAACAAAAGAAAAGAATTACTGTATTTTACCAATTGATGCAGAAAAGGCATTTGATAAAATCCTACACCAATTCATGTTAAAAACTCCCAGCAAAATACAGATAGAAGGGAAATGTCTCAACACATGAAAGGGCATCTATACAAAGCCAACAGCAAACGTCATCCTAAATGGAAAGAGTCTGAAAGCATTACCCATGAGAATAGGAACCAGACAGGGATGCTCATTGTCATAATTTTCATTCAGCATTGTTCTGGAGATTTTAGCCAGAGCAACTCAACTAGAAAAAGAAATGAAGAGCTTTGAAATTTATAAGGATGAATTAAAAGTATTTCTATTTGCAGATGATATGATCTTACACACTGAAACCCTCAAGAATATCCCCCTCAAAGAAATATTGGAAGTGATACAAGAATTCAGCAAAACATCAAAATAAAAGACAAACATTCAAATATCAGTGGTATTCTTTTACACCAATAAAGTGAACATCAAAGAGGAAATCACTGTATCAGTGCATTTACAACAGCCCCCAAGAAGATATAATTAGGAATAAATCCAACCAGAGATACAAAAGATCTATTCAAAAATGCCTACAAAACACTACTGCAAGAAACCAAAAGAGACCTACATAGGTGGATAAACCTACCTTTCTCATGGATAGGGAGACTCAACGTTATGAAAATGTCTACTCTAACCAAAGCGATCTATAGACGTAATATAATCCCCATCCAAATTCCAATGGAATTTTTTTAATGAGATGGAGAAACAAATTACTAACTTCATATGGAAAGGGAAAAAGCCTTAAGAAGCACAGACTTAGAGACCTCATACTACCTGACTTTAGAATCTAATTTCACTGCCATTAAAGTCACAATAGCTGGGTGTTGGTACAACAAAAGATGCATAGACCAAAGAAAAAGAATAGAGAATCCAGATATAACATGATCCAACTCCGAGAAGCTGATATTTGACAAAGACCCAAAGTCCATAAACTGGGCAAAAGATACAGTCTCTGCTGTTGGCACAACTGGACATCCATTTGCAAAAAAATGAAACACAACCAGTATCTCACACCATACACAAAAAGAAATGCAAAATAGGTCAAAGACCTAAATATAAATTCTAAAATGACAAAGATATGAAATTAAAAATAGTGACCATGCTGGGAGTCCTAATATATGTCATGAATAGAATACAAAATATTACCAATAATGTACAAACACCAGAAGAGAAAACTGATAACTGGAAACTCCTAAAACTCAAACATGAAACCCAACAATTAAATCCATGAACTTAATTGTTCTAAGGGCTACATACCTCACTGCTGAATATCACTATGGCCACCTTTGAAGTACTCCCTTTGGGAAGCTATGCACCAATGTCAGAGCCTAGTCCACCCTTCAAAGCAATTTTGGAACTCTTTCTGGAATGGCCATTTCTCACAGTGGCACAATGGCAAGTTTGTGAACTTATTTGGATAGTTGTCTGTGAGGGAGTTTCTATCCAATAAACAAGTTACTATATTGGAACACTCTCCCTACTCATCTGATCGGTCCCAAATTATTTTTTTCTATACTTGAAGATAAAGGAAATATTGAAAGGAAGATATTTTGATGACATCAAGGGTAATACAGTGACAGCTCTGACAGTCATTCCAGACACATTTCCAAAATTGCTTTGAAGTGTGGGCTAGGCACTGATGTTGGTGCGTAGCTTCCTAAGGGGAGCACTTTGAAGGTGACTGTAGTGATATTCAGCAATGAGCTATGTAGCATTTTTTCTAGCATGAGTTCATGAACTTAATTGGCAGAGCTCGTATGTTCAGCCAAAGACTTCACCAAAAGAGTAAAAAGACAATCTACATACTGGAAAAAAAATTTTCTACAATCAATCTGACCAGTGTCTAATATCTAAAATCTACAAGGTGCTGCAAAACCTCAATAACAAAAAGACAAATAACCCAATTAAAAAATGGGCAAAGGATATGAGCAGGCACTTCACAAAAGAAGATATTCAGATTGATCGCAGACGTATAAGAAACTGCTAACAGTCATTAGCCATTAGAGAAATCCAAATCAAAACTACAATGAGATACCATCTCTCTCCAACAAGGCTAGCATTAATCCAAAAAACACAAAGTAATAAATGTTGAAAAGGCTGTAGAGAGACTGGAACCGTGATATAGTTCTTGTGGGAATGTAAAATGGTACCTCCACTTTGGCAATCAA
The DNA here is from genome assembly GCA_028571685.1 of Heterohyrax brucei. Classification (NCBI taxonomy): domain Eukaryota; kingdom Metazoa; phylum Chordata; class Mammalia; order Hyracoidea; family Procaviidae; genus Heterohyrax; species Heterohyrax brucei. Next base: position 7,794,238 of record CM053159.1, on the reverse strand, counting down.
TTTGGCATTTTCTTATATAGCAAGAAATAGAAATATCATACTATCCAGCAGTCCCACTGCTTGGAATACATCCTAGAGAAGTGTTGCCACACAAATACATACATGCACATCAATGTTAACTGCAGCACTATCAACAATAGAAAAAAAGATGGAACTAACCTAGCTGCCTACCAATAGATGAATGGATAAACAAACTATGGCATATTCACACAATGGAATATTACACAATGATAAAGAACAATGATGAATTTAGGAATTATCTCAGAACAAGGAGTTATCTGGAAGATACTATTTCAAGTGAAATTAGTCTGTCACTTAAGGATAATTATAGATGAGACCGTTATTATAAGGACTCAAAATATAGTTTAAACACCTAAAAATACCACTTTTGATGGTTACAAGTATGAAAAAGGAGGAAAAGAGATATTTATGAATTTGCTATTAGGCAAGAATTATTTTAAGTGAAAGGTTGGACAACACACAGTAGAAGAGAAGTCAGCACAACTATATTAAAGCAAAAACTAAGAAGTTTTCTAAATACAACCAAACACTTCAAAAGACAAAGAGAAGCAGGGACAGTGGTCTGTGGACCATGGTTTCAGAGGACATCTAGGTCAGTTGACATGACCAAGTTTTTTAAGAAAATGTTTTGCATCTCACTCTGATGAGTGGCATCTGAGGTCTTAAAAGCTAGCAAGTTGCCATCAAACACATAAGAAAAACATGAGCCCAAGAGAGAAGGGGTCACATAAACCAGAGACTACATCAACATGAGACTGGAAGAACTATATATATATGGTGCCTGGCCAACATCAGTGACTCTCCTTACAGTGAACTCAACAAAGAAATGTGGGGTATAGAACTTGACCTCTAGTAAAAACACCAGACTAGACGGTCTGATAGACTGAAAAGTTTCCCTGGAACACATGACCGCTAGACCCTCTGTTAGCTCAGAACTGAAACCAGTGCAGAAACCAACACCTCAGACAAAGATTGAACTGGTTTATAAGACATAAAATACTGGTGAAACTGTGCTTCTTGACTTAAGTAGATACAGGAGACTTAACTGGGCAACTCCTGCCTGAAGGCAAGATGAGAAGAAAGATGGGAACAGGTGATGGTTAAATGGACCTGAGGTGGAAGGGAGAAGTTCACTGTCACAGTGTGTAGAGAGCAGGTAGGGTTACGTAACAAAGTATGTATATCTTTTTGTATGAGAAACTGACTTGAATTTTAAACTTTGACTTAAAACACAATGAATTAATTAAAAGAAAACAAAAATTCTTACAGCTGGACAAACAAGCAACAACAACAAAAATTATTACTGCTCTTTAACCTGGTCATCCAAGAGCTCTGATGGAGATGTACAAGGAGATTAATGCTGTTTTCATGCTTGTTAACACAACATACATTCTGTAGCTCATAGATCAAGGAGTAATTTTCACTTTCAAATTGGATTACTTAAGGAGCACATTTTGTAAGGCTATAACTTCCGTAGATGATGGTTCCTCAGATGGATCTGGGTAAAATAAATTGAAAACCTTCTGGAAACAATTTGCCATTCTAGATGCCATTAAGCATACAGGTGACTCATTGGCGAAGGTCAAAATGTCAACATTAACAGAAATCTGGAGTAAGCTGACTTCAGCCCTGATGGATGACTTTGAGAAGTTCAAGATTTCAGTGAAGGAAGTAACTACAAATATGGTGGAATTAGCAAGAGAACTAGAAGTGCAGCCTGAAGATGTCACTGAATGGCTGCAATTTCTATAAAACTTTAATGGATGAAAAATTATTTCTTATGGATGAGCAAAGAAAGTGGTTTTTTGAGATGAAAGCCACTCCTGATGAAGATGCTGTCAACATTGTTGAAATGACAAGAAAGGATTTCGAATATTATATGAATGTAGTTCATAGAGCAGCAACAGGATTTGAGAGGATTGAGTCCAATTTTGGAAGAAGTGCTGTAAGCAAAATGTTATCAAACTGCATCGCATGTTGAAGAGAAATCTTTTTTGAAAGGAAGAGTCAATCAATGCAGAAAATTTCATTGTTGTCTTATTTTAAGAAATTGCCACATCTTTTGCAACTTGCAACCACCACCACTCTGAATAGTCAGCAGCCATCAACATCAAGGCAAGACTCCCAACAACAAAACAATTAAGACTCTCTGAAGGCTCAGATGATGGTTAGTGTTTTTAGCAATAAGATATTCTTTATAATATTTAAGTGGTATTTATCATTCACCAGATGCTTTGTAACCTTAATTCATTTAACATTTACTTCAGCTCAGAGAGGAGGTATTATTATCTCCATTCTCTGGACGAAAAAAATTGCAGCACAGAATTTGTAACTGATTTCCCCAAATTTATTCAGCTGGTAGAGGGTAGAATGAAGACTCATATCCAGCCAACCAGGCACCAAAGACCATGCTTCCAAAAACTGAGCCATAGAGCCTTACACATGAAGATGTCATGGTGTTACTCACGCGTGTGTGCAGTTTAGGTTAAAGTTTGCAGGGCAAATTAGTTTCTCATTCAAAAGTTTATATGCACATTGTTTTGTGATACTGACTGCAGTTTCCACAACATGTCAGCACTGTCCCCCTTTCCCTTTATATCTTGTGTTTCACATGTCCATTTGTCCAGTTTTTCTGTGCCTCCTCATCTTTGCCTGGGCATGGGTGTTGATCATTTAGCCTCATATACTTGGTTGAACTGAGGAGCACTGCCCTTATGTAAGTTAGTTTGTCTAACGTTTGGCTGTAAAGTGGACTTTGGAGGTGTCTTCACTTGTGAGTTAGCAGAGTATCTGGGGGCTATAGTTCAGAGATTCCTTCAGTCTCTGTCAGGCCAGTAACCTGGCCTTTGTGTGTGGTTGTGAATTTGAATTTTGTTTTATAATGTTTTCCTACTCTGTCTATTGTGATACATCTCAGAGCAGTAGGTGGTAGTTTCTGGACTCAGGTAGTAGAGGTATCTGGGCTCAGACTGTACAGGCTGCAGTTCATGTGGTCTATTAGTCCTTTGGACTAATTTTTCTATGTGCATGTTTTTGGTTTTCTTAATTTTCCTTTGGTCCATCTGTGATGGGACCAATTTTTTATTCCAGGCATGCACACTTTTTTATATGTAATGCTATTCACACTTAACAGACTGCAGTACAGTGTAAACATAACTTTTTTGTTCACTGGGAAGCCAAAAAATTAATGTGACTTGCTCTCCTGGTCATCTAGTGCTGCTTTAACAGAAATACCACAAGTGAGTGGCTTTACCAAAGAAACAGCTGTTCTCTCACTGTCCAGGAGGCTACCAGTCCAAATTCAAGATGTCAGCTCCAGGGCAAGGTCTTCTTTCTTTGTCAGTTCTGGAGAGAGACCTTGTGATGTACCAGTCTTTGCTTGGTCTGTAATCACCTCAACACAGGAATCTCAGGTCAGATGGATATACTCTGCCTTCAGCACTACGTTCTCGGTGGTATGAAGTCCCTGTGTCTCTCTGCTCACCTCTCTCTTCATTATCTCAAAAGATACTGACTTAAGACACTATCAAATCTTGTAGACCTTATCAATATTACTGCCACTAATCCAATCCATCTTACTGAATCATGCCAAGCCAAGTGCCGTCGAGTTGGATCTTACTGAATCATAGTGAGAGAATTTATAACACATTGGAAAGTCCTATCAAATAACAAAATGGTGCAAAATCACATAATGCTGGGAATCATAGCCCAGTCAAACTGATATGGTTTTTTGGTGGGGAGGTGGGGATGCAATCTATGACACTTGCTTTACTGCAATATTCACTTTATTGTGTTGGTCTGGCACCAAAACAATAATATGTCTGAGGTATGCCTACAATACTTCCTATCTGACAAATATCTACCTTTAGCCAAAGAGATGACAGATTATTTCTGCTCATCTCTTTTACTATTGAGGATGTTGATGATCAGAGAAACTAAGCAAATACCTTGCCAGGATCACTCCATTGACAAGAGAAGTGTCTTGATTCTGACCACAAGGCTGTCAAGCTCCAAAGCACAAACAGCTCCTGTGCTTTGCCGGCTTTCACTTATTTGCCTTAGTTCTTCCCTTTGGAGAAATGCAAACTGGGTTGGTCCTTCTTTCAGATGTGAAATCTTTCATATCTGGAGCTCCCTAGAAAGACCTGGCCATCTTCTTCTGAAAAATGAGCCAATTAAAATCCTATGGAGTCCACTAGACTTACTGGATCAGTTAAGGCTAGAGAACTTCCCAAGACTATTGCCCTAAGACTCTCTTTAACTTTAAAACTGAACTCTCCTCTGACGTCATCTTTTAGCTAAATAACAGATCAGTTCAAAAAATAAAGACCGTCATCCAAGAGTAAAGTATTCCTTTAAAAAATCATACATGTGAGACCTTAACATTCAACAGCTACAGTAAAGCAAAGATAAGAATGAAAGGGGGAAAGAAAATCAAATTAATGGAAATGAAACAACCAGAACAGAAATACTGAGAATGTTTGCAAGTTGTGAGGAATGCAACCACTGTCACTGAACAATTTGTGTAGACATTGTTGAATGAGAAACTTAAACTGCTGTGAAAACTGTCACCAAGCACAGAGACATGACTTATCAAAAACAAGCAAAAGAATCGCTATGGATCCCAACAGAATATTGTCCAACGTAATGGTAAAAGATGAGCCCCCTAGATGGGAAGACACTCATAATACACAATGAGCTCAACAGTGGGCCCCAGCATACCAGTGACTGGGAAGACAGTGCAGCACCCATGCAATGTGTTGTTCCACTGTGTGTGGGCTTAACTCAATAACAGCCAACAGGAACAAATTCATTTGTAAATATATAATTTTTTTCTGGGTTAAATACTCTTTTGTTATTCATAAGATTTTTGCTGGCTAATTGTTTTCAGAAGAAGACTGCCATTACCTTCATCCTAATCTGAGTCTGAAAGTTCACCTGAAACCTGTCTGCCACAAGTAGGCCTGCTGGTATCTGAATATGATGGCATAGTTTCCAGCATCACAACAACACTCAAGCCCCCACAGTATCACAAATGGATACACATATAATATGGTGTCAGAGATGAGCTGCCCCTGCCACTCTTGCCCCAGGTTGGAAGGCACTCAAAAGATGACTGGGGAAGAACTGCTTTCTCAAGGTAGAGACGACTTCAACAATGTGGATGGAGTCAAGCTTTCAGGACCCTCATTTGCTGTTGTTGCACCACTCAAAATGACAAGAACGAGCTACAAACATCCATGAATAATCAGAACATGGAACGTACAAAGTATGAAGGTAGGAAAATTGTAAATCATCCAAAATGAAATGGAATGCATAAACATCAATATCCTAGGCATTAGTGAGCTGAAATGGACTGGTATTAGACACTTTGAAACTGGACAGTCATGTGGTCTACTATGATGGAAATGACAACTTGAAGAGGAATGGCACTGCATTCATTATAAAAAATAACATTTCAAGATCTATCCTGAAGGAAATATACAATACTCTCAGCGATAGGATAACAGCCATACACATACAAGGAAGACCACTTAATGTGACTATCATTCAATGTTATGCATTCACCATTAAGGCCAATGATGAGTAAATTGAAGATTTTTATCAGCTTCTGCAGTCTGAAACAGCTTGAACATGCAATGAGTATGCATTGATAATTATGAACAATTTGAATGCAAAAATTGGAAACAAAGGATTGGTAGTTGGAAAATATAGCCTGGGTGATAGAAATGATGGTGAAGATCACACGATACAAATTTTGCAAGACCAACAACTTCTTCACTGCAAATAACTTTTCTCATGAATGTAAATGGTGACTATACACAGGGACCTCACCAGATGGAACACAGAGGGATCAAATTGAGTACATCTATGGAAAGAGATAATGGAAAAGCTCAATATCATCAGTCAGAACTAGGCCAGGGACTATCAATCAAATCATCAATTACTCCTAGGCAAGTTCAAACTGAAACTGAACAAAATTAGAACAAGTCCACAAGAACTAAAGAATGACCTTGAAAATATCCCACCTGAGTTTAGAGACCTTCTCAAGAACAGACTTGATGTGGTGAACACTTAAGAGCTAAGCCAGACAAGTTGTGGAAAGACACCTAGGACATCATACACGAAGAAAGAAAGAAAGTCACTGAAAAGAAAGAAAAGACCAAAGTAGGTGTTAGAAGAGACTCTGAACTGGCTTTTGAACTTTGAGCAGCTAAAGCAAAAGGGAGAAACGATGAAGTAAAAGAACTGAACATAAGATCTCAAAGGTCTGCTTGAGAAAACAAAGTATTATAATGAAATGTGCAAAGAACTGGAGACAGAAAACCAAAAGGAAAGAACATACTCTGCATTTCTCAAGCTGAAACAACTGAAAAAAAAATCAGGCCTCAAATTACAATAGTGAAAAATTCTATGGAGAAAATATTAAATGATGCAAGAAGCATCGACAAGATGGAAGGAATACACAGTTAGTATGCGAAAAAGAACTGATTTCTTTCAGTCATTTCAAGAGGTAGCATACGATCAGGAACCAGCGGTACTAAAAGAAGAAATACAAGCTGCACTGGACATTGGCAAGAAATAACGCTCCAAGAATTGATGGAATGTCAACTTAGATGCTTCAACAAGCAGATTCAGGGCCAGAAGGGCTTACCCAACTATGTCAAGAAATTTGGAAGGTAGCTGCCTGGCCAATCAACTGGAAGAGATCCATACAATGCCTATTCCCAAGAAAGCTGATCAAATGAATGTGGAATTTATGAACAATATCACTGATATTACAAAGAAGGAAAATTTTTCAGACGATCATTCAAAAGTGACTTCAGTGGTATATTGACAGGGACTAACAGGAAACCCTAGTTGCATAATGGTTAAGTACTGCACCTGCTAACCAAAAGATCAGCAGTTAACATCCATCAGGGACTCCTTGGAAACTCTATAGAGCAGTTCTGCTCTGTTCTATAGGGTCTCAGAATTGACTTGACAGCAGTGGGTTTGGTTTGGTTTTTTGGTACCAGAAACTCAGGCCAGATTCAGAAGAAGAATCAGGGATAACACTGCTTACGTGAGGTGGATCTAGGCTGAAAGCAGAGAATACCAGAAGAATGTTTACCCATATTTTATTGACTATGCAAAGGCATTTGACTGGGTGGATCATAACAAATTATGGATAACATTGTAAAGAATGGGAATTCCAGAACACTTAATTGCTCTCATCAGGAAACTGTACATAAATCAAGAGAGAGTTGTTTAGACAGAACAAGGGAGATACTGTGCAGTTTACCACCGGTAAAGATGTACAACACCCTGCCTCTTCAATCTTTATACTGAGCAAATAATCTGAGAAGCTGGACTATGTTAAGAAGAATGGGCCTTCAGGATTGGAAGAAGACTCATTACCAACCCGTGTTATGCAGATGTTACAACCTTGCTTGCTGAAAGTGAAGAGGACCTGAAGTACTTGCTAATGAAGATCAAAGACTTTAGCCTTCAGTATGGATTGCAACTAAAAATAAAACAAAAATCCTCACAACTAGACCAATAAGCAACATCATGATAAACAGAGTAAAGACTGTGTTTATTGAAGATTTCATTTTACTTGGATCCACAATCAATACTCACGGAAGCAGCAGCCCAGAAATCAAGACACATTGGGTTGGGCAGATCCACTGCAAAAGACCTCTTTAAAGTGTTGAAAAGTAAAGGTGTCACTTTGAAGACTAAAGTATGCCTGACACAAGCCATGGTATTTTCAATCACATCATATCCATAAATAAGGAAGAAAAAGAAGAATTGATGCCTTTGAATTACGGTGCTGGTGAAGTTTATTAAGTATACCATGGACTGCCAAAAGAACAAATAAATCAGACTTGGAAGAAGTACAACCAGAACGCTCCTTAGAAGCAAGGATGATGAGACTACGTCTTACATATTTTGGACATGTTGTCAAGAGGGATCATTTCCTGAAGAAGGACATCATGGTCGGTAGAGGGTCAGCAGAAAAAAGGAAAAGCCTCAGTGAGATGGACTGACACAATGGCTGCATCAATGGGCTTAAGCATAACAACAATAGTGAGCATGGCGCAGTTCCCATGAGTTGGAAAGAATCCAACAGTACCTAAAAACGGTAAAAACAAAACAGAAACACCCTTTTATGTTTCTGGAATTCATTGTTTCTCATAAAATGGAGTATTAGTACCTGTCACACTTTACAGGAGTGTTGACTGGATAAAACAGGAAAACAGCTTGGGGAAAATGAACACTGCCATACAGATCTGAGAAGGTGCTGCAGTAATCACAACAAGGAGGCAACGTGGCATGTTGGGAAGGGACCTGCGATGAGGACTGCAGAACCCTGGATCCCTGTACATTACAGCAGAATATTTTCTAATGCAGTTAGTGCTAGGAAATGAGCACCTCTACCCCTTCTGGGTGGGAAGGCACTCAAAATGCACGGTGGCTGCAGCAATGGACTCCAGTGGACCAACAACCGATGAACATGCCGCAGCCATGAACTGGAGCTGACTTACAGGGAACTAACAGGATCAATGTTCTTCAATCTTTTGAAAAATCCATATCCCCTCCCCTTCAGTGGAATTCTCAGCCCCAGGAGCCTCTGCCTCATTGAGAACCACTGGCCCACAAGCTGTCTGGGTGCCCTCTACCTGTGACAGTCCCTGTCTTGATTCAATCTGTAGGGTATCTTCAGTATCCAGGATGAAACTACTAGAGAATCTGAGTTTGAGGCCTTGGGCAACAAAGAATGCATGAGCTACCACACTCCCTGTGCTGGATTGCTCTCTGCCATGTTCCTTCACCAGCCTGCTAGGGGCCTGTGGTCAATGTGAAAACTTGTGTCTTTCTTCTGTGTCTGAGAGCAAAACAGAAACCTTATGGGCAAGCGCTACACTTAAACTTGACGTGGGGTCATTATTTGTTCTGAAGACTCCATCCCTAGGATCCTTGAGAATGTAACATCTGCAGTCTAATTTTCTGATAGGATCACCCATTCATTCCAGTCAGGGCCCCCCAGTCTTTTCGTTTCGGGAGGTTGAACTGGTAACATTTTAACATCTGAAATTTATTTGAGTTTGTATATGTGTTGCACATTTCTGGGATGCCAGACACCCTTAGCCTGTGCCAGTTGCACAGAGATTTTTCAGCCTTGTTTATAAATTCCTGTGCTCATCCATATAACACTTTTCTCAGAGCTTGTGCACACTTTGTTCCTATAGAGTCAAACTACTTCACTGAAACAATATGTTCACCCAGAACAAAAATAAATGTGATATTTGCTAATGAGGTGGAACAACCTCTAATAAGAAGGAGGAAAGGAAAATGGCTATTAGAAAACATTTGGAAGAGATTGGGGTTTGGAAAAGACCAAATGCAGGCAATGCAGCAAGTGTTCGCTGTGTCTAGCTCACACAGTGAAGGGTGCATTTCATTAACACGAAAAACACCAGCTATGCAAGACTGTCACATGGACCACTGTGCAGGAACCTGAATGGAACAGCTAGGCATGAAATGTGTGATCCTCTTTAGTTACTTCCAACTAACTGGCTGTCATCGACTTGACTCTGATTCAAGATGGCCCCATGTGTGTCAGGGTACAACTGTGCTACACAGGATTTTCAAACGACTGATTTTTTTCAAAGTAGATCGCCAGGCCTTTTTTCCATGGTCCTCTGAATGAATTCAAATCACAAATCTTTTATGGTTAGTACTTAACTATTTGCACCACCGAGAGGTATTAGGAATGCCCACAATATCTGGGCAAGAGATCAGTGCCAGGCTGCCTATATGAGAGCACCTTGGGGAGTAAAATAAGTATGCAGACTCCTGACCCTTGCCTGATGTCTGGTATTCTATATTTTTAACCACTTGTCTCAGATGATACTCCAGGTTCTGAAACCACTGGTCAGAAACACTTTCTAGGATTCAATTTAGCAGGGCAACAGATCACAGATTATATCTCTGATATCATTCAACATAACTAAATTGAGGTAATGGTTTCTCAGAGCCCAGAGTGAGCCACAAAAAACAACTAGTACTTTTGTAGCAAGTTTCAGACCAAGAAAATGGAACCAGTTCTAAGCCAGGGGAAATCAAGATGTCCCTTACTGTAGGCTAGAAATCCACATAACAAACCCGTGTCAACCTGGCAATTCAAGTTATAGTGAGGAAAGTGAGGTCCGGAGAATTGAAGGGCTTTCCTTGGGTCATAGCCATCTACTGGTTAGAAAAAGCAGCAGACCCACCTTCAAGGCCCCACTGCTATTGTGACAGTGCCCATACTTCCTGGCTTGACATGCTAAGCCCATCACAACCTGGGCCCTGTATCTTCCACTCTCACCTCCTGCTATTTCCAGGTACTGGAATGGGTCACACCATCTCACTCCTCCATGCCTTCCTGAGGGCATTCTCTCGCTCAGAAGGATCTTCCTTCTCTCATCTGCTAACTCCTCCTTACCGCTTAGTTTAGGAATGCATCTGTTCTTTCTAAGTCACGTTTACATTCATCTGTCCTTCCTCTGAGCTGCAGAGGTTAAGTGATCACCATTTCTCAGCACTAGCACCAGTGGCATCTTTGTCTGCATGCTTCCCAGGCTATGAAGTTCCAAAGAGCATGAAAATGTTATTCTGTTTTATATCTTACATACAAGAAAACCCATTGCCATCGAGTCAACCCCAATTCATAGTGAGCCTATTTCACATAGTAGAGCTACCCCAAGGGTTTACAAGGAGCAACTGGTGAATGCAAATTGTCAGCCTTTTGGTTAGCAGCCTGAGCTCTTAACCACTGTATATACACAATAAAACAAAACCAAAATCCACTACTGTGGAGTCAATTCTGACTCACAGCAACCCTGTAGGGCAGAGTAGAACTGCCGCATAGAGTTTCCAAGGAGGGCCTAGTGGATTTGAACTGCCAGTCCTTTGGTTGGTAGTTGTAGCATTTAAATACTATGCCACCAGGTTTGCTGATATACAGACAATAAGAGCATGAAATAGTTATAAAAGACTATACAAAAAAATAAGATACCCAGCTTGACAAGGAGTCCCTGATTTTACAAATGGTTAATGCACTCTGCTGCTACCTGAAAGACTGGAGGCTCAAGTCTGCCCAGGGAGAGGGCTGGTGACTGACTTCTGAAAAATTCAGCCATTTAAAACTCTATGGATACACCTTATACAAAAACCAACTGCAACTGGATAAAAGACCTAAATATCAAACCTAAAACGATAAAGCTCATCCAAGAAAAGGTAGGAACGACAATGGAAGTTTTAATACACAATGAGGACAGACTCCAAAATCTGTCAAAGAAACCACAATTAACAGAAGAGAAAGTAGATAAATGGGAACTATTAAGAATCAAACACTTTTGCTCATCCAAAGACTTTATTAATAGAATTAAAAGAACACCCACAGAATGGGAAAAAATATTTGGCAAATCTACGTCAGATCGACGCCTAATCTCCATAATCTATAAGATACTACAAAATATCAATAAGAAGAAGAGAAACCATCCAATTAAGCGATGGGCAAAGGAGATGGACAGGTGCTTCACTAAAGAGGAGATCCAGGCAGCCAAAAGACACATGAGGACATGTTCACGATCTTTAGTTATTAAAGAAATTCAAATCGAGACGACAATGAGATACCATCTCACCCCAACAAGATTGGCCATGATCCAGAAAACACAAAACAACAAATGCTGGAGAGGCTGTGGAGAAAGTGGAACCCTCCTGCACTGTTGGTGGGGTTGCAAAATGGTCCAGCCTCTTTGGAAGGCAATCTGGCACTTCCTTAAAAAAATGGATATCGATATACCATTTGATCCAGTAATTCCACTACTTGGAATATATCCTACAGATTCAAGGCCTTTCACACCAACGGACACATGCACCAGAATGTTTACCACAGCACAGTCCACGATAGCAAAAAGATGGAATCAACCCAGACGCCCAACAATAGAAGAATGGATAGGTAAACTATGGTACATATACTCAATGGAGCACTACGCAACGATAAAGAATAACGATGATTCCAGGAAACATCTCCTAACCTGATTTCAACTGGAAGACATTATGTTGAGTGAAAGTAGTCAGTGACAAAGGGACAAATACTGTATGAGACCTCTACGATAAGACCTCAAAAACAGACTTGTGTATAGAAGAAAAGACTCTTTGACAGCTGCAAGGGAGGGGAGGGAAGAAGTGGGAGGGGGAGAGTTTAGTTTAGATAGTCACTACAAATCTAGTTGGGAGAAAGCGGTGATAGCACACATTAGAAACAAGAACAACATTAAGTGGACTTCAGCATAGCTTGAGTACTCCTTCCATCTTAACTCAATACTGCAAGGATAGAGTAGCTGGGGTGGGGGGCAGGGGACCATGCTCTTAGGCGAATTCCAGGCCAATTGGCACAACTAGCGTTTTGCTAAGTGAGCTCTCTGCACCCCACATTGGTGAGTGGCGTCTGGGGTCTTAAAAGCTGCCAAGCTGCCATCCGAGGACACAGCAAATGGTCCCAGCTCAGCAGGAATGGATGCTCACCGAGGACCAAAATGACATGCGGTAAACACAACCGAGAAGACAGAGAGACCCACAAGAGTGGGTGCCTACATCGACTTGGGACCGGAAGAACCGGATGGTGCCCGGCCACCACCAGTGATAGCCACGATGGAGCGCACAGAGAGGAGTCTCACTGGCGACACAAGACTAAAAAGGGTTGCATCCTGAGATCTCCACTAAAAGACCTCAACTGATGGTCCAGTGGTTTTGGGGTTCCTCTGAGAGCATGGCCCCTGGCCCTGATGCTGCCCTTTCCCATAAATTATAACAAAGGTCCACTCTTTGGACAGGAATGGATTGGACTTGGCAATTCAGAGTGACCACATATTGGAAGCACTTTGTGGTTCTAAACATCTACAGGATATCATCTTGCTGACCTCTAGCTGGAGGAAGGGGAGTGGATCGAGAGGAGGGGAAAGGAGGTTGTTGGGAGGATAAGACATGTATGGAGCAGAGAGGAATAGTGTGCAGTCACCGGACAGGGAGAGCAGTGTAAGCTGCATATAGGTGGGCATGTAAATTTATACGTGAATGTACATTTTCACTCAGTTATGTTAAATAAATAAAAAAAAAACTCTATGGACACAGCTGTCCTACCGAACATTCTAACCAAGGCGCCAGTAGATGGACTCCTATAGAAAGGGAGAAAAATGTGGAGTATCCCAAAATTCCTAAAAATTAAACAAAGAACAAATGGAAAAACAAACCCAGAAGACTAGTTGAGACTACAGGACTCCCCAAGACTATTGCCCTGAGATCTATCTGAAACTTGGAACCAAAAATAACATCTGAGGTTATCTCATAGCTAAATAATAAATTGGCTCACAAAATAATGAATATAGCCTGTAAATACTGTGCTCTTTTTAAAAAAAAATTACCTGTATGAGGCCAAATAGTCAACAATTACTTTAAACAAAGAAGAGAATGTAAGGCGGAAGGGAAGTTAGATTAATGGAAATCCAAAAAACAGAACAGAAATAATGAGAATCTTCATGCATTGTGAAGAATGTAATCAATGTCACTGAACAAATTTTGTAGAAATTGTTGAATGGGAACCTAAACTGTGAAAACATTCACCTAAAACACAATGAAATATTATGTGGAAAGAAAGAAGAAAAGAAAACTCTATGGAGTCCAGTTCTACTCTGAAACCCACAGGGTTGCCATGAGTCAGGACTGACTCAACAGCAAAGGAAAAAAGCTTGGCAGAGGTTTACATCCTGCATGTGGGTTAGAGGACCTGGAAGCCAACTCTGGCTCTATTACAGTCTAGCTAGATGACATGAGACAAATCTCACTGTTTTTTCATATCATCATTTTTACAATGATCGCATTGGTTTAGGTCAATGTTTCCATGGAGATTTTCATGTGTCACCCTCCCTTTCTCTCCCCCAACCTACCAAGAGTATTTCCATTTTGGTCTGTTGATCCAGAAAGCCTGGGACACTTAGCCAGCAGTTCACAAAGTGTCGTAAGTGGAACCTTAGGGGTCCCTGAGATATCTGCAGAAGTTCGCAAGGTCAGTGGTAATAACTAAGATACTGTTTGCTACTTTCACTGGCTGACATTCTGTTAATGATACAAAAGCAATGGTGGATAAAATTACTGGTATATTAGCATGAATCAAGGTAATGTCATCAAACCATGCTAGTAAACACTATATTTTTCACAGTCACACACTTTCAGAAAAAATGCCAGTTTCACCTCATATTATTCTTAGTGAAGCAGTAAAAATGATCAATTTTACTGTCTTGACCCTGAGTACACATTTTTGAATATTCTGTGTGGTGAAATGGAAAGTATGCATCAAGTACTTTTGTGGTATACATAAGTAACCAATCATATGAATGAGTTATGAGCTAAATTCTTTTTTCATGGAACTTCATTTTTATTTAAAAGGGCCATGAACAGATGACCTATGGTTCCTCAGACTTGGGTATCTGGCATAAATTTTATTTAAAAATGAACAAACTAGCTTGCCCCTTCAAGGAAAATAACTGATAGAATTTGCTGCCAGTGATGAAATTCAAACTTACAAGCAAAAACCAGAATTCTGGAATGCTACACCTGCCACTGTGAGCTCATTTGCTTTGCAATGCTTGGAAGCTTTTCTGAGGTTGTGGTGATATTGACAAATGTGACCCTGTTATTGTGCAGTGAAACCTGTCAGCATTTGGGAAAGCCACGGAGCCCCGGGAGTACTACTTTCCAAAGGACTGTTGCAAGATGGTATGAAACAATGGCAAGAGATTCACTTCAGTATGTGATGGATGAAGGGATCTGAATGGACCAGAGTATGAAAAGGATCATTAGTATGGCTTCCAATTCAATGTTCCAAGTGAACATTGAAAAAACTTTTCTTCTTACAAAAGAAACTACCATTTGTGAGATTTGGTGAACTTTTAAAGAATAATGTTCACAATCATCTAAAAAACATATTAAACCTTTTCTTCCTTCTGCAACTAACATCTTTGTGAGGCCAGATTTATTTCAGCCCAAATCTCAGGTATCACAGCAGATAGAGTGCAGGTGACAGAACCCAGCTGTGCTTTACAAAGGCAGACATTCAAAAGATCTGGGAAGATGTAAGACAATGCCATTCTTCTTATCAGTGATTTTTAGATAGCAAATATAATTTTTTCACAGAAACATTTGATCTATGCTACCATATATTTATTGTTGTTTTTATTTCTCGGTTTTGTTTCTAACACAGTAAATACTATTGCATAAACCAAAGCTCTTTGGCGTCCTCACTAATTTTTAAAAGTATAAAGGTTTCCTAAGACTGAAACATTTGAGAACTGCTGACTTAAACTAAGAGTGAATCAGATTTACTTTCAGAACTAATAATGACCTGACCCCCAGCTGGATTCAGCAAGAATCCAAACCCTTTATACCATCCAAAAAGAAGACATCTAAATAAGAGGCTGACATTCTCAAATTGATAACACTTCCTCCCAGAGAACTGGCCCTAAAACAAGCAGATGCACGTGTGTAGGGGAAGATCAAGAGCAGGAGGTCTCCTAGGACCTCAGCAGAAACTGTGGCAAATACTGTGTTGTTACTGTTTTATTGGTTGCCAGTGAGTCCATTATGACTCATGGTGACCCCATGTGTACAGAGTAGAACTGCTTCACAGGGTTTTCCAGGCTGTAATCTTTCAGAAGTAGATCACCAGGCTTTTCCTCGAAGTTACCTCTGAATGGGTTTAAACTGTCAACCTTCCAACTAGTAGTAGGGTGCTAAGCAATTTGTACCATCCAGGAAAAGACATTTTTCTAAGCTATCAACAAAAATAAAATACAGAAAACAAACGGTGGATTAGACACATATCTCCTCAATTCTCTCCGAGAACTAAGGCCTAGAAAAGATTGAAGGGGCCAGTGTGGACATTCTAGGAGCTTCAAGATCAGGCATAGGTTTGTGAGATACAGCTGTGCAACAGGAAGGGGAAATACCTTGTCAGAGGTGAGACAGCAGCACAGTGAATACTGCTTCTGTTGGCACAGCACCTGAGGGGATTACAGTACAGATGCCTTCTTTGTCAGCTGGGAGGCTGGGTCTGGGTCTGCTGAACCTGTGATCCTGGCACAGCCTGGCTACTTTGCTGATCTGCAGTGCCTAAGTAAACAGCATATCCTGCAGCAGAGAGATTGCGTTTGGGGCAGCCATATATAGAGCGACTGAGCGTGCCAGTGCCCCGCCCCCATTCTCTGAACCGCACCATAGACTTTGTTGACTCACTGTAACAGAATCAGCTCAGGTGGGATGCCATCTTGGTCAGCTGAGAGGTGGGATCAACCTCACCTGAGATCTCAGCTGAGGATAATGATCACACTGAGCAAAAATCCCTGTCTGAATAGTGCTTCTCTCAGCAGACAAGCTGATTTTAACATAGTCATACCCAGAGAAAGTAATGGCAGCTGGTGACCGAGTGTGGTGGGGCCCTAACCTGTTCTTTCTTTAAGCCACGTTGTAGCATCAGTGGACAGCTGATGAGGTGCTGTCTTGTCAGCCAGGAGGTGGAGTCTGCCACCCCTTAAGGCCCAACTGTTACCAGATACAGCTGATCAACGCCTCTCAGCAGAAAACCAGCTTTTAAGTTAAGAACAGCTAGAGAATGCAGAGGCGACTGGCAACTGACTGTGGGGGCACCACATTTACTACCTTTCACTGATCCACAACATAGCATCAGAGACTCTCTAAGTAGGGTTCTGTCTTTGTCAACCAGGAGACAGGGCCTGCCACCCCTGAAGGCTTGGCTGCTTTTGGCTGTCACTGGAGAGCACCCTTCTCATCAGAAAATGAAATTTTTAAGTGCATCTAGAGAACACAATGGTTCCTGGCAGCTGACTGTGGTGGCAACACTCCCTCATCCCTTCCCTGAGCTATACCATACTCTCAACTGGCATCACACCAGAGTCGGCACAAGTAGCTCACTATTTTTATCAGTAAGGAGGCAAGGCCTGTCACCCCTGAGGGACCAGTTGGGGCCAGTCACCAAGCTGAGCAGCAGCACGGGGCTGGAAAGAGTCTATATTGTCAGAGAAGCTATGCATAAGTTGGCTATACCTAGAGAATGGAGCAGCGGCTGATGACCCAGTAAGAAGCCCCCTTACCCATTCACTTCTTAGACCTACACCACAGCTCCTGCTAGTGTAACACTGGAGAACCTGAACAGTTCCTGGATGGCAAGAAGTCAACAGTCAATATAGAGCCATTTGAGGAAGCAGACCACCATGTTTCTGAAGAACTCTCAAAATAAAGATTCAAACAAATTCCCAGGTAAAGAAGCCTTTCTGAAACTATTAGAGGTAGAATATGAAAGAATTATATAGAGAGCCCTTCTAGTGATTAAACAAAATACAACAGAACAAAAAGAAAAATTAAGCAAGTGACATGAACTGCTATAACATCAATGATCTGAAATCCAGCAGATCAATAATAAAGAGTTAGATATTCAATGCAAAGCCAAAAGAATGGGATGGAGGAATTGAAATTCAGAATTAGTGAGCTTGAGGATAAGGCAACTGACACCAGCATTTATGAGGAGAAATCAGATAAAAGAAACAAGAAAAATGAAGAAGCATTTAGAAGCATAAAGGCCTCTATCCAGAAAAATAATATACGTATAATTGGAGTTCCTGAACAGGGAAGGATAGCAGAAAATACAGAGAGAATTGTTGAGAAGTTGCTGAGAGAAAACTTCCCTGAGATTGTGTAGGAAGAAAACATAGACATTCAAGATGTCTATCAAACACCATAAAAACCAGACCCCAAAAGGAAGACAAGACATATTATATTCAAGCTTAATAAAATGGAACACAAAGAGAGGCTCTTAAAGGCAGCAAGATTTATGGCAAAACTAACGTACAAAGGGAAGCCCTGTAGTCTTTCCTCTAACTTCTCAGCAGACATGATGTTGGCAAGAAGACAGTGGGATGACACGAACAAAGCCTTGAAGAAGAAACACTTCGAACCAAGAATTATATATCCTACAAAATTGTCTCCCAAATACGAAGGTGAAATTAAGACATTCTCAGACAAACAGAAGCTTAGAGACTTTGCAAAAACCAAAACAAAACTGCAGGAAATACTGAAAGAAGCTCTTTGTTTAGAAAAACAATAACATCAACTGTATAATTAAGGATGCCTTGCAGGACAGAACATCCAGAGTCTTACTCAGTTAGGGAAGTCACAAAGGTTAATCAAAGCTAAAATAATAAAAGTAAGGAACCAGAGATCTTCACACAAAAATTATGACATCAGCACACTGTAGAAAGGGATATATTACAATAGCCACAAACCTTTCAGATGCAGAGGAAATTAAGAAGACATACAGAAGTTAAAGATTGGTTTAAAATTAGAACATGAAGGGGGATCAAAGGGGTAGCCCCAAAGCAAAGTAATAATGCCACGTATCAAAACAGGAAGCATAATATAGGAGTCTCACCAAATGCAAAATCAACACTGAAAAGAATAAAAAGTAAACCCATAAAGAAAAACTACGCAGAACACGATATCAAGAAGAATAAGGGAAACAGCAACAACACAAAAATAGCCAATCCAAAAAGGCACCAAAATGACAGCACTTAACACAAACTTATCAATACTTAAACACTGAATATAAATGGGTTGAATGATGCAATAAAGAGGCAGAGCAAAAGCCTGGATTAAAAAGCATGATCTATCTATATGTTGCTTACAAGAAAAACACCACAGACTCAAAGATATGAACAAACTGAAAACCAAAGAATGGAAAAATAAATGCTAAGCTAACAACATGTGAAGAAAAGCAGGCAATACTAATCTCAGATAAAATAGATTTTAATGTAACCTCCACCATTGTAGACAAGGATGGTCAATATTTATTTCTGAAAGATTCAGTATGTAAGCAGGATATAACAATATTAAATATATAAACAATATTAAATAATATCCACCCAACACCACAGCATCTAAATAAATTGAAAGAATGATGACAGCACTGAAAAATGAGATAGATCACTCCACAATAATAGCAGGAGACTTCAACACTCCACTTTCAGTAATGAACAGATCATCCAGAAAAAAAACTCACTAAAGATACAGAAGAGCTTATTGTGACAATCAACCAACTGGGCCTCATTGACATATACAGAACTTTTTTTACCCAACAACAGATAAGTATACCTTCTTTTCCAATGCACATGTAACACTCTCCAGAATAGACCATGTATTAGATCATAAAACAAGTCTTAAAAAAATCCAAACCGTTGAACTAATGCAAAGCTTCTCAGATCATAAAACCATAAAAGTTGAAATCAACAGTAGAAAAAATATAGGTAGAACTCAAGGAAACTGAACAACACTTTGCTAAAAAATTTATGGGTTATAGAAGAAATCAAAGATGCAATAAAGAAATTTATGAAATCAAATGGGAATGAAAATATATCTGACTAAAACCTGTGAGATACATCAAAGCAGTGCTCAGAAGTCAACTAATCTCTATAAATGCACACATCCAGAATGAAAAAAAGGACCCAAACCAAAGAATTAACCCTACAACTTCAACAAATAGAAAGAAAACAACAAAAGAACCCCTCGGTTACAGTAGAAAACAGATAATTAAGATTAGAACAGAATTAAATGAATTAGAGAATAGAAAAACCATTAAAAGAATTAATAAAACTGATAACTGTTTTTTGAAAAGATCAACAAAATTCAAAACCCATTGCCTAAACTTACAAAAGAAAAACAGGTGAGGAAACAACTCCAATAGGAAATAAACTAGGAGATGTCACAACAGACCCAACTGAAATCAAAAGTATCGTAATAGAATACTATGAAAAACTGTACTCTAACAGACTTGAAAGCCTAGAGGAAATAGACAAGTTTCTAGATTCACACCACCTACAAAATTATCACAAGGGGAAGTAGAACAACTTAGTACACACGCCATGAAAGAAGAAATTGAAAAAGTAATAATAAAAAAAAAACTACCAACTAAAAAAGTCCTGGCCCAGACGGCTTTACCAGAAAATTCTACCAAACTTTTGGAGAGCAGCTTAACTGGCAGCAAAGCTCAGACACACTGTGATGGGACCTGAAGGTGGAATAGCCACATTTTGAAAGCCTAGCTCTGGACTCTGAGCACATAGGCCCCTCCACCCTCTGTTTCCAAACCTCTGCCATTGATTCAGCTATTTCACATTGGGTAGGATAGCTTGTGTGGGATGCCATCTTGATTGATTGGGAGGCGGAGTTACCCAAATGGAGGCTGCAGCAGGACCTAACTCCCAGGCTGGGAGGCAGTGGCTACTGGGGGAATGCTTTGGGGGCAGAAAAGCAGTGTTTTTCACAGTGTAGCCCAATGGGTGGGGCCTGGCAGCAGATGACAGCAGAGCACTAGCCTTTCCATAATTTCAACTAGTTTACAGCATCTGGAGTTGGATATAGAGGTGCTTACTTTGCCAGCTGAGAAGAGGGACTTGTACACCTGAAAGCCTGACTAATCTTGGAAGCTGTCAGATACATTTTACCCTTCAATATAAGATTGCCTAGAGAAATACCTGCAGTGTATCCTAATGGCACCTCTTCCAGCCTTTACAGACTTACATCATAGGGTCAGCTGATGGCTTCCCAGTGGCTCTATAAGTAGGGCCATGTCTTTGCCAATCAGGAGGTGGAGCCTGCTACTCCAGAGATTCCACTTGGTCCACTCACTGGAGTATACAGAGGGGACTGGTGACCACCTTCCTTTTTAGACTGAGCTTTAGATTCCATTAAGGGAACACTGGAGAAACAAAACAACCTCCAGATGTCCAAAAAGTAACCAACTTTGGACAGAAACTTAAACCTATGGCTCCACAAGTCCCTCAAAAGAAAGAACCAAAGAACTTCCCAGACAAAGAAGTCTTTCTCAAACTACCAGAGGGCAAGTACAAAAGGATTATATATACAACCCTCCTAGATATTATACAAAATGCAGCAGAGGAAGATGAAAAATTAATCAAGCTGTTCAACCTGATGGAACACCAGTACTTTAAAATCCAGCAGATCAATAACAAAATCAAAGAGATAAAAAATTCAATTCAAACCCAAGAAAACAGAATTGAACAAATGGAAAATAGACTTTGTGACTTGGAAGACAGAGCTACTGACTCCAGCATCTATGAGAAGAAATCAGAAAAAAGAAACAAGAAAAATGAAGAAGAATTAAGAAGCATGCGGGACTCTATTAAGAGGAACAATCTATGATTAATTGGAGTTCCTTTGCAGAAAGGGAAACCTGAAAACATAGAGAGTATTGTTGCTGAGCTGCTGACAGAAAACTTCCTAGAAATTATGAAAGAAAAGACTGTAGATACCCAAGATGCATATGAAATACCACTCACTATGGATCTCAAAAGAAAGACTCCAAGACGTATTATATAATCAAGCTTAACAAAATGAAACATAAGTGGAAACTCTTAAAAGCAGCAAAACCCAAAAAAAGCTAACATTCAGAGGGAAACCCTGTAGGCTTTCATCAGATTTCTCCGCAGAAATGATGCTGGCATGGAGACAGTGGCATGACACATTCAAAGCCTTGAAAAAGAACTTCCAGCCAAGAATCGTATATCCTGCAAAACTATCTTTCAAATATGAAATGAAATTAAGACATTTTCAGACAAACAGAAACTCAGAGACTTTGTAAAAACCAAGCCAAAGCTACAAGAAATACTGATAGAATCTCTTGGCTTAAAAGAACAAAACCACAAACTTTAAATTTTAGAAGCAAATTTAGGACACATCACCCAGAAACCTAGTCACTTAGGGAAAGCTCCAAACTCAATCAAAGCTATAATAGTGAAAGAAATGATCCAGTGATCATATCATGAAAACTATAGTGCCATCATATTAAAAAGAGGGATGTACTACAGTCATTATAGTCCTTTCAGATGGAGAAGTTAATAAGACTGGTAGTAATTAAAATTAGGTTTATACACACTTTATTAAGGGGGATCATAGAGGCAGCTGTAAAGCACAATAAAGATGCAACATGTCAAATCAAGGAACGTAATACAGGAGTCTCAACAACCACAAAACCTGCCCTGAAAAAGGTGAAAAATCAACTTACATAGAAGAATCTCCCAGAACAGATTAATAACAAAAGCAGAGAAGACATCAACACAAAAATAAACATATCACAATGGTAGCACTAAACACATACCTATCAATAATTACATTGAACGTAAATGGACTGAATGCTCCAGTAAGAGACATTGACATGACCCATCCATATGTTGCCTACAAGAAACTCACCTTAGACTGAAAGATATAAACAAACTGAAAATTAAAGGATGGAAGAATACATATCAAGCTAACAATGAACAAAAAAGAGCTGGGGTGGCAATTCTAATCTCAGATAAAATCAATTTTAATGTAAAATCCACCATCGTGAACAGGATTGGACACTATTGCTGAAAAGTTCAATACACAAGCAGGACTTAACAATGTTAAATATTTATGTACCTAGTATAAGAGCACCTAAGTAAGTCGAAGAAACACTGACTACAATAAAAAATGAGATAGATCACTCCACTCTCGACATTGGACAGATCATCTAGGAAAAAAGCTCAGTAAAAACACAGAAGATCTTATTGCCACAATTAATCAACTAGACCTCATCAACACATACAGTACTTTCTATCCATCAGCAGACAACAACATCTTCTTCTCCAGTGCACATGGAACATTCTCTGGAATAGGCCGTGTGTTAGGACATGAGGCAATTCTCAACAAAATCCATATCGTTGAATTCATGCAAAGCATCTTCTCAGATCATAAAGCCATGAAACTCAAAATCAATAGCAGAAAAAACATAAATAGAAAGTGGAACTCATGGAAATTGAACAACATCTTTCTCAAAAAGCCATGAGTTGTAGAAGAAGTCAAGCATGAAATAAAGAAATTTATGGATTCCAAAGAGAATGAAAACACCTCCTACCAGAACCTATGATATACACCCAAAGCAATGCTCAGAGGTCAGTTTATCTCCATAAATGCACACATCCGGAATCAAGAAAGTGCCCAAACTAAAGAACTAACCCTACAGTTTGAACAAGTAGAGAGAGAACAAGAGGAACCCCTCAGACACCATAAGAAAACGGATCATAAAGATTAGAGCAGAACTAAACAAATTAGAGAATAGAAGAACAATTGAAAAAATTGAAAAGACCAAAAGCTGATTTTTTGAAAGCTCAACAAAGTTGACAAACCACTGGCTAAACTTACTGAAGAAATACAGAAAAGGAAACACATAACCCAAATAAGAAATGGGAGGGGAGTTGCCCCAATAGGTCCAGCAGAAATCCAAAATATCATAACAGAATATTATGAAAGACTGTACTCTAACAAATTTGAAAACCTAAAGGAAATGGACAAATTCCTTGATTCATATCACCTACCCAAGTTATCACAAGGTGAAGCAGAATAACTTAAAAAACCCATCACAAAGAAAGAGATTGAAAAAGTCATCAAAAAACTCCCAACCATAAAATGTCCAGGCCCAGAAGACTTTACCATGGAATTCTATCAAGCTTTTAGAGAAGAGTTTTCTCCAGTACTACTGAGAATATTTCACAGCATAGAAAGGGACGGAATCCTCCCAAATTCATTCTTTGAAGCCAGCATAACTCTGATACAACAGCCAGGGAAAGACCCAATGAAAAAGGGAACTACAGACTGACATCACTCATAAACCTAGATGCAAAAATCTTCAACAAAATTCTTGCCAGTAGAATACATCAACATATCCAAAAAATAATCCATCATGACCAAGTTGGATTCATACCAGCAATGCAATGTAATCAACCACAGAAATAACACGAAAGACAAGGATTACCTCACTTTGTCTACTGATGCAGAAAAAGCATCTGATAAAGGCCAACACCCATTCATGCTAAAAACTCAGCAAAATAGGAATGGACAGAAAATTCCTCAAGGCCTTAAGGGCCATTTATTACAAAGCCAACTACCTACATCATCCTGGATGGAGAGAGACTGAAACAATTTCCCTTGAGAATGGGAACTAGACAAGGATGCCCATTTTCACATCTCCCATTCAACATTGAACTAGAAGTTCTAGCTAGAGCAATCAGACAAGACCAAGAAATAAAGGGCATCTGTATCAGCAAAGAAGTAAAAATCTCCCTATTTGCAGATGATATGATTATGTATGCAGAGAATCCTGAAGAATTCGTAAGTAAACTACTCATACTGACAGAAGAGTTCAGCAAAGTCTCAGGATACTAGATAAACACAAGTAAATCAGTAGGATTCCTTTATACCAACAGCGAGATTGCTGAGGAAGAAATGAAATTGATACCATCTACTATAGCCCCTAAGAAGATGAAATATCTAGGAATAAGTCTAACCAGAGAAATAACAGACCTTTACAAAGAGAACTACAAGTCCTTACGTTTTTGGAAGCTTGTCCATTTCCTCTAGGATTTCAAATTTGTTAGAGTACAATTTTTCATAGTATTCTGTTATGATTATCTTAATTTCAGTGGGGTCTGTCACGATGTTGCCCATCTCATTTTTTATTTGAGTTATTTGCTTCCTTTTCCTTTACAAAGAGAACTACAAGCCCTTACTACAGCAAACTAAGAGAGACTTACATAAATACAAAAACCTAGCCTGCTCATGGATAGGAAGACTTAACATTGTGAAAATGTCTATTTCACCCAAAGCAATCTATTTATGTAATAAAATCCCAATACAAGTTCCAGTGACATTTTTTAATGATATGGAGAAACAAATTACCAACTTTGTTTGGAAAGCAAGAGGCCCTGGATAAGTAAAGCACTACTGAAGAAGAACACATTAGGAGGCCTCTTGCTAGCTGACTTTAGAACCTATTACACTGCCACAGTAGTCAAAATAGCCTGGTACTGGTACAAAAAGAGACATATAGATCGATGAAACAGAGTTGAGACCCCAGAGATGACACCACCTGCCTGTGAACAGCTAATGTTCGACAAAGGCCCTAAGATATTAAACTAGGGTAAAAACAATCTCTTCAACAAATGGTGCTGCCCAAATTGGATATCCATCACTGCAAAAAATTGAAACAAGATCCGTAACTTACATTTTATACAAAACCCAACTCAAACTGGATTAAAGACCTAAATATCAAATCTAAAATGATAAAGCTCATCCATGAAAAATTAGGAACAACAATGGAAGTTTTAACACATAACATAGATGGACCTCAAAATCTGTCAAACCACAAACAACAGAAGAGAGAATAGATAAATGGGAACTATTAAGAATCAAACATTTTTGCTCATCCAAAGACTTTATTAACAGAATTAAAAGGCCACCTATAGAACAGAAAAAAATATTTGGCAACTATACGTCAGACCGATGTCTCATCTCCATAATCTATAATGTACTATAAAATGTCAATAAGAAAAAGATAAATCATCCAATTAAGCGATGGGCAAAGGAGATGGACAGACACTTCTCTAAAGAGGAGATCCACACAACCAAAAAACACATGCGGACATGCTTACGATCATTAGCTATTAAAGAAATTAAAATCAAAACTACAATAAGATACCATCTCCCCCCAAAAGGTTGGCCATGATCCCAAAAACACAAAACAACCAGTGCTGGAGAGGCTGTGTAGAAATTGGAACCCTCCTACACTGTTGGTGGGATTGCAAAATAGTGTGACCTCTTTGCAAAGCAATCTGATGCTTCCTTAAAAAACTGGACACAGGTATATCATATGATCCAGTAATTCCACTGCTTGCAATATATCCTATAGAATCAAGGCCATCCACATCAACTGATATATGCAGTTGAATGTTTATTGTGGCACAGCCCACAATAGCAAAAAGAAGGAATCAACCCAGATGCCCAACAACAGAGGAATGGATAGGTCAACTATGGTATATATACTCAATGGAACACTATGCAATGATAAAGAACAACAATGATTTTAGGAAACATCTCATAACCTGGTTTCAACAGAGAGCATTATGCTAAGTCAAAGTAGTCAGTGGCAAAAGAGCAAATACTGTATGAAACCCCATGATAAGAACTTAAAACCAGACTCATGCATAGAAGACCCCACGATAAGAACTTAAAAAGAGACTCATGCAATGATGGGGAGGGAGAGAGTAGGAAGGGGAAGGGTTTAGATTAGATAGTTGATAGAAATTTGGTTGGGTGAAATCTGTGACAGCACACATTAGAAAGAAGATCAACATTAACTGGACTTCAACATAACATGATTACTCCTCCCGTCTTAACCCAATACTGCAAGGACAGAGTAGCTGGAGCAGGGGCCAGGGACCATGCTCTCAGACGAAATCGAGGCCAATTGACACAACCAGCATTTTGCCAAGAGAGCCTTCTGCACCCCACATTGGTGAGTGGCATCTGGGGTCTTAAAACCTGCCAAGATGCCATCTGAGGGTATAGAAAATCATCCCAATTCAGCAGGAATGGATGATCACCGAGGACCAAAATGACATGGAGGAAAGAGAACCCAGAAGACAGAGATACCCACGTGAGTGGGTGAGTACTTTAACTTGTGACCCAGAAGTAACCAAATTGTGCCAGGCCACCTCTAGTGATAGCCATGATGGAACTCACAAAGTTGAGTCTCACTGGCAACACAAGACTAAAAAGCAGTGCACCCTGAGATCTCCATTAAAAGACTACAACTTATGGTCAAGGGGCTTCAGGGCTCCCCTGGGAGCATGGTGCTTGACCCTGGTGCTGCCCCTGTCCATAAATCATAATGGAGGTCGACTCTCGAACAGGAATGGATTGGACTTGGTAACACAGAGTGACCACATCATGTGTACACTTTATGGTTCCATGTATCTATAGGATGTCATCCTGCTGACCTCTTGCAGGGGAGTGGGTGGAGAGGAGGGGATAGGAGATTGTTCGGAGGAGAAGACGTGTACGGAGAGGAGAGAAAGAATGTACTGTCACTGGACAGGGAGAGCAGTGGGAGCTGCATATAGGTGAACATGCAAATTTATATGGAAATGTACATTTTCATTCAACCATCATAATAATAAAAAATAAAAATAAAATATAATAAAAACAATTTTCAACCAACCATTCTACAAGTTTATAGAGAATTATATTTCAAAATTATTATCAGATCAAAAGATAGACCAAATACAACCAAATATCTAGGGAAAATATTATATTTTTACATATAATAAAGGTAGGGTAATTGTGGTTAAAAATAATAAATATGTTGTTTTCTGGATTTTTGATGTTTATATTATCTGTCAGCTTTAAAATTTTGTAATTTATTATTGATTTTCTCATTTTAAATAAACACTTTTGTAGCTAACTTTTTATTTGTAATTTTGCATTCTTTTTTAAAAGAAGTTTCTACAAATTAGATAAGCTTCAGGCTTCAAAATGCTTGGTTGAAGTTCAGCTTGTCTTTAACACTCTTCCACGAGACAAAAATATTTCTCAAGCTTTACTGTCTATTGTTTTTTAATGTAAACATAAATTCTACTTTATGAATAGAATAATTTTATGATATTAAATATATTTTTAAAATTTCTCAAATCCTTGAATATTCTCATACGATAGCTGAGGAGACTAAACCCCCTAAGGGAGGTATCTTGACCACACTAATGCTAAGGTCCCTGCCTCTAGTGATTTGTGGTTTTAGGCTGCCTCAGCAAACACATTCATAGACAGGAAGACAGGTAGAAAGGGAAGACAGGCAGCATTCGTGAACAAAAGTTAAAATACAAAAGCTCTCTGCTTTCAGTAATTTTCTGGGTGACCCAAATGGTTAATATCTTTGGCTGCTAACTGAAAAGTTGGAAGTTTGAGTTCATCCTGAAGCACCTCAGAAGAAAGATCTGGCAATCTGCTTTTGAAAAGTCATGGCTTTGAAAAAAAACCTGTGGAATACAGTTCTACTCCATAACAATCATATTGCTATGGGTTGGAACTCACTCAATACCAAAAAAACAAAAACAAGAAAAACTATGTTTTCAGTTACTTTTTAATTAAAATTTGATATTCCACTCATGGGAAAACTATCAAACATGGCAAGTGCTTTCAGTTTCCAAGGGAGAATGAAGAGTCTTGATGGGTAAATATAATGGGACAGGAAAAAAAGAGAGAGAGAGAGAAACCAAACCCACTTCTTAGTGACTCCTACTCATGGTGCCCCTATAGGACAGTGTTGAACCACCCCTAGGGTTTCCAAGGAGCTACTGAATTGGAATTCAAACAGGATTCAAATTTCCAGTCTTCTTGTTAGCAGCCAAATGTTTAACCACTTTGCCACCAGGCCCCAAAGGGCAGAAAGGGGAATAACAGAGGCTGTTTTGAATTTTTTTTTTAGATCAAACAGTTGCTCAGTGTATTTGAAGGGATTTTCTCAAGATATCAGAATTTTTGGAGCATTTCCTATTTATCAAGAACCAAAATCCCAAAGATACATTGGCAAAGTCTTGAAATTTTTAGGGCATAGACTTTATCTGGTTTCTGGTGAATACTATGGCCCCTCTCCCTAGAATTTGCATATGTAATTATGTACACAAAGTTTCATCATGATTTCAGAGGACTTTCAGACCCTCTTAAGCCCATCTCTGAACATCTGGCTAAGAACCCTTGACAGAGAGAGAAGCCATGTAATTCCACCCACCTCTCTCCTTAAACAGATATGTTTGAGCTTGGCATTCAACCATCCACCTACCATTCATTTATTCTTCTTCCATACATTCACACACAAATTCAGCCACTCGTCCCTTCTCTCTGCATTTATTTTTGCAGTGGAAAATATATGCCAGTCCTGGCTGCTCTGCTCATAACCTCTTCTTGGGGACCTTGCCCTCCAAAGCCCACCTGACTGGGCCAGGTATGGACATCTGAAACAGCCTGGCCCATCAGGCATCTGGAATGAAGATACTGAGAAACTGAGCCAGGGAAATGATAGTGGTCACTTGACTTGAAAAGCTATGTAGAAAAGTTTAGAAGAAATGAAAATTAGGACACTATTTTAGTCATCTAGTGCTGCTATAACAGAAACACTACAGGTGGATGGTTTTAACAAAGAGAGTTTACTCTCTCACAGTCCAGTAGTAGGTTATAAGGGCAAATTCAGGGTGTTTGCTCCAGGGAAATGCACACTCTTTCTCTGTCCGCTCTGGGGGAACGTCCATGAGTTGCGTCAATCCTTCTTTGGTTTGGAAGCATCTCAGCACAGGAGCCTCAGGTCTGAAGGATGCACTCTGCTCTTGGTGATGTTTTCTTGATGGTGTGAGGCCCCTCACTCTCTGCTTGCTTCCTTTTCCCTCTATATCTTGTAGGATAAAAGGTGGTGCAAGCCACACTACAGGGAAATTCCTTGTACATTGGAGCAGGAGCAGACCCTATAAAACAGGGTAGAATTACCCCATAGGGTTTCCAAAGAGTGGCTGGTGTGTTTGAATTGCCAATCTCTTGGTTAGTAGCCCAGTGTTTAAATGTGTTAGAGTCTCACCCTAATCCTCTTTAACATGCAAACTTGACCTATTAACCACAGGTAGAGATTAAGATTTACAACAGGAAAATTATAAAACTGGGGACAACACAATACTGGAAATCATGGCCCAGCCAAATTGCTACAAACATTTCCTGGGACATAATTAAATCCTTGGCAGAGACTTACATAGAGAGTCAGAAAAATAGAGTCAACATGAAGAAAGATGCAGAGACGGAAGGAGGCCTCCTGACCTTTCATCATCCCCTGAGGTCTGTGAATTTGCTGTAATCGAGCTCTGTGAATATTGCTGTGATGCTGAATGCCACCAGAATTTCAAATACTATCTGGATCACTCATGGTGGACAGGTTTCAATCGAGCTTCCAGACTAAGACAGACTAGGAAGAAAGGCCTGGTGATCTACTTCTGAAAATTAGCCAATAAAAACTTTATAGATAAGAACAGAATATTGTCCCGTGTATGGCTGGAAGATGAGCTTCCTAGGTTAGCCAAGCCTGTTGGAAGGCACTAAAATAGTTGTAAAACAAGGAGTCAAACACACCAACAAGTATGAAGACAGCACAGGGCTAGACAATTCTTCATTGTGTTACACATAATGTCACCATAAATAGAACCTTTTCAATGGTAGCTTGCAACAACTGCATTTACACTTCCATCTCCAGGCAGAATTCTCATTCGTGAAACTTCAGCGACACTGAACTTTCCTCTGGGGCTCAGGTTCACCAAGATCAGTACCATCCAGGGTATTTACATGCACTGTTCTCTTTGCTTGACGCATACTTCGCCTGACCCGAGGCTGGCTTCTTCCTGCCTTTCAATTCACAAATCGCCTTTGTTGAGCCTTCTCTGATGACCTGGATAACGTGGCCATCTTCTTTCCTCAGTCACTACCAGGCACCCTGTGTACTTAAACAGTTCCTACCATCCGAAAGGTTTTCATTCATTTATTTGCTTGTTTATTATCTGCCCCTCACATTAGAATGTACATTTTCAAGAGAACAGAACGCTTGGCTGCTGCCTTCACGACTATTCCCAGGGCCCAGAACTCTGCTTGGTACACACCAGGGGCTGATTAGTAATTGTCACACAAATCAACTTTCTCAAGTCAGACAGGAAGTAAAATGTATCCGACCCCAAAGGCTATTCTCTTCCTAATGTGTTGGTTCTCATTGTTAAGTTCCGATAAATGTTGTAGCAGGAGGTTATAAAGCAGTGGTTCATAATTAGGAGTCTATAAATCTAGGCTATATGAGAAGGAATAGACAACACAAAAGAGGAGAAGTATCTGGTTTTGATTATTTCATATAAAAAGTTTATATCCTAAAGAATGAAGACATGTTTCATTTTGCCTAGTAGTTTCTTCTTAAATTTTGTATAGTGATTGATGGATTTTTGTCTTTCAACTAGCCAAGCCAAGTGCCGTCGAAAGGCACCCAGGAACTGTTATTTAAAGACAGCCTGAAGTTAATCCTTTTGTACAGCAAATAATCTTGCTTTTATCTGAATTTTATTAGTTGAGTTTTCTGCACAATTTTTTTTTTAATGGCTCTCTAGTGTGATGCAATTTTCATAGCTACTTGCACTTGTTAGACAGTCTTTTGGTTAAAGGTGCATTTTCAGTGCAACAATATTGTATCTGATGTTCCAGATACAAACCTAGCCCTTGACACTAAACTAATCAGGGAACTGACACTTCAACATCAAAGAGAGAAAATCTGATGACACAGACAGGATATGCCAACGGGTTCTGTGCCTGAACATAGATGCTGACTCTCTTGCCACTGTCCCACCCCTTGCTCACTCGTTGGCATCACCTTAGGGCTCATAACTCCCAGCGACCCCTGCTTGCTTGGGAACGCAGTGAGGAATGGGGACTGGGGAGGGACAGGAGGTAGAACACCCCTTTCAGAGAGGTAACCTCCAGATCCAAAAGCAATCAAGCCTCTTCTGTCTAATTACGTGCGGAAACCTGGTTTTCCTTGGATTTGCAAAATGTATTATTGACTACCACAATCACGCAGGGTACTGGTAGCTGGTCTTGCTGCATCTGCTCAGGAGTTTAGGGGTGAGCAAGTGGCTATCTGTAAATAATGCATTTCAGCTGCCTGTTACAGTGGAGCAGGACAAAGTCGTGTTGCACTGTCATTTCTGTCTTGGTTCTATGGTTATTTCCAGAGCCCTGGCTTCCCCTCTAGGCAAGACAGGATCTTTCCTCTACCACCTGAGCTGAGGTTAAAGGCCCTAATGGGATTTCAGATGGTTTGAGGTTCATGAGAAAAAATTAATCAACAAAAATCAACCCCTCTATCTCCCACTGTTCATACAGGTTCCTCAAGGCAAGGCTGGACGAGGGCTTTCACCAGGTGTCAGAGAGATGATACATTTCTTTGCACCAAGTCTTTTCCTCTGAGGAGCTGTTGCTAAGTTCGAACCACTGGCCTTCTGGTTAGCAGTTGAATGCTTAACCATTGCAACACCAGGACGCCTACATAAGCATATAAATTTATAAAACCCATTGCCATCAAGTTGATTCCAACTCATAGTGACCTGATAGGACAGAATAAAACTGCCCCTACAGGGTTTTCAAGGAGCAGCTGGTAGATGTGAAGTGCTGACATTATAGTTAACATCTGAGCTCTTAATTACTATAACACCAAGGCTTCAGGATAGATTATATTACTAAGAAGTGATTCTGACCAAACTTAAAAGGATCACCCTTCTTCTGCAGGATTCCAGCAGCCCTGTCTTCATGCAATGGAAATAATTCAGTGGCTTTCTTTCCTGTAATTAAAGGAGCAAACAGAAGTGTGTTCCTCGGATGAAAGGTGCAATGATGTTGGCATACATTGTGGACCCTGCCTTAGAGCTTTCTTAGGAGCTAGGGCTGACAGCTTCCTTACAGAAAGAGGTAGAATACACAGTTTTCCTGTAACTAGGTGCTATATTTATGACACTTGAATTGACCTCTCTAGTAATTGAATCTCTTTGAAAACCAGCTTTATATGGTAAGGAGTCTGTTCAGCTAACTAAGGGTGGTGATGGTTCAGTGGTAGAATTCTGAGTTAGGTTTTTGGTCAAGGTACCACATGTGTAGCCATCACTCATAGGTCAGTGGTGATTTGCATGTTGCTGTGATGCTGAACAGTGAAGTTTCCAGACTAAGACACACTAGAAAGAAAGACCTCCTGATTTATTTCCAAAAAAAAAAAAAAAAAAAAATCAGCCTGTGAAAATCCTAACTCATCTTCATGAGTTAGCAGGCAACAACATTCAACTAACTGGTTTAAGCAAAAGGTCAGTAAGGAACAGTTACCCCTAAAATACTGGAAGCTTACCAGTTGCTCCACAGACACTTCATTTGTCTGTTAATATCCTTAATTCAATTTTTCCCGTATCTCTTCACCAATCTTCTCTATCACAAGAGACTGTAAACAGGTGTTGATGAATCTATACCAGAACACAAAACAGAGGAAAACTGTGCATAATCAGACACAAATCCTTGTATAGACATTGTCACAGTCTCTTTTAGGAAAAGCACAATGGCAGCCACTTGGGGAGACTAACTATGCTTTTCCCTTGTTTCCTGTATGTCCCCATGTTTAATGTAGCACTCCTTCCTGAAGCTGGATGGACCTTGCAGCACATCACTTGTGTTGTTCGCATGGAGGACACAAATAAACTAAATTTGAAATCAGATTGTAATTAGAGGAAATTAAAGAAATAGTTTAGTGTCCATGGTAACTTTTGCAGTAACATGAAATAGACTTGGTTAAAACAAACAGTTCAAAAACACAGCAGAGATATTTAGAGGTAGGTTGAGGATAGGTGCCACTTCATGTCAATTCCAAAAAGCCAGTGGAGGGCAAACTTTTATCTTATAAAAATGAATGTAGGTGTGAGGGGGTAGGGAGGAGGAGGAGCAGGACATGGAGAATGGAGGGAAACAGTGAATGAAAACAAAATAAAGACAGACAGGAGGTGGAGCAAAGATGTGGAGTAGTCAGACACTGCCTATGATCCCTGTACCAACAAAGATCCAGAAAAACAAACGAATGGATTATATATGACATTCTAGGTGCCCTGAACATCACCTAGAAAGCTGAGAAATCAAATGGAGCAACAGGAAAGGGACAGCAGGTCTAGAAGTACCTAGGATGGGCCAAAAATGACCGGGAGGGAATTTACACCCCACAGGATGATCTGTGGCTGCGAGCTTAGTGAGGAAAAAAGCAACATTCAGAGAGTACCTTCCTGAGTAGAGAAAGTGAGCTGTGGCCATTCATGCCTCCAGAATTAGAGAAAAGCGGCATTTGATCATCAAAAGCTAAGTGGCTTGTATCTAACCTGCCGCATGTGGATCTAAAACTTTCCTTCAAGCTAAATCTCTCTTCCTTTCCCCAGTGCTTCCCCCTCTCTCATCTGCACTACATGGAGGTCCAAATTATAACTCTGTGCCTAAGCCAT
Organism: Heterohyrax brucei; assembly: GCA_028571685.1. Lineage (NCBI taxonomy): Eukaryota > Metazoa > Chordata > Mammalia > Hyracoidea > Procaviidae > Heterohyrax > Heterohyrax brucei. The sequence continues at coordinate 7,760,159 of CM053159.1, read as the reverse complement.
AAACAGGACCTCTCATGCATACCCTGAGCTATTCTCCCAGACTTGGAGAGGGAAAAACTTAATGTGGGTGAAAAAAAACTGCCAGCTTCCCTAAGCTGGGGACTCGAGGCAGAAACAGATCCTTAGCTAGGAGAAAACATAAGGGGTCCATGGCTGTCAGCCCCTTACCTTTTTCAGCACGTACAGCCAGCTACCTGTGCTTACATCAGTCACCTCTGCCCATCTAGGACTGCTGGGGGTAGTCTGCATCACACAACTGGCAACTTATTACCTGGTCATCTGAGCTGAACACACAAAAGAAAAGTAAACAGACTCCTAGGACCACATGCATAGTAACAGCACTAACCACCTGGTAACAAGATGTTAAAATCTCTCAGACACCAATAATAAAACCAGCTCACATGACCAGCTTAATTTAGCATTTTAAAACAAAACAAAAAATTAGAACACAATGAGCCAATACAAATCAACACAACAACTTTCAGATTGTTCAGAGACAATAGTCAATATCAAATCATTTAAGGAGGCGGACCATGATGGCTTCAGGGAGCTCCCGAAACAAAGAATCCAGAAATATTCCAGATGAAAAGAACTTCTTAGAATTTTTGGAGATAAATACAAAAGTTTAATATGTAGAGCTCTTCAAAAGATCAGGAAGGAGATCAAATGAAGTGCAGCAGGGCATAAAGACAAATGGAACAGGCTACAAGAAATTCTTGAACAACAACAACAGTAAATTCAGCAGATTAAAAATAAAATTACAGAACAAGGCAACTCAAAAGAAAGTCAAAGGAGCAGAACTGAGGCAATGGAATGCAGAATTAGTGAGATTAACAACAACATATTTGAGGAAACATCAGATAAAATGACTTTTAAAAATGTGAAGAAATGGGGGCGGGGCCAAGATGACAGACTAGGCACACATCTCCTCAATTCCCTCTGAGAAATAAGGCCTGGAATGATAATTGAATGGAGCAGTGTAGAGATCCATGGAGCCTTAGGATCTGGTATAGAGTTGTCAGATTGGACTAGTTGCCAGTAAATGGGAAACTACCTCTCTCTAATAGGAGGCAGCAGCACACTGAGTCCTGCTTCTGCTGCCTCATCATTTGGGAGGATTGTAGGTACTGATGCCTTCTTTGCTATCCGGGAGGCAGGGACTGAGCATGAGCTGGCAAATACACCAAACTTCAGTGCTTAAGTAAACAGCTTATAGCACAGCAGCGAGACTGTGCTTGGGATAGCCACATTTTAAGAGCCTAGCTGCTGGCTAAGGACACCACTGTCTCTCTACTCTCTCATATCTGAGCTGCACCATAAATTCTACTGGTTCACAGCTGGAAGGGAATCTCAGGCATGATGCCATCTTGGTCAGCAGGGAGACAGAGTCACTCACCCACCTGGAGGTCTCAGCTGGGACTAGTTCTGACACTGAGAAGGAGTGCCTGTCTGGAAAGTGCTTCTCCAGCAGAAATCCTGTGTTTAGGACATTGGTGCCTAGAGTTGTGGGTGGGCCTGGCAGAGGATTGCAGCAAGCCTATACCCTGTCCCTACTCTGAACCACGCCATAGCCTCTGGGGACAGACTATGAGGTGCTTTTGCTGCCAGCTGGAAGACCGGGACTGCAACACCTGAGGGCCTGACTGATTTCAGTACCTGATGGACAGCACCTTGTTTAGCAGTAATTTTTTAAAGTAAGATTACCTGGAGAACTGACTGCTGAGCAGCCTGGCAGAATCTTCTCCACGCTTCAATGACCCACATCATAGCATCAGCCAACGGCCCCCCAGTGACTCCATAAGTAGGATGCCATCTTTTCCAGCCAGAAAGTAGAACTTGCCACCCCAGAGAGTCCACCTAGGGCCAGTCACTAGAGTAGACAGAGGCAGCTGGTAACCAACTCCCCTCTTAGAATCATGCCTCAGTTCCTGTCGAGGTAACACCAGAGAAACCAAACAGCTCCTAGATGGTGCAAAGACAACAATTTATAGCTAACCATTTAAAGAAGAAGTCCACCAGGGCTTGGGAAAATCCCCCAAAATAAAGAATCAAAAAACTTCTCAGATGAAGAAGCCTTTCTGAAACTATCAAAGGCTGAGTCACAGAGCTCAATCAAAGCTACAATACTAAAAGAAGGGAATGAGTGATCATAACATGAAAACTGACATCATCACACTAAAAAGAGGGACGTATTACAGTAGTTATAACGCTTTCAGATAGAGAGGAAATTAAAAACATATGCAGAAAGTCTGGTTTAAACTTAGAATAGCAAAAGGAATCATAAGTGTAGCTGAAAAGCAAACTAATGATGCAACATATCAAAACAAGAAGCATAATATGGGAGTTTCAACAAACACAAAACCGGCACTGAAAAAGATGAAAAGACAACTCATAAAGAAGAATGACCCAGAATAGAATATTGAGAGCAACACAGAAAACATCAACACAAAAATAAATGCATCAAAATGACAGCAATAAACACACACCTGTCAAGAATTACACTGAATGTAAACAGACTGAACACTCCAATAAAGAGATGGCAGGTGACATTATGGATCAAAAGACACTATCTGTCTACATAGTGCTTACAAGAAACACACCTTACACTCAAAGACACAAATCAACTGAAAATCAAAGGATGGAAAAATACATACCAAGCCAACAATATACAAGGAAGAGCAAGAGTGGTAACACCGATCTCAGATAAAATAGACTTTAATGCAAAATCCACCATTATGGGCAAGGATGGTCACTATTAATTGCTGAAAGGTTCAATATATAAGCAGGACATAACAATATTAAATATTTATCCACCCAATACCACAGCATCTAAATACATCAAATAAACACTGACAACACTGAAAAATGAGATGGATCACTCCACAATAACAGTTGGAGACTTCAACACTCCACTTTCAGTAATGGTCAGATTATCCAGAACAAAGCTCAGTGGAGATACAGAAGATCTGATTTTGACAATTAACCAGCTAGACCTCATCAACATATACAGAACTTTTCACCCATCAACAGATAAGTACACTTTCTTCTTCAATGTACGTGGAACATTTTCCAGAACAGACCATGTGCTAGCACATAAAACAAGTCTCAACAAAATCCACAGCATTGATTTATTGAAAAGCATCTTCTCAGACCATAAAGCCATAAAAGTCTAAATCAATAGCAGAAAAACAGACAGAAACGAGAACTCACGGAAACTGAACAACACCTTGCTAAAAAATCCGTGTGTTATAGAAGAAATCAAATACACAATAAAGAAATTTATGGAATCAAATGAGAATGAAAACACATCCCACCAGAATCTATGAGATGCAGCCAAAGCAGTACTCAGAGATAAGTTTATCTCTACAAATGCACGCATCCAGAAGGAAGAAAGGACCCAAACAAAAGAATTAACCCTACAGCTTGAACAAGTAGAAAGAGAGCAACAGAGGAATCCCTCATGCACCAGAAGAAAACTGATAAAGATTAGAGCAGAACTAAATGAATTAGAGAATAGAAAAATGATTGAAAAATTAACAAAACCAAAAGCTGATTCTTTGAAGAGATCAACAAAATTGATAAACCACTGGCTAAACTTAGAAAAGAAAAGCAGGAGAGGAAACAAATAACCCAAATAAGAAATGAGATGAGCGATGTCGCCACAGACCCAACTGAATTTGGAAGTATCATAATAGAATACTACAAGAGATTGTACATTAACAGATTTGAAAATCTAGAGGAAATGGACAATTTTCTAGATTCATACCCTCTACCAAAATTATCACAAGGAGAAGTAGAACAAGTTAATACACCCATAACAAAGGAAGAGATTGAAAAAGTCATCAAAAAACTACCAACAACAAAAAAAGTTGTGGCCCAGATGGCTTCACCAGAGAATTCCACCAGACTTTTAGAGAGGAGTTAACTTCAATACTACTGAGGCTATTTCACAGCATAGAAAGTGATGGAATACTCCCAAATCTATTCTACGAAGCCAGCATAACACTGATACCAAAGCCAGGGAAAGATTCCACAAAAAAGAAAATTACAGACCAAAATCACTCATAAACCTAGATGTAAAAATCTTAAACAAAACCTTGACCAACAACATATCAAGAAAATAATTCATCATGACCAATTTGGATTTTTACCAGGAATGCAAGTCTGATTCAACATCAGAAAAACAATGTGATCAACCACATAAATAACACAAAAGATGAGAATCACCTGATTTTGTTAATAGATGCAGAAAAAGTGTTTGACAAAGTCCAATATTCATTTATGCCAAAAAATCAGCAAAACAGAAATAAAGAGGAAATTCCTCAAGGCAATAAGGGGCATCTACGCAAAGCCAACTGCATACATCATCCTGTATGGAGACAGACTGATACAATTCCCATTGACAATGGGACTGAAACAAGGATGCCCATTCTCATCACCGCTATTCAACATTGTACTATAGGTTCTAGACAGAGCAATTAGATAAGACAATGAAATTAAAGGCATATGCATTGTCAAAGAAGAAGTACAATTCTCCCTATCTGCAGGTGATATGATTGTATATGCAGAGTCCTAAAGAACTCATAAACAAAACTACTGAAACTAACAGGAGACTTCAGCAAAGTATCAGGATATAAGACAAACATAAGTAAGTCAGTAGGATTCCTTTATAACAACAAAAAGATCATCAGAGAAGAAATTACCAAATCAATACCATTTACTATAGTGCCCAAGAAGATAAAATACCTAAGAAAAAAATCTAGCCAGAGAAATAAGAGACCTATACAAGGAGAACTACAAGACCTTGCTTCAAGAAACCAAAACAGACTTACATAAATGGAGAACCTACCCTGCTCATTGATAGGAAGACTTAACATGGTGAAAATGGATATTTTACCCAAAGCAATCTACATATACAATGCAATCCCAATACAAATTCCAATGTCATTTTTTAATGTGATGGAGAAACAAATCACCAACTTTGGAAGCAGAAGAAACCCCAGATAAGTAAAGTACTACTGGGGAAGTAAAACAATGTGGGAGGCCTCACACTGTCTGACCTTTGAACCTATTACACCGCCACAGTAGTCAAAACAGCCTGGTACTGACACAAAAACAGACATGTAGACTAATAGAACAGAGTTGAGACCCCAGATATGCCACCATCCTCTTACGAACAGGTAATAATTTGTAAACTGGAGTAAAAACAGTCTTCTTAACAAATGGTGTTGGCAAACTTAGATAATATCCATCCGCAAAAAACTGAAACAAGATCTGTATCTCACACCTTACACAAAAACTACCTCAAAATGGATCAAAAACGTAAATATCAAACTTGAAATGATAAAGATCATGCAAGAAAAAATAGGGTCAACAATGGAAGTTGTAATGCTCAGCTTCGACAGACTTCAAAAAACATCAAATAAAGCACCATTAACAGAAGAGAAAATAGATAAATGAGAACTACTAAGAATCAAAACACTTTGGCTCATCCAAAGACTTCATCAAAAGAGTTAAAAGACCATCTACAGAAGAGGAAAATATATTCGGCAACCACACGTTGAACTGAAGTCTGATCTCTGTAATCTACAAGGTACTGCAAAATATCAAAAAGAAAAAAGTAAATAACCCAATTACGTGATGTGCAAAGAAGATGGGCAGGTACTTCTCCAAAGAGGACATCCAGGCAGACAAAAGACACATGAGGAAATGCCCACGATCATTAGCTATCAGATAAATCCAAACCCAAACTATAATTAGATACTATCTCACCCCAATGAGGTTGGCCATAATCCCCAAACCACAAAACAACAAGTGCCTGAGAGACTGTGGAGAGATTGGAACTCTCCTACTCTGCTGGTGGGATGGCAAAATGGTACAACCTCTTTGGAAAGCAATTTGGTACTTCCTTAAAGAGCTGGAAATACATATACCACTTGATCCAGTAATCCCACTGTTTGGAATATGTCCTATAGAAATGAAGGCCATCACATGAACAGATACATGCATCCAAATGTTTATTGCAGCACAGTCTACAATAGCAAAAAGGTGGAATCAACACAGATTCCCACAGCAGATTAATGGATAAGCAAACTATGGTACACACACTTAATGAAACACTATGCAATGATAAAGAACAATGATGATTTTAGAAAGCATCTCATAACCTGATTTCAGTGAGTGAAATTATGCTGAGTGAAATCAATCAGTGGCAAAAGGACAAATATTGTATGAGACACACACAATAAGGACTTAAAAATAGATTTATGTGCAGAAGAAAAGACTCTTTCATGGTTACAAGTGTGGGAAGGGAGGGACAGGTTGGTTATAGATCACACAGGTGATAGAAATTTGGTTAGGTGAAAGCAGTAACAGCACACAGTAGAAAACAGATCTATTTAATGTGACTTCACCATAAACTGAAAGCTCTTCTAATGTCAACCCAATATTGAAAGGATAGAGTAGCAGAGAAGGGGCCTGGGGACCATGCTGTTGGGGGACATCAAGCCCAATTGGCCTAACTAGCCCACTGCCTAACGCTGTCTGCACCCCATATTGGTGAGTGGCGTCTGCGGTCTTCAAAGCTAGCAAGCTGCCATCTGAGGTACACGGAATGGTCCCAACTCACCTGGAACAGATGATGACCAAGAACAACAAAGACACAAGGAAAAAGAGCTCAGGAGAACAAAGGACCCATGTAAATGGGAGACTGTATCGACATGTGAACAGAAGAACCAAATGTTGTCTGGCCACCACCAATGACAGCCGTAATTGGGCCCACAGTTGCTGAGTCCCTGTGGTAAGATAAGAAAAAAAGGCCTGAAGCTCAAGAACTTTACTAAAAGACCACAAATGATGGTCCAACATCCCAGGGGATCGATTCCCTGGAAGCATGGCCCCTAGGCCTGCTGCTGCCCCTGACCATAAAGCACTACTGAGGTCAACTCTTCTGACAAAAATCGACTGGACTCCGGGACACAATTTGATCACATTGTGTGTGTACTTTATGGTTCTATGCGTTTATAGGAGGCTGTCCTATCGGTCTTTTTCAAGATGGGAGAGAAAAGGGTAGAGAGGAGGGGACAGAAGCTTGTTAAGAGGATATAACAAATATAGAATGAAAAGGAGGAATGTGCTGCCACTGGGCAAGGAAAGCGGAAGGACCTGCCAATAAGCAGGTATGCAAAATTAATTTGGATGGTATACTTTCACTTAATCACAATAAAAAACAATTTTAACAAAAAGTGCAAATAAAGCAACACTAAGAGCTGTGTGACTCTATTAAGAGGAATGATTTACAGGTGACTGGAGTAGCAGAATGGGGAGAAACAGAAAGTACAGTAAGAATTGTTGAAGATTTGTTGACAGAAAAACTTTCCTGATATCTTGAAAGATGAGAAGATATCATTGGAGATGCTCATTGAACTCCACACAAGATAAATCCCAGGAGAAACACACATTAAAACCAAATTTACTAAAAGTAAAAATAAGGAGAGTCTTCTGAAGGCAGTTATGGTTAAACGAAACATAATCTAAAAGGACAGCCAATAAGCTTTAACTACTCTGCAGAAACCATGAAGGCCAGCCGGCAGATGACATATACAAAGCCTTGAAGGAAAAAAAACTACCAACCAAAAATTACATATCCTGTAAAATTGTATCTCAAATACATTGGTAAAATTTGGACATTTCCAGATAAACAGAAGCTTAGAGAATTTGCAAAAACCAAATGAAATTTACGAGAAATACTAACGAATGCTTTTTGATTAGGAATTTAATAACACTAGATAAAACTCTAGACTACAACACAGGACAAAGCAACCAGATATTAACCCAGATAGGAAAACCACAAAATGAAATCAAAGCTAAAACACTCAAACAGAGAAACAGAGATGTCAGTACCCAAAAGGTAGCATTATATCAAAAAGCGGGACTAAACAACGTGGTCATAGATATTTCAAATGGAGATGAAGTCAAGGCAATACAAAAATACTGGCTTAAATTTAGAATAATAGGGTAAATGTTAAGGTAACCACGAATGAAATTAACAATAGTACATATCAAACTGAAAAATAAAACCATGAAATCTCACCAGATACAAAATCAGCAGCAGTGGAAAAGATAAAACAGCAAGTGAAAGCCCAAGAGACAGAATGGGCCACATATACCAGAGACTACATCAGCATGAGACCATAAGAACTAGATGGTGCTGGCCACCACCAAAGACTGTCCTTACTGGGATCTCAGAAAGAGTCCTTGATGGAGTGGAAGGAATGCGGGGTGCAGGACTCGAATGCTGCTAAAAATACCAGACTTGATGGTCTAACAGGCTGGGGAATCCCTGGAAGAGGTGGCCCCCAGATTCTGTCAGGCCAGAACTGAAGTCATTTCAGAAGCCAATTCCTCAGACAAAGATTGAACTGGTATACAAGACGTAAAATGATAGTGGTGAAGAATGAGCTTCTTGGCCTGGGCAGATACAGGAGACTAACTGGGCATCTCCTATTCAAAGGTGAGAGACAACAGAGGGGGATAGGAGCTAGTGAAGTGGCCATGAGAAACATAGCATAGAAGGAAGGAGCATACCGTCACAGAGCAGAGGGAGCAGCTAGGGTTTCATGGCAGAGTGTAATTTTGTATAAGAAACTAACAGGAATTGTAAACTTCCACTTAAAACACAATGAAACAAATATTCATAATAACAATAAGAGAGAGAGAGCATTAGGCTAGCAGAAAGAATTTTCTCCAGGGTTTTGTTGCGTATCTCTGATCTTTCTTCCATCAGAAAAGAGATAGACAAAAGAAAAGAATCCTGTACACGCCACTGCTTTGTAAGGCTTGGTATACCCAAGCAGGCCACTCCACTTTTCATAAGCCTGAACTCCTCCCTAGCAGCTTGTGGGTGACTGAAGCATATTTGAAGGCAAAAGGTGTTCAATTTTAAAAGAAATTTCTTGTAGAATGAAGACTCCGTTTGTTTCACAAATATCAAGGCCAAAGTTCTTACACATTTGCATTTTTACTTACAAGGACTTCCTAAGAGGAAAGAATCTAATGCTAAGGGAAGGCAAGTGATCTAACTCCTGGCAACTCTGTCCCGGCAATAGAACGCACAGCTACGCTTCCCCTCCCTCCCACAAAGCCCTCTTCTCCCCTCCCTCCCACAAAGCCCTCTTCTCCCCTCCCTCCAGCTTTCCGTAGCCTCCTTCCCCTCCGACACTGTGCTACTGATTTACGTGCTGGCACCCGAATTTGGCTAGAATTGTCTTCTAGACAGTTGTCTCTAGAATGCTCTTCATTGATATTTCCTTTATGCAAACAGTATGCTTCCTATTCTTACCACCTTGTCTTCACCCAAAATGCCCCCTCACCTTTCCCAAACCCAGAGCCCACTTGTAGCATAGATGTCCCATTCCTTTCATCCACTCGGACTATTAGTGAGCCTCAGCTCAGTGTTACCTTGTCTGCGGAACTGTTCCTACTCCCCTCAGCCAGGCGCCAGCTCGCATCCCTTTGTGTCCCAGAACTCATAGACCCCTGGGCCCTCACTACCACAGTCCCTTAAAATATCTTAAAATATCACACACACACACTTATTTTATCTATGTATCTCTCTGGAGACCCTGGGGCACACAGTTAGGCACTTGACTACTAGCTGAAAAACTGGTGGTTGAAATCCACCAAGACGCCTCAAAAGACAGGCCTGTCTACACACACACACACACACACACACACACACACACGTATATCTGTTTTCATACATATGTGTTTCCCTTGCTTTTTCTAAAATACAAGCTCCTCTGGGCCAGGAAGGGGGTATAATTTAGCTACATATTAACTAAAGTTTCAAGACTTCGCCTGATACACAGTATGTATTTAACAAACATTCACAGAATAAAAAAGTACTGAAATGAAGCCTCGGGTCTGAACTCATAGAAATCTTTAAATACTACTAGGTATTTAAAATTCAGTGTAATGCTAACAAAGGTATGAATTGTTCATCCCAATGATCTTGGTGAAAGAATGCTGGGTCCAATTTAACAGTCGTGCCTTCTTTGGAAAGGCTGGGTATAGGCACCCTCCTGCCTGGTGGTAGAGGAAACTGAGGCACGTGGGCATCCCACAGTTTACTTGTCTCTGTTTCTGGGGTATACAGTCCCACTGGGGTAATGTACCCCAGTTTGATGAATTTAGGGCCAACAAGACATGCAATCCAACCCTTGGTTTTGGGGCATGCAATGATCCCTAAAGCTGGGGTACAACTGATGTGTTTGCGGACCCCAAGAATATAGACCAGAGAGGTCCGCTACCTCTACTGACTGTAACACACACCCTCCTCCTGCCCTCTGAAAGCAGGGGACTTTCTCTGCCTCTGGAGGGAGCAAAACAGAGGCAGTCGGCAGGCTGGTCCCATGTAATTTGGGAAGGCTTTTGTGTTTGTTTCTCACATGTTGGGTTACAAAACATTTTCAATAAGAGATACACTCTTTATGCATTGAAATGTGTGAGAATTACAAACCAGTCCTAAGTTTCCAAACACTCTGGAATCTCACTGTTAATCTAGTTCAGTCACCAAACAGGTGGACATTTTCACTGGCCTGGTGGCCCTAAATCTTTCAGGGGCTGCACAGGTAGTGGCTATGACTAATTTTACTTCCTGCGGCAAGACACATTTGAGAAACAATTTGTGTTTTTGTTTTTGTTTTTTAGTTCAAAATATTTCAAACTTTAGCTAAATCTTTCTAGAAAGAACAGCTTTTTTCATTCCACATGCCAATCTGATTTACCGTACGTACCTACCTCTTGGCTGAGGAATGAGCCTGGATTGCGCAATATAGCACTGCTGGTCCAGAGGGGGACTGAGGCTTAAAGGAAAGAGCTTGGGCTTTGGAGCCAGATACGTTTCTGTTTCTGTGCCTTATAGCTGTGCTGCTTTGGATAAACTACCTAACCTCTCTGAGCCCAGTCTGATCATGAATTAAACTGGAAACCACAGGGCTTACTCTGAAGGACTGTGTTGGGGTTTTGGAGTAATCAGTGAGGAGTCAACAGCACGGGTTGACTTCGGCCCCAGGTCTTCTTAGCTTTGTGACCCTGGCCGCTCATCAAGCTCACTCTTCTTCACTTGCCTCATCTGGAAAATGGGGAAGAAAATGACTGCTTACTCAGAGGTTTGCGGTGAAAGTTAGATGAGATCATAGGTACCCCACATAGTAAGCACTCAGGAAATGATAGGCGTCTTTGTAGATGATACGTATTTAGAGCGATAGACACTCAGTAAGCGGGGAGCTGAGAATTCAGGGCACGGAATATAGAGGATGCTTACCATGTTGAAGCTTGTCTTTAAATTTGAGCCATCTGTCTGCCTTGGATTTGGATCACCTGTACTTCCTAACTTTCCTGCCAGCCCCCAGGTGCCCAGGAGAATCTGCGTCATCTCCAGGAGCCAGGCTTGTAGAGGCCTGTTTGGTCCACAGGAAAATTAAGGACTGAGCATGGTCTCCCAGTAAGCAGACAACTGTTAGTCACCCTGGGAGTGAAAGTAAGGCTGCCCCTGCTGGTAAGCAAAGGGGACCTGCTACATGGTGCCCCAAGGGAATGTGTATCTGGGATGCTAAATTCTCAGTCCAGCCTGAAACCTGAGGTTTCTCCTCTTGAGGTAAAAATGTAACAGCAACACCATCCTCCCAGCCGAGAGTCACCGCTATACCTCCCTGCCTCGTGTTCTGCAGTCTGCTGGCTGTAGCCACCAGGGGCGCTGAGCTGGGGCATTGGCACTACAGCTGGGTTGCACCTCAGCGGTGTGATGCCCTAACCCAACACTAGCCTATTGCTGTTAAGCACTAGGATCCCTTCCTGGTCCTGCTGGACCCCGAGGCTTACGCCAAGCCAAGTGCCATCGAGTCAGATCTGACTCGTCTCTCATAATGTCTTTATTTCCACCTTTTCTAGCCACAAATTCAAAAGGTCACTTTGCAACCTCTTTCATTCGATACTTCCTCAAAAAGGTTGCAATTTGATTCTCTGGGAAGTACTCTCTTATAAATTGGTTTACATGGCAGGCCAGGCTTACCAGAACCTGACAGGCTTTGCTCAGCCATTCATTCTTTCATTCTACACATCGCTTTTGGCCACCTAGCACATATGGCATCACTTAGACGGGCAGGTGGAGAAGGCAGAGGCTGGAGCAGGGCTCCAGGCCGCCAGGTTATGGAGTTCTTGGCTGCAGGGTATTTCCAGAGCCTGGAACTCGACCAGGACGGTTTCCCTAGGGTCCCGCAGAAAGATAGCCTTGTAGATGAGATTGCCTGCTGAGATGTCTTTTAAGTTCTTCTGTAGTTAAACCTCCCTGGATGTGGCCCAAGGACGGTCCACATAACCGGAATTGGACCCTGTCAAGTTCTAACATGCAACTCCCTGAGGCCGTTGAGGTTAGCCCTCTTCTCCATCACTGCTGCATTTCAGGCTCTGGTAGGCTGTTTCTCACAGCCTGCTTACGTCCTGAGTATAGCTGGTGCTAACAGGCAAGAATACAGCCACTGGCCAGCATCAATGCAAGCTGCCAGCAGAAGTTCCAAAAAACGTGCTCTTTTTGGAATAAAAATAAGTAAATACAACAAACGAATAAAAGTAAAAGAGGAGTTAAATTTTTAAGAGGAAGTAAATGGGTGTTATTAGGTACTGTCAAGTCATTTCTGGCTCACAGAGACCCTGTGCACGGCAGAATGAACCACCGCACTGTCCTGTGTCACCCTCACAAGCATTGCCATGTTTGAGCACACTGTTGTAGCCACTGTGTCAGTATTCTCGCTGTACTGTTTCCGAGACAAATGCATCTCTTTCTAGTAGTCTACAGCATATTCAATATTTATTCTCCAGCCCCATAATTCAAAAGCATCAATTCTTCTTCGGTCCTCCTGTTCATCTATCCAATATGCATGTGAGGTGATTGAAAATACCATGGTTTGGGTCAGCTGCATCTTAGTCCTTAAAGTAACATTTTTGTTTTTTAACATGTTAAATAAACACAGTATAATGAAATTGAGGGGGTGGGTGAGCCATCCCTGCCACTGTACTCTTTGGAGGTATAGGGCAGCTGGGGAAGGCACAGGCTGTATGAATGTGACTCCGGGGTAAGGTAGCATCCTTGAAGGTAACAACACCAGAGACTGGCATTTCACTGAAATGAATGCCAGTGATTCCACAACAACAGCAAAAGTAGGCCAGTTGCCATCAAGTGAATTCCAACTCATGGCTACCCCATGTGTAGAGAGAACTGCCTCACAGGGTTTTCAAGTCTGTGACCTTCAGAAGCCGATCACCAGGTCTTTCTTCCAAAGTTCCTCTGAGAGGGTAAGGGCAACAACCTCTTGGTTAGGAGCAAAGCGCCTAACCATTTGCACGACCCAGGGACTCCCAGATGCCTAACACACCCTCCCAAAAGTACTTTGGTAGCTTTATCTTTATGTCCCTAGTACCTAAAGTCCCAACTGAGGGACTTTCTCCTTGTTATTCTCTCCCTTTCTCTCATTCAGATACCTCTGCCGCTTTGCAGCTGCCCTAAGAAAGCTTTTATGCCCCTCCTTTCAGAAAACCATTCTTGGCCCCAGTGTTTGTAGCCTTCCTGTATTATTGGCACCCCCTCCATGGAGACACTCACTACTTGGAAACACTAGTACTTATTTAAGTAAGTCCCCTCTTCTTTGTGAAATGGGCACTCTGCTTATTCTCACCAGCTGGAGTCTGTATGTGCTGTTCCTACATGGAAGGAACATGTGGTTGGGAAGAGAAAAAAGGGCCCTGGAAGGGGTGATTTTCGTAATTATGCTTCCCAAGCCTTCACCACCATTCAGCTGACACCCTCCTGTTTCCCAGCCAAGGCGGCTTGCTCTGGGCTCTTGTCCGCCTGCCCCTCCCCCAGTCAGCTTTCTCCAACTCAGACCCGAGCCCTCTCACGTTTTACAATAAGCAAATGTTTTTTTAAGAAATCTTCATTTTTCTCTTTCATGCAGCAGATGGCAGATCTCAGGAACTTGGTAGAAACTAGGCTTTCTGATTTTCTGGTAAAATGAAGCACCTCCCACAAAAAGCACAGGTTCATTTTGATTCTGATGTTAAGCACCATATGGCAGATCATTCCTGAAAATTCATACTCAGGGGAACAAGTAAGAAGGGCTGTTTCCCATAACAAGCATGTTGAGCTTGTGGGAACCAAATGAACTCCTCGGCAAGTGCCGTTTGATAATAATACAGTATGTAGCAGCAGAGCAATTACTCTTGTTCTATGGTATGTATTAATTGTCGCTGCCACTTTCCCTAATTACAGCCACCACCTAACTGACCACTTTTTGTAAATACACTGTAAACATTTGAAAAGACATAGGAAGTATATACATAAAGAAAAAGGGTCCCTGAATTTTGAAACTGTCTGGAAAATTGGCTGATGTTTTATGTATTTTTCAGTTGCATAGACAGACAAGTGAGCAACTTCCAGTATGTGGAAATTCACTTAGGTCAGCCTAGCAACCAGTGCTCTGATCACTACCACTACAGACTCACCTTGCTTGCTCTTGAACTTTGTATAGATCGAATCACACAGTATGCTCCTTTTTGTGTCTGGCTTCTTGACTTTTAACCTACATTTAGTGAACTGAAGAGGTCAGATGTCATTGCTCGAATGAGACATCTGTAGGTAGACACACAGCCTCCTTTCTACATACTCTAGGATATGTAACTGGATCCAAGAGGACATAGCTCCTCTTCTGTGGTCTACATACAGTGCACAGTGAGAAACACAAGCCTGCCTTTTCTCATACAAGGGCAGGGGTGAGTTAATTTCTGTAGTTTAAGGAATGAGATCAAGAGTCCACTGGGATGTGTATACTTTCATCAGAGCTACCAAATAATAATAATGATAATAAATAAAATTATGTGAGGGGAAAAGCATCAGGGAAGAAAATCTCTGACCAAATGTAACTATTTTCTGGTTCTGTCTGTTTCTGCATTTCTAGGTATACGGCTGCCTGGATGTTGGTGGGAGGCTTTCCTGGAGTCACGGTGTCACTTCCCTTCTACCTTAGGCTTCCTACCTTTAGAGCTGGCCAGAGACTTCTTACCAGCGACTGCCTTTCAGTCCATTCCAGCTCATTCACATCAATGTAAGCATACAGCTGGGCTCCATAGATTTTGAGTCCACTTGAGGCTTCTCTGAGTGGACTTGAATCCCCAACCTTTCAGTTAGCAGCCAAGCACATTAACCCTTAACCATGTGCACTCCAATGACTTCCTGCCAGGCCCTACCTCAGCAGAGGAAGGTGCTGCTTTTGCCCTTGCCCTGGGCTTGCCATAGGGCCACCAAGTGGGATGTGGCCTAAGTGCCGGGCTCCTAAAGACCATTCTGTTCAAAAATACTGCATATGTGGGCCTGCCAGTGTCTGTGGGTCTCATTACTTTGGACTGAGGCTTTGAAAGATTCTGACAAAATGAAAAGATTATCTATTCCTTCTAGGTAAGTCAACTAACATTGACTAGGCTTGCAGAGAGGGTCACAGGATTGATAAACTTTTATGAATGTGTATCCGACAGGCTGACAGAGATCAGCCCAGGGTCGGCAGTGCTCTCTGAGAGGCTACTTCTGTATGAGATAGCAAAGGGAGAACCTGGACAACAGTGGCAGGAGGACTTGGGGGAACAAAAACAAGTTCGCATTTATTTATTTCGTAGGTGGCCCTGGGCTAGCTTTTCTTCTCTCCCTTGGAGAGGACTGATATCTCACTGAAAGACAGCTGAGGTGGAGATGACTTTACAAAAGGTGTAGTTGTGATAAACAGATTTCTTTCAGGCAAATTTTCACTTGGGAAACCTAGCATGTAGAAACAGGGCCCTGCCTCAAGGTAAGAATCCTGGGAAAACAATTTACAGAAGACAGGGCAGTTTATTTCCTAAATGCTTATGATGAGTGTTTCCTGTCCCCTGTCCTGCTGGCAGATAACGACAGCTCATTACTGAGAGCCTTACTAGGTGCCTGGCCACAGGTTTGAGGATGAACCGCATGAAACTGCTGTCTTTGTGGGTCAAACACTTCGATATTGGCAGCTTAATTTAGTTCCACTTAACTTTAACCTTACAACGATCCTATTAAGAGGAGCTTTAAGATGAGGGAACCAAGGTACAAAACTGTTACACAGCTTCACAGAGGCCTCAAAACTAGTTAGTGACAGAGCCCATATCCGGACTCAGGTCTGTGTTTCAGATAACTTCCAAGGAAAGAATAACAATGGTTGGTATTAATCGCATTCTTTTTCCTGGAAGAAGCTTAGACTTGTACTGGATTCCTGTGATAGCTTCAGAAATAACCTCCTTACACAGAATAGTCAGAACTCCGACATACATGCAGGCCAGTGTTCTGTCACCTCCGGCACTGTTGGATGACATTTTGCTTTGCATCTGGAATTGGGTGCGAAGAGCCAGCCACTGCTGTAGAGTCTATTCTGGCTCATAGCGACCCTATACATCAGAATAGAACTGCCCCAAACAGAGTTTCCAAGTTGTGCCTGGTGGATTCGAACGGCCAATCTTTTGGTTAGCAGATGTAACACTTAACCTATGCCACCAGGATTTCAAGAATTGGGTGCAGTGTTATGAAAAACTGGCAAGATGGGCTGTGAACACAAAAATCAAATCACAGCCTTGCCTTAAAACCGGGGGAACCAGCAAAACAAAAAAATTTTAAAAATTAAAAAAAAAACAAAACCGAGCACCCTGTGCAGCCATATTCTCTCTGACCAGGGTGACTGTATCAGCCTAAGAAAAAAGAAAAGGCATTGTCATTTTCCTGTAAGTTGGAATTTCAAATGTGACACCCGAAAAAAACAGCAGGGAAATTGTTAGGCATGAACGCCACCGTGTGGTTAACACACCACATAGCAACAGGCAGGTACGTGCTGTACAGGAATTGGAGGACCCACAAACCCTGATTCGGGAAAGGAACATGGCTTAGAAGACTGGACTTGGATCTGAATTTTGCCTTTGGTGCCAGTGTCCTAGGCTTAGATTTACCACAAATAGACCCTTCATCTGCCTGAAGTGACCGTTTCCCTCAGAGAAAAAAGGAGCTAGCTGTGCTCTCCGGGGAGAAAGCACATACAAAGAATAGGCAAGCGTGGAAATAGTTGTCGAACAACACTGAGACGCTCCTGCGAAGGTCTCATTTAAGACCAAATCCAGGTCTTACCGTAGTGGTCTCATACAGTATTTGTCCCTTTGTCGCTGACTACTTTCACTCAACACAATGTCTTCCAGTTGAAACCAGGTTAGGAGATGTTTCCTGGAATCATCGTTATTCTTTATCATTGCGTAGTGCTCCATTGAGTATATGTACCATAGTTTACCTATCCATTCTTCTATTGTTGGGCATCTGGGTTAATTTCATGTTTTTGCTATCGTGGACTGTGCTGCAATAAACATTCTGGTGCATGTGTCCGTTGGTGTGAAAGGCCTTGAATCTGTAGGATATATTCCAAGTAGTAGAATTACTGGGTCAAATGGTATATCGATATCCATTTTTTTAAGGAAGTGCCAGATTGCCTTCCAAAGAGGCTGGACCATTTTGCAACCCCACCAACAGTGTAAGAGGGTTTCACTTTCTCCACAGCCTCTCCAGCATTTGTTGTTTTGTGTTTTCTGGATCATGGCCGATCTTGTTGGGGTGAGATGGTATCTCATTGTTGTCTTGATTTGAATTTCTTTAATAACTAAAGATCGTGAACATGTCCGCATGTGTTTTTTGGCTGCCTGGATCTCCTCTTTAGTGAAGTGTCTGTCCATCTCCTTTGCCCATTGCTTAATTGGATGGATAATCTTCTTCTTATTGATATTTTTTAGTATCTTATAGATTATGGAGATCAGGCGTCAATCTGACATAGAGTTGCCAAATATTTTTTCCCCACTCTGTGGGTGTTCTTTTAATTCTATTAATAAAGTCTTTGGCTGAGCAAAAGTGGTTGATTCTTAATAGTTCCCATTTATCTACTTTCTCTTCTGTTGATTGAGGTTTCTTTGACAGATTTTGGAGTCTGTCCTCATTGTGTATTAAAACTTCCATTGTTGTTCCTACCTTTTCTTGGATGAGCTTTATCGTTTTCGGTTTGATATTTAAGTCTTTTATCCAGTTGGAGTTGGTTTTTGTATAAGGTGTAGGATATGGATCTTGATTCAGTTTATTGCAGATGGATAACCAATTTTGCCAGCACCATTTGTTGAAGAGACTGTTTTTACCCCAGTTTAATGTCTTAGGGCCTTTGTCGAATATCAACTGTTCATAGGCAGATGGTGTCATCTCTGGGGTCTCAATTCTGTTCCATTGATCCGTCTGTCTGTTCTTGTACCAATACCAGGCTGTTTTGACCACTGTGGCAGTGTAGTATGTTCTAAGGTCGGGTAATGAGAGGCCTCCCAGTGTGTTCTTCTTCTTTAGTAGTACCTTACTTATCCGGGGCTTCTTCTCTTTCCAAACAAAATTGGTGATTTGTTTCTCCATCTCATTAAAAAATGATGCTGGAACTTGTATTGGGATTGCATTATATAAATAAATTGCTTCGGGTAAAATAGACATTTTCACAATGTTAAGTCTTCTTATCCATGAGCAGGGTAGGTTTTTCCATTTATCTAAGTCTCTTTTAGTTTCTTGTAGTAAGGGCTTGTAGTTCTCTTTGTAAAGGTCTGTTGTTTCTCTGGTTAGTTTAATTCCTAGGTACTTTATCTTCTTAGGGGCTATCATGAATGGTATTGATTTGTTAATTTCCTCCTTAACAGTCTCGTTGGTGTAAAGGAATCCTACTGATTTAACTTATGTTTATCTTGTATCCTGAGACTTTGCTGAACTCTTCTATCAGTTTGAGTAGCTTACTTATAGATTCCTTGGGGTTCTCTGCATATACAATCATATCATCTGCAAACAGGGAGATTTTAACTTCTTCTTTGCTGAAGCCGATGCCCTTTATTTCTTGGTCTTGTCTAATTGCTCTGGCTAGAACTTCTAGTACAATGTTGAATAGGAGAGGTGAGAGTGGGCATCCTTGTCTAGTTCCTGATCTCAAGGGAAAGTCTTTCAGTCTGTCTCCATTCAGGATGATGTGGGCAACTGGCTTTGTATAAATGGCCCTTACAGTGTTGAGGAATTTGCCGTCTATGCCCATTTTGCTAAGAGTTTTTAGCATGAATGGGTGTTGGACATTATCAAATGCCTTTTCGGCATCAATGGACAAAATCAGGTGATCCTTGTGTTTTGTGTTATTTATGTGGTTTATCACATTAATTGTTTTCCTGATGTTGAACCAGCCTTGCATCCCTGGTATGAGTTCTACTTGGTCATGATGGATTATTTTCTTGATATGTTGTTGTACTCTGTTGGCAAGAATTTTGTTGAAGATTTTTGCATCTAGGTTCATCAGTGGTATCGGTCTGTAGTTCTCTGTCTTTGTTGGATCTTTCCCTGGCTTAGGTATCAGGATTATGCTGGCTTCATAGAATGAGTTTGGGAGTACTCCACCCCTTTCTATACTGTGAAATAGTCTCAGTAGTAATGGGGATAACTCTTCTCTAAATGCTTGGTAGAATTCTGCTGTGAAGCCATCTGGGCCTGGACTTTTTTTGGTTGGCAGTGTTTTGATGACCTTTTCAATTTCTTCCTTTGTGATGGGTTTATTAAGTTGTTCTGCCTCATGTTGTGATAATTTGGGTAGGTGGTATGAGTCAAGGAATTGGTCCATTTCCCCTAGGTTTTCAAATTTGTTAGAGTACAGTCTTTCATAGTATTCTGTTATGATATTTTTGATTTCTGTTGCATCTGTGGTGACAACTCACCTCTCATTTCTAATTTGGGTTATTTGTTTCCTTTCTTGCTATTCTTTAGTAAGTTTAGCCAGTGGTTTATCAATTTTGTTGATCTTTTCAAAAAACCAGCTTTGGTCTTTTCAATTGTTTCAATTGTTTTTCTATTCTCTAATTCATTTAGCTCTGCTCTAATCTTTGTGATCTCCTTTCTTCTGGTGCCCGAGGGGTTCCTCTGTTGTTCTCCTTCTACTTGTTCACGCTGTAGAGTTAGTTCTTTGATTTGCTTTCTTTCTTCCTTCCAGATGTGTGCATTTATGGAGATAAACAGATCTCTCAGCACTGCTTTGGCTGTATCCCATAGGTTCTGGTAGGAACTGTTTTCGTTCTCATTGGAATCCATGAATTTCTTTAATTCATCCTTGATTTCCTCTATAACCCATGTTTCTTTGAGCCAGATGTTTTTCAGTTTCCAAGAGTTCCACTTTCTATCTCTGTTTTTTCTGCTATTGATTTCAACTTTGATGGCTTTATGATCTGAGAAGATGCTTTGCAGTAATTCAATGGTATAGATTTTGTTGAGCATTGCATTATGGCCTATCACATGGTCAGTTCTGGGGAATGTTCCATGTGCACTGGAGAAGAAGGTGTAGTTGTCTGCTAATGGGTGGAAAGTTCTGTATATATCAACGAGGTTTAGTTGGTTAATTGTGTCAATGAGGTCTTCTGTATCTTTACTGAGCTTTTTTCTAGATGATCTGTCTAGTAATGAGAGTGGAGTGTTAAAGTCCCCCACTATTATTGTGGAGTCATCTAACTCTCTTTTGAGCGTAGTCAGTGTTCCTTTGACATATGTAGGTGCTCTGGCATTAGTTGCATAAATATTTAATATAGTTAAGTCTTGCTGTGTACTGAACCTTTCAGCAATAAATAGTGACCATCTTTGTCCACGATGGTGGATTTGACATTAAAATTGATTTTGTCTGAGATTAGAATTGCCACCCCTGCTCTTCTTTGTTCATTGTTAGCTTGATATATATTCTTCCATCCTTTAATTTTCAGTTCGTTCCTGTCTTTAGGTCTCAAGTGAGTTTCTTGTAGACAACCTATGGATGGATCATGTCTTTTGATCCAAGATGACACTGGTGTCTCTTTACTGGAGCATTCAGTCCATTCGCATTCAATGTAATTATTGATAGGTATATGTTCACTGCTGCCATTGTGATATGTTTATTTTTATGTTGATGTTTTCTCTGTTGATCTTATTAGTCTGTTCCGGGACACTCTTTTTTGTGAGTTGATTTTTCACCTTTTTCAGAGCTGGTTTTATAGTTGTTGAGACTCGTGTGTTAGATTTCTTGAAATGGTATGATACATCTTTGTTGTGCTTTACGGCTACCCCTATAAACCCCCTTAATAAACTATTTATAGACCCAGTTTTAATTACTACCAGTCTTGTCATCTTCCTCTCCATCTGGAAGGACTATAATGACTGTAGTACATCCCTCTTTTTATTATGATGACACCATAGTTTTCATGATGATCACTGGATTGCTTCTTTCCATATCAAAGCTGTGATTTACTTTGGAGCCTTCCCTAAATGAGTATTGAGTAGTGTGTCCTTCTAAAATCTAAAGTTAGTGGTTTCATTCTTCTAAGCCAAAGCCAAGAACTTCTTTCAGGATTTCTTGTAGTTTGGGTTTGGTTTTTACAAAGTCTCTGAGTTTCTGTTTATCTGGGAATGTCTTAATTTCATTTGATATTTGAAAGACAGTTTTGCAGGATATATAATTCTTGGTTGGAAGTTCTTCTCCTTCAAGACTTTGAATGTGTCATGCCACTGTCTCCTTGCCAGCATGGTTTCTGCTGAGAAATCTGACGAGAGCCTACAGGGTTTCCCTCTGAATGTTAGCTTTGCCTTGAGTCTTTCTGCCTTTGAGAATTGCTGCTTGTGTTTCATTTTGTTAAGCTTGATTATAATATGTCTTGGAGTCTTTCTTTTGAGATCTATACTGGGTGGCGTACGATATGCATCTGAGATGTCTGTATTCTCTTCCTTCATGATTTCTGGGAAGTTTTCTTTCAGCAGCTCAGCAATGATACTCTCTGTGTTCTCAGATGTCTCACCCTGTTCAGGGACTCCAATTAATCGAAGGTTGTTCCTCTTAATAGAGTCCCACATGCTTCTTAATGTTTCTTCATTTTTCTTGTTTCTTTTTTCTGATTTCTGCTCATAGACGCTGACATCAGTAGCTCTGTCTTCCAAGTCAGAAATTCTTTTTTCCATTTGTTCCATTCTGTTTTCTTGGCTTTGCATGGAAGTTTCTATGTCTTTGATTTTCTTCTTGATCTGTTGGATTTCAGAGTACTGGTGTTCCATCAGATCGAACAACTTGTTTAATTTTTCACTTTGTTCTGCTGCATTTTGTATAAGGTCTAGAAGGGCTCTGTATATAATCAATTTGTTTTCACTTCCTGATGCTTTCATGAAAGTTTCTTCATCTGGAAAACTCCTTGGTTGCTTTGTTTGGGAGCCTTCTGAAGAAGGCATGAGTGATTGCTTGTATGCCACAATTGTCTGTTGCTTTTTGGGTCCCATGTGAGGCTGGAAGAGGTACTGTGAGGATGGATTGCAAATGTTTCTCTAGGCTGTCTTCAAATGTAAAACAAAAGGTACCTGACCAGTTCACAAGTCAGTTAGGTTTTCAGGTGTAGAGGTCCCTCTTCTCGTCTGACAAAGTAAGCACCACTATATCCAACCCCAGATGATAACAAACTAGTTCAGAATACAGCAATGCTACTGCCCTGTTGGCCTCTACTGACAGGGCCTAGCCTTATCCAGCACTGCGTCTAGTACTGGTTTTGTGATAGGAAAGCACTCTCCTGTGGGCAGGCTCTGTGTCCCAAGCTAAGAATCAGGTCCAGCTGTGGTCACCGTATCCAAGATGGCGTCCTCCACACAGGCAGCAGACAGATGGGCTAAAGGTGCCGAGAGGTAGTGATTCCTCTGCTTCTGTTGCAGGGCCCCCAACGTAGGCAGCACTGTGCAAAATCACTACTTTTCTGTCGGAGAAGCGCTGTCCCGTTTGCATGCGCTGGTTCCCAGGCTAAGAACAAGGTCCCCCTGAAATCTCGGTACCAACATGGAGTCCCTCACACTGACCATGGAGCTCCGCACAAACCCCCCTGAGGCGGCTACAAAACGAAAGGCTCAAAGTGTCTAGATTAACAGAGTCCCGAGCCTGGCTCTCAGAATATGGGAATTTTGCCTGCCTATCCCCACAGCAGCGCATCTGAGTCCAGCCGCCAGGCAGGACCCAGCTCCACCCGCCAGCCGAGACAGAGGAAAAAAGAAGTCAAAACGGTGCGTTTACCTTCCGTCCGTGAGAGCCAGGGCTAGCCAGGAGCAGGAGTCAGTGAGAGAGGAGGTTTTTTGCTGAGTGGTATGAAGTCTCCATTAACAGCTCTGTGCCGTGTCCTGAGGCTGATTAGGTGATCAGAAGGCTCTGTTTGATTGTCAATTCAGGTCTTGGTTTCCAGAGGGATATAAGGAGACATGGGCTTAGTCCACCATCTTGACTCTGCCCCTTACCATATCATTTTAAGAAAAATCTTCAAATAAAAAGACCAGGTGGTCTGGGGTCCATATGTAGAGAAGGCATCACACTAAAGGACTGCCACATTGTAATCAACTTTGTTGTTGTTAACAGGTCAAGTCAGTTCCAACTCATAGAGACATCTGTACAAAAGAACAAAATGCTGCCTGATCTTGTGTCCTGTGTCCTGTGTCCTCTGATTAGTTGTAGATCAACCCCTTGTGATCCACAGGGCTTTTGTTGGCTATTTTCAGAAGCAAATAGCCAGACCGTTCTTCCTAGCACATTTTAGTCTGGCACCTCAGCTAAAACCTGCTCAGCATCGTAGAAACACACTAACTTCCATGAATAGATAGGTGATGGCTACACATGAAGGTGTATTGGCTTGAATCCAAGGCAAGTCTCCCACACAGGAGAAGAGAATTGTACCCCTGGACTGCCAAGGGCCCAGTAATGTAACCCATTTACCATAGTTTACACGTTGATGTTTTTTAAGAGCCTACAATAATGTTAATTTCAATACATATTAAGTGCTTCCTGTGTGTGGAACACTGTGCTAAGTGCTTTCCATGCATTCTCATGATTAGAAGCTCATATCAGTTTCACAAAGATGACACTTGCTCTGTGCTCAATTTACTCTTAGGAAACTGAGAGCTGTTGAGTAGCTAGGTGGAGAAATTGATGTTCAAGCCATGTCCTTGATCACTGAACCCTCTCTTATCCGTATGTTGGGCCAGTGCTATCTTCAAACCAGTCCTCTCAGGAGGCTATGCTTTCTACAGTTATGTACAAAACATTTCAAATTTCTCTTTTATACATATTTCCAGAGTGTGTTACAAAACTTCTGAATGCCTTAAACCAGACCCACTGCCATTGCAATCTCAAGTGATAATTAATTGTTAATTATAGTAAGTTATGAAAACAGCTAATACTGACCATATACCAAGTACTTTGTTGTTGTTAGCTGCCCAGGTTGATTCTGACTCATGAACCCAAAATGTGCAGAGTAAAATTGCTCCATATAGTATGCAAGGCTGTGACCTTGCAGAAACAGACAGCCAGGTTTTTCTCTGTGTTGCCCAGGGCCTTTGTAGGCACTTTAAGAAGTATAAATTTATTTAATTTGTACACCACGCCAGCCAAGTGCCATCGAGTTGGATCCAACAGTAGACTATAAATATTGAACTATTATTATCATGCCAGATTCACAGTTGAGAAAATAAGGCATAGGGGGCTTAAGTACCTGCCAGGTTCACACAGCCTAGACTCCTGAGCCTGCAAGGGGCCACAAACTCATACTGTATAGCTTGTTTGTTGATACAAGGATTCCCAGCAAAGAGGACTAAACCCCCTCAGCCTTACCCTGTACAGACTAGAGGCCACTTATAAAGAGGGGAGTCCCTGAACTAGTGAGGGAGCCTGGTTGCGACCACTCAGTGCTTGGGAAGGGTAATCACAGATAAGATGCTTCCTTCCTGACAACTGGAAATAACAAGATTAGCTTGGGAAAGATAATCACAGTTAAGATGGTTCTTCCTTGATAGTTGTGATAAGGACACAACAGTTCTCCTGGCTATGTGACTACAAGCACAGGAAGGACACCTGGGGATGACCTAGCCCTAATTTTTGTCCTATTGCATATCATTGTCCAGCTTTCGCGTGCATATTATGTGACTGAAAATACCACAAAAATACCATGAAAATGCCTTGACAATGAACAAAGAAGACAAAAGAAGAATTGATGCCTTTGAATTGCGGTGTTGGAGAAGAATGTTGAATGTACCATGGACCACCAGAAGAACAGATCTATCCTAGAAAATGTCTACCCGGAGTGCTCCTTGGAAGCAAAGATGGCAAGACCTCGTCTTGCATACTTTGGACATGTTATCAGGAAGGATCAGTCCCTGGAGAAGGACATCATACTTGGTAGAGCGGAGAATGAATGAAAAAGAGAAAGACCCTCAACTAGATGTATACAGTGGCCACAACAATGGGCTTAAGCATAAAAGCTATTGTGGATATGACACAAGACCCAGCAGTGTTCTGTTCTGTTGTTCATGGGTTGTTGTGAGTTAAAACCAATTCAATAGCACCTAGCAACAATAAGAACTTTGCATATCATTATCATATTCTCCAGGAGGGGACCCACCATGAAGTTGCTGACATCCGGCCCAGGCTTGTATCCAGGAGCAGTGTCACCTGAACTAGGAAAAAGGTCACCACCCTCCTCCCTTGCCAATGTTTAAAACTGACCAGCCAAAATCCTTACAGGGTCTTTTACCATTCACAGAGACTGTTAATAAAATATTCCTTAATAAATAATCAATTGCTAATCAAACTATTATTTATTAAGTAACAATATTAAAATTAATCATTGATTGTAATTAATAACAGTTAATAAAATTTTCCTTAATAACACTTTGCTGCCTAAAATGTTGTGTGCTTTGGGGAAGGGGGAAGCCCAGTTTTCTAGCCCAATCTCCTGAACCCAAACCAGGTTACTCGGTATCAAATCAGTTTGGGGACCTTGATAATTAACACACACAGCTACTAACTGAGAGGTTGGAAGATCCAGTTCACCCAGAGGTACCTTAGAAGAAAGGTCTAGAGATCTATTTGGAAAAAATAAGCCACTGAAAACCGTATGGATCACAGTTCTACTCTAACACACATGAGGTAGTATTGACAGAAACTAGTTTTTGTTTTGTTTTAAGACACTGCAGGCTCCCTGCAGCCCTGGTCGGCTACACTACACAAGAAGTTGGCTTGAGGGCTATAAACAACCAAAAATCATCTGGAGCTGGGTCTCCTCAACAGGACCAGTCAAATCTCTGGATTGTAGGTGTAAAAATGGCATAAGGACAGTGTCTGACCCCCTCTAACTTCACAAGGTGGAGAGGACAATCAGGATCAACAACCTGAGGCTGATTCTACCATGACAGAGGTTAGATAAGCCTCCTCTCTCCACCATCTTTACCAATTCTGATGCCAATGGGCCTTCCCAGAGCACTCTCTACTGGGTTTGATAATTCATTGCAAAAGCCACACAGAATTCACAGACAATACTCATGATTGTGAGGTTTATTAAAGAAGTAACAAGTTAAAATTCAGGCTCAGGAACACTTCAGGCCACAGTTCTCATAACAGGTCTCCAGCTTTTCAGCTATGCTCATATATGTTCCTCTCCTGGCCCTAGGCCTCAGCCCACAGGCACTCAGCTTTCTGTCTCCAAGACAACATCTTTCTCTCTCCTCATTCAGAAGCCTCTCAGTGCAGGGATAGTGGGTCCACAGGACATTCTGGCTCCTGACTGTCCTCCCTTGGTTGTGGTAGAATCTTCTGTACTGCCTCTGGGGTGGTTCCTGCCAAGCCCAGTGGCAAAGCTGACCACTTCCCTTGTTCATATCTACACAGTCCTGCCCAGTTACTTGGGTAGATGTTACAAGACCATGGCTAGAAAAGTTACACAAAAGTGACTTACCACACTGCAGTGGACAATAATATTCTGAACCCAAAACTAATTTGCTTCTGTCCCTTGGCCGTAGAGCACAACCTGACCAGCAACTTGCTCTGGTCTCCAGCCTCCTCTTGTGCCACATCCCTGTCCAACCCCTTGTGCTCTGTTCACTCTAACCTTAGACACTTTCCTTACCTTGTTAGCCTGCTCACTCACCCCTTCCCTTCCTTGCCCCTCAGTGTTGGATTGCTCTGGGACTTGGTCCTCATCCTACTTTCCTCTTTGATTCTCTCTCTTGGTACCTAGTGACCTCATCTCAGCCCATACCCCATTTAGTCATGTAGTGCCGCTCTAACAGAGATACCACAGTGTGGATGGCTTTAACAAAGAAGAGTTTATTCCTACACAGCCCGGTAGGCTACAAGTCTGAATTTAGGATGTCTGCTCCAGGGGAAAGGCTTCCTCTCTTTATTGGCTCTGGAGGAAGGTCCTTGTTTTGCATCAGTCTTTGTTCATGAAACACCTTGGTGCAAGAACTTCAGGTCCAAAAGACACACTTTTTCTCCCAGTGCTGCTTCCTTGATGGTATGAGGTTCCCGACTGTCTACTTGTTTCCCTCTCTTTTATCTCCAGTAGGACGAAAGGATAAAAGGTGGTGCAAGCCACACTCCAGGGAAACTCCCTTAGTAAGGGTGTTGCAGTCCCATTCTAATCCTCTTTTAACATAACCATTTTATCCATTAGCCATTGGCAGAGATCAGGATTTACAGCACAGGAAAATCATAAAATACTGTGAATGATGGCCCAGCCAAACAGCTACACACATTTTAGGGTGACACAATTCAGTCTATGGAAGCCCCCAAGTCCATCTATGCACTCATGACACTCATTACCTGTGAACTTGTGGCCCAAACCATGGCTGGAACTCTCCACACGTGTCGAATTTCCCACTTGGCATCTCTACTTGGAGGCCTACAGAAAGCTCTAAGTTAACATATCCAAATAGAACTCTTGACTCCTTCTCCTACCCTTACCCCAAAACCTGCTAATCTGTCCTTCCCTTACCTGGCTCAATAAATGTTACTTTGGTCATAGCTGCTAAGGCTAAAACCCAGGGACTTCCATATCTCCATATCTAATTCATAGAACACCTAAAATTTCTACTTCCAAATTTATCCTAAATCCAGTTGTCTTGGATTACCTCCGTTCTCCTACCCTGGTTCATGCACTGTCTTCTTCTGCCAGAACCACTGCAGAGTTGCCCAGCTGGTCTCTAACTTTCCCTTTTGCCCCCTAGTCAAATTCTCACCCAACAGCCAGAATTGTCTTTTAAAAACTAAGATTGTGTTACTCTACTGCTCACAGCTCTTGAAAGACTCCTAGCATGTTCGTCATCACCCCCGCCCGCCTTCTTGGTGCCACCACATCAGCTCTTCGCTTTGCCTGGGCCATTCTTCCCTGGTCTCTGATCAAGAACTACCTCCCTGGAGATACATTCTCCTACTAAAACCCCAATCTTTCCTCTCCTTTCTTTACCCTTTTCTCTATTGTTCTTCATAACATCTATCATTACCGGACAAATGATTTTATGTACATGTGTATGTTAGCTTACTGCTGGTACAGCCCTCTCCCCAAATGCATATAAGCTCTGAAGATGAGGATCTCGATTCACTGGTCTGGGACAGTGTCTGGAAAATAAATGAGTGTTCAATAAACATCATATGGACAAGTGAACACCATACATACTGTACTTCCTCTAGCATAAATCCTTTGCCCATGATATGTTTTCAACTCTTTTTGTCTCAGTGCTTCCTGTTCTCCCTTCAGATCTCAGTTCAGTGTCACTTCTTCATTTAACTCCATCAGCTTGGCAATCGGCATTGTTAGAGGTACTCAGGAAAGAGCCATAAACAGAACAGAACAACTCCCAGTCTTCATGGAACCTGCAGCCCAGTGGGTCAAATAATGGTAAATCCAATGAAGGCAATCAGTATGATGCGTGTTAAGAGCAGTGGTTGTTTAGATACGGTTGCCAGGGAAAGCTTCTCTGAGGTGACATTTGAGTATGACGAATGAAGCCACAGGAGACCCAGAAAGTCTTCCCCAAGGACTACCCTGCCGAAACTAGCTCAGACTCCACTGCTGCAAGCTCTCAGTGACACTGTAGGTCTCCTTCCCAACACAGTTCTGATCTACATGTTAGCATAATCCTTTGATTCATGTCTTCCTCTCCCACTGAGCACTCCATGGGGGCAGAACCTCTATTTATTTTCTCATTATACACCAACACAGGACTGAGACTTACTGAACAGATGGATAAACAAGCACAGGCAGTACTCAAAGAGAATGTCCAGCAGGCCCTGACATTCTCTATGGACTGAGAGGTCAACCTCAATGGCTACAACAACTGCTTCATAAAGTGTCTATTCTCAAACCCTCCCCTTACCTCTACAACATAACTCCTGCCCCTTTTAAGGAGAGCTGGGCAGACCCGTTGTTGACAAAGGCTGGAGGGTCCTGGGCATCTGTGATTTGATGAGGGGGTGAGTGCTTGGAGCAGCACCCAAGATTGCATGCAAACCACATGGGTACCACGGAATGTCCTCTACAGAAGCTGAATCTGGTCAAATCTGACCAAATTAGGGGCAAGCCTCGTGCTCTGAGGAGAGAAGCTGGAAGAGGATAGAAGTGGGCAGTCAGGTAGGAGTGGACCAAGGCACTGAGATTCTTTCTTCCTGAGGATATACACAGCTTGGACAGCTTCAACCCCTCAACATTTCAGGCACAGCAACTGAACTTAATCTCCCCACCTCTACTGCCGTGTTAACGTATTTCACTTTCTGGAGATTCTGATTCCATCTCACCACTTACTAGCTCCAGACTTGAGAACAGCTGCGTTCTTTGTCTTCACAGATCAGGTCTATAATGCTATGTTAGCTTCTTCCAGTACATTCGCTCTGATTTTTCCATGGCTGCTTGTGATGGACTGAATTGTGTTTCCCCCCAAATCTGTAGAAATTTGGCTGGGCCAAGATTCCTGGTGTTGTGTGATGCTCCACCATGTTGGAAATCCTGCCTCTACAGAGTTAATGAGGATGGATGGGCAGCAGTTATGTAAAGGGAGTGGGACTCAATGTATAAGATTGTTTTGTACCTTGAGTCAGTCTCGAGATATAAAGGAAAGAAGCTAGCAGAGAAATTTGAGAACCTCTTACCATCAAGAAAGCAGCACCCAGAGTAGAGTGAATCATTCAGACCTGAGGTTCCTGGGCCAAGATGCCCCCTGACTAAAGGCTGATGCAACACAAAGACTTTCCTCCAGAGCTGAGAGGAAAAGCCTTCCCCTGGAGCAGACACCCTGAATTTGGATGTGTAGTGTACTGGGCTGTCTAAGAATAAACTGTCTTTGTTAAAGCCATTCACTTGTGGTACTTCCATTAAAACAGCACTCGCTGACTAAGACACAGTGCTCAACAGAAACCCTGTCCTTGCCATCCCCCACACTTTCCATGGCTGTTCTGAATACTGTCCTTTTTCATGCCGTCCACTACCATGAAATGCTGGCCCTTAGCAATTCTCTGCTGAAGTCTAAAGCCATCTTTCAAAGATCCACCTCTGCCATGGAACTCTTTCCTGATGCCTTGAGCTAAGTGGGCTCTCTCCTTCATGGGTCTCTTGTGGTAGAGAGACTTCATGGGTCATAAGCGCCCTGCACAACCCTATCTGTGTCCCTCCTATCTTCTCCCTTCGGAATAGTCAACTGAAAACATGTCGTATACTATTTTGCTTGGCACACTACAGTTCCTTAATAGTGACTGGTTAGAGGAAATCACTGCAGTTGGCCAAAAAAAAAAAATCAAACCCACCATCGTCGAGTCTATTCTGACTCATACCAGCCCTACAGGACAGAGTAGAACTGCACCATAGAGTTTCCAAGGAGTGCCTGGTGGATTCAGATTGCCAACATTTTGGTTAGCAGATGTGTCACCGCAATTGCGAATCTGCACTGCCTGTTTGCAAAGCCAATACCAAGACAGGAGGTGAGGACATTTACTGAGTGCCAGAACACAAAGTGGAGTTGGTTCCTCCAAAGCTAGCCTGTATGCACAGGCTGAGCCTGGAGGTGACACAGGTTGGTTAAGGAGGGCGACACCAGTTCATGTTTCTTCAGATCCATGCAAGGAATTTCTTTGATTTGCAACAACATTTTTTGTGAGGGTCTGCTTGGCTCCAACAACTCAGGAAGATTGACAGTCATCAAAGTTTGAACTACCTGTTGATTCAGACTGATAGTCTTAGAGAATAGCTGAAAGGAGGTAAACAGGACAATTACGGAACACTCCTAAGAGGAAAGAATAATCATGTGACATATGACTAGTACAAGGTGGATTCCTACAGATGTGGAAAAAACAAGTTTTCAGGACTTAGTACTTCAACATGGCTGTTCTGTTGCTTGTAGCAAGATAGAGTCGGGGTGGCCAAGGGCCTCCGTTTCAGATGTATCACTTGACCACTATGCCACCAGGGTTTCTGTGGCTGCCCAACAGGGATATTTATGAAGACCTGCTGTCTATTCTCCATCCTTAAAGGGATTAAGTGTCAGACTTTCCACTTGGAAGTTAAATATGATTGAAAAGTCTTTTTGAGATAGAAACTTGTCAGATGAGACAGTATTTCATCTTAACAAAGTTACGGGGTAGCAGTTAGAACCAGTGGAGATTGTAAACGACAGCTAAATCGGAGGTGGCCACAGGTATTGGCTTTAGAAGAAACTTGGGCTGGCTTCATAAAAACCAGAAAAATTTTGTGATCCTGAGTGTGGTAGACTGAATGATGGCACTCCAACAATGTCTACATCCTAACCCCACAAGTTTATGAATACATTACTTTTATACCATAGTAAGGACTTTGCTGATATGATTATTCTGGATTATGTTTGTGGCTCCAGTACAATTACAAGAGTCCTGACAAGAGGGAAGCTGAGATTACAGTGAGTAGATGGAGATGAGACAGCAGAAGAAAGAGGCTAAAATAATGCAAATAAGGGGCCAGGAGCTAAGGAATGCAGGTAGCTTCTAGAAGCTTTCCCCAAAGCAACCAGAAGAGGCCATCTCTGTTGACACTCTGAGGTAAGCCCGGTGGGATAGATTTTGGACTTCTGACCTCCAAAACTGCAAAAGAATAAATCTGTGTCATTTCACACCCCTAAGTCTGTGGTACTCAATTTGTTGCACTGGCAACAGGAAGCCAATATGCTGTGACAAGGCCATCAGTAATGAGAGGAATGCAGTCTCTCACTGGAACCACCCTGGGCTCTCTTTCTGAGAATGGACACCAGGAAGTCCTACTAAGTCTGTTTCTCGCGATCATGTTCTTAGTTGATTATCAGCAACCAGGCAAAGGGCAGAACATGCACTTCCTCCAGAAAAGACAAGACAGTTGTGTCAGAATTTAGAAACCAAAGTCTAAAGAACAAACTAGATGCAAGGATCTCAGCTGTTTTTGTTTTTTTAACGTCCTATCCAAATGCAGATAGATTGTTATGGAACAAAACTGAGACAAGTTTGGCAGTTACAGCTGCTAACCTACGCCACAACAACCAGCTGATTCAGTTGAATCACTGATCTGCTCAAGGGTGAAAAGAATCAGTTGAATTAGCCAATTTCACTGAATTGACTTCTATTGCCTCAGATTTGATTTACC
Source organism: Heterohyrax brucei (assembly GCA_028571685.1). Taxonomy (NCBI): domain Eukaryota; kingdom Metazoa; phylum Chordata; class Mammalia; order Hyracoidea; family Procaviidae; genus Heterohyrax; species Heterohyrax brucei. The sequence goes on along the minus strand of CM053159.1, from coordinate 7,727,573 downwards.
TCAGAGCCAAAGAGATATCACCTAAGATTCTTCAGGCAGATCTCATAGTCTGATGTTTATAAGCAATTTCAAAGACTGAAAATCGTACCAAAAGACAAGCCAATGTCTTCTGTTTCTGAATCACAGGATTTTCATTCCAGATAGTTTGTATACAGTTTCATCAGAAACAAAAACATATACAGCATGAAGCAAAATAGAAGACCACAGCTTCCTTTCCCATAAGTAGTAAGTACTACAAGAAAATCAGGGCTCCAAACATACTCGATTCCCTATTTATTTTTTCTTATCTATAAAAGCAAAATGTACACAGTGTCTTTGCCAACATAATGTCGGGATCAGTCTGTGATGAGTTGTAGTTTGATAAGAAGCAGAGTAAAGAGACCTTTATCCTGCATTTCTTTCCAGCAGTAAACTTTCATATGCAGGGCTTCAAACAAGGCCACCTTTGGGGAAAAGAAAGCCATGGTGACATTAAGTTGAAATACTTTAATGCCATTTATAACCTTTATTTTTCAGCCAAGCTTGTGATTATATTGGGGTTACTATACGCAGCAAATACAGGAAACCTCCCACACATTGGCACTGGCGCACAATAAATAATAAGCAGAGGCAGTGAAACAGATCCATTATGATTTCACTCTGAAAATTTTGTTGATACAAAAATTTAAGAATGCTACAGAATTACTAATTGATTTTTTTCTCATAGGAGTTACAAATACTTAGATCCGTATAGTCAAATTCACATAAACAAAAGATTATTTCCAGAAAACTGAACAATATCATTACACAAGCCTGGCAGAAGAGAAAGCTGTGCAGCTTTATTCAGTTCTCAAAATGACCTTAGGGTAGACATCATAGGCTTAATTTAGATTATTAGTTTTTCCTAATCTGTCTCTTTTGTTATCCCTACTGGCACTCACATATTCATGAGCATGTATCCCTTAGGTGACCATTTTAAAGAACGAACAGAATAAAGTATATTCTGCAAACTGGTGGTTCTCAAACTTCACTGGGAACAATTACATGCGAAAATGAAAACTCACGTTAAAAATTCAATCAATATATTAAAAATGTAATTCTGATTCAAAATAGTTCCTGAAATATAGAAATCCTTTCTAGACCGAAAGCACTTAATGATTCTGGTTGCCCTTTTAATTCAGGAAAGGGTTCCTTTGAAGATTTACTGGCTGAAAATTAGAGAATGAAGAATTACCTACTTTGCTCCTTCCTAGCCTGTGGGAGGTAGAGCTGAGCTCTTGGGCTTTAGAGTGCAGTGAGCAGTCCACAGACAGGGCTCTGACACAGCCCTGACTCCAGCTACCTCCTAAAGCACCTGCCTCATCTCTAGCCTAACCCAAAACTGTGCAAAGTATCAGAGCAAAGGGAGCCTCTTCATCAACTACGTTCTGCACAAATGAAGACAACTTCATGATACAGTTAACATACTTGGCTACTAACCAACAGATTGGAGGTTTGAATCCATTCAGAGATGCCTCAGAAGAAAGGCCTGGTGATCTAGTTCTGAAAACCTTAGCCACTAAAAACCCTGTATGGCATAGTTCAACTCTGACATACACGAGGTCACCATCAGTTGGAGTTTACTTCATGGCAACTGGATACTGTTTCAGCACATAATCAGAATGTTTCTGGGCCTCATGAAAAAGGAATCACCTCTTTGATAACTTTGGTCCAGAGATCCATGGTGGGCTCACTTCCTGAGCTCAGCACAAAGCTATCAGCCACTTAAACACATGGGAGAACTAGACCTTACAGACAGGCCAGGTAATGCCAGGCATGTGGGCCCAGACAACCCCCCACAAGTCTTTCCATTCCTTCTGTTTGAAGTCTAGCCAGGCTGTAAGCACCTACTCACCCGTCCACCCAGAGAATTCAAGGCTCTCAAGGTCTCCTAAGGCAGACCCTCCAGAAAGCTGCAGGTCTGTTTGGCACTAAGCACCAATAGATGGTGTATTGATGAGTTTGCTTTGTTATTGTTTCCCCTTTTAACTCTGCAGACACCTTATGGTACACAGAAAGCTGGCCTCTTCTCTGGGATCCACGCTGGGAAAGGCCAGGATCCCAGATGAAGTCAGGGCCCAGTTCGTTCCCAGAGTTTTTCCCGTAGCAGCCACTGTCCTTTGGGGTTCTCCGTCTCATAGTGGTCCTCCCCTGAAGATGCCGGAGGTTCCAGGGCAAAGAGTTCAGCATCCCATTCCATGTCTTCTCCTGAGAAATTGAAGAGCATCTGTCTAGAGCTCCCCAGGCTGGAAGGGAAGAAGGAGGCAGAGAGCTTAAGTTCAGTTTGGCTGGCAGCATAGAGGGAAGGGATGCTACGACTGTTACCATTCCAGTATAGACCATCAGATTACTTCCCCAGTCCTTGGCCTGATGGAGGACCAAGCAGTAAATGTCATGGGGCTGTGGGCAGACCTCAGGTGGTCCTTGGCCTGCCCTTCAAACAGAAGGATGGGAGATGAATCCCACTTGTAGGATATCTAATACGTTGTCCATTATTGTTATAGATTGAATTGTGGTCCCCCAAATTTACGGTGGAATCCTAAGTCCTATGCCTATGGATGTAATCCCATTTGGAAACAGGGTTTTCCTTTTTATGTTTAGCGAAGGCGTGAAAATGTCAGGTGTATTTTAAAGCTAATCCCTTTTGAGATATAAAAAGAACAAATCAGGCACAGAGACAGAAAACAAAAGTGGGGGAAAGACAGATGCCATGTGGAGACCGCCAAGGAACGAAGAACGTGGGGTTACGGAAGCTGAGCCAAGGGTCTCCCAGAGCCAACAGAGAGAAGCTTCCTCTGGAATCCTGAATTTAGATGTCCAGTCTTCTAAACTGTGAGAAAATAGATTTGTTTCTAAAGCCACCTACTCGTGGTATTTTTCTGACAGCAGCGCTATATAAATGCTATTTAGAATATGCTATTTAGAAAACATCCTGAATCCGTCAGAGGTGGACAGGTGTTCTAAAAACAGAGGAAATCAGAGGTTGGTGAGCGCTGAGCTGGGCCATCCAATTATAAAAGGTCCCAGCAGAAATTCTCCCTCCAGAGGGTGGTCAGAGGCTTTCTAAGGCTTCCAATTAACTAGATGCTGGTTCCATCCTGGTGCAACTCCCTCTTGTACTCCAAGCTCTCATTAAAAATCTGTATCACAAAGAGTGTGGAGCAACATGGCAAAGTGAGGGGATGCTCCTGTTTATGCCCTAGCCGCTAACCCACCGAACAAGGAATACGGACAAGCACAGACTACAATCTCAGAACTCTGGATGGCAATCTGTAGTTTTGGAGAGGCAGGGTGGGTCCAGAAGCAAGGGAGAGGAAAAGCGAGGATGGCATACCAATTGGGAGTACCTAACCACAGACTCTGGAGCCCTTCCTCCTTGTAGCCGTTTTGGGACCAGCCTGGGCAACACCACAAACAGGGAACAAAGAATTGCAAGATGCTGTAGGCCATCTTTTTTAAGGCAGTGCAGATTGGCCACGGAGTTCATCCACTGGGCACTTGGGAGAGGGCAATGGGAGACAGAAGGCTGTGTGAAAGTGCTACTGGGTCTCACTGAGGCCTGGGGCAGCCGAGCACTAGGACTGGGAGAGACCGACAGGCCATAGAGGGTAGGGGCTAGCTCCTGTCCAGCAGGGGACACCACAGAAGGCCTGCGCAGGAGTGCTTAGGCAGAAAGACAGAGAGTCAAAACCCATCACAAGGTAGTTGAGCCCCGCTGCTCATGTCAGGATGTGCAGCCTGTTAAGCACCCCTTCCTGGGCATGCACACTGAATTCCGGGATGAAGCATCCAGAACTCCTCAATCAGCACTGAAAAAAACCTAAGGTTGAAAATGTCCTGTAGTGATTCCCTTCGAACTCCAGGAGGCAGTTGTACTCTGGCCTCCAGGGTCGCCATGAGTCGGACCCGACTCGACAGCACTGGGCTGTAGTGATTCCCAGGAGAGAATAATAAGGCCCTACCGCCGGGTTGATTCTGACTCGCAGAAAACATGCGTGGCAGAGTGGAGCTGCCTCCTGGTCCTGGGCTGCGTGAGTCTTTGTCGGGGGGTGGGGGCTGCTGTATCTTTTCCTGTGGACCACCCCGTGGGTGTGGATCTGGGCTTTTCATCTGACAGCTGAGCACTTGGCCACTGGAACACCAGGGTACCCAATCAAAAAATTTCCTCGCAAACACAAAATCTGAAGTAAAAATAATAATAATAATATAGTGGTTAAAGTTCAACAAAAATATAATAAAACACAGAAAACTACAAGAGAAGAAGGGCTGATCAAAAACAAAAGTCAAAGAGGAAATTTCTCCTCCGGAGGCTGGGCTAAAGCAAAGAATTTGTAATTTTCAGACTGTGGTGCTAAGTATGTTTAAAGAAGGCGAACAGCACACAGAAAAGAATCAGATCAGGAAACAAGCAGAGGAACAAAATGAGAGATGCAACCAAAAAATTAAAAACATCCAAAAAAACAAAACGAGACAAAAAAAACAAGAAATACTACACCCAAAGAATGCCAAACCCAAAACCAAACTCACTGCTGTCTAGTCGGATCTGACTCATAGTGACCCTGTAGGTCACCGTAAAACTGCCCAAAGAATTTCCAAGGAGCATCTGGCAGATTTGAACTGCCAACCTTTTGGTTAGCAGATGTAGTACTTAACCCACTACACCACCAAGGTTTCTGAGCTGAAGAATAAAGCTCCTGAAGTAGAAGGAAAAAAAAAAAAACTCAGAAATGGAGTAGAATAGATAGAATGTAGAATAAATACGTTAGAAGACAAAATAACTGAACTTATCAAGTCTCAAGAAAAAACAAAAAGAAAAGCAAAAGTGTCTAAAAGGAAACACACGGTTCAATTAAGAAACCTAACAGAATTAATTGGAATCCCAGAATAACATGACAACAGTGAAGCCATGAAAACAATTTTCCAGGAGATAGTCAGAGGGAATTTCCTGAACCTGAACAGGGAACCAAGCTGCAAATATGGGAAGCTACACAAAACTCAGTCAGAAGAGGCACTAAAAGATCAGCTCTGTACCATATCCTAGTAAAATTATGGAAAACCAAAAAGAAAGAATTCTGCAAGCAGCAAGAGAAAAATGCAATATAACATGCCAAGGGTCTCTCCAAAGAATCAGGGCAGATTTCTCCCCAGAACCTCTAGAGATCAGAAGACAACAGAGCGACACATGTAAAACACTGAAGGAAGAAAATTGCCAACCAAGAATTCTTTATCTGACCAAGTTATTACTGAAAAATGAAAGGAGAAATCCAGATATTCCCTAACAAATAAACTCTGGGAATTTGCCACTACCAGACCAGCTTCACGAGTATTATTCAAGGGAGTACTCCAAATGGAAACGTAAGCAAATTAAATAAATACTTGTCGGCACTTGGCTTGGCTGTATCTGTACATGGGAAACCTGGTGGCATAGTGGTTCACTGCTATGGCTGCTAACCAAAGGTCTAAAGTTCAGATCCACCAGGCGTTACTTGGAAACTTGGTGACAACAAGTTTGGTTTTATATATGGGAGAAATAAGTAAATAATAAGAAACAGAAAGAGAGAAGTCTCCTCAAAGCACAACATGGGCAATCACAAGGACCAAGCATATGATAATTTAAGATAACAAACTCAATAATTAAATCCCACAAAAATATATCAAGTTTGTAAGAAATAAGCATGAAGTAAACTTACTGAATGAACGTGTTGTATATGGATCACAAGGAGACATACCAACAGAAAAGGGAAAGAAGGAATATATGGGACATAGATTGTTATGTTAAGGTTGTGTGTTAACTGATGTTTATATGTTAAACATTGCTGCAGTTTTAAATTTTAACACAATATATGTGGTAACCACTAAGAAATCACCAAGAAAAAACATTTAGAAGAAAGCACAAATGTTCCTTACAACAAAGCAGCCAAACAAATAAAATCAGAAAAAGAAGAATAAGAAAGATACAAAACACTCGAAAAACGTAGCAAAATGGGTGAGGTAGACGTTTTGTTTTCAGTAATAATCTTAAATATAAATGGTCTAAATGCCACATGTAAAGGGCAGAGAGTGGCAGGATGGATTTAAAAACATGATCTATCCTTTTGCTGTCCACAAGAATCACATCTGAGATAAAAAGATACAAACAGACTGAAAATAAAAGAATGGAGAAAAATATTCCATCCAGCCAATCAACAAAAAAGATCAGGGGCCACACTGACATCAGATAAAAAAGAGTTTAAATTAAAATATATTACAAAAGATGAAGAAGGATGTTAAGTAATAACAAAAGGGTGGATTCAGCAAGAAAACTTAATTGTAGATACGAGGTCTGATGATTATATCTGCCAGCTTAATTGTTATAAATGCTACATACCTCATTGCTGAACAGCACTACAGTCACCTTCAAAATACTCTTCTTGGGAAGCTACATACCAAGGCCAGTGCCTTGTCCACCTTCAAAGCAATTTTAGAACTCTTTCTAGAACAGGCGTTGCACACAGCAGCCAGTTCATGAACTTCAATGTGCAGTTGTCTGTGATGGAGTTTTTAGCCAGTAAACAAATAGTCACTTGATAATGGCCCCCAATGACTTTTTTCCTTACCTGAAGATAAAGGAAATATTGAAAGGAAGACATTTTGGTGACATTCAGGACATCAAGGGTAATATGATGACAGCTCTGATGACCATTCCAGAAAAAGAGTTCCAAAAGTGCTATGAAAGGTGGATTAGGTGCTGGCATCAGCAAATAGCTTCCCAGGGGGAGTACTTTGAAGATGATCATAGTGATATTCAGCAACGAGGCGTGTAGCACTTTTTCTGTGATGAGTTCACGAACTTAATTGGCAGTCCTTGTATATATGTGCTTAACAATATTGACTAATATTCAAGGAGAAATAGACAATGCCACAGTAATATTAGGGGACTTCAACACACCACTTTTAATTGCAGATAGAGCATCTAAAAAGATCACTAAGGACACTGAGAATTTAAATGAAACCGTAAGCCAACGGGACTTAACAAACATATATAGAACACTTCACCCAGCATCAGAACAATACACATTCCTCTCCAGTTCCGATGGATCATTTTCCAGAATAGATCATAGGCTAGGACACAAAATAGCCTCAATAAACTTAAAAAGATTGAAATAATACAAAGAATCTTCTTAACTATAATAGAATGACAAAAATAAGAGTGAGGGACATAGAAATTAAATAATACACTTAATGTTGTTGTTAGGTGCCATTAACTTGGGTCTAACTCATACCCAACCTATGTACAATGGAATCAAACATCACCCTGTCCTGTGACATCCTCAGAATCATTGCTATGTTTGAGTCCATTGTTGCAGCCACAGTATCAATCCATCTTGACCATGGTCTCCCTGTTTTTTGCTAGCATTCTACTTTACCAAGCATGGTGTCCTTCTCTAAGGACTGGCCCTCCTGATAATAAGTCCAAGGCACCTGAGACAAGATCACATCATCCTCATTTCCAAGGAACATCCAGCCATATTTCTTCCAAGGCAGATTCAAGTTCTCTGGCATCCCATGATATTCTTTGCTAATATCATAACTGAAAGGCATCAATTTTTCTACTGGTATTTCTTATTCAGACTCACGTGAAGCAACTGAAAGTATCATAGCTTGTGTAAGGCCCACCTTAGTAGTGTTCAGCTTTGCTTTTGTACGCTTTAAAGAGGTCCTTGTGTAGCAGATTTGCCCTTTGATTTCCTGCCTGCCGTTTCCAAGAGTGTTGATTATGGATCCAATAAAATGGTATCCTAGACAATGTTAATCTTTTTCCCACTTATTATGATGTTCTTTATTGTTCCAGTTAAGAGTACTTTTGTTTTCTTTATGCTGACGTCTAATCTATACTGAAAACTGCAGTCTTTGATCTTCATCAGTAACAGTTCAAGTCCTCTTCCCTTTCAGCAAAGTTGTGTCATCTGCATATCGCAGATTGTTAATGAGTCTTCCACTAATTCTGATGCCATATGCTTCTTTATATAGCCCAGTTTATTGGAGTAGTTGTTCAGTATATAACAGAATAGATATGTTGAAAGGATACAATGCCAAAGTACACCTTTCCTGATTGAAAACCATGTGATATCCCCTTGCTCTCTTTGATTGTCTGCCTCTTGGTCCATATACAGGTTACTCATGAACACAATTCAGTGTTCTAGAATTCTAGTTCTTCATAATGTTATCCATAATTTGTCATGACCCACACATTTAACTGTCTTTGCATAGTCAATAGAACACAGGTAAATATCTTCCTGGCATTCTCCGCTTTCAGTCAAGATATATCTGATAATCAATAATGACACCCTCATTTCACATCATCTTCTGAATCTGGCTTGAATTTACGGAAGTTAGCTGACAGTGTACTACTACAAGTGCATTTGAATGACCCTCAATGAAATTTCACTTGCATGTGATATTAATAATGTCATTCAGTAATCTCTGCATTTTGTGGGATCCCTTTTTTCAAAATGGGCATAAATATGAGTACGAATCGTTTCCAGTTGGTTAGCCAGGTAGCTGTATTGCAAATTTCTTAGCATAGATGAGTGAGCACCTCCAGAACTGCATCCATTTCTAGAAATGTTTCCACTGGCACTTGAACAATTCCTGAAGCCTTGTTTTTCACTAACGCTTCCAGGGCAACTTGACTTCTTCCTTCAATACCACTGGCTCTTGATCATATGCTACCTCCTAAAATGGTTTAATACTGACCAATTCTTTGTGGTACAGTGACCCTGTGTGTATCTTCCATTTTCTTTTCATGCTTCATTCACTGTTTAGTATTTTCCTTGAAGAATCATTCAATACTGCAATTCAAGGCATGGATTTTTTCCTTCAGTTCTTTCAGCTTGAGAAACATCAAGCATGTTCTCACTTTTAGTTCCTTAACTCTATGTTTTTGAATATTGTATCATAATACTTTATTTTGTCTTCTTGAGCCGTCCTTTGAAATCTTCTGTTCAGCTGTTACTTCTTCATTTCTTACATTTGCTATACATACTCTACATTCAAGAGCAAGCCTCTTCTGATAGTCATTTTTGTCTTTTCTTTCTTTCCTGTCTTTTTAATAACTATTTGTTTTCATTGAGGATGAAAACCTTGATGTCTTCTCACAATTTGTTTGCTCTTTTCTTATTAGCATTTAATGCATCACGTCTGTTCTTGAGACGGTCTCTAAATTCAGGTGGAATATACTCATGGTTGTATTTTGGCTCCTGTGGACTTGTTTTAATTTTCTTCAGCTTAAGTTGAACTTGCATATCAGCAATTCATTGTCTGTTCCACAGTTGACCCCTAGATTTTTCCTGACAGATCATACTGAGTTTCTCCATTGTCTCTTTTTATGGATGTAGTTGATTTGATTCCAGGGCATTTCATCTGTAAGGTTCATGTGTATAGTCTCCATTTATGTTGTAGAAAAACATATTTGCAGTGAATAAGTCATCAGTCTTGCAAAATTCTGTCATATGATTTCTGGCATCATTTCTATCACCAAAGTCATAACCAATTCTTCTTTCTATCTAACTTTCTTTTTCCAATCACCAGTAATTATTGATGCATCTTAATTAATTTCAGACTACAGAACTTGTTAAAAATCTTCAGTTTCCTCATCTTTGGCCTTAATGTTAAGTGTATAAGCTTGAATCATAGTCATGTTAACTGATCTTCCTTGTAGGCATATGGATATCATCTTATCACTGACAGTGTTGTACTTCTGGATAGGACTTGAAATGATCTTTTTGACAATGAATACTATGCTATTCCTTTTCAATTTGTTGTTCCTGGTGTAATAGACTATCTGATTTAAAATGACTCATACTAGTACATTTTAGCTTACTAATGCCTAGGACATCAATCCTTATGAGTTCCATTTCATTTTTTGATAACTTCAATTTTCCTAGATTCATACTTCATATATTCCACATTCCAATTATGAATGGATATTTGCAGCTGTTTCTTCTTGTTTTCAGTCATGCCATATCAGCAAATGAAGATCTGAAAACTACATAATCCGCTACTGAAAAACAACAGGGTCATAGAGAAAAATCAAATGTAAAATTTTAAAATGTCTAAAATCAAACAAAAGATAAAACAACATATGGAAACCTTTGGCTCATGCAGAGGTAAGATGGTAGTGTAGTTACTTGCTTCCTGTGATCCTTTTAACAACAAACATCAACAACAACAAAGAAGACTCAATTATATATGACATTCTAGGAGCCCAGAACATCAAAGAGAATGTTGAGAAATCAGACTGACCAACAAGAAAGAGAGAGTGGGTCCCAAAGCATCTACAACTGGCCAGGCCTGACATGGTGAGAATCCACACCCTGTAGGAGAGTCAGCAGCAGCCAGCATGGGTAAGCGAAGCAATGGTATTCAGACAGCATCTTCCTCAGCAGGAAAGACTGAGTGGTGGAGAGCCATTCATTCCTCCAGAATCAGTGAAAAGCAGCATTCAATAGCCAAAAGCTAAGGGACTTGCATCTAGTTCACTACATGTGGATGTAGGACTTTCCTGTAAGCTAAACCTCTTTCCCTTTTCCCAGCAGTTCCCTCTCCTTTTTCTGCACTGCACTAGGCTCCAAAGACTGATGTGACACCTGGGACAGAAGTAGGAATCCTTTCTCATGTCAGAGCCATTCTCCTAGACTTGGAGAGGAAATAACAAACAGGAAAAAAATTAAAAAGCTGCTAGCTCTCCTAAGTTGGGAACTCAGGGCAGAAACAGGTATTGTGCCTAGGAGCAGGTATAAGGAGTCTATGGACCTTGAAAGCCTTTTAGCATTCCATACAGCATCAGTGTGCCCAACATCCTATGGCAAAAGCTACCTACATACTCACATTAAGGAATAGGGACAAGTCTTCCTCACAGACACTCATGGAACACTGTCAGCCCCCTACCTTTCTGAGCACATGCAGCCAGTTACCAGTGCCTACTCTGATCACCCCTGCTCATGTAGCATCATAGCAAAAACCTTGCACCACGTACTTGCTGACTATCTAAGCACCTCAACTGAGCACATACAAGAAAAGTAAATGGTTGCCTGGTACCACATGCCTAGCAACAGTTCTAACAACCTGGTGACAGGACATTAGAACCTCTCAGACACTAATAATCAAGCTAGCTCACATGACCAACTTATCTGGGCATTTCAAAACATAACAAAAATTGGAGTTAAAACACAGTAAGCAAACATAAATACAGCACCTTTCTGACAGCTTGGAGAGAACAATCAATATCAAATCACTTAAAGAGGCAGACAATAATGGCTTTAGAAACCCCTGAAAACAAAGAGTCAAGAAATTTTCCAAAGAAAGAGAACTTCCTGATAAAGAACAACAATGAATTTGGGAAATATAACATACAAGAATCTGGAAAACAATATGCTGAGTGAAATTAGTCCATTGCAAAAGGACAAATATTGTATGAGACCACTATTACAGGGACTCAAGAATAGGTTTGAATACAGAAGACAACATTTTTATGGTTGAGAGGGGCTTGGTGGGAGGTAGAAGGCTATTTGCTAATTAGATAATTGAGAAAAATTATTTTAAGTGAAGGATGAGACAATAAAGTAGAGTCAGCACAAATGGGCTAAACCCAAAGCTTAGAAATATTCTGAATAAAATCAAACACTTCAAGAAACAGAGCAGTAGGATCAGCGGTTTGGGAATCAAGGTTTGAGAGGACATCTAGGTCAACTGGCTTGACAAGTTTATTAAAATGTTCTGCACCTCACTTTGGTGAGTAGCCTTTGGAGTCTTAAAGGCTAACAAGCAGACACTTAAGAAGCTTCAATCAGTCTCAACACACCTGAAGCAAAGGAAAAAGAAGACTGAACTTGTGTAGAAGACATAAAATGATACTGGTCAAGAGTATGCTTCTCAGCTTGGGTGGATATAGGAGACTAACTGGGTAGCTTCTATGTGGAGGCAAAATGAGAAGACAGAGGAGGACAGGTGCTTGCTGAATAGACATGAGAAATACAGGGTAGAGGGGAGGAGTGTGCTGTCACAGAGCGGGGAGAGTCAACGGGGTCACACGGCAAAGTGTGTGTAACTTTTTGTAAAATTTCACTTAAAAAACAATGAGGAAAGTAAGAATTAGAAAAAAAAATCCTTTGGTACACTAACAAAATCAATACTTGGAGGGAAATTCATAGAAATACATGTATACGTTAAAAAAAGAAGAAATATCTACAATCGTTAAACCAACAGCTTCAACAAGTAGAAAGAACAAAAGAAGCCAAAAGACACCACAGAAAAGAAAATAATAAAGATCAGGACAGAAATAAACAAAAACAATAGAAAACGTTGATGAAACTGAAAGCTGGTTCTTCAGAAGGAATAAATATGACAAACTACTATCACGAGTGACAAAAGAAAAAAAAGAGGAAAATAATCAAATTAAGACATGAAACTGGTGGCATTACAACTAATCCATCAAAGATATATGAGACTATAAGTGATTCCTGTGAAGAACCGTACCCCAACAAACTTGAAAAACTGGATAAAATGGACAAATTCCTAAAAACAGACTATCTTCTCAAACTAACACAAACAGAGGTAGAAAATATAAACATACACATTACAAAAGTAGAACTAAAGGGGTAGAGTCAACATGGCAGACTAGACACAGATCTTCTTAATTCCCTCTGAAAACTAAAGCCAGGATTGAAAATTAAATGGAGTTTTCTGGACACCCAGTGAGTCTTAGGACATGGCATAGGGCTGTCAGTTTGGTCTACATGACACTGAATGGGAAACTTCTTCTCTTTCCCCGACTCTGACTTTGTTGAATGCTGGCTATCACAGACTGAAGATAACTTTTAACTTTTTTTACTTTGTCTTAACTGGCAGGTGGTGCTTGGGCTTCGCTGGCAGCAAAGCTCAGCCACACTGCTGACAGGACCAGCAGGCAGAGTAGCCACATTTTGAGAACCTGGCTCTGGACTCCATGTACCTCAACTCCTCCAACCTCTCTTTCTGAACGTCTGCCATAGAACCAGCTATTCCACAGTGAGAAGGACAGCTTCTGTGGGATTCCATCTTGTTTGACTGAGAGACAGAGTTACCCTTATGGAGGCCTCAGCAGGGCCAAACTCCCAGGTTGGGAGGCAATATCTGCCATTTTTTCTCACTGTCTCAGCTGGCAGGCAGGGCTTAGGCTTGACTGGCAGCAAAGCTCAGTTGCACTGCTGACAGAATCAGCAGACAGAATAGCCACATTTTGAGAGCCTGGCTGTGGTCTCTGTGCACCTCAGCTCCTCCAACCTCTTACTCCAAACCTCCACCACTGAATCAGCTATTCCACAGCAGATGGGAGAGCTTGTGTGGGCTGCCATGTTCTTCGACTAGGAGGTGGATTTACCCAAATGGAGACCTCAACAGGGACTAATTCCCAAGCTGTGAGGCAGTGCCAGACTGGGGAATGCTTTTTCAACAGAAAAGCTGTGTTTAGCAGTGTGACATTATGGGTGGGGACCAGCAGCAGATGACAGAAGGGTGGTAGCCTTTCTGTGCTTTGAACTAGTTTACAGCTTCTGGGGTTAGATATAGAGGTGCTTACTTTACCAGCTGGGAAAACGGGCTTGCGCACCTGACAGCCTGACTGATTTTGGAAGCTGTCAGAGAGCTTTTACCTTCCACTATAAGACTACCTAGAAAAATAACTGCAGTGCATCCTGATGGCATCTCTTTGATCCTTTAGTGACTGACATCATAGGGTCAGCTGATGGCCCCTCCGTGACTCCATAAGTAGGGCCTTGTTTTTGTCATTAAGGAGGTGGAGTCTATTACCCAGAGATTCCACTAGGACCAATCACTGAAGTACATAGAGCTGACTGGGGATCACCTTCCTTCTCAGACTGTGCTTTAGATTCTGTTAAGGTAATACTGGAGAAACTAAACAACCTCTAGATGCCCCCAAAGCAACAAACTTTTATCAGAAACTTAAAGAAAAATTCATCTATGGGTCAAAAAAGCCCCCTAAAGAACCAAAGAACTTCCAAGATGAAGAAACCTGTCTGAAACAATCAGAGGTTAAGTACAAAAGGATTACACACAGAGATCTCCTAGACACTGTACAAAATCCAGCAGAGCAAAATGAAAAATTAACCAAGCTGTTCAAACTGATGGAACACTAGCATTCTGAAATCCAACAGATCAATGATAAAATCAATAAATAGAAAATACAATTCAAAGCCAAGAAAACAAAACTGGGAAAATAGATTTTGTGGCTTGTAAGACAGAGCTACTGATTCCAGCATCTATGAGGAGAAATTAGAGGAAAGAAACAAGAAAAATGAAGAAGCATTAAGAAACATGTGGCATTCTATCAATAAGAATAATCTGTGATTAACTGGAGATCCTGAACAGAAAGGGACACCTGAAAACACAGAGTATCATTGTTGAGCTGCTGACAGAAAACTTCCCTGAGATTATGAAAGAAGAGAACACACATATCCAAGATGCATATTGAAAGCCACTCAATATAGATCCTAAAAGAAAGACTCCAAGACATACCAAAATCAAGCTTAACAAAATGAAACATAAGCAGAAATTCTTAAAGGCAACAAGACTTAAAGCAAAGCTAACATTCAGAAGTTATTCTGCTGACTTCTCAGCAGAAACAGTGCTGGCACGGAGGCAATGGCAAGTCTTGAAAAAGAAGTTTTAACCAAGACTTACATACACTGCAAAACTCTCTCAAATATGAAAATGAAATTAAGACACTTGCAGATAAATACAAACTCAGAGACTTTGTAAAAACCAAACCAAAGCTACAAGAAATATTGAAAGAAGCTCTTGGCTTAGAAGAACAAAGCCATTAACTCTATGTTTTAGGAGGCAATGCAAGACACATCCTACAGAAACCTACTCAGTTAGGGAAGGTACAAAACTCAATCAAAGCTGTAATATTAAAAGAAATGATCCAGTGATCATATCATGAAAACTATGGTATCATTTATTAAAAACAGGGATGTGCTAGAGTAGTTAGAGTTCTTCCAGATGGAGAGAAACTTAATAAGACATGTAGAAGTTAAAATTAGATTTAAACATAGATTATTAAGGGGAGTTACAGGGGTAGCCACAAAGCACAATAAAGACACAATATATCAAATCAATAAACATAATACAGGAGTCTCAACAAACACAAAGCCAATACTGAAAAGGGTGAAAAATCAACCCATAAAAAAGAATGTCCCAGAACAGATAGTAATAGCAATAGAGAAAACATCAACTTAAAAATAAACACATCACAATGACAGTACTAAACACATACCTATCAATAATTACATTGAATGTAAATGGACTAAACTCTCCAGTAAAGAGACAATGAATGACATCCTGGATCAAAATGCATGACCTGTCTATATGTTGCATACAAGAAACTCACCTTGGACTTAAAGATAGGAACAAACTGAAAATTAAAGGATGGAAGAATATATACCAAACCAACAATATACAAAGAAGAGCAGATGCGGCAATATGAATCTCACGTTAAATAGATTTTAATGCAAAGTCCACCATTGTGGTCAACGATGGACACTATTTATTGTTGAAAGAATCAATACACAAGCAGGACTTAACAATATTAAATATCAATGCACCCAATACCTGAGCATGTAAATACATTGAAGAAACACTGACTACATTCAGAAATGAGACAGATCATTTGACAATAACAGTGGGAGTCTTCAACATTCCACTTTCAGTATTGGATAGATCTTCTAGAAAAAAAGCTCAGTAAAGATACAGAAGATCCTACTGCCACAATTGACCAATTAGACCCCACTGACACACACAGAACTTTCTATCAATCAGCAGATAACCACATCTTCTTCTCTAGAACACATGGAACATTTTCCAGAATAGACCATGTGTTAGGACATAAAGCAAATCTCAACAAAATAAAAACCATTGAATTAATACAAAGCATCTTGTCATATCATAAAGCCATCACAGTCTAAATCAATAGCAGAAAAAAAAGTAGATAGAAATCAGAACTCATGGAAACTGAACATCTTGCCAAAAAGGCATGAGTTATAAAAGAAATCAAGGATGAAATAAAGAAATTTATGGATTCAAATGAGATTGAAAACACTTCCTACCAGAACCTAGGGGACACAGCTAAAGCAGTGCTCAGGTGTCAGTTTATCTCTATAAATGCACACATCTGGAAAGAAGAAAGAAACCAAATTAAAAACAAACGTTACAGCTGGAACAAGTAGAACGAGAGAAACAGAGCAACCCCTCAAGCACCAGAAGAAAATGGATCACAAAGATTAGAGCAGAACTACATGAATTAGACAATAAAAGAACAATTGAAAAACTGAAAAGACCAAAAGATGGTTTTTTGAAAAGATCAACAAAATTGACAAACCAGTGGCTAAACTTACTAAAGAAAAACAGGAAAGGAAACAAACAACCCAAATAAGAAATGAGAGGGGAGTTGTCACAACAGACACAACAGAAAACCAAAATATCATAACAGAATACTATGAAAGACTGTACTCTAACAAATTTGAAAACCTAGAGGAAATGGACAAATTCCTAGATTCATATCACCTACCCAAATCATCACAAGGTGAAGCAGAACAACTTAATAAACCCATCACAAAGGAAGAGATTGAAAAGGTCGTCGAAAAACTACCAACGGAAAAAGGCCCTCGCCCAGATGGCTTCATTACAGAATTCTACCAAGTTTTTAGGGAAGAGTTAACTCCAATCTTTCACAGCACAGAAAGGGATGGAATACTCCCAAATTCATTCTATGAAGCCAACATAACCCTGATACTAAAGGCAGGGAAAGACCCAATCAAAAGAAGAACTACAGACCACTGTCACTCATGAACTTAGACGCAAAACTCTTCAACAAAATTCTTGCCAATAGAATACAACAACATAAAAATTAATTGATCACGACCAAGTTGCATTCATATCAGGGATGCAAGCCTGGTTCAACGTTAGAAAAACAATGTGATCAACCACATAAATAACAAAAAAGACAAGAATCTCTTGATTTTGTCTATTGATGCAGAAAAGGCCTTTGATAAAGTCCAACACCCATTCATTCCAAAAACTTTCAGCAAAATAGGAATTGACAGCAAATTTCTCAATGTAATAAGGGCCATTGATACAAAGACAAATGCCTACATCACCTAGAGTGGAGAGAGACTGAAACAATTTCCCTTGAGAATAAGAACTAGACAAGGATGCCCACTCTCACCTCTCCTATTCAACATTGTTCTAGAAGTTCTAGCCAGAGCGATTAGACAAGACCAAGAAATAAAGGGCATTTGCACTGGCAAAGAAGAAGTAAAATTCTCCTTATTTGCAGATGATATGAATTCATAACTAAATTCATAACTAATTCATAACTAAACTACACAAACTAATAGTTTGGCAAAGTATCACGATACCAGATAAATATATCAGTAGGATTCCTTTATAACAACAATGAGATTATTAAAGAAGAAATCACTAAATCAATTCCATTTTCTATTGCCACCAAGAAGATAAAATATCTAGGAATAAATCTAACTAGAGAAATAAGAGACCTTTACAAAGAGAACTACAAGCCCTTACTACAAAAAACTAATAGAGACATACATAAATGGAGTAATCTACCCTGCTCATGGATAGGAAGACTCAATATTGTGAAAATGTCTATTTTGCCCAAAGCAATCTACTTATACAATGCAATCCCAATACAAGTTCAAATGACATTTTTTAATGAGATGGAGAAACAAATCACCAACTTTGTCTGGAAAGGGAAGAAGCCCTGGAGAAGTAAAGAACTAATGAAGAAGAAGAACACACTGGGAGCCCTCTCACTACCCAACTTTAGAAGATTTTACACAGCCACAGTTGTCAAAACAGCCTGGTACTGGTACAAAAAGAGATATATAGATCAATGGAACAGAGTTGAGACGCCACAGATTTTACCATCCTCCTATGAACTGCTGATATTTGACAAAGGCCGTAAGACTTTAAATTGGAGTAAAAACAATCTCTTTAACAAGTGGTGCTTGCAAAATTGGATATCCATTTGCAAAAAATTGAAACAAGACCCATATCTCACACCATACACAAAAACCAGCTCAAACTGGATACAAGACTTAAATATCAAAATTAAAACAGTAAAACTCATCCAAGAAAAAATAGGATCAACAATGGAAGTTTTAATACACAATATAGACTTCAAAATCTGTCAAACAAAGCACAATCATCAGAAGAGAAAATAGATAAATGAGTATTACTAAGAATCAAACACTTTTGCTCATCCAAAGACTTTATCAAAAGAATTAAAAGACCACCTACAGAATGGGAAAAAATATTTGGCAACTCTGTGTCAGATCGATGTCTGATCTCCATAATCTATAAGTTACCACAAAATATCAATAAGAAATAGCTAAACAATCCAATTAAGCTATGGGTGAAGGAGATGGACAGACATTTCCCTAAAAAGGACATCCAGGCAGCCAAAAGACACGTTCAGAAATGCTCATGATCATTAGCTATTAAAGAAATTCAAGTCAAATCTACAGTGAGATATCATCTCACCCCAACAAGATTGGCCACGATCCAGAAAACACAAAACAACAAATGCTGAAGTGGCTGTGGAGAGATTGGAACTCTCTTACACTGTTGGTGGGATTGCAACACGGTATAATCTCTTTGGAAAGCAATTTGGTGCTTCCTTGAGAAGACAGAAATAGATATACCATTTGTCACAGTAATTCCACTGTTTGGAATACATCCTACAGAATGAAGGGCATTCACACCAATGAATAAACACACACAAATGTTTATTGCAGCATAGTCCACAATAGCAAAAAGCTGGAATCAACCCAGATGCCCAACAAAAGATAAATGGATAAATAAACTATGGTGTATATACTCAGTGGAACACCATGCAATGATAAAGAACAATGATGATTTTTGGAAGCATTTCATAACCTGGCTTCAATGATCATAATGGTGAGTGGAAGTAGTCAGCAGCAAAAAGACAAATATTGTATGAGACCCCTATGATAAGAACTAAAAAACAGACTCATGTATAGAAGAAAAGACTCTTTGATGGTGGCAAGAGTGGGGTGGGAGGGAGGGTCAGTGCTGGTTATAGATTAGATAGTTGATAGAAATTTGGTTGGGTGAAACCAGTAACAGCACACATTAGAAAGATCAATGTAACTGGACTTCAATACAACATGAACACTCCTCCAATCTTAACCCAATAATGCAACGACAGCGTAGCATGGGTGAGGGTCCAAGGACCCTACTCTCAGGGGACATCAAGGCCAATTGGCATAACTAGCATATTGCTAAGAGAGTCTTCTCCACCCCATATTGGTGAGTGGTGTCTGGGGTCTTAAAAGCCAGCAAGCTGTTGTCTGAGATACAACAAATTATCCCAACTCAGTAGGAACAGATGATCACCAAGGAGCAAAACAACATGGGGGAAAGAGAACCCTGAAGTCAGAGAGACCCACATGAGTGGGTAACTACATTGACATGTGACAGGAGGAACCAAGTGGTGTCCAGCTACCACCAGTGGTAGCTGTGATGGGTCTCACAGAGTGGAGTCTCACTGGCAACATGAAAGTAAAAAGAGGTGAACCCTGAGAACTCCACTAAAAGACTGTAATTGATGGTCCAGGGGCCTCAGGGTTCACCTGTGAGCATGACGCTTGGTCCTGATGCTGCCTCTGTCCGTAAGTCATTACTGAGGTCAATTCTTTGGACAGTAATGGATTGGATTCAGTGACAAAGAGTGACCATAGCATGTGTACACTTTATGGTTCTATGCATCTATAGGATGTCTTCCTGCTGGCCTCTTACTGGAGGGGGCGAAGAGGGTGGAGAGGAGGAGACAAGAGATTGTTAGGAGAATATGACATGTATAGAATGAACAGGAGGAGTGTGCTGTCATTGGGCAGGGAGAGCAGTGGGAGCTGCACATAGGTGGATATGCAAATTTATACTGAATTGTACATGGATTGTACACTTTCACTCACAATAAATAAAAAACAAAATAATAATAATGAAGAAATAGAATATGCCATCTTAAACACTGCCAAAAAATCCTCAGGACTAGATGGCCACACTAGACAATTCTACCAAATATTCAGAGAAAAGTTAACACTAAACCTACTCAAGCTTCAAAAACATAGACAAGGAAGGAAGACTACTGAACTCTTTCTATGAAGCCAGCATAACCTAGATTACCTAAGCCAAAAGAGGTATCAAACACACACACACACACACACACACACACACACAAGAAAATTATAAATCAGTATCTCTATGAATATACATGCAGAAAAATTCAACAAAATTCTAGCCAACAGACTTCAGCAAGATATGAAAAAATCAGGTACCAGGGTCAAGTGAAATTCATACCAGGATTACAAGGGTAGTTTGACATCAGAAAATCAGTTAGTGTAAATTGCCACATAAGTAAAATGAGTCACGTGATCATACCAACAGATGCAGAATATACATTTGATAAATTCAATACTATTTCCTCATTAAGACTCTGAAAAATAGGAACAGAAGGGAAATTCTTCTTCATAACTAAGGGCAAATATGAAAAACCAACAGCCAATACTATACTCAGCAGAGAAAGGCTAACGGCCTTGCCTTAGAGAACAAGAATTAGACAAGGATACCTATTGTCACCATTCTTATTCAATATTGTACCTGAAGTCCAAGCTAGATCAACAAGATAAGAAAGAGAAATAAAAAGTATTCAAAGCTACAAGTATCCATAGAGAGACAACAAACAAAAATTCAGAAGATTAACAGTAAAATTAAATAGATAACTCAAGAGAAAGTTAAAGGAGTAGAATGGAGGCAAAAGAAGTCCAAATTAGTGAGACTGGTGACAAAGCACTTGAAACCAATTTACTTGAGGAAAAATGAAAGGCAAGAAGCTATCAGTCTAAGAGGCCATCAAACTCACACAGGGTAGATTCCAAAAGGAAGTCACCAAGACACATTACAACCAAACTTGCTAAAACTAAAGATGAAAAGAGAATTTTAAGTAGCTAGGGATAAACAAAAAGTCATCTACAAAAGAAAGTTAATAAGACAAAGCTCATACTACTCAGCAGAATTCATGCAGGCAAGAAAGCAATGGGATGACATATACAAAGCCTTGAAGGAAAAAAAAACTGCCAGCTAAGAATTATACATCCAGCAAAACTGTTTTTTGACTACGATGGTGAAATTATGGCATTTCCAGATAAGCAGAAATTTAGGGAATTGGTAAAAACCAAACTAAAATTATAAGATATAATATGAATATCATCAGAAAACAACAAAAGACTAGAAAACAGAACTGAACCACCAGTCATCAACTCAGAAAGGGAAGTCACAAAAATAAATGAAACATTGAAAATAGGGAAGCAGAGACATCACTATGTAAAAGATGACAACATTAAAAGAAAAAGAAAGAGTGATTAAATAATGTAGTCGCAGAACTTTCATATGGATGGAAGAAGTCAAGGAGATAGCAAGAAATAGAAGATTAGTGAAAATTTAGAAACATAAGGGTAAATCTTAAGGTAATCACAAAAGAAATTAACAATCCTACATATTATAAAAACAAACAAACCATGCATCAAATACAAAATCAACAATAACGGAAAAGATAGAAACAATTCAGCAAAGAAATTTAAGCAGAACAAAGAAAATACCAATTAAAACCCCAAAATACATCAAAATGATAATATTATCCTCATATCTATCAATAAATGTAAATAAACTAAATGCACCCTTAAAGAAACAGAGTGGCAGAATGAATTAAAAGGAAAAGGTCAGTTTATATGCTGCCTGTAAGAGACACACCTTAGACTCAAAGACACAAAACTCAAGGATGGAAAAATATGTATCAAGAAAGAATAATCAAGAAGAGGAGGACTGCCAATATTAATCTCTGACAAAACAGACTATTTTATTTATCATGATGGAATGAAAATGAACATACTCTGTCCTTGCAATACTGGGGTAAGATGGGAGGAGTACACATTAATATTGATCTTACTGTGTGCTGTCACCAATTTCACCCAACCAAATTTCTAACAACTATCTAATCTAAACTCTCACCCCTCGCCACCCTTGTAGCCATCAAAGAGCCTTTTCTGTTATGCATGAGTCTGCTTTTAAGTTTTTATCATAAGTGTCTCATATAAAATTTTCCTTTTGTTGTTGACTACTTTCACTCAACATAATGTCCTCCAATTGACATCAGGTTAAGTGATGTCTCCTGCTATCATTGCTGTTCTTTATCATTGCATAGCGCCCCATTGAGTACATATACCACAGTTCACCCATCCATTCTTCAGTTGTTGGGCATCAGGGTTCATTCCTTCTTTTTGCTATTGTGGACTGTGCTGTGATGAACATTTGTGTGCTTGTATCAGTTGGTGTGAATGGCCTTGATTCTGTAGGATATATTGCAAGCAGTGGAATTACTGGGTCAAATGGTATATCTATATCCATTATTTTAAGGTAGTGCCAGATTGCTTTCCAAAGAGGTTGCACCATTCTCCAATCCCACCAACAGTGTGGGAGAGTTCCAATCTCTCCACAGCCTCTCCAGCATTTAGTGTTTTGCATTTTTGGATCATAGCCAAACTTGTTGGGGTGAGATGGTATTTCACTGTCATTTTGATTTGAATTTCTTTAATAGTTAATGATCATCAGCATGTCCACATGTGTTTTTTGGCTGCCTGGATCTCTTCTTTAGAGAAGTGTGTGTCCATCTTCTTTGCCTATCACTTAACTGGATGATTTATCTTTTTCTTACTGATATTTTGTAGTACCTTATAGATTATGGAGATCAGGTGTTGGTCTGAAATGGAGCTGCCAAATATTTTTTCTCATTCTGTAGGTGTTCTTTTAATTCTTTTGATGAAGTCTTTGGATGAGCAGAGTGTTTGATTCTTATTAATTTCCATTTATCAATTTTCTCTTCTGATGATTGCGCTTTGCTTGTCAGATTTTGAAGTCTGTCTATATTGTGTATTAAAACTTTCATTAGTGGTCAAAACAGCCTGGTACTGGTACAAGAACAGACAGACCGATCAATGGAACAGAATTGAGACCCCAGAGTAATGACACCATCTGCCTATGAACAGTTGATACTCGACAAAGGCCCTAAGACATTAAACTGGGGTAAAAACAGTCTCTTCAACAAATGCTGCTGGCAAAATTGGTTATCCATCTGCAATAAACTGAATCAAGATCCATATCTTACACCTTATACAAAAACCAACTCCAACTGGATAAAAGACTTAAATATCAAACAGAAAACGATAAAGCTCATCCAAGAAAATGTAGGAACAACAATGGAAGTTTTAATACACAATGAGGACAGACTCCAAAATCTGTCAAAGAAACCTCAATCAACAAAAGAGAAAATAGGTAAATGGGAACTATTAAGAATCAAACACTTTTGCTCATCCAAAGACTTTATTAATAGAATTAAAAGAACACCCACAGAATGGGAAAAAATATTTGGAAACTCTATGTCAGACCAACGCCTAATCTCCATAATCTATAAGATACTACAAAATATCAATAAGAAGAAGATAAACTATCCAATTAAGAGATGGGCAAAGGAGATGAACAGACATTTCACTAAAGAGGAGATCCAGGCAGCCAAAAAACACACGCGGACATGTTCACGATCTTTAGTTATTGAAGAAATTCAAATCAAGACAACAATGAGATACCATCTCACCCCAACAAGATTGGCCATGATCCAGAAAACACAAAACAACAATTGCTGGAGAGGCTGTGGAGAAAGTGGAACCCTCCTACACTGTTGGTGGGGTTGCAAAATGGTCCAGCCTCTTTGGAAGGCAATCTGGCACTTCCTTTAAAAAATGGATATCGGTATACCATTTGACCCAGTAATTTCACTACTTGGAATATATCCTACAGAATCAAGGCCTTTCACACCAACAGACACATGCACCAGAATGTTTATCGCAGCACAGTCCATGATAGCAAAAAGATGGAATCAACCCAGATGCCCAACAATAGAAGAATGGATAGGTAAACTATGGTACATAGACTCAATGGAGCACTACGCAATGATAAAGAATAATGATGATTCCAGGAATCATCTCCTAACCTGGTTTCAACTGGAAGACATTATGTTGAGTGAAAGTAGTCAGTGACAAAAGGACAAATACTGCATGAGACCTCTACAATAAGATCTCAAAAACAGGCTTGTGTATAGAAGAAAACACTCTTTGACAGCTGTAAGGGAGGGGAGGGGGGGAGGGGAGAGGGGGGAGGGTTTAGTTTAGATAGTTACTAGAAATCTAGTTGGGAGAAAGCAGTGATAGCACACATTAGAAACAAGAACAACATTAAGTGGACTTCAGCATAACTTGAATAGTCCTTCCATCTTAACTCAATACTGCAAGGATAGAGTAGCTGGGGCAGGGGGCGGGGGACTGTGCTTTTAGGCAAAATCGAGGCCAATCGAGGCCAATTGGCACAACTAGCATTTTGCTAAGAGAGCTCTCTGCACCCCACATTGGTGAGTGGCGTCTGGGGTCTTAAAAGCTGCCAAGCTGCCATCCGAGGACACAGCAAATGGTCCCAACTCAGCAGGAACGGATGCTCACAGAGGACCAAAATGACATGCGGTAAAGACAACTGAGAAGACAGAGAGACCCACAAGAGTGGGTGCCTACATTGACTTGGGACCGGAAGAACCGGACAGTGCCCGGCCACCACCAGCAATAGCCACGATGGAGCTCACAGAGAGGAGTCTCACTGGCAACACAAGAATAAAAAGGGGTGCATCATGAGATCTCCACTAAAAGACCTCAACTGATGGTCCAGCGGTTTTGGGGTTCCTCTGAGAGCATGGCCCCCGGCCCTGATGCTGCCCTTTCCCATAAATTGTAACAGAGGTCCACTCTTTGGACAGGAATGGATTGGACTTGGCAATGCAGAGTGACCATATATTGGAAGCACTTTATGGTTCTATACATCTATAGGATATCATCTTGCTGACCTCTGGCTGGAGGAAGGGGAGTTGATGGAGAGGAGGGGAAAGGAGGCTTTTGGGAGGATGAGACATGTATGGAGCAGAGAGGAATAGTGTGCAGTCACTGGACAGGGAGAGCAGTGGAAGCTGCATATAGGTGGGCATGTAAATGTATACGTGAATGTACATTTTCACTCAGTCATGTTAAATAAAAAAAACAAAAACTTTCATTGTTGACCCTATTTTATCTTGGATCAGCTTTATCATTTTAGATTGTATATTTAGTACATATGTATATTTATATTTAGTATACATATATTTTTATATTTAGTGTATATATATATGTATTTTTTGTTTCCCGATACTTTGCTGCACTGTTCTATTAGCTCCAATAGCTTAGTTACAGATTTCTTTGGATTCTCTGTACAAACAATCGTACCATCTGCAGAGGGAAATCTTTACTTCTTCATTGCAAATATGGACGCCCTTTATTTCTTTGACTTGTCTAACTGCTCTGGCTAGAACTTCTAACACAATGTTGAATAGTAGAGGTGAGAGTGGGCATCCTTGTCTAGTTCCCATTCTCAAAGGGAATTCCTTCAGTCTTTCACCATTCAGGATGATGAAAGCAATTGGCTTTGCATAGATGCTCCTGATTACATTGAGGAATTTCCCCTGTATTCCTATTTTTCTGAATGGGTGTTGAGCTTTGCCAAATGCCTTTTCTGCATCAAATGACAAAATCTGGTGATTCTTATTTTCTGTGTTATTAATGACAGCACTTGGCTGGCTGGCAGTGTGGTTGATTACATTAATTGTTTTTCTGATGTTCAGGCAGCCTTGCATCTCTCGAATGAAACCAACTTGACCATGATGAATTATTTTTTTAAAGTAAAATGACAACAAAGGATAAGGAAGGCCACTATATGGTGATTAAAGGATCAATACTCCTGGAGGACACAATTATAATAAATACTTGCATACCAAATGAGGAGGTGCGAAAATACATAAAACAATTGCTAACATCATTGAAAAGAGAAACAGACAGCTCTACAATAATAGTAGGAAATATCAATACACCATCTTTGGTGAAGGACAGAACACCCATAAAGAAGTTCAATAAAGACACAGAAGATTTAAATGTTGCCAACTAATCAACCAAATTGATCCCATAGATGTATATACAACACTCCACCCAACAACAGCCAAAATATATGGATTATTCTCCAGAACAAATCAAGTATTAGGCCATAAGGCAAGCCCTAACAGAATCCAAAACATAGAAACATTACAAAGCATCCTTTTTTAACCAGAAAGCTGTAAAAGTAGAAATCTGTAACAGAAAACAGAAAAAAGGAAAAAAAGAAACATGGAAACTGAACACCTTGCTTGAAAATTATAGGGCAATAGAGGAAATCAAGGAAGGGATAAAGAAATTCACAGAGTCAAATGAGAATAAAAATGCACCCTAACAGAAGTTGGAGACAGCAAAAGCAGCACTCAGAGATCAATTTACAGCAGTAAATGCTCATACCCAAACACAGAAAAGGGCAAAAACAAAATATTAACCCTACAACTTGAACAAATAGAGACATCAGACATCAGCAAAACAAGCTCTTGGGCATCAGAATAAAGGAAACAATAAAAATTACAGCAGGAATAAACAAAATAGAGAATTAAAAAGATTTGCTGCCCCAGTTTATAAATCATTACTGAAATCAACTCTTCAGACAGTAATGGACTGGATTGGATTCTGGTTCCTTGAAAAGATCAACAAAATTGGATTGTATTCTGGTTCCTTGAAAAGGTGAACAAAATTGATAAACCATTAGTCAAATTGAGACCCCCCCCCCAGAAAAGGAAAAGGAAGCAAATAACTCAAATAAAAAATGAGATGGGCAACATCGTGACAGACCCCACTGAAATTCAGATAACCATAACAGAATACTATGAAAAATTGTACTCTAGCAAATTTGAAATCCTAGAGGAAATGGACAAGCTTCCAAAAACACACTACCTACCTAACCTAAAGCAAAGGTAGAAAAACTGAATAAACCTATAACAAAAGAAGAAATTAAAGAGGTAGTTTAAAATGTCCCAACAATAACAACAACAAAAAAGCCTGGCCCAGATGACTTCAGTGGAGAATTTTCCCAAACTTCGGAGAAGAGTTAGCATCACTACTGCTAAAGATATTTCAGACATAGAAAAGGAAGGAATACTGCCAAACTCATTCTCTGAAGATAGCATAAGTCTGATACCAAAACCAAGTAAAGACTCTGCAAAAAAGCCAACTACAGACCAAGCTCTATCATAAACATAGACAAAAAAAATCCTCAACAAAATTCCAGCCTACACAATTCCACGACATACAAAAAAAAAAATACTTTACCATGACCAAGTAGGATTCATATGTATATAGGGAGGGTTCAACACTAGAAAAATGATCAATGCAATCCATCACATAAATAAAAGAAGAACCACATGATCTTATCAATTGATGCAGAAAAGGCATTTGACAAAAGTCCAAAACTCATTTATGTTAAAAACTCTCAGCAAAATAAAATATAAGGGGAATTCCTCAGCAGAACACAGAACATTTATATAAAGCCAACAGTCTGTATCATTCTAAATGGCAAGAGTCACCAAGCATTTCCCTTGAGAACAGGAACCAGACAAGGAAGCCTACCCCTCTACCCTCTTTAAGAGTTTATTGTGCTCTAAGCGAAAGTTCACAATCCAGGTCAATTTACCATTACAACTCCTGCACTCATACAATTAATTAGGCGTCTCCAACTGCTCCCCTGACACTCTGACAGCACACTCCTCCTTTCCAGCCTGTACTTCTGGGATCCAGTCAACCAACTCCTTCCCCCCTCTACTCTCATCTCATCTCTGGACAGGAGCTGCTCATATAGCCTTACATTTGTATTTAATCCAAGAAGCACACTTTTTCCAGCATCACTCTATATTTTATCATCCAGCCCAATCTTTGTCTGAAAAGTCAGCTTCAGTACTGGTTTCAGTTCTGGGCTAAGAGTCTGGGGGCCATGTCCTCAGGGGCTCTCCACTCTGAGACCATTAAGTCTGTTTTTTTAAGGGAGTTCTAGTTCTGCACATTCATTTTTCTCCCACTATGTCAGGGACTCTACATTGTTACCTGTCAGGGCAGTCAGTGGTGGTAGCCAGGAACCATCTAGTTCTGCTGGTCTCAGGCTGATGTTGTCTCTAGATCATATAATACCTTCTGTCTCCTGGGATCATGTTTTCCTCATGTCTTTGATGTTCTTCATTATCCTCTGATCCAGCTGAGCTTGAACCAACTGATCTTATTTAAACAGCCACTTGCTGGCTTTTAAAACCCAGACACCACTCACTAAAGTGGGATGCAGAATATTTTCTTAAAAAAATACTTAGTTATGCTAGCTGACCTGGATACTCCTTGAAACGATGGTCCCCAGACCACTTTCCTTCTACTCTGTCCTTCAAATATTGGGTTGTGTTTAGGAAACCTCTTAGCTTTTGGTATAGTCTAGGTCTACAAACCTCCCTTCTACTGTGTGCTGTCACTCCCTTCACCTACCCCAGTTCCTATTTACCATCTAATTTATGAATACTCCTCTCCTTCTCTCCCCATCCTGGTAACCATCAAAGACTATTTTCTTCTGTGCTTAAACCTTTCCCTGAGTCCTTATAATAGTGGTCGCATGCAATATTTGTATTCTTGCCACTGATTAATTTCACTCAGCATAATGTCTTCCAGATGACTTCATGTTACATTTCCTAAGATCATCATTGTTCTTTGTCATTGCACAGTATTCCACTGTGCGAATATACCATAGGTCTGACATATAGTTGTCAAATATTTTTTCCCATTCTGTAGGTGGTCTTTTAATTCTTTCGATAAAGTCTTTGGATGAGCAAAAGTGTTTGATTCTTAGTAATACTCATTTATCTATTTTCTCTTCTGATGATTGTGCTTTGTTTGACAGATTTTGAAGTCTGTCTATGTTGTGTATTAAAACTTCCGTTGTTGATCTTATTTTTTCTTGGATGAGTTTTATCATTTTAGTTTGGATATTTAGGTCTTTTATCCTGCTATTGTGGACAGTGCTGCAATAAATATCGGTGTGCATGTAGCTGATTGTGTGACAACTGTTATTTCTCTAGTATATATTCCAAGCAATGGGATTACTGAATCATGTAGTATTTCTATTTCTAGCTTTTTAAGAAAGTGCCAGATCAATTTTCAAAGTGTTTGTACCACTTTACATTTCCACCAGCAGTGCAGAAGACATCCAGCCTCTCTATAAGCTCTCCAACACTTTTATTTTTTGTTTTTTTGGATTAATGCCAGCCTTGTTGCAGTGAGACAGTATCTCTTTGTAGTTTTAGTCTGGATTTCTTTAACAGCTAATGATCGTGAGCATTTCCTTGTGTGTCTGTTATATAGGTGTCTGAATATCCTGCTTGCTGAAGCACCTATTCATATCCTTTGCCAATTTTTTAATTGAGTTATTTGTCCATTTCTTTTTGAGGTTTCACAATACATTGTAGACTATAGAGATTAGATGCTGTTCAGATTCACGGTAGCCAAAAACATTTTCTGGTCTGTAGGTAGTCTTTTTAATCTTTTGGTGAAATCTTTGGATGAGCATAAGTGCTTGATTTTTTTTAGGAGTTCCCAGTTATCTGTTTTCTCTTCTGGTGTTAGTAATATTTTGTAGTCTGTTTATGTCATGTGTTAGGGATCCTAATGTTGTCCTTATTTTTTATTCCACGATCTTTAGTGTTCTGCATTTTATATTTAAGGCTTTGATTCATTTGGAGTTAGTTTTTGTGCATAGTGTTAGATATGGGTCTTTAATTTTTTTTGCAGATGGATTTTCAGTTACGCCAACACAATTTGTTAAAGAGACTGTCTTTTCCCCAGTTTACAGACTTTAGGCCTTTGTCAAATATCTGCTGCTCATAGGTAGATGATGTTATACCTGGATTCTCAATTCTCTTCCATTGGTCTATGTATCTGCTTTTGTACCAGTACGAAGTTATTTTGACTACCAAGGCAGTGTAACAGGGTCTAACATCAGGTCATATGAGGTCTTCCACTTTGTTGTTTTCTTCTTCAGTAATGCTTTATTCATCTGGAGTTTGTTCTTCCTCGGTAATGCTTTACTCCTTCAGAGTGTCGTCCCTTTTCATATGAATTTGGCAATTTGTTTCTCCATCTCATTAAAAGATGTCATTTGAATTTGTATTGGGAATGTGTTGTATCTATAGATCACTTTGGGTAGAATAGACATTTTCACAATGTTGTCTTCCTATCCATTAGTGAGCTATGTTTGCTTACTTGTGTAGTTCTCTTTTGGTTTCTTGCAGAAGGGTTTTGTAATTTTCTTTGTATAGGTCTTTTATGTCTCTGGTTAGATTTACTCCTAAATATTTTATTCTTCTTGGGGCTGTTGCAAATGGTATTGATTGGTGATTTCTTCTTTGATGGTCTTTTTCTTGGTGTAGAGGAATCCAACTGATTTACGTGTGTTTATCTTATATCCTGATGTTTGCTGAACTTTTCTATGAGTTCCAGTAGTTTTCTGTGTGTATAGATTCTTTAGTGTTTTCTGTGTATAAGAAAATCTCATCTGCAAATGAAGATACTTTTACTTCCTCCTTACCAATTTGGATGCCCTTTGTTTCTTTTTTCTAATCTAATTGCTCTGACCAGAATCTCCAAAATAGTATTGAATAAAAGTGATGACAATGGGCATTGATAATAATGCCTTTTGTTACTACTTTTATTCAATGTTGCCCTGGAGGTTCTAGCCAGAGCAATCAGCCTAGGAAAAGACATAAAGGGCACTTAAATTGTTAAGAAAGTAGTCAAAGTATTTGTATTTGCAAACAATATTATCTTATACACAGAAGACCCTAAAGAACCTATGAAATAAACCACAAGAACTGATAGAAGAGTTCAGCAAAGCATCAGGATACAAGATAAACTTACAAAAGTCAGTTGAATTCTTCTACACCAAAAAAGAAAACTTCAAAGAAGAAATCACTAAATAAATACCATTTATAATACTCCCAGCCAGCCAGCCAAGTGCCATCAAGTCAGATCCAACTCATATAATACCTCAAGAAGATAAAAATACTTAGGAATAAAACAGAGACATAAGAGACCTATAGAAGGAAAGCTGCAAGATAATGCTGCAAGAAACTTAAGGAGACTTACGTAAGTAAAAAAAAAAAATAGCTTACTAAAAATAGAAAGAGTCAACATTGTGGAACTGTATAGTCTACTCAAAACCAAAACCAAACCTTCATTGCTGTCATGTTGATGCTCACTCATATCCAAAACCCCACTGCTATCAAGGTGATTCCAATTCATAGGGACCTCATAAGTCAGAGCAGAACTGCCCCCAAGAGTTTCCAGGGAGAACCTGATGGATTTGAACTGTGGATCTTTTGGTCAGCAGACACAGCACTTAACCACTATGCCAGTAGTGCTTCCTACTGCTACTCAAAGCAATCTTTAAATACAATAAGATCTCAATCCAAATTCCAATGACATTTTTAATGAGATGGAGAAACAAATCACTAACTTCATATGAAACTGGAAGAACACATAGAGAAGTAAAGCATTACTGAAGAAGAAGAACAAAGTGGGAGGCCTCATGCTACCAAAACAAAGTGGGAGACCTTCTGCTACGTAATTTTAGAAACTATTAAGCTGCCAGTATAGTCAAAACAGTCTGGTTTTATACTGGTAAGAAACAGATACATTGACCAATTGAGAATCCGGACATAAGTTCATTCACCTATGAATAGCTAGTATTTGACAAGGATCCAAAGTTCATTAAATGGGGAAAACAGTTTCTTTAACAAATGGTGTTGGCATAACTAGATATCCATCTGCAAAAAAAAAAAAAAATGAAACAAGACCCATATGTCATACCACGTACAAAAAGTAACTCAAAATGGATCAAAGACCTAATATGAAATCTGAAATGATAAATACCATGGTAGAAACAAATAGAGACTATACTAGGAGCCCAGATACATGGCATAAACAGAATACAAAACATTACTAAGAGTGTACAAACACCAGGAGAGAAACTCTTTAACACAGACTTCCTAAAAATCAGACATTTATGCTCGTGAAAAGACTTCACCAAAAGAGGGAAAAGGAAAAACAAAAAACACTACAGAGTAGAAAATATTTTGGGCTACAATAAATCCAGTCAAGGTGTAATCTCTAAAAGCTACAAGGTACTGCAAAACCTCAACAATGAAAAGATAAATAACCCAATTTTAAAAACGGGCAAAGGATATTGTCATAGTCATCTAGTGCTGCTATAACAGAAATACCACAAGTGGATGGCTTTAACAAACTTTATTTTCTCACATAAAAGTAAGCTAAAAATCCCAGTGCGGGGCATCAGCTCTAGGGGTAGTCTTTGTTGGATCTGGAAGAAAGTCTTGTTGTCAATCTTCCCCTGCACTGGAATCTTGTGAGGCATAAGAACCCAGGTCAAAAGGATGCATTCTTCATCTGGAACTGCTTCTTTCTTGGTGATATAAGGTCCCCACATCTCTGTCTGTATCCCTTTTCTTTATATCCCAAGAGATTAACTCAAGGCACAATACACTGTTATAGACTGAGCCCTACCTCACTAACACAACCGTCACCTCCCTCATTAATAGTGTAGAGGTAGGATTCACAGATTATAGTAAAATCACACAGTACCAAAATCATGACACATATAATTCAATCCATAACAGGTATGAACAAGCACTTCACCAAAGAAGACATTAAGGTAGCTAGCAAATACATGATACTGCAAAACCTCAAGAAGGAGAAGATCATTAGCCTTTAGACAAATGCAAATCAAAACTGCAATGAAAATACTATTTTGCCCCAACAAGGCTAGTGCTAATCCACAAAATGAAATATAATAGCTGTTGGTGAAGTTGTAGAGACACTAGAATACTTACACACTGCTGGTGGTAATGTAAAATGGTACAACAACTTTGGAAATCAACTTGGAGATTCATTAAAAAGCTAGAAGTCCAATGTGATCCAGCAATCTCCCTCAGAATATGTCGTAGAGAAATAAGAGCTGTCACATGAACAGATATGTGCACACCTATGTCCATGAGTTGGATCTGACTTGACGGCACTTGGCTGGCTATGTTCATTGCAGCACTGTTCACGATTTCAATAAGAGGGAAACTACCCAAATGCCCATCAACGGATGAACGGATCAACCTGTTACAGTACATACATACAATGAAATACTACTCGATGACAAAGAATAATGACGAATCCTGAAAACATCTCACAACATGGCTGAATATGGAAGACATTATGCTGAATGAAATTACATAGTCACAAAAGAACAAACATTGTATGAGACCACTATCATGAGAACTCAAGAAAAGGTTAAACACAGAAGAAAACAGTCTGATTGTTACAAGAGTGGTGAGAGAGGGAGCTGGGAATTCACTAACTAGATAGTAGACAACAATTATCATAAGTGAAGAGAAGGATAACACGCAATACAGGGAAGTCAACACAATTGGACTAAACCAGAAGCTAAGAAGTTTCTGGAAATCCTGGAGGCATAGTGGTGAAGAGCTGCAGCTGCTAACCAAGAGGTCAGCAGCTCAAATCCACCAAGTGCTCCTTGGAAACTCTATGGGGGCAGTTCTATTCTGCCCTAAAGGGTCACTATGAGTTAGAACCTACTGGATGGCACCTAACACCACCACCAACAACAAGTTTCTTGAATACTACCAAACAATGTGACGGATAAAGTAGAAGGGTCTGGGGTCTATGGTTTCCAGACACCTAGATTACCTGGCATAAAAAAGTTTACTAAAAAATGTTCTGCATCCCAATTCAGTGAGTGGTTTCTGGGGTCCTGAAAGCATGTGAGCAGCTAAGAACCTTAATTTGTCCCAGCCCACATAGAGCAAAAGACAGTGAAGACCGCCAATGAAACAAAGAAAATATTAGCGCAAGAAATAAAAAGGCCACATAAACCAGAAACACCATCAGATTCACACCGGAAGAACTAGAGTGTACCCAGCTACCAATGATGACTACACAGACAGGCAACACAGCAGAGAGTCCTTGATGGAGCAGGAGACAACTGGGATGCAGAACTTAAATTCACATAGAAAGACCAGACTTAATGGTCTGACTGAGACTAGAGGAACCCTGAAGACATGAGTCCTGGACTCTCTGTTAACCCAGAATTAAAACCATTCCTGAAGCCAATTCTTCAGATAAAGATTTCACTGGACTTGTCAAGACTGTTCTTCTTGGTAAATACCTGAGACTAAATGGACACCTTCTGTCTGGAGGCGGGATGAAAAGGCAAAAAGAGACAAGAGCTTGTTGAACAGACATGGAAAATTCATGGTAGAAAGAGAGTACTGTCACGTTACAAGAATTTCAACTAGTGTCACATAATAACATGTGTATAAATTTTTGTATGAGAAATTAAATTGAGCTCTAAAATTTCAGCTAAGGCACAAACACACATACACACACAAAACCCATAGAAAAATATTTTTTGAAGGAAGTTTTTGACAAGACTGAAAAACAAAACAAACGAAACAGGATGCTGTGTTAAGTAAATAACTGTATGAGACCAAACAGTCAGCAGTTACCCAAAAGCAAAGACAAGAAGGCAAGGAGGCAACGGGAGGCCAGGTCAATGCAACAGAACAAACAGAATGGTAATAATGTGACTGCTGATACATTGTAAAAATTGTAACCAACATCTTGGGACAGTTTGTACAAAAAATTACTAAACCCAAACCTAATTTGTGGTATAAACAGTCACCTAAATCACACTCAAAAAAAAAAAAAGTCATCTAGATTTCCTTACAGCAACTAAGACTACTCCAGAAAAAGAAATCAAGAAAATATCATTTATAATAGCCATGTCTCGGTTATCCAGTGCAGCTATAACAGAAATACCACAAGTGGATGACATTAACAAAGAGAAATTTATTTTCTCACAGAAATGTAGGCTAAAAACCCAAATTCAGGGCATCAGCTCCTTGGGAAGACTTTCTGTGTTGGCTCTGAAGAAAGGTCTTTATCGTCAGTCTTCCTCTGGATTGAGGTCTTCTGAGGCACTGAGACCACCCTTTCCAAAGGATATACTCTGCTCCCAGCACTGCTTCTTAGTGGTATGGGGTCCAGCACTTTCTGCTAGTTTCTTTCTTTTATATTTCAGGGAATTGCCTCAAGCCACAATAAAATCTTACACACTGAGTCCTGTCCCATCAACCCTCATTAACATCTTAGAAGCAGGATTTACAGTGTAAATTATACAACATCAGGAATCATGGCCTAGTCAAATTGTCACACATAGTTTGGGGGGACACAATTCAATTCATGACATTCTACAGTGTGGACCCTCCAAAATCACATCCTTGAAACATGCAAAACATATTCTCACCATCATACTAAAAGTCTTAAGTCCAAGTTCAAAATCCAGAAATTTGTCTTCAGTTACGAAATCCAGAACTCAAGTTATCTGTTTCCAAAGGTGCAAAGGCAGAACAGGCACAAGTTCGATATTTCCACTTCCAGTGGGAGAAACTGCAAGGAATGAAGACATAACAGGCACCAAGCAAATTAGCAGAACTCTTTATATTAGGCCTCAATGCTTTGAAAACGATATTGTATTCTCTGAGACATTTTACGCAATGGCATTATCGTGCAGACTCTAGGTATTTGCCGTACTTTTCGGATTCTGAGTGGAGGCCCTTTAGTCCTGGAGTATGGCTCTGTCTTCCAGGCCCACTGAGACAGCAACTCTGCTCCCTCAGCTTTAGATGCAATATTTTTCTAGTCCAAGTGAGTGGCAATTCCATCCTTAGAAACACCACAGGCCATGGTGCCAACTTTAGAGAACCCCAAGATCATGGTCATTCTTTTTAAGACTGAGGCAACTCAACTTTTCATGCTTCTTGTCTCTTCTGTTTTTGCTCTTGTGGCTTACATCTTTGCATCTTGTGGCTTACATCTTTGCTCTCAGGCTTACATCTGCCCTGCTGCGGCAAGTGATCCGAAGCTCTTTAGTTTTACTGATAAGTGCCCAGAGGCACCTCACTCCACCAGGAAGCCTCCTGTGTATAGGCACTTAGTTCTCTTGCTTCGTAAGTCAGTTCCAGCCCTGTCTTGTCCTGGCCTGATTCTGTGTTGTGGATTTGCTGCTTCTGCTTCTCACCATCTGCCTCTTCTCCAGTGTTAGCAATTCTCTTTCTCAGTCTTCTATCCATTCATAGTTTCAAAACTGCTTCCACATTTGAAGTGTCTGTTAGAGCAGAACCTCACTCCTTTAGTACAAAATTCTGTCTTAGTCAGCTAGTGCTGTTTTAACACAAATACCATAAATGGATAGCTTTAACAAAGTGAAATTTATTTTCTCAGAGAAATATAGGCTAAAAGTGCAAATTAAGGGCATTAGCTCCAGAGGAAGACTTTTCCTGTTGGCTCTGGAGGAAGATTCTTGTCAATCTTTCCCCAGGCTGGGAGCTTTTGAGGCAATGGGACTCCAGATCCTTTCCAAAGGACTCACTTTGTTCCCATTACTGTTTATTAGTTGTATGAGGTCACTCACTCTCTCTGCTAGCTCCCTTCTGTCTCAAGAGATTGCCTCAAGGCACAACACAGCCTTACACGTTGAGTCCTGCCCCACCAATAAAACTGCTCTTCATCCTCCCTCATTAATAGCAGAAAGACAAGAGTACAACACATAGAAACATCACACAATACCAGGAATCATGGCCTAGTTGAATTGCTACACACATTTTGGGGGGAATACAATACAACCCACAACCACCCCTATAAAATAAGTAAAATATCAATATCAATAAAATATCTAGCAATTAACCTCACCATGGGCAGAAAAGACCTATAAAATGAAAATTATAAAACTCTACAAAATATTGAAAGAGACTTCAAAACTGGAAAGACATCCTGTGCTCATGAATTTGAAGACAATACAGAGGAAATGTTGATTCTACCTAAAGTGATCTACAGCTACAGTGCAATCCTGATTCAAAATCCCAACAGCATTCTTTACTGAAATGAGCAACTTAACATGCAGATGAAAGAAATTCCAAATAGCCAAAGCAACTTTAAAGAAAAAGCACATAGCAGGAGGCCTCACACTCCAATATCAAAACATATCATACACCCACTGTAATCAAAACAGTCTGGTGGTGGTTCATTGAAAAACATGTAGACCAGAGGAATAGAATAGAAAATTCAAAATTAAGCCCAGCCATCTATGGCAAATAATTATCAACAAAGGGTCAAAGTCTGTTCAGTGGGAACAGAAACAGTCTCTTTAATAAATGGTGCTGGCAAAACTGGATCCACCTCCAGAAATATGAAACAGGAACCATATTTCCACCATACACAAAAAAGTAACTTAAAATGGATCAAAGACTTACATGTTAAATCTAAAACCATAAAATTCCTGGAAGAAAACTATGGGACCTAATGTTTTGTAAAAATAGGATAACAAGCATGTCTTAGTCATCTAGTGCTGCTAAAACATAAATACCACAACTGGATAGTTTTAACAAAGAGAAATTTATTCTTTCATAATCAAGCAGAATACAAGTCCACATTCAGGGCATCTGCTCCAGGGGAAGGCTTTTTTCCTCTCTCTGTTGCCTCTGAAGGAAGGTCCTTGTACTGAATCTGCCCCTCAGCAAGGAGTCTGCCAAGCACAGGGATCCTGGTTCCAAAAGACACACTCTGTTCCTGGTACTTCTTTCTCGGTAGTACGAGGTCCCCTTGTCTGTCTGCTTACTTCTTGCTTTTATATCTCACAAGAGATTAGTTTAAGACAGTGTCTAATCTTCTTCTAGACCTCTTTAATGTAACTGTCATTAATCCATGCATAGGAAACTCTCATCAAATGGTAGATAATCACACGTTATTAGGACTCATGACCCAGCCAAACTGCTACATATTGGGGGACAAAATTCAATCCATGACAACACATTACAACAAACACACAAAAAGAAGAACACAAAATAGATATCAATAAAAATAAGATCACCCTATCATCCTATAATCCCATTCCTAGGTATATATCCCAAACAAATAAAAATAAAAAATTTATGCTCATCAAAAGACTTTGTAAAAAG
The DNA here is from genome assembly GCA_028571685.1 of Heterohyrax brucei. Lineage (NCBI taxonomy): Eukaryota > Metazoa > Chordata > Mammalia > Hyracoidea > Procaviidae > Heterohyrax > Heterohyrax brucei. The sequence goes on along the minus strand of CM053159.1, from coordinate 7,689,319 downwards.
AGTAGACAACCAGTTGACTGGGAAAACATCTTCAGAAATGACTTATCTGATAAGAATCTAATTCACAATCTATAGAAAATTGCAACAGTTCAATAACCAAAAGACAAATAATCCAATCACAAAATTGGAAAAGAACACAAACAGAAGTACATCTAAGTAGCCAATAAACTTATGAAAAGATTTAAGAATCATTAGCCATCAGAGAGATGCAAATCAAAACTACAACGAGATATTACCTTACCCCTGCTAAACGGCAGCAATTAAAAAATAAATAAATAACAACAAATGTTTGTAAATATATGGGGGATTCTGACTCTTATACATTGTTGGTGGCACTATGAAATGGTACAACCACTATGGAAAACAGTATGAGGCTTTCTCAAAAAACTATAAATAAGACTATCCTATCATCTTATAATGCCATTCCTAGGTATATATCCTAAAAAGCCCCCAAAAGCCACTGCCTTCCAGATGATTCTGACTCGTAGTGACCATATAGGATAGTATAGAACTGCCCCACAGAGTTTCTGAGGAGCACCTGGGGGATCTGAACCGCCAACTTGGTTAGCAGCTGTAAGTTAACTACTATGCCACCAGGGTTTCCAGTACACACACACTCATGCACACATATATCCTAGAGGCCTAAAAATAATAACATGTACATCTGTGTTCATTCTGTTTTATTCACAATAGAAAATAAATGGAAACAACCGAAGTGCCCATCAATGGCTGAACGCATAAACAAATTGTGGTACGTACACAATGGAATACTATGCAACCAAAGAGAACAATGATGAGCCCACAAAACATATCACAGCATGAATGCACCTGGAGGATATAATATTAAGTGAAATAAGTCAAGCATACAAGACAAATATATTGTATGAACCCTCTTTTATAAGAAGACAAGAATAGATATATAGAGACTGGTGTTCATTGGTGGTTACCAAACAGAGGAAGGAGCATAAGAAAATACACTGTGGATCACAGAGGCTTTATTATTATTATTACTACTACTTGGGGTGATGGGAAAAGCGATACTGAATGTTGATGCAGTCAGCACAGCACAACCAAAGCAAAATTTGAACACGTAAGGATGGGTATAGACACACTGGTATACCTGTACCCAGCAGATTTGAACAGCCAACCCTTCTGGTTAGCAGTGGTAGCACTTAACTACCGTGCCACTAGGGTAAATGTAAATACAAACACGTGGGTACAAGCATATGTATCCACTGAAGACACAAGTATGGGTACTCTACAGATAAAACCAAATAGCTTCCAAGATTGGTTTTCTGGATTGGAAAGCTTAAGATCATAGTCTCTTGGGATAACTCAGTCAACTGGAAAAACATAGTTCATAAAGATTATGATCTGCATCCCAGTGAAGTAAGTAGCACCTAGGGTCTTCAAAGCTTATGAGGGGCCACAGCTATAGGTCTCTACTCAGCTGGAGCAAAACAATAAGGAGGTAACCAAAGTCCCAGAGAAGAAACAAGTCTATATGAGTCACAGTCTCAATGACCCTGATACCAGAACAACTAGAAACCAGATGATGCTCAGCTTACCACTCACCGTTCTGGATGGGGTCACAATCGATGGTCCCAGATAAGATGGAAGAAAAATATGAAGCGTAACTCAAATTTTTTTTTCTTTGAAGTTATTTTTTTTAAGATTTTCTTTATTTTACTGTGAATGAGTGAAAGTTTACAATCCAGTTTAAATTTGCATGCCTGCCTATCTGCAGCTCCTTCTACTCTCCTTGCCCAGTGACAGCACACTCCTCCTTTCAGTTTTATACATGTCACATCCTCTTAACAATCTCCTGTCCCCTCGTCTCCATCCTCTTCATAAATCAAATTCTTATTTTAAAAAGGCCAGACAAATTGGGACAGTAGAGAAGACTCCCTGAGACCAGTACGCTGAGGCACTCTTAAACCTAAAACTGAGCTTGTCAACTGAGATCACCTTTTAGTGAAATAGCAGCATGACACACACACAAAAAGAGAAAGGTCATTATTACTGAGTCAATTCCAACCCCAGTGAGCCAGCCACCAATTGGTGCTCTGCTTAAAAACCATCAGCATAAGACCAAAGGTTAACAATTACTTAAAAGCGAAGATGAGAAGATAAGAAGACTGGGTAAACTACAGTACTGGAAATGAAAAAAAACTGAACATGATTAAAGCAAATGTTGACACATAAATGTAACTAATGTCACTGAACATTTTGTGCAGAAATAGTTAAATTGTTAAATGGGAACCTGACTCACTCTGTAACTTTCACTACAAGCTCAAAAAAATATTATGTATAAATATATAAATCTGTAGCAGGCAATGCCCAGTGTCAGTGGTGTTTGGGACAACAATGACAGCGTGTGATGAAGTGTAAGGAGGAATAGGTCAGAAAGAAGGGAGTCAGAGCCAGAGCTGAATTATCACTTAGAAGCAGATGACAGCAACGAAACAGACTACCATACAGCATTGCCAAGAGAATGGAAAAATTAAGGCCCACGACCTAAAAAAGTAATTTTTGGCTTGTGGGGCAGAAGATCCAGGCACTGTCAGAATCACCCCCCAGAATCTGGAGAACATCTCAGCAGTACTTTTTAGTCCAAATACTTACTCTTTTTTGCAGGCTTTGGGCTTAAACTTCAGGGTGTTGAATGCCCCTTCCACAGCCTTGGGCAAATACATGGGGTGCCTCTCAAGTCTCCTCTGTGTTCTGATTGTTCGCCATTCACTACTCTTGCGAAGCTGGCCATCTAGCATATGTATGGCATGGGCACCAATGGCCTCAGAGTGTCTCCGTGGTGCCCGAAGGATCCAGTTGGAGTGCAAGCTGTGCTCTCGGGAGCTCGTGGCCACTGGGAGAAAAAAGGAGGTAGCCAGAAATGAGGGTCTGCCATCAAGAGGAGCAGAAGACAAAGGAGAGGATGGATCAGACTGAGAATTCACATCACTGCTCATGTACAGCAATGTTAGGAAAACCAAATTCTCAGAAAGGCCCAGAAATCCAAGAATGGGATACAAGTGCAATAGAATATTATGTGTCCATCAAAATGAGAATACAGATTTATATTTACTGAGTTGGAAGGGTACCAAAGATTTACTGTAAATTGTTAAGTGAAAAGAGAAAATAGCAAAGGGATCTTTAAAAAAAAATGAGTCCCCAGATGGTACAAACTGTTAAGGGCTTTACCACTAGCCAAAAGGTAGGTAGCTCAAACCCACCTAGAATTGTCTGGGAAGACAGGCCTGGCAATCTGCTTCTGAAAGTTCATAGCCATGAAAACCCTTGAAACAGTTTTACTCTGCACACACAAGGTTCTCAGGAGTCTGAATCAATTCGACAGCAACTAACAACCATAATAAATATATATGAGGGCATCAGTGGTTTAGTGGTAGAATTCACACCTTCCATGAGGAAGACTTGGGTTGGATTCCCTACCAGTGCATCTCATGTGCAGCTACCACTCAACTACCCATGGCGGCTTCTGTGCTGCTATCATGCTGAACAGGTTTCAGTGGAGTTTCCAGACTAAGACAGACTAGGGGGAAATGTCTGACAATCGACTTCTAAAAATCAGCCAGTGACAGTCTAGTGGATTACAATGCTTTTATCTGAAACCAATCATGAGGATGGCGCAGGACCAGGAAGCATTTCATGTCATTGTGCATGGGGCTACCATGAATCAGAGGCCAACTCTGTAGCAGCCAACAAGAAGCACAGAGGCAGGTGTGGGTACCGAAATAAATTTTTGAAAGAACATATACCAAAATGCTAGCAATGGTGAATTGTAGAATTATACAGATAACATTTTTATTAATATATGATTTACAATGAGCATATATTACTATTATCATAGAAAAACTATAGGTCACTGGAATTATGAAATTACACTTCAGAGGTGGCATTTGGACCTTCAATGTAGCCTTTTCTTAAACATCCAGGATTTCCCTGGCCTGACTCCCAGGAAGACAGAGGGTTGTGCTTTGTCAGGAATTGAAAGGGCTGCCTGGGAGGAGAGGCAGATTACTGTGTCATAGCCTGAATTATGTACCAAAAAAATGTCTTTCAACTTGGCTAGGTCATGATTCCCAGTATTGCATGATTGTCTGACACTTTGTCATCTGATGTGATTTCCCTGTGTATTGTAAATCTTATCACAACGACATAATGGGATGGTTTAGTGGCAGTTATATTGATGAGACCTACAAGATTAAAACCGACTGCCTTGCATAGTTTCCAAGGAGGTTAGATAGTGTATAAATCCAATCTCTTTTGAAATTTAAAGGAGAGACGTGAGCAGAGAGACATGAGGACCTTGTACCCCCAAGAAAGCAGTGCAAGAGGCAGAGTGTGTCCACTGGACCTGAGGTTCCTGTGTGGGGAAGCTCCTAGATGAAGGCAAGATTTATGGCTGGGACTTTCCTCCCTTGACGACCCCTAAACCCCTGTCAAACTACCGGTCTTTTCCCTGTCTCTGTGACAAGTTGTCCAGCTACTATCTAGTTGATTCTCATTCATGATGATCTATGTGTATCAGAGTACAGCTGTGCTCCATAGGGTTTTCAATTGCTGAATTTTGGAAGAAGATAGGCTTATCTTTCACAGCAGCTATGAGTGGACTTGAACTTCCAACCTTTTGGTTATCAACTAAGTATGTTACACACTTGCACTACCTAAGGACTCTGCTGTCTCCAGAGTTGTGCCTTCCATCACATAGCTGGAATCATACAGTATGTAGCTTTTTCAGACAGGCTTCTTTAACTGAGAAATTTTCATGTAAGGTTCCTCCGTGTCTTCTTGTAGATCTGAAAGGGAGGCCTTTGGCCAGCCCGACTCCATCTTGCTACAAGCAGTAGTTAAGACAACCCTGTTATAAACATTAAGTCCTGAGAACTCGCTTCTCCCCTATCCATAAAAGTTTACCTTGTACTAGTCATTAAGTCATGCAGCTTGATTAATTGTTCTGTTTGGAGGCCCTTGGCCAGCCCAACCCCATTTTGCTACAAACAGTAGTTACGACAAACATGTTATAAACATTAAGTCCTGAGAACTCGCTTCTCCCCCATCTGTAAGAGTTTACCTTGTACTGGTCGTAAGTCACACAGCTATTCTTTTCCCTTAGGAACATTGATTAATTGTTCTGTCTAACCCCTTTCAGTTATTGTCTAAGATCACTGAACTGAATTGTCAGGTGGTTTGGATGATTATCAAGCCCTGACTTGTTGGAACCATGCAGACCTTCCACAAAGAATATTGTTGAAACATCAAAAGAGTTACCTGCATGGACCTGGAAAAATATTAACCAGTGTCCCTCCCCTGCCCCTTAATCAACCTACATAACCTCCAGGCTTAGCCTGTGCATGCAGGCAAGCTTTGGAGTAGCTGATTCCCCCTTGCCACTTGTGTGTCGGCACTCAATCAATGTCCTTATTTAATCAGCTTACCTCCTGTCTCAGTATTGGCATTGTAGACAGACAGCACGGATCCTCAGTTGGAGTTACAGCTTGATAACTAATTCCTTTTTATTTCTGAATAATGTTTTGCTGTTTGTATGTGTCAAAGTTTGCTTATCCACGTACATGTTGAAGGACAGTTTCATTGCTTCTAGTTCTTTTTCCTCTTTTTGATTGGGTCTTTCCCTGACTTTGATATCAGGGTTGTGCTGGCTTCATAGAATGAATCTGGGAGTATTTCATCCCTTTCTATACTGTGAAATAGTCTCAGTAGTATTGGAGATAACTCTTCTCTAAAAGCTTGGTAGAATTCTTCAGTGAAGCCATCTGGGCCCGGGCTTTTTTTCATTGGCAGGTTTTCGATGACTTCTTCAATCTCTTCCTTTGTGATGGGTTTATTAAGTTGTTCTACTTCACCTTGTGATAATTTGGGTAGGTGATATGAATCAAGGAATTTGTCCATTTCCTCTAGGTTTTCAAATTTGTTACAGTACAGTCTTTCATAGTATTCTGTTATAATAATTTTGATTTCTGTTGGATCTGTTGTGACAACTCCCCTCTCATTTCTTATTTGGGTTATTTGTTTCCTTTCCTCTTTTTCTTCAGTAAGTTGAGTCAATGGTTTTCTAATTTTGTTGATATTTTCAAAAAACCATCTTTTGGTCTTTTCAATTTTTTGAATGGTTCTTCTATTCTCTAATTCATTTAGTTCTGCTCTAATCTTTATGATCTGTTTTCTCCTGGTGCCTGAGTGGTTCCTCTGTTGTTCTCTCTCTACTTGTTCAAGCTGTAGGGTTAGTTCTTTGACTTGGTTTCCTTCTTCTTTCCAGATGTGTGCATTTATGGAGATAAACTGACCTCTGAACACTGCTTTGGCTGTATCCCATAGCTTCTGGTAGGAAGTGTTTTCATTCTCATTGGAATCCACAAATTTCTTTATTTCATCCTTGATTTCTTCTATAACCCATGTTTTTTTGAGCAAGATGTTCAGTTTCCATGAGTTCCACTTTCTATCTATGCTTTTTCTGCTATTGATTTTGACTTTTATGGCTTTACACTCTGAGAAGATGCTTTGCATTAATTCAATGGTATGGATTTTGTTGAGAATTGCTTATGTCCTAACACATGGTCTGTTATGGACAATGTTCCACGTGCACTGGAGAAGAAGCTGTAGTTGTCTGCTGATGGAAAGTTCTGTATATGACGATGAGGTCTAGTTGGTTAATTATGGCAATAAGGTCTTCTGTGACTTTATTGAGCTTTTTCATAGACAATCTGTCCAATATTGAGAGTGGAGTGTTGAAGTCTCCTACTATTATTGTGGAGTGATCTACCTCCTTTTTGAGTGTAGTCAGCATTTCTTCAACGTAGATGCATTAATATTAGGTGCATAAATATTTAATATTGTTAAGTCCTGCTGGTATACAGAACCTTTCAGCAGTAGTGTCCACCCTTGTTCACAATGGTGAATTTTACATTAAAATCAATTTTATCTGAGATTAGAATTGCCACACCTGCTCTTTTTTGTTCATTATAAGTTTGATATATATTCTTCCATTCTTTAATTTTCAGTTTGTTCATATCTTTAAGTCTAAGGTGAGTTTCTTATAGGCAACATATGGATGGGTCATGTCTTTTGATCCAAGATGTCACTCGATGTCTCTTTACTGGAGCATTCAGTCCATTCACATTCAGTGTAACTATTGATAGGTATGTGTTCACTGCTGCCATTGTGATGTGTTTATTTTTGTGTTGATATTTTCTCTGTTGTTCTTATTACTCTGTTCTGAGACAATCTTCTTTGTGAGTTGAACTTTCACCTTTTTCAGGGTTGGTTTTGTGGTTGTTAAGACTCCTGTATTACATTTCCTGATATGCTAAGTTGCTTCTTTATTGAGCTTTATGGCTGCCCTTATGATCCCACTTAACAAACTATATGTAAACCCAATTTTATTTACTACCAGTCTTGTCAATTTCCTCTCCATCTGGAAGGACTAAATGGCGGTAGTACATCATAGTTTTCATGATACGATCACTGGAATATTTCTTTCACTATTATAGCTTTGACTGAGTTTAGAGCCTTCCCTAACTGAGTAGGATTTGCTTCTAGTTGTCTTTTAATCTAGTTTGTCTATGCCCTTTATTTAATAACTTCCCTACTGCTTTTCCTCATGGAGTCTTACAAGTGTTCCAACCTGCCTCAGCTGTGGTAACCACAGGAGAGAAAGTTGGGTCCAAATTTGGCCTCAGAGTGTTAGAGGGATAGCTACAGTAGCAGCTAAGACAACTAAAGCAAGAGGCCTCAAAGAGAAGAATAGGCTGTGTCTCACAGGTGTGAAGTTTCCCTTTATTGAAGAAGGTGGGATTCCTGATAGCCTACTCAGCCCACCACCAAGGACCCTAACCCACTCCCCAGCTGCCACCAGGAGCATAGCCTTCCTCAGCACTTACCATCAAAGTCCACATCCTCATTGGGTTGGTCAGCTTCAATTGTACGGGGCCGCTTCTCTGTGTCCAGCTCTGCGATGATGGAGTCGAAGAATGCTATGGCCTCAGCCACGTCTGCACTAAATTGAGAGTACTTCTTTGGAGTTGCTTTCTGCTGGCAGAGAATGGGAGAGTAGAGAATTCCTAAGCCAGCCTCTCCATGCCTTCATGCATAGCGACCCTCTAGGACAGGGGATAGCTGCTCCATATGGTTTCCAAGGAGCATCTGGTGAATTTAAACTGCCAACCTTTTAGTTAGCAGCTGTAGTTCTTAGCCACTTTAACACCAGGGTTTCCACATAAGTGAAAGAAACTGAAAAGGATTAAGTGTTGTCAAACCAAATTTATATGGCATTTTGAACCCATACAGTTCAAAAAATAAATTTGGATACGTGTCCTCTGGAAGGAAAAATGTCCTGTGGAAAGAAAAGTGTCCTGTGGAAGGAAGATATTACAGATTCATAATTCTGTAGTTTAATCATGTTTTAATTATCTCCAGGAAGGGAAACAGAAGGACAGCAAGGCACTATACTGAGCACAAACCACTTGCTAGCTCACTTAATCCTCACAGTTACTGCTCAGATCAGAGACCCAGATGTAACCCAATGGGAATAGGTCCTGTGAGGTGTGACCCCTCAAGTTAACACAGAAACATCAGGTCTTTGAGAAAGGAAAAGTGGGACTTTATTGTAAGCTGTTCAAGCAATGAACTCAGAGACTGGGAATCAAACTGTTAACTCCCAGGATAGGGGATTTTAGGGCAGTTATAGGGTTTGTGATAGGGAATTTATGCATAATTCATAAAGTTTCTGAGAATAAACAGGTAATTTCAGGAACTAAATACCCTGTGTGGTGGTGCAGTGAGGGTGAATTATAACTGCTAGGGGGTATGACTCATAAAGTTTCTCTGAGGCCAGATTTGCGGCTTACTGCTCTTGTCTGAATGGAGAGGGGGCTGATTAGCAGTGAGCTGGGCTTGAACAGAGAAACAGTAAGATGACCGCGCTGCAACACAGAAGTACCTTATCAGGAGCTCAGAGAGCCTGGCTGTGATGGGAGGAGGATGGGAATGGCTTAACCCTGCCCGTCACATTTCAGGAGGGGGATAGTCTAACCCCGCCAGTCACATTGCCTACTTTGGTTCTCAGTCTTTAATCTTGAAGATAAATCTTTATGTACGGGGTGGCCAGTCTGGGACTTCTGGGCTTGCTGACTGTTACACACATGTGCATTGTAGGTTGAGGTTTGTTGAGTTAAGAGGAACGTGTTTGTGTGTCTAAAACACTATGTTCACAGCTACTAGGTGATTTTGAATGAACTTCAACCTCCTCCTTAATGATTTTAGTAGCTGTTGTCTAGGCTTATTTTATTAATGGTTGTAGAATGTCGCTTTTCTAATTTGGCATTCTGTCTGCATTTATCAGCTGTGCTTCTGATACGAAAAGGAAATTTCCCTCATCAACTATGTGGTTAACTTTAAATATGTTCTGTGTAGAAATGGCAGAATAAATATACTTATTCCTTCCCCCTTTTTTACATTTCTTCAAGAAAATGAATTGACCCAAGATGGTAGTCACCATGAAGATGGTAGCTGCAAAAAATGTCGTGATAAACAAATTTCACACAGAATATCAGTAGAATCACAGAGCTAAAGAAATAGATATAAAAAGCAACAATTCCAAAATTTAGAAGATGCTTATAATGACATCATGCTGGCTGATGACCACTGTTTAATGATGCCTTATCAAGTTGATGATGTTTTCATTAGCCATAAAATGTTAGAATACACAAAGAAACATATTCAAAAAGAAACTGATGCTTTAGAATCCAGAATGAAATCGATTCAACAGGTGTTACCAGATTTCAAAGTTTAATTATATGCCAGATTTTGGAGCAACATAAACCTTGAAGCTGATGAAAGTTAAACATTTTTGTTTAATGAGCTTAAATATTGTTTAAAATGAAAAAAAAGAATGAATTGATACTCTAGCAAATTTGCAAAGTAACAAATGAGATTTTGTTTGTTTGTTTTCTGGGTTTATTACAAATTCAAGGACCTAATGTATTTTCCAATAATGCTTTCTATTAGTTGTAATTATTCTCTTTTATTCTCAAATTGCCTCATAATTTTAATATCAGGAACTTCAGAAGGCGAATCCTTTTGACACAATCTCAGTCTTTAATAGCTTCCCTAACTTTAGGCATAACAAAATATTTCATATTCATCTTGTATATTTCCTACCTGAGCTACTAGTCAGGGCTCCCAGTCCTTGACTGTCAAGTCCTAGATTAACTGCAGGCTAATTCTGGCTTTGTCCACTTTCCCACACCTCTTACAAGCCTTTCTGAAGTACACTACAACATCTGCTTGACAATCCCTCTAGCAGTGACCACTAGCATGGACAGCTATACTGGCTGAAGCTGAGGCAGTTTTACAAAGGAGACCATTTGGTGCAAATGATTAACACACTAGGCTACTAACCCAAAGGCTGGAGGTCCAAACTTACCCAGAGGTACCTCAGAAGAAAGGGTTAGTGATCTGCTTCTGAAAAATTACCTCCAGTAGAATTGCCAGGAGATGATGGCTAGGGGGTATGACTCATAAAGTTTCTCTGAGGCCAGCTTTGCTGCTTGCTGCTCTTGTCTGAATGGAGAGGTGGTTGGTTACCAGGGAAGCGGCCTTGAGCAGAGAAACAGTACTGAAGTATTGCAAACCTTACGGAGCACAGTTCCTCTCTGACACGCATGAGGTCCTGTGAGTGACAGCCAACTCGACAGCAGCTTTTTGTTTTGTTTTTTATTTAACAAAATGAGGTTTCAGTAGTAAACATCACTAGACAGGACTAAAAATAGTCTTCTCTCTCTAAGCTCAGTACTGCAAGAAAAAGTGGATAGCCTTGTTTGCTTCCCAATCATGAATGTCTCCTAGCACAGAACCTTGAAAGTTCTTCTTTAGGAAGTCTGGATATAAAGTAGCCAGCCTCCTTCAGCAACCTGCCAGGCCTATATGTCCCAGGGTGCTGCTCTATGAGATTATGCCCTTTGTTACCAGCCCTGTGCCAGCCCCAGGGGGAGGAGCTTCTGGGAGCATCTGTATCACACTGTAGGCTCTATTCTGGTTATCCTTCCACAGGTAACCTTCAGGGACCTCATTACTACCACACCTAGCTCAGGGTTTACTTTTCCTAACTGGAACATTTGGTATTTTGTCCAAACTCTTTCATATTTTAATTTTAATTTCTGAGTCACAGGGAGAAGTTTTTCTTATATTTTTCCCACCTCATGTTGCTCTGTGAGTACCTGGGCTAACCTTTTGTCCAGTCTATTAATTTACTCCAGGGTTCTGTCAGCATTTATCTACAAGAGACCTGAATTCTACAAAATGAATTTCCAGTTGCAAACAACAATATTTTATCAGAAGTTGAGTTGAATGAACACTCTAAACCCAACCAAAGCCAAGAGGACCGCTACTGAGCGTCTAGCCTTCTTCTTACCTTCTCTACTTGGCAATTTCCCTCACCTCCTTGGACTGTCAACACACATGACAGCTCTTCCCTGAAGCTTCACTTGATTCTAGACACATATTTTCTTGTTTTGTGCCTATTGTATAGGTTCACTAGGGCAGACTGTACTCTACTCTCTACAGCCCCACAGTCCACCAATCCATCTGTCAGTTGGTCAGACCGTGTTGGCTTGCATGTTGCTATAATGCTGGAAGTTACGCCACTGGGATTTTGAATACCAACAGGGTCACCCAGGGAGGGCAGATTTCAGGGGAGCATCTCGGGTAAGACAGGCTACAAAGAAAGTTCTGGTAATCTACTTCTAAAAATTAGTCCTCAGAATTCCTAGGGATTGCAACAGAACATTGTTTAACTTGCTTGCTTTGGACACATGGTCAGGAGGAATCAGTTTATGTTTGGTGAAGCAGAGAGCCAATGAGGGTGAAGGAGTCCCTTGAAAAGATGCATTAGCAAAACAGATGCTACGATGGGCTTGAACACATCCATGATGATTATGAGGATGATGCAGCACTCAGCAACATTTCATTCTGTTATACATAAGGTCACTGCAAGTTGAGGTTGACTTATCAGCAGTTATCTATCTACCCATCTATCATCTATCTCCACACTAAAACAATGATTCTCATTCTCTTCCTTGAGATAGTTTTGGCAAATAACATCCACAGACATGCTGTCTTTTGTTTTTTGGATTACAGCAGATAGAGTGCCCTGGTGTAGCAGTGCAGCTGCATTGAGTCCTTCCTACTTCCATTTACCAGACCTAAAGGCACCGCATTTTTCTCTTCTATTTATTTATTAAATAAAAAATGAAAGTGTACATAATCTGTGCTTACAATACTGGCTTAAAAGAGGAGGAGTACATAAGTTGTGTTGAAGTCCCATTAATATTGATCTTCTTACTGATGTGTATTGTCACCAATTTCACCAAATCAAATTTCTAACAACTGTCTAATCTAAACCCTCGCCCCTTGCCCTCCCGCCCTCCCACCCTCCTGACTCTTGTAGCCATCGAAGAGTCTTTTCTATTATGTATGAGTATGCTTTTAAGTTTTTATCATAGGGGTCTCATATAATAATTGTCCTTCTGTCACTGACTAGTTTCACTCAACATAATGTCCTCCAGTTGAGACAAAATTGAGAGATGTTTCCTACTATCATTGTTGTCCTTTATCAATGTATAGTACTCCATGGAGTACATATACCAAAGTTTACCCATCCATTCTTCTGTTGTTGGGTATCTGGGTTGACTCCAACTTTTTGCTATCGTGGACTGTGCTGCAATGAACATTCGTGTGCACGTATCAGTTGGTGTGAATGGCCTTGATTTTGTAGGATATATTCCGAGCAGAGGAATTACTCGGTCAAATGGTATATCTATATCCATTATTTTAAGGTAATGCCAAATTGCTTTCCAAAGAGGTTGCACCATTCTGCAATCCCACCAACAGTGTAGGAGAGTTCCAATCTCTTCACAGCCTCTCCAAAATTTATTGTTTTCCGTTTTTTGGATCATGGCCAATCTTGTTGGGGTGAGAAGGTATTTCACTGTTGTTTTGATTTGAATTTCTTTAATAGTTAATGATCGTCAGCATGTCCGCATGTGTTTTTGGCTGTCTGGATCTCCTCTTTAGAGAAGTGTCTGTCCATCTCCTTTGCCCATCACTTAATTGGATGATTTGTCTTCTTCTTATTGATATTTTGTAGAACCTTATAGATTATGGCTATCAGGCATCTGTCTGACATAGAGTTGCGAAATACTTTTTCCCATTCTGTAGATGGTCTTTTAATTCTTTTGATGAAGTCTTTGGATGAGCAGAAGTGTTTAATTCTTATTAATTCCCATTTATCTATTTTCTGATGAGTGTGTTTTCTTTGTCAGATTTTGAAGTTTATGTTGCATATTAAAACGTCCATTGTTGACCCTATTTTATCTTGGATGAGCTTTATCGTTTTAGCTTTTATAGCCAATAGCTTTTATATTCAAGTCTTTTATTCAATTTGAGTTGATTTTTGTATAAGGTGTGAGATACGAGTCTTGTTTCAATTTTTTGCAGATGGATATCCAATTATGCCAGCACCGTTTGTTAAAGAGACTGTTCTTACCCCAGTTCAAAATCTTAGGACCTTTGTCAAATCTCAGCTGTTCACAGGAGGATGGTGGCACCTTTGTGGTCTCTACTTTGTTCCATTGGTCTATATGTCTCCTTTTGTACCAATACCAGGCTGTTTTGACTACTGTGGCAGAGTAATAAGTTTTAAAGTCAGGTAGTGAGAGGCCTCCCAGTATGTTTTTCTTTTTCAGTAGTACTTTATTTATTCAGGGTTTCTTCCCTTCCCAAATAAAGCTGATAATTTGTTTCTCCATTTCATTAAAAAATGTTGCTGGAATTTGTATTGGGATTGCATTATATAAGTAGAGTGTTTTAGGCAAGGCAGACATTTTCACAATATTGAGTCTTCCTATCCATGAGCAGGGCAGATTACTCTAGTTACGTAAGTCTCTCCTAGTTTTCTTGTAGCAAGGTCTTGTAGTTTTCTCTGTAAAGATCTCTTATTTCTCCAGTTAGATTTGTTCCTAGGTATTTTATCTTCTTGGGGGCTATAGTAAATGCAATTGATTTGGTGATTTCTTCATTAATAATTTCACTGTTGGTTAAAGGAATCCTATTGATTTAGTTATGTTTGCCTTGTATCCCGATACTTTGCCGAATTCTTCTATTAGCTCTAATGGTTTACTTATGGATTTCTTTGGATTCTCTGTATAAACAATCATATCATCTGCAAAGAGGGAAATCTTTACTTCTTCAGTGCCAATACGGATGCCTTTTATTTCTTTGTCTTGTCTAATAGCTCTGGCTAGAACTTCTAGCACCATGTTGAAAAGAAGTGGTGAGAGCGGGCATCCTTGCCTACTTCCCATTCTCAAAGGGAATTCTTTCAGTCTCACACCATTCAGGATGATGAAAGCAGTTGGCTTTGCATAGATGCTACTGATTATATTGAGGAATTTCCCTTTTATTCCTATTTTTCTGAGAGTTTTAAGCATGAGTAGATGTTAAACTTTTTCAAATGCCTTTTCTGCATCAATTGACAAAATCAGGTGATTTTTACCTTTTGTGTTATTAATATGGTTGATTACATTAATTGTTTTTCTGATGCTGAACCAGCCTTGCATCTCTGGAATGAAACCAACTTAATCATGTTGGATTATTTTTTTATATGCTGTTGAATTCTGTTGGCTAGAATTTTGTTGAAGACTTTTGCATCTAGATTCAAGAGTGATACGGGTCTGTAATTTTCTTTTTCTGTGAGATCTTTCCCTGGTTTTGGTATCAGGGTTATGCTGGCTTCATAGAATGAATTTGGAAGTATTTCATTTCTTTCTATGTTGTGAAATAGCCTCATTAGTATTGGAGTTAATTCTTCTCTAAAAGTTTGGTAGAATTCTCTGGTAAAGCCATCTGGGTGGGGACTTTTTTGGGTTGGTAGATTTTGGATGACTTCCTCAATCTCTTCCTTTGTGATAGATTTATTAAGTTGATCTATTTCTCCTTGTAATAGTCTTGGTGAAATTTGTCCATTTCCCCCAGGTTTTCAAACCTGTCAGAGTATAACTTTACATAGTATTCTGTCATGATATATTTTATTTCAGATGGGTCTCTTGTAATATCTCCCAATTCATTTCTTAATCGGGTTATTCGTATCTTCTGTTGTTTTTCTTTTGTAAGTTTAGCCAATGGTTTATCAATTTTGTTGATCTTTTCGAAGAACCAGCTTGTGGTTTTGTTAATTTTTTCAACTGTTTTCTATTCTCTAATTCATTTAGTTCTGCTCTAATCTTTATAATCTGTTTTATTCTGGTGCCTGAGGGGTTTCTTTGTTGCTCTCTTTCTACTTGTTCAAGCTATGAGGTTAATTCTTTAATTTGTGTTCTCTCTTCTTTCTGGAAGTGTGCATTTATAGAGCTAAACTGACCTCTGAGCACTGCTTTTGCTGTATCCCATAAATTCTGGTAGGATGTGTTTTCGTTCTCATTTGAATCCATAAATTTCTTTAATGTGTCTTTAATTTCTTTTATAACCCAAGGCTTTATGAGTAAAGTGTTGTTCAGTGTCCACAAGTTGGAATTTTTACCTATGATTTTTCTGTTATTGATTTCAACTTTTATAGCTCTGTGGTCCGAGAAGGTACTTTGCAATAAATCAATGTGTTGGATTTTATGGAGAATTGTTTTATGACCTAACATATGGTCTGTTCTGGAGAATGTTCCATGTGCTTTGGAGAAGAAGGTATATTTATCTGTTGATGAATGAAAAGATCTGTATATGTCAATAAGGTCAAGTTGGTTGACCAAAAGAGTAGGATTGAATAGATGGAAGTTAGAATCAGTGACCTAGAAGACAAAGTAACTAATGCTAACATTTATGAGGTAAAAATCAGAGAAAAGAAATAAGAAAAATGAAGAAACATTAAGAAACATATGGGACTCCATGAAGAGGAATAATTTATGTTTAATTGGAGTTCCTGAACAAGGCAGGATTAATGATAACATAGAGAGTATTTCTGTAGAGATGCTGACAGAAAACTTTCCTGAGATTATGAACAAAGAGAACATAGACATCCAAGATGTTTATCAAACACCACAAAAGTTAGATCTAAAAAGAAGAATGCCAAGTCATATTATAATTAAGCTTAATAAGCGAAAACACAAAGAGATGCTTCTGAAGACAGCAAGGCTCAAATCAAAACTAACATTCCGAGGGAAACCCTGTAGACTTTCATCTGACTTTTCTGCCAAAACAGTGCTGGCTAGGAAACAATGGGCAGATACATTGAAAGCCCTGAATGAGAAAAACTTCGATCCCAGAATAATTTATCCTGCAAAATTGTCTATCAGATATAATGGTGAAATTAAGACTTCTGAAAATAATGAGAAATTTAAAGACTTCATAGAAACTAAACCAAAATTACATGAAATATTGAAAGAAGCTCTTCCCTAAATTCCTTTTTTAGATGATAATTTAAGGCACTTCATCCAAATTTCTAATCAGTTAAGGAAGGCACAAAACTTCACCAAACCAAGCCAAAAGCTACAGTACTATAATAAGGGAATCCATGATCATATCATGACAACTATAATATCATCACATTAAAAGAGGGATACACTACTATAGTTACAGTTGTTTTTAATGCAGCAACAGTTTCTGACTTATAAAATACTTAAAATTGATTTCAATAATTATATGTTAAGGGGGATTAGGTATGTAGCCATAGAACAGATTAACAATATATCATTTGAAATTAAAAATTGCAATACAGGAGTCTCAACAAATATAAAATCAAAACTCATACCATCCATAAAGAAGAATGTCCCAGAACAGATTAATAAGAACAACAGAGAAAACACTAACATGAAAATAAACATATTGCAATGACACCACTGAACATATACCTATCAATAATCACATAGAATGTAAATGGACTGAACGCTCCAGTAAACAGACAGCGAGTGATATCATGGATCAAAAGACATGACCCATCTATATTTTGCTTACAAGAAACACATCTTAGACTTAAAGATAAGAACAAGTTGAGAATTAAGCTTGGAATAATGTATATCAAGCTAATAATACATGAAAAAGAGCAGGTGTGGCAATATTAATCTCAGATAAAATAGATTTTAATGTAAAATCCACTATTGTGGACAAAGATGGTCACTATTTATTGGTGAAAGGTTCAATACTCTTTTTCTTTCTTCTTTTCAATCTGCCACTTAGCCCTCTACCTCCTACCTTTTTCCTGCTAGCTCTTTTCTGAATGTTTGGTAGAACTCTCCAGCAAAGCCATCCAGGCAAGAGTGCTCAGGTCTGCCACCACAGTAGAGCTTTTACTGATCCTCCTCTGCCACCATTCAACCATCCGCTGAATGGCTGAAAGCAAACCTGTACCACTCCCACTTGATACCCCTGCCTATCTGATGAGAGGAATTGAATACTCCCACTTCACTGGACCAACTTAGGGAGGCAGATACTGCCTGTCCAGTTCACCCTTAGCCTCCTCTCCAAGCCACTGTATGGCAAACCAAGACTTTCCTGACTGCTACTACTGTTCCCACCTGGACAAGGTAAAAGCCCACAGATTAGCAAACAGCAAAACATATACCTGGTCTACCCACCCACACATAACAAAATGAAACAAAAATGATTAGGATGAAACAAATCAACATACAATCGATAATTAAGAAAATACTACCTTAATGTCTTGGACATAACAGACAATATCAAAACATACAGAAAAGCAGACAAAAAGGTTCCATTAAGTCACCAAAATAAAGAATCAAATGACTTTCCAGTAGAAGGAAAGGCAGTGGAAATACAACAAGAACAAATCCTTGGTCTGTGTGGCTTTAGAATTCTAGTAAAGATTCAGAAAAGAGCTCATCCCAGTATTATTCAAACATTTCAGAACATAGAAAAGGAAAGTATACTCCTAAAATAATTCTATGAAGTCAGGACAACACTAATGCCCACATCAGGTAAAGAAACCTCAAAAAGAAAGGAAAAAAAAAAAAAAACCAAAAAACAGAGCAATATCTCTCACGAATACAGATGCAAAAATTTTAGCCAATAAAATTCAGCATTATACAAAAAATTTAATGTAACATGACCAAGTGGAATTCATACCAGGTTTGCAGGGATGGTTCAATGTTAGGAAAAAAAAAGAATCACATATTATCTCAATCAGCATATAAGAAGCTTTTGATAATGTCCAATCACCATTTCTGATACAAGCTCGGTCAAATTTGAACGGAAGGGAAATTGTTCAACATAATAAAGGGATCTATACAAAACTAATGGCCAATATCATTCTCAGTGGAGAGAAGCTGAAAACATTCCCTCTCTTAGAGGGAACAAAAAAGGATGCCCTGTATCACCACTTCCACTTAACATTTTGCTGGAAACCATAACTAGAGAGTAAGGCAAGAAAAAGAAATAAAGAGCATCATACTGGAAAGGAAAAATGTAAAACTATTCCTATTTGCAAATGATATGATCCTATACATACAGAACCCCAAAGATTCTGCAAGAAAACTACTTCAATTAATAGATTCAGCAGAATAGCAGGATACAAGATCAACATATAAAAATCAGTTGGATTCCCGTCACATCAAAAATCACATCCATTGTTGTTGAGTTGATTCCAACTCACAGTGATCCTATAGGTCAGAGTACAACTGTCCCATAGTTTCCCAGAAGCACCTGGTGGATTTGAACTGCTGACCTTTCGGTTAGCAGACGTGGCATTTAACCACTGTGCCACCAGGGTTTCCTGGATTCCTATATACCAATGGAAAGAACTTTTAAAAACAAATCTGGGAAATAATACTATTTACAATAGCCCCAAAAGGATAAAAGAAAACCAAACCTAATGCAGTCCAGTCAATTCCGACTCATAGCAGGCCTATAGGATAGAGTAGAACTGTTGCACAGAGTTTCCAAGGAGCACCCAGCAGATTCTAACTGCTGATTTTTGGTTAGCAGATGTAGCACTTAGCCACTACACCACCAGAGTTTCCAATATGATAAAATACTTCCGAAGAAATCTAACCAGAGATACAAAATTATCTAGAACTACCAGTTATCTAGTTTATCTTCTGGTGTTTATACATTATTAGTTACAGTTTACATTGTATTTATGCCATATATTAGGGCCCCTAGTGTTATTTCCACTTTTTCTTTTATGATCTTTATTATTTTAGGATCTGGTAATACAGTGTTTAAGAGCTCAGACTCTAACCAATAGCAAATGTGTTTCTTAGTTCAGTCAAATACATGCAATCATATCTGTAGTATCTCTACAGAAGCAAACACAAGCTGGCAGGAAGGGACAGGAAAATTGGATAAATAGACACCAAGAACCCAGGGTGGAAAAGGAAAAGAGGAGAGTGCTGACGTACTGCAAGGGTCCCAATCGACATCGCAAAATAATTTGTGCATGAATTTTTTTATTATTAAGATTGAATGAAAATGTACATTCCCATATAAAAAACAATGGAACACTATTGCAAGAAACCAAAACAAACCTACATAAATAGAAAAACATACCACGTTCATGGACAGGAAGACTCAGTTGTGAAAACCTCAATTCTATCCCATACAATGTGCAGACACAATTGAATCCTGACCCAAATGCCAACAGTGTTCTTTAATGAGATGGAAAAAATACCCACCAACTTTATGTGGAAAGGTAAGCAAAACATTATTGAAGAAAAAGAACAAAGCAGGAAGCCTCATACTACCTGATCTCAGAAACCTACTATACAACTATTGTAGTCACAATGGCTTGGAACTAGCACAAGGACAGACCCATAGACCAATGGAACACAATTAGAATCAAGATGTAAGCCTACCTACCTGTGACCAACTGATCTTTGACAAAGGCCCAAAGATCATTAAACGGGGGAAAAGACAGTCTTTTTAACAAACAGTCTTGGCAAAACCGAATGTCTTTCTGAAAAGAAAGACGACTCATATACCACACTATATACAAAAACTAACTCAAAAGGGATCAAAGATCCAAATAGAGCAAAAACCAAATCCATTGCTATCAAGTTGACTCCAACTCATAGTGATCCTGTAGGAAAGAATGTGATTGCCCAAGGAGTGGCTGGTGGATTTAAACTTCTGGCCTCTTGGTTAGAGGCTGAGCTCTTAACCACTGTATTACCAGGTCCTAAAATAATAAAAATCATAAAAGAAAAAGTAGAAACAACACTAGGGGCCCTAATATGTGGCATAAATACAATGTAAACTGTAACTAATGATGTATAAACACCAGAAGATAAACTAGATAACTGGTAGTTCCTAAACATTAAATACTTACACTTGTCAAAAAACTGTACCAAAAGAGTAAAAAAGAGAACCTACAGACTGAGAAACAGTTTTTGGCTATGACATGTCCAACATGGATCTGATCTCTAAAGTCTGTAGAATACTTCCATACTTCAATAACATAAAGACAAATAATTCAATTTAAAAAATGGGCAAAGGATATAACAAGCATCTCACCAAAGAAGACATTCAAGTAGCTAACAGACACCTTGGTCATTAAAGAAATGTAAATCAAAACCACCATGAGAAACCATCTCATCTTGGCATTATTGGTACTGATCAAAAAACAAAAAAAAAAAAAACTCAGAAAATAACAAATTTTGGAGAGTTGTGTGGAGACATGAAACTATTATGCACTGCTGGTGGAAAGGTAAAATGGTACAGCCACCATGCAAAATAATATGGCACCTCCTTAAAAAGCTATAAGCAGAAATACCATAAGATCCAATAATCCAACTCCTAGAACTATATCCTAGACAAAAAAAGAGCCTTCACACTAATTGACATACACACTCCTATTTTCACTTCAGCAATAATCACAATAGCAAAAAGAAGGAAACAACCCACTCATCAACAGATGAAAGGATAAACAAATGACACCTACACCAACAGAATACTACAGAATGATAAAGAACAATGAAGAATCTGTGAAACATTCCATAACATCGAGGAATATGGAGGGCATTGTGCCAAGTGAAATAAGTTAATCACAAAGGGACAAATATTTTAAGAGACCGCTATTACAAAAACCCAAGAAAGGTTAACATACTGAAAAAGGCCATCTTGAATTTTTAGAAAGTAGAGGAGTGCTGGGGAAGGCAAACCACAAGCTGGAGAATAGACCAGGAGTGATTTGGGTGAAGCCAAAGACAACACACAATATCTGGAAAGTTAGTGCAACTTGATCACTGCAGGTGTAGAATCTTTGTAGACAACATCCAAACACCTTGAGGGACAGGATTATCAGGGCTGAGGACTGGGGACTGTGGTCTTCAGGAACAATTAGGTCAACTGGCGTAACATACTTCATAAAGAAAATGTTCTACCTCTTACATCAGTGAGTAGCATCTGAGGGTCTTAAAAGCTTGTGATCAGCCATCTAAGATACATGTATTGTTCTCATAATGTTCGGAGCAAAACGGAATGGAGAAAACTAAAGTCACAAGGAAAATATTAGTTTAAAGAATTAATGGACCACATGAACTACAGCCTCTACCAGCCTGAGCCCAGAAGTGGATGATGCCCTGCTGCTACTAATCACTGCTCTGACAGAGGTCACAGGGAGAGTTCTGGACAGAGAAAAATGTAGAAAAGGATTCAAATTAAGAAAAAAAGATCAGACTTACTAGTCTGACAGACACTGGAGGAATCTCCAAGACTATGGGCACAGGACATCATGCTAACTCGGAGAGGAAGCCACTCCTGAATTTCGCCTTTCAGCCCGAGGAGAGACAGGCTGAAACAAACAATACACAGTGAGGAATGTGTTTCTTAGTTCAGTCAAATACATGCAATCATGCCTGCAGTATCTCTACAGAAGCAAACACAAGTAGGCAGGAAGGGACAGGAAAATTGGCTAAATAGACACTGAGAACCCAGGGTGGAAAGGGAAAGGAGAAGAATGCTGACGTACTGCAAGGGACCCAATCGACATCACAAAATAATTTGTGCATGAATTTTTTTATTATTAATATTGAATGAAAATGTACATTCCCATATAAATTGCATGCCCATCTATATGCAGCTCCCACTGCTCTGCCCTGCACGGTGACAGCACACTTCCTCTCTACTCCACACGTCTTATCCTCCCAACCATCTCCTATCCCCTTCTCTCCACCCACTCCTCTGCCTCCAGTAAGAGGTCAGCAGGATGACATCCTATAGATTCATAGAACCGTAAAGTGTACACACGATATGGTCACTCTGTGTCACCAAGTCTAATCCATTCCTGTCCAAGAGTTGACCTCCATTATGATTTATGGACAGGGGCAGCATCAGGGCCAGGGTTCGTGCTCCTAGGGAAACCCTGAGGCCCATGGACCATCAGTTGCGGTCTTTGAATGGGGGTCTCAGAGTGCACCCCTTTTTATTCTTGTGCTGCCAGTGAGACTCAACTTTGTGAGCTCCATCATGGCTATCACTGGTGGTGGCCAGGCACCATCTGATTCTTCCGGTCACAAGTCGATGCAGTCACCCACACACATGGGTCTCTCTTTCCCCGATGTTCTTTCGGTCCTTGGTGATCATCCATTCATGCTAAATTGGGACCATCTGCTGTACCCTAAGCTGGCAGTTTGGCAGCTTTTAAGACCCCAGAAGCCACTCACCAATGTGGGGTTGTACATGAATTTCTGAAAAAAAACTAATTTTGGCTATAAGCTTTCACCTAAAGCACAATATTCACCCTCCAAAAAACTGTTGCTGTCAGGTCCAACCCATGGTGACCCCACATGTGTCTGAATAGAACTGCCTTCCACAGGGTTTTCTATGGCTAAGCTTTCAGAAGTAGATCCCCAGGCCTTTCTTCCAATGTGCCTCTGGGTGGGTTTGAACTGCCAGTCTTTAGAACAGAAACCAAGACTTGACCCTTTGTGCCACCTATTGTTGCTGTCTTAACTTGGCAAGTTTCAAAAGAGTCTTTATTTCTTATTTCTGCCAAGTACTGCCAATGAACTCATGAACTAATAATACCTAAAATGCTGAACATCGGTGTTGGTCAACCTAATGTGCACTACGTCTTCAGTTAGTCATCATGCAGCAGTGTTAGTTCACCAGTTGTAACAAATGTGCCACAGAAATGGAAGATTTACTGTAGTGATGGGGATAACTAGAGAGGAGAGGCGTATATGGGAAATTTCTAGGGAGTTTTCTGTAAACCTAAAACCACTGTGAAAAATGTTTTTTAAAGTATGTTATTGAGGGTGGCCTCTTGTCCATTACAAACTGAATATTTTAATTATTAGGATATGATTTCATATTTATCTACTTGAAATACATACCTTTTTTTTAAGGCAAGCTTTTTCTCACTCAAAACTATAGAACTGTTACTTTTCCACATCTTTCATCAAATTGTATAGCCAAGCCAAGCCAAGTGCTGTCAAGCAGGTCTTTATTAAATTACATTTGGGGGTTCTCAGGCTATTCACTTATTGAGTAACTGGTAAATAAGACACAGTCCCTTCCCTCGATGACCCTACAATCAGTGGGAACGATAAGCCGATAAGCAAGTGAACAATTACAGTGCCGTGTGCCGTGTGCCATGTGCCGTGTGCAGTGTTCTTAGTGTTCTGTACTTTGTGCCATGCACAGAGACAGGAGTTAAACACAGGGAGGAGGAAACTGCACGGTGTTGGAATACAGGTGTCAGGAAAAGGTGCCTAAGAAAGTGGCTTCTGTGCTGAGTCTTAAAAAACAAGAAGATAGTCACGTGAACAGGAGATAGGGGAGAGGAAAAAAGAAGAAGGAAATCTCGTTTCTGGGCTGAGCAAACAGCACTTGCTCAGAGGACTGACGGGGGACTACAGTCACATACCCTGAGGCTGGCTGAGAGGGGCTGGGGGGGGTCATGTGTCCTGCTATCAATCACTAATATGGCACCTGTCCACTCAGAGAGAACTCTGTCAAGCATAATGGAACATCCCTTGTAGCTCATGTTGAATTTTTTACTGTCTTTTGACTCCGCAAGTCAGATATAAGCCAGTGATATAAACCGCCCCCCCCAAGTAACTGATGCTCACAGAAGGCCTACATTCTAATAACACTGCAAAAAGCCTATACTTGAAGAGCGTGTCTCCTGCAGATCTGTTCTACCCACAGAGGTAGAGCAGATCCAGGGCTGGTTTCCCAGCCCCTACATAACTTAGAGATGGATGGTTTGGAATATTTTTAAACGAATTAGATTCAGGCCTCATGCCATCAAGAAGAAATAGTTCTCTTTGCTGTTGATATGATCTGATTTTATAAACTAGAATTGAGAGGCCTCAGTAGAAAATTGATTCTGAAAGCTTACTGTTGTGAAGAAAAAAATATTTTAAATAAAAAGCAGTTACTATTGGCAGCCATGCTTCAGAATTCAGTTGATTCTTTCTAAAATCATACTCATAACAGGTGAAAGGTGAGGCGTTCTGGCTGCAGGGAGAGCACAAGGTAGATACTTTGCAGCTAGTTCATCCAGGCAAACACCTCAGGCATCCAAGTTGCTCCAAGCTGGATAATCTATGGATAATTAAAAATGATTCCTCAGGCTGGGTGAGAGACGGGTAACCCCAAACTATCAGAGTAGTACTCCACTGTATGATGACTTTTTAGCTGCTCTGAGGTCAGCCCTCTGACTCGTGGTGATCCCATGCACAATGGAACAAACACTGCCCAGTCCTGTGCCATGCCCATGATGGGTTGTAGATGGGACTATTGCTATCCATAGAGTTTTCATTGGCTGATTTTCAGAAATAGACTTCTAGATGTTTCTTCCTAGCCCATGTTATTCTGGAAGCCCCACCAAAACCTCTTCTGTAGCCAAACCCAAGCTACTTTCATAGGTCAGCCCTGGCTGAGCAACTAGCTCCCCTGAGATCTCCTCCCAGCCAGAGCTGACTCATATGTTTCAGTTTCCGTCTAATAGTTATTTGTCCATCAGGCCCTGAGCACCCAATGCCAGCCAGTCCTCTAGCCAGAGTCACAGAATACTGGAAAACATTTTGCTCTTCCCCTCTTATCAAAAGCCAGGTTGAAATGGGTAGGTGGCTTATTTGGGGGGCTGAAGGAAATATCCTAGAATTGGAGTGATGAGGGTTGAACAACTCTGTGAATACACTAAACTATCCACTTTAAAGGGGTAAATTTATGGTATGTGAATTACACCTCAATAAAGCTGGTTTTAAAAAATAAATAAATAAAAGCCAAGCTGAGAAAAGTGTTGGTTTCGTTGTCCTAGAGCTGACTCTGACTCATGGCAATCCAGTGAGTGTCAGACTAGAACTGAACTCCACAGGGTTTTCAACTGGTGATGTTTTTGGCAGTAGATTGCCAGGTCTTTCTTCCTAGTCTTTCTCAGTCTAGAAACTTCCCTGAAACCTGTCCAACACAGGTGACCACTGGTATTTCAAATACTATTGGCATAGCTTCCAGCATCACAACATGCAAGCTACCGCAGTAAGACAGATGAATGCAACACCAGCATCTAATATGTGCTCAATAAATATGTGTTGATAAATGAATGAATCTATATCTATTAATGAATTGATACTAAAATATTATCAAGAGTATCACAAACCACATTACACAAGGTTTTGTGTATAAGTTCCTGTATGAGAAATTTAGGAATTGTGAGCTGGGAAAATTTTTGCTCCCCCTAAGCAACTGTTACACTTCTTTTCAGATTGCTAGAACTTCAAAATGAGTTCAGCTCTGTTTTTATTGTAGAGTCCAGCAAGAAGACACAAGTCTAAAGCTTATATATAGCAACTGAATTAGTTCATACACTATGCATAGTCTTTGAGTGGTCTTGATTTTCTGTTGACGTTTTCTCTCTCCCGCCTTCCCATTTCTGTGGTGACTTTATTATTCTACCATGTGGCTCACATCAGATATTTGGTAGAATGAGTTGGGAGTTGTAAAATCATGATTATTATTTCAATGATTTCAGGACACAGATCTACCCGCCATGAAATGCACGTTCCAAATGGGCTCATGCTGCTTCCATCAGCTATTTTTCCAGCATATTTCAGGAAATGCGGAAGTAGGTAGTGCAAACTGAACATCTAAAAATGCTGCCGAGTCCTAGAAGTAGTCATTTGAAGAGAAGACTTTAAGATGGAGGTGAATTTTACACATAGATTGGTGAAGAGAGCTTCAAATCTGCCTCTGGTCTCTTAATTTTCAGCCAGGTTCCTCTCAGACAAAGGGAGGCCAGGCCAAGGAGCCAGCTCCATGCAAAGATGGGGGCAGGCATTTCCCTGACAGCTCCCCTTACCCAACTGTACAGAATACAGCAGCCTCCTCATAGCACCCTGAGCTGCATCCCTCCTCCCCCTAATGTCTTATCTGTTACACTGCCTGTCAAGGATTAAACTGTGTTCCCCCCAAAATGTGTGCAGACATTTGAATGGATGATTTTCCCCTGCTGTATGTTAAAGAGGATTAGGGTGGGGCTGTAACTCTCTTCCTAATGTCACTTCCCTGCTCCTTTGTAAAGAGAATTTTCCTAGGGTGTGGCTTGTACCACCTTTTGTCCTTTTATCCTACAAGAAATAAAAGGAAAGGGAAGCAAGCAGAGAATTGGGAAGCTCATACTGTCAAGAAAGCAGCACTGGGAATAGAGCTCGCCCTTTGGTCCAAGGTTCCTGTGCCAAGACGCTCCTGGCCAAAGATTGATGCAACACAGGGACCTTCCTCCAAAGTTGACAGAGGGATAGTTTTCCCCTGGAGCAGACATCCTAAATTTGGACTTGCAGTCTACTGGACTGTGTAAGAACAAAAATTTCTTTTTGACACCCTCCACTTGTGACATTTCTGATAAAGCAGCACTAGATAACCAAGGCAGAATTTCCTCCTAGACAAAGGAAGCCCAGGCCAAGGAGCCAGCTCTATGCAAAGTAGGGGGCTAGTATTTCTCTGACAGTTCCCCTTACCCAAGTGTGCAGAATACAGCAGCCTCCTCACAGTATCCTGAGCTGCATTCCACTCCCCTCCATGTCTTATCATAAATAAGTGGATTTAAAGAATAGGTATCTATTATCTCACAGTTCTGGATGCTGAATATCGAAATCAAGTTTTGGCTGTGTGAATTCTTTCCTTGTTGGTAGCCCCAGACATTCCTTTCTGGTCCTTTTGTAACTCAGAAGTTGTAGGATTACTGCTACTATGACCCAATCAACATAATTTTTAAAAAAATAACACTAATTGCAAACAAGTTATATTTATAGGTACAGGAGGGAGGATTTTAACACATATTTGGGAGGGGACTACAATTCAATCCATAACATACGCAAACTCAAAAAACCTTTTCTGACTGAAAGGAATTGTAGAACAGTGACAGGAGTGTGTGTTTTGATCTACATAAATTGGGTTGAAATGCTAGCTCTTGGCTTCTCAGGTATATGGGCCCTATATAAATCATTAACATCGTTGAACCCATTTCCCCATCTGTAGAATGGTACTGGTGCCACACATGCAGCATCTGCATAAGAAGTCAGGGCTAATTGCTGACTGCTCTGATCTTGACTGGGCTGTGCTCAAAGAGCAGAGGAAAGTGGGATGAAGAAGGGGACTGCTTTCCTTCTGACAGACACACCAAAGGTGTCCAGAGCAGATGGGTTCTTGTCTTCAGGCTCCAAGATTCCCTGTGCTAGGACAGACCCCCTTGCAAACACACTGCCCTTCAGCCATTGCATCATACACTGTCCCAGAAATTCTCACAGTTGAGCATTCCAACAAAGAGTCTCAAACTTACCTTCATGCTCAAGACAAAATGAAGAAAGTAATTGCTGTCAAGTCAACTCATGGCACCCATGTGTGTCAGCAAAGAACTGTGCTCCACAAAGTTTTCAATGGCTGAATTTTCAGAAGTAGTTGGTCAGGACTTTCTTCTGAAATGCCTTTCTGAGTGTACTTGAACCTCCAACCTTTGAGTTAGCAATTGAGCACATAAACATTTGTGCCACCAGAGACTCCAATAAAAATAAAATTTTAAAAAGATGTTGCTGTAGATTTCAACTCATAGTGACCCTACAGGGTACAGTAGAACTGCCCCAAAATGTTCCCAAGGAGCAGTTGGTGGCTTCAAGCTACTGACTTTCTGGTTAGCAGTAAAGCCCTTAACCATTGCACCACTAGGGCTCCCAGGGACTTTAACAAAAAGAAAACCAACTCACTACCATCAAGTCAATTCTGACTCCTAGAGACCCTATAGAACAGAGTAGAACTGCTCCATAGAGTTTCCAGGGAGCACCTGGCAGATTTGAACCACCAGCTTTTTGATTAGCTGACATAGCACTTAACCACTATGCAAACAGGGTTTCCTGAACTTTGATAGTGATACAAATACCCACAGATGTGGACTTATCACTTTGATTTTAAAATGATGCCAAAAAAAGAAATGAATTCATTTTTGGAAGAACCTCCTACTCTGATGGAAAAGCAGGTTGTCATAGACTTTGGCTGAGACATCCACGCTGGGGCCAAGGGTGGCTTCCCACTCCTACCCAGGCCAGCCCCATTTCTGGCCTGTCCTCACTTCTTCCTCACATCAACAGCATGGTGCCCTTCCTAGCCCTCAAAATCTCCACGGGGCTGGGCTGACAGACCATCTGTCTAACTGGTGCTTTAAGTCTTAGGTACCATTAGCATTCCTATACCCTGCCAAGAATGCCTGTCTCCTGAGCATGAAAATCGGGTCTTGACCAACAGGGACTTGTAAAATCAACTTAGTGTGTCATGACCTGCATTTAAAAAAGAATGAAAGAGAAAACAGAATAGCATAAATTGAAAAATATCAGCGCGCAGTATAGGGAACAGGAGTGAGACAATTTCATGAAGCTTTTGTTCTGACTGCATGTTTGTACAAACTAAGCCAATATCTAAAATGTATACCCACTCTTACTTATTGACATGGTTAGGTTCCAAAGACCAGGTCATTTTACGAAAATCGGTGTTACGTGAAAATAGAATATGACCAATCCAGACCACAAAATGAAAGATGACCGCATTATTATATAACCACCAAATTACACCATTACACAACCGCCAAACCACTGAGAGTCATGGCCCAGCCAAGCTGACACGTAACCATCACAGCCAGCGTCACTCTCACCTGGCATCTTAGGATTTGTTCCTGCCAGGCATATGTCATTAACGTGCAATCTAGTCAGACACTAGAGTTTTTACTAATTGTTGTAAGTGCAAAATACTGGATATCTATGTAGTCAGTAAGTCAGGAGTAGATGTGTTTCTTGTCAGTCTCAATCAAAATAGTTCAAAAGTTAGTATTATACCCCAAAGGAAAGGCACACAGGGGAACACAGGATCAGTGGGTAGGTCAGAGCTTGTGCTTGGGGGAAGCACTGTGTCTCGGAACCACAGGTAACACTGCTCTGTCTCTGTATAAGTTAAGGCCAGTGCTCTCACACGGCACAAAAACGTTAGACTTTTAAAGCTTATAAAGCATCTATAGAAGATCTATAAGCATTCACTAGTGTGCCCTGAGGATGGCCAAGTGCCGTCGAGTTGGATTCGACTCATGGTGACCCTAGGGGCCAGGGTAGAACTGACCTGAGGATACAAATATGAGAAAGCTGTTTCAGCTTAACAAAGGTCAAACTGCTCACTGTACCCTATGAGGGAGACCTTTTAAGTGACAAAATTTCAATGCTCATGGAATCTAAATTTCTGGATTCCATGGAGGTTGAGGTAAATCCATTCAACTGTCATTGTGAGAAGATCTTTGAACCTTGATAACTTTGCTCCTTGAATACTAGCCTTCTGTAAACCCACTGCTGTAGAGTTGATTCTGACTTACAATGACCCTACAGGACAGAGTAGAACTCCTCCACAGAGTTTCCAATGAGCACCTGGTGGATTCAAACTGTCAATATTTTAGCTAGCAGATGTAGCATTTAACCACTATGCCACCAGGGTTTCCAGCCTTTTACAAGTCACCTTTAAGTCAAACAAAGAACTAAATACTAAAGTATGTTGCACCTGAGGCATTGTATTCTTTAAAAATAATTATTTACATTCATCAGAAACTCTAACAGTCAAACTAGAGCTATGTTTAGGGTAAACAGGCAATTTTTTAAATTGTTCTTTAAGACAGTGCTTCACAGAACCCCATGACACAAATTGCTTCCCTAGTGATATAAGCTGGAGCCCTGGTGGCACAGTAAGTAGTTAAGAGCTTAACTGCTGGTAAACAGGTCAGCAGTTTACCAGCTGCTCTTTGGAGTAGTTCTATTCTGTCCTACAGCATTGCTATGAGTCGAACTTGATCGCAGCGGCTTTGTTTGAGGGGGGGGGGTGGTTAATGAAAAGCTGGAGTAAAAGAATATGTGAATACGTATCTATATATTTATATATCTTTCTTCTGTGGAACATTTCATACTTTCCAGTTGAAATGTTACTCCAATTTGCAAATCATATATTAGACAAACTTCACTGAATTTCTATAATTGGTTCAATATGATTTTTGTTTTAACATAACAAACCACATAAGAACATGAAATGGTAGAATGAACTAACACTGTATGTGCTTGGACTTGTATAGGAGAAGAGACAGAACGGTTAGTTTTGTAGGGAAGTATACTAGCTTCTTAGGGCTGTGGTAAGATGTACCACAAACTAGGTGGCTTTAACAACAGTGATGTATTTGCTCACAGTTCTGGAGGCTAAATGTCCAAATTCAAAGTCAGGAAGGCTGTCCTCCCCCTGATATCTCCAGGGGAGAATCATTTCTTGGCCTGTCCGGTTTCTGGTGGCCTCAGGCATTCTGTGGTTTGTGGCCGCATTACTCCACTCTCTGCCTCTGTCTTCGCGTGGCTGTGTTTCCTGTGTCTCTGGCCATGCCGCTTTTTCTCTCCTTACAAGAACACGGGTCAGATCAGGTTGGAGTACACCGTGCTCAGGTATGACTTCAAGTTGACTAATTATATCTGCAAAGACTCTGTTTCCAAACAAGGTCACATTCACAGATACAGAGGTTAGGACTTCCACATATGTTTTTGGTGGGCACAATTTAATCCACATCAGGGGGCCAGGGAAAAGAATGCTCTTTGTCCTAAAGCTTGAAGATCAGCAGGCATTTTCTACCCAAGTAGGAGGCCAATGACCTTCTTCCAGGAGGAAGGAGACTTCCTGGTCCCTTGAGTCACCTATGCACAGAGCGCAGGTAACCATGGATCGCCTTGCCAACCACGGAGCCTGCGTCTGTTGTTTCAGTACCCACCCAACACACAGATCTTTCTTTACACTAAACGGGGCAAGAAAGCTGTTTGTGTAAAAGCTGTTAAAAGCCTCCTGTACCTTACGTTTCAGGGAACAAATACTCAAGAGCCTAGTGTTGGTAGGTGCTGGTGTCACACACATGACCTTGCTGATACCTCACAAGGATTATTATTATTTCCATTTCACACTTCAAAAACAGAGACACAGAGAGGTAACTTAACCAGATAAAATCATACAACAGAAAAAATAAAATATAAAAAACCATACCAGTTGCCTTTGAGTCCATTCCAATTCACGGAGACCACATGTATGTCAGAGTAGAACTGTGTTCCATAGGGTTTTGAATGGCTGATTTTTCAGACATAGATTGCCAGGTCTTTATTCTGAAGTGCTTCTGGGTGGACTCCACCCTCTATCCTTTTGGTCAGTAGCCAGCCACTCAACTGTTGCTACCACCCAGGTACTCCTCAGCTGTACTCAGCTGGTGAATTAAAAAGCCTGCTGTCTTTAACTTGATTCTGTCTCACAACCCTATAGGACAGAATAGAAACATCCCAGGGCATTTCTAAGGCTGTAAATCTTTACAGAAGCAGACTTTCTCCCATGGAGTGGCTGGTTTAAATTGCCAATCTTTGAATTAGCAGCTGAGCACTGACAGAGTTCCTTGGCTGGTAAACAGTGGTCCTAAAATTCAAACCTTGGTCTGATGGACCCTTTCCTGATTCCACCCTGGTAGGACCATCTCTTGAGAAATTTTATAAGTTGTATCATGGTTGGGCTATTCTTCACAGACATCTCTGTGGGTCCAGAGTGGGTTTTTCTACTTGTAGACCTTCCCTCATCTTCAGCACCTGAACAAGGAAAGGTGAAGGAGGAAAGAAGGGGAGTTCTACCTGGACAGAGCTCCATTCTGCTGGGAAATACAGTGTATAAAGAAAACCAGAACCTAGAGCCCTAAAATTCTCAAGCTAGAAGGGAGCCTAGAAGCTACCAGACCCTCCATTAGCAGAGGTAGCCCCCAAGGAAAGGTAACTGGCCCACATATCTACAGCTAGCTAGCTACAGGGTCAGCAACAGGACTCTCTTGTATGAGTCCCAATGCAGACATTATTTTAAGGATGTGAAATGATTATTCAAACTGCTCCTACCTGGTATAAAATGAAGACAGTTGATACCAGTGGGTCAGGGCGAGTCCTAGCAACCTGACAGCAGGCCAGTAAGTCATTCAGCACAGATGGAGCTGGCCTGAGGGCACTCCTGGGAGGCAGCAAGGAATGGGAGAGACAGGCCTGCTCTGTGGGCTTTCTCCCTGGTCTTCGGGAGAGTGAACTATGAATGTACGAGACAAGACAGCCTCCAGTCACAGGCACACAAAAGCTGATGCGAGGAGTGGGAAATGGGAGGATGAGTAACTGGATGAATTGGGGGTCGTGATGAGAGCCAGATGACCTCACATGCAGTAGTGGGGTCACTGAGCCTCCATCAGTGTTGCCTCTGGAAGGCATCGAAGAACAATGACCAGTGCTCAGAGAACAATGAGCTACGCAAAAGCACTACGGAGATCGTAAATGACGAGAACAATGTGTGTTCCTTCTGTCACTGATTTCATGCTTTTCTTTGTCTAGGCTCTCAGGCTTCCAGTTCCCAGCAAATGTCCTGTGATCTTCTATGTGGCTATAGCCTGAGCCGCCAAGTACCTGGGCCAAGGTGCAGACCAAGTAAATCATCCAATTAGCTGGCTTGCACAGGGCAGAGCACCTAGATATTTGAAAACATCTAGTCATTGGGTGGCCCAAATGGTTAATGCACTTGACTGCTAACTGAAAGTTTGTAAATTCAAGTCCACCCAGAGGTGCCTCAGAAGAAAAGCCTGATGATCTACTTCTGAAAAATAAACCACTGAAAACCTCATGGAGCACAGTTCTGCTTTGACACACATGACCTACCACTGAGTCAGAGTTGACAGCAACTGGTACTGGTAGCTATAAATATTTCACTTGGATTTTTAGATGTGCTAATATTAATAAGGAAACCTTGATGCCATAATGGTTAGGAGCTATGCCTGCTAGTCAAAAGGTTAGCAGTTCTAAACCACAAGGTGCTCATTGAAAACCTTATGGAGTAGTTCTACTGTGTCCTAAAGGGTTACTATGAGTTGGAAACAACTTGATGGCAATGGCTTTGGTTTGGGGAACATTAATAAATAATAATTATAAATAAATAATAATAATAAACACGTAATAATTTGTCAAGAATTCTTTGCTGGTCCCTGTCACCCAAAAGTCATGGAAGTGACATCTTAGTTAGGAAGCCAGGTGGTGAATGACAGATATACCTGAAAATGAAGCACTCTCAACTCAAAGCCCAGGCTTCCCTGTTAGCCTGTTTCCCCACCCCCTTTCCTCAGTATGAAAAATAAACATGCAATTAGCCACTGTCATAGATTGAATTGTGTTCACCCAAAAATGTATGTGGCGGTTTGCCTTGGCCGTGATTACTGACACTATCAAGAAAGAAAGGGAGCTGAGCACATCCTTTGGAAAGGACCAGGGTCCTTGCACCTCCGAAGTTTCCAGCCCAGGTAAAGATTGACAAGAAGGACCTTCCTCCAGAGCCAGCAGAGGAAGCCTTCCCTTGGAGCTGACACCCTGAATTTGGACTCTCAGCCTATTGGAATGTGACGAAAGAAATCTCTCTTTTTAAAGTAATCCACTTGTGATATTTCTGTTAAAGCAGCACTAGATGACTAAAACCAGCCACTTCCCCCAAGCTGTGACGATGACAGTGCAGAGACTCTGAGAACTTTAAATAAAGAACATCACCTTGTAGCTGATACCAACACATGGTGATTCCTCAGCCTTCAAAGCAGAACCCCTATTATGTACTGGACAACTACACTGAATTACACTGCTGCCAGCACTTACCTTTATTTCTTTGGGAGTTGCCTGGATGAAGGCCTTTTTCCCCTCCTTGGAGGACTTGGAGGAAGTGGAGGACAGCCCCTGGGCGCGTCTGGACTTCAGGTCATTGAGGCTGCTGAGGTATTTCTTGCGCAAGGCCAGCAGCTCCTGCAAGTACTGCAGACAGTCCTGGGTACGGGAGAACATCCACGCCCGGTCCTCCTCGCGCTGCACATAGGAGAGGCTGTTGTCCATGCTGTTGGTGCTCTTATACTTTTTCAGAGACTCACTGAATTTCTCCCCATGGTCGCCAACCACGTACATGGAGCTGCTGCGAATGAGCTGCACAGTGGAGCTAGTTCGATGGTAGTAAGGGCTCTCGGCCTCGGCCTTCCTCGGTGGGCCTGAGCTGAAGATTGAGTGTATCTTCCGGAACATGATGCTCAGTTTCTCTCCGTGGGCCCCTTCCAGCTGCCTGCGCCACCGTCACCTGATCTAACGGGGGCTGAAGCAGCCACCACGCAGGCCTGCTGCCACCTGCCTCTGGGGAACACACCCTCTCTGGGATTTCAGTGAACACTGGTTGGGTCAGCAGGGCGATCTGGGCACCTCTCACGGGAAACAGTTGCACTCAAGAGCCAGCGTGCTGGAAACAATTCGCCGGAGTGAAGCTTGAAAGCAAGTTTCCTGGCTGGGTTTGGAGAATCAGTTGGTGCAAAAACCAGTGGCCTTTCATCAAAGGCCTTTGCAGATGGGGAAAGTGTGATGGTGCCCTTCTGATCACTTCTTTCCTTTTCTTTTCATTTCCCAGCTATCTGTGACTTTATTGTGCTGTGAATTTTCACATTTCTTTCTTGGCTGAGCCAGCCCCATTCCTCAGCTCCACAGGTTCAGAATGAAATCCTGCTTTGGGGGATCTCCACTAAGCCCACAGTCATGTGTGTCAAATGGAGTCCCCAGAGTGGGCCAGAGCGGACATGGCCAGGGCCCTTGTCAGGACTGGCCGATGCTCGATGAGCTGGGCTCTGGAGCCTCAGCCTGCGACACAGTAAGAAGACCTCACACAGTCACCGGATAGCAGGCTATTGTGCAGAGTGGGAAGGCTCAGGTGTCTGGTCCTCTGCTTTCCACACAAAAATTTCAGTGAGCTGACGGTGGCAATGTATATGGGGCAGAGATAGTCTTTAGCCTGAGCACGGATATAAATTGACCAGTTCAAATCAGAGGTAAACTTTTTCAAA
Source organism: Heterohyrax brucei (assembly GCA_028571685.1). Lineage (NCBI taxonomy): Eukaryota > Metazoa > Chordata > Mammalia > Hyracoidea > Procaviidae > Heterohyrax > Heterohyrax brucei. Next base: position 7,653,876 of record CM053159.1, on the reverse strand, counting down.
AGCATTGTATGATTAAGTTGGAATCTCACAAATGTTTCCACTAGGATTTTTCTGAAGCAAATGCCAAATGTCATTATTGCATTTGTTTGTCAACACAGCCTGTTTCTCTCCTGAACTTCAGTCAGAGAGCCGAAGCCTCGAGCTATCTAGGATAGGCATTTTCTTAATCTGGGGTCAAGTTTAGACAGACTATGAACTCCCCATAAATTATATGGAAAAGGTTACTGCATATACGTGTTAGCATGTTTCATTTTTTGCTAATTTTTTTCTTTTGGAGAGACCGAGAGGCATGATTTAATCAGACATCCAAAGAAGTTTGTAATTTTTTAAAAATTTAAACTTTGCTAAATTTTTATCTAGAATAATAACCATTTTAAAAAACAATAAATGTAGATACAAACAGAAGACATAACATTGTGGAAAAGTGAATTCCACTCAAAGTGATCTACAGGTGTAATGCAATCTTGACCCAAATGCCAACACTGTTCTTTACTGAAATAGAAAAACAATCACCAACCTTTATATGGAAGACAAAGAGGCCCTGAATAGCTAAAGCAATACTGAAGAAGGACGGTAAAGTAGGAGGCCTATCTTAGTCATCTAGCGCTGCTATAAGAGAAATACTACAAGTGAACGGCTTTAGCAAAGATAAATTTATTTTCTCACAGACTAGTAGGCTAAAAGTCCAAATTCAGGTCTCTCTCTGTTGACTTTGGATGAAGCTCTTGCATTTGGGAGCTTCTGAGGCCAGGGATACCGGGTCCAAAGAATGCACTCTACTCCAGGCACTGCTTCTTTCCTGGTGGTATGAGGTCCTCAACTGTCTGCCTGCTTCTCTTTCCTGTATGTCCCAAGAGATGGTCTAAAGGCACAGTTTAATCTCACAGATTGAGTCCTGCCTTAGCAACACAAGCACTCACCCATTATTAACATCATAGAGGCAGGATTTATAACACACAGGAGCATCATCCAATACCTGGAATCATGGTATAGTCAAAAATGCTACACACATTTTTAGGGAGACACAGTTCAATCCATGACATGGTCTCATGCTTCCTGATTTCAAAACGTAATATATAAAGCTGCAGTAATCTAAGAAGCCTAGTACTGGTTCAGTGACAGATATACAGACCAATGTGACACAGTTAAAACTCGTAAGTAAATCTATGTGCAGCTAATTTTTGACAAGAGGTCAAAGCCCACTCCATGGAGAAGAAACAGTTTCTTAAACAACTGGTGCCAGCAAAACTGGACATCCATGTGCAGAAAAATGAAACAGGATCCATACCTTATACCAAATCACAAAATAGAGTGAAGGCCTAAATGTTAAAACTAAAATTATAAAGTTCCTGGAAGACAATACAGGTACATAAGTGTAAGACCTACTTTTCTATAGAAACAGACTATCAAACACAATGGCAAATGAAAACACAACAGAAGACAAATCAGATAACTGGGATCTCCTAAAAATTAAATACTTGTGCTTTTCGGAAGATTATATCTAAAGAGTAAATAGAGATCTCACAAATTGGGAAAAAAATCTTTGAGAAGGACAGAAAAGTGGCATCTTCTCGTTTCCACATTTTCAAGTAGTCTCTTGCAGTAGATTTGCCTAAGGCTATGCAGTCTTATGATTTCTTGACTCCTGCTTCCAGGGACATTGATTGTGGAAACAAATAAAATGAAATCCTTGACAACTTCAGCCTTTTCTCCACTTGTCATGATGTTGCTTACTGGTCCAGTTAAAAGGACTTTTTAAAAAATTTTTATTATCTATTAATTACAGTAAGTGAATAAAATTTCTAACATCTATCAGTTATCTCATCTATGATAAACCCTCACCCCACTACCCTGGTAGCCAACACAGTTATTTTATTCTGTGGATAATTCTATTTTTAAGATCTTATAACAGGGGTCTTCTACAATATTTGTCCTTTTGATCCTGACTGATTTCATTCAGCATGATGATGTCTTCCAGTCGAAACCATGTTATGTTTTTTTAAAATCATCATTGTTTTTTATCAGCATAGAGTTCCAATGAGTATATGTACCATTCATTCATCTGTTGATGGGCATCTGGATTGATTCCATTTTTTAGCTATTGTCGACTGTGCTGCAATAAACATTCATGTACATGTGTCTGTGCGACAACCTTTGTTTCTGAAGGATAAATTCTACACAGTGGAATTACAGGATCAAATGGTGTACCTATTTCCAGCTTTTTAAGCAAGTGCCAGATTGCTTTCCAAAGATGTTGCACCAGCTTGCAATCGCACCAGAAATGTAGGAGAGTTCCAATCTCTTCACAGGCTCTCTAGCATTTGTTGCTTTGTGTTTTTTGGATCATGGCCAACCCTGTTGGGTTGAGATGATATCTCATGGTAGTTTTGATTTGGATTTCTCTGATAGCTAATGACTGTGAGCATATTCTCATATGTCTTTTGGCTGCCTGGATGTCCTCTCTAGTGAAGTATCTGCCCATCTCCTTTCCCCATCACTTAATTGTATTATTTACCTTTTTCTTGTTGATATTTTGCAGAATCTTGCAGATTATGGAGATCCAATGACAGTCTGATGTGTAGTTGCCAAATATTTTTTCCCATTCTGTAAGTGGTCTTTTAACTCTTTTGATAAAGTTTTTGGATGAACAAAAGTGTTTGATTGTTGGTAGCTCCCATTTAGCTATTATCTATTCTGTTAATCATGCTTTGTTTGTCAGATTTTGAAGTTCATCTAAACTGTGTACTAAAACATCCATCATTGATCCTATTTTTTCTTACGTGACTTTTATTGTTTTTGGTTTGATATTTAGGTCCTTGATCCATTTAGAGTTAGTTTTTGTGTAAGGTGTGGGTCTTGTTTCAGTTTTTTACAGATAGATATCCAATTTCGCCAGCACCATTTGCTAAAGAGACTGTTTTTACCCCAGTTTAAATCCTAGGGCCTTTTTCAACTATCAACTGTTCGTAAGAGGATGATGGCATCTGCGGGATCTCCAGTCTATTGCATTGGTCTATATGTCTTTTTCTGTACCAGTACCAGGCTGTTTTAACTACTGTGGAAGTGTAATAGTTTCTGAGGTTGGGTAGTATGAGGCCTCCCATTTTGTGTTCCTCTTCTTCAGTAGTGCTTTACTAAGCCAAGGTTTCTTCTCTTTCCAAAGTTGGTGATTTGTTTCTCCATCTCAATAAAAAATGACACCAGAATTTCTATTGGGATTGCATTGTGTAAGCAGATCACGTTAGGTAAAATAGACATTTTCACAATGTTAAGTCTTCCTACCCATATGCAGGGTAGGTTTCTCCAATTTTGTAGGTCTTTTTTGATTTTTTGCAGCAAGGCCTTGCAGTTCTCTCTGTGTAGGTCTCTTATTTCTCTAGTTAGATTTATTCCTAGATATTTTATCTTCTTGGGGGCTATAGTAAATGGTATTGATCTGGTAATTTCCTCTTTGATGAACTCTTAGTTGGTATAAAGGAATCCTACTGATTTACTTATGTTTATCTTGTATCCCGATACTTTGCTAAACTCCTCTGTTAGTTCCAGTAGTTAACTTATGGATGCCTTTGTATTCTCTGTATATACAATCATACCATCTGCAAATAGGGAGATTTTTATTTCTTCTTTGCTGATGAGGGTGTGCTTTATTTCTTAGTCCTGTCTAATTGCTCTGGCTAGAACTTCTAGCACAATGTTGAAGTGGTGAGAGTGGGCATCCTTGCCTGGTTCCCGTTCTCAAAGGGAATTCTTTCAGCCTTTCACCATTCAGGACGATGAAGGCAGTTGACTGTGTAGATGCCACTGACTACATTGAGGAATTTCCCCTCTATTCCTGTTTTGCTGAGAGCTTTTAGTATGAATGGGTGTTGGATTTTGTCAAATGTCTTTTCTGCATCAATTGACAAAATCAGGTGATTCTTGTCTTGTGGTTGATTACATTAATTGTTTCTCAGCCTTGCATCCCTGAAATGAAACGAACTTGATCATGATGAATTATTTTTTTAATATGCTGTTGAATTCTATTGGCCAAAATTTTGTTGAAGATTTTTGCATCTAGGTTCATGAGTGATATTGGTCTGTATTTTTTTTATTTTGTGGGGTCTTTCCCTGGCTTTAGTATCAGGGTTATGCTGGCTTCATAGAATGAATATGGGAGTATTCCATCCCTTTCTATGGTGTAAAATAGCCTCAATTTTATTGGAGTTGACTCTTCTCTAAAAGTTTGGTAGAATTCTCCGGTGAAGCCATCTGGGCTAGGACTCTTTTCGATTGTTAGCTTTTTTGATGACTTTTTCAATCTCTTCCTAGGGTTGCCATGAGTTGGATCCGACTCGATGGTACTTGGCTGGCTCCTTTGTGATTGATTTATTAAGTTGGTCTAATTTTCCTTGTGATAATCTTGGTGGGTGATATGAATCTAGAAATTTGTCTATTTCTTCTAGGTTTTCAAACTTGTTAGAGTACAGCCTTTTACAGTACTCTGTTATGATATTTTTTATTTCATCCAGGTCTGTTGTAATATCTCCTGTCTTATTTCTTAATTGGGTTATTTGTACCTTCTGCTGTTTTTCTTTTGTAAGTTTAACCAGTGGTTTATCAATTTTATTGATCTTTACACAGAACCAACTTTTGGTTTTGTTAATTTTTTAGATTGTTTTTCTATCCTCTAACTTATTTAGTTTGGCTCTAATCTTTATTATCTGTTTTCTTCTGGTGCCTAAGGGATTCCTCTGTTGCACTCTTTCTACTTGTTCAAGCTGTAGGGTTAATTCTTTAATTTGAGCCCTTTCTTGTTTCTGTATGTGTGCAGTTATAGAGATAAATTGATCTCTGAGCACCATTTTTGCTGTGTCCCATAGATTCCGGTAGGATGTGCTTTCATTCTCATTTGATTCCATAAATTTCTTTATTTTGTCCTTGATTTCCTCTATAACCCAAGGCTTTCTGAGCAAAGTGTTGTTCAATTTCCATAAGTTTGAATTTCTATCTATGATTTTTCTGCTATTGATTTCAACTTTTATGATTCTATGGTCTGAGAAGATACTTTGCAGTAAATCAATGATTTGGATTTTACAGAGATTTGTTTTATAACCTAACACATGGTCTGTTCTGGAGAATGTTCCATGTGCATTGGAGAAGAATGTGTACTTATCTGCTGATGTATGAAAAGATCTCTATATGTCAATAAGTTCAAGTTGATTGATTGTTGCAATAAGATCTTCTGTATCTTTACTGATCTTTTTTCTGGAAGATCTATCCATAACTGAAAGGGGAGTGTTGAAGTCTCCAACTATTATTGTGAAACAATCTATCTCATTTTTCAATGTTGTCAGTGTTTATTTTGATACTGTGGTATTGGGTGCATAAATATTTAATATTGTTAAGTCCTGCCTGAGTATTGAACCTTTCAGCAATAAACAGTGACCATCCTGGTCCACGATAGTGGATTTTCCATTAAAATCTATTTTATCTGACATTAGTATTGCCACATCTGCTCTTCTTTGTATGCTGTTAGCTTGGTATATATTATTCCATCATTTAATTTTCAGTTTGTTCATATCTTTGATCCTAAGATGTGTTTCTTGTAAGGTGTGTTTTCTTGATGTTGAGGTACAATCCATATTGCAGGCTATGGTCTTTAATCTTTATCCATATCTGACAGGGGTCTAATCTCTAAAATGTATGGAAAATTTCAACAGCTCAAAAGGACAAAAATCCAGTTAATAAATGAACAAAGGACATGAAGATACACGTCAACAAAGAGAACGTTCAAATGGCCAACAAACACATGAAATCACTAGCCACTGAAGAGATGCAAATCAAAACTATTACGAGATACCATGTCAGTCCCACACCAAATGATAAAACAGAAAAGAAATGAATGCTGGCAAAGTTTGGGGGAGATTGGAACCTTTGTCCATTGTTAATGAGATTGAAAAATGGTACAACCACTGTTGATAATGGTATGCTGCTTATTCAAAAAGCTAGAAATAGAGATACATTATGATTCAGCAATTCCAGTCCAATAGATACATACTCTAGAGATTTAAGAGCAGTGACACAAGTAGACACCTGCACAGTTAGATTCATTGCAGCCAAGAGAAAAATGTGACAGTCTGCTTCTCTAAAGAACATTACATCCTTGGAAAATCTATGAGGGCAGTTCTACTCTGTCCTACATGGTCAGTATGAGTTGGAATCTACTTAACAGCAAGGGGTTTTAACAGATTTCATTGCAGCATTATTCACAACAGAAAAAAAAGATGGAAATAACCTAAGTACCCACAACAGACGAATAGATAAACAAATTGTTGTGCATATGTTTAATGGAGTACCACTCAGCTATAAAGAATAATGATGCATTCTTGAAACATTATGAATGAATCTTCAGACATCATGCTGAGTGAAAAAAGTCAGTCATGAGAGGACATGTATTGTGTGGTCTTACTTTTATAAAAACAAAAAAAGATACATATATAGAAAAGAATGTTCTTTGGTGGTTACCAGGGACTGTAGAGGAATGGATGTTGTTGTTCTTGCTGTTCAGTACTGTCTCAAGTCTCTTTCAACTCATAGTGATTCTATGCCCAACAGAACAAAACACTCCCTGGTTCTCTTTCACGTCAACAATAGTTGTTATTCTTAAGCCCATTGTGGCAGTCACTGTATCGATTCAACTTGTTGAGAGTCTTCCTCTTTTTCACAGACTTTCTACTTTACCAAGCATGATGTTCTTCTCCAGGGATTGATCCCTCCAGACAACATGTCCAAAGTACATAAGACACAATCTTTCCATCCTTGCTTCCAAGAAGCACTCTGGTTGTATTTTGTTTGTCAGTCTATGGTATATTCAATATTCTTTTCTGACACCACAATTCAAAGGTATCACTTCTTCTTCTATCTTCTTTATTCCTTATTGTCTAGCTTTTGCATGCATATGATGTGATTGGCAATACTGTGGCTTGGGTCAGGTGCATTTGGTCTTCAAGGTAACATCTTTACAACACTTTTAAGATGTCATTTGCAGCAGCAGATTTTCCCAGAGCAATGCATCTTTTGATTCTTGACTGCTGCTTCCATGGGCACTGATTGTGGAACCAAGCAAAATGAAATCTTTGAAAACCTCAATCTTTTCTCCATTTATCATGTTGTTGCTTATTGTTCCAGTTATGGGGATTTTTGTTTTCTTGATGTTGAGGCACAATCCACACTGAAGGCTGGTCTTTGATTTTCATCAATGTTCCAATCCTCTTCACTTTCAGCAAAGTTTTGTCATCTTCATAACACAGGTTGTTCGTAAGTTGTCCTGCAATCCTGATGCCTTGTTCCTCTTCGTATAGTCTGGCTTCGCAGACTGTCTGCTTGGCATACCGATTGAAATGTATGGTGAAAGGACACAACCCTGATGCATACCTTTCCGGTCTTTAAACTAAGCAAGTGTCCCTTGTTGGGTTCCAACAACTGCCTCTTGATCCACATACAGATTCCTCACGACCACAATTAAGTGCTCTGCAATCCACACTCTCCACAATGTTATCCATAATTTGTTATGATCCACACCGTCACATGCCTTTGCATGGTCAATTAAACACAAGTAAACTTCTTTCTGGTATTCTCTGCTTTCAGCCAAGACACATTTGACATCAGCAATGACAAACTTGGTTCTACATCCTCTTCTGAATCTGGTTTCATTCAGAAGGGGCATGTAGGAGGAATTAGCTTCTAGATAGCAGGCATTTGTTGGAGTCCTGCTGGCACAGTGGTTAAGAGCTTGGCTGTCAACCAAAAGGCTGGATTCAAATCTACTAGCCACTCCTTAGAAACCCTACTGCTCAGTTCCAGTCTGTCCTGTGGGGTTGCTGTTAGTCAGAATCAACTTTCAGCAATGGGTTTTAAACATCTGTTATTTTTGGTGATGGAAAGGCAACACGTAATATAGGCAAACTTGATCACTTGATCAAGGTAATGATGAATAAAAAGTACACATGAATGAGTGACAGTTTTGGAAATGTTATAACATACAGTTTTACAACAAAAGTAATCAACCAAAATACGTACGTGTGGCTATATAAGTAGATAAGTATGCATATATATGTATAGGAAAGTATATGCATGTAATTACATGAGCACATACAAAGGTATGTAAAAAATACTGCTACAAAACTGTATAAATCTTTATTAAACAAAATATCAAAGTGTGAGGTTATTGTTTCTCAATGTATCTCATTCTATATACTTCTGAAATCAACATTTCCATCTCTCTAACCTTTCACCAAAGAATTCTGCATCCTTTGATTTATGCCTCAATGAAGAAGCTATTTTGGCATCCTTAAGGGACTCGAATCATGTTCCTTTTGAATATTCTTTGAGTGTCAGGAACAAGAAAAAGTCTGAAGGGGTAAGACCAGGGATGCTGCATAGACGGGATAAAGTGTCCTGGCCAGCTTCTCATAGGACAGCCCTTGCTACCCTCAGTGAATGAGCAGGTGCCTTGCTGTGATAGGCCTTTTTCTTACCAGTATAGTTTTCAGTTTTCTTAAAACTTCTGCACAATAAGCCCTTGTGATTGTCTCATGTCCTTTGAGAAAAACCTACCAAGATCTCCCTTTTGGGATCACAGAAAACAGTTGCCATAACCTTCTGAGCAGTCTTTCCCTCTCTTGGCTCGTCTTTGAGGTCTTCCTGACCTTCCTTAAAACTCTTGATCTATCTAAAATGTGTTGTTTTATGTGTGGCAGCATTCCTATACACTTGTTGCAAAGCTTCAGTGATTTGAAAATGTGTCCATTGGAGTTCTACAAAAATTTGATATTAATATCCTTTTTTGTTTTGTGAAGGCACCCTAATGGGACTGAAAGAAGTGCGTTACTGAGATAACTTGTCTACAGCTATCCAGTGTCCACAGGTCTGTGTAAACACATTTTGTTGGAATGAAAACATACATACATGACCTGTAAATCTGGTAGCAATATTTTTGAACCTGCCCATGTATACTTGTATGTATATACATACATGGTTATCTGTGCTACATAAGTGGTGCGACAATTCCGTTCATGAAATTAATTGTTGTAAGTGCTACATACCTCATTGCTGAACGTCACTACAGTAACCTTCAAAGTACTCCCTGTAGGAAACTATGCACTTATACCAGCACCTAGTCCACCCTTCAAAGTAATTTTGGAACTCTTTCTAGAATGGCCATTGCGCACGATGGCAAGGCGGCAAGTTCATAAACTTAATTACACAGTTGTCTGTGGTGGAGTAAACAAATAATTGTATTGGAACACCCTCACAATCACCTGATCTGGTCCCCAATGACTTTTTTCTTTACCCAAAGATGAAGGAAATATTGAAAAGAAGACATTTTGATGACATTCAGGACATCAAGAGTAACATGGCAACATGTCTGATGGCCATTCCAGGACTTCACAAAATTGTCAGACCTCATATGTATTCATGTATGTAATAAAGCACAAAGAAGGCAAAGACCAAATACCAAATACCTCACAGTATTGTTTTACTGGGTATAAAGGCTTAGGATGGTAGTCTAATGGGACAACTCAGTCATAATATGGTTCAGGAAATTTAAGTTCTGCAATCCTAATTTGGTGAGTAGCATCTGGAGTCTTAAAAACTTCTGATCAGCCATTTAAGACACAGCTATTGGTCTTTAATTATCAGGAGCAAAAGTAAAGAAGGAAACCAAAGACTCAAGGAAGAAAGTTCTACAGGATTAATAGCCTATCTAGAGACCAACAGAACTAGATGGTGCCTGGGTACCACTAACAATCATTCTGACCCAGGATACAATAGTTGGCCCAGATAGGAGAAAAATGTAAAACATAACTCAAAACCTTAAAAACAAGCAAAAAAAGAAGCCCAGATTTATTAGAATTGTAGCAATCACGGCAAACCCTGAGACTGTCACTCTGAAACACCCTTTATACCTGGAACTGAAACCACTCCAAGAGGTCAACTTTCAGTTAAATTATAGGTTGGTTCATAAAATAAACAACACCACCTGTGAGAATTGTCCTTTTTTAAAAAGAAGGGGGGGGGAAACTATATGAGAGCAAACGTCAATATTTACTCCAAAGCACAGATGAGAGAGTAAGGAGGTAGGAGACATGGAAGCTAAATTAATGGAAATAGGACAATCGGAATGGAAATAATGAGAATGATTCCACTTCTGAAATATGTAACTAATGCTACTGAACAACATGCACAGAAATTGTTAAATGGGAATCTAATTTTCTGTGTAAATCTTTTTCAAAAATATTATTTAGACGATGGAGCTCACAGAGAGGAGTTTCACTGGCAACACAAGAATAAAAAGGGGTGCATCATGAGATCTTCACCAAAAGACCTCAATTGATGGTCCAGTGGTTTCAGGGTTCCCCTGAGAGCATGGCCCCCGGCCCTGATGCTGCCCTTTCCCATAAATTATAACAAAGGTCCACTCTTTGGACAGGAATGGACTGGACTTGGCGACGCAGTGACCATATACTGGATGCACTTTATGGTTCTATACGTCTATAGGATATCATCCTGCTGACCTCTGGCTGGAGGAAGGGGAGTGGGTGGAGAGGAGCAGAAAGGAGGCTGTTGGGAGGATGAGACGTGTATGGAGCAGAGAGGAATAGTGTGCCGTCACCGGACAGGGAGAGCAGTGGAAGCTGCATGTAGGTGGGCATGTAAATTTATACGGGGATGTACATTTTCACTCAGTCATGTTAAATAAAAAATTTTTAAAAATATTATTTAGAGACCCCCACATAATCACACCATTCTACTCAATCGAACAATACCTCTGAATATACATTACCAAGAAAATAATTCAAAACAAAAACCTATCAGTACAATAAAAAAAAGCTACAAAATGATATTTGTAAGTGTATTGTTACTGAGCACATCTTATGCCTGTGGCATTCTCCTAGGCACTGTACTAGAAAAGCTCTCTACTGTTGAATGGATTCTGAATCAAAGCAACTCCATGTGACAGAGTAGAACTGAGGTTCATAGAGTTTTCTTGCCTATAATCTTTACAGAAGCAGATGGCCAGGCCTTTCTTCCTTGGTATTATTGGGTGAAATTCAGCCACCAAATGAAACATGGTGCTGTCTAGCTGGCCCTGATTCACTGTTGTTGTTAGGTGCTGTCGAGTCAGTTCTTATTCACAGCAACCCTATGTATAACGGAACAAAATACTTCCCAGTCCTGTGCCATCCTCACAATTGTTATGCTTAAACCCACTGTTGCAGTTGCTATGTCAATCTATCTCATTGAGACTCTTCCTCTTTTTCACTGACCCTCTACTTTATGAGAAGGCTTGCTTGTTGCTGTGATGCTGGGAGCTATGCCACTGGTATTTAGTTATGAGCAGGGTCACTCATAGTAGACAGATTTCAGCTGAGCTTCAAGATTAAGACAGACTAGGAAGAAGGACCTGGCAGTCTACTTCTGAAAAGAATTAGCCAGGGAAAACCTTATGAATGGCAGCAGAACATGGTCAGGTATAGTGCCAGAAAATAAGGCCCCCAGGTTGGGAGGCACTCAGATGATGACTAGGGGAGACCTGCCTCCTCTAAGTAGAGTCAACTTCAATGATGTGGATGGAATAAAGCCTTCCATGGGGATCCTCATTTGCTGACGTGGTGCAACTCAAAATGAGAAAAAACAGCTGTAAATATCCATTAATAATTGGAACATGGGATGTACAAAGTATGAATCTAGGAAAACTTGGAATCATCAAAACTGAAATGGAACACATAAACATCTATATCCTAGGCATTAGTGAGCTGAAACGGACCAGTATTGGCCATTTTGAATCCAACATTCAGCTGATCTACTACACTGGGAACAAAAAGAGGAATGGTGTTACGTTTACCATCAAAAAGAACATTTCAAGATCTATCCTGAAGTACAGTGTTGTCAGTGATAGGATAATATCCATATGCCTACAAGGAAGGTCAGTTAATACAAATATTATTCAAATCTGTGAACCAACCACTGAGGTGAAAGATGAAGAGACTGAAGACTTTTACCAGCTTCTGCAGTCTAAAATTGATCAAACATGCAATCAGGACACATTGATAATTACTGCTGACTGAAATGCAAAAGTTGGAAACAAAGAAGAAGTATCAGTAGTAGGAAAATACAGCCTTGGTGATAGAAATAATGCCGGAGATCACTGAACAGAATTTTGCAAGACTAACAATTTCTTCATTGCGAATACCTGTTGTAACTGACACAAACAGTGACTGTACACTTGGACCTCACCAAATAGAATACATAGGAACCAAATCGACTACATCTGTGGAAAAAAAAGATGGAAAAGCTCCATATCAGCAGTCAGAATAAGACCTGAAAGAGTCCAGTTTTGAGGACTTTTGTTTCCTTATGTTGAGGTATAATTCATACTGAAGGTTGTGGTCTTTGATCTTCATCAGTAAGTCTTTCAAGTCCTCTTCTCCTTCAGGTGCTGACTGTGGTACAGATCAATTGCTCATATACAAATTTAAATTGAAACTGAAGAAGATTAGAACAAGTCCACAAGAGCCAAAATACAACCTTGAGTATATCCTTTCTGAGTTTTAAAGGCCATCTCAAGAACAGATTTAATGTGTTGACCACTAATGACCAAAGACCAGATGAACTGTGGAATGACATCAAGGACATTATCCATCAAGAGAGCAAGAGGTAATTTAAAAGACAGAAAGAAAGAAAAGACCAAATTGGATGTCAGAAGAGACTGTGAAACTTGCTCTCGAAAGTTGAGTAGGTAAAGCAAAAGGAAGGAATGGCAAAGTAAAAGACCTAAACAGAAGATTTCAAAGGCAGCTCAGGAAGACAGAAGAAAGTATCATAATGATATGTGCAAAGAGCTGGAAATGGAAAACCAGAGGAGAAGAACACATTTCTCATTTCTCAAGCTGAAAGAACTGAAGGAAAAATTTAAGCCCATTATTGCAGCTCTGGACCCAACTCAGTGGCAGTGGATTTGGTTTTGGTTTGTGTCAGTCTATCTCATTGAGGGTCTTCCAGTTTTTCACTGATCCTCTACTTTACCAAAGAGGTAGGGACTACCTCTGGGGACTGATCTGTCCTAATAACTTGTCCAAAGTATGTGAGAAGTAGTCTCACCATCCTTGTTTTTGAGGACTATTCTAGTTGTATGGTTTTCAAGACAGATTTGTTCCTTCTTTTGACAGTGCATGATGTACTCTATATTCTCCAGCACCAAAACTGAAAATCATCAGTTCTTCTTCAGCCTTCTTTATTCACTGTCCAGCTTTCACATGGATAGGAGGCAACCCCAAACACCATGACTTCAATCAGACAGATTCACCTTACTCTTCAAAGTAGCATTTTAACATTTTAAAGAGGTCTTTTGCAGTAGATTTGCCCAGTGAAATGCATCTTTTGAATTCTTGGCTTGCTTGTCCCTATTTATCATTGTGTTTCTTGTTGGTCCAGTTTTGAGGACTTCTGCTTTATGTTGCGATATGATTCATCCTGACGGCTGTGGTCTTTGATCTTCATCAGTGTTTCAAGTCCTCTTCTCTTTCAGCAAGCAAGACTGTGTCATCTGCATAATGCAGACTGTTAGTGAGCCTTCCCACGATCTTTTTTTTTTAATTTTTATTTAACATGACTGAGTGAAAATGTACATCCATGTATAAATTTACATGCCCACCTATATGCAGCTTCCACTGCTCTCCCTGTCCGGTGACTGCACACTATTCCTCTCTGCTCCATACATGTCTCATCCTCCCAACAGCCTCCTTTCCCCTCCTCTCCATCCACTCCCCTTCCTCCAGCCAGAGGTCAGCAAGATGATATCCTATAGATGTATAGAACCATAAAGTGCTTCCAATATATGGTCACTCTGCATTGCCAAGTCCAATCCATTCCTGTCCAAAGAGTGGACCTTGGTTATAATTTATGGGAAAGGGCAGCATCAGGGCTGGGGGCCATGCTCTCAGAGGAACCCCAAAACCACTGGACCATCAATTGAGGTCTTTTAGTGGAGAGCTCATGATGCACCCCTTTTTATTCTTGTGTTGCCAGTGAGACTCCTCTCTGTGAGCTCCATCATGGCTATCACTGGTGGTGGTTGGGCACCATCTGGTTCTTCCGGTCCCAAGTCGATGTAGGCACCCACTCTTGTGGGTCTCTCTGTCTTCTCGGTTGTCTTTACTGCATGTCATTTTGGTCCTCGGTGAGCATCCGTTCCTACTGAGTTGGGACCATTTGCTGTGTCCTCAGATGGCAGCTTGGCAGCTTTTAAGACCCCAGATGCCACTCACCAATGTGGGGTGCAGAGAGCTCTCTTAGCAAAACGTTAGTTGTGCCAATTGGCCTGGAATTCACCTAAGAGCATGGTCCCCTGCCCCCTGCCCCAGCTACTCTATCCTTGCAGTATTGAGTTAAGATGGAAGGAGTACTCAAGTTATGCTGAAGTCCACTTAATGTCGTTCTTGTTTCTAATGTGTGCTATCACCACTTTCTCCCAACTAGATTTCTAGTAACTATCTAACCAAACCCTCTCCCCCCATCCTCCCTCCCTCCCCTCCCTTGCAGCTGTCAAAGAGTCTTTTCTTCTATATACAAGTCTGTTTTTGAGATCTTATTGTAGAGGTCTCATACAGTATTTGTCCTTTTGTCTCTGACTACTTTCACTCAACACAATGTCTTCCAGTTGAAACCAGGTTAGGAGATGTTTCCTGGAATCATCGTTATTCTTTATCATTGCATAGTGCTCCATTGAGTATATGTACCATAGTTTACCTATCCATTCTTCTATTGTTGGGCATCTGGGTTGATTCCATCTTTTTACTATCGTGGACTGTGCTGCAATAAACATTCTGGTGCATGTGTCTGTTGGTGTGAAAGGCCTTGATTCTGTAGGATATATTCCAAGTAGTGGAATTACTGGGTCAAATGGTATATTGATATCCATTTTTTTAAGGAAGCGCCAGATTGCCTTCCAAAGAGGCTGGACCATTTTGCAACCCCACCAACAGTGTAGGAGGGTTCCACTTTCTCCACAGCCTCTCCAGCATTTGTTGTTTTGTGTTTTCTGGATCATGGCCAATCTTGTTGGGGTGAGATGGTATCTCACTGTTGTCTTGATTTGAATTTCTTTAATAACTAAAGATCGTGAACATGTCCGCATGTGTTTTTTGGCTGCCTGGATCTCCTCTTTCATGAAGTGTCTGTCCATCTCCTTTGCCCATCGCTTAATTGGATGGTTTATCTTCTTCTTGCTGATATTTTGTAGTATCTTATAGATTATGGAGATCAGGCATTGGTCTGACATAGAGTTGCCAAATATTTTTTCCCGTTCTGTGGGTCTTCCCCCAGTCTTGATACCTCATTCTCCTTCATGCAGTCAAGTTTCGTGGATTATTTGCTCAGCATACAGTTATTGAATAGGTATGGTGAAAGGACAAACCCCGATCCACATCTTTCCTCACTTTAATCCATGCAGTATCCCCTTGTTCTAGTTCAGCTCACTCTTGATCTATATACAGTTTCTTCATGACCACAATTAAGTGTTTGGGAAGTCCCATTCTTCATAGCGTTTTTCATAATTTGTTATCATCCACACTGTTGAATGGCTTTGAATAGTGAATAAAACACAGGTAAACATCTCTCTGGTTTTCCCTACTTTCAGCCAAGATACATCTAACACCAGCAATGATATCCCTTGTTCTGTGTGCTCTTTTGAGTGCTGCTTGAATTTCCATCAGTTCTATTGATACAGCATTGCAGCTACTTTTGAATGACCTTCAGCAAAATTTTATTAATGACATTGTTGAATATTTCCACATTCAGTGGGATCACATGAAGCAATTGAAAACTCTATGGCTTACAAGGTACAGCAATTAAGTCTGTGAACTTAATTCTTCTAAAGGGTACATACCTCATTGCTGAATATCAGCCAGTATGGTCATCTTTGAATTACTTCCCTTGGGAAGCCATGAACTGATGTCAGTGCCTAGTCTACCCTTCAAATCAATTTTGGAACTCTTTCTAGAATGGCTATTGTGCATAGTGGCATGGTAGCAATTTCACAAACTTAATTGTATAGTTGTCTGTGAGGCAGTTTTTAGCCAGTAAACAAATAACTGTATTGAAACACTCTCCCTTTCACCTCATCTGGCCTTCAATGACTTTTCTCTTTACCTAGAGGTAAGGGAAATATTGAAAGGAGGATTTTTGATGACATTCAGGACATCAAGGGTAATACAATGACAGCTCTGATGCCATTCTAGAAAAGGAGTTCCAGAATTGCTTTGAAGGGTAGATAAGGCACTGGCATCAGTACATAGCTTCCCATGGGGAGTATTTCAAAGCTGACCGTAGTGATATTTGACAATGAGGTGTGTAGCACTTTTTCTAGGATGAGTTTGCAAACATAATTGGCAGTTCTCATAAGCGAGGGGCATCTTTACGTCATTTGTATATCACAAGTTGTTAATGAAATCTTCCTCCAAATCCAATGCCCTATTCTTCCTCATATAGTCTGGCTTCTTAGATTGTGCTTGACTTACAATGAACCCTAAAGGACAGAGTAGAAATGCCCCCACAGGTTTTCCTAGACTGTAATCCTTAGGTAACCAGGTGCCCTGGTCTTTTCTCTCATAGGTTCAAACAACACATCGTTTAGTTAGTGCTGAGCACTTAACCATTATGCCACCAGAGCTCTTTGCGGAGTGCTCTAGGGATTGTAGAGCATTTTCATGTATATTAATTTGTTTAACTTTAATGGCTTTCTTGGGAGAAAAGGTACTATCTTAGTCATCTAGTGCTGCTATAACAAAAATACCACAAGTGGATAGCTTTAAAAAGAGAGATTTCATTCTGTCATAGACCAGTAAGCTACAAGTTCAAATTTAGAGTGTTAGCTTCAGGGGAAGCCTTCTCTGCTGGCTCTGGAGGAAGGTCCTTGTGCTCTGTCTTCCCTAGGACTGGGAGATTCTGAGGCTCAGGGACCCCGAGTCCTTTCCAAAGGATGCACTCTGCTGCTGGCACTGCTTCTTGGTAGTATGAGGTCCCCAAATCTCTCTGCTAGTTTCTTTCTTTTAAAGATTGCCTCAAGGCACACAACCATGTTATAGATTGAATTCTACCCCACAAAGGCAGCTGCTGCTCATCCTCCCTCATTAATATCGTAACATCGCACAACAGGAATTACAGCCTAGCCAAGTTGCTACACACATTTTTGGTGAAACACAATTCAATCCATGACAGCCTCATTTCCACGATCTTCATGGTTGGATCCTTATTGCAGAAATGAAGAATGTGAGCTTTAGAGATGTTGTGAGACTGGGCTGGGGTCTGACTTGGGTAAGTGTAAAACCAGTACACAAACCAAATGTTCCTGGCTTCAAGTCCAGTAGGCTGGAGCCTTGAAGACAGGGACATAAGACTGAGCTACATGATCTCCTGAGAGGTTTCCACAACCTTTCTCTGCTTCACTAAGGCAAAGTATTGGTGCATCTAGCACGAGCAAACGCTGGCAGAACTCTTCTTAAGAGTACCCATGGAGGTGGGGCTAAGATGGCAGAGTAGTGAGTTGCCTCCTGTGATCCCTCTTACAACAACCTCCATCCCAAAATGAATCAGCTATGTATCACGTTCTAGAAGACCTGAACATGAAAAGCAAATTTGAAAAGTTGGATTGAGTGACAGAGAAATGCTGAGGAGTGGAGAGACCTGACCCTGTAGGAACTGGCACTCTGCAGGCTGATGTCTGGAACAAGCGCAGTGAGGATAGCAGCGGCATTTGGAATAAGTTTTCCACATTGGGAGAAAATGAGTAGCAGAAAGTCCACTTAAGACCCCAGAATCAGTGAAAAGTGATATGCAAATGTCAAAAGTTAGGTAGCCTGTATCTAATCTAGCACACACAGATCTAATACTCTTCTTTGGGATAAACTTCTCCCTCTTCTACCTGTACCCCTCGTCTCCCTTCCCCTTCCCCCATGCTCTCCACTGTACCCAAGCTAACTCTAGAGATTGATGCACGCCCTGGGTTAGAAGTAGGACCCTTTACGTTCCCTGAACCATTCTCCCAGCCTTGGAGAGGGAACAAATTAACAAACAGGGAAAAAAATAATCTGCCAGCTCCCCTCAACCAGGAACTCAGAGTACAAACAGTTCCTTTGGCTAGGCACAGACATAAGAGGTCCACGGACTCTGAATGACTTTCACCCTGCATAGACCTGTGTGGGTCCACTACAACAGCACAGGCTTTCATTAGCACAGTACAGTAGGCTATATTCAAAACGAAAAAACTCACTACCATTGAGTTGGGTCTGACTGATAGCAAACCCTGAGGTCAGAGTAGAACTGCCCCATAGAGTTTCCAGGGAGTGCCTGGTAGATTTGAACTGCTGACCTTTTAGTTAGCAAATAGCAAATAGCAAATAGCACTTAACCCACTATACCACCAGGGTTTTCATAGGCTATACTGCCAAACCTTGATTTTTCTGTATCAGCTATATCTTGGAAAGGTAGGTTTCTTATATTTGACACTGCTTTGCCTTTTAAGCAAGGTCCTCATGTCCCCACAACAGGGGCCTAGGAACTGGTGGCTCCACCCATGCCACCTAGCCACCGACAAGAAGGTCCAAGAATAAATGGTGCCTCCCAGGCCTTACAACCAACAGCACTGGGCGCCCATAGTCCAGCTTAAAACTTATACACTTTAAGGAACAGGGATACACTTTCCTCACAGACATTCAGAGGCCGCTGTCAGCCCCCTACATTGATCAGTGAATACAGCCAGGTATCTTTGCCCATCTAGGACTTTAGGGGAGTAGCCTATACAACACACTTGGTGACCAGCTACCTGGAAAGCTGAGCTGAATCCATACAAGAAAAGTAAATGGACTCCTGTGTTCACAAGCCTAGTAACATCTCTGTCTACCCGGTGACAGAATGTTAGGGCTTCAACAGCACTGATAATCCAACTGGCTCACATGACTAGCTATTTGGGCATTTCAAACAAAATAAATTAAGAGGATAGAACACAGTAAGCAAGCTAAAGCCAAGTGCCGTCGAGCAGGATCCAACATAAAATAAATAAATACAACAACGTATTGATGGCTTGAAGACAACAACAATATCAAATTGCATAAAAAGGTAGACCACACTAGCTTCAGAAAGCTTCCCAAACCAAGAATCAAGATATTTTCCACATGAGACATTATGCTGAATGAAATTAGTCAGCAGCACAAGAACAAATACTGTATGAGATCCCTACTACAAGGACTTAAAAACAGACTCACGTACAAAAGAAAAGACTCGATAGCTGCAAGAGAGGGGAGAGAGGGAGGGAGCGAGCTTGTTATATATTAGATAGTTAGAAATTTGGTTGGGTGAAATCAGTGACAGCACACATTAGAAAGAAGATCAATTTAACTGGACTTCAACACAACTTGAAAACCCTTCCAATCTCAACCGAATATTGCAAGGGCAGAGTAGCGGGGGCTGAGGTCCAGAGACCATGTTGTCAGGGGACATCAAAGCCAACTGGCATAACTAACGTTTTGCTGAGAGTCTTCTCCACCCTATATTGGTGAGTGGTGCCTGGTGTCTTAAAAGCTAGCAAGCTCCCATCTGAGGTACATCAAATTGTCCCAATTCAGCAGGAACAGATGATCACCAAGGACAAAAATGACATGGGGGAAAGAGAATCTAGAAGACAGAAAGCCCCATGTGAATGGGTGACTACATCCACATGTGACCAGAAGAACCAGATGGTGCCTGGCCACCACCAGTGACAGCCGTGATGGGGCTCACAAAGTTGAGTCCCAGTGGCAACATGAGAATAAAAAGCGGTACACCCTGGGAACTCAACTAAAAGACCTCAGTTGATGATCCGAAGGCCTAGGGGTTCCCTTGGGAGAATGGCCCCTAGATCTGCTGCTGCCCCTGTTCATAAATCATTACTGAGGTCAACTCTTCGAACAGGAATAGACTGGACTCAGCCACAGAGAGTGATCATATCATATGTGCAATTTATGGTTCTATGCACCTATAGGATGTCATCCTTTTGGCCTCTTACTAGAGAGGAGTGGAAAGGGTGGAGAAGAGAGGACAGGAGATTGTTAAGAAGATATAACATGTGTAGAACAGAAAGGAGGAGTGTGCTGTCATGAGGTAAGGAGCGCAGTAGAAGCTGCACATAGGCAGGCATGCAAATTTACACTGGATTGTGCGTTTTCATTCAATCACAATAAATAAAATATTTTAAAAAGTACTGAAATACTGAAAGGAGTCCTTCAGTTAAAAAAATAATAATTACAGCAAATAACAACCAAAGACAAGAACACAGAACAGAGCAACTAGATACCAATCCAGACAGAGAAGTCAAAAATAAATCAAAACTAAAATACTGAAAACGGGGAAAAAGAGATGTCACCACATAAAAGACAACAACATTATAATGAAAAGAGGGACTAAAAATGTAGTCATAGATCTTCTAGAGAAGGCAAGGCAATACGAAGAAATAAAAGACTAGTTTAAATTTAGAAAAAGAGGTAAATATTAAGGTAACCACAAAGGAAATTAAGAATCCTACACGTCAAAACAACGAAAAAGATGAAAAGAAAACACTTAAAGAAGAGTACCCGGGGGTTGTGGTCACATTGCGTTTTCCAGGCGCTTGTGTCAATGGGTTTTTTACTATGTTTACACCATGTGAATTTAGAAAATGGTTGGACAGATAAAAATCAAGTCGACCTTCATATCCAGAATGTCAAGTGTGACCTAACTTCTTGATCACAAAGAGACTCAAACTATTTTCCTATGTATTTTCTTCCTCCACACCCTTCTACCCTCGTCTGTGGAGTTCTTCCCCGGGGAGGACTGATGAAGAAAACTGAGAAAAAAAATTATACTGACATCACCTTGCAGCACATTTTAAAAATATTAACAGGCAGGCCATGTAGCAACAGTCATGATTCAACTGGGTGCTTGTTGTTACCTTCTACTCCAGTCTTATCTCAAAGCCATTCTTTTTGGGGCACCTACTGAAGTGGTCCAGGGGAGAGAATACTCTCTACACAAACACTTGTCATTGCTTCTTAAAGAAATCCATCAAGAATGATGACAGCCTATATTGTTCCTTATTTGAATTTTCTTATGGCCTCAGTGAGAAGACCTGGGTATGAACTCACCTGTGGTTTTATAATATACATGTCAGTATACTACAAACACCCATAAAACCCCATTGATTCTTTTCTTACGTCATGGAGAACTCTGGACAAGCACCAAGCCGGGCAAGAGAGAAGAGCTCGAGCTCTCTGCCTGACTCACTCCCACTGGGGCAGTGTGCGGGGGACCAGGAAGACGCTGAGGGCCTTAGGCTGGATCAGGACTCCAGAAGGTCAGCGTGTGGTGACACTGAGTGGGTGAGAAAGCTGCAGGTGATGAGCAGACATATGGGCATCACTCAGAACAGGTGTGGACCACAGCTTAGGAAAGCTATTTAAACTCTGAGCTTTGATTTCCTCATCTGTGAAAGGGAACACTACCCATTCCATTGGGCTGTTGTAATGATTAAATGAGATCATAAATAACCAATTACCAGCAAACTGATTTGTGACAGAGTAAACCATGCTCCACAGTGTTTTCAATGACCAGTGTTTTGGAAGGTGGTCACTAGGCCTTTCTTTTGAGGCGCTACTAGGTAAACTCAAACCTCCAACTTTCAGTTAGCAGCCAAGCACATCAACTATTTGCACCACCCAGGGACTCAGAAATAATATGTAGAGAGTATTCGACATGTCATACTTGTTCAATTGTAAGCAATAATCGTTTATAATAGTAATATGTTGGTATATGTTATAATACTCTAAAAATATTATTACCACTCCTATTCTGCAGCCCCCATCATACAATTGCCAAGCTATTATCCAAGGCAGATGTTTTGAATCGAGGCATAAATGCAGCGGTTACAGGCTCAGATGGATCAGCCAATCAGCAGACAGTAAAGAAATTGCCAGCAGAGCCCACTGCCTGAGTACTGCCAGTTTCCCTAGTTGGGCCCTTGCCCTGGGCAGCCTGCCTATCCATAGCATGCATGGTAAGACATTTCAGCCCCTGGCATGAGGTCAGGTGAACACTTAATCAGTTTTTTCATCAGTGTGTGTGTGTGTGTGTGTGTGTGTGACGGTACCACATGTGGGTAACTTTAAAGAACAGGAATTTATTGTCTCACAGTTCTGGAGGCTATAACTCCCCATCTGGGTCTCAGCCATGTCAGCTTGTTGTGTGGGCCTCTACCGGTTTCTGGTGTCTGCCTGTAAGCCCCGGCATTCCTTTGCATGTAGATGGATCTTCACATGGTGTCCTTCCTACCTTGTGTGTATGTCTCTGGGTCTTCTTATAAAATGCCACTGGAAAGTGATTAGGTTTAGAACCCTCCCTTCCCTGATATGAATGATCTCATTAACGTAACAAAAGAAAAACCCTACTGTATTTCCAAACACGATTATAATCATAGGTACTAGGGTTAGCATTTCAACATGCCTATCTGAGGAAAAAAATTCAATCCCTAACACCTGTAATTGCAATCTAACATGGGGTGGTATCAGTGGGCACAGCTGTTTCTTCAGCCTACCAGACTGTACTTGTACTTCCTATAAAGAGTCCTGCAATATAGAACACAGTCTCTATATTTTACTACTATTTACATGTATAGATGAGTCAGAATTTACTTGACGGCACTGGCTTCTGGGTATGTATATAGAAATTCCTTCAGCCAGATGTGGGGGGCACTGGCTGTGTCCCTGACGCAAGGGAAGGAACAAAAGATGAGAGAGAGCCCAGAAAGAAGGGGATGCCAAGAAAAGGAAAAGATCAATTCATTTGTGTTAAATATTTAATGAAGGGTAAGATTACAAGATTGGACAACAGGTATCCCATGTCACGTTGCTCTATTTGCACAGGTGTACAGGAACAGCTCTCTTTCGGGTCGTGCTGTAAATTATAAGGAAACTAATTTTCCCTGGAGATCTGCTTCATAGGCTCAGACAATGATCCCCTTTGCCTCTGGGGTTTTGTTCTCTGGGAGGCCTGCCCCAGAGGGGGCCCTACGAGCGAGGGTTCACTACACCCAGCCCTCCCTGGGGGAAGATCAGCTCCACACACACCCTGTCTCCTGGCTTGACCCTCTGCACATGAAGAAAGAAAAAGGAATAACTTATGGTACCGCAGCCCCTTCTTACTTCCAGATGCTTACCCATTGCCCTGGAGTCGCCTCCAACTCCTAGAGACCTGTAGGACAGAGTAAAACTATCATAGAGGGTTTCCAAGGTTATCTTCACAGAAGCAGATTCCCAGCTCTTTTCTTTTGGTTGACAGCTGAGTCTTAACCATTGTGCCACCGGGGCTCCTCTAGGACGCTTGGAAATCCCTAAAAAGTGGGGCTGTAATATCAGATCTTCCGAAGTATGTTGTTGTTCGCTGCCATCCTGTTCGTGCCTGACTCGGCACAACCCCCAGCACAACAGGACTACATACTGCCTGGTTCTGTGCCATCCCTGTGATAGGTTACTGGTCAGACAGTTGAGATCTTTAGGGTTTTTGCTGGCTGATTTTCAGAAGCAGGCTGCCAGGCCTTTCTTCCTGGTCTGTCAATTTAGAAGCTCCTCTGAAACCCATTCAGCATCACAGCAACACACAGGCCTCTGCTGACAAAGAATGGTAGCTACACAAGGGGTGCACTGGCTAGGAATCCAGTATGGGTCTCCCACATGGAAGGGGAGAATTCTACCACTAAACTACTACTGCCCCTAGGCTTGACAGCATTAGAAAGGTTTCATTTTTGAGGTCTGGTTTGGTCACTGCTGTACCTCATGAGGTAATCTGTTTTTATTTGATCGTCTACAGAGAGTTAGCTAAATCAAAGCCATAAGTGGTGAATGATCTAGGCAACCCAGAAACACTCACTCCCCTCCCCATCAGGTTTCCGGCAGGACAGCCTTTTCTGCATACCTTGTGCATCAGTTAGGATGAGCTGGGTTTTGCTGTGGTAATAAGCAACCCCAGGAGTGACTGGCTTGTTACAAAGTTTGCTTTCTGAATCATTTTGCTAGTCTCAGGTTCACTTAGCCTCTCAGGCATTCAGCCTGACAGAAGCTCCATCTCAACACATTTGAGAAGTGTTGAGATCACAGCAACAGAGGGAAGAGACCGTGGTGAGGCACACATGTTCTTAAACCTTGCAACCACAAGTTACACGTAACAATTCTGCTCACTCTTCATCAGCCAAAGACAGTCAAACGGTTTCACCTAACTTGAGTGCAGGTGCTGCCTGGAGGACAAGCAAAATACACGCGTTTACGCATCCAATTGCCATCAAGTGCATTCCAACTCTCAGTGGCCCCCTGAGGATCACAGCAGAACTGTGCTTCAGACAGCTGTCAGAGGCTGATTTTTCAGAAGTAGATCACCAGGTCTCTCTTGTGGATGAGTCCTAGTTCCTTTTTAGTACAATGTAAGCTCATACAGGGCAAGAATCTAATCTACATGGTTATGTCTGCTCCATTACCGAACTGGTGTCTGGCACATATGTACCCATTGCTGTTGAGTCCATTGTGACTCACAGGGACCCTACAGGACAGAGTAGAACCACCCCATGGGGATTTTGAGACCAATCTTTATGCAAGCAGACTGCCACATCTTTCTCCTAGAGGACAGCTTGTGGGTTCAAAATGATAACCTTTCAGTTAGCAGCTCAAAGCTTAACCTCTGCACCACCAGGGCTCCTTGTCTGGCACATCACAAGCATTTATTGAACACATTAATAGGTCATTCCACATAACGAGGAAATACACCTAGGAATTCAGGAGCTTTGGGTTTGTGTCATTGTCACTTCTCTACCTCCCAGTGGACTATCCTGTCTCAGAATCCCCTTTCTCATATAATTCAGGGTGAATTTCTTGAACTTTGGGAGGCAGAGTGAGGAGAGAAAATTATCCGCACTTGGGCATGGTGTCCAGCCCAGACAGGTGGTCTAGGCTTCTCTTGACAACCACTGGATTTGGCGAGAGGGTTCCCCGAGATTCCTGAGAATTACAGCAGTTCTTCCCCAAACTTCAGAAACCACCCACTAGGTGTTTTAGGCCAAGGTCATCAGTGATTCTTTCCATGACCTACTAGCTGCATCTGCTCAACTTCTAATTCCCCAGCCCCTCCCACTCCATTGTAAGCCCTACATCCCATATCAGACCTCTTTGTTTCCATGCTTCATAAAACCAATTGCCATCAAATCAACTCCAACTCCTGGTGACCCCAAGTGTGTCAGAGCAGGACTGTGCTCCATGGGGTTTTTAATGGCTGAATTTTCAGGAGTCAATTACCTTTCTTCTGAGGCACCTCTAGGTAAATCTAAACCTCCAACCTTTTGGTTAGTAGCCAAGTGCTAAACCGCTCGCACTACCCGGGGACTCCCACATACTACAGAGTATAGCATTAGTACAGGGTCTTTCTTTGTTTTTTCCTAGAATTAAACAGGAATTTGTCTTTTGGTCATGCTCCTAAGAAATCATTGTATTTACTCCTTAGGAAAATCCTCTAAAGATTTGCTATTCTTTTCCTCCTCAATTCTTAGCTGGAAAGGAATCTGAGGAATTGTGTTCAAGCTTAGAACAGTGCTGGCTAGCAGCCTGCTTCATCTCTCCATCCTCTTTCCTGGGCAAAGGTACAAGTTTTATTTGTAACAAGTGAATTAGGAACAGGTATAGCCAGGGACAGTAATTTTTTCAAGGTTTGCAAGAAGATTGGCAAATGTGCGGGATACCTGTCCATCCTGACCCATAACTGCATCATCTTCTGGTGAAACTATGAGCTCTCCAGCTTGCCTCTCCCAGCAGAGAATGCTATTTCCCTCTTCCTGAAATCTTAAACCATAAAACTGCTATTTGCGGCCAATATTGCTGCCTGGTTGAACTGAGATTTCAAGAAAGCATATTTCATATGTAAACTCTTTAACTCCCTTTAAGTGAAAAACAGCCATGTATTCCAATACTATCCCTGGTGGTACAGACAGTCTGAAAGGTTGGCAGTTGGAGTCTACCCAGGCCTGGTGATGCACTTCTGATAAAACGAGCCATTGAAAACTAGAGCTTCTAACAGGTTCTTTACAGTTTGAACCGCTGCAGAGAATTTGCAGTTCTAGCAAGTTCCCAGGTGATGCTAACGTTGCTGGTTAAAGACCAATTCTGATTATCTCCAACAGAGCAAAACCTACTACACATAAGAATCACTTGCAATTATTGCTAAATTATAGATTCTGATTCAGTGCACCTGAGATGGAAATGCAAATACTCAGCAGGGGTTCAAACCAGAAAGAACTTGTTCCAAGCCCTGTTGGAGACCCTATGGAGCACAGCTCTACTCTGAGGCACATAGGGTCGCCATGAGTCAGAGTTGACCGGTGACAGCCGGTTTTGTTTCGCTTTGTTTCAATGTGGACAATTCAGAAGCCCATGGAGCAAAGTCACACAGCTCTCCACCGGTGCTGGGTAGATTAACTGATTGCTGGAAGCAAGCACTGAAAATTTCACAATTAAGCAAGATTCCTGGTGCTCGTGCAGAATTACTCAGGTCATCATCGCGAGTTGCCAGCACTAAACACTACCTCGGTATCTGAATCGACATCCTCTGGAGCCCCGAGACTTGTCTTAATCATTGACTGGGAGCTGTTCTGCACTCATCATTACCCTGAACTCGATGGAGATTTTTCCTCCAGCTCCTCTTTCTCTGTTTCCTTCAAAGTTTCCTCTTCCTCTGTCAGTTGTTACGTACAGATAGCAATGGAATCAACATGATTACCTTGTAGTTACTGAGCTGTTGCTATGGCGGCTGGTTTCTTTCCTTTAGCTGAGCATGAAAAATTTCTAACTTCCACTAGAGGGTAGCACGTTCACATCATCAACTCCAAACGTTTTTCTCCGCTCTGGGCTGAGTAGGTCGCCTGCTCTTTAAGCCGTTGAAGAGCTCAGCTGCTAACCAGGTGATCAGCAATTGGACCACCAGCAACTCTTTGGAAGCCCCATGGGGCAGTTCTACTCTATCCAATAGAGTCTATGAGTCGCAATTAACTCAATGGCAACGAGTTTAGTTTGGGTTGGTTAGTGTAGATAGCAAGGAAAAGGCTGGAAGAGAGGCACAACTTGCACAAATTAGTGAGAGTGTTGAAATTTCACGTGTTACTGTGCATGTATACGTATGGATGGGTGGAGATGCATGTGTCCTTATAACCACTTGCCTTGGAGTAAACTGACTCATGCAGTGCTGTGGGTGTTGATTAGATTTGTAGACCACCAGGCCTTTCTTCCAAGCTGCCTCTGGGTGGACTTGAATCTCCACCTTTAAATTAGCAGCTGAGTGCATTAACCATTTGAACCACACAGGGACTCCAGGGGCTTGGCAAAGGCATAGTCACTATTTTGTTCAGCATTTATAAACACCTACTATTTAGCAGAGATTGTGCTATTTGCCTAAAATTCTTCCTTTAATAAGAAATTATTTGTAATTAGCACTAATTATATAAGAGTAGTGGCAATGTGGTGGAAATACACTTGTTATAGTACTTAAATAAACATTTGGCTCTAATCTTGTTGACTTAAGGCATTCCTGTATTAAGCTCTAGAATTAAAAAAAAAAAAGAAAAAAAGCCAGCCGAAAAACACATCAGGACATGCTCACTATTATTAGCCATTCAAGAAATTCAAATCAAAACTACAATGAGATACCATCTCACCCCAACAAGGTTGGCCATGATCCAAAAAATGCAAAGCAACAAATGCTGGAGAAGCTGTGGAGAACCTGGAACTCTCCTGCACTGTTGAGGGATTGCAAAATGGTGCAACCTCTTTGGAAAGCAATCTGGGGCTCCCTTTAAAAAATTGATCCAGATATGCCATTTCACCCAGTAATTCCACTGCTTGGTGTTTATCCTACAGAATCAAGACCATTCACACCAACTGATACATGCACACGAATGTTTATCTCAGTACAGTTGTCATGGATTGAATTGTATCCCCCCAAAAATATGTGTGGGCCATGATTCCCAGTATCTTGTGACTGTCCTCCATTTTGTGGTTTTCCTAAACTGTATGTTAAAGAATTAGGGTGGGACTGTAAATCCCTACATAGGATTACCTCCCTGCTCCATTGTAAAGGTAGTTTCCCTGTAGTATGGCTTGCCCCACCCTTAATCCTTTCATCCCACCAGAGATAAAAGAACGGAGAAGCAGGCCGAGAATTGGGAACCTCATACCATCAAGAAAGCAGCACCAGGAGAAGAGCATGTCCTTCAGACCCGAGGTTCCTGCACCAAGATGCTCCCTGGACAAAGACTGATACAATACCACACTTTCCTACAGAGCCAAGGGGAAAGCCTTCCCCTGGAGCAGAAACCCTGAATATGGACTTGCAGCCTACCGGACTATGTAAGAAGAAACTTCCCTTTATTAAAGCCATCCGCTCTGTGATATTTCTGTTAGAGCAACCCCAGCTGACTAAAACAGCCCACAATAGCAAAAAGATAGAATCAACCCAGATGCCCAACAACAGAGGAATAGATAGGTGAACTATGGTATATATACTCAATGGAACACTACGCAATGATAAAGAATAATGACGATTTCAGGAAACATCTCATAACCTGGTTTCAAATAGAGGACATTATGTTGAGTGAAAGTAGTCAGCGACAAAAGGACAAATATTGTATGCGACCGCTATGATAAGAACTTAAAAACAGACTTGTGCATAGATAAAAAGGACTCTGATGGCTGCAAGAGTGGGGAGGGAGGGAGAACCAGGAGGGGAGGGTTTAGATTAGATAGCTGACAGAAATTTGGTTGGGTGAAATCTGTAACAGCACACATTAGAAAGAAGATCAATAATAGCTGGACTTCCACATAACTTGAGTACTCCCATTCCATCTTGAGTACTCCTCCAATCTCATATTGCAAAGACAGAGTAGTTGGGGCGGGGGACCGGGGACCATGCTCTCAGGTGAAATCGTGGCCAATTGGCACAACCAGCGTTTTGCTAATGAGGGCTCACTGCACCCCATATTAGTGAGTGGCATCTGGGGTCTTAAAAGCTGTCAAGCTGCCATCTGAGGGTACAGCATATGGTCCAACTCAACAGGATTGGACTATCTCAGAGGACCAAAACAACGTGGGGGAAAGAAAACCCAGAAGACAGAGAGACCCATGAGGCTGAGTCTCTACCTCAACTCGGGACTGGAAGAACGAGATGGTGCCCGGCCATGACCACTGATAGCTGCAATAGAGCTCGGAAAATTGAGTCTTACTGGCAACACAACAATGAATAGGGGTGCACCCTGAGATCTCCACTAAAAGAGCACAACTGACGATCCAGAGGCCTCAGAGTTCCCCTGGGAGCATGGCCTCTGGCCCTGATGCTGCCCCTGTCCATAAATCATAATGAAGGTCAACTCTTCCGACAGCAATGGAGTGGACTTGGCAACGCAGAGTGACCACATCTGCGGGTCCTTTATGGTTCTGTGCATCTATAGATATCACCCTGCTGAGCTCTTACAGAAGGAAGGGAGTGGGTGGAGAGGAGGGGATAGAAGACTGTTGGGAGGTTAGCTCATGTATGGAGCAGAAAGGAAGAGTGTGCTGTCACCATACAGGAAGAGCAGGGGTGCTGCATATAGGAGGGCGTGCAAATTGATATGGGAGTGTACATTTTCATTCAATCACAATTAAAAAAAAAAAAGCATTGCTTTCTAATCCACTTAATAAACTGTACACATGCAGCCAGTGTTCTATGATGCATTATTTGCAAACAGTAATGTACAGCAGCGAGCACGACCATATTAGCAGGTCTCAAAGTGCTGGGCTGGGCTGGAACGTGGCCCTCTGGTGGCCAGGGGACCAACGAGGATAGATCCTTCTCATAAACAAATACCAAAGCCAAAGATCAAAACTCATTGTTCTGTCAAATGTAGAGCTCAATGGGAACCAAGTGCCAGGTGTCTGAGGAATTCTAGAAGGTGAGAGGAAGACAGAAGGGGAAAGGGCTGCAGGCAGCTGCAGGCACCTCTTGACAGAGTGGCAGTCAACAGTTAATGTATTGTTAATCCTGTGCCCGGCCTCAGTCTGCACAAGGTACCAGCTTATTTGATCCTGACAGTAGTTATGGGAGAAGAACCACCGTTATCATTCCCATCTGAAGGAAAGGAAGCTAATGCACAGAGAGGTTACATCACTTGTACACTGTCACCTAGCTGTGGTAGAGCTGCATTTCAATTCAGCTTGGCAGCCTCTTGACTCAGCACCACTCAGTGAAAGGCTGCCGGACCCTGTGTCATCCCTATAATCAGGGCAGACAGCATCATTGTGATCCGTATTGTTTTCATTGGCTGACTTTCAGAAGTAAATCACCAGGCCTTTCTTCCTACTGTGTCTTAGTCTGGAAACTCCACTGAAACCTGTTTAATATCATAACGCTAACCTGACTACAGGAGTCCCAAGGTGGAGTCATTTAGACTAAACCCAACAGCAGCAAACTGAAATCTAAGTTCCTATTTGACTGTAAATGCCTGATCTTTCCAGAAGCCAAAACCTGAGTCAACCAATGTGCATTTGCCACCTCAGCTATAGTACGTGACCTAGCTGCAAAAGTTCCCAGTATGTCAGGTGAGGAAAGTAACTTAGAGCTAACCAGTCACTTTGGCCTAGAGTTAATTTCTTGTTCTAATACAACCCTGCCTGTATAACCCTCGTTTCTTTGGCTTATCTCTCTGAGTTGTAGTCTGACTTTTAAACTAGATTCTGTCTGATTCATGAATCGCCAAAGCCAACGAGTTCAAACAAAAATTGTGTTGAAAATTTTTTTAACAATAGTGACACACACACAAGCCTCTGGTAACAGGGTCTGGCTCTGCATGACGTTCACTCACTGAGGGTCCAGCCAGGGACCCCTCACGGGAGGGGAGAATGCTCCCACGGAACCACCACTGTCTTCCATCTGCTCAGCAGCCTTGTGATCACACTGCTTCCCTGTGAACGTAGGCCTTGGGCTAATGGCTAGGTGAACTGGAGTATTATTCAGTAAGATATTAGTTAAAAATCATGAAAATAATTAAAAAACACAAATACAGCAAAACGTTACCTGCTACTAAATGATACCTGATGTATTGTTTTCAGAATGTTTGAAATTTTTAAATATTTTTTAAAATGTAAATGCTTATAAGAAAATGTATAAAATTTGTATTTAAAAACTATCTGTAGAGGAAAGTTCTCTGTATAGAACATTTACCGCTTAAAATACATGTTTTTAAATGAATCTGGCAATTTCAAAAACAGTTTGGGAGCCCTTGGGGCAGCCCAGTTTGCTCAGGGAGGTCCAGGGGTCCTAGGGAACGAGAGGGTCTCCCCAGGGTCTGGTACTTTGCCTGGAGTGCTTCTTAGTGTAGACCACAGGGCTAATTCAGAGGGGCCTCCCAGACGGCTGTGGACACTTTTGACTTCACGTGTCTTGACTCGATGGCAACTAGTTTTAAATATGCAGGTCCTGGGAATGCAGGAATAAGCAAGACAGTGTGACCCCTGCTTGCTGAGGCTTGCTACCTTGTTCCCTTGCTGGCCCTACTTCTCCTGTGAAGGCAACATGGTGGCAAAACAGCCCCTCAGGGACTTGGGGGACAGCTGGAAGGGGGATAGGAGGGAGTGACAGCAGCAGACTCAGGGGCCTGGGCCCGTTCTCCAGAGGGCTGTGAACCTGGGTGGGTCCGGCCTGTACAGCCTAACCACACGCCAGTACCGTATAACCGCACACCTGCACTGTGTAACTGCACCCCTGCACCGTGTGACCGCACCCCTGCACCGTGTGACCGCACCCCTGCACCGTGTGACCGCACCCCAGCACCGTGTGACCGCACACCTGTACCGTGTAACCGCACACCTGTACAGTGCACATCTGTACCATGTAACCGCACACTTGTGCCGTGTAACCACACACCTGTACAGTGCAAACCTGCACAGTTCTTTGCTACCCGGAAGATTCACACCTTGTTGACGCTGTTGATGCTGGTAAACACTATCTGTGTTTACACAGACTTCTTAGCCAAAATTAGCCCTGAGATGCATTTCTAAACAATGTTCTGTAACAAATAACTTCCCTTTTAGATACTTGGGGATAAGACCAGACCCTGAACACCCTTCTGGGATGCGGAGACCATGCAGCACCCTCAAACGCTCAGTAGGTCACCCACAAACCACAGTGATCAAAGTCTGTCAAATTCAGGGTCCTGTGCCGCCTGAACAGAGCTGTGAGGGGTGCTGCCTGGAACAGACCCTAGCTGCACCTCCCCGTACTGGGAGGCCAGGGAGAAGGGCCATGTGCTGAGGACTCTATCACCCACTGCCTTCTTAGCGGCCCCGGACCCAGCCCCACCCCAGGCCTCTCCGGACTTCTGTTTGTCTCCCACTCCTTGTGCTGCTGGATAGGGGGACAACCAAGCAAGCCAGCCCGCGGAAGAAGAGGAGCGAGCCCCCGACTCCGTCCCCTCCCCTCTCTCCCACTTCTCTTCTTTCCCCTCTCTTCTTGCTGCTGTCTTTATCTCCCTTTCTGTCCCTTTCACTTTTCTTTCCTTCCTTCCATACTAATATTTTTAAGTACTATTTATTTTTTATCAGATGACAAAAGTAGTGTTCGTTCACTGTGGAAAATCCAGAAATTTTAGAAAAGCCCAACAAAGAAAACAAAAGCCACACACACTCCTATGGTGGGCGCATGTGATGTTGACGTCCATGCCTCCACGCCGCAGGCCCTGGCCTGATACAGCAGGCCACGCTGTGCATCTTGTTTTGAAACCTGACTTTGTTACTTAGGTGTGAAGTGATGGTCTGTGCCTTTCCTGAGATCATTGACCCCTTTTTCTTCAAATTCACTTTTCATGTTAATGCAGTGTTTTAGGAAACCCTAGTGGCATAGTGGTTAAGTATTAAGTCTGCTAACCAAAAGGTCACCAATTCAGATCCACCAGGTGCTCCTTGGAAACTCTATGGGGCAATTCTGCTCTGACCTATAGGGTAGCTATGAGTCAGACATGACTCTACAGTGTGGGCGTGGAAGTGTTTTAAATTGAATTGTGTCCCCCCCATATATGTTAAAACTCTAACTCCTATACCTATAAGATAATCTGGAAAGAGGTTTTTTTCCTTTTTCTTACGTTAATGAGGTCACACCATGGTAGCCTAGGTTCTAAACCTAATTACTTCTGAACATCTTAGGAAAGAAGTAGAATAGACCAAGGGACATGGTCACAGGGAGAGACAGATGCCACATGAGGGCCCAACAATGCTTTTTGCCTACAACAATTAATGATATACTACTTTTCTACTTCCCTCATTTCTTCTCCATACATTAATTGGAATTCTATTTCAAAGAACCGCAGTCCCTTCTCCTCCAGTACCTGAGAACAGTGAGTCCAGAGACACGCACGGGAGAAGACACGCTGTGTGAGAGTGATCTACAAGCAAAAATATGCCAGGGTTTGTGGTAGTCACCAGAAACCAGGAGACAGCCTGCAGGAGGATGCAACCAGCACGGCCAAGACCCTGACTGAGACTTTTAGCCTCCTAAACCGTGAGATAATAATTCCTTACACTGGAGAAAGGGGAGTAGGTGGAGAGGAGGGAAAAGGAGACTGTTGGGAGGATGAGACATGTATGGAGCAGAGAGGAATAGTGTGCTGTCACCGGGCAGGGAGAGCAGTGGAAGCTGCGTATAGGTGGGCATGCAAATTTATGTGGGAATGTAAATTTTCACTCAGTCATAATTAAAAAAAAAGAATAATTCCTTACACATCACCACTCGGGGTATCTGTGTTACAGCGTCACTGGGTGTCCCTCCTCTCTTATCCTTAGCATTTCTGTATAACACTAGACTGATTTAATATTTTGGTAGGGGATTTAAGCAGGTGGAAAGAGGTGCACAGTAAGCCAAGCATAAAGCACTTAGAGGAAGGTGGGGCAGTCTCACATCCACATTGCTGGTGTTGTTAGCTGCCGTGGAATTGATTCCAACCCGTGGCAGCCCTGTGTATGTGGAGTAGAACTGTCCCATGATCTTTTGGAAGCAGATCACCAGGTGTGTTCTGAGGTACTTCTGGGTGGGCTTGAACTACCAGCCTTTTGACCAGTTGTAAGCACTTAACGGTTTGAGTCGTCTAGCCACCTTACATTGATTCACAAAGGGCCTCATAATAAGGGTGTCTGATGTGATCCTCAAGCGCTATTATACATTCAGTCACACTGTTACGCCTGTCCAATCAAAAGATGCTTATTATCAGACCACGTTCAGCATATTATGCATTCATATTTTTATAAATCCTGTAATTTACTCATAATTTCACAGTGTATGTTTGGAGGTGTGTTAAAAGCATTTGTCAGTTCACTGTAAATATGTGAAATATGAGTTGGAATCAACTAGACAGCAATGGGTCTGGTTTTTTGGATTTTTGTTTTGTCAAACTGTTTTGGAATCTCTAAATTTTGGGTGCAATCAGTTTCAGAATATAGAAGTGACCCATTCTTCTTTTGATAGCTGAGAAGCTTGAGCAATAAATGGGAGTCTGTCACAGTCTTGAAGCAATATAGGAATCAGTCTGTGCATCCAGTGAGCGCCTTCTGCACCCATGAGTCAAGGTCCATTTGGAATAGCCCCTGTCTCGCCAGTGCACACTCAGTCAGCTTTCCGAGGGCTCTGGGTTTCGTCTTCAATAGCCACCTCACTGCTGGCCTGCCTGCATCTATCACCAGGTTTCACAGCCTCAGCAACCCCTTTGATCCTTCAGTCTGTTTCAAAGCTCACAGCACCGCACAGAGCTGACAGCAGCTGAGAAGCGCCAGCACTTGCTGGAAGCCCAAGCCAGCTGCAGAAGCTGCAAATGCTAGGGACTTGGAGGCTCCTCTGCATGGCTCCAGTGGCAGGGGCTACAGCCCGGAGGAAGGGTTGCTCTAACTACTGGCTCCTGCTACCACGCTTGCCTTAACCTGACTGCACATGTGCACCCAGGTCCACCTCTCCACAGCTCCCACAGACTACTCCGGACCTTAAAAAATGCCTGTGGCGTATACGCCCTTGCAGCCTGGCTCAGATTCAGTCCTGCTGGAGAGCCACATTTCCACCAGGCGCTGTGACTCCCTC
This sequence comes from Heterohyrax brucei, assembly GCA_028571685.1. Lineage (NCBI taxonomy): Eukaryota > Metazoa > Chordata > Mammalia > Hyracoidea > Procaviidae > Heterohyrax > Heterohyrax brucei. Next base: position 7,618,656 of record CM053159.1, on the reverse strand, counting down.
CTGGCACACAGAGAGGAAGGAAGCAGCAGGGGTGTGGAGGCAGGCTCTGGAGTTAGTTGTGGCCCCAGCACGGACAAGCTGAGTACCCTTGGGAGCATTTCCTGTTACCTTCCTGGCCTCTTTTTACTCACCTACTAAAACCCATGGGTCAATTCATCAGGGTGATGAATCGGAGAGCTTTTAAAAACATCTAGGCCAGCATCACTCGTAGGTGGCACAAGCAGTTTTGAGTTCACATACTAACTAAACGGTCAGTGGTTCGAACCCACCCGTTAGTGCTATAGAAGAAAGTCCTGGCAATCTGCTTCCCCAAACACTGCAGTCAAGAAAACTCTCTGAAGCACAGTTCTACTCTGTAAGAACTCGAGGTCTCCTTAAGTTGGAACTGACTTAAAGGCTTTTTTTTAGAGGGCAGAACCTTGTCCCAGACCAATTAACTTAGCATCTCTAGGATTGGGCCATGATCACACGGCTGAAACCTGCTGGGTTGATTCTCACACACAGAAGCTAAGAGGCAGGCTTCAGGGACCCTGGACAGGAAATCACCAAGGGCCCTCTTATCTCTGATGTTTGTGATTCTGTGTATGACATGAGCCCAGGGAGTGTTCCTGGGTTCTGGATGATAACAGACCCTCCCCTAGCTTGGGCATCTTCTCTCTAATACAGGGATCTGGAAATGCAGAGGCAAATAGAAACAAAAAGCACTGATAATGCCTTGTATCTGCCTAGAGCATTTTGTAGTCATGTGATTTCTTTCACAACTCGAGGTAAATTGAACAGCTATTATTACCTCTAGAAGACCAGAAGGAAACACTGGAAGGGACAGGCAGAAAGAGGTTTTCCCAGGTAGTGTCCACAACCCACATCCCAGGCCTTGGGGCCCACGCCTCTTCTTTCCTTCACACAAACAAGGGGAGTGCCGATGTGATGCCAGGCACTGCCCAACGCACCAGGGCTGTGTCCGCAGCACAGCAGACACGATCTACTCTTGCTGGAAAAGATAACAACAAACAGGAAACATTACAATGTAGCACACTGTGATATCAGCATCGTGATGGAAACCAGCGGGCTATCATGCAGAGACTAGCAGCGACAGAGGGAAACAAAGGTTTCTGTCCACCACCCATCGGTCAGCCTGTCGCACTGTGGTGGCTTCTGTGCTGCTGCGACGCTGGAAGCTGTGCCACCAGCATTTCACATACCAGTAAGTCACCTGTGGTGGACAGGTTTCAGCAGAGCTCCCAGACGAAGATTAGGGAGAAAGCCTTGGAAATCTATTTTCAAAAAAAGCCAATGAAAACTCTATTGGTTACAGCAGAATATGGCCTGATATAGTGCTGAAAGACAAGTTCCCTAGGATGGAAAACCAAGAAACCAGACTGGTTGCCACTGAGTCGATTGGGACTCATAGTGACTCCATGAGACAGAGCAGAACTGCCCCACAGGGTTTCCAAAGAGCAGCTGTTGGATTCATACTGTTGACCTTTTGGTTAGCAGCCACAGCACTTAACCATCTAACCACTGTATTCTAAGCCACAGAGTGAAATTCGCAACTCCTCATTGGCTTTCAATCAGTGAAGTCCATTTCCTGTGTTATCTGTTGTGCACCCTAAATGATTTCAATGTGGGTTTTGTTGTTGTGTACCCTCGAGTCAGTTCTGACCAGGGCTTCCAACTGGTTTGTTCCTGTTTAAAACCTGAGAATTTGCATGTTTAAGACATTCACTGCAGAGACTTTGCACTTCAGTCCCAGATAAACAGAATTAGAATCTATGTTTTAACAAGACCCTTGGGTGGTTCTTACATATAACTTGCTGGGAACTTGTTAGACATGCAAATGTTCAGCAGAGGTTTAAACCTGAATGAACCAATTCTAAGCCCTGATTCTGAGTCACAACCATGAAGTTAATAAAACAAACAGAAAAACCAATTGCAGTCAAGGCACTTCCAACTCACGACAACACTGTAGGACAGAGTAAAACTGCCCCATAGAGTTTCAAACTGCAGCGTTTTTCAGTTAGCAGTCATAGCACTTTACCACTATACCACCAAATGATGTTAATTAGAAAAACAAAACAAAAGCCACTGTTGTCAAGTCCATTCCAGCTCATTATGACCCTTCAGACAGAGAAGAACCACCCCATAGTGTTTCCAAGGGCTCGCCTAGGTTGGAAGGGACAATAATGGTAAAAATGATGCAGGATTGGGCATGTTTTGTTCTGTTTTACATGGCATCACCAAGAGTCACAGCCCATTGGGCTGCAGTGAACAAGAGCTCCTTTAGACACAGTGGCCTAGGAGCCCCCATAGAGGAAGTGGTATTTAATTTGAGAACATTAAGCTAAAAAGAAAGCAGCTCTATGAAAATCCAGGAGACTCACAGATGGACCACAAGCAGCATGGATTCACCCAGAGGCCCCACCACGTATTAGGGCTCACGTAGGGATTGCCTGTGTGGTATATGAAAAGGAAGGAAGTTGTTTCCCTCCCCTACTTGGCAGGGCATCTGCTCACTGCCAGAAAGCCCCTCCCTGCTGGACAGGGCCCCGCCTTACAAAATGAAAGAGAAAACCCCATCCCCTGCTGAGGTCTGAAGGCCTCAGAAACCAGGGCTCCAGGAAAGTGTCTTCCTCCATCGGAGCTCCAGCTGAGACCCATCTGGAATGGTAATGAACAGCTGCCACTGTACACAGGAGTCTCTGAGTGAGACAAACAGTTACGTGACAGCTATTTCATTTAGAGTAGTTGTGGTGTTTCAAATCCACCCAGAGGTGCCTGGGAAGAAAGACCTGGTGATCTACATCAGAAAAATCAGCCACTGAAAATCCTTTGATGATATATGTGTTATCTTTGTAAGTGTCACCCAGGGTGACAGTGTACCCTCCGAGCACTGTTACATTAGTACTCAATGGATATGGTGCTGAGGAACCTCATTTCCATCAGATTTGTATGTGTGAGCAATTTCCAATGTGCAGACCTTATACAGTGAACTTTGTATACCTTGTTTTCAATACATAGGTATTATCCCCATTTGGCTGATGGGGAAACTGAAACTCAAAAAAGTTAAGTTGCCCAACGTCCCTTTATTAAGTGTAAGTGTCAGAATTCGATGTCTGTCAAATTCTGAAATCTATGTGCTCAATCACTACACTATGCTCATAGAATACCCTGAAGAGAACCTGGACTTTTACACTGGCCAGAGATGGGTTCCAATTCTGACTCTGACTTGCACAGCTGGCTAACATGAAAATGACTTGTCATTAATTCTCAACAAGAAAAGAGCAGGAAAGGGTTCACAATTCCTACCTTGCTGAGGGGTTATAATGATAAGTAATATTATTTGTAAAGTGTGTTTCTCATATAGGGCACACAGCAAGTGGTTGCTGCTAAGATTGCAAGCCACCACCCATCTGTGATTTTGTTGCCTGTAGTGGCTTGCTTGTGACCACGATGCTGGAAGCTCAGCTACTAGCATCTCAAACATCAGCAGAGTCACCTATGGTGGCTGGGTGTCAGGGGAACTTCCAGATTAAGATAGATGGGAAGACGGGTCTGGTGATCTACTTCTAACAGCTAGCCAACGAAAACCATGTAGACCACAACAGAATAGTGTTACTTTGACCGTGTCATCCAGAGAGACCAGTCACTAGCAGGGAACATCGTGTTTGGTAAAAGGGAGAGCCAGTGAAAGCAAGGGAAGCCTTCACCGAGACGCATAGACACACTGGCTGCAACAGTAGACTGAAACCTGCCGGTGGTCATGGGCATGCGGTGGCACCAGGCGGCGTTTTGTTCTGTCGTCCATGAGGTCATCATGACTTGACCACCAACAACACTGCGAGAGGCAAGCCGCTGTGCGATGAGTGTGGCTGAACCTTGCAGCTCATTCCAGGCAAAGAGCTCACCCACTGGCCACGGCAAGCCTGCTTCTCTTCACTGTCTTACACTGTGTAATCTTCCTGCAGTGTCTGCCTTTGGCCTGAAGATCTCACATTACATTTCACAGAGGTGTCGTGGACATACCTGTCAACTGGTGGAGCTGAATGACTGAAACAACTGTCAATTAGTGAAACGGCTAGAATTCCTTTCTACAGTGCCCCCCCCATTGGTTGTTTAACGGAACTGATGGGCATTCTGAAGAACTGATTGCACCAGCTGCTTCTTCAGTGTGGTAGAGACAAAATGATTGTGTGCTCCCCAGAAAAGGAATGAGAAGTTTCAGTGAAATATTTTTTTCCTGTGACAGTCATTTCCTTTTCAGCTTCTTCTGCATATGGAATAGGAAGCATTTAAGAGAACGTCCATTGCATGTCAATATCGTGATCAGGAGTCTCCCCTTCAGTTTTCTCCTAGTTCTCAGGGAGCAGTTGATTGCCAAAATGAGTCCACCAATCCCCCTCTCCCTACACACATATTTTTGCCAGTTCTGAGTCATTGAAACCATCATGCCCTAAGTGGCCCCCACCCTACCCCAAAACATATGTATGTAAATGCTGATTTTCAGTATTAAGTGAAAAAACAGATTCTCAGGCAAGTCAACAATATACCAACTCTTGGGGGTGATAAATTGTACACCTGTGATTTCTATTTCCTTCCCTGGAGGTTGCTTTTGGTGAATTTCAGACAGCACCACACTTACTTTCACTGACAGTGATTAAAAAACCAGAAGCTAGGGGGTGAGGACTGGAAGATAAGGGGTCGAGAGGTGGGGTGACAAGAGAGTAAAGAAAGCTGAGTTGGTGTGGATGCTGAGTCTTTCTTTGAGTTACTGAGCTCTTAAGTTTCCTCTGGCTACAAGGAGAGGCAGGTTGTAGACCCTCTTCCAGGAAACAGATTATAGCAGTATTTTTATTTTTATTTCAAAAAAAATCAGTCTGTCTTTGAGTCTTCCCCACCATCACTGTGTCTCCTGTGATGAGATCTCAGAGTTATTGGAACTAGCAGTGCAACTGAAATTCTCTGATACAATTAAAAAGAAAATAACCTTAAGGATATGGAGAATTACTCTCATAAAACTCTATTGGTCAGTTGCCTTAGAACATGCCACGTATATTATTGCACTATGTTATTGCGTTTTTGTATCTTTTACACAGCATGAGTTTTACAGACTAAATGCTGTGGTGTTTTCAACTGCCTCATATGTATGCAAAAACTAGACATGAATAAAGAAGACTGAAATAGAGTCACTACCTTTGAATTGTGTTGGAGAAGAATATTTGACATACTGTGAACTCAGTTGGAATCGACTCAAGGGCAAGAGGTTTGTGTGGTGTTTTTTGACCAAAAGAATGAACAAATCTATCTCTTAGAAGCAAAGAATGTAAAAGTTCATCTCATGCACTTTGGACATGTTATCAGGTGGGACCAGTCCCGGGAGCAAGATACTATGCTTGGTAACGCAGAGGGTCAGTACAAAAGAGGAAGACCTTCAGTGAGATGGACTGACACCATGGGCTGCAACAATGGGCTCAAACTAGCAATGACTGTGAGAACAGCGCAGGTCTAGACTTTCATCCTACTGTGCGTGGGGTCACTGTGAGTCAGAACTGACTTGACAGCACCTAGCAACACAACAACATACAACACAAAATACTTTGTTCCTACAACTCATACATAAGACAGTATGACATTAAGGCTGGGTCTATAAAATGCCAATTATTAAAATTTGACTTCTTCTTCCCTGTTGACATCATGGAAACCCTGGTGGCACAGTGGCCAAGTGCTACAACTGCTAACAAAAAGTTTAGCAGGTAAAATCTACCAGGGTTCCTTGGAAACACTACTTGTTTGTAGGATTGTTACGAGTCAGAATCAACAGCAGTGGGTTCTTTTGTTTTAGATTAATACCATTTTGGGCTGTAGTAGTTAAGTGCTATGGCTGATAACCAAAAAGGTTGCAGTTTTAATCCACCAGGCACTCCTTAGAAACTCTGTGGGGCAGTTTTAGTCGGCCCTATAGGGTCATTATGAGTTGGAATTGCCTTGACAGTGATACGTTTTTCTGTCTGTTTGTTTTATTGACTTCATGGTTGTGACTCAGAATCAGGGCTTAGAATTGGTTCATTCAGGTTCAAACCTCTGCTGAAAATTTACATGTCTAACAAGTTCTCAGCAAGTTATACATAAGAACCAGCCAAGGGTCTTGTTAAAATGTATATTCTGATTATTTATATCTCAGATGAAAGTGCAAAGTCTCGACAGTGAACTTCTTAAACATGCAAATTCTTAGGGTTCAGACATGAACAAACTGGTTGGAAGCCCTGGTCAGAATTGAGTCAAGGGCACACAACATCAAAAGCCATGTTGAAACCATTTAGGGTGCACAACAGATAATGTGGGAAATGAACTTCATTCATTGAAAGCCAATAAGGAATTGTGAACTTCACTCCGTGGCATTAGAATTCAGAAAGTTTTCAATGGTTTTGGAAGAACATCCCTCAAAATGTCACGTGTAAAATGAGTGGGAACACTTAGCAAACAAGAAATAGAAAGGGGCTTCCTTAGCCTGAGTTTTTGAAAATTATCTGCCAACATAATAAAAAATAGAAATAAAATATGTAGGATTGGAAGCAAAAAAAAAAAAAGAGGAAGAAGAAACCTCATTTCTCATAGTTGATATGACTATCCACAAAGAAAACTCAAGAGCTGTCTATAAATAACTGGAATTAATAAGAGAGTTCAGCACAGCTGTTGAACACAAAAATCAATGTACCAGTATCAACTGCATTCCTATAAGGAATTTATTTAGTTAACTATAGTGAGTTGAATGGTACCTCCCCTTCTGTCCCTGCTGCCCCTGCCAAAAAAGTTCTTTCTGAGTCCTGGAGCCTGTGGATATGGACTTATTTGAAGGAAGGTTCTTTGAGTAGATGTGATTAAGAATCTTGAGGCTAAATCATCCTGGATTATCCACGTAAGCTCTAATCCAATAATAAGTGAGTGTTCTTGTAAGAGACACGCAGAAGAGACACACAGAAAAGACACACAAAAGAGAAGATAGCATGTGAAGACAGAGGCAGAGACTGGAATGAGGCAGAAACTGGAGTGGTGCAGCCACAAGTCAAGGAATTCCTAGGGCCACCAGAAGCTGGAAGAGACAAAAGAATCTCCTCTAGCACCTCTGGAGGAGCCGTGGACCTGCCTAAGCTTGATTTCAAACATCTGGCCTCCAGAACTCTATGAGAATAAATTTCTGTAGTTTTAAGTTTGTAGTAATATGTTAGGGCAGCCTGAGAAAGCTAATCTACCAAGAAATATTTATTTAGTTTCTTAGGATACACCATTTTTCTAGGTGCTCAGAACACATTGCTGAACAAATACACCTTCTTGAGCATTCCAGTCACAGTCACTTTAAAAAATGTAATTCAAATGAATGCAAACAAGAAGATATGGCAGCCCACTGAGGGTAGGATCCTTGCGAACACTAGGTTCTGGTGAAGAGTAGGTAACTACATCATATTCTTTATCGAAAGATATATCTGCTCTTGGTCATCAAGAGCTCACACTAAGGGCAAATTTGGACTTTGTTTGGCAGACACAGTATTTGTGATCTGTTTTTTAAATCATATCCCTAGAATTTAATAGTGATACAATAATATCAATTACAAAACAATCCATATCCAGATTCCTCTATTTGTCACCCCCTCCCCAAATTCCTTACAGTGGAATTAAAATATCCAGGAACCAACCAACGCTTATACACTTGTTTGTCATATTGGTTTATTCTCCTGTAGCTAGAATAACTAGACAAATAACTTTTTTGTGTTTTACGACATTAACATTGTTTCCAAAGTCAATTTTGTTGTTGTTAGGTGCCATCAAGTAGGTTCTGACTCGTAGTGACCCTTTGTATATTAACGGAACAAAACAGTGCCAGGTCCTGAGTCATCCTCAGAACTGTTGCTGTATTTGAGCCTATTATTGCAGCCACTGTGTCAGCCCATCTTATTGAGGGTCTTCATCTTTCTTGCTGACTCTCTACCAAGTGTCGTGTCCTTCTCCAGGAACTCAGCCTTCCTGATACTGTGTCCAACGTATATGTGATGTGGCCTTGCCATCTTCGCTTCTGTGGAGCATTCTTGCTGTACTTCTTCCACAACAGCCTCGTTCAATCTTCTGGCCGTCCATGGTATATTCAGTGTTTTGCCAACACCATAATTCAAAGATGTCAATTCTTTTCTGGTCTTCCTTATTTATTGTCTGTTTTGCATGCATATTAAGTAACTGAAAATACCGTGGTTTGGTTCAGGCCCACCTTAGTCTTCAAGATGACGTCTTTGCTTTGTAATACTTTAATGAGGTCTTCTGTACCAAATTTGCCCAATGCAAGTGTCTTTTTACCTCCTGACTGTTGTTTCTACGGCTGCTGATTGTGGATACAAGTAGAACGAAATCCTTGACAACTGCAATCTTTTCTCCATTTATCATGATGTTTACTGGCCCACTTATAAGGATTTTTATTTTCCTTATGTTGAGGTGTGATCCACATTGAAGGCTCCAGTCCTCGATCTTCATCAGTAAATGTTTTAAGTCCTCTTTGCTTTCCGCAAGCAAGGTTGTATCATCTGTGTGATGCAGGTTGTTACTGAGTCTGCCTCCAATCCTGATACCCCTTTCTTCTTTCTATAGTCCAGTTTCTCAGATTACTTGCTAAGCATACAGCCTGAATAAGTATGGTGAAAGGATACAACCCTGGTGTACATCTTTCCTGACTTTAAACCATGCATTATCCCCTTGTTCAGTTTGAAAGACTGCCTCTTGATCTATGTACGGGTTCCTCATGAGTGCAATGGAGTGTTCTAGAGTCCCCATTCTATGCAATGCTATCCGTAATTTGTTCCTGAAACTGGACTAATAGATCCATGCCCACAGTATTAGAAGCCAAACTCTCAGAAGGTGTTTTTGAGAGGAAGAAAGAGTTTATTTTGCAGGCTAGCAAGCAGGAACTCTTAGCTATGAGCCTCAGATTGAGTATCTCAGTTTGGGTGAGCGATTACTCTTTATACTTATGCATAATCATATGGATGTGGAGGAAAGTTGCAGACAGAATCAGAACGTTTTAGATATTCATAGTTTCTACTATTTATTACTGGACATCACTAACAAGGTAACTGATGCATCCTTTGCTTTTGGAATGTGCTCAGTGACTGCCGATGACATATATCTGGTGATTTGGGTTCCTTTGCATGAGTCTCTTGGTTCTTTGACACAGGTTCTCTTGCATTATTCAGAATGCATGGCAGCCCAGAGTCATCTGCCACTCATCTTTGTCTGTCCTGCACATGTCTGACTAATATGAGCTGGTTGGACCTGGATTCTTCCAGGGCTTTCCAGAGGGTCTGCAAAACAACTTAGAGGAAAATAAAATACAGTAATAGGGAAGAGAAGGGGTGACTGGGACTGGCTTGATAACTAGTGGAATACTAATTAACCAGGTATTTTTCAGCCCCCAGGGTCCCCTAACAACTCCCCTGCTGTGGTTTGTACCATTGCCAATCATGGAAATGGGAACAATGACCACTTGCGGCTGCTTCCTGCTGAAGAGGGATACTGTTTGATGAGAGTTTTGGCATAGGTTTGAATCTGAGACCTTTGATTTGCAGGCTGGAGAGACATGTACCTTTCATGTTGGGGGGAGCTTAAAGATAAAGAAGCTGCTAACTTTTAGTCTGTTTTTAACAGATCAGGTAAAAGTACAGAGAAGGTATGGTCCCCAAACCAAGAAAAATATAAGAATTACTAGTGTTCCTAAGAAAGGAAGGAACCAGGATACAGAAGGCAACATTTGTTTAACAGTGCTCCAAATGGCAGTTGGACCTGGGCACTGATTGAATTTATGTATATCATAAATCTTTTGTACATCAATTTTTACCTCACTGGAAGGGTTGATGTAAGTGCAACAGGAGGTGTTAGCTTGTTTAGGCAATAGACAATCTAGGGCACCGTGGGATGAGAATGAGTACAAAAGTGTTTGAAAGAAAGGACTAGGTTGAAACCCCAAATTAGTCATTATATGATTGAGAAAATTGTCGATTATTTATCTGAGTAATCTAATTGCTTATTCTCTGTTTAAGTAGAGCATACAAGTATAAAAATCCAAAAAACCAAACCCACTGTCATCGAGTCAATTCTGACTCACTGAGACCCTACAGAACAGAGTAGAACTGCCCCACAGAGTTTCCAAGGACTGCCTGGTGGATTTGAACTGCAAACCTTATGGTTAGCAGCTATAGCCCTTAACCTCTACACAATCAGGGTTTAGCAAACAGAATACTAACACCAAAATCATCAGCAGTGCTTAAGACTTTGCAGGAATTTCACCTCTGTGGGATAGTGTCTGGTAAACAAGTACTCAAAGCTCTAGACTGACCCACAAATCCAGGGCTCACAGTTTAGGCAAGTTTGTCCCTAGGATCCAGCAGAGGTGAGAAATACTCTGACTTTTACTGCAAGTACAGAATGTGGTTAATCCAGTTGGGAGGACACAAATAAGCACACAAGTCTAGAAATCGCCAACCAGTACAGTAAACGGAGTCACACAAAGACAACAACAGCATGGACTCTTAGGGCATATTGGGTCTAGAGCACAGCAAGTATCAGTAAATAAAGGCTGGGGCTTCTTAGCTGTTCGGAAATTTCTTCTTTCAATACAGAAATTTCAGTCCATCAATAGATTCAATTTTATATTCTGTTTTCCAGCTTGTTATAATCAGCAAAAATTAGTGTGATGGAGTCCTCTCAACTCACTGTACCTTCCCAGTGTCACAGGCATGATTGGTCTTGTCGATTAAGGAAGATCAGTTTCATACTGAGCACAAGTTTGAGTCTGATGTGATGTATCCAAGGTCAGACCCCCTTTAACTTGGCCAAAGAATAGGGGACCAAGAGAATTTTATAAGGTCCTTCTCATCAAACCCATAGCTCTTGGCTGGGGTGGGGATGGGGGTAGAATCTGGTTGTTCTACTTCTCAAGCAGTGTCTAGTCTCCAGGGCTCAGATTATGAAGAGAGGTGTCTGTAGGACACATAAGTCCGCTGGCTGCATAATGCTTAAAAGCCTTCAAAGTACTAGAAAGAGCTTGTCTGTACATGACTAGATCTAGCTCCTGGGTCATAAGCAAGTCTGCGTGACTCTGGTGTCCAAGGCCCGAGGGTTTGTTGAAGGTCTCCCATATAACATTTTGGGAGTCTGTATTCAGTTGGAATTCCTATAATGGCTTCAATTGGAGTCTGCTTCTAGGGGCTGCCCTAATTCTGAGAAGGGAAGTGAGAAGAGCCTGAAGCCACATTAGACTGATTTCCTGACAGATTTTGGCCATTGTTTTATTTAAGTATGATTCATCTCTTCAGTTTTCACTGCCAACTGTGGTCTCCAAAAGGCATGTAGTCCTGATCTAATTCTTAAATGTCCTGAAACCTGTTGAACCACTTGGGCAACAAGGGCTCCTCCTTTGTCACTGTGAATGGAGACAGGTGAACCAAGTCTTGAGATGATTTTTCTCAGAAAGGTTCTACTTACTTCAGCGGCCTTCTCTGTTCTGCAAGGGAATACCTCTGCCCAATTAGTGAGAGCATCTACAAAAACAAGCAAGAATTTAATCCCTCCAGTCACTGGAAATTCTGGTGGCATAGTTGTTAAATGCTACACCTGCTAGACAAAAGGTTGGCGGTTGAAATTCATCAGATGCTCCCTGGAAACTCCATGGGGCAGTTCTACTCTGTTGTATAGGGTCACTATGAGTTGGAACAGCATGAGAGTAAAGGCTATCCAGGTCTTCTCGAGGTCCCACGCCTCTGGTTTGCACTCCTGCTACAGGTAGGGGTGGTCCCGCCTTAGGATTATTGTTTTAGTCAGTTAGGGCTGCTCTAACAGAAATACCACAGAGTGGATGGCTTTAACAAAGGAAGGTTTATTCTTACACAGCCCAGTAGGCTACAAGTCCATATTCAGGGTGTCTTCTCCAGGGGAAGGATTTCCCCCTTGTCAGCTTTGGAGGAAAGTCCGGTACTGCATCAGTCTTTGCCCAGGGAGCATCTTGGCGCAGGAACCTCAGGTCTGAAGGACGTGCTTTTCTCCCGGTGCTGCTTTCTTGGTGGTGTGAGGTTCCCAATTCTGCTTGCTTCTCTTTCTTTTTATCCCCTGTAGAACAAAAGGATTAACGGTGGGGCCAGCCACACTCCGGGGAAACTCCCTTTACAGTGGAGCAGGGACGTGATCTTATAAAAGGATTTATAGTCCCACCCTAATCCTTTAACACACAGCATAGGAAAACCACAAAATGGAGGACAGTCACAAAGTACTGGGAATCATGGCCCAGCCACATGGCTACACCTATTTTGGAGGTAACACAATTGAATCCATGACAATTATTTTTAACATAGAGCATTCACTGTTAAATAACAAGTTGAATATTTTTATATAAATCAATCCCCACGATTAGCTTCTGTAGCCAGGTAGCGAAAGAATCCCTTTCATAGTGGGTAGTAAGGTGGGCAGCTTGTACTGTATCACTCATAAGGTATGCTTGGACTAATACTTGTCCATTATCGTTATATATCCATCTATTTTTTGTTTTGTCTTCTAAGAAACCCCGTTGTCCTCTTTTTTTGTTATCTGGTTGAGAATGTTCTGAAGTAAAGTCCTGTAGGTCTGTGTCAGGCAAAAGACCCAAAGCCTGTGCTGGAGTTTTCATTTTTGTGGCTGATCAAGCAGCCAAGGAATGTCTTCAGCTAAGGTATTATCCCCAGTTTGATGACCTAGACAACATATTACAGCCACCTTGGTGGGAAGGAGGAATGCCTGTAGCAACTTCAAAATTTCAGTTCCATATGTAACTTCTTTATTGGCTGCTGTTAATAATCCCCTCTCTTTCTGACAAGACCCCATGCACATGCACAGTAGAAAAAAATCTCACATCTGTGTAAATATCAATTCTTCTACGTCTTCCCAGTTCTAGCACTCCAGTCAGTGCTATCAATTTGATCTTCTGGGCTGAAGTTCTGGGCAGGAGGGCCTTTGATTCCAAGGTGGTCTCCTGAAGGGACACTACAATGTACCGTGCTCACCATGTCCCTTGATCCATGAAGCTGCTGCTATCTGAAAAAACACTGAGGTCTTGGCCAGCAAGTGGAGAATGCTTAAGATGTGGTCTACTGGGGGGGGGGAAAATCTCACCTATTATTCGAACAGAAACCCTGATGACGTAGTGGGTAAATACTGTGGCTGTTAAGCAGGTCAGAGTTCAAAGCCACCAGATGCTCCTCGGAAACTCTATGTAGAGGGTCCCTGTGAGTCCCAGTTGGCTTGATGGCAATGAGATTTTTTTTTTATTTGAAAACAATCATGTTCTGGCCCCTTTCTCATCACAGGGTCCCTACAAGAGTGACACAGTGTTAAGGACTGAGATTGCTCTAAGGTTGAGTTGGGATTATCAAGAAGGATAGCTTGGTATTTTCTTTGTCTGTCCATGGTAAGACAATGTCCTCCTTTTTGCTCAAGGACTGTGATGCCTGAATTGGGGGTGCGAACAATAGTGGGCTGACCAAGGGTCAGCCTCCTGCACACTGTCACACAGTGCAGGAATTTCCCATGGACATGGAGGTCAGCCTTTTGCTGTCTCGTCTAACTCTTTTGAGAAGTAGTCAATAGGCCTCTTTTATAATTCCAACTGTTGTCTTAGGACTCTCAGACATATCCCTTGTCTTTCACATACATACAAATTAAAAGATTTTCTCAGATTAGATAGTTCAAGAACTGGGACACTCATTAATTAGGACTTGGTAGTCAGTGTCTTAGTCATCTGGAGTCTCTATAACAGAAATACCATAAATGGATGGCTGTAGAAAGAGAAATTATATTCTGTCACAGTCCAGTAGGCTAAAAGTCCAAATTCACGGCATCACCTCTGAGAGAAGGCTTTCTCTATTGGCTCTGGAGAAAGGTCTTTATTGTTAATTTTTTTACTGGATTGGAAGCTTCCAAGGTCCAGGGACCCGAAGTCCTTTCGAAAGGATGCATTCTTCTCCTGTCACTTCTTTTTAGTGGTATGCAGTCTCTAAATCTCTCTGCTAGCTCTTCGGTCTTGTATTTCTCTTATTTATATTCCTTGGTTAGGCCCTTTTATATTTTAACATAGAAAATATACAATACAATCTTACACAATGAGTTCTATCCCACCGACACAACTGATGCCCATTCTCCCTCATTGACATCATAGAGGCAGGATTTACAACCTGGAGAAACATCTCCTGACACCGGGAATCATGGCCTAGATAAATTGCTATACACTTTAGAAGTACACAGTTAAATCCATGATGGTCAGGAAAGCTTGATGATAATGCTCTGGAGTCCATGGCATAGGGTCACAGTCTATCCCCTGAATAGCCTTGTATAGGGGTTTAGCAACTAGTCCAAAATTGGATATCCAAATTCTGCAGAACCCAGCCATTCCCAGAAACCCAGGGAGTTGTCTCTTTGTTTAATTGCTAGTCGGCTAAAGGTGAGTCACCTTTCTAATAAAAGGTCCCTTTGTGCTTTAGATAGATGGAAGATTTGAACTGTTTACTTTCTGGTTAGCAACTGTAGCACTTAACCTCTTTGCCAACAGGGTTTCCTAGTCCTTCTGTGGTGGTCAGGCTTATGTCACCTTGGCTACTCCATATTTGGCTGCTGTATTAAGTGGCAGGATGGGGTCTGTGGTGGCTTCCCAACCCTCTGCTCTCATTTCTCCACCTTCCACTACTACTGCTGGTCTGCTCGCTAAGCCAGGAGTTCCTTCTCTCTTCTTCCGGCATCTGGTTCCCAGACTTGAACTAGCAGCTGTTGGATTCATCAATTCTTACAGACGGTGATTGAGAGTCCTGCTCCCTGACCTGCCAATGCTGGGTTCGCCAACCTCTGCTGCTCCATCTCACCGCCAGCTTGGGATCCACTGATCTGCACAACCAGTGATCTAGAACTTCGGTTTCTGATCTGCTGACCTTGGGTTCATCAACTTCCTTGGCCATATGAGGCTTGTGCCAGGACTTGGGCCATTTCAGCTTCTGCAATTGCGTGAACTGTTTCCTACATCTATATCTATCTATCCTGGCCCCTAGGGTCGCCATGAGTCAGATCCGACTCGACGGCACTTGGCCATATATATTATAAATCTTTCCTTGTATCTACACGTGTTAGGGCTACTCTAACAGAAATACCACAGAGTGGATGGCTTTAACAAAGGAAGGTTTATTCTTACACAGTTAGATAGGCCACAAGTCCAGAGTCAGGATGTCCGCTCCAGGGGAAGGCTTTCCCACTTGTCAGCTCTGGAGGAAAGTCCAGTATTGTATCAGTCTTTGTCCAGGAGGCATCTTGGCACAGGAACCTTGAGTCTGAAGGATGCGCTCTTCTCCCGGTGCTGCTTTGCTTGATGCTGACAGGTTCCCAATTCTCTGCCTGCTTCCCTTTCCTTTTACCTCTTGTAGGATGAAAGAATTAAGGGGGGTGGGAAAGGGGCAAGCCACACTCCAGGGAAACTCCCTTTACAGTGGAGCAGGGAGGTGATCTTCTGAAGGGATTCACAGCCACACCCTAATCCTTTAACATACAGCATAGGAAAACCACAAAATGGAGGACAGTCACAAGATACTGGGAATCATGGCCCAGCTACATGGTTATACCTATTTTTGGAGGGACACATTCAATCCATGATGCCTTCCCATTGGAGTTTAACCTCAGAAAGTCCTCTTTAGAGAGCACCCCCCAAAATGGTGGGTGAATTCTTAAACTCTTGGGGAAGGACCATCCAACAATATTGAGTTTTAGCCTTCATGTCTGGATCCTCCCTGTCATGGATTAAATTGTGTCTCCCCCCAAAAATGTGTGCAGCAATTTGGCTAGGTTATGATTCCAGGTATTCTGTGATATTCCCATATTCTGTAAACCCTGTCTCTATGATGTTAATGAGGGAGAGTGGGCAGCAGTTGTGTTCGGGAGGGGCAGAACTCAACGTGTGAGATGGTATTGTGCCTTTAGGTAATTTCTTAGAATATAAAGGAAAAGGAATCAAGCTGAGATTTGGGAACCTCATACTACCAAGAAGTAGGGCTAGGAGCAGAGCATGCCCTTTGGAAAAGGTCCAGGATCCCTGTGCATCAGAAGCTCCCAGTTCAAGAGAAGATGGAAGACAGGGACCTTTCCCCATAGCTGACAGAGAAAGACTTCCACGGTGCTGACATCCTGAATTTGGACTTTTAGCCTAGTGGACTGTTACAAAATACAATTCCTCTTTTTACAGCCATCCATTTGTGATATTTCTGTTATAGCAGTATTAGCTGGCTAAGACAGAATTTGGCACCAGGAGAGGGGTGCTGCTCTAAAAGATACATAAAATGTAGAAATGATTTTGAAACTGTGAATGGATAGAAGACTCAGAAGGAGAACTGTTATCAGCAAGGAAGATTCAGATGGTAAGAGAAAGCAGCAGGGAACTGGCAATCAGAACCAGTGAATCAGCATGAGACTGCCCACGAGCTGGCCCATGGAGCAAGAGCTGAGTACCTGTGCTCAGGAGGCTTCCTGGTGGAGTGGGGTGCCTCCAGGTACCTAAATGAGCAGAGCTAGTCTTGCTGACTCAGAGTGACAGAGCTGGGTGCCCATTTGCAGGAGGATTCCTGGAAGAGTGGGCTACCTCTGGGCACTTAAATCATGGAGCTACAGAGCTTTGGAACATTTGCACCACAGGGCAGATACAAGAACGAGGCCTGGACCCTAAGGTCTAAGAAAACAGAAGCCGTAGAGACAAGGAGCAAAATGAGCTGAGCTGCCTCAGTCTCAAAACATACGCCATGACCTTGGGGACTTCAAAGGGTGGTGGAGCCATGGCCTCTGGTGTCTCTAAGGGTAGAGTTGCCACTCGGATGGTCTAGGAAAACAGTACACCTAAAGTTGAGGGAGCAGAGTTGCTATCCCAATGGGCCTGGCAGAAGGAGCTGTAGCACAGGATCAAGGGGCCTCCAGTCAGATTCTGGAGAGTGTGGCCAATACCCAGAGTCCGGAGGGCAGGACCATTATGTAAAATGTCTCAGAGAAAGAAAGATTATTTCCAAAGCTTTGAGGGCTAGTGTAATGTGTTCTGTTAATTCATTTGGTACCTGCTATGCCCTCTTTCCCAGTAATTTCTCCCATTTGTAATGGAAATATCTAACTTGTGCCTGCCTGTTCTGCCATTGCATTTTGGAAACAGATAACTTGTATTCTAGATTTCACAGTTTAACAGGAAGTTTTGGATTTTGAACATGGACTTAAAATTCTTGCTGTGACGAGGTGAATATGTTTTGCAAGCTATAAAAATGTGATTTTGGGGGGTGCAAAGGAGTATAGTGTCGTAGATTGAACTGTGTCTCCCAAAAATGTGTGTAGCCTTTTGGCTAGGCCCTGATTCCCAGTACTGTGTACTGTTCCTATATGCTGTAAATCCTGCCTCTGTGATTTTTATGAAGGAGGTTGGGAAGCACTTGTGGCATGTCCTTTGGAAAGGACCTGGGGTCCCTGCACCTCAGAAGCTTCCAGTCCAGGGGAAGATTGATGACAAGGACCTTTCTTCAGAGCCAACAGAGGAAGCCTTCCCCTTCAGCTGTTGTCCTCAATTTGGTCTTTTAACTTACTGAACTGTAAGAGAATAAAATTTCTCTTTTTAAAGCCATCCACTTGTGATATCTCTGTTATAACACGGTAGATGACTAAGACACTTCCTTTCAAAGGCAAACAAAGGTTAAGCATCCTCTATCAATGGGAAGCAGAAAAGGGCATCTTTAAATCTAATACTGCAAACCATTCATGATCTGGGAGTATAGTGATCATCAGCATATATGGGTTTAGTACAGCAGAATGTATAGGTTTAAAAATTTAGTTACAGCTCTTGAGCATTGTATGAACCTGTATTCTCTCATTCTCAGTTTCTTTACTGGGGGAGAATGAGGGTATTATAGGCAATGGGTATATATTTGTATGAATTTTCGTATGAGAGATTTGATTCCCTCTTGGGCTTCCTGCCTCAGAGGATACTACTTGACCAGAAGGAATATGGCCCCTGATTTTAAGTCTGCCTCTGGAGGGTCAGTGGTGGTGGCTCATCTGGAATTCCATCCACACAAACTTGAGGCCTTACCTGGCAAAGAATGGTCTCTGGAATAGGTCTAACTCTTGGGGTGGTATCTCCTTTGAGCAGGGCTGCTTGTAGGGTCCATCCCTAGACTGGCAGAACCTAGATCTGTAACTGTCCATGATGAAACAAAACTTGTGCATTTAAGCTTTGCCATAAATCCCATCCCAATAAAGGAAGTAGGCATTCAGGAGTATAAAGAAAACTATGAGCCAGGATTTCATCTTCAATTTTACAGTCCATGGGCTGGAGGAAAATTGTTTTAGCTTTCTCTCCTGAGACACCCATAATAGCAAGTGTCTTTGGGGACAGTGGGCTACTGAGCATGTTTAGCACCCAGTAAGTGGTGCCAGTGTCCACCTTTAGTTATATTTCGGGCTCTTTATGGGTAATGAGGATCAAGCCAGTAAGCAGTAGATCCCCTGGACCCCATCACTCATGATCCACACCCCCGCCACCTCCCTGGAGCATCTGCCACTGACACTCTTGAGGTGGATGCTCCTTTTCATCCTAGGTAGGGTTATTAGGACACTCTTGTTTCCAATGTCCTTCTTGTTGACATAGGTATACTGTTGGGTCCCCAGCTTTTTGGAGGTGTCCCAAGTTCTGAGATGGGACCAGAGCCCTGGCACCTGGGATGGCTACCCTTCCATGTGTTGGGGAACTCTTTGACCCACTCAGGGCAACAGCTAGTAGACTTTTATTTCTCATTGTTTCTTCTTCTCCTGTTCTGGCCCTAGTTGTTGTAGACTTTAAAGGCCATTTCGACTAAGTGTGAAGTAGTTACATCTAGTTACATCTAGTCAGTTCTCTAATTTCTGTAGCTTGCACTTTATGTTAGGTGTCCTCTGAGAGATACAAATCAGATTAACAACTTTCTGGAAAGTAGGGTCATAAGGATTTACACTGTCATGTTTACTACAAGCTTGTAGGACCCACTCGAGGAGGGCAGATGGATTCTGATCCGGCTTTTGGTGTGCTTCTTGTATTATGTTAAGGTATTTGGGTTTGGGTGCTCCTGGATTGAGCCCATCTAGAATACATTCCCAATAATGGAAGAAAACCATTTCATTAGCCTGGTTTGGATCCCACCTGGAGTCTTGAAAGGACACGGCCACATCTGCAGGTTGTTTGGCTGAATTTCTCCCTGCCTCATGAAGTCTTTCTGCCTGACGTCTAACCTTTTCTAAAACCGTCCTTCTTTCCTCCTGGGTCAGTAGGCCTTGGAGGAGGGCTTAAACATCTATTTGTATTGGTTGATGACTGTCAAACGTACTCTCAAAGAACTCTAAAATCAGGCTGAAGGCTTCTTAGTAATTGGGCATTTATCTTTTCCAGTTCAGTAAGTTGGTAGGAGTGAAAGAAATACGTCCGAGAACCGGGTGAAGAGGAAACTGTCCTTGCTGTTTATCGGAAGATGGAGACCCCTAGCCAAACTGAACACCACTGAAGATAGGAGAAGGAAAGGTCACTTCTTCTAGTCAGGTGTGTAAGGTTTCTGTTATTTTCTTAGACTCCCTTTCCAATTTCTGGTGTATATCCAGTGATTCTGGCTCCTCAGCATGAGTCTTTTGGTTCCTTGACGTGGGTTTTCTTTGGTTATTGAGCATGCCTGGCAGTCAATGATCATTTGACGGCCACCCTTGTCTGTTCTGCACATGTCTGACTGCTCTGAGTCAATTGGTTCTGGATTCTTCATGTGTTCTCCAGAGCATCTACGGAACAGTTTGGAAGAAATGAGTATCATGGGGGAAGGGTGTGTGATGGACAGAGGCCTGAGAACTAACTAATTAGATAGCTTCAGCCTCTAGGGTCCCTTAGTATTCTAATTCACAGTTTCAAATGCCTTTGCATAGTCAATAAAACAAAGGTAAACAGTCTTATAAAATACCCCACAATCTAGATTAGCCTTACTGTTTCACACATTTTTAGATTCAGGTTAAATATCATTGACAGGAATATGACATAGTTGATGCTGTGTACTTTTCACAGGACCACTTACAAGATCCTAATGTTAGTGTACTCTCTTACTGGTGACCCCCAGTTTGATCACTGGTTAAGCTGGTATTCACCAGACACATGTACCATAAAGGTACCTTTTCTTTGTAGTTTATAAGTAATCTGGAAGGTGACACTTTGAAATCATGTGCTTGATTCCTAACCCCTTTCACAAATGGCTTTGCATCCACTGATAATCTTGCCCTGCATCAGTTATTACATCGAAGTTTTGGCATTTTGTTTTTCAAAGTTTGAATGTTAACGTTTTTTAACAGGACATTCTCTCTACTCATTCACAGGCCCTTCCTACTGTCTATGGATGACCAACCCAATTCACACATTTATGTTGCAGTAGAAGTTCTCTTATCTAGTATATACAGGTAAGAGATTTGTTAATACTAAAAGCAAAGAAATTATGATAAAAATACATTGCTCTATTAAATACTTTAACTTAAAATACTTGCTAGTTTTTAAACAAATTGTCAATAACTTTTCAACATCATTCTTGCATAAATGATACCCACAGCACATCACTTATAATTTCCAGTTCATTTGCAGTGATCAACAATTTAAAAAGACTCATGAAGCAAGTCTTCTGATTTTCCTGGATTTTTAAAAGTCTTTTCCAATTATCTAACCCACATACAAATTTGGAAACCCTTGTGGTGTATTGGTTAAGTACTGCAGCTGCTAAACAAAAAGGTCAGCAGTTCAAATCTGACAGGCGCTCCTTGGAAGCTCTGTGGGGCAGTTTCTACTCTGGCCTAAAGGGTCACTATGAGTCGGAATCGACTCTATGGCACTGGGTTTGCTTTGGGTTTTTTTGGCTATATTCAAATTTAGTTAAAAGCATGATATTTCACTACATCATAAAATTTTAGTTCAAGTTTCACATTTTAAGTAACATTGTTCTAAGTACTAACCCTCTCTTTAAAAAAAAAAAAAACCCGCAACCATCAAGTGGATTCTGATTCATAGTGACGCTGTAGCCTTTCTCTAGCTTGTCCAAAATGTTGTCACATCCACTTTTAAGTTCTTGATTTCAGTTATTGAATTTTTCAGTTTGAGAACTTCCATTTGAGTAAATTCCAGCTCTCTGATGAAATACTTCCTTTTGTCATCTACTTACTTGAACATATTGATCACTGTTAATTTGAAATTCATTTGTGAAAACTCTAATATTAGAGAAAACTTGACAGCAACAGATTTGTTTTTTTGGTATATGAGTCTCTGTATACTACTTTTTCTCTTGTTCTTGCTACTTTTAATTGGAATCTGAACATTGCATTTGAGAAAATATAGAGATTCTGGATGATGTTATCTCCCACAAACGCGATTCATCATATCCTCTGGCAACAACACAGAGGTTGATCAACTCAGTCCAGACAGACTGAGCAACTTGATTCTGGATGCAGCATTTGAATGTCTCGATTTACTATTGGTTCCCTTTATCTCCTGAAATGTAACCTTGCAGGAGTCCAACCAAAATCTTGGGAGTATTTCTCAGAATATTTCATCCTAAGCAGTCTGGACTCCAAATTTTGGTCTCCTCAGTACTTTAAGACTACCAAAAACTCTGCTCCACTCTTTAGCAGCTTTCTACTTGGCTTTTTATTCTTAGCCTTTTGTCCTACAGTTTAATGAACATACACTTTGATGGGAAAACTAATGTTGATTCAGAATTACTTCTTTTAGTACAATGTTGAATAGGAGAGGTGAGAGTGGGCATCCCTGTCCAGTTCCCGTTCTCAAGAGAAATTGTTTTAGTCTCTCTCAATTCAGGATGATGTAGGCAGTTGGCTTTGTATAAATGGCTCTTACTGCATTGAGGAATTTGCCATCTATTCCTATTTTGCTGAGAAATTTTAGTATGAATCGGTGTTGGACTTTATCAAATGCCTTTTCTGCATCCATAGACAGAATCAGGTGATTCTTGTCTTTTGTGTTGTTTATGTGGTTGATCACATTAATTGTTTTTCTAATGTTGAACCAGCCTTCCATCCTGGTGTGAATTGAACTTGGTAGTGATGAATTATTATTTTGATATGTTATTGTATTCTACTGGCAAGAAGTTTGTGGAAGATTTTTGCATCTAGATTCATGAGTGATGTTGGTCTGTAGTTCTCCTTTTTTGTTGCTTCTTTCGCTGTCTTTGGTATCAGGGTTATGCTGGCTTCATGGAATGAATTTGGGAGTATTCCATCCCTTTCTATGCTGTGAAATAATCTCAGTAGTACTAGCCAAGCCAAGTGCCGTCAGTAGTACTGGAGATAACTTTTCTCTAAAAGCTTGGTAAAATTCTGTGATGAAGCCACTTGGGCCTGGGCTTTTTTGGTCGGTAATTTTTTGGTGACTTTTTCAATCTCTTCCTTTGTGATGAGTTTATTAAGTTGTTCTGCTTCATCTTGTGATAATTTTGGTAGGTAATATGAATCTAAGAATTTGTCCGTTTCCTCTAGATTTTCAAATTTGAGTATAGTCTTCAAATTGAGAATAGTTTTCAAACTAGAGTATAGTCTTTGGTAGTATTCTGTTATGATACTTTGGATTTCTGATGGATCTGTTGTGACAACTCCCCTCTCATTTCTTATTCAGGTTGTTTGTTTCCTTTCCTGTTTTTCTTTAGTAAGTTTAGCCAATGGTTTGTCAATTTTGTTGATCTTTTCAAAAAACCAGCTTTTGGTGTTTTCAGTTTTTTCGATGGTTCTTCTATTCTCTCATTCATTTAGTTCTGCTCTAATCTTTATGATCTGTTTTCTTCTGGTGCCTGAGGGGTTCATCTGTTGCTCTCACTCTACTTGTTCAAGCTGTAAGTTTAGATCTTTGGTTTGGGTTCTTTCTCACTTCCGGATGTGTACATTTATGGAGATAAACTGACCCCTGATCACTGCTTTGGTTGTATCCCATAGGTTCTGGTAGAAAATGTTTTCATTCTTATTAGAATCCATAAATTTCTTTATTTCATCCTTGATTTCTTCTATAACCCATGGCTTTTTAAGAAATATATTGTTCAGTTTCCGTGAGTTCCACTTTCTATCTATGTTTTTTCTGCTATTGATTTCAACTTTTATGGCTTTATGATCTGAGAAGATACTTTGCATTAATTTAATGGTATGGATTTTGTTGCCAAAGCCAAGTGCCGTGGAGTCGGATGGATTTTGTTGAGAATTGCTTTATATCCTAACACATGGTCCATTCTGGAGAATGTTCCATGTGCACTGGAGAAGAAGGTGTAGTTATCTGCTGATGGGTAGAAAGTTCTGCATATGTCAAGGAGGTCTAGTTGTTTAATTGTGGCAATAAGATCTTCTGTGTCTTTGCTGAGCTTTTTTCTAGAAGGTCTGTCCAATATTAAGAGTGATGTGTTGAAGTCTCTCACTGTTATTGCAGAGTGATCTATCTCATTTTTTAGTGTTGTTGGCATTTCTTTGATGTATCTAGATGCTCTAGTATTGGGTACATAAATATTTGATACTGCTAAGTCCTGCTTATGTGTTGAAACTTTCAGCAATAAATAGTGTCCCTCCTTGTCAATAACGGTGGATTTTACATTACAATCTAATTTATCTGAGATTAATATTGCCACACCTGCTCTACTTTGTGTATTGTTAGCTTGGTATATATTCTTCTGTCCTTTAATTTTCAGTTTGTTCTTATCTTTAAGTATAGGGCGAGTGTCTTGTCGTGTCTTTTGATACAAGATGCCACTCCTTGTCTCTTTATTGTAGCATCAGTCCATTTACATTCAATGTAATTACTGATAGCCAATAGGTATGTGTTTAGTGTTGATTTTTTGTGTTGATGTTTTCTCTGTTGTTCTTATTATTCTGTCTTGGAACATTCTTCTTTATGAGTTGATTTTTCACCTTTTTGACTGTTGGTTTTGTGGTTGTTGAGACTCCTGTATTACATTTCCTGATTTGATATGCTGCATCTTTATTGTGCTTTGCAGTGATCCCCCTTAAAAGCCTATGTTTAAACCCAATTTTAACAACTACAAGTCTTAATAACTTCCTCTCCATCTGGAAGGACTATAATGACTGTAGTACATTGTGGTGGTCAGGATTATGTCAACTTGGCTACTACATATTTGGCTGCTGTATTAAGTGGCACGGCGGGGTTTGTGGTGGCTCCCTGCCCCTCGGCTCTTATCTTGAGACCTTTTACTACAGCTTCTGGTCGCTCACGTGGCCAGGAGCTCCTGCTCTCTTCTTCCAGCGACTGGTTCCGGGACTTGAACTATCAGCTGTTGGACTCATCAGTCCTTACAGTCAGCACTTGAGAGTCCTGCTCCCTGACCTGCCGATCCTGGGTTCACCAGCCTCTGCTGCTCCTGCTCCCTGACCTGTTGATCCTGTTTTTGCCAGACTCTGTCACTTCATCTTGCCACCAGCTTGGGATCCACTGACCTACACAACCAGTGATCTAGAACGCTGATCTCTGACTTGCTGACCTTGGGTTCCTCAGCTTCCGTGGCCACGTGAGGCTTGTGCCAGAGCTTGGGACATTCAGCTTCTGTGATTACATGAGCAGTTTCCTATATCTGTATCTATCTATCTATCTATATATTATAAATCTTTCCTTGTACCTACATATGTTACTAGTTTTGCTTCCCTAGAAAACCCAGCCTAAGACATACATCCTGCTTTTAAATATGATGACATCATAGTTTTCATGATATGATCACTGGATCACTTCTTTTAATATTACAGCTTTGATTGAGTTTGGAGCCTTCACTAACTGAGTAGGTTTCTGGATGATGTGTCCTGTATTTCCTCCTAAAATATAAAATTAATGGTTTTGTTCTTCTAAGCCAAGAGCTACTTTCAGT
This sequence comes from Heterohyrax brucei, assembly GCA_028571685.1. NCBI lineage: Eukaryota > Metazoa > Chordata > Mammalia > Hyracoidea > Procaviidae > Heterohyrax > Heterohyrax brucei. The sequence goes on along the minus strand of CM053159.1, from coordinate 7,593,685 downwards.
ATTTATTGTAGCTTTGGTTTGGTTTTTACCAAACTTTTACTGACTTTCTGTTTCTCTGCAAATGTCTTGATTTCGTTTTCATTTTTGAAAAATAGTTTTGCGGGATATATAATTCTTGGCTGGAAGTTTTTCTGCTTCAAGGCTTTGAATGTGTCATCTCATTGTCTTTATGCCAGCATTGTTTCTGCTGAGAAATCAGATGAAAGCCTACAGGGTTTCCCTCTGAATGTTAGCTTGACTTTGAGTCTTGCTGCCTTTAAGAGTTTCTGCTTGTGTTTCATTTTGTTAGGCTTGATTATAATATGTCTTGGAGTCTTTCTTTTTGGCGTTTGATACATATTTTGGATGTCTATATTCTCTTTTTTCATAACTTCTGGGAAGTTTTCTGTCAGCAGCTCAGCAACAATACTCTCTGTGTTCTCAGGTGTCTCGCTCTGTTCAGGAACTCCAATTAATTGTAGATTGCTCCTCTTAATAGAGTCACACACACTTCTTAATGCTTCTTCACTTTTCTTGTTTCTTTTTTCTGATTTCTTCTCATATATGCTGGAATCAGTAGCTCTGTCTTCCAAGTAATAAAGTCTATTTTCCATTCGTTCCATTCTATTTTCTTGGCTTTGAACTGAATTTTCTATTTCTTTGATTTTGTTATTGACCTGTTAGATTTCTGAGTACTGGCGTTCCATCAGATCCAACAGCTTTCTTAATTTTTCATTTTGTTCTGCTACATTTTGTATAAGGTCTAGGAGGGCTCTATAAATAATCCTTCTGTACTCACCCTCTGATAGTTTCAGAGAGGCTTCTTCATCTTGGAAGTTCTTTGGATCTTTTTTTTTGTGGGCCTTCTGAAGCCATAGGTGAATTCTTCCTAATGTTCTGGTCCAAGGTTTGTTGCTTTTTGGGAATCTGAAGGTTGTTTTGTTTCTCCAGAGTTGCTTTAATGGGGTTCAAGCTCATTCTAAAAAGAAAGTTGATCACCAGACACCTCTATGTACTCCAGTGACTCGGCTAAGAGGCATCTCTGGGGTAGCAGGCTCCACCCCCTGACTGGCTAAGAAACAGACCCACTTATAGAGTCACTGGGGAGTTATCAGCAGACGGTATAATGTGAGACAGTACAGGCTGGAAGAGAAGCCATCCGGATGCACTGTATTTATTTCTCTGTTGGAAAGATCTGACTCGACAGCACTTGGCTTCAGCAAGGTAAAAGGTATCTGACAGCTTCCAAAATTAGTCCGGCTTTCAGGTGTGCAAGTCCCTCTTCCCAGCTGGCAAAGTATGCACCTCTATATCAAAGACTGCGTTACTGCCAGAAAAGCACTCCCTGGATAGGCACTCCCTCCCAGTCTAGGAATTAGGTCCAGCTAAGGTCTCTGTATAGGAAACTCCTCCTAGTGAATTAAAATGGCATCCCACACAAGCTCCCCAGCCCACCTCAGAAAAAGCTATTCAATAGTGGAGATCCGGACATTCCGAGAGATAGAGAGAAAGGTTAAAGGTGTCAAGTTGCACAGATTCCAAGGCCAGGCTCTGAAAATGTGGTGACTCCACTCGCTGATCTCATCAGCAGTGCGTCTGAGCCTTGCTGCCAGTCACCTCAGCCCCTCCTGCCAGCCAAGACAGAAAAAGAAAAGTCAAAATGGCGATTTACCTTCAGTCAGTGAAAGCCAGAACCCAACAAGGGCAGGTCAGTGAAAGGGAAGAAGTTTTCTGTTCAGTGGTATATAGATCACATAGACAGCCCTATGCCATGTCCTACGGCTCACTAGGTGTCCAGAAGACTCTGTTTTATTATCAGTTCAGGCCTTGGTTTCCAGAGCAATTTAGGGACACTTGTGTTTAGTCTGCCATCTTGACTCCGCCCCCAGAATTACTTCTTTATATTTACATTCTTCTGGAATCTTCACCCCTAAAGTCCTGGGTGACTTGGCGGCTCCAAACTGCAATGTCTGTTTCCCAAGTCTCATGATTACCAAAAGCCCTGCTGGCTTATCTCTATCTCCTTGTGAAGGATCAGTAAGTGTCCCCTGAGATAAGCAAGGTATGCAACGTTCTTCCAACCTGCATGAAGTTTGCTTCAATCCAAAATCTTACACTCAAACTCAAGCAGCCTCAGTAGTTTATGAAGGCAATCACCCACACACTACATTTTCTCTTCCCATTCCTGACCCTCCTTGCTCTATTTTCCCCAGGCAAACAGAGACTAATTGTTGTGTAACAGATGGCCACTTGCAAGCTGTTAAGACCCAAAGCACTACTCCACAAACAAGAAGTAGAACAGAAGCACTAAACACCTTATTAGGCCATTGTGGCCGATACCTAGAGTCTGGAGAGCATTGCTGTTGTGTAGAATGTCTCAGAAAATGTAAGAGTATTTCCAAAGCTTTGAGGGCTACAATGTAATGTGTTCTGTTGACTTGCCTGTTGCCTGTTAATGCCTTCTAAGTTTCACAGATGTAGATTTGGGACTTGGAACTGATTTAAGACTTCTGTTATATGGATGGACATAATTTTGCTATGGTGAGATGAATGTGTTAAATGTTTTTGTGATGTGATTTTTGGGTTGTCAAAGGGTGGGATGTCATGGTTTGAATTGTGTCCCCCCAAAAATGTGTGCAGCCACGTGGCTGGGATATGGTTCCCAGTATCTTGGGACTGTCCTCCATTGTGTGGTTTTGCTAACCTGTATGTTAAAGGTTAGGGTGGGGCTGTGAATTCCTGCTATGGGGGAAGTTTCCCTGGAGTATGGCTTGCCCCACCCTTAATGCTTTTAGCTTGCAAGGAATTAAAGGAAAAAGAACCAAGGACAATTTGAGAACCTCGCTACCATCAAGCAAGCAGCACCGGGAGCAGAACGCGTCGTTCAGACCAGAGGTTCTTGCGTTAGGACGCTCCCTGGACAATGACTGATGCAATACTGGACTTTCCTCCAGAGCCGTCAAGGGGAAAGTCTTTCCCTGGAGCGGACACCCTGAATATGGACTTGCAACCTACCGGACTGTGTAAGAATAAATCTTTCTTTGTTAAAGCCATCCACTCTGTGGTATTTCTGTTAGAGTACCCCTAGCTGACTAAAACAGAATTGGTACCGTGGGAGTGGGGTGCTGCTCTAGCAAATACCTAAAATGTGGAAGCCACTTTGAAACTGCGAATGGATAGAAGATTCAGAAGGAACGAAGAAGGCACAGATGGTGAGAAACAACAGAGGACCGGCAGCAGCGGCAGCGGCAGCAGCAGAACCAGAGGCAGTGCTGGAGCCGACCCGTGGAGCGAGAGAGGTCAGTGCCTGTGCAGAGTTTTCCTCGCGGAACGGGGTGCCTCTGGGCACTTGAATCGGTGAGCTGGCCTTGCTGACCCACGGAGTGAGAGAGTTGAGTGCCTTTGGGCAGGACGCTTTCCAGCAAGAGTGGGGTGCCTCTGGGCACTTAAACCAGTGGAGCTACAGAGCTTTGGAACACTTGCCCGGCAGGGCAGATGTGGGCCTGAGGCCCAGGCCATGCGGCCATAGGAAGCTGAAGCTGAAGAGGCAGATAGCGTGAGAAGCTGAGCTGCCTCAGTCTCAAGAGGTATGGCCATGACCTTAGGGGTTTGAAAGGGTGGAACCATGGCGTGCTGTGTTCGTAAGGGTGGAATTGCCACTCAGTTGGGCTTAGGGTGCTCCTAAAGCCAATGGGACAGAGTTTCTGTCCAAGTGGGCCTTGAAGGCAAAGTTGTAGCACGGGGCTGGAGGTCTCCACTCAGAAACCTGAGAGTGTGGCCGATACCTAGAGTCTGGAGAGCATTGCTGTTGTGTAGAATGTCTCAGAAAATGTAAGAGTATTTCCAAAGCTTTGAGGGCTACAATGTAATGTGTTCTGTTGACTTGCCTGTTGCCTGTTAATGCCTTCTAAGTTTCACAGATGTAGATTTGGGACTTGGAACTGATTTAAGACTTCTGTTATATGGATGGACATAATTTTGCTATGGTGAGATGAATGTGTTAAATGTTTTTGTGATGTGATTTTTGGGTTGTCAAAGGGTGGGATGTCATGGTTTGAATTGTGTCCCCCCAAAAATGTGTGCAGCCACGTGGCTGGGATATGGTTCCCAGTATCTTGGGACTGTCCTCCATTGTGTGGTTTTGCTAACCTGTATGTTAAAGGTTAGGGTGGGGCTGTGAATTCCTGCTATGGGGGAAGTTTCCCTGGAGTATGGCTTGCCCCACCCTTAATGCTTTTAGCTTGCAAGGAATTAAAGGAAAAAGAACCAAGGACAATTTGAGAACCTCGCTACCATCAAGCAAGCAGCACCGGGAGCAGAACGCGTCGTTCAGACCAGAGGTTCTTGCGTTAGGACGCTCCCTGGACAATGACTGATGCAATACTGGACTTTCCTCCAGAGCCGTCAAGGGGAAAGTCTTTCCCTGGAGCGGACACCCTGAATATGGACTTGCAACCTACCGGACTGTGTAAGAATAAATCTTTCTTTGTTAAAGCCATCCACTCTGTGGTATTTCTGTTAGAGTACCCCTAGCTGACTAAAACAGCCATTTAACTGGGATGCCCCATAAAACCAAACCGAAACCCTAATCCTCCAAACCAAGAAACAAACTCTCATGATATTTCTGGTTGTGCACAAATATCCTCAGCAGCTATTCCTTTTTTGTCATGTAGTAAATATATTTGTCACACAACTTTTGCCATTTCAACTTTTTACAGGTGTACAACTTATTGACAGTAATTATAATAGTGGTCTGTACAACCCTGCCCTTAATTAATGCAGTTTTTGCATCACCATTTTACCTTCTCCTTTCCTCTTCTTCCCTTCCCACCCATGGGAAGGGAACCACTAATAAATTCTAGCATATATATATTTTCTTCTTCTTTTTATTGTCATTAAGTGAAAGCATACAGTCCAAATAAGTTTTGCATGCTCACCTAACTGCCCCTCCTTCTGCTTTCCTCATCCAGTGACAGTACACTCCTCCTTTTCACTCTATACTTTGAGTATCCTCTTAACAAGCATCAGTCTCCTCCTCTCCAACTAGAAAAAGAACAGGAGGACAGCCTCCTATAAATGCATAGAACCGTACAGTATACACACTATATGGTCACATTGTGTCCCGAAATCCAGTCCATTCTTGTCTGAAGAGTTGACTTCAGTGCTGATTTCCAGCCAGCAGCAGCAGCAGGTCTTGGGGCCATGTTCCCGGGAGATCCTCCAGACTATCAGACCATCAATTCTGGTTTTTCAGTACAGTTATTGGATGCATGCCTCTTTTTCTCACATAGCCTCAGGAACTCTACATCCTGTCCATCGTCATGGCTGTTTTGGGTGGTGGTCAGGCACCACCTGGTTCTCCTGGTGTCATGTTGATACAGTCTCCCATTCATATGGGTCTTTCTGTCTTCTGGGCTCCTTTTTCCTCATGCTTTTGATATTCTCAGTGATCATCTGTTTGGGATGAATTGGGACCGTTTGATGTTCCTCAGATGGCAGTTTGTTAGCTTTTAGGTCCCCGGACACCACTTACCAATATGGGATGCAGAAGACTCTCTTAGCAATACGCCAGTTATGCCAATTAGCCTCGATGTCCCTTGATAACACAGCCCCAGACCCCCCATCCCTGCTACTCTGTCCTTTGAAATATTTGGTTGAGTTTAGAAAACATTTCTGTTTATGAAGTCCAGCTAAGTTGATCTTACTGTCTACTGTGTGTTGTCACTGCTTTCACCTAACCAAATTCTTATCAACTACCTAATCTATGCACAACTTTGTCCCTCCCTCCCTACCCTGTAGCTGTCAAAGAGTCTTTTCTTCTGTACATAAGTCTATTTTTAAGTGCTTATAGCAGGGGGTCTCATTCAATATTTGTCCTTTTGCTACTGACTAATTTCACTGAGCATAATGTCTTCCAGTAGAAATCAGGTTATGAGATGGTTCCTAAAGTCATCATTGTTGTTTATTATTGAATAGTGTTTCATTGAGTATATGTACCATAGTTTGTTTACACATTCATCTGTTGATGGGCCCCTAGGTTGATTCCATCTTTTTGCTATTGTGGACAGTCCTGCAGTAAACATTTGTGTCCATGTATCCATTCATGTGACTGTCTTTATTTCTGTACAATATACTCTGAGTAGTCAGATTGCTGAATGAAATGGTATTCCAATTTCTAGCTCTTTAAAGAAGCACCAAATTGGTTTCCAAAGAGGTTGTACCATTATGTAATCCCACCAGCAATGTGAAAGAATTCCAATCTCTCTGCCACCTCTCCAGCATTTGTTGTTTGTGTTTTTTTTTTTATTATGGCCAACCTTGTTGGAGTGTGTCATGTATTGAATTGTGTACCCCCCAAAATATGTGTAGCCATGTGGCTGGGCCGTGATTCCCAATATTTTCTGATTGTCCTCCATTTTGTGATTTTCTTGTACTGTATGTTAAAGGATTAGGTGGGACTGTAAATTCCTTCATAAGATACCTCCCTGTTCCACTGTAAAGGAAGTTTCCCTGGAGTATGGCTTGCCCCACCCTTTATCCTTTCATCCTGCAAGAGACAAAAGGAAAGAAAAGCAAGGAGAGAATTGGGAACCTCACACCATCAAGAAAGCAGCACTGGGAGCAGAGTGTGTCCTTCAGACCCGAGGTTCCTGTGCCAAGATGCTCCCTGGACAAAGACTGATACAAAACTGGGCTTTCCTCCAGAGCCGACAAGGGGAAAAGGCTTCCTGTGGAGCAGAAATCCTGAATTTGGACTTTTAGCCTACCAGACTGTGTACGAATAAACTTTCCTTTGTTACAGCCATCCACTTTGTGGTAATTCTGTTAGAGCAGCACTAGCTGACTAAAACGGGGTGAGACGGTATCTCATTGTAGTTTTGAATTGGATTGCTCTAATAGCTAATGAATGTGAGCATTTCTTCATGTGTCTTTGGTTGCCTGGATGTCCTCTTTAGTGAAGTTCCTGTCTATCTCCTTTGCCCATTGCTCAACTAGGTAATTTACCTTTTTCTTGTTGATATTTTGCAATGTCTTGTAGATTATGGAAATTGGACATCAGTCCAACATGCAGCTGCCAAATATTTTTTTCCCGCTCTGTAGGTAGTCTTTTAACTCTTTTGATAAACTCTTCAGATGAGTGAAAGTGTTTGATTCTTAGTAGTTCCCATTTATCTATTTTCTCTTCTGTTGTCTGTGCTTTTTTTGTCATATTTTGAAGTCTGGCTAGGTCATGTATGAGAACTTCCATTGTTGACCCTATTTTTTCTTGTATGATCTTTATCATTTTAGGTTTGAAATTTAGGTTGTTTATCCATTTTGAGTTAGTTTTTGGGTAAGGCGTGAGATATAGATCTTGTTTCAGTGTTTTGCAGATAGATAACCAATTTTACCAACACCATTTGCTAAAGAGACCGTTTTTACCCCAGTTTGTGACCTTTGGGCCTTTGTGGAATATCAGCTGCTCATAAGTGGATGATGATATTTCTGGGGTCTCAGTTCTGTTCCATGGATCTGTATGTTTCTTTTTGTACCAGTAACAGGCTATTTCTATTACTGTGGCTGTGTAATAGGTTTTACATTCAGGTAGTGTGTGAGGTCTTCCACTGTGTTCCTCTTCTTCTGTAGTGCTTTATTTATCCAGGGTATCTTCACTTTCCAAAGTTGGTGATTTGTTTCTCCATCTCATTAAAAAATGACACTGGAATTTGTATCAGGATTGCATTGTATATGTAGATCATCTTAGATAAAATAGACATTTTCACAATGTTAAGTCTTCCTGTCCATAAGCAGTCTCCACTTGTGTAACTCTCTTTTGGTTTCTTGCAGTAAAGTCTCGTAGTCCTCTCTGCATCGTTCTCTTATTCCTCTAGTTAAATTTATTCCTAGGTAGTTTATCTTCTTGGGAGCTATAGAAAACGGTATTGAATTGGTGGTTTCATCTTTGATGTTCTTTTTGTTTGTATAAAGGAATCATACCAACATACTTATGTTCATCTTCTAGCCTGATGCTTTTCTGAACTCTTCTATTGGTTCTAGTATTTTACTTACAGATTCTTTAGGATTCTCTCTGTGTATGATCACATCGTCTGCAAATATGGAGAGTTTTACTTCTTATTTGCCAGTGTGGATGTCTTTTATTTCTTTGTCTCATCTAATTGCTCTGGCTAGAACCTCTAGCATAACGTTGAATAGAAGTGGTAAGAGTGGGCATCCTTGTCTAGTTCCCTTTCTCAGGGGGAATTCTTTCACTGTCTCCCTTCAGGATGATGTAGGCAGTTGGCTTTGCATAGATGCTCTTTACTGCATTGAGGAATTTCCCTTCTATTCCTGTTTTACAGAGAGTTTTTAACATGAATGGGTGATGAGTTTTGTCAAATGCCTTTTCTGCATCAATTGACAAGGTCAGGTGATTCTTATTCTTTGTGTTATTTATGTAGTTCATCACATTAATTGCTTTTCTAATGTTGAACCAGCTTTGCATCCCTGGTATGAATCCAACTTGCTCAAGACCAACTATTTTTTTGATATATTGTTGAATTCTATGGGCTAGGATTTTGTTGAAGATTTTTGCACCTAGGTTCATGAGTGATATTGGTCTGTAATTGTCTTTTTTGTGAGACATTTCCCTGGCTTTGGTATCAGGGTTATGCTGGCTTCATAGAATGAATTTGAGAGTATTCTGTCCTTTTCTATGCTCTGAAATAGCCTCCATAGCATTGGAATTAACTCCTCTCTAAATGCTTGGTGGAATTCTCCAGTGAAGCCATCTGGGCCAGGACTTTTTTTAGTTGGTAGTTTTTTTTTTTTTTTACTACGTTTTCCAATCTCTTCTTTTGTGATAGGTTTATTAAGTTGTTCTAATTCTTCCTGTGATTTGGTAGCTGATGTGAATCTAGAAATTGTCCATTTCATTTAGGTTTTCAAAGCTGTTAGAGTACAGTCTTCCATGGTATTCTATTATAATGCTTTTGATTTCATTAGGGTCTGTTGTGACATCTCCCATCTAATTTCTTATTCAGGTTATTTGTTTGCTCTCCTTTCCTTTGCAAGTTTAGCCAATAGTTTATCCATTTTGTTGATCTTTCCAATAAACAAACTTTTGGTTTTGTTAATTTTTTCAATTGTTCTTCTATGCTCTAATTCATTTAGTTCAGCTCTAATCTTTATGATCTGTTTTCTTCTGGTACCTGAGGGGTTCCTTTGTTGCTCTCTTTCCACTTACTCAAGCTGTAGTGTTAATTCTTTGGTTTGGGTCCTTTCTTCATTCTAGATGTGTGCATTTATAGAGATAAATTGACCTCTGAGCCCTGCTTTTGCTGTGTCCCATAAGTTCTGGTAGGATGTGCTTTCATTCTCATTTATTCCATAGATTTCTTTATTGCATCTTTGATTTATTCTATAACCCATGGCTTTTTGAGTAACGTGTTGTTAAATTTCCATGAGTTCCAACTTCCACCTATGTTTTTCTGCTGTTGATTTCAAATTTTGTGGCTTTATCCTCCGAGAAGATGCTTTGCAATAATTTAATAGTTTGAATTTTGTTGAGACTTGCTTTATGACCTATTATATGGTCTATTCTGGAGAATGTTCCATGTGCATTGGAAAAAAAAAAGATGTACATATCTGTTATGGAGTAAAAAGTTCTGTATGTGTCTATGATGTCTAGTTGGTTGATTGTAGTAATAAGAGCTTCTTTATCTTTACTGAGCTTTCTTCTGGATGATCTGCCCATTACTGAAAGTGGAGTATTGAAATCTCCTACTGTTATTGTAGAGTGATCTATCTCATTTTTCAACATTGTCATTGTTTGTTCAATGTATTTAGATGCTCTGGTACTGGGTGCATAATATTTACTATTGTTATATCCTGCTTATGTATTGAAGCTTCCAGCAATAAATAGTGACCATCCTTGTCCATGATATTGGATTTTACATTAAAGTCTATTTTATCTGAGATTAGTATTGCCTCTCCTGCTCTTCTTTGTGTGTTGTTAGCTTGGTATCTATTTTTCCATCCTTTGATTTCCAGTTTGTACTTATCTCTGAGTCTTAGATGTATTCCTTGTAAGCAACATATAGATAGATGAAGTCTTTTGATCCAGGCTGTCACTGTCTGGCTCTTTATTGGAACATTCAATCTGATTACATTCCCTGTAATTATTGATAAGTATGTGTTTAATGCTGTCATTTTGAAGCTTTTATTTTTGTGTCATTGATGTTTTCTTTATTTCTCTTAATATTCTGTTTTGGGTTGTTTTTCTTTATGGGTTCACTTTTCATCTTCAGTGTTGATTTTGTGTTTGTTGAGACTCCTGTATTGTGTTTCTTGATTTGATATGTAGCATTGACAGTTTGGGAACCCTGGTGGAGTAGTGGGTTAAGTGCTATAGCTGCTAACCGAAAGGTCGGCAGTTCAAATCTGCCAGGCACTCCTTGGAAACTCTGTAGGGCAGTTCTACTCTCACCTCTAGGGTCACTATGAGTTGGACCTGAATTGATGGCAGTGGATTTTTTTTTCTGTTAGTTTGCTTTGTCACTACCTCTTTAATCCTCCTTAATTTTCTAAGTTTAAATCATTCTTTAACTTCTGTATATCTTCTTAATTTCTTCTCCATCTGAAAAGGTTATAACTACTGTAATATATCCCTCTTTGTAGTGTGATGATGTTATAGTTTTCATGTTAAGATTACTGGGTCCCTTCTTTTAATATTTTAGCTTTGATTGAGCTTTGAGACTTCCCCAGCTGAATAGGATTCTGGAAACTGTGTCCTGCACTGGATCCTTACATATACATTTGTTGTTTTTGTTTTTTCTAAAAAAGGAGTTTTTTTCAGTATTTCTTGTGGTTTTGGTTTGGTTTCTACAAAGTCTCTAAGCTTCTGCTTATCTGCAAGTGTCTTAATTTCACCTTCACATTGCCAAGCCAAGCCAAGTGCCGTCGAGTCGGATCCGACACATTAGAGAGACAATTTTGCAAAACATATGATTCTTGGTAGAAACTGTTGCTCCTTCAAGGTTTTGTTTGTGTCATCACATTGCCTTTTTGCCAACATGGTTTCTGCTGAGAAGTCAGATGGAAGCCTACCAGGCTTCCCTTTGTACATTAGTTTTGTCTTATGTCTTGCCACTTTTAAGAGCCTCTCTTTATGTTTCAGTTTATTAAGCTCGATTACAATATGCTTGGGGTCTTTCTGTGGGCAGTCTAGTTTTTGTGGCATTCAATAACTATCTTGGTTATCTATATCCTCTTGTTTTATAATTTCAGGGAAGTTTCCTGTCAGCAACTCTACAACAATACTCTCTGTATTTCTGGCTATTCCTCCCTGTTCAGGGACTCCAATTATTCATAGGCTCCTCGTGTTTACTAATGCCTCTTCATTTTTCTTATTTCTTTTCTCTGATTTCTTCTCATAAATGCTGGTATCTGTTGCTTTATCTTCAAGCTCACTAATTCTGTCCTGCAACTCCTCAATCCTGCTCTTTTGGCTTTCCACTGAATTGTCTAAATCTATAATTTTATTTTTGATCTGCTGGATTTCAGATCATTGATGTTATAGCAATGACTTGACGGCACTTGGCTGGCTTGGCATAGCCTACTTAATTTTTCTTTTTGTTCTGTTGCATTTTGTTTAATAGCTAGAAGAGCTCTATACATAATTCTTTTGTGTTCTAACTCTGATAATTTCAGAAAGGCTTCTTCATCTGGGAAGTTTTTTGAGTCTTTTGGGTGGGGGGAGTTTTCCAGAGCCATGGTGGTCTGTTTCTTTAAGGGGTTAGATATTGATTGTTGTCTTCGTGCCGTCTAGAAGCTTTTCAATTTCTCTAGTTTTACACCAGCGGCAGCTGTGGGTAGTTCTAAGAGGAGAATAAGGGCACTGCTAGATTTGGTTGCCAGCCACCTCTGCATTCTCTAGTGGTTGGCCCCAGCTGGGCTCTCAGGTGTTGCAGGCCCCACCTCCTGTCTGCTAAACATGGAGAGTTGCTTGTGGCAACTCTCTGTCATTATGTCAGTCAAGCCTATTGTGTAGCTCAGGGAAAGAAGGAGAGAAGGTTGCCACCACATTCAGCTGCTCTGGGACTGCTGGGCTCTCAAGATGCATTTAACTTAAAGGCTGCTTTTCTGCTGAGAGGAGCACTGTCCAGCAGCTGCCAAAAGCAAACAGGCCCTGTGGGTTGGAAAGACTCACCTCCCAGCTGGAAAACATAGTGCCCTACTAATGGAGTCTCTGGAGGCCATCAGCCAATGCTATGATGTGGCTCAGTGAAGGGCGGTAGAAAGTCCACCAACCCACTCAGCCACTGCTCACCTCTGTGTTCTCCAGCTGGTCTTATTTTGAAAGCTGCTTAACTGCTGAGAGAGGTGCTGTTCAACAGCCACTGAAAGCAGCCAGGACCTCAGGGGGTGGGAGGCCCCACCTCCCAGCTGACAATAATAGCACCTCATAGGCCATCCCCAGATGCTATGACATGGCTCAAAGAAGGGAGAGGCTAGGGCACTGACACCCTCAGCCACCAGGCCCTACCACAATCCCTAGGCAGAACTGTCTTAAAAACAGCTTTTCTGCTGGAGAAGCACTATTTAGGCAGGCCCCATTGCTGTGTATGAGAATTAGTCCCAGTGGAGACCTCAGGCATAGCTGACTCTGCCTTTCAGCTGAGCAAGATGGCATCCAGCCTGAGCTACCTTTCCTGAAGTGAGTCAGCAGAATCTATGGTGCAGCTCACAGAAGGGATGGGGGAGGGGCACTAGCACCCTCAGTCAGCAGCCAGGTTCTCAAGATGAGGCTGTCTCAAGATGAAGCACAGTCTTTCTGCTGCAGTATATGCTGTTTACTTAAACAGTGCAGTTCATTGTATTAGCCAGCTCATGCTACACTCACAGATTTGGCAGACCCAGTCCCCATATCCTGGATAACAAAGAAGTCATCCATATCTGTAGTCCCCTAAAGCAACGCATCACTAGAAACAGGACTCAGTGTGCCACTGCCTTGCCTCCAACAGAGGTAATTTCAGAAAACCCACAAGTAGTTTGCAGCTGCATTTGAACTTCAAAGAAGTACCAGCTCACATGTATACACACGTTTCAGGAAAGGCAGCCTAGTCACTGCATGTCTTTGAGAAATTGGAGGTTGAAGTGCTTTTCTAGAAGACATTACACAAAAGCACCTTCTAAAGCTAAGAAACCCTGTTGAGACTTGGTCCTAACATTTCTTCTGATACTTGACTCTAAGGAGTTAGCTCTTGAAGATCTTGCACCTTCCAGCAATGACAGGGGGCCTGCTGGCTGCATAGGCAGGCAAAATAGGCTTGCTCATAAAGATTCCAAGTCTCTTTGCGAGGCAAAGTGACAGGAAAGTGGCAAATTACCTTTAAATATTATCTTTAGGGTTAGAAAAGCCACACCCATCACCTGCTCCAAAACAGAAATGACACTTGCCCTTGAGTTGAGTGAGTGGCAAAGTAGAACTGTACTCTGTAGGGTTTCAATGGCTGATTTGGGGGGATGTGGAGCCCCAGATCTTTCTTCTCTGGAAGTACTGGGTGGATTTGAACCACCAGCTCTTTGGTTAGCCACTAAGCATGATAACTGTTTGTACCACCCAGGAAGAGAAAAGTCCCAGTGTTCCATTTATTTGTCTTTAATCTGCTGGATGCATGTGCCTGTTATAGAGATATAAACAAATTGCTAATCAGCTCTAGGGGTTTCTGATTCTACTCCAGTGTGTTGCAAGATAAGGCATGTTTCTAGCTTGTTCATTGGGCCTGCATGTGCTATATATCCTGCTGCCTTCTGCCTTTTGTTTTTAATCTCCGTGAACTCTGTATACTCAGAGAAGCTTTAACACTATCTGGCTCAAACCCTCCAGCTGCTTCCTGTGAGTGTGTGTGTGTCCAGAAAGAAGACAGTCTTCCCCAGAGCAAACCTGGGTTCTAAGCCTTCAGATTCCTGGGAGGCTTACATCCTATAACTTAGTCTGCTAGGGTTGCCATAACAAGACACCTCAGGGTAAGGGGCTATACTGAGCTGAAATATATTGTCTTGCTGTTCTGGAGGCTAGCAGTCTGAATTCAGGGCCCTGCCAGTGTTATACTTTCCCTGTCTGCTCTAGGGGAATATTCTTGCTTAGCTCTTCCAGCTTCTGGAAGACTTGACATTCCTTGACTTGTAGATGCATCTTTACCTGGCGTCTTTCCCCTCAGTGACTGTTTCTGTTTCTATTCTCTCCTTTGTAACACAGATCTCAGAAGGAATTATGATCCATACCACTGCAGCACAACCTCGCATTAACTGATCTTATCTTCAAAGACCCTAATTTCTAAACAAGATCACAGTCACAGGTACAGAAGTTCGAACTTCAGTGTATCAGTTGAGAGGAAAAAATTCAGTCCACTCCCATGTTCTGTCAGTGTGTTGTGGTGCGTGTGTGTTGCTGGGATATTGGCAGCTATACCACCAGTATTCAAATGCCAGTAGGATAATCCATGGTGGACAAGTTTCAGCTGAATTTTCAGATCAAGACAGATTAGAAAGTAGGACATGGTGGTCTTCTGAAAAAAATTAGTTGTAAAAAACTTACGAATAGCAGCAGAACATTGTCTGATAGAGTGCTAGAAGATGAGCCCCTCTGGTTGGAAGACATGTAAAATACAACCGGGGAAGAACTGCCTCCTCATGGTAGCAGACACCTCAAAGATGGGGATGGAGAAAACCTTTCAAGATCTTCATTTGCTGAGGTAGCACACTCAAAATGAAAAGGAATAGCTGCAAACATCCATTAATAATTCGTACATGGAATGGATAAAGTATGAACCTGTGAAAATCGGAAATCATTGAAAAGGAAGTGGTACACATAAAGATGGATGTCTTATGCATTAATGAGCTGAAGTGGACTGGTATTAGTCATTTTGAATTGGACAAACATATGTTCTACTATGCTGGAAATGACAACTTGAAGAGGAATGGTATTGCATTTAACATCAAAAAGAACATTTCAAGATCTATTTCAAAGTACACTACTGTCAGTGACAGGATAATATCCTTATACTAAAAGAATACAGTTAACATGGCTATTGAACAAATTTATACACCAACCACTAAGACCAAAGATGAAGACGCTGAAGATTTTTACCAACTTGTGCAGACTGTAACTTACTGAATATGCAGTGAGGATGTGTGAATAATTACTGGAGTTTGAAATGCAAAAGCTGGAAACAAAGAAGGATCAGTAGTTGGAAAACAATACTTGGTGACAGAAATGATGCCAGAGATCCCATGGCTGAGTTTAGCAAAACCAACTTCTTCATTTTAATTGCCTTTTCTCACCAACGTAAGTGGTAACTATACATGCGGACCTTGCCAGATGGAATACACAGGAATCAAAGCGACTACATCTGTGAAAGAGATTATGGAAAAGCTCAGAATCATTCATCAGAACACAGGAAAGAAAGGACAGACTTACTGGATGTCAGAAGAGACTCTGAAACTTGCTCTTGGACATCAAGTAGCTAAAGTAGAAGGAAGAAATGATGGAGTAAAAAACATGGACAGAAGATTTCAAAAGATGGCTCAAGAAGACAAAGGAAAGTATTAGGATGACACATGCAAAGACCTGAAAACAGGTAGCTAGAATAAAGCACTCTCAGCACTTCTCACGCTGAAAGACTGAATAAAAATTCAGTCTTCAAATTTCAGTACTCAAGGATTCTACAAGGAAAATATGGAGTGGTACAAGAAGCACCAAAGAAGATGGGGGAAATATACAGGGTCACTATACCAAAAATAATTGGTTGATATTCAACCATTTCGGGAAGTAACATGTGATCAGAAACTGATGGTACTGAGGGAAGAAGTCCAGTCTGCACTGAAGGCATTGTAGAAAAACAAGGCTCCAGGAAGTGATGGAATATCAATTGAGATGTTTCAACAAATAGATGCAGTGCTGGGAGTGCTCACTCATCTATGCCAAGAAATCTGGAAGAGAGCTATCTGGACAACTGACTGGAACAGATCCTCTTTATACCTGTTCCCAAGTAAATGTGATCCAGCCAACTGCAAAAATTATTGAACAATATCATTAATATCACATATGAGTGAAATTTTTGCTTAAGATAATTCAAAAATGGCTGCAGCAGTATATCAACAAGAAACTGCCAGAAATGCAAGACACATTCAGAAGAGAATGCAGAACAAGGGACATCACAGCTAATGTCAAATGGCTGAAAACAGAGAATACCAGAAAGATGTTTACCTGTGTTTTTAAACTATGCGAAGACATTCAACTACATACATCATGACAAATTATGGATAAGTTTGCAGAGAACTGGAGTTCCAGAATGCTTAATTGTGCTTATGGGGAAGCTGCACAGATCAAGAGGCCATTGTACAAAGAGAACAGGAGATACCACATGGTTTAAAGTCAGGAAAGGTGTGCATCTGGTTGTATGCTTTCACAATAGCTATTCAATCTGTATGAAGAACAGCACATCAGGACTGGAGGGAGACTCATTATACAGAAGACACAACCTTGGTTGCTGAAAGTGAAGATGATGTAAAGCTCTTACTGATAAAGATCAAAGGCTACAGCCTTCAATACAGATTATACCTCAACATGCAGAAACCAAAACCTGCACAACTGGACCCGGAGGTAACAACATGATATACAGAGAAAAGGTTAAGGTTATCAAGGACTTCATTTTACTTGGATCCACAATTGACACCCATGGAAGCAGCAGTCACAAAATAGAAAGACACTTTGTACTAGGCAGATACGCTGCAAAAGACCTCTTTAAAGTGTTGAAAAGCAAAGACGTCACCTTAAGAACTAAGGTGTGCCTGATCTAAGTTGTGATGTTTTCAACAGTCTTATATGCACACTGGAAGACAGAGTAAGAATCGACACTTTTGAATTGTGGTGTTCGTGATGAATATTGAATATACCACAGACTGCCAAAAGAATGAACAAATCTTTCTTGGAAGAAATACAACCAGAATGCTCCTCAGAAGCAGTATTATTATAAAGATGGATCAGTCCCTGGGGAAGTACATCATGCTTGGTCAAGTAGAGGGTCAGTGAAAAAGAGGAAGATCCTCAAAGAAGTGAATTGACACAGTCTGTAACAGTGGGCTCAAGCATAGCAGCAGCTATGACAATAGCGCAGGTCAGGCATGTTTCATTCTGTTGTGCATAGAGTCACTATGAGCTGGAAGCAACGGAATTGACACCTAACAATAAATTCAATCTGTAACACCCCAACCATTATACAAGAGCAATGAACCATTTTGTTTAATCTGCTGTCACTTTGGGTCCCTGTCAGTATTGCCTAACCTGTACCTAACTAAATTATCTTTTGTTAGAAGGTGTTAACTAGTCTTGTTTTTTCATCTTTCATATATGAGAATACACTGTTTTTTCAAAGGGATTTATTTAGATAAAGATGATAGTACATCTTGGTTGGAAATTCATTATGTTGTAGGACACCTTTAAAAGCTAATTCAACCTTCAGAAAAAGTGTACTGTGTTAAGAGATTCTGAAAAATAGAAATCCTTAGTTACATCGCAAGATCTATCTGAGTGGACATTATTGTTTTATTATGATGGCTAATTTACTTTTTTGTTTGGACAATATACATAGAAAAACATGCACCAATTCAACAATTTATATGTATACAATTTAGTGACATTGATTACATTCTTTAGGTCGTAGAACTCTATTCATACCTTTTGAGGTGTTGCTGTTGTTAGGTGTCGTCGAGTCATTTCCAATTCATAGTGACCCTATGTGCAACAGAACGAAACATTGCCTGCTCCTGCACCATGCTCACAATTGTTTTTATGCTTATGCCCATAGTTGGAGCCACTGTGTCAATCCATCTTCTTGAGGATCTTTCACTCTGCCAAGCTTGATGTCTTCCTCCAGGGATTGATCACTCTTGAGAACATGTCCAAAGTACGTGAGACACAGTCACGCTATCTCTGCTTCCAAGGTGCACTTTGGTTCTACTTCTTCAAGAACAGATCAGTTCGTTATAGTAGTCCATAGTACATACAATATTCTCCTGCACCACAATTCAAAGACATCAATTCTTCTTCTGTCTTCCTTATTCATTGTCCAGCTTTCACATGCATATGATGCAACTGAAAATACCAATACTTGAGTCAGGCACACCTTAGTCTTCAAGGTGACGTCTTTATTTTTCCACACTTGAAAGAGGTCCTTTGTAGCAGATTTTTCCAACACAATGCATCTTTTGGTTTCTGGACTACTGCTTCCATGTTTGTTGTTGCTTGTTGTTGATTGTGGAACCAAGTAAAAGGAAATCCTCAACAACCTCAGCCTTTCCACATCTATCACGATGTTGCTTACTGGTCCACTTGTGAGATTTTTATTTTCTTGATGCTGAGGTGCAATAGATACTGAAGGCTATGGTCTTTGATTTTCATCAGTGTTTCAGATGCTTGTCACTACCAATAAGCAGAGTTGTGTCATCTGCATAATGCAGGTTGTTAATGAGTCTTCCTCCAATCTTGATAGTTCTTCTTCATGTAAGTCTACCTTCTCAGATTATATGCACAGAATACAGTTTGAAAAGATACTGGAAAACATACAAACCTGACACATACCTTTCCTGACTCTAAATCATGCAGTGTTCCCTTGTTCTCTTTTCATGGCTGCCTCTGGATTCATATATAGATTCCTTAAGAATACAGTAAAGTGCTCTGGAATTCCTGTTTTACACAATGTTAGCCATAATTTGTTACGATCCACACAGTTTAATGCTTTTGCATAGCCGATGAAACACAGTTCTTTCTAGATAATGCCCCTGTGTACTTCCATCTTCGTTTGATGCTTCCTGAATCATTCAGTATTTTCACTGTAGAATCCTCCCCTATTGCAACTTGAGGCTTGAATTTTTTCTTCAGTTCTTTCAGCTTGAGAATTGCAGAATGTGTTCTTCCCTTTTGGTCTATTTCCAGCTTTTTGCAAATGTCTTTATAATACTTTGTCTTTTCAAGCCATGCATTGAAATCTTCAGTTCTTTCACTTTGTCATTCCTTCCTTTTGCTTTAGTTGCTCCATGTTCAGGAGGAAGTTTCAGAGTCTCTTCTGACATCCAATGTGGTCTTTTCTTTCCTCTTGTCCTTTTAATGACCTCTTGCTTTCTTCATGGATGATGTCCTTGATGTCACTCGACAATCCATCTGGTCTTTCGTCATTAGTGTTGAAAGCATTAAATCTATCCTTGAGACAGTCTCTAAAGTCAGGTGGGATATACTCAAGGTCATACTTTGTCTCTTGTGGCCTTACTTTAATTGTCTCCAGTTTCAATTTGACTTTGTATATGAGCAATTGATGGTCTGTGCTGCAGTCAGCACCTGGCCTTGTTCTAACTGCTGATATCAAGCTTTTCCATTGTCTCTTTCCACAAATATAGTCGATTTGATTCCTGTGCATTCTGTCTAGTGAGGTCCATGTGTATAGTCACTGTCTGAGTTGGTGAAAAAAAGTATTTGCAACGAAGAAGTCATTGATCTTGCAAAATTCTGTCATGCAGTCTCTGGCATCATTCCTGTCACGACTGCTGATCCTTCTTTGTTTCTAACTTTTGCATTTGAATCACCAGTAATTATCAGTGCATCCAGATTGTATGTTTGATCAATTTTGGACTGCAGAAGCTGATAAAAATCTTCAATTTCTTTATTTGTGGTCTTTGTGGTTGGTGTACAAATTTGAATAGTCATATTAACTGGGCTTTCTTGGATGCCTGTGAATATTATTCTATCACTGACAGCATTGTGCTTCAGGACAGATCTTAAAATGTTCTTTTTGACAATGAATCCCAAACCATTCCTCAAGATTTCATTCCCCCAATAGTAGACCATATGATTACCCAATTCAAAATGGCCAATACATTTCAGCTCACTAATGCCTAGGATATTGACACTTATGTGTTTCACTTCATTTTTGACCATTTCAAATTTCCCTCAGTTCATACTTCATGCAGTCCACGTTCCAATTATTAATGTACATTTACAGCTGTTTCTTCTCGTTTTGAGTCATGCCACATCACCAGATAAAGGTTTCTAAGGCTTTCCTCCATCCACGTCACTAAGGTTGACCCTACTTTGAGGAGGCAGTTCTTTCCCAGTAGTTTTGTGAGTGGCTTCCAATCTAGGGGTGGGGCTTATTTTTCAGCACTGTATCTGACAATGCTTCACTGCTCTTCGTAAGGTTTTCACTGGCTAATTATTTTCAGAAGTAGACTGCCTGGTCCTTCTTTTTAGCCTGTCTTAATCTGGAAGCCCAGCTGAAACCTATTCACCATGGGTGACCTTGCTGGTATCTGAATATCTGTAGCACAGCTTCCAGCATCACAGCAACACACACATCCCCACAGTACAACACACTCACAGACAGTTGGGGGCTTTCTGAGTTATTCCTTCCCTATTAACAAAGATCCGTAAGTTTTAGACATCATTGTTGGTTTAAGTTGTATATGATGAGACAGTGTGCTATGTAAGTTTCCCAGAGCTGGCATAACCAAATTCCACAATTTGGATGGCTTACAAGCACAAGAACTTATAGTCTCACAAATCTGGAGATCAGGAGTCCAAATTTATGACGCCGTCTCCAAAGGATCTAGGGGAAGATCCCTTCTGTCTCTACTTATTTCTGGTAGGCCCAGGCATTTCTTGGTTTACAGCTGAGGCATAACTCCATCACCATACATATGTCTTCCCCCTGTCTGCCTCTCTGTGTACTTTCTTCTTTTTTATATGGCTATAACTCAGACTGAATTAGAACCAACCCTACTCCCTTATCGCCTCATGTTAACTTCACTGATAACATCTTCAAAGATCCTATTTAAAAACAAAGCCATATTCACAGCTACCAGAGATCAGGACTTGTCTTAGCCATCTGGTACTGCTCGAACAGAAATACCACAAATAGATGACTTAAACAAGAAAAAGTTTATTCTTACATAGCCCAGTAGGTTACAAGTCCAAATTCAAAATGTTCACCCCAGGGGCAGGCTTCTCATCTTTGTCAGCTCTGGAGGAAGATGCATCAGTTTTCCTTTGGTCAGGGAGCATCTTAGCGTAGGAACCTCAGATCCAAAAGATGTGCTCTACTCTCAGTACTGCTTTCATGGTGATGTGAAATTCCCAGCTCTCTGCTTGCTTCCCTTTCCTTTTGTCTCTTGTAGGATAAAAGGTGATGCTAGTCACAATCCAGGGAAACTACCTTAGTAAGGGTGTTGCAGTCCCACCCTAATCCTCCTTTAATATAATCAAGTCTATTAACTAGAGACAGAGATTAGGATTTACAGCATATGAAAATCACAAAATGGAGGACAGCCACACAATACTGAGACTCATGGCCTAGCCGAACTGCTACATACATTTCTGGGGGACACAATTCAATCCATGACAGGACATCAACATATTTTGGAGAGGGTGACACATTGTACACATTTTATTCACTTGTTGGCTGCATGCCCCACACCCTATGGAAATAGACTAAATGTCCCAAAGCTCCTTCACAGGGACCTGTAATCCTAATCGTTAACCTTATTTGATATAAATTTTTAAAAGATTTATTGCCCCAAATTAGACACCCCTGCAATAAAGTACACACCATCAAAACAGTACATTGAATTAAGTGTTCCAGATCTCACAAGTATATCCATCACTAGGCCATATCTCTTCTTGTTCTTATCTTGATCTGTGAGCAAAGTTTCTCCTTTGCGCTCTCAAAATTCTAGCACTCCCATAAAACAACAGTCACTTGCTTTGACCTCTTAATCAGCATCCAGTGGTAAACCAAGTAGCAGTGAAGTCCTCTGACTGAGCTATAGTAACGATCGAGTAGCCACAGGCTTGCTGAAAAAGAGGCAAGACATGTAAGGAAATGCCACCCCCCCAAATTGCCTCTATTTTCAGGTGTCTTTTTTACTCCCTCTGTGTCCTGAGTCTGCTTGTGTCCAGATCACTTCTCCATGGTATACTCAGAATGCCCACAAATGACTCCTGGGCAGACATATTTGCCTTTAGGGGAAAATTAAGACTTCTGATGCTGAAGTTCATCTAGCGAGTGCCACACCTGGTCAAGCACTACACAGAACATAGAGGTAAACCAGTACCCACCTTACAGAGTCATCAAAGTGGAATGGACCCATGTCATGAACACAGGACATGCTCTAGCACACTGAAAGCACACAGAGACATGTTGCTTGTAAAGCTGAGTTGCTTTCTCCACGACTCCTCCAACTGTTCTCTCACATGTTGTGAAACTCAACTCTTAGAACTGCACTTCCACAATTGGAATGCCTAGGCTTTTAAAATTCCTCGCACTCCTCTACCTCTACTAAGTCAGCCATCTGTCTTGACTGATAAATTCTGCATTGCCAAGAAATACTTTAAAGCTCAAGGCATTCCACTTTCAAGAACATACGCTACTTTTTTTGGTATAATTTTTCCTAGGTAAATAAAGTTGATACCAAGTTCCAGCCCCATCTTTAACACCAGAGAAACTCTTCAACGAGTGCATTTCTTTTCACAGCCAGGAAGGCCTTGGTCCCAGAAGTCAGAGTGGCTCAGTGGGAAAAGGAAGGCCTTGGAGTTAACAACCTGGGGTTGAATCCAAATTTCTCAAATTACTGTCTCTGTGACCTTGGGAAGGTTACTAATCTTTCCTGAGTCTGTTTCCCCGTCTGTAAAATGAAGATGAGGGTAATGTTACTTTCTCAAATTTGCAACAATGCGTGCAAATATCTAGTATCTGATATCAGCTCAGTAATAGAGGCTACTATGGTTTAGGAGTACCTGATGTTGTTAGGTGCCATTGAGTTGGTTCTGACTCATAGAGACACTATGTACAGCAGAACAAAACACTGCTTGATCCTGTGCCATCTTTGTTGTTATGACTGAACCCATCATCAATTTATGTCTTTGAGGATCTTCTTCTCTTTTAATGACCCTCTACCTTAAAAAGCATGATATCTTTCTCCAGGGATTGGTCCCTCCTGATACCCTGTTCAAAGTATTTGAGACAAAGTCTTGCCATCCTTTACTTCTAAGAAGTATATGGCTATACTTTTTCCAAGATAGATTTGCTCGTTCTGGAGTTCTTGGACTATTCAGTAGTCTTCAACAATATCTTAATTCAAAGTTACCAATTCTTCTCCAGTCTTCCTTATTCATTGTCTAGCTTTCACGTGTGTATGAGGTGGTTGAAAACACCATGGCTTGAGTGAGGCACACTTCAGTCCTCAAAGTGGCATCTTTGTTTTTTAATGCTTTAAAAAGCTGTTTTGCAGAAGATTTGCTCAATACAATTAGTTGTTTAATTTCTTAACTTCTGCTTTCATGGGCACGACTTGTGGATCCAAGTAGAATAAAAGCCATGACAACGTCAATCTTTTAATTTACCGTGATATTGGTTACTGGCCCAGCTGTGAGGACTTTTGTTTTCTTTACGTTGAGGCATACAATCCGTACTAAAGTTGGTTGTCTTTGATCTTCGTCAGTAAATGTTTTAAGTCCTCTTTGCTTTCAGCAAACAAAGTTGTGTCATTCGCATGTTGCAGGTTGTTGATGAGTCTCCAATCCTGATGCAGCGTTCTTCTTTGTGTAGCCCAGTTTCTTGGATTATTTGCTCAGCATACAGATTGAATCAGTATGATGTAAGGCTACAACCCTAATGCACACCTCTCTTCACTTTAAACCATGGCAGTTATTACCTTGTTCAGTTTGACTGACTGTCTTGTAGTCTGTGTACAGTTTCTTTATAACAATTAAGTGTTATGGAATTTCCACTTTCCACAGTATTATTTACAACTTACTATGATTAACACAGTTGCATGTCTTTGCATAGCCAATAAAACACAAATAAACATCCTTCTGTTATTCTCTACTTTCAGCTGAGGTCTATCTGACATCAGCAATGATACCCCTAGTCCTGCATCCTGTTCTGAATTCAGCTTGAATTTCTGGCAGCACCCTATTTATGTATTGCTGCAAATGTTTTTTAATTATCTTCAGAAAAATTTAATCTGAATGTCATATTAATGATGTGTTCAATAATTTCCTCATTCTGTTGGATCACCTTTCTTCAGAATGGACACAGCACTGATCTCTTCTAGTCAGTTGGCTTGGTAGCTGTCTTTCAATTTTTTGGCATGGAAGAGTGAGTGCTTCTGGTGTTGCATCCATTTGTTCAAACACTGCAATCAGCATTTCATCAATTCCTAGAGCCTTGTTTTTCATGAACACCTTCAGTGCAGCTTGGACCTTCCTCTTCACTGCCATCAGTTTCTGATCATGTTAACTCCTGCAGTGATTGAACATTGACCAATTCTTTTTTTTTGGTATTGTGACTGTGTATTCCTTTCATCTTCTTTTGATGCTTCATGTATCATTTAGTATTGTGCCCATAGAATCCTTCAATATCACAACTCAAAACTTGATTTTTCTCTTCAGTTCTTTCAGCTTGTGAAATGTAGAGTGTGTTCTCGCCTTTTGGATTTCTAACTTTATGTCTTTGCACATTTCATTGTAATACTTTGCCTTCTCTAGATGCCCTTTGAGGTCTTCAGTTCTTTTACATGATCGTTTCTTTGCTTTAGCTACTCTAAGTTCAAGAGTAATTTTCAGAGTCTCTCCTGACATTCTTTTCTTTCTTTCCTGACTTCTCCATGACACTTTGCTTTCTTCATGCATGCTGTCATCTCACAACTAATCTGGTCCTTGGTTATTAGTGTTCATTGTTTCAAATCTGTTCTTGAGATGCTCTCTAAATTCAGGTGGAATATAATCAAGGTCTTACTTTAACTCTGTGGACTTGGTTTAATTTTCTTCAGCTCCAACTTGAACTTGCATAGGAACGACTGATGATCTGGTCCACAATCAGCTCCTGATCCTGTTTGGATCGATGATACTGAACTTCTCCATTGTCTCTTTCCACAGATGTCATTGATTTAATTCCTGTCTATTTCATCTGACCCATGAGTCAGAACCAACTTGACAGCACTTGGCTGGCTTGACATTTCATCTGACAAAGCCCGTACATATAGTCACTGTTTATGTTGTTGAAAAAAGGTATTTGCAATGAAGAAGTCATTGTTCTTGCAGAACTCTGCCATTTGTTGTGTAGTATCATTTCTATCACCAAAGCTATACTTTCCAGCTACTGATCCTTCTTATTTGTTTCCAACTTTCAATCACAAGCAACTATCAGTACATCTTGATAGCATGTTTATTTAATTTCAGACTGCAGGAGTTGGTAAAAAAAAATCTTCAATTTATCATTGGCATTAATGGTAGTAGCATAAAAACAATTAACATACTTGACACCAAACTGAAAGGTTGTAGATTTGGGTTCATCTAGAGTTGCTTCAGAGGAAAGGTTTGGTGATCTACTTCTGAAAACTCAGCCATCAAACACCTAGTTGTCTTAGTCATCTAGTACTGCTAAGATGGAAATACTACGGGTAGATGGCTTTAACAGAGAAACTTTATTCTATCACAAGTCCAAATTCAGGGCATCAGTTCCAGGTAACACTTTCTATGTTGGCTCTGGAGGAAAGTCCTTATCATCAGTCTTCTCCCAGACTGGGAGCTTCTGAGGCACAAGGACCCCAAGTCCCCTCCAAAGGATGTACTCTGCTCCCAGCACTGCTTTCCTGGTAGTTTGAAATTGCCAACTCTCAAAGTGATTTCCTTTCCTTTAAACCCCAAGAGATTGCCTCAAGGCACAATACAATCTTACACACTGAGTCTTGCCCCACCAACACAGCTAACGCCAATCTTCCCTTACTAACATCATAGAGGCAAGATTTATAGCATAAAAGAATATCACATAACACCAAGAGTCACAGTCTCTGGGTGACACATTTTCCGGGGGACACAGTTAAATCCATGACACCATGGAGCACATTTGAACTCCTACATATGAGGCCTACCAATTAAGTTCATGAATTCATCCTAGAAAAAGTGCTACATACCTCATTGTTGAATGTTACTATGGACACCATTGAAGTACTCCCCTCGGAAAGCTATGCACGATGCCAGCACCTAATCCACCCTTCACAGCAATTTTGAACTCTTTTTCTGGAATAGCCATCAGAGCTGTCATCGTATTACTCTCAATGTCCTGAATGTCATCAAAATGTCTTCGTTTCAATATTTCCTTAATCTTTGGAGAAAGAAAAGTCATTGGTGCCAGATCAGGTGAGTAGAGGGGTATTCCAGTACAATTATTTGTCTACTGGCTGAAAGCTCCCTCACAGACAACCAGTTAAGTTCACGAATTTGCCACCATGCCACAGTACTCAACGGCCATCCCAGAAAGAGTTCCCAAACCGCTTTAAAGGGTGGACTAGGCACCGACAGCAGTGCATAGCTTCCCAAGGGGAGTACTTTCAAGATGACCATAGTGATATTCAGCGGTGAGGGACAGAGCACTTATAACAATTAAGTTCACAGACGTAGTTGTCAGACTTTGTATATGGTAGTACCATGAGTTAGAGTTGACTTGATAGCAATTGGCTACTAGTAACATTATTTATCCTGCCCAAACAAAGAAGTAGGTATGAATCTGATATTTCATGCCATATCTTGTTTACCATTTACATTAATACTACCATTTTGGAAAGTATTTAACCTCCTGAGCTTACTTGTCTGTCAGGTATTGGTGATAACTCAAGTACTACTTGTTATGAGAATTATCAAGCACATGCTGAATTAACAGCTATGATCATCCTTCTTGTTGCTGTTACTATTTTTGGACACCTTCACATACACTGGATCAAAATGATCCCTCTCTTGGCAAAACTATCTACAAAGTCTAAAAGACAATTTCTGGCCATTTTGCCCACTCTGCAGCTGAATTCTGGATATCAGGTTGAAAAGATGGCTTTTATTTTCTGACTTCTTGATTTGTCAAGCACTTTTTTGACCTCCTAGAAAAATGTCATGGTTACTATACCTAGTCTTCAGAGAAACCAGGAAAGCTGTTGGCTGTGAAGATTTCCTCTTCATGGCTTTAAGAGTAATCCCAAGGAACTACAGTATCTGTGGTAATGAAAGTTTATAATGCTGCAACCCAGAACAACTGAAATACTTACTATGTGTTTTTAAGGAAAACAATGAGACTACCATTGCTACTTAGGCAATGAAGTTTCTGCTACTAAGTGACTGCTTCTTGAGAAGCGTCTTTAAATTTCTATTTATGATCTTCATATTAAATTCACATAAAGGACCCCTATAGCACAGTGGTTAAACACTTGGCTGCTAACCAAAAAGTCAGCAGTTCAAAACTACCAGCAGCTTCTTGGGAGAAAGACATGACATTCTGCTTCAGTAAAGATTGTTGCCCTGGAAAACCTACAGGGAAGTTCTACTCTGCACCAATGGATCATTATGAGCTGGAATTGACTCAATGGCATTGCATAATGTTCACATTGAGTTACTGGGCTCTTCAGGTGGTTAAGCACCTGGCTACTAACTGAAAGATCACCAGTTGAAACTACCCAGAGGTGGCTTTGAAGAAAGGCTTGGTGTTCTATCTCTAAAAAATCAGCCAACGAAAACCCTATGGAGCACAGTTCTACTCTGATACACATGCGGTCACCACGTGTTGAGGCCAACTCAATGGCAATTAATTCACTGTTGTTTCAAATGTTCATATGGATCAAGATCTTTGTATAAAACATGAAATACTCTTCCAAATGAAGATTGTACCAAATCCCTCCTTTTGAGTCCTTCTACCACACTGCTCATCTTTTTGCCCAAAGATCAGTCAGTTCTTCTGATGTTCTTACTAAAAGAACAGCTGACTGAGTTGGAGTGCTCCAGAGCTGAACAGGATGGGGAGAGGAAGAGAAATCTACAAAAACACTTCCGACCAAAATGTGGTGACTTACTTGAAATATGGGAGATTCCAAAAAGCGTCTTTCAGGTGACTGGGGGATTGGAAAAGGATCACACTCAAGTGAATATCTTTGAAAGCTCTTGACAAAAGCCAAACCTACATCTAGTTGAAATGAATATAACTAGGAAGAGACTGCACTATAAGGACTGAAATACTTCCTGGAAAGTATCTACCTTGAATGAAAACAGAATTTTATGTTTCCTCCATTTTTGTCCACTAGTAAAATTTTAGAGATACTTGTGATCACATTTCAAGAAGCTGAATTGTTAGTTTCCACAATAGAATACTTGCATAGAAAAAATATGAAAAAATATACAAGCAGATGGCTCCCTGGGCACAGACATCTACACAGTAATGGTGGATCTCTCGAATAAGCATGCAGGCTTTCATTTCAGAGGCCTGCACTGATAGAAACTTAAGGAATAACTCCATTGGAGGTGAATGTGGTAAATAATCCACAACAGCCATATTCAGACACAGTGAATCTGTAAGCCAGAACATATACATATACATAAAATCAGTATTTTATTAGGCTGTTGTGGTTCCAAAATGGTAGCATCTGTCTCACTTTCCCAATTTCCAACTGAAATATCTACTGTAATCCATTTAAAAGGCAAATACATCTGTTACTAATTTTTAATTTAGTGCATTTAATACATAATAAACCAGTTGCCATCAAGTCCGTTCTGACCCATGGTGACCCCAGGTGTTTCAGAGTAGAACTGTACTCCAAAGGTTTTCAATGGCTGTAATTGTTTAGAAGTAGATCACCAACCTCTTTCTTCTGAGGATTCTCTCAATGAAGTTAACCTTTCAGTTAGTAGCCAAGCACTTAACTATTTATACCACCCAGGGACACTAAGATAGACAGATAGGTATATAGATAGATAGATGTAGACATACACACACGTATTTTCAACTTTTAAATTATTTCTTCGGAATTATTTTTATTCTTTGTTTGTTGGCTTTAATTGTCAAGAGATCGTAGTATCCAGCAATGTCTCACTCCAGCATCCCTTAGTTAGCCCTGCCCAGTTCCCACACAACAGCTAAAACTAACCTACTCTGGAGTGAGTTTTTAATATTCTCAGCTGACCTTCATGGCAATAAATGAATTTGATCAAATACTCCTGTGTTGGCAGTTGCTGACGGTGCTCACAGCATTGGCAGAAGATTCTGGAGATGCAAATTATTCCTCCAAATATCTCGGAGGTGTACACATAAAGTATGTTTGATAATTGATCATATCTAAAGTTGAAAGGGCTAGTAATTGTAAAATATTGACTTAAAGTCCTTGCTCAATCTTTTAGGCTGACTAGAAACTAACCTGAAGACTGAGGGGTTTTTTAGATCTTGCCCAGGAAACTGAGCCAGACAACATCATCCACCTCGCCCAGGGACCTGAGAAAGTTTTAGAGTCCAAATAACATCATAATTCCTCTAACAGCCCCCCATGACTCTGGCTCACCTGTGACCCAACGTAACGACCCTAGAACCCTCAGGCTTGAGATGGTGCTATCACCCGCCTTAAGACCCAGGGGCAGACCACCATCCAGATAACATCACAGCTCCTCTAACAACCCCCCATGACTCTAGCTCATTTTGTGATTCCAGTCCTTGCCCAAGGACCTGAGACCACTTTCCAGATAACATCACAGTTCCTGGACAACTCATCTGGTGACTGACAACTCCCCCTCTGGCACCAGAATAGTAACTCCTTTTTCCTGTAACTTTCACTCCTTCTTTCTGTAAAAATATCCAGTTTGAGATGAGGCGTTAAGATGGTTTTTAGGGTGCTAACCCATCGTCTTCTCAGATTGCCAGCCATTTGAAAAAAAGCACAATCCCTTGCTGTTTCTATGTCTGGCTTTGCAGTGAAGAGCAAAGTGAAGCTGCAATCAGGTTTCCTGGTTACGTAAATTGGCTACCGAGGCTGGACAGCATCCAGACTCTCCAAAGAGTCCCAGTAAGTTTAGGAACCTTGCAGAAGACCCTCACTGGCTGCCCAAATGAGGGAGCCCCAACTAGTGACAGCTGACTGCTCTAAGCAGCTGCTGCACTATTTTTGCTTGAGAGTTGGTTTTGGCTTCACTACTTGGCACTCCCTGTTGCCTTTCACTGATGGACTACACACTTGCTGGTAACTATGCACTGTGACACATGGGGGCCACCAGGCTTTTGTGCTTATTGCGATTCAGGGAATCGCCTGGTAACTGTGCACTGTGACTTGCCGGGGCGCCTCATCTGGTTTGGTGATCAGGGAATCACCTGCTAAAGCCTGCTGCAGCTCTGCAACTTGCTGGGGCCACTGCAATTCAGGGAATCACCCAGTAGATACACTGTCTGGTGATAGAAAAAGAGCTCTGTGTGAGCTTCCACTCCTGGTAGTAGTCTGCTTGGGTAGATTCTGGCTGATTGGTTGACCTACGGGTTATTCTCCTGTGACTAAAAAATCTACAAGGAACCATCTGGTTAAATTGCGAATGCAGCCCCATTTCTATCTTTACCTTTCTTGCTGGCCATCCGTCTGGCAGCCTGTTATTCAACCTTCCATTATTTTTGTGAAGTTTGGTGTTTGGTTGTGGGAACCGCAGATTTGTTAAGTATTCCGGCAAGCTAAGTGTTTGTTTTGTGTGTAAACTCTGCAGGCTTGGCCCCCAGCCACAACATTTGGCCATTTCGAACTCAGAATTATTTTTTTTCCCACTGTTGTCTTATTCAGCATCTCTGTTTCTGTAAAATAATCTCTGCTCTTTAAGTGTCTTATGTGTCTGAATTTTGTGTTTGCCAATGTATCAGACCTCCTTCACTCGGTCTAATTTTAAGTTATTTCTTGTTTTAATTCTTTGAGACAAACTTGTTTGGCAGGTCAGAGTTCTGGTTGAGCTAAATTAAGGAAGGTGACTTTCAAGTAGATCCAGACATACTGTCAATGGAGTGAAAAAAAAAAAACAAAACTAACTTTAAAGCCCTTAGTTAAAGGCTCATTAGTTAAAGGGATAGTTTTGTCTTAAAGAGAAAGTAATAATTCCAAAACAGTAAGAGGGAAATTAGTGACCTTTTTCCCTCTAGGACTCCTTGGTCAATTTAAAATCTGTAAGTGTCTTAAACAGTAGGGGGCAAGGCAGGATTAGAACTCTTATTCCCCAGCCTCCAATGTCAGAGCTCCAGGGAGGCTTTTGAAAAACTCTTTACAACTGGGTGGAGATCTTCAAGACAGAAAGCAGATAAGAATTGCTACTTTAATTATTAAAAATTGGAGGAATCCAGAAAAGACAAAATACAGTCTCTCTACTGCAGGGCGGCTCTGAGATTCATCTGAGATGTCATCTGAGATGGCAAAGCCTATATCAGGGGTAGGACTTCATGCTTTCCAAAGCAAGTTGATGGAAACTTTGTGAGTAAGAATGAATTGGGAAAATATGAGACACAGTAAATTAAATAACAACCTAAAATGTTTAAGCAACCTTTATTTCAATTACAAGTTTAAAATTATTTCCAGGACCTTTGGGCAACTTAGTGATGGGTACCTGTTATAATTTATCCAGTTTAAATATACTATTTGTTTTTTGGGGAAACAAAAGAATATATATGTGCTGTATAAGTTTTAATGAGTGAATTTATTTCTTTGCTGTTCAAAAATATTTATCTGGTATGGCCAAAGGTTTTGTTTGTCTAACAATTTAATGGTTTGATTTATGAAAATTTTAAGAACATTAATGTTAGAAAAATTGGGTTTTTCACTGCTAAATAACAAAATTTTCTGACTTCTCTGTGGTTAATTTATTCTTTGTATAATCTTCCTTAAAGGGAAAAATTTGATCTCTCATTAGGATAAGATCCTTCAGTCAAAAACCAAGCCACAAAACTTGGAAAAGGAGAGAAAGATAAAGCCATGGATAGCCTTTTCTAAGAGAAAAGGCTGAAAAGTTTTGATACAAACTGGAAATGAAAAATGTGCCTGATCCTCACTGGGTTAAAATTTATATTAGTTATTTTCTCTTAATATTTTTTAACAAATGCATATTAAGTCATTTATTGCTAACTGGAGAAATCCTGGTGACATAGCAGTTGGGTGCTATAGCTGCAAACCACATGGCCAACAGTTTGTGTCCACTAGGCACTCCTTGCAGACTCTATAACACAGTTTTACCCTGTCTATGGGGTTGCTATAAATCAGAATCAATACCACAGCAATAGGTTTGATTTGTCCTTAATTGCCAACTTGACTATATTATTTAATTTAATCTGACATCATCAAAGCCAATGCTTTGACTGGAGAATTCAACTTATTTGCTGATAAATTTATTTTTTATACTATATAAGCATTTAGAGACTTAAATAATCTTGGTGTACGCTATGTGGTACTATGTCTCAAGATTCTCAAATATGGTGCCAGCAGTTCCTTAAAAATATGGATAATGGTTGTGTTTATAATTGTTACTGTCTAAGATTTTCTAGTGGATTGGATTTGGGACCCATTCTTGTAAATGACCTCGTCACTGTTGAATCATCGTCATGTCAAATTTTTGTCATCTACAGTATTTGCTAATTTTCTGGGAACAATTAACCTTAGTACTTCAACAGAGATTTTAGACTCAAGAGAATGACTGTGGTTGAAGATACCCAAGGCTCTTGTATAGAACTGATGGCCTTGCAAACTGTCTGGTCCACAATAAGGTGTAACAGAGGACAACTACACAAGGCTGAGTATATTAACATGGAATATGAGGTTTTATAAAATGCACTTGCTGCTGAGACACACAAAAAACAATTACTGATGCTACTTATGTATAAAGGCCTCGTGTCTTGTTCAGAGACCTTCAGTTCATAATTTCATTGGTTATTTCAGATAATTGGTCTAATACTGTTGGTGGTGTTTCTATTCTACTTCATAGTTTACAGTATGCTGCCAGAGATCTTTAAAAAAAAAAAAAGAACTGATGGAGTATTCAATTACTATTTAACTTTCTCTTTGAAGATTCTGCATTTAGATATCCTTTTAAACTTGACAGTAGGTACTTAAACTATGAGATTTAGAAAAAAACTCATTCCTAAAGTCACTTGAGTCAAATGATGATCCAGATAAAATAAGTCTGGCTATTTTATTCTAGATGTTCTGTTTTGTAAGCATAAGAAAAAATGGGAAGATCCCCTATGTACAGACTTCTATAGACCTCTATCAGAACCTCAGACCCCGCTTTCCTGATTGGTAGATGAGGCTTTTTAAGGTATTTAATTACAAGAGATTTGGTGACAAAGGGAACAAGATAGACAAAAAGAGAAGGCCCAATTGTTGTCTATAGCCCTCCAGTAACCACCTTGTGGTAACCCATTAGGCTCTTGGAGATCAGGACTCAATCACATCACCGGCTGGTAAGTATGGATCCTGATCAATGCAGGTACTGTCAAAAATAAGGCCACTGGCTAGGTGCCAGTAAGGGCGAGACCACCTCTCTTAAAGACAAGACAGTGGCACACTTAGTCCTGTTTCTGCTGACACATTGTTTGAGAGCACTGCAGGTACTGATGCTTTCTTTGTTATCCGGGAGGTGGGGACTGGGTATAAACCAGCTAATACACAGAACTGCAGTGCTTAAGTAGACAGCATAGAATGCAGCAGAGAGGCTGTGCTTGGGATAGCCACATCTTGAGACCTCAGCTTCCAAATGAGTGCACCAGTGCCCCTCCACCCTCTGTTTTCTGAACTGTGCCATAGATTCTGCTGTCTCACAGCAGGAAGTGTACCTCAGGCAGGATGCCATCTTCGTTAGCTGGGAGGTGAGTTTCAGCCACCTAGAGGTCTCAGCTTGGGCTCATTCTCACTTTGAGCAGCAGTCCTGTCTACATAGTACTTCTCCACCAGAAAAGCTGTATTTAGGGTGATGGTGTCTAGAGTTATGGGTGGGGCCCAACAGATGATGGCAGCAAAGCCCTAACTCCTCCCTTCTTTGAACCAGGTCATAGCATCTAGGGGCGGCCTATGAGATGTTTTCGTTGTCAGCAGAAGGTGGGGCTTGCTGCACCTCAGGGACTAACTGATTTCAGATGATGAAGGACAGCTCCTCACTCAGCAGTGAAACATCTTTTTAAAATAAGACCACCAGGAGAACTGACTACTGAGAGGGTTGGCATCATCTCTACCACCCTTCACAGATCCACAGCATAGTGTTGGCTGACAGTGCCCTAGTGACTCCACAGTAGGGTGCTGTCTTTGCCAACTAGGAGGCAGATTCTGCCACTCCTGAGAACCCAGCTGCCTTTAGTGAGCACTGCACAGTGCCCCTCTCAGCAAATAAGCAGTTTTTACATAAACACATCACAGCATGCAGTCCTCTATTCCCTCAGTTACACCTTAGGCTCAGCTGGCATAACAACAGAAAGTCAGCAGAAGTAACACCCACCTTTAGCAGCAAGGAGGTCAGGCCTGCCACCCCAGGGAGTCCACCTAGGGCCAGTCACTAGAGTATATAGAGGAAGCTGATGACAAAATCTAGTAGTATCTTTACTTCCCTCTTAGCATGACACATCACCTCTTGTTGAGATAACACCAGAGAAACAAACAACTTCTAGATGGCGCAAAGACAACAATCAATAGCTAAGCATTCAAAGAAGCAGTACCCCATGGCTCCCAAAATAAAAGAACACTCCAAAAATAAAAAATAAAAAAAATTTTCAGATGAAGCAGGCTTTCTGAAATTATTGGAGATTGAGTACCGAAGAATTATGTATACAGCCCTCCTAGAGATTAAGCAAAATGTGACAGAACAAAATGAAAACTGAAGTAAGCTATTTGAACTGATAGAATATCAACTATCTGAAATCCAAAAGATCAATAATAAAATTACAGATTTAGACAATTCAATTCAAAGCCAAAAGAGAAAAATTCAGAAGATGGGAGCCAGAGTTAGTAAGCTTGAGGATAGAGTAAATGACAACAGCACTTGTGAGGATAAACCAGAGAAAAGAAATAAGAAAAATGAAGAAGCAATAAAAAACACGTGGGACTCTACTAAGAGGAATAATCTATGAATAATTGGAGTTCCTGAACAGGAAGGGACAGCCAAAAATGCAGACAGCATTTTTGTCGAGTTACTGACAGAAAATTTCCCTGAAATTGTGAAAGAACATAGATATCCAAAATGCTTACTGAATGCCACAAAAACTACACCTCAAAAGAAAGGTACCAAGATATATTATAATGAAGCTTAATAAAATGAATCATAAAGAGAGGCTCTTAAGAGCAGTGAGGCTTGCCAGCCACTTAGGTCAAGGCAAAGCTAGTGTACAAAGGGAAGCCCTGTAGGCTGTCCTCTGGCTTCTCAGCAGAAACTATGTTGGCAAGAAGGCAGGGCAATGACACATTCAAAGCCTTAAAGGAAGAAAACTTCCAAGAAGAATTATATATCCTGAAAAATTGTCTCTCAAATATGAAGGTGATATTAAGACATTTGCAGAACAGAAGCTTAGAGACTTTGTAAAAACCAAACAGAAGCTACAAGAAATACTGAAAGAAGCCCTTTGTTCAGAAAAACAAAAACAACAAGTGTATACTTAAGGAGGCAATGCAAAATAACAGCATCCAAAATCCTACTCAGTTAGGGAATCACAACTCTCAAATAAAGTTACAATGTTACAAGAAGGGAAGCAGTGATCTTAGCACAAAATCTGTGACATCGTCACACTAAAAAGAGGGATGTATTACAGTAGTTATAACCCTTCCATTTGGAGATGAATATAAAAAGATATGCAAAAGTTAAAGTCTGGTTTAAACTTAGAACAGTAAGAGGGATCAGAGGGATAGCCACAAAACAAAATAACAATGTGATATATCAAAACAAGAAACATAATGCAATTTCAACAAACACAAAACCAACAGTCTTAGGCTGGGTTTTCTAGGGAAGCAAAACCAGTAACACGTGTAGGTACAAGGAAAGATTTGTAATATATATATAGACAGATAGATAGATACAAATATAGGAAACACCTCACGTAATCACAGAAGCTGAATGTCCCAAGCTCTGGCACAAGCCTCATGTGTCCACAGAAACTGAGGAACCCAAGGTCAGCAAGTCAGAGACCAGAGTTGTAGATCACCAGTTGTGTAGATCAGTGGATCCCAAGCTGGTGGCAAGACGAAGCGACAGTGGCTAGCGAACGCAGGATTGGCAGGTCAGGGAGCAGGACTCTCAAGTGCCGACTGTAAGGACTGATGAGCCCAACAGCTGCTAGCTCAAGTCCCAGAACCAGACGCTGGAAGAAGAGAGCAGGAGCTCCTGGCCACGTGAGCGATCAGCAGCCGTAGTCCAAGGTCGCGAGATGAGAGCCGAGGGGCAGGGAGCCACCACAAACCCCACCCTGCCACTTAATACAGCAGCCAAATAGGAAGAAGCCAAGTTGACATAATCCTGACCACCACAAACACTGAAAAAGATGAAAGGTCAACTCATAAAGAATGACCCAGTATAGAATATTAAGAACATAGAAAATATTAACAACAGAAAATTAAATGCATCAAAATATAAGCACTAAACACATACTTATCCATAATTACACTGAATGTAAATAGACTGAATGCTCTGATAAAGAGACAGAGAGTGACAGTCTGGATCAAACAACACAATCCGTCTATATGTTGCTTACAAGAGACTTATCTTAGACTCAAAGATATGAATAAACTGAAAAATCAAAGGATGGATATATGTATATTAAGCTAACAATACACAAAAAGAACACACAAGAACAGCCAATATTAACCTCAGATAAAATAGATGTTAATGTAAAATCCACCATCACAGACAAGGGGTCACTGTTTTAGTCAGCTGGTGCTGATCTAACAGAAAGTAAAGTTTATTCTTACACAGTCCAGTAGGCTACAAGTCCAAATTTAGGATGTCTGCTGCAGAGGATAGGCTTTCCCTCTGTTGGCTCTGAAAGAAAGTCTTTGAGTTGCATCAGTCTTTGGTCAGGGAGAATCTTGGCGCATGAACCTCTGGTCTGAAGGACGTGCTCTACTCCTAGTGCTGCTTTCTTGATGGTGTGAGATTCCCAATTCTCTCCTTGTGTTTTTCTTTTTATCTCTATCAGGATGAAAGGATAAAGGTTGGTGCAAGCCACACTCCAGGGAAATTTCCTTAGCAAGGGTGCTGCAGTCCCACACTAATCCTCTTTTACCATAATCACTTATATATTAGCCACAGGCAAAGATTAGAATTTACAACATCAGAAAATCACAAAATGGAAGACAATTGCAGAATACAGGGAATCCTGGCCCAGCCAAATCTATACACATATTTCTGAGGGAACACAATTCAATCCATGACAGTAACTATTTATTGCTGAAACATTCAATACATAAGCAGGACACAACAATATTAAATATACACCCAATACCAGAGCATCCAAATACATTGAACAAACACTGATAACACTGAAAATGAGATAGATCACTCACAATAATAGCCAGAGACTTCAACACTCCTCTTTCAATAATGGACAGATCATCAAGAAAAAAAAACTCAGTAAAGGTACAGAAGATCTTGTGGCAATTAATTAGACCTAATCAACATATACAGAACTTTTTACCCATCAACCGATAAGTACACCTTCTCCAGTGTACATGGACCACATGTTAGGACATAAAGCAAGTCTCAACAAAATCCAAACTACTGAATTATTGCAAACTATCTTCTTGGACCATAAAGCTATAAAAGTTGAACTCAACGGCAGAAGAAACACAGATAGAAATTTGAACTTATAGAAACTGAACAACACCTTGCTCAAAAAACCATGGGTTATAGAAGAAATCAAGGATGAAATAAGGAAACTGATACAATCCAATGAGAATGAAAACACGTCCTACCAGGATCTATGAGATACAGCAAAAACAGTGCTCAGAGGTCAATTTATCTCTTAAATGTGTACATCTGGAATGAACAAAGTGCCCAAACAAAAGAATTAACACTACAGCTACAATAGGTAGAAAAAGTGCAATAAAGGAACCCCTGTGGGATCAGAACTAAGCAGTTAATAAAGATTAGAGTGGAATTAAATGAACTAGAGAATAGAAGAACAACTGAAAAAATTAACAAACCAAATCTGGTTCTTTGAAAAGATCAAGAAAATTGATAAATCATTGGCTGAACCTAGAAAAGAAAAGCAAAGAGGAAGAAAATAACCCACCTGAAGCAGAAATGAGATGGGAGATGTCACAACAGACCCAACTGAAATCAAAAGTATTGTAACAGAATACGATGAAAGACGGTACTCTAAAAGATGTGAAAACCTAGTAGAAATGGACAAATTTCTAGATTCAAATCATCTACTAAAATTACCACAAGCAGAAGCAGAACAACTTAACAAACTCATCACAAAGGAAGAGATTGAAAAAGTTATCAACAAACTGCCAACCAAAAAAAGCCCTGCCCTAGACGGCTTCTCCAGACAATCCTACCAAGCTTTTAGAGAGAAGTTAACTCCAACACTTCTGAGACCATTTAACAGCATACAAAGAGATAGAATACTCCCAAATTTATTCTATGAAGCCAGCATAACCCTGATACCAAAGCCAGGGAAAGATCCCACCAAAAAAAAAAAAAAAATTACAGACCAGTATCACTCATGAACCTAGATGCAAAAATCTTCAACAAAATCCTATCCAATAGAATTCAACATGTCAAAAAAATAATGCACCATAATGAAGTCGGATGTATACCAGAGATGCAGGGCTGATTTAGCATCAGAAAAACAATGCAATCAACCACATAAATAACACAAAAGATAAGAATCACCTGATTTTGTCAATTGATGCAGAAAAGAAATTTGGCAAAATATAGCACAAATTCATGCTAACAACTCTCAGCAAAGTAGGAATAGAGGGGAAATTCCTTAATGCAATAGGGTCATCTGCACAAAGCCAACCACCCACATCATCCTGAATATAGAGAGACTGAACGAATTCTCCTTGAGGATGGGTACTAGACAAGGATGCCCACTCTTACCGCTTCCATTCAACATCGTACTAGAGATTCTAGCCAGACCAATTAGACAAACCAAAGAAAGGATATTCACATCAGTAAAGAAGTAAAAATCTTCCTATTTGTAGACGATGTGATCCTTTATGCACAGTCCTAGAGAATCAATCCATAAGTAAACTACTGGAAACAACAGAAGAGTTCAGCAGGATATAAGATAAACATAAATAAATTGGTAGGATTCCTTCACACCAGTAAAGAGACTATCAAAGAGGAAATCATCAAATCAGTACCATTTACTATACCCCCAAGAAGATAAAACACTTCAGAGTAAATCTAACCAGAGAAATGAGACCCATACAGAGGGAATTACAAGACCTTACTGCAAGAAACCAAAAAAGACTTATATAAGTGCAGAAACCTGCCTTGCTCATGAATAGGAAGACTTAATATTCTGAAAATATCTATTTTACACAAGGCAATCTACATATACAATGTAATCTCAATACAAATTCCAGTGACATTTTTAAATGAGATGGAGAAACGAATCACCAACTTTTTTGGCAAGGGAAGAAACCCCGGATAAACAAAGCACTACTGAAGAAGAACACACTAGGAGGCCTCTCTCGACCCGACTTTAGAACCTATTACACTGCGACAGCAATCAAAACAGCCTGGTACTGGTACAAAAAGAGACATATAGGCCAATGAAACAGAGTTGAGACCCCAGATATATCACCATCCTCTTACGAATAATGGATATTTGACAAAGGCCCTAAGATTATAAAGTGGGGTAAAAACAGTCTCTTTAACAAGCAATGTTGTCAAAATTGGATATCCATCTGCAAGAAACTGGAACAAGGCCCATATCTCAAACCTTACACAAAAACTAACTCAAAATGGATAAAAGACCTAAATGTCAAACCTAAAATGATAAAGATCATGAAAGAAAAAAATAGGGTCAACAATGGAATTTCTAATACACGGCTTAGACAGACTTCAAAAATCTGACAAAGGATGAACAAGAAAAGAGAAAATAGAAAACTGGGAACTACTAAGAATCCAATACTTTTTCTCATCCAAAGAGTTTATCAAAAGAGTTAAAAGACCACCTACAGAACGGGAAAAAATATTTGGCAACTACATGTCAGATCAACATCTGATCTCCATAATCTAAAAGGTACTGCAAAACATCAACAAGAAAAAAGTAAATAATCCAATTAAACAATGGGCAAATGAGATAGACAGACACTTCACCAAAGAGGACATCCAGGCAGCCAAAAGATACGTCAAGAAATGCTCACAATCATTAGCTTTTAGAAAAATCCAAATGAAAATTATGGTGAGATACCATTTCACCCCAACAAGGTTAGCCATGGTCCAGAAAACACAAAACAAGTGCTGGAGAGGCTGTGGAGAGATCCAAACTCTCCTACACTGTCAGTGGGATTGCAAAATGGTACAACCTCTTTGGAAAGCAATCTGGCACTTCCTTAAAAAGCTGGAAATAAAAATAATTTGATCCAGGAGTCCTGCTGCTTGGAATATATCCTACAGAAACAAAGACTGTCACACAAACGTTTATTGCAGCACAGTCCACAATAGCAAAAAGATAGAATCAAGCTAGATGCCCATCAACAGATGAATGGATAAACGAACTATGGCACATATACTCAATGGAACACTATACAGTGATAAAGAACAATGATAATTTTTGGAAGCATCTTATAACCTGGTTTCAATTGGAAGATATTATGCTCACTGAAATCAATCAGCAGAAAAAGGACAAATATTGTATGAGACCTCTACCATGAGAACTTAAAAATAGACTTTTATGTACAGAAGATCCTTTGACAGCTACAAGAGTAGGGAGGGAAGGAGAGGGTTGGGCATAGATTAGATAGCTGATAGGAATTGGAGTCGGTGGAAGCAGTGACAGCAGAGTAGAAAGTAGATCAACTTCACTAGACTTCATTGTAAACTGAAAGCTCTTTTAATCTGAACCCAATATTGCAAGGAAAGAGTAGCAGGGGCAGGGGTCTTGGAACCATGCTTTCGAGGGACATCAAGGCCAACTGGCATATCTAGCCTATTGCTAAGAGAGTCTTCTGCATCCCATATTAGTGAGTGGCATCTGGGGTCTTAAAAGCTATCAAGCTGTCATCTGAGGTATACCACATGGTCCCAACTCAGCCAGAACAGATGATGACAGAGAAGAACAAAGACAAGAGGGGGGAAAGGAGCTCAGGAGACTGAAGGACCTATGTGAATGGGAGACTGTATCAACATGAGACCAGAAGAACCAGGTGAGGCCCGGCCACCAACAAAGACAGCTGTGGTGGGGCCCACAGTGTAGAGTCCCAGCATCAGCACAATGAAAAAGGGGCACAGCTCAAGAACTCTACTAAAAAACCACATCGATGGTCCAATGGCCTGGAGAATCCCCTGGGAGCATGGCCTCCGGGCCTGCTGCTGCCCCTGACCAGAAAACACTACTGAGGTCAACTCTGCAGACAAAAATAAACTGAACTCAGGGACGCTGTATGACCATGCGGTATGTGTACTCAATCATTCTATGCATTTATAGGAGGCTGCCCTACTGTTCTCTTTCTAGATGGTGAGAAGAGGGTGGAGAAGAGGGGACAGGAGCTTGTTGAGAGGATACTACAAGTATAGAATGAAAGGAGGATTGTGCTGTCACCAGGCAAGGAGAGCAGAAGGAGATCCAAATACTCGGGCATGCAAAATTGATTTGGATTGTATACTTCCACTTAATCACAATTCAAAAAAAAAAAAAAAAAATGAGGCTGCTAGAAGGTAAAGTGTCCTGAGTGCCCTAAAAAGGACATGTAGCTGACTTCCCACAGGCCTAGATGGACAGACCCTCTAGAAGGATGACTCAGACGAGGGGTCTGAAGGGACAGGTGACTGATGGAGCCCTGAGACCCACCTGGCTCAACAACATTATCAACATCTCCATGGGAAACCAAGTGTTACAGCTGAGGCAGAAGTTAAAGAGATTGAATTTGTCTTAGATATGAAAGGCCACCTTCTTTACTTTTGATGGGCCCACTCACCAAGCAGGACTGTGTAATTACTGTCTTGAACTAAAAATCCAAGGTGAAAAGTTTGCTTTTTTGTCTGATTGGGTCACAATTGTTGGGACATATACCAAACATTCTCAGTCAGGCTCCATCAGAAGTTTGAGACATTACCATGTGAGAGAAAACTGGAGGAGAGAGGGAAAAAGGAGAGAAGAAATGGAGAAGGGGAAAAGACAAAGGGAAAGAGAAGGAAGGAAAAAACAGGGAGAAAGGAAGCAAGAATAAGAAAGTAAAAAGAAGGTGAAGAGGAGGTAGAAAAAGAGAGAGGAAGATGGAAAACTAGATAGCGCCAGCCTGGGTTTCCAGAAAGATTTATATCTTTCAGGTTGCAACAGTTCCAAATAAAAGAATGTTTAATGGGTCCTAACTGGTACTAATTGTTGTCCTGGCCATTATAGATGATTCACACTGTCAACAAGAGATTGCTACTCAGAGAGGCAGGCCTACACCCCTACTTAGCATGAAGTGGATACAGAAAAAGAGACCTCTACCCTCATTCCCATAAAAATTATGAGTATGAAATCAGGGTAGTTGAAATAGACAAAATAGTCTATAAGAGAAATATGCTAAAGACCACGACAATAACTTCCGCAGTAATTGTGAAAGATAGGTATGACCTCATAGATATGAGATAATGCTGACAGTGGAGGATAAAAGGGCTAATTTGTAAAATATTGATTAACAGTCCTTGCCTGATCTCTCAGGCTGACTAGAAACTAACCTGGAAACTGAGGGGGGTTTTTAGATCCTTCTCAGGGGACCAGAGAAAGC
This sequence comes from Heterohyrax brucei, assembly GCA_028571685.1. Taxonomy (NCBI): domain Eukaryota; kingdom Metazoa; phylum Chordata; class Mammalia; order Hyracoidea; family Procaviidae; genus Heterohyrax; species Heterohyrax brucei. The sequence continues at coordinate 7,550,926 of CM053159.1, read as the reverse complement.
TAGAGTGCAAATAATATCACAGCTCCTCTAACAACCTCCCAGGGCTCTGGCTCACCTTGTAACTCCAGACCTTGCCCAGGGACCTGAGACCAACGCCCAGATAATATCACAATTTCCAGACAAACCACCTAGCAACCAGTGACACCACCACACCTCACCCAGACTGCCCCTGCTCCGCACCTGAATAATAACCCCTTTTTCCTGTAACACTTCCTCCTTCATTCTATAAAAGCCTCTGGCTTAAGATGATATGTTAAGATGGCTTTTAGGGTGCTAACCCACCATCTTCACAGATTGCCATGCGTCTGAATAAAAGCACAATCCCTTGCCATCTCTAAGTCTACCTGTGTAGTGATGGGCAGTGTGAATCTGCTACCAGGTTTTCGGGTTACAAGGTCACAAAGAAAGTCATAATAAATTTCTCAGTAAGTCCTGGCCAAATTGTGATCAAGTTTCTCATGGCAGGGCCCACTGGATAAAGCGCCTTGTTTACGTCACCAGTGCCTCTCTCCTGCTCCCTGATTCACCCCCACATAAATCATCTTCCCACAGTCCTGGTGTCAGCCTTTGTTTTCACAGGGAACTAAAGCTGGAAGTTATGGTCCCCATCCAGTTCCATCTCGATCCTACTCCCTGCCATCTCTCCTCAGTACATGGGTTGGTCCTGGAAGGGAGATATCATATGGTGGTTTTGAGAGTTCATGGGTCCAATCAGTTCTAGCACTTAACCTGTAACTTGGAGGTGCAATGTCATCCCAACTTTCCTGTTCTCAGACCACCAAACCATAACTTCGTGCAAAAACCTATTAGAAATTTTAAGGTTTCTGATCTGTAAGAAATCCTTTTTGATTTTCTTCCATTCTTACCCACGCAGTTGCTGATATCAAGCAGGTCTGGTTACCGTCCATAGTTCTCTTCAACCCATTTACATCTGGAGATTCACGTAGGCTCCTTGTCACCTGGCTCTTGTTGTAGATGAATTGCTTTTGCTATGCTCATGGCTATAACTTTTCACTGAAGGATAGTAAAGCGGTTAAAAAACTTAGCCATTACCCAGAATCCTAATAAATTTTGATTCAAGAGCTGATTCTTTGAAAAGAGCAGTGGAACTGATTGAGCTTTGGAAAATATGCTCTTAAAAAAAAGAAAATAAGATAAATAAAATAGAAATGAGATCAAATACACAATTAAAAAAGATGTTTGAAAATTTAAGAGAGTACTTTGTACAAATTCATAACAATGAATATTAACATCTCAAATAACTGGCCAATTTTCTGGAAAAACATTATAAATGATCAAAATTAATGCAAAATGCATAGATATGTACATTAAATGTGGTAAACACTCCCAATTTCAAAGCAGAGACTGTCAGATAGGATTAAAAAGAGTCAGTTGTATGTTTTCTACTAGAAACTTCACATATAAAGATGTAGATATATGTCTTAGTTATCTAGTGCTGTTTTAACAGAAATGCCAAAAGTGGGTGGTTTTAACAAATAGAAATTTATTTTCTCACAGTTTAGGATGCTAAAAGTCTGAATTCAGGGTACTGGCTCTAGAAGTCTCTTGGTCTCTGTTCTCTCTGGGCGAAGATCCTTGTCTCTTTTAGCTTCTGTTCCTGGGCAATCTTCATACGGTTTGGCATCTCTCTTCTCCCATTTCTACCTCTCTGCTTGTTTGTTTCTATCTTTTATATCTCAAAAGAGATTGACTCAAGATATACCCTACACTACTCCTGTCTCCAATGGGAACTCATTTCCAAATGGAATTATAACCACAGGCTAGAGGTTTATGATTTATACCACATATTTTTGGGTGACGCAACTCAATCTATAACAATAGTGCTAAGGTAAAATAATGTAAACAAAGACACAGCATGTAAATACCAATCACAATAAAGTAGGAATAGTATGTGTACATGCAAACATGTGTATATTTTGATACAAATTCGTGTATGTTTATACATATTTCAAAATAGATTTAAAAGCAAGAAATGCTACTAGAAATGAAGTTGAATATTTCTTACTATTAAAGGCATCAATCCCAAGTGGATACATACCACATGACAAAACATTGAACTACATGAGTTAAAAAATAATAGAATTGAAATTAAAAATAAATTCACAATTATAGCTAGAGATTTTAATACCACAATCTCAATAATGAGTAGACAGAAAATAAGATAAGCAGAAGGCTTGAACAATATTATCTATCAATTTCACCTAACGGACATTTATAAACACACCATGCTAACAATAAAAGGTTAAATGCTTTCAGTGTTTTCAGATTGGTAACAAGACAAGGATGTGCATCTCACTGCTTCTGATCAAGAGTGTACTGAATTGCTCAGCAAGTACAAAAGGCCAAGAGGGAAAAAGGATGGTGATTTTAATGAAAGAACTAAAGGTGTCTTTACCAACAGATACCAAGATCATCTATGCAGAAAATCCTAAGAAATCTCAAGCTTGCAGGATACAGGTCACGTGACAAAAATCAATTGTATTTCCATATATTAGCAAAAAGCAATTAAAAATTAAAATAAAAACACACCTTATATAATAGCACCAAAAACATTAAATGGTTAGGGACAAATTTGACAAAAGATTGACAAATTTGTATCTGAAAATATATAAAACACAGCTGAAAGAAATTGAAGAAGATCTACATAAATGACCCCAGTGCTGTCAAGTTGATACAAACTCATAGTGACACAACAGGACAGAGCAAAACTGCCTCATAGTTTCCAAGGAGCACCTGGTGGATTTGAACAGCCAGCCCTCTGGTTAGCAGCCAAAGCACTTCACCACTATGCCACCCTATTCATGAATATGCCAACCATGTTCGTGAACTGGAGGACCTTAATATTACACAAGAAGTTCTCCCTACATTGATCTATAAATTAAATACAATCTCCATCAAAACCTAGCAAGTTTTTGTGAACTCATAAGCTGATTCCAAGATCTATTTGAAAATGGATTCTAAAATATCCAAAGTAATGTTGAAAAGGAAAGCAAAGTTATAATATTTATGTCTATGATTTGAAGTCTTTCTATAAGTCTGCAGTACCCAAGACTGTAGTATCATTGTAAAGATAGACAAAACAGACCAACTGAATAAAATAGAGCAAAATGCTAATTGTGCCAATTGGCCTCAATTTCGTCTGAAAGCATGGTCTCTGGCCCCCCACCCCAGCTACTCCGTCCTTGCAATATTGGGTTAAGATGGAAGGAGTACTCAAGTTGTGCTGAAGTCCAGTTAATATTGATCTTCTTTCTAATTTATGCTCTCACCGATTTCACCCAACCAAATTTCTGTCAACTATCTAATCTAAACCCTCCCCCCAGACCCTCCCTTCCTCCCCACCCTTGCAGCCATCAGTCTTTTCCTCTGTGTATGAGTATGCTTTTAAGTTCTTACTGTAAGAGTCTCATACAATATTTGTCCTTTTGTCGCTGACTATTTTCACTCAACATAATGTCCTCCAGTTCAAACCAGGTTATGAGATGTTTCCTGAAATCATCGTTCTTTATCATTGTATAGTGTTCCATTGAGTATATATACCATAGGTGACCTATCCATTCCTCTGTTGTTGGGCATCTGGGTTGATCCCATCTTTTTGCTTTTGTGGACTGTGCTGCAGTAAACATTTGTGTGCATGCACAAGTTGTTGTGAATGGTCTTGATTCCGTAGGATACATTCCAAGCAGTGGAATTACTGCGTCAAATGGCATATCTAGATCCAGTTTTTTAAGGGAGCTCCAGATTGCTTTCCAAAGAGGTTACACCATTTTGCAATCCCACCAACAGTGTAGGAGTGTTCCAATTTCTCCACAGCCTCTCCAGCACTTGTTGTTTTGTGTTTTTTGGACCATGGCCAACCTTGTTGGGGTGAGATGGTATCTCATTGTGGATTTGATTTGAATTTCTTAAACAGCTAATGATCGTGAGCATGTCTGCATGCTTTTTTTGGCTGCTTGGATCTCCTCTCTAGAGAAGTGTCTGTCCATCTCCTTTATCCATCACTTAATTGGATGAGTTATCTTTTTCTTGTTGATATTTTGTAGTACTTAGATTATGGAGATCAGGCACTGGTCTGACACATAGTTGCCAAATGTTTTTTCCTATTCTGTAGGTGGACTTTTAATTCTATTAATAAAGTCTTTGGATGAGCAAAAGTGTTTCATTCTTAATAGTTCCCATTTATCTATTTTCTTTTCTGATGAGTATAGTTTGACAGATTTTGAAGTCTGTTTACATTGTTTATTAAAACTTCCACTGTTGTTTCTACTTTTTCTTGGATAAGCTTTATTGTTTTAGATTTGATATTTAGGTCTTTGATCCAGTTTGAGTTGGTTTTTATATAAGGTGTAAGATATGGATCTTGTTTCAATTTACTGCAGATGGATATCAAATTTTGTCAGCACCATTTGTTGAAGAGATTGTTTTTGCCCCAGCTTAATGTCTTAGGGCACTTGTTGAATATCAACTGTTCATAGGAAGATGGTGTCATCTCTGGGGTCTCGACTCTGTTCCATTGATCTATCTGTCTGTTTTTGTACCAGTACCAGGCTGTTTTGACTACTGTGGCAGGGTAATAGGTTCTAAAGTCAGGTAGTGAGAGGCTTCCCAGTGTGTTCTTCTTCTTTAGTAATGCTTTGTTTATCCAGGGCTTCTTCCCTTTCCAGACAAAGTTGGTAATTTGCTTATCCATCTCATTTAAAAATGTCACTGGAACTTGTATCCGGATTGCTTTCGGTAGCACAGACATTTTCACAGTGTTAAGTCTTCCTATCCATGAGCAGGACAGGTTTCTCTGTTTGCATAAGTCTCTCTTAGTTTCTTGTGGTAAGGGCTTGTGGTCGTCTTTGTAAAGGTCTGTTACTTCTCTGGTTAGATTTATTCCTAGGTATTTTATCTTCTTAGGGGCTATAGTAAATGGTAGTGACTTGGTGATTTCTTTTTTAATAACCTTGTTGTTGGTATAAAGGAATTCTACTGATTTACTTATGTTTATCTTGTATCCTGAGACTTTGCTGAACTAGTTTACTTACGGATTCTTTGGGATTCTCTGGGTATACAATCATATCATCTGCAAATAGGGAGATTTTTCTTTCTTCTTTGCAGATGTAGATGCCCTTTGTTCCTTTGTCTTCTCAAATTGCTCTGGCTAGAACTTCTAGTACAATGTTGAATAAGAGAGGTGAGAGTGGGCATCCTTGTCTACTTCCTGTTCGCAAGAGAAACTGTTTCAGTATCTCTCCATTCAGGATGATGTAGGCAGTTCATTTTGTATAAATGGCCCTTATTACATTGAGGAATTTGCTGTCTATTCCTATTTTGCTGAGAGTTTTTAGCATAAATGGGTGTTGGACTTTATCAAATGTCTTTTCTGCATCAACAGACAAGATCAGGTGATTGTTGTCTTTTGTGATATTTATGTGGTTGATCACATTAATTGTTTTTCTGATGTTGACCCAGCCTTGCATCCCCGGTATGAATCCAACTTGGTCATGATGGATTATTTTTTGACTATGTTGTTGTATTCTGTCAGAAAGAATTTTGTTGAAGATTTTTTCATCTAGATTCCTGAGTGATATCGGTCTGTAGTTCTCCTTTTTGGTTAGGTCTTTCCCTGGCTTTGGTATCAGGGTTATACTGGCTTCATAGAATTAAGTTGGGAGTATTCCATCCCGTTCTATACTGTGAAACAGCCTGAGTAGTATTGGAGATAACTCTTCTCTAAAAGCTTGGTAGAATTCTGCAGTGCAGCCATCTGGGCCTGGGCTTTTTTTGGTTGGTAGTTTTTTGATGACTTTTTCAATCTCTAAATTTGTGATGGTTTATTAAGTTGTCATGCTTCACCTTGTGATAATTTTGGTAGGTGATATGAATCAACGAATGTGTCTATTTCCTCTAGGTCTTCAAATATGCTGGAGTACAGTCTTTCATAGTATTCAGTTATGATACTTTTGATTTCTGTTGGATCTGTTGTGACAACTCCCCTCTCATTTCTTTTTGGGTTATTTGTTTCCTTTCCTGTTTTTGTTTAGTAAATTTAGCTAATGATTTGTCAATTTTGTTGATCTTTTCAAAAAAACAGCTTTTGGTCTTTGCAATTTTGTCAATTATTCTTCTATTCTCTAATTCGTTTAGTTCTTCTCTACTCTTTATGATCTGTTCTCGTCTGGTGCCTGAGGGGTTCCTCTGTTGTTCTCTCTCTGTTCAAGCTGTAAAGTTAGTTCTTTGATTTGGTTTCTTTCTTCCTCCAGGTGTGTGCATTTATGGAGATAAACTGACCTCTGAGCACTGCTTTGGCTGTATCCCATAGATTCTGATAGGAAGTGTTTTCATTCTCAAATTGGAATCTATAAATTTCTTTATTTTATCCTTGATTTCTTCTATAACCTGTGGTTTTTTCAGTGAAATGTTGTTCAGTTTCCATGAGTGCCGCTTTCTATCTGTGGTTTTTCTGCTATTCATTTCAATTTTTATGGCTTTATGATCTGAGAAGATGCTTTGTATTAATTCAATGGTTTTGATTTTGTTGAGAATTGCTTTATGTCCTAACACATGGTCTATTCAAGAGAATGTTCCATGTTCACTGGAGAAGAAGGTGTAGTTGTCTACTGATGGATAGAAAGTTCTGTATATGTCAACGAGCTCTAGTTGGTGAATTGTGGCAATAAGGTCTTTTGTGTCTTTTTTGAGCTTTTTTCTAAACGATCTGCCCAATATTGAGAGTGGAGTGTTGAAGTCTTCTACTATTATTGTGGAGTGATCTATCTCCTTTTTGAGTGTAGTCAGTGTTTCTTTGACATATTTAGATACTTTAATATTAGGTGCATAAATATTTAATATTGTTAAGTCCCATTTGTGTATTGAACCTTTTGGTAATAAATAGTGTCCATCCTTGTCCACAATGGTGAATTTTATTTTAAAATCTATTTTATCTGAGATTAGAATTGCCACAAAGTCCTTCTTTGTATATTGTTAGCTTGATATATATTCTTCCATCCTTTAACCTTCAGGTTGTTCCTATCTTTAAGTCTAAGGTGAGTTTCTTGTAGGCAACATATGGATGGGTCATGTCTTTTGATTCAAGATGTCACTCAATGTCTCTTTACTAGAGCATTCAGTCCATTCACATTCAATGTAATTATCAATAGGTATGTGTTTAGGGCTGCCATTGTGATTTGTTTATTTTTGTGTGGATGTTTTCTCTTATTAATCTATTCTCAGACATTCTTCTTTGTGGATTGATTTTCCACCTTTTTTAGGGTTGGTTTTGTGGTTGTTGAGACTCCTGTATTACATTTCTTGATATAGTATGTTGCATCTTTTTAGTGCTTTAAGGCTGCCCCTATGGCCCACTTAATAGACTATGTATAAACCCAATTTTAATTACTACTAGTCTTGTCAACTTCCTCTCCATCCAGAAGGACTATAATGACTGTAGTGCATCCCTCTTTTTAATATGATAACATCAGAGTTTTCATGATATCACTGGATTATTTCTTTCATTCTTAAAGCTTTGATTGAGTTTGGAGCCTTCCCTAACTGAGTAGGATTCTGGATGATGTGCCCTTCTAAAATATAAAGTCAGTGGTTTTGTTTCTCTAAGCTAAAGCCAAGAGATTCTTTCAATATTTCTTGTAGCTTTGGTTTGGTTTTTAAAAAGTCTCTGAGTTTCTGTTTGTCTGTGAATATCTTAATTTCATTTTCATATTTGAAAGGTAGTTTTTCAGGATATATAATTCTTGGTTGGAAGTTCTTCTCCTTTAAGGCTTTGAATGTGTCATGCCACTGTCTCCATGCCAGCATTATTTCTGCTGAGAAATCTGACAGAAGCCTACAGGGTTTCCCTCTGAATGTTAATTTTGCTTTGAGTCTTGCTGCCTTTAAGAGTTTCTGCTTGTATTTCATTTTGTTAAGCTTGATTATAATATGTCTTGGAGTCTTTCTTTTGAGATCTATATTGGGTGGCATACAATATGCATCTGGGATATCTGTATTCTCTTCCTTCATAATTTCTGGGAAGTTTTCTGTCAGCAGCTCAGCAACAATACTCTCTGTGTTCTCAAGTGTCTCGTCCTGTTCAGGGACTGCAATTAATTGAAGGTTGTTTCTCTTATTAGAGTCCCACATGTTTCTTCATTTTTTTGTTTCTGTTTTCCAATTCCTTCTCATAGATACTAGAGTCACAGTAGCTCTGTCTTCCAAGTCAGAAAGTCTCATTTCTATTTGTTCCATTCTGTTTTCTTGGCTTTGAACTGAAGTTTTGTCTCTTTGATTTTGTTCTTGATCTGTTGGATTTCAGAGCACTGGTGTTCCATCAGATCGAACAGCTTGCTTAATTTTTCATTTTACACTACTGCATTTTGTATAAGGTCTAGGAGGGCTCTGTATATAAATCTTTTGTATTCACCTTCCAATAATTTCAGAAAAGTTTCTTCATCTGGAAAGCTCTTTGTTTGTTTCATCTGGGGACCATCTGAAGCCATGGATGATTTTTCTGGTTATGGATTTTTCCAGAGTCTGTTGCTTTTTGGTCTTCATGTGAGTCAATAAAGGCTGGGAAAGATGCTGTGAGGATGGACAGCAGTTGTTTCTGTAAGACGTCTTAAAATGAAAGGTAAAAGGTATCTGACCACTTCCCAAGTCAGACAGGCCTTCAGGTATACAGGTCCCTCCTCCCAACAGGCAAAGTAAGCACCTCTATATTAAACCCCAAATGCTATGAATTAGTTCAAAATATAGCAAGGCTATCCCCTGTTGGCCTGTGCTGACAGGCCCCAACCATAGGCAACTCTGCAAAATACTGCTTTTCTGCCAGCCAAGTGTTCTCTTGTGGACAGGCACTGTCTCCCAACCTAGAAATTAGGTCTTGCTGAGGCTCCTGTAACCAAGATGGCATCCTGCATATGCACGCCATCACTTCTGTACAAACTACACTATGGCAGAGTTGGAGAAAGAGGCCAAAGGTGCTGAGATGCACAGAGTCCACAGCCTCTGTTGCCAAGCCCTGGCTGCAGGTGACACTGTGTAAACTACCACTTTTTCTGCCAGAGAAGCACTCTCCTGTGGGCTGGCATTGCCTCCCCAGATAAGAATTACATCCAGCTGCTGCCTCTGCATCCAAGATGGCATCCCGCACAAGCTTGCTGCCACTTCCATACAAACTACAGTATGGCAGAGGTGGAAAGAGAAGCCAAAGGTGGCGAGATGCACAAAGTCCTAAGCCGGGCTCTCAAACTATGGGAATTTCTCCTGCTGATCCCACCAGCAGTACATCTGAGACTAGCCACTAGTCAAGACCCAACTGTGCCAGCTGGCCAAGACAGAGTGAAAAAAATCAAAATGGTGACTTATCTATGGTCCATGCAAGCCTGCACTTGCAGAGAGTGGGGTCAGGGAAAGAGAGGAGGTTTTGCCTTCAGTGGTCTGAAGTCCAAATTAACAGTGCTATGTCATGTCCTAGGGCTTATTAGGTGACCAGAAGGCTCCATTTAATTATCAATTCAGGTCTTGGTTTTCAGAGGGATTTAGGGAGATGTGTGCCCCATTTGCCATCTTGACTCTCCCCCCTATTTTTAAAGATTTTTGATGCTATGTGTTTTCACTGATTGCAGCATGCTGATTCACAGACCAATTTAGAATGTTTTGCATGTGTTACGGATTCTGAGATATGTAATCTGGTAAAACAAGCCACCAATGATATTGGCTAGTAACACTTGTTGCCACTCATTTGTGGTATGACAATATGCTAAGAGAACTAATTTATTGCAAACCTCTTTCCATTAGGTTACATGGGGGAATTTCTGGTTTTCTAAATACGACATAAAGCAAAAACAAGCCCATCCGTTCTCCTTAACTATTGTATAATCATGCTTGCAAGCCTCACCTCACACAAAAAAGCAAAACTTCACAAAGCTAACACATCCAGGAAATATCACCTAATGGAATGCTCAACCTACACAACAATGAGCCTCCAACTCTTATCTATTATGCTTCATGCATTTCAAAAGCACCCACCTTGACACCAAATGCATTAGAACTGGAATACCATACTATACACGAAGTCCAGAGCATAAAAAGTGGCTGGTATATTAGTGAAAGGAGCAACTCTACACTGTCCTATAGAGTCGCTATGTGTAGGAATTGATTCAACAGCAGAGTTTGGTTTTGGGGATTTTTTTTTTTTTTTAATAGCCTCAGTGAAGCCTTCATGGTGCAGTAAGTAGGATCTATGGCAAACTACAGCTACTGACTAAAACATCAGCAGATCAATTCCACCAGCTGCTCTGTGGAAACTCTATGTGTGCTGTTCTACTCCATCCTTTAGGGTCACTATGACTCAAAATTAGCACAACAGCAGTGGGCTTGTAACCTCAGTAGCCTGTCTGAACTACCACCAGATACACTTCTTGCTATATATATGTGTGTATACACACACACACACATACACGCACACACACACGCAAGATCTGCTCATTAAGTTCGTGAACTCATCCTAGAAAAAGCTCTACATACCTCATTGCTGAATATCACTTACAGTCACCTTCAAAGTAGTCCCCTTAAGAAGTTTTGCACCACCAGTGCATAGCCCATCCTTCACAACAATTTTGGAACACTTTTTCTGGAATGGCCTTCAGAGCTGTTGTCATATTATGTGTGATGTCCTGAATGTCACCAAAATGTCTTCCTTTCGATATTTCCTTTACCTTCTTGGCTTGGCTCAGGTAAAGAAGAAAGTCAATGGGGGCCAGATCAGGTGAGTAGGTGGGGTGTTCCAGTACGGTTATTTGTTTACTGTCTAAAAACTCCCACACAGACAACTATACAATTAAGTTCACAAACTTACCACTTTGCCATTGTGTGCTATGGCCTTTCCAGAAAGATGTAATTAACCAATACAATCCAATCTCAATCCAAATGCCAACAGCATTATTTAAAGAGGTGGAAAAACTAATCATTAGCTTTATATGCAAAGGAAAGACACCCCAGATAACAAGGCACTATGGGAAGAAGATAGTACGAGGACTTGTACTACCTAACCTAAGAACCTACTATACAGTTACAGTAGTCAAAACAGCCTGGTATTGCTAAAACAGCAGACGCATTAACCAGTGGAACACAATGAAGAATCCAGATGTAAACTCATTCCCCTATGGTTACCTGATCTGCAACAAAGGCCCAAAGTCCATTAAATGTGGAAAAGAGAGTCGTTTTAATCAATGGTGCTGGCAAAACTGTAAAAAAAAATGACACAATATCCATATCTCACACAATACACAAAAATTAGTTAGAAATGGATCCAAAGACTTACATACAAAACCAAAAACTGTAAAGAACATAGAAAGGAAAATAGTCAATGCTAGAGTCCCTAATGTGTGGCATAAGTAGCATACAAATTAACCATATACAAACACCAGATGGTAAGCTAGATGACTGAGATCTTCTAAAAATTAAACACTTATGCTCATCAAAAGTCTTCACCAAGAGAGTAAAATGGGAACCTACAGAAAGGGAAAAATTTTTGGCTATGACAAATTTGACAAAGGTCTAATTTCTAAAAGATATAGGAAAACCCTACACCTCTAGAACAAAAACACAAATAATCTAGTTTAAACATGGGCAAAGGATATGAACAGACACTCTTAGGCAGCTAATAGACACATAAGGAAGTGCTCAAGATCACTATTCACTAGAAAAGTACAGATCGAAACTAGAGTGAAATACCATCCCACCTCAACATTACTAACATAAGTCACACTAATAGAAAAATAGCAAATGTCAGAGAGGTTGCAGGAAGCTTGGAACTCTTATATACTGCTTATGGGAATGTAAAATGGTACAAACATTTTGGAAAAAGATAAGGCACTTTCTTAAGAAGCTAGAAATAGGAATACCATAGGATCCAGCAATCCCACTCCTAGGAATGTATCTGAGAGAGATAAGAACTGTCACATGAATAGACATGTACACATTTCTGTACGTTGCGACATTATTCACAACAGGAAAAGGTGTAAACAACCTAAGTACTTATCAGAGGAATGAATACTCTGTGGTATGCACACACAACGGGATACTACACAGCACACAGAACAGTGATGCATCTGTGAAACATCTCAAAATACAGATGAGCCTGGAGGGCATTATGCTGAGTGAAATAAGTCAATCTCCAAAGAAGAAATACTACATATGACCACTATTATAAAAACTCATGAAAAGGCTTACAGACAGAAAGCAACAAACTTAGAGGTTTATGAAGGAGGAAAGGGCTGGAGGGGGAAAACATTAATCAGACAATAGATTAGTGACAGGTTTCTTAAAGATCAAGAGAGCACACAATACTGGCAATCAGTTCAAACCAATGAGGGAAAAGTCACAGAAGCTTCATAGATACACCCAAACTCCCTTGAGGGACTGAATTACTGGGCTAACAGCTGGGGATCAGGGTCTCAGTTGTCTGTTCACCCTGTCTGAAGTTTACCCTTCGGACAAAGATTAGACAGGCCTGTAAAACAACACGCATAGTTCACATATGTATTCTAGACTAAATGGTCACACCAGCCTAAAAGCAAAGACAAGAAAGCAGGAAAGGTAGACAAACAGAAATGGAGAAGCTAAGGTCCAAAAGGGGAGAGTGCTGACACATCTCAGAGCTGGCAACCACTTCTACAAGACAGTATGTGTATTAATTGTTTCATGAGAAACTAATTTCCTTTGTAAACTTTCACTTAAAGCACAATTTAAAAAAAAAACTTCAGAGAGAACTCACAGACTGGTTATGACATATCTCACTAGAGTCTAATCTCTAAAAGCTATAGAATACTTCAAAACTTCAACAACAAAAAGACAGATAGTATAATTTAAAAATGGGCAAAGGAAATGAACAGACATTTTATCAAAGAAGACATTCAAGTAGCTAACATACGATCCAGCAATCCCACTCCTAGAATATATTCTAGAAAAATAAGAACCATCACACTAACGTGTGTTCATTGCAGCATTATTCACAATAGCAAAAAGATGAAAATAACCTAAGTGTCCGTCAACAGATGAACAGATAAATAAACTATAGTACAACAGTAAAGAACAACAATGAATCTGAGAAATATCTTAACATGGATGAATTTGGAGAGCATTATACTGAGTGAAATAAGTCACCAAAAGGCAAATATTGTATGAGACCACTACTGCAAAAAGTCAAGAAAAGCTTTACACACAAAAGGGAATGATGAGGATGGAAAATCACTCACTAGATAACTGACAAGTGTTAACATTACTGAAGGGACAGACAACACTGTCTGGGAAATCAGCACAACTCCACCAGGCTAAGCCGTAGAAGCTTCCTAGACACATTCCAACTCGAGTCACTGGGGCTTAGTGCTGGTGACCGTGGTCTCAGGGGCCATCTAGGTCAATTGGTGTCATGGATTGAATTGTGTCCCCTCAAAAGCATGTGTAGCGTAGCAAAGCTAGGGCAGGATTCCCTGTTCTGTGACTGACCTCCATTTTGTGATTTTCTGATGCTGTAAATCCTAATCTCTGCCTGTGGCTAATAGATAGGATGATTATGTTAAAAGAGGATTAGGGTAGGACTGCAACACCCTTGCTAAGCGAGTTTCCCTGGAGTGCGGCTTGCACCACCCCTTATCCTTTCATGCTGTGGGAGATAAAAGGACAGAGAAGCAGGTAGAAAACTGGGAACCTCGTACGATCAAGAAAGCAGCACCGGGAGAAGAGTGCATCCTTCAGACCTGAGGTTCCTGTGCCGAGATGTGCCCTGGTCAAAAACTGATGCAACTCAAGGACTTTCCTCCAGAGCCAACAAGGGGGAAAGCCTTCCCCTGGAGCAGATATCCTGAATTTCAACTTGTAGCCTACTGGACTGTGTAAGAATAAACTTTTCCTTTATAAAAGCCATCCACTTTATGGTATTTCTGTTAGAGCAGCACTGGATAACCAAAACAATGGCATAATACTGTTCATAAAGAAATTGTTTCACATCCTACTTTGGTAATTAGCATCTGGGGTCTTAAAATCTTCCGAGTAGTCAGCCATCTAAGGTACATCTCTTGGTTCCATACTATTCAGAGGGAAGAGAATGGGGGGAGGAGGGGACAGAACAAAGACACAAGGAAAATATTAGTACAAAGGACTGCTGGACTACATGAATCAGCTTCTACCAGCCTGAGACCAGAAGAATTAGATGCTGCCCTGTTATATGTACCAACTGCTCTACCAGGGATCACAATAGAGGGTCCGAGACAGAGCAGAAGAAAAATGTACAAAAAAAAAAAAATCAAATTTGCAAAAACAAATGTCAGCAACAACAACAAAAAACCTAGACTTACTGATCTGACAAAACTGGAGGACTCCTGAGATTATGGCCCCAGACCCTTCACCAACTCAGAACTGAAGCCACTCTTGAAATCAGCCTTTCAGCCAAAGTTTACACAGATCTATAAAAGAAACGATAATACCTGCGAGGAATGTGCTTCTTAGTTTAGCCAAGTATACGAGATCAAATGGATAACCCTAAACCAAGCCAAACCTGTTGCCATCAAATCAATCCTGACTCACAGAGACGCTGAAAGACAGAGCAGACCTTCCCCATAGTTTCCAAGGAGCGCCTGTCAAATAGCCAACTGCTTGGTTAGCAGCCACAGCACTTAACTGCCATGCCATGAGTGTTTCCCAATGGATGACATGTGTCCTCCACCCCAAAAGACAAAAAGGCAAGAAAGGACAAGAAAATTGAGGGAATGGACATGGGGAACCTAGGCTGGAAGGCAAAGGTCAGTTCTACCCTGGCCCCTAGAGTCGCTATGAGCACTTGGCTTGGCTGGCTGACACATTATAGGAATTGCAACCAATTTCACAAAACAATTTGTGTATCACTTTTTAATTGAGAAACTACTCTGTGCTTTCAACTTTCATCTAAAGTACAATAATTTTCTTTTTTTAAAGAATGGATAAAGAATCTACAGAAATCTTCATGTGTCTACAGACTCACTCATTTTATGTATTTTCTTTTATCTAGTCTAAGACTTCTATGTCTTTAAAACAAACATTGCGTGGTTTTTTAAAAAAAAAACAAACCACTGTCTCCAAGTTTCTGATATCTGCTTTACTATTTTATAGAAGTACATACAATATTTTGTATTCTCTGTGCTACTGGAAAAGCAAGTTTTCCTTGGAAAAATGCTAATTTGGCCCTGATTCCTCTGGTTATTACATTAATTCATCTTCAGAAAGATGCAATAATCTGTTTAATAATCAGCTAGATGCAATAATCTGTTTTCAATAGCTTTGGTTCCAAAACTCTGCAACATATCAGTAAGACCAGGGGAGTTTTGTCGTGCATTCAAATGTGGAAACTTCTGTTCTAGCACCCTTCGACTCAGTGTGGTCCAGGGCAAGAAGTCTGGGTATTAGCTTAGAGCTTTTCAGAAATGCAGAATCTCTGACTCCATGCTAGATATGTGGAACAGCAGTCTGTGTTTAATAAGATCCCTAGGTGTTCTGTACACACATTAACATCTGAGAAGCACCCACCTATACAACATGAGCAACGGAATCAGTCTCTGTTTTCTCCATTCCTGTCGTCCAAAATTCTGATATCTATTTAATCGAGAATATCATGACATGTAGGGCTCTTAAGTCTGAGTAATTCTTCTGTACCTGCTTCAATTTTCACATTTTGTCCTAAACCACATATATGAATTAGGTTTTGAACTTTTTACAGGTCCGCTTTTATGCTTTATCATTTTATTTTCAGAAGAATATTCCCCCATAGGCCTGTGCCACTGAAGCATCCTTAACTCCCTGTCCTCCTGGATTTCTTGACCTTTGCCTCCTGTGTATTTTCACTGCCAAGGATGTTAGGTCTTGGCTGTGACATTGTCATTCATCTCCCGTTATCTGCATTTTTAAATTCCGTCCTTTGACATGCTTCCCAGGCTCTTGACGGCCTTTCATCTTCCTTTTGGCCAGCTTCAATTTTACTTAATACGCAAGCCCTGATCTCTGTAAGAGCTCAGGCTAGATGCAGTAATCTGTTCCATCTTTTAAATTTCATTTCTAGGAAATCACTTGCCAATATTCACTTTCTACCTGACATCAAAAAGTCTGGATAAAAGGAGAAATTCATTAATCAGCTTGACAGTTTCTCTTGCCAGCTTGACCCTCAGTGCTACTTAAGCTACTGTCTTGAAGATCTTCAGTGTTTCACCGTCACCTGAGCAGCCTGTATCACACAGACACATCCATGTGACACCAGGTTGATACTCACAGTAAACAGTAATGGCCGTGCTGTGATAATGGCAATGAGGAAACAAAGATCTTCAGAGCATGAGGTGTGTTTTGAATGAGTTCTCCCCAGTTTCTTGACTTGCTCAGTTCCAAAGACCTTTACCCCTTCAGTCCTATCTCCACGAGGAGGCTCTGGGACAGGTCGCCGTCAATAAATGTTTACGTCTGACATCCTGAATGCCGACTTTCTACTCTCTCACCAAAAAATCATCTAGGCATTAGACTCACATCATCCTGTTTCCGCCACACCCACTCTCCCACTCCACATTCCCCTCTTGGTAGTGCAGACTTTGTCACTTCAGGTCCATCTTCAAGCACCTTCAGACGTCACCCTGTTATCCTTCTGGGACAATCACCCTGCAAAATTCTCAACTGTGGATTAACTTAACCCCCTGCCCCCTCTCTGCTACACATGGGCTTCCAAAGAGCCACTGGAGAAAGCAGTGGAGCTGATGCCCACTTGCTGTAGCCATCTCTACCCTGCCCTCAGCCTTGCTGGCAACCTGGTACCGCTCCCTTCCCACAGACTTGTTCCATCTTTCTCAGCTGTTTATGCCTGTAACTATTTTATCCCTCAGCCCAATTCAGGCTAACAAGGCATCCATCAGAACCCAACTGGGAAACAGAATTGCTTTATATTTTTGCAATGGGGGAGTTGGTTGCACAGATAATGAAGAGTTCAGAGTCTAAACAGTAGATACAGGAAAAACAGACAATAGCCAGGACAAAAATGCTGCTACTACTGCTAAAGCAGAGAGGCAAAGGGAGAACAGAGTGTTCACAGAAAGTAGTGGCTTCTGTAGTGAAATCTAGAGCTAGGAAAAGTCACAGCCACTACCAGAGATGCTTCTGAGGCAAGGGAAGGGGAGAAGAACCACCCACCCACCCAACTCACATCAGTGCCTGGGACTGATCAAACCTAGAAGCCAGTCGAGATAGTAGCCTGGGAAGCAGTCTCAGAGGACAGTCTCCCACCATGCTGAACAGAGCAGGGGACAACAGGAAGGGCAAGGGAGAGATCTGAGGGCAAGCATGACCCCTTGCACTTGAGTCTACACAGGCATGTCTTGCAGTAGGAGATTTTCTTTCCTCATCTACCTGTGCTCTGAGACACCTTTCCTCCTGCTTCCACAGATATTTCATTAAATATCTTTTTATGTTTATTTATCTTAACTTTTCTCATTTCACTGATTTCTTTCTTACTGTGCATAAAATTTGATCAGACACTACTTCAATAATATGAGGTCTGACAACTAAGTTTGGGAACTCATCCTAGAAAAAGTGCTACATAGCTCATTGCTGAATACCGCTATCTATGGCCACCTTTGAAGTACTCTCATTGGGAGATTATCCACTGATGCAAGTGCCTAGTCCGCCCTTCAAAGCAATGTTGGAACTCTTGTCCTGGAATGGCCATCAAAGCTGTTGTTGTGTTACCCCTGAAGTCCTAAATGTCATCCAAATATTTTCCTTTCAATGTTTCTTTTATCTTTGGGTAAAGAAAATGTCACTGGGGCCAAATTAGCTGAGTAGGGAGGGTGTTGCAATACAGTTATTTGTTTACTGGCTAAAAACTCCCTCACAGACAATTAAGACCGCTTGAGTTCGTGAACTTGCTACCATGCCACTGTGTGCAATGGCCATTCCTAAAAAGGTTCCAAAGTTGCTCTCAGGGGTGGACTAGGCACTGGCATTGGTGCATGGCTTCTCAAGAGGAGTATTTTGAAGGTGACCGTAGTGACATTCATCAATGAGTTACGTAGCACTTAGAACAATTAAGTTTGTGGACTTGTCAGACCTTGTACATTTTTTAAATATATTTTAAAACTTTGACCCTGAATCTTTCTCTAGTTATTGCTCCTCCTGTCATTCTTTTTTTAAAATTCACACTTAATAAAAGAGAGGGCTATGCACTTTGTCGTCAGTTCCTCGCCACCTCCTTACTGTGCTGGCCACCATGCTGCTGGACCTCCTGGATGTCACATGGAGCATCTGTGACATCTGAGGGAGCAGCAGTAGGGCCAGACGGCCTGTCTTCCCACCCTCCATCAGGTCTGAGGTCATTACTGAAGATTTAAGCAATCACAGAGAAAGGTTACATCTCACACAGCAGCTGTCCTGCCAAGACCGGGTCCACGCAAAGATGCCTTCTTTCTTTCCTCCCAGCCAAGGAACTTCACAGGCCCCTCCCCTGTGAAGACTTCACTCATGTTCTCCCATTGCTTGTGTAGGGCAAATTCACTCATCTCCCAGCACCTGCTCCCCAACAGCAGGAGTACCCATCAAAACCAATACATTAGATGGCAGGATGTTCTTACTACGCCTAATGTAGTGGAAAAATTCAAAATGAGAAAAAAAAAACTTACTGGTAGAGAATGAGACTAAGCTGCAAAAATACGGAATAATGAAAAAACTCAGAGAAAAAAGGATTTGAAATGCAGGTGTATATATACTCTCTACACCCCATGTTGACCTATATTTTTTCATCACTGGTCCTCAGCTTACAAAAATGGTTTTAAAACATCTCTGTGAGATTGAAGGATTACTGTGGGCATATGCACCCATCCGTTAGGCCATGTAGTATAGAGATTAGATGCCAGGATTCTGGAGATAGATTGCCTCCTTATTACTTTTGAACAAATTACTTAAGTCTACTGAGCCTCATCTGTAAAGTGAAGATGATGAAAGTATCTGCCTCCAAGGGCTGTGGTGAGAAGTCTATGAAATAATGTATGCACAGTGCTTAGCAGAGGGCCGGAACAAAAGTGAACTCTAAATGCACTTTAGTTATTATTTAAAAGACCAGTATTGGTTATAACCCTCTGTCCTAATGATTCATGTCAAACAAGGGTCTTTTATTTTGATAACTTCGTATTTACATTTTATTTCTACATAACTTCAGTGTGAACTAAAAAAATAAAAGAAATAAACATATAGAGTGAGAGAGAGGGAAAATGGAACACTTGGCTTTGAAAACAAATTGGTGAAAAGGAGCATAATTCCTCTGCCCTGATCAGTTATTGCAACACAGGCTACAAAATCAAGTCAATACTGCCCAGGCAAATAAAAGGTGACGCACTTTACTCTCCTGACTGTTCAGGTCACTCTTACTCATCCCTGGCAGGTAAAGATAAATTTTATTGTTAAAGCACTTCTTAGCAGAGTGTTGGCATTCTCCCTCAATAACCATTTTCTTTTCTTCTAACTGAAAGACTGAAAACAACAAGCCCTTATATTCCGGTAATGGATGTATTTATAGAACTAAAACTGATGGTCTGTGGGCACAGAATTGACAAATCTCCCTGTCATTTATTTATAGTTCTCTTTGCTAATTATCATACATGATTTGCAATGAATAGGAAACAATTGTCAAAACACTGGCAAATCTATAAAAATTCACAGATTCTTAGAAAAGACCTGCATGATTTCTGAGTTGTATTTTTTAAAAAAATCCCTTGTCACTAGTACAAGTCTTTTGCACTTAAAATTATAAAACAACCTTAATAAATATTTAAGTATGTTTGCCAGTTTCGTGGCTCACCTCCAGCACTCACACTTGGGTCCTGGTGTGAAGAAGGCATCAAAAAGGCTGGGGCTACAGAAGACAGAAAGACCCACATGAATGGGCGACTATATCAACATGTGACCAGAAGAACCATATGGTGCCCGGCTACCATCAATGACAGCCAAGATGGGGCTGACAACATTGAGTCCCAGTGGCAACACCAGGAAAAAAGGGGTACCCCCTAAGAACTCCACTAAAAGCCTGCAATTGATGGTCGGAGGGCTGAGAGTTCCCCTGGGAGCATGGCCCCTGGACCTGATGCTGCCCCCAATTATAGACCATTACTGAGATCATTACTGTCTGGATAGGAATGGAATGGACTCGGGGACACAGAGTAACTATATCTTGTGTGCACTTTATGGTTCTATGCATCTACAGGATGTTATCCTACTGGCCTCTTACTACAGAGGAGTGGAGAGGAGGGGATAGTAGATTGTTAAGAAGATATGACATGTATGGAACGGAAAGGAGGACTGTGCTGTCACCTGGCAAGGAAAGCATAGGGAGCTGCAGATAGGTGGGCATGCAAATTTGAATTGTGTCATAAACTTTCACGCAATCACAGTAAAAAATAAAATAAAAGGTGGGGCTAGAAGCAGCAAGACCAGGGCCTGAGATGTCTGATAAAAGCTGAGAAGCACTGAAACTCTGGACTAAGCCAGAGAAGGTGAGAATGGGGAGAGAAGAAAGGTAAAAGATTATGACAAGACACAATGACAAATTCTTTTTGTCAATTTTTTTTTAATTTAAATATCAGTGAAAAAAGAAACAACTTCTCATCTTTATGCCTAGAAGTGATAAGTAAATTTTAAAAGCAAAAAAGCCAAACTGATTGTTATCCCTGTTGAGTTGATTCCAACTCATGGCAACCCAAAAGGACAGAGTATAACATACCTAGAGGGATTCCAAGTAACAGCTGGGGAATTCACACTGCTGACCTTTTAAGGAGGGTGTTCCAATACAGTCATTTGTTTACTGGCTAAAACTCCCTCACAGACAGCTATACAATTAAGTTCACATACTTCCCACTGTGCCACTGTGCTCAATGGCCATTCCAGAAAGAGTTCAAGATTGCTTTGAAGGGTGGACTAGACGCTGGCTTCAGTGTACAGCTTTCCAAGGGGAGTACTTCGAAGGCAACTGTAGTGACAGTTCGGCAATGAGGTATGTAGTACTTTTTCTAGGATGAGTTTGTGAACCTAACTGGCAGTCCTTATATACATTTCACTGGTAAGGAGGGGTGCTGCTGTAACAGATATTAAGGTGTGGAACTGGTTTTAGACTGGGTAACGCATACAGGCCAGAAGGCTTTTAAAGTGACTCAGAGTATGGCACCCTGGTGGCACAGTGGTTAAAATAATTGCTGACCGAAAGTTCGATGGTTTGAACCAGTGCGGTTCCACAAGAGCAACATGTGACAGGGCTACCATAAAGATTTACAGCCTTGGAAACTCTATGGGGTTACTATGAGTCAGAATCAACTCAACAACAGTAGGTTTGGTTTTAATAGCAAAAGGCTAGATTGCCTCGAAGATACTATTGGTAGAATTGTGAACTTCAAAGACAATTCTTGAGAAAGCTCAGAAGGAAGTGAGAATGCTATAAAGTCTCTAGCATCTTAGAGAATACATAGGGCACCAGCTTTGATAAAATGGGGACATTAAATGTGTTTCTGGTGAAGATTTAAAAGACGCGATGAACATGTAATTGGAAAATGGAAGAAGGGTGATGCATTTTATGCAATGTTAAAGAAACCATTGAATTAACTTCAAATGTATGTTGGAAGGTAGAACTTATAAGTGATGAACTTGATGAGATTTCTGTGAAAGATCTTATGAGGGCTGGTTTTTTGTGGTTATTTTTCCCTTTACCTTTTCTAGTCAAGTGCAAGAGGAAAGAGATGGACTGAAAAATCAACTGAGTAAAATTAAAACACAACTTAAAGAGTTGGAAAATTGTGTTGTGCAAACTAAGAACACACATCCTAGAGTGTTCACCAAGGACATGGCTACACAATCTTTTGTTAAACAGTTTAAGCCTGTGACTGACGAATGGAATCAATTAACACAGCAGAAAATTCATACCCTTGACTGAAGGAAAAAGAAAGAACAATAGGAAAGAACACTGTCTGTCTCTTAGAATTCTACACTCAGGAAACAGACTAAAGGAGCTACATTTATTGTCCTTCAAGAAAAGAACCATCCCTCAGGCAGCTCAAAAAGCAGCAGAACTGCTGGAAGGAGCACAATGTGTACAAGGGGCATTGGGCAACAGTCCAAAGCTGACGGGACAGTGCTGCTAAGGCCAAGGGGTAGAACAATGGAGCTTGCCTGCCATTGTCAAGGAGGTGGGGTTGCCACTCACATGGACTAGGCCAATGGGTAACCTAAAGCCAAAGGAGCAGAATTGCCATCCCAGGGGGCCTGGAAGGAGCTGAAGACTAGGGCTGAGAAGATTCCACATAGAATCCAGAGACTGTGGTCAAAACCCAGAGTTTGGAGGACAGAGTCATGGCCCAAATGGTCTCAGAGAAGACAGGAGTATTCTCAAATCTTCAGAGCTAATGTAATTTTTTGTTAGATTTGGGACTGGCTTAGTGCCTTTGTTATTCCTTTTTTTTTCTCATATTTCTCCCATTTGTAGTAAAAATGTCTACCTAGTGCCTGTTTCACCATTACACTTTGAAAATAGATAACTTGTATTCTAGACATTACAGCAACTTTGCCCAGGATGGAATATGCCTAAAGCCTCTCCCATATGTAACCGAGGGTGTCCAGTAGATGAGACTTTGGGCTTGGAGTTGATTTAAGACTTTGAGGATAATGTGATGGAGAGGACGTAGATTTTGGGACACCAAAGGGTGGGGCGTTTAGACTGAATTCTGTAACCCCTAAAATGTGTGTTGTAAATCTTAACTTCTATGCTTATCATTATAATCCTATTTGGGAATCAGTTGTCTTTGTTACATTAATGAAGAAGGATTAATGCAGAACATGCCTTGAGTTAGTCTCTTGTCGCTGTTGTTAGATGCCGTCAAGTCAATTCCGACTCACAGTGACCCTATGAACAACAGAATGAGACCTTCCCAGTTTTGTGCATTGTCCACAATCATTTTTATGCATAAGGACACTGTTTTGGTCACTGTGCCAATCCATCTTGTCAAGGGTCTTCTTCTTTTTCACTGACCCTACACCCTACCAAGGATGGTGTCCCTCCCCCAGGGACTGATCCTTCCTAACAACATGTCCAATGTATGTAAGATACAGTCTTGCCATCTTTGCTTCCAAGGAGCACTCTGGTTGTAGTTCTTTCAGAACAGTTCTGTGTGTTCTTTTGGCAGACCATGATACCTTCAACACCATAGTTCAAAGGCATCAATTCTCCTTCTGTCTTCTTGGTTCATTGTCCACCTTTCACATGCATATGATGCAACTGAAAACACCACTGCTTGGGTCTGTCACACCTTAGTCTTCAAGGTGATGTCTTTAATTTTTCAGTGCTTCAAAGAGGTTCTTGGCAGCAGATTCTCCCAGTGTAATGCATCTTTCAATTTCTTGACTGCTGCTTCCATGGGCATCGATTGTGGACCCAAGTAAAATGAAATCCTGGACAACCTCATTCCTTTCTCCATTTGTGATGATGTTGCTTACCATTCCAGTTGTGAGGATTTTTGTTTTCTTAATGCTGAGGTACAATCGTTACTGAAGGCTGTGGCCTTCAATCTTCATTAGTAAGTGTTTCAAATCTTCTTCACTTCCAGCAAGTAAGGTGGTGTCGTCTGCATAATGCAGGTTGCTAATCCTCAAATCCTGATGCCTCACTCTTCTTAAAATAATCCAGCTTGTTGGGTTATTTGCTTGGCATACAAATTGAAAAGGTATCGTGAAAGGATATAACCCTGATGCACACCTTTCCTGACTTTAAAACACACAGTGTCCCTTTGTTTTGTTTGCATGACTGCTTCTTGATCCACATACAGATTCTTTAAGAGCACAACTAAGTGTTCTAGAATTCTCCTTCTCTGCAATGTTAGCCATAATTTATTATGATACACACAGTCAAATGTCTTTGCAAAGTCAACAAAACATAAGTAAACATCTTTCTGGAATTCTCTGCTTTCAGACAAGATCCATCTGGCATCAGCAATGATATCCCTGGTTCTATATCTTCTCCTGAATTCAGCTTGAATTTCTGGCCGTTCCTTGTCAATACACTGTTGCAGTTGCCTTTAAATGATCTTGAGTAAAATTTTACTTGTATGTGATATTAATGACATTGTTTGATAATTTCTGCATTCAGCTGTATCACCTTTCTTTGGAACGGGCATAAATATGGATCTCTTCCAGTCTGTTGGCCAGGTAGCTGTCCTCTGAATTTCTTGGCATACATGAGTGAGCATTTCCAGAGCTGCACCTGTTTGTTGAAACATCTCAATTGATATTCCATCAATTCCTGGAGCCTGGGGTCTTAAAAGCTACCAAGCTGCCATCTGAGGGCACAGCAAATGGTCCCAGCCCAGCAGGAATGGATGCTCACCGAGGACCAAAATGACATGGAGCCTTGTTTTTTGCCAATACCTTTAATGTAGCTTCAACTTCTTCCTTTGGTACCAGTAGTTCCTGATCATATGCTACCTCTTCAAATAGCTGAACATCAACCAGTTCTTTCTGGTTCAATGACTGTCTATTCCTTTCATCTTCTTTTGATGATCCCTGAGTCATTTAATAGTTTCCCTGTAGAATCCTTCACTATTGTAACTCAAGGCTTGGATTTTTTCTTCAGTTCTTTCAGCTTGAGAAATGCAGAATGTTCTCTTCCCTTCTGGTTTTCCATCTCCAGCTCTTTGTACACATCATTATAATACTCTGTTTGTCTCCTCGAGCTGCTCTTTGAAATCCTGTTTAAGTCTTTGATTGGACCATTCCTTCCTTTTGTTTTAGCTGTTCAACACTCAAGAGCGAGTTTCAGAGTCTCTTCTGACATCCTGTTTGGTCTTTTCTTTCTTTCCTGTCTTTTTAATGACCTCTTGCTCTCTTCATGGATTGATGTCTTTGATGTCATTCCACAATTTATCTGGTCTTTGGACATTAGTGATCAACATACCAAATCTATTCTTGAGATGGTCTTTAAACTCAGGAGGGATATACTTAAGGTCGTACTTTGGCTCTAGTGTTTGTTGTTCATTCTAGTGTTCTTTAGCTTTAATTTGAATTTGCATATGAGCAGTTGATGATCTGTGCCATAGTCAGCATCCAGTCTTGTTCTAGCTGCTGATATGGAGCTTTTCCATTGTTTTTTTCCACAGATATAGTCTATTTTGTTCCTGTGTATTCTATCTGGTGAGGTCTATGAGTCACCATTTGTGTTGGTTAAAAAAGGTATTTGCAATGAAGAAGTCATTAGTCTGGCAAAATTTTATTATGTGATCTCCAGCATTTTTTCTATCACCAAGGCCGTATTTTCCAACTACTGGTCCTTTTTCTTTGTTTCTAACTTTTGCATTCCAGACACCAGTAGTTATCAAAGCATCCTGATTGCATGTTTGATCCATTTCAGACTACAGAAGCTGGTAAAAATTTTCAGCCTCTTTATCTTTGGCCTTAGTTGCTGGTGCATAAATTGGAGTAATAGTCATATTAGCTAGCTTTCCTCATAGGCATATGGATATTATCCTATGACTGACAGCATTGTACTTCAGTACAGATCTTGAAATGTTCTTTTTGATGATGAATGCAACACCATTCCCCTTTGAGTTTTCATTCCCAGCATAGTAGACCATAGGATTGTCAGATTCAAAATGTTCAAATCTGGTCCATTTCAGCTCACTAATGCCTAGGATATTGAGGTTTATGTATTCCATTCCAGTTTTGATGATTTCTAGTTTTCCTGGATTCATACTTCATACATCCATGTCCCAATTATTAATGGATGTTTGCAGCTGTTTCTTCTCATTTTGAGTCATGCCACATCAGCAAATGAAGATCCCAAAGGCCTTATGCCACAGACATCACTAAGGTCAACTGTACTTTGTGGAGGCAACTCTTCCCCAGTCATCTTCTGAGTGCCTGCCAACCTGGAGGGCTCAATTTACAGCACCCTATTTGACAATATTCACCTGTTATTCATCAGGGTTTGACTGGCTAATCCCTTTCAGAAGTAGACCGCCAGGTCCTTCTTCCTAGTGTGTCTTAGTCTGGAAGCTCAGCTGAAACTTGTTTACCATGTGTAACCCTCCTAGTACCTATATACCAGTGGCATAGCTTCCAGCATCACAGCATCACAGTCTCTTACAGTGTATACAATGAGGAGATTCAGCAAAAGATATGAGAGAAGACTAGTCTCAAGCCACATGGAGATCTTCAAGAAACCAGGAAACAGAAGCTGCAGAAACAAAGACCTTCCTCTAGAGCCAACAGAAAGAGAAAGACTTACCAAGAGCTGGTCCCCTGAATTCAGAGTTCTAGCTTCCTAAACCGAATAAATTTTTGTTTCTTAAAACCGTTCACCTGTAGTATTCCTGTTATAGCTAGCCAATGAAGACAGAGTGTCTATGAAGAATGCCAGTTAAGTTTGCAAACTCATCCTTGAAAAAGTGCTACATATCTCACTGCTGAATATCAGTACTGTCACCTTAGAATTGCTCCCTTTGGGAAGCTATGCACAAATGTCAGCACCTAATCCACCTTCAAAGCAATTTTGGAACTCTTTTTTTTTTTGGAATGGGCTTCAGAGCTGTTATTGCATTACCTTTGATGTTCTGAATGTCATCAAAAAGACTTCCTCTCAATATTTCCTTTAACTTTGGGTAAAGAAAAAAATCATTGTGGTGCAGATCAGGTGAGTAGTAAGGGTGTTCCAATATAGTTATTTGTTTAGTGGCTAAAAAATCCCTTACAGACAACTATACAATTAAGTTCCTGAACTTGCCAACTCACTGTCATTGCTCGATGGCCATTCTGGAAAGAGTTTCAAAATTTCTTTAAAGGGTGAACTAGGCACTGGTGTCAGTGCATAGCTTCCCAAGGGGAATATTTCAAAGTGACTGTAGTGATATTCAGCATTGAGGTATGTAGCACTTAAGTTTGTAGACTTAATTGTCAGACATCATATTCTTATCATTACTGTCAGATATCTAGGATGTATACCTGGAGTAGAATTGCTGTATCATAAGGTATTTCTATATCTAGCTTTTTGAGGAGGCAGCATACCATTTTTCTACTTTGTTTTACTTTAATATTTTTTTTGGCTATGTGGGGCTCTTTCCCTTCCGTATAAAGTTCATGATTAGTTTTTCTATTCAGTAAAGAATGTTGTTGGGATTTGGATCAAAGTTGCATTATATCTACAAATTGCTTTTGCTAGTATTGTACCATTTTACAATCTCACCAGCACTGTGTGAGAGTTCTGCCACGGATTGAATTGTAGTCTCCCAAAACTGCACGTAGCCATTTGACTTGTCCATCATCCTGATATTTTGTGATTGTCCTCCATTTTGTGATTTTCCTGTTCTATAAATCCTACTCTGTGTCTGTGGCTAATAGTTAGGATGATTGTGTTGAAAATGATTAGTGTGGAAATGCAACTCCTTTACTAAGAGAGTTTTCGTGGAGTGTGGCTTGTACTAGTTTTTATCCTTTCATCCTACAAGAGATAAAAGGAAAGGAAAGCAAGCAGAAAGTTGGCATCTCACACCACTAAGAAGAAGTGCCAGAGGCTGAGTGCATCCTTTGGAAAGGACCAGAGTCCCTGAGCCTCGGAAGCTTCCAGTTCAGGGAAAGATTGATGACAAGCACCTTTCTCCAGTGCCAGCAGAGAAAGCTTTCCCTTGGAGCTGACATCCTGAATTTGGACTTTTAGTTTGCTGGACTTTGACAAATAAAATTTCTTTTTGCAAAGCCATCCACTTGTGTTACTTTATTAGAGTAGGACTAGCAGACTAAAACCAGTTCCCATAACCTCATAGGCATTTGTTGTTGTCCGTTTCCACGATCAGTGCAATTTTTGCAAGGGTGAAACAGTATCTCATTGTAGTTTTGATTCTCATCTCTCTAATGGCTAATGATCTTGAGTGTCTGTCATACATTCATTGACTACTTGTATGTCCTCTTTGGTGAAATGTCCATTCATGCCCTTTGCAATTTTTGTTTGGGTTATTTGTGTCATTGTTATTGAGCTGAAGTTCCCTGCATTTTAGAGATTAGAACATTATCATATAAGTCATTCCCAAAGACTTTTTTCCAGTCTGTAGGTTTTCTTTTTAATTTTCATTGCCTTTTTATAAGTATTTAATTTTTAGGAGGTTCCAGTTATCTAATTTTTCTTCTGCTGTTCTTGGATTTGTCATTGTGTTTGATAGTTCATGTCTCAAAAATATCAGGTCTCATAGTTTTGTCCCATTGTTATCTTTCAGAAACTTAACAGTTTTGCTTTAACACTTAGGTCGTTAACCCATTTGTTTGTGGTGTATGGTGTGAGGTGTGTATCTTGTTTTATCTTTCTGTAAATGAATATCCAGTTTCGCCAGCACCACTAGTTGAAGAAATTGTTTCTTCTCCATTGAAAGGACTTGGACCTCTTGTCAAGGATAAGTTGCCCATAGACGGATGGATGGATTTACTTCTGGGCTTTCAATTCTGTTCCAAGTGGCTTATGTATCTGTCACTGAACCAGTACCAGATTGTTTAGATTACTGTAGTTGTATGGTATAATAACAACTGAAAGAACCATTCTAAGCCAGCAAAGTAAAACCGACAGAAATGTGGAAGAAAGGAGATAACAAAGAAAACAGCATAAATTAAAGACATAAAATCCACCATATAAGAGAAAAGCTCAACAAAGCCACTTTTGATTGAATCAGTAAACTTTGGCACTGGTCAGAAAGGAGTCATGCAAATAAATATCAGGAATGCAAAAAGGAAACATTATTAAAAATCCTGCAGTCTTGGAAAGAGTAATTAGAAGAAATTAGGAACTACAATATGCATTATGGTATATAATTACATATATAATATGACTGGAATGCTATTGTTATTTTAATTCTCTATATATTTAGATACTGGTGGTGCAGTGGTTAAGTGATAATGCTGCTAACCAAAAAGCTGGCAGTTCAAATCCAACAGGCACCTTTGGAAATTCTATGGGGAGTTCTACTCTGTTTGACATGGACTAGGTTTGGTTTGATTTTGGTTATTTATTTTTAAAGACCTATATAAATTATAATCATTATTAATTTACTTTAGGCAAAAAAAAAATTAAAATATAATTGAAATAGTTTAATTCTTTAAAATACAACCAAAGAAATATAATTCAAAAACAAAAACAGAAAATATATATGACTTACAAGTAGCTAACAAATGCTATACGTAATACAATCTCTTCCCGTAAAACCTCCACAGTCGTATGATTCCACGGGGAAATGTTTATGAAAACACTCAAGGAGGAAATAATTCAATCTTATACAGATTTATTGAGAGAACAGAAAAGGAACTGGTTTTATAAGACTAATATAAATTTGACATCAAGATCATTCATGGAAATATACTAAAGGAGAATCAAAAACTGATTTTTCTTGTGAATACAGATGCAAAAATCAAAATATTAACAAATAATATTCAGACAAATATAAAAAGGACACTACATCACAATCAAGTGTGTTTTTTTCCCCAAAGAATATAAGGCTGGTTTAATATTAGACAATCAACATCATGCACCACATAAACAGCCTAAAGAATATTAACTATATAGTTATCTCAAAAAATCCAGGATAATTTTTAATAAAATTTAGCAGCTAGTATTATAAAAACTCTTAGCAAGTTTGAGATAGAAGACAACTGCTGGAATTTGATAAAAAGTATGTACAAATACTGCCTGTCATGGATTGAATTGTGTTCCCCAAAAATACCTGTCAACTTGGGTAGGTCATGATTCGTGGTAGTGTATAACTATCTACCATCTTGTCTTATGCTGTGATTTCCCTGTGTATCATAAATCCTATCACTGGGAGGTAATGAGATAGATTAGTGGCAGTTACACTGATGATATCTACAAGATTAGATAACGTCTTATGCCAATCTCTTTTGAGATACAAAAGACAGAAGCAAGCAGAGACATATGAGAATCTCATCCCATCAGGAAAATAGTGCTAGGAGCAGAGTGTGTCCTTTGGACCTGGGGTTGCTGTGCAGACAAGCTCCTAGTCCAGTGGCAGACTGATGACAAGGACCATCCTCAGGAACTGACAGAGCGATAGTCTTCTCCTGGAGCTGATGTCCTGAATTCAGATTTCTAGCCTCCTAAACTGTGAAAGAATAAATTTCTCTCTGTTAAAGCCATCTACTTGTGGTATTTCTGTTATAGTAGCACTAGGTGATAAGACACTACCTAACACTGTAAAACTGTAAACTTATACCTGGAAATCAAGAACAAGATATGGATGCCTAAAGATTACACATTATACATTACACATTACCTACTGCCATCAAGTCAAGTATAACTCAAGGAAATCCTATAGGACAAAGTAGAATTGTCCTATACTGTGTTCAAGGAGTGGCTGGTGGATCTGAATTGCCAACCTTTTGGTTAGGAGCTGAAAGTCTAACTACTGTACCACCAGGGCTCTAAAGTTCACACATTATATGGGAAAACTAAAACTATCATTATTTGAAAATAATATGACTGTGTCTGCCGAAAATCCCAATCTACAGGCAAATTATTAGAATTGATAAGTAAGTTTAGCACGGTTGCTGAATAGATCAGTATGCAAAAATCAACAGTATTTGGACATGTTATCGAGTTGAAGGGCAAAAGAAGCAATTACTGACAAATGGTAATAAGTCAAAAGATCACAGGAGCCAAACTGAAAAGATTTCCATGGACCAAAATTGTAGATAATTTAAGCACAGAAAAGACTGATAACTGTACTTAACAGTAAAATGTTAATAAATAAAATTCCACTAGTACAATGTGTGTGGATGTAGGCACATGTATGTGAGAGAGGGAGGGAGAAAGAGTGATTTAATAATTATTAAAAAATCCTCAGGTGCCACTATTGCAAGTAGCATCAAGTGGAAATTGGCCATAAAAGGAAAAGAACTGGACAGTTAGTACTGCATCTATTTGGAAAGAGTCCTTGGATGCTGTGAATACTTAGTACTTTGACCTGCTAACCTAAATGTTGAAAGTTCAAATTCTCCCAGAGGCTCCTTGGAAGAAAGGCATGGCTATATGCTACTGAAGAATCAGCTGTTGTAAACCCACTTCTACTCTGACACACATAGGGTCCTCATCAATTGTAACTGACTTGACAATGACTGATAATTTCAAAGAAACTGAAGTTCACTCCCAGTTGATGAAATAAAGATCTTTTTTACAGGAAAAAATGCTAAGTAATAAATACAGAATGGATTATAGAATTAGAAAATCATCTTCTCAGACCTTCAATGAAATAAAAACAAGTAACAAATGCACAAATATAGAGAGGAAAAGACATTTCCATGATCAGGAGGCAGAGCCAACATGGCACTGTAGACACAAGCACCATGCCAACCCTTCACAGCAAAGACCTGAAAAGCTAAGTAAGACAGAAATCAACATCCATCCTGGAATACTAAGTGTCAAAATAAGAGATAAAGAACTCAGTTAAACACTGAGTGAAATAAGAAACTGACAGAGTGGAAGGAAAAAAAAAAAAAAAACCCAGTGCTGTCAAGACAGGTCTGACTCATGGTGACAGAGTGAAAGTGAGAAGAAATGAGTTGCTAATGCAGCACACATTCGCCACTTGGACTCTTGTCAGATATTAGAAAATAGGGAGTTCTGGAAAACAGCTTCATGGAGCTCCCAGCAGGAGTCAGAACACCTGGTAACCAGCAATAAATGCTTTTCCACCACTCACTCTTCTCCCTGCACAGCGTCTGTCACTTCCTAGTGAGCCATGATTGCTCAGCCAGGGAGACATTGGCTATGTGCAGCTTGGATTCACCTCACCCACCCTGGCCAGCCCCTTCAGTGACATCTATTTCTTGTTGGTATTACTTTTTTTCAGCTTCTTGCTCTTTCACCTTCTCTACTTCCTTTGTCTCAAGTACTTGGCTCTGTGTACCATGTCTGGCCCTTTTCAATAAACTGCATCACTCAGATTGGGAGCCACTTACCCAGTCTGAGCTGCCACCAGCAGCATCCATAGGGACATTTTTAAAAATTTTGTCCTTTCTGTTTTCCTTCATTTCTTGTTTTTTCATCTCTCTCTACTTTCTTTCTTTCCCTCCCTCCTGAATACTTAATGCCATGTGGCATCTCAACCCATTCTAGACAGGCTGTATGCCACAAGGTCTGGGAGCCACTTCCCCAATCACTGTGGGATCCCTGGGGGAATGTTTATTTCTTCTCTTCATCTCTTGGTTTCTTGTCTCTCTCTATTTTACTTTTTTTCATGTCTCCTGAATACCTGGCACTGTGTACCATCTCTTTGCCCTGAGTTCTGGAAGCCATTTCCTGGTTACGGGTATGAAGCCTGAAGGCAGTTCTTTTTAAATTCTTTTTTCCTTTTTATTTTATCCTTTTTGTTTTTCTTCATATTTCAGTTGATTATCTCTCTAGTCCCTCACCACTTCTTGTTTGTTTGGTCTCCTGTTTCTTTCTATGCTTTCTCTTTTTTCCCATAATTACTTAGTTCCACACATCAAGATCTCCCCACCTCCTCCTGTCTATCTGTACTGTGTGCTGAACATCACATACCTGAGAAGCACAAGCTTGGCCTATTGCAACCTGCCCAACACTGAACCCCAGCCTCACCATCCTGGCCCCAGTATATGCCATAAACAATCCATTTCAGCTTCTATCTTTGCTAGACCATAGCTGGGAGACAACCCCGTCCAATGGACAAATTGGTGAGAAGTATTGTGTCCACAGACAAGAGCAAACAGCAAAGAATGCAGAGCCAGCCTGTTCAGAAATAACCAAACCAAACAAAAGCCAAGCCAAGTGCCATCGAGTTGGATCCGACTCATGGCGACCCTAGGGGCCAGGGTAGAACTGACCTCCAGAGTATTCAAGGAATGCATGGTGGATTTGAACTGCCAACCTTGTGGTTAGAAGTGGTGGCACGTAACCCACTACACCACCAGGGTTTCAAACCAAACAAAAAAGCATAACAAAACAAACAAGTCTACAAGCAAGAAATGACAAAAATAACTATTAACCATCCCAAAGACAGCAAGCAATGTCAAAACATTAAAAAACAGGATGGGATGGTTCCAGTAGCAATCTAAAATAAAACACCAAATCACTTTCCAGTAGAAGAAAAGAAAAAGTAGAAGAACTACATGATAGAGAATTAAAATTTGTAACATTCAGAGATATCCAAGAGTTGAAGCAAAAGCAGACAAAAATGAAGAAACAACAGACAAATTCATGGAAAAGGGAGACAAAATCATGGAAAAGACCGACAACACAATGGAAGAATTCAGAAAAATGATACAGAAACAAAATATCAAGATAAATTCACAACTAGAAATCATACAAAAACATCAATTAGAAATCCAAAACATAAACAAGATTTCACACACAGATGATGTCATAGAAGGGCTGAGAAACAGGTATGAAACAATGTAATAAACAAGACAGAAGACAAATACTTGCACACTACTTTGAAGAAAAATCAGAAATAAAATGGAAAAACTCTGAGATTAATGTAGGATACAATCAAAAGCAAAAATTTGTGAGTGATCGAGTTCCAGAACAGGGAGAAAATGGAGAACACAAAGAGGATCATTGAAAAACTGATGAATGAAAACTTTTCCAATATAATGAAAGATGAAAACCTGACCATTCAAGAAGCTCCACAAACCCCTGATAGGATAGACCCCTCAAAGAAAATCACCAAGGCATAATCATACTCATTAAAAGCAAAGACCAAGAAAGAATCCTCATACCAGGTCAAGAAAAAGAGAAAGTCACATAAAGAGGAGAAATAATTAGACTTGACTTTGATTACTCAGCAGAAAACACACAGGCAAGAAGAAATGGGATGACATAAATAAAACCTTGAAAGAAAAATTACTAGCCAAGAGTAATATATTTTACAAAAGTCTTATTCATATGTGATAGTGAAATTAGGTCATCTCCAAATAAATGGAAATTAAGAGAATATGTAAAAACCAAACCAAACCTACAAGAACTAATAAATGGACTTCTTTGGTTTGAGAACAAATAACATCACACAACAAACTGAATCTAGGTTGCAAGACCATACCAGCCACATACCGACCTAGGAAAAGAAATCTCAAGAATTATTAAATACTAGCAGATTTACAACAGAGAAGCAGAGAGGTTAATCTGAAAAATGACAACAACATCAGAATAATAAAAGAGGCAATAAATAGTGTGGGTATAGAATTTTATAATGAAGAAGAAAGTAAGGCAATGCGAGGTAATGAAAGACTGATTCAAACCTAGGAAGATAAAGGTAAATTTCAAGGTAACCACAAATAAAGTTAACAAACCTATTTATCAAAATACAGAAGAAAAATAGAAAGCCCTAGTAACCCAAAATTTGCAGAAACAAAAGAATTTTTTTAATTTGCATACAAAAGAAATTCAGCACAGGAGAGTAAGAGGGATAAAGAAAACATCAAGACTATACACACAAATAGGCAGCAATAAATTCACAACTATCAGTAACCACACTGAACGTTAATGGCCTAGACACACACATAAAGAGACAGAGAATGTCATGGATTGAACTGTGTCCCCCCTGAAATGTGTGTAGCCATTTGACTGGGCCATACTTCCCCGTATTTTGTGATTATCCCCCATTTTGTGATTTTCCTATGCTGTATATTAAAGAGGATTAAAGTAGCATGGTAAATCTCTTCCTACCTGCCTGCTCTACTGGAGTGTGGCTTGTACCATCTTGTATCCTTTTATTCTACAAGAGATAGAAGGAAAGGGAAGCAAGCAGAGAATAGGGACTTCATACCATCAAGAAAGAAAGCAGTGCTGGGAATTGAGTGCATTCTTTGTAGAGGACTGGGGTCCCTGTACCTCTAAAACTTCCAGTCCAGAGGAAGATTGATGACAAGAACCTTCCTCCAGTACCAGCAGAGAAAGCCTTCCCCTGGAGCTAATATCCTAAATTTGGACTTTTAGCTTACTGGACTGTGACAAATAAAATTTCCCTCTTTAAAATCATCCACTTTTAGTATTTCTGTTGAAGCAGCACCAGACAACTAAAACTAAAATCTGGTACCAAGGAATAGGGTGCTGCCTTAACAAATACCTAAAACGTGGAAGTGGTTTTAAAACTCTGAGTGGATAGAAGACTCACAAGAAACCAAAAACTGTTACCACTGAAGAAGGTGCAGACAGGGAGAAACGACATAGAACCAGAGGCAGCAGAAACAGCAGAACGTGACCAGTGTGAAACAGCAATGGAGCTAACCCATGGAGCAAGAAAACTGAGTGCCTGTGTGCAGGTTACTTGGTGGAGTGAGGTACCTCTGGTGCAGCTGAATCAGTGGAGCTACAGAGCTTTGGAACATTTGCCCGAGCAGGACAGATACGAGCCTGAGCCTACACCGTGAGGCCATAGAAAGCAGAAGCTGAAGAGACAGAGAACGTGAGAAGATTAGCTGCCTCAGTCTCAAAGGTATGGCCATGACCTCAAAGGTTTGAAAGGGTGGATGTGGAGAGCTGACCCTGGGGCTTTACAAACCCCTCGGTTTATGAAATTATATTAGGAGAATCTGACCAGGAATTTCTAGGGAAAAGAGCTTGGAGGAATGGATTTCAATACAGCATGCCTGAAAGCACTGAGGCCTGCCCAGCCTCGCTGACTTCCCCCAACTACATCTCCCCCCTCTCTTTTCTCCACAGACACAGGTTTACAAAATAACACCTGAGAGGCTTCCCAGGGACAATTCTCCACATAGCCATTAGAGCGACACAAGCATCTCACTCCCTACAGCATAAAGATAGATAAACTTCCAAGTCCATTATAATTGCTATGGCAAATGAACTATCACTAAAGAAACATCTTTCTTA